>LR990981.1:5822111-8222111 GCA_905163465.1 Craniophora ligustri
AATGAACGACTTACCGCGAATACGAAATATCAGTAAGAGTATGTAAACTTAATAATGTTCTAGCTAAGGTATATGTATAACTATAATACCTACATAAACCAGCAAAGATTCATTCGAGTTTTTAACGACAGAAATAATTTATTTCTTTGGAATAAAACTAAATTGAATTACAAATTTCAATAATCCCGACGGCGGCCATCTTGGACCGATTTCTATCAAAATCAAACATAGCTAAGAACTCTCTCGACAATTAGTCATAACATAATCAATTGGTTCATCTGTTCGGGAGCAACGATGACACAGACAAACACATACAGACTCATACACACACACACTCACTCACATACACAGACATGTCAAACTTATTTATTAACTTATTTATCCCGCCGTTTTTGCATCGGAGGTTAAAAACAACAAAAAATTACTGAAATGTTGTAAAGACTGACAGTGGAAAGAGATCTGATTATCAAACAAAAACCTCAAATATGTAAGGTTTTCAGAGTATAAAATTGATTAGTTCGTTCGACCTTTATTAACGTGCGTAGAGTGGGCATTTGCCGCCCGGGGCCGTCTGGAAATTGGCCGCCCCCTTTTTTAGTAGTATAAAAACGACGTGGCACTTGATGCCGCCCCCTTGCCTATGCCGCCCGGGGCCATGGCCCCTTTGCCCCCCCACGCTACACTACTGCACGAGAGTAAACACATAATACCTCAACACTGCCGACCAGTTATATATCTGCGGTCCAATTTTCTCGCAATACTCATAAAATTTAACAGGACGCAATACTAAGCAACTAATATTTTATTTCCCCAAATATTTTATGAGCTATAAACTATTTCGACTCAGTCAGTAGTGTGAGGCGGGTTTTTACGTCATATTTTTATTTGGTACCTCAATCGGAGTAATGAAAGTATGGTGGTTTATGGTGTAAAGAAGAACGTAGGGTTCAATTCCAGGTCGAGTAAAGTGATATTGAGTTATTCCAAGAAGTAGCTTAGAATTTGCGCTTATTCTCATCATTATCATTATTAGCTATTATAACATCTGAAAAACGCCCACTGCTGGACATAGGCCTCCCTTAAGGTTTGCTACAATAACGAGTGCTAAGCCATTTTTTTTTTACTGATTTAATTTCCGTGGTACACTCAAGGTCACGGGCAGACTGATGTGTTGGTCGTCTTGTGAAGTTATAATTCCTAACAGCTACCCTACATTTATATTTGCGTATTATTTAATTCAGATGTTTTGTAGGTTGACGTTTCTGCTTGTAACCATAGACGCTGTAAAGGGCGCCAAACGTCGTCCGTAAATCCGTCAACAAGTAGTTTTATTTCAATGTCTAAAATTCGCGTAATAGCAAGAAATCCGTACAACATAATGATATTTTATTTTTAGTTCTTTTTTAACGCGCAGAAGGGTTCCTCACTTTAAGTGGCTATACACCTGTCATGAGCATACATTCCACTTCTCACGGCTCTCCTTACGTAACGGAGTACGGAACCCCTATGTGTCCTTTGATACCCTGACCCTTATCAAATGAATAAGTGATTATGTGGATGCTCTCAAATGCAGATATTTTAAGATAGAATTTTATGTTATAAGTATAGCTTGGTCAAGTGGCAATAATGTATACCCTCATGCTTTTCTCGACGTGAGGTCGTTTTGTGTCACAGTGTTTGTCGCTAAACTTCCGAAACGGCTGACGGATTATTATGAAATTTTGTATGTATATTTGGTAGGTCTGAGAATCGGTCGTAGGCTATTTTTTACGGCCCTAAGTGTTGATTCTTCACCAGATTTTCTTTTTTTATATTTTAACAATTTTTTTTTTGTATTTTTTTATGATTTGGCATTAAATATACTTATAACCCTAAATTTTGACTCTTCTGCCACCATCTCCTATAATGTGGTTAAATAAAGTTTGCTGGGTCAGCATTAATTATGCTATGTACATCTACAGTTGACCCGTATGTCTTATGTATGAAATATAAAAGGTAAAAGGTCACAATAGTTAGGCACTGGTTCTACTGGGTTCACCCAATTTACTGGGTTACCCACACATTAACCCAGTAGCAACTCAAAGTTGCTACTGGGTTAATGAAAAATCCAGTAGGTTTTTCATTAAAATACCCAATAGGTATGACTTTACTCAACCTAGGAATAGAACTGATGGATTTACGCTTAACAGCCACGCTAGAAACTACTGCGTAAACGAAAAGATAATATATTATAATTATAATGTACGCATTTTAAGCTCATCAAACCGTTTTATTCTCTGTTTGAGCTTAAACTTTGATTTTCGTTATGATTCGACGATACGATTTTATGCCTAGCGCATATTATCAGCAGTAATAAAACCAAGCTAGCTGATTTATGAGCTTTTGAGCTGCGGGTTGCAGATTCAGTTCTCTTATGAACAGGTAGACTACTACCTACTATTCACGATATTATAACCTCTAGGCAACACATGCTCAAACGGTGACGGAAAACATTGTGAGGAAACCTGCCACATGCCTGCATTAACTATGTATAAGAGGGTTTTCAATGTCGCGTGAAGTCTTTTAAACCAGACTAGTGTGGCTTATTATATATTGCGTAATACCTTTCGAATGAAAGAAAAGCCCCGTGCCCAGCAGTGGGACAGCAAATAAGTATAAGATGATGGAAGAAATATCTGTATAAATGAAATAATGTTTTATTTATCTGTAAATAACAGTTAGTGTTGGTCTAATTGAAAGTTGTTTATTATAAATTGCAATTTCTGTCCTATCTTATTTCTAAATACCCTATCAAGGCTTTATTTTCGAAAAGAAAGTATAAAAAGTCTTTAGAACATGTAATGTACCTCACATCGATAATTTTTTAGTATCAAAAAGACGTCACGACCCTATAACTTCGTTTTGCGCCCAAGAGAATGGATTATTTAATAAAGAGACGCCTTAAAAGCTATTTTAATCAAGTTTGGGCGGCAGTGAATTGAATCATCCTGTGTTCTATAGTTCAAACCGACACCGTACCAAAAATATATACAGTTTTTCATTCATTCTCTCTTTGTGTCATTCCCTTTTGTGTTTTATTTCGGTTGGTCAATTCAATTAATTTACAATATATATACTATCACGCCTATCTCCCCGAAAAGTGAGGTAGAGGTGTACTAATGGACCTACCTACTGACGACACTGACAGTCTAGTAGGTACTATCAATATGAACACAAAGCCTGGAGTTTAAATCCAAAGCACGCACATCTGACTTTTGAAATAAAATTTTCACGTCCTAGGCACAGTTTCTACGGTTTCGGTTAGAGGTGTCATAATATAAATATATGATGTTCAGATTAGATTAGTAGTCGTAATACGTCCCTTCTTATTTACAAAAACAAAAAAATATCTAGTAGTGTCTCAACCATCTAAGTATCTCCTCACAAGCCTCATTGCTTAACTCGGTCTAGATGGCGCTGCGCTGTCTCAAAGAACCCACTCTCATTAGCCCAACAGTGAGACAACATCACCAACGAATATAATCGGGAATTCAAACTTTACAATGTTAAACTTATTATACCTAAATACATACATTTCGCTGAAGTAAATAAACTAACAAATAAGGTACACATCATAAATTAAGACATAACAACAATATTAATCAATTTACAAGTATAATTATTAATATTGGGCTCTGTAAACACTAAACACTGGCTCTTCTCAAGCACAGGAAATTAAATCTAAAGCCTATTCTTGAAGGATTACATCTTAACGTTGGATGGAGGGTCGCAAACATTGAAGCCTGGTTCAGAAGAACCCTCGAGACAGAAACGTCATGAAGGTGTCTCAGCACCAGTCACTACAAACTTCTCATGTCACACCTGTGGCAGGGTGTGTCACTCTTGCATCGATTTATTTAGCTACTAAAACATCTCTCAGACAATAAACCCTGAATCGTTTAGAATAGAAGAAGAGGCCATAAATAGATCTGAACGAGGATTAGCCTGTGATAGACTAGACCGGTGGACTGTTCAAGTGGAAGCTTCACGCTAGCCCTGCGCCTGTAATAGGTATTTCGCTCAAAGTGCATATATTATACTACTACATACTGCATTGATTGTCTATTTCATGAAAAAGTCATTCAATGCAGTTATATGCACTTTGAGGGCTGTTTTATTGATTTAAATGATTATAATTCTGTAACTAAATACCTATTACAGGCGCAAATCATATTTTGTTTAATGTTCAGTCTGACAATGACCGGCAAATTGCAAAAAACGTACGAAAATTTGAATTTCGCGGGCTACCGTGAAGCTTCCACCTTAAGTTAAAAGTATCGAAATCAATCCAAAGGCACGCACCATCGACTTTTCGATGTCCATATCCATACTAATATTATAAATGTGAAAGTGTGTCCGTCTGTCTGTTACCTCTTCACGCTATAACCACAAAACCAATTTAAAGTTTCTGACCTTTACAGTTGATATGTTCGTCAGTCAGTCAGTCAGCTTCTCCTTCTATATATATATATATATATATATATAGAATATAGAATATAGATATATATATATATATAGATTTCAAGAAGAGATCCGTGCTGAGGAAATGGTTCGTGGATCAAATGTATGTATTGCAGCTCTATGCTACCGTCCAGTTATTAGTTGCGAGCTAAAATTCTACCTGGTCTGCAGTAGCATAAACACAACCAGTAAATGATCTATATTTAGTTTTTATGTTCTTTTTACATCATTTTTTCGCCAAACCAAACGAAACGAATGTTTTACGGCTTCGCAGTAACCATGAACTCGTGTTTATGTTATGTTTACTTTTACCTATTTGGATATCTGTGCGTCAGTGAATCATATGCTTGTTATAACTCGAAAAGAAGCAACCTCAAGCTATAACGTATAATAAGTTATTCCTACTCAGGAATTGTAATTGTAATTGAAATTTTAATTTGAGAAATTGTAATTTGAGGTTATTAGAACGCTGGAGTTTGACAATTTCAAATTGTGATTAATTTTTTTACTTCAACAAGGTCAGAACTGGACCAAATTGAAATGGAACCACACGGAAAGCAAAGCTTTCAAATAAAAAAAGAATTTTTGATTCGAAAGCTGGTGTTTCCCGTGTGGTCCCATTTTAGTTCTGAATATTTGATGTCAGTTTATTTTGACAAATTTATGTATGTGTGTTATATGTATGTGTACTAATGTACACCAATATTTCACCGCTGTAAGTCCCATGTAAAAGGGGGCGAGCCTATTTTTTTTTTTTTTTTTTTTGGGACTTGCCCACCACCCAAATCCCTACTACTGCAACTCCTGTAAACCAGGATCAACAATAGTAACTATCCAGAAAATCGTCGAGACAATGAAGTCCGACGTGTCCCAGGGGAATGATTTTAACTGTCTTGGAACCCGCAGCGAAATTAATCATGAAGTTATATAGGAGGAGTAAGAAAAATATCAGTTTTTTCACTTCCCTCCTTATCAAGCGAGAGACAGAATAGAATTTACATGTCATTGATATGAGAACAGATGTTTACAACTGAGTTAAGCCCAGTTGCCAGGCACCACGGATGATAAATTAATAAGTTATGGGTCCTAATAATGTGAGCTATTATATCTGATTCCAATAATAGGTATGGCAAAAACGCTTAAACGCACGGAAATTCATCCTAGTCGCAACAAGGTCCGAGTAATAAATCACCCCAGATATAATTTGCAAACTATCGAGCCTATTGCCATCAACCGGTCATGAATCTGAACTACGACATCGTATGAGAATAGAAAACCTAATATAGCTTTGCTCGATCTAGGGAACGAACCCAAGACCTCTTTGTCTGTTTTATTAAATCACTTTAGATATTGATTTATGGACGCATATAAAACACTCCTCACACACAAAGGCTGCTTGGCTTTGTAATCTCCATCGCTTGTCCATTATTTATGTGGTCAAATATAATATTCTGTTTAATCTAATGGACAACAGTAAATATATAATTCATCAACGCAGAGCCGAAACCACAGGGTCACAAACTTAAAAATTTTGACAGATGATACATTCGATGACGAAAAAGTCAACTAAAAAAGGAATTTATGAAATTCAACCGCTAAAGGGGTAAAATAAGGGATGAATGGTTGTGGAAATCCGTATTTTTTAGGTTAGGTTAGATATGAAATTTACGTAATTCGGGATTTTTTAAATCAACCTTCTAAGACGGTAGAAATAGGGGTTGAAAGTTTATATGATAAGTCTGATATTTTTAAAGTAAGAAGAATGATATTTAATATTTAAACTCCTCAGCAAAAATAAATGCATACATCAGTTACATATACATGCAATCATCAAATATGTTAAATGTTAGGTTTGTTATATAATGCAACGATAACCCATGTAGGTACGTACATAGAAATGCATGATACACGATTAAAAGCTAATTTGCTGTTGTTTTTAGAACTGAGTTCAGCGTAATCGAGGAATTGATTTGAGTGTATTTATATAAAACTAGCTTTTCCCGCGACTTCGTCTGCATAAAATTCCCAATCTGCTTATTAATTTCTACCCTCTTTTAAGAACTTACCTTCCTTTCCCGTTTTCCTCATTTTAAGGGATGATTTCTAGGATGAAAATTATCCTATGTATCCCGGGATTCAAACTATCTAAATCGGTTCAGCGGTTATAGCGTGAACTGGTAACAGACAGACATATAGACAGGCATACTTTCACATTTATAATATTAAATAAGGAAGTAGGTGGATAAATAATATATAAACTATGGATACCATCACGCCTTTCGTCCCCGTAGGGTTAGGTAGAGGTGTACATTAGTAAATTTCTACCTACGTACACACACACATTTTGCCAGTATATTTTAGGTCCCACGTAATAAGGGGCGAGCCTATTACCATCAATCGGGTACGGATCTAAGCACAAAGGTGCTACTGAATATTTTATAGAAAATCCCAATAACACTTAACACGACTTGGGAATAGAACCTAAGACCTTTCAGATCAGCAGTCGCACTAAGGACCAATAGACCAAAGAAGCACTTAATTGAAATCCAAAGTCCTATATACATTTATTATTGCAGTAGTAGGGACAAGGGTGGTGGGTATGTACCGAAAGAAAAATACATTTATTATTATGTATTTTATATATTGTTTTGTTATTAAGCGATTGCATAGCTTCTATCGCGGGCCTTGAGCGCGGAGAGCGAATCCAGAAATTCCGTAACGAAAATAACATAAGCGGCACAGCGATGATACTTTTTATTTTTTTTAAGCTATTGCATAGCTTCTATCGTGCCTGCTCAGTGTTTCGGCCCTAGGCCTCTTTGTATTTACTTCATGGTACGACTCAACGAAGCTCGCACGAATCGAGACGAGCTGCTCCGAAATCGGACGAATACGTAATCAGCTGTTTGTGGGAAAGTATATAGGTGTATAGGTATTTATTATCTATGTACAACAGTGAATATCTGTACTCGTATAATTTGTGTACAAAGTGATAAATAATTATAATTGCATAAGTTTATAAAAAATGCTATGCTTTACCGCGGCAGTCTCCGAGTGCCACACGTCATTTTTTATTTATTACTTCAATGACGATCAGCGTGATGTTTTGTAATTCAACAATGATTATTTACAGGCTACTGACGATAATATAATGGTTTTATTATCTAGCCAGCTCTCAATATAGCTATATAATATATTGTTACGTAGGTACTCCATTGACTTCCCGACTTCAAAACAAAGAAAGGTCAAGTGTCGTACATCGAGGTCCATAATTTGGGGGCTTCGCTTTGTTCTTCGGTCGCTGGGTGTTGGAGGCCGAATATTATAAAGTGATAACACACAAGCCATCATATTGAGATAGCGCACGTTTTTTAATGGAATTATAGATCAATAATGATTGTGAGCAGTGATAACCAAGTGGATTGAGAAGTCAGAGGTCTCAAGTTCAGTTCCAAATCACGCATCACTGACTTTTCGAAGGTATGTAATCTTATATATAAAAATCTCGTGTCACGGTGTTTGTCGCTGAACTCCTCCGAAACGGCTGAACGGATTATTTTGTATTTATATTTGGTAGGTCTGAGAATCGGTCGTAGGCTATTTTTTACACCCCTAGGTGATAAGGATGTCCCTCACCAGAGTTTTATGTTTTATTTTAAAATTTTTTGTATTTTTTTATGATTTGGCATCAAAAATATGTACTTATAATTCTAAATTTTCAACTTGCTACCACTAACCCCCATAATATAGCAAAACAACGTTTGCTGAGTCAGCTAGTTATAATATAATAATAAATTTCATTATTGTTTCAATAAGTTACATATATTGTTAGGACACTGCCACTGGGATTCCCTGGGTCCTGGAGGTTTCTTTCATCAGTTTAAGGAGGTATGAAAATCATAACTAAATAGCAAATAAATTTTGGCATCAGCAGAAAACGGGAAGTACCTATACAAACAAGACTTTTAAAATATTTGTGTGTAAATATTACAAGGTTCAGCGGGGAAGGAAAAAATTAGATTGCTCAATGCGTATGAGGTCATCTAAAGTCTTCTCAAATGAGAGACGACCCGTATCCAACAGTGGCACAATAATTGATGATAATGTTATAACAATTACATCTCATGTGTTGTTTTTAATAATACTCAAACCTCTATTACAATAGGAGTCCTATTATAATCAAGTCAATGTTTATTTCCTATTACCCTATCAAACGTACACACTGAATACTTAATATCCTGGTATATAATATATGAAATAATTCATAGATTCTCGTCTGTTCTAACGGTGTTCATCCATCTGACATGCCAAGCATTCCAGTAATACTATAATTACCAATTGTGCATGATTATGTATGGCATAATGTTAGTAGGGATGGGAGTAAATACGGAAATAGCGAAGGACGAATATTTAGCCGAAAGTTTGCCTTAATAAATATTCGGCTAAGAGTGTATAGGAAGTGGATACCTCTCATAAAGTACTATTATTGTACGTGTCTCCATGACAGAGTTATATTTTTATAGACGTTAAATTTTAGAAGGTAAAAAAATCACGTTTAAGTTTTGCTAATGAAACTGTAACTGAATAAATCACAATTAGCAAGTTAATATTATCCATTTTGCAAAATGCAAATGCACTATATTGCCTATGGATATTAAATATTCGGCCAAAAGCAAAGGCCGAATAAATTTGCCGAATAGTTGAATATTTTACCCATCTCTAACGTACAAAGCTTGAGGAACTGAGCTTGAATGTATATGTATGTTATGCTTTGGTACAGGGGCGTTCAAAGGGAATAAGGCTATGTTTGATAGCAGACGTTTTCCGGGCGACGTAACGTTGAAGATTACGTAATATAACAGCGTTCCGTACAAGGAATAATATGCGTAATTATTCGGAAGACTTGAACTCATAGCATCAAATTTCCGAAATATATTTCGTTAGATCTATAAAATAATTAATTTTAATGCTATTTATGTGTGTATTTAAGGACTATCATGTCTGTATCCACAACTGGATAAGTAGAGGATTACAGCACTGATATGTATATATAGCTGGTATTGTGTTAGGTCCATGTATTAGGGGGCAAGTCTGCTTGAGCTAGAAATTGAACCGAGGACCTCACACTCGCGTTCAGGACTTGGTACCTAACCAATGAGGCAGTTTACTATATGTAATGTATATTTAATTTTATATTATAAATAATTCTAACAATGCTGTCATTCAAAAACATTTCACCAACGAGAAACTGGAGCGTATAATGTTGTTGTTTGTAAAGGTCCTCAAGTCGATTCCACTCCGATAAGTTTAGGGACGCCCCGCGGCAATGTTACGGCATTATATCGGCAGGTCTCTTCTCTAGTCCAAAACTACGTATATACTTAGTTGGGCAACATTTCAACAGCTTTATATCCCACTAATATAATAAACGCAAAAGTTTTTACAGATATTTGTAACTCTTTCACGCAAAAGCTGCGTATCGGATTTGGATAGAATTTTGCATACGGTTATTTTATTACCTGGATAAATACAAAGGCTACTTTTTATCTATATACTATGCGGAAATAGTCTCGCGTGGGATCTAGAAATAAATACAACCGTGAATTATAAGAGGGGCTAGTTTACTCAATAAATCACATTGATCAATTGATTTATTGGCTCGAACTCTACTGATTTAAATAACTTAATAATGAATAGATTCATTATTATAGGTAGATAGAATATGCTTTATTGTATACCAGAATATAAAAGCATCCATTACATTAATATAATTAATCACCATTATAATATTTATCATTCAATAAGCAGACGGAATGAGCGGAAAGGGTTTTAGGGGGCTGTCTTTATTAAAGGCGTTCAAAATTAATTTTGCCTACTTTAAATAAATTATATTTTGACTTTGATTTTGACTTAAGACAGAAATGTGTGCTAAGGAGATTGTTGCGCCGGTTCTTCATAGCAAAAATACTATGTTTTGAGGGCTTTATTTTCACATTTCTATTTGTGAAATAAATAATTCTTCATGGTGGCTGGTGGCAAATTGTGGTTAAAAATAAAAACCATCTTTGAACCGGGTTCAAATGAAAACACAGAAATCTGACAAGATCCCCAAAAACGGGTTGTTTACTGTGTCAAAATTTGAGCCTTATCGGTGCAGGACTTTTTGAGTTTTTGAACCTTACACAAAGAACTTAAAATTGTTGAATATAGATTATAATGAATCTATTCAATATTAGACATTACCTAGCGTCAGTGTCTAGCCTTTTTAAACATAGGTTATTCAATAACCTAGGTCACATGCATCCAGCAGATTCCAGCGGCCTTTACCAGGTACCGACGACCTTGCCAAAGGCCTACACCCCACGCTGCGTCTTCCAATTCGCGGTCGCAACTCGAGAACTTTCAAGCATCTGTTCTGCGAGCAATGTGTCCTGCCTACTGCCACTTTAGTTTGGCGATTCTTCTTTCCGGTCGCTAGCTTATATGATGACGATGATGATTCAATATCATGTATTATTATAAGACTCACCATGTTCTAGCCACCGGTGCGTGACAGACGTAGATGTACCGCTGTACTGCTAGAGCTAGAGTCAGCCATATGCTTGCCGTGTGAAACATTGCCGGTATAACCTGTAGACAAAAACATTAGTTATTAATTGAAAATATTAATAATAACAATCGTTTATTTATGTTTAGACTAAGCAACTAGTTTTGAAAAAAGTACCTGTAATATTGGTCAAATTAAAATAATAGTAATAATGAACATTTATTTCAGACTACGTCCATATTTTGTCCATAATACATTTCAGTTTGAGTGTATTCGATATATAGGTAAGTAGGTACTTATTATTCACTGGTATATTATATAAGGTCTGGACTGGTATTTTAGATGTCGAGCTTATTTTCATTCAAAGTCAAAATATCATTTATTCAAAGTAGGCCAAATTTAAATGGCTCTTTTTGAACGTCGACAATAAAGACAGCCCCCAAAAACGACCGCGATATTGCTATGCACCAGGCAAGGATTGCCACGGTGACCGGTCCTCCGCAGCCATTGTATTATTACCAGGTCGTCGGTGTTACGGATTGAACTCATTTGACTTCGACACTAAGCTATCAAAGATTCTTATATCTATCATAGCTTAAAATCAACTCCCTTCCTGTCCTACATCTGGAAACGGGAATCGTATACAAACATTAAGTATATTTTGGGAGAGGTAGGGCATAGCGATATTCGAGACTTCCGCCTCAAAGAGACCGCAGTGAAATAAAAATAGTTGTATTTCTGCGAGTAACGTTACAAGAGCGCGTTGGGGGAGTGACTATTCTGACAGCATGGGAATTCTGTTTGCTGAGTTTAGTAACCCCCTTATTTTAAGAAACCTAGACGGTTTCTATAGGGTAGGCAACGCGCGAACAACACATTTGGTGTTGCAAACGTCTATATGCTACGGTAACCGCTTACCACCAGGCGAGCTTTATGCTTATTTGGCATCCTTATGACATAAAAAAAACTAAATCCTAACTACACTGGTCCAAGCTTCAAATATGCAAAAAATAATTTCGATCCGAGCCGAGTAATTTTTGACGGCTTCAGAAATATTCACCAAGTCACCTGTTGAATACTGAATGGCTAATATGACATAATGAATTCTTTTCACACCGGATTACAGGTATGAATCGGGAGGCTTGGGAAACGGGGACTTGTGAAACGTTGGAAAATTGCACTGTGTTTTGTTACTTTTGGTTTGGTTGAAGTGTGATTGCAGGCTTCTTTTATATAAAAATCTCGTGTCACAGTGTTTGTCGCTGAACTCCTCTGAAACGGCTTGACGGATTATTATGAAATTTTGTTTGTATATTTGGTAGGTCTGAGAATCGGTCGCAAGCTGTTTTTTACTCCCGTAGGTGATAAGGATGTCCCTCATACTGACATATTTTTTTTATTTTTGACAAAATATTATTTTGTATTGTTTTATGATTTGGCATTATCACGTAGGTACTTATAACCCTAAATTCACGTCACTCTTCTTACACCAATGTCTATAGAATGGTAAAACAACGTTTGGTGGGTCAGCTAGTAAATATATAAAATAAATAAATATATCCGGACTTTATTACACAGCGCCATCTAGTGTCCGTGGTAAGCAACGAGGCTTGTGTTACGGATACTAGAAGGTCGATATACTACATCCCATCATCAACCCATTATTGTCCAACTGCTGGGCACGGGTCTCCTCTCATTTGAGAGGGATTAGACTCTAGTCCATATTACATACATACATGCAGGATACATTACATTTATACTTTTTTATTCGTTAATACATAGGTACTTATTATAAATATATACATCTGCGATACAAATGTTCATGCTCTTCACACAAACATTTATCTCTACCGCTGGACTAACCGGGCCGTCATTATTATTATTATGGTGTATGAGGTTGTATGTGGTGTATTATGTTTGTTTAGAAAGCTGTGATAATCTGGTAGTGGTTCATGCAGGGTAAAGGCAATGGCTTCGAATTTGATCCCAAGGCACGCTCCACTACATTCCCAATATATTTATTTTATGGCACTTCAACGACTTATTCACTAAAAATACAGTAAAATATAAAATACAATTATGTATGTATGAATATATGGGCGTATTTATCACATGCTGAAACAGCGAAGGAAAATATCCTGAGGAAACCTAGCTGCATGCCGAAGAGGTTATCTTCAAAATTAGACGAGACCCGTGCCGAGCAGTGGGACAATAATAAAATTGGGTTGATGATGATGTTGGGTATGATGAGTTTTGGAATATTCAACCTTTGACAAGTTCAATTCACGAACGATTTGTGTAAAATCCTATACTCTAGATACTCACTGAGTTTTAAAAGATTACAAGTTATTATTATCAAGATTAAGATTTCAAAAATCCTCGTTCATCCCGAGTTTCAGACAATAAAACTTTTTTGTATAAAAAATAAAAAAAACAAAAAAAATCTGACTACCTACTTAGAATATTATGAATCTCAAAACTTTAACTCGGAAAGCCGCTTACAAAGAATGTAAAAGTATTCTTTTAACTTATACCAAACTGGTGTATTAAGTCGTGAATTCAAAGATTCGAACAATTTAAAATCTACATCTCTTTGGTAACGCAATTTTTGAATTCTCAAAAGAATCGATTATACGGTAAATCGCCAACTTACTTTTGCTGTTGAGAAAAATAATCACCGAACAATTTCGAAAGGGACCATCTGTTTGACACAGCAGAATAAAAGTTGCTAGTCGTTTCTGCAAGTTTGCAGAGGATTTCAGTGTGAAAATATCGGATTTTCAAGTACTTTTGAACGCTTGAAAAGAATCCGAACCGAGCTTTGGCTAGGATTTATTCAGACTGGATCGATCCATCTGTTTGTTTGTTGGTTGGCTTTCTGAACAATTCCATTCTATTTTTAGTATGTTTTTTTCCGATGTTTACAGCTCACACTACACTGGGGTTGTATTTATGAATAGAAATTATCATAATTTAATAAGTATTTGGTATTGAATTATTGTTTATTTTTGTAAATAGATCTTTTTAAAGACACTCTTATAAGTCATGTAAGATTTGTTTTTAGTATCTAGTTGGCATCGGCATTTCCTAACTGACGACCTCTGAGAAGAAATGCTGAAATAAACTCAGAGAATCATGGTCTCTTTTAAAGTCCAAATATGTTCGTTACAATACTATAGTGATAATATTGATGTAATAGTGGTGGTGGTAATTATTAGTTTCTACCCATAGAAAAAGAAAAAATAAAAGATTGGAACAAAACTACTTATTAGGAATGATTATACATATAGTGGTATACAATAATTAGTAAAATATAATCAAAAAATTCAAAAACCTGACTGTTTAAAAAGTTAACCAAATTATGTAACAAAAAATTAACTTAATCAAAACTAAAAAAGAAAAAACAAGTAATTCGGTAGTCGAGACTTTTTTATTGAATAATTATGCCAACCATTGAAATATCAATATAAAATACCGTTTAATTGAAATGAAGAAGTTTCATGATAGATACATTAGAAAAGAAAACATTCTATTAGGGCACCGAAGCCAGATTTTTGATGGGTCTCGACAGTTAAAATTAGTAATCGTGAATTGTCCCACTGCTGGTCATGACTCTTCTGTCATTTGTGAAGGCTATCGAGAAGGGCCACCGAGAAAACCTCTCAAGCATGTTGGGTTCCTCACGATGCTTTTCTTCACCGTTTGAATGAACATGCGTTTGAAATAAATACGCACATAACTTCCGAAAAGTCAGTGGTGCCATCTGCCGGTCAGCATGCGTTGTTTCGAGCTCGAGACCTATGAGTTTCATTGTCTACTTGTCACACCACACAGCAGTATGTATGTACAAAGTATTAATTAAAAATGGCTGGATTGATAAACGAAAGTCCGACCAGCTGAATTCAAGTGTGAAACAGTCCTTATCGTTATGTAACTGGCCATTGAGAAATACAGTGAGCTGGCTGGATTCCAAGCGTTTATTTTTTTGAAATTCGTACCTTTTGTTCGGTATAAACTGTCTGGTTTTCGGAACTAACCGATTTTAATTCGGTTAGCGGTCAGAATTCATGTAAGAGTTTTTGTAGTACACTATTAGGTATATTGCTATCACGCTTGATATATGATATTAATTTTTGTTAATATATCTTTTTGAGGATACTTTTACAAGCCATATATCTCTGCTGAGAGAATTTCTGGGTCTGATTCAAGGTATATACCTTACCTATTACCTAGATAATATTATCTAGACCAAACACAAAAGCATCTAAAAAGTTGTGCCGACTGATAATAGGTACCTACAAGATCAGTAGTGATTCACCATTAATCATACCATCTATATACATGTAGCTGTAGTTATTACATAGTGATAACATAGTAATAATATACGATGGGCTTGACATATCCTTATTGGATAAAAACCCCGAATAATAAATAAAGATTAAAAAAAAAACAGACGGAAGACCAATAGACAGAAGACTACGATGAGCTCGTTCTGCGGTAATAGGATTGTTAGTTTGTCAAAATACCATTCTATGTAACTGAAAATCTAGATCACCCAGCCGCAGTTGCATCTACAAAAGATCAATATATCAGTTTATCAGAGATTTCGTTTCGTAAATTTGGAGCCCTATTGTTATTGTTCAATAAAAACAAAGGCATAACACAACAATACGTGCTCGAATAAAAAAAGCCACGGAGGGAAAGAAGACTTTTATAAAATGAAGGTTATAAATCGGTTTCATTGTTAATAATGAACTCTCATACACTCTGCACATCGGGGTTGCGTAATTACAAAAGCCACATGTAACGACACCCGATTACACAACCAATTAAAATAAAATAAAAAATGTTTTTATATAGGTCATAGAGACTTAAGTATTTTTTTTTTATACGAAACATGAAGGTTCTGGTTTTGATAATAATGTTAATATGTAGCAAAATTATCTGTACTTAAACAGCAAAGAAAACAAGAGCTAAATATTATATTAACCGCTGATGTCGTATGGAGATAGTTTGGGTCCGGGAGCTTTCCCCTGGACCCAAACCATGTCATGGGATATTTATGTTCTCATATAAGATATATATTTTTGTCCCGGAAATCATCTCTTCAAAGGACGAAAACTAATTTCCACCACCTGGAAGTTTGTATGCGAAATTGATAATTTCTAAAATAAGCAAATTGGAAAACAATAATTTTACGCAGACGAAGTAGCGGTCAAAATCTAGCAAAAAACATCTTTCAGGTCTATTTAGACGAGGCAATATTGACTGTGGTTTAATTCGAGCGAAACGAAGGTTAAAGGAGGGATCGCAAACATTTTTTATAAATACCTCTCGACACAAATCAACAGTTGATAGTGATGGGAAGTACTCGATACTTGATTTGAGAGATTTTACATCGACAATATATTATTTTAAAATAATAGTTGTTAATCTCGGAATTAGAAGAAGCTGAGTAATAACGTCCAGATAATATAAAATAAATAATTTTTCGTGACTTATCAATAACAGTCAAAAATATAACTACCGGCTTGATATATCATATTATGTTACTTGCTTACTGTTGGTATTTAATCGATTTTATTATGCAAAAATTAATCGGTTCTTGATTTATTAATGGCAACACTGTCACTGCGTGTCTATAAAAGGCATAGTTCATTTTAGCTCTTCCCTTACTTCTATCCAAACTATGTACTAGCAGACAGACACTATATCTTCCACGTATCTGAATATATATTAATAAATTAACATCTATATTCTAAAGTATAATTTAATATCTGCATTTTATTTGTCGCTTATAACCCTACCTCCTATACTTACAATATATTACTTGCTATGAGTGAATGATTTTTCTAAATAAAATAAGTCTTCTTTGAGTTTGTCCATTACGAATTAACCAGTTATATTATTAGTACAATTTCAATTAAACTTTAATAACTACCCAACTACTTTAAAATATATCGATTGGCACATCGATTTTGTTGCACAGCACTAGCAGGTATCGGCACAATCGGCATGGGCCATCGTTTGCGCCGCATATTGGATATCACCCCTTGATATTTGCTGAAACTCGCGTTCGTACATTTTGTAGTAATATGTATTTTTATTGTGAAGTGCCCTACACACGATGTTGTCGTAGTCCTTTCGGTAAAGATATGTTAATATTAATATAATATTTCTGTTCGCATGATCAGAATTAATACGCTATCGGTTAACTCCAATACGCGTTCGGTCAGCATCAATACGCAGTTGGTCAGCTTTAATACGCGTGAACAACTTTAATACGCACTTGGTCAGCTTCAATACGCACGAGATCAACTCTATGTAAATTTCAACATGGCCTTGAAACCATGTACTCTGTGGATCCTTGATTTAAAAAAGACCTTTATCATCTAGGGTACTACGGTAATCACAAAAATACTAAAAACCCCTCAATAGCTACTTTTGTATATCATGAATCTATAAATTACCTTGTATAATAATCGTAACATTTTGAAGCGTGGGTTGGCGTACACTCGATACGCAGTTAAACGGGTGATCAAGTTCTGTGCAATTACCGTACGCCGTTCACAGAGCAGTGCGTGTTGCATGCAATATCAGCGTATTCGATTATGGGCAATAATTCTACTGAACTGTGGTATCGCCTAACACTACAACGTATATATGTATGCGTTAAGCCGAAATAATATTAAACTAGTTGCATGAAAGTGCGCTCAAGTATACATAAAGATACGACTCAGTTTTACATCGTTTAAGTCGTATCTTCTGCTTGTGTAATGTAATTCCTGCTTCGGTTTAAAGAATTTATTTCTCATAAGAACTTACAGTCCATTAATAATGAGAAATAGAGTAGTAAGTATGATAATACAGTAAAATAGAATTACCTCCAGAGTATTAGAAGTTACAAGTTATAAAGGAGAAAGAAGAAACTGTAATAGGATGCTGTTTTATAAATGATATTTGAATTTGTTGGTCTAGTGGTCGTTTATACGATTGCTGTGCAAGCGGTCTTGGATTCGATTTACAGGCCGGGCAACGTATATTATTAGGTTCTTCTACGAAATTCTCAGTAGCAGCTCGAAATTTCGATACTTGGCTGGTCGATGACAATAGCCCCCTATTACATGGGGCATATACCGGCAGAATGTGGGTGTAAATTGGTACATCGTGTATATACATCACGCCTAACATCATCATGTTAATATTATTTGCTTATAAAACATCACACTCGAAATCACAACATAAGGTAAATGAATGTATCTCTCACTAAATTTCCACATTCAAATATTGACCTTGAATAAATATTTTGATATTAAACATATTTAATATCATCGAAATTAACGACGGCTCGCTGAAACGAAATGTCAAAATTAATGCAAATATTAATTACTGAATTTAATTAAGATAAAAGAGTAAAAGATCTGATGTGTTTTGGAATATAAAATAATAAATAACTAGAGGTGACGGTTTTCAAGCGGTTGATCAAATTTTAGGAACACTATCGATCAAATCATTACTTGATTTATGTTATTAAAATTAGAAACTAAAAACTCTATCAGAAATATGTAATTCATCTGTTTCCGATGTATAACGCCACATACAGACGGCACACGTTAAACTATGTATTTATATGCCTAATTTTTGGGGGTTACAAGTAAAATAAGAAATGTAAGATGAAGATATATTATTATTTCATTTGTTTAGTTGAGCAGTGTTGTTGAGCTTTTCAAAATATCTTAATAGCAATATGGATCAATTTTTTTTGCTTAGTTGGTGGCAATAAGCTCGTTTGCAATGAAATAAGAACTAAAGAGCACACTGGTTAACTATAGGTAGACATTACTTCTCCTCTATCTACACCTTCGTATATACAAGCGTGATGTATCAAGTATGTGCCTAGTACCCGCTAGTACCACTAACTCTTCGAAGTTAAGTGTATAACCATCACATTCTCAAACGGTGCAGGAAAACATCGTGAGGAAACGTGCACGCCTGAGAAGATTTCTCGTGGCAGACCCTCCCAAATGAATAGAGACCCGTTACCACTAGTGAACAGCAAATGAGTTGATTATGATACGAAATGATGATGATACTAAAACCTACTGTCTTGCTTAAATACGTCTTAAATAATTTATTATAAAAGTTTCCTTAATAGAATTCCAGCTATTAATAACTGTTGGGTTTAGTAGTGGTCGCATGTCTGACGCCAAGAACTGGGTCTAAGACAGGCTAAACTTAGAAGTTTAATTAAACTTGGATATACTGTAATTTATAAGCTTCACATGTAGGCTGTGGTTTTGTAGTTTTTTTTAATCAAGTTTCAGTTCATTAAAGTGATTTATTAGTTTTGACAGATCGTACTTTGGTTTTATGAGTTAGTGACGCTACAAAAATGTCAATTTTAAATCGGGTAGTTTTGTTTCTTACTTAAGTAAACAAGGTATGACTGCATCGTTAAAAAAATACGTAATTATACAAATCTACTGTTTACAGATTTTATCACATTATTTAATCCTAACAAGACGTTTTGCATCCTTTACTGAAGTGTTGGTTGTTTTGATGTTATAGTTACTAACAGCTACTGTACATTTTTGTTAATTGGTGACAATCAGATTTACACTTGAATGAACTCACTGTATTCTTTGGTCGTGCGGTTTTATAAAATCTATGATGGAGTTCTAGGCAGGTGGTAGGACCCATCCACCTCCTCCATTGAACAATCCCGGGTAAGAAACGGTTTTCTTTTGCAAGGAATTGTGATTTATCAAATAATCTAATGTATTATAGTTAAATCAGGGGATTTAACTTGTAAGCTTGTATTACCATAGACAGGGGTAATACAAGCTGCTTCTTGAAAAGGCTGTGTGTAATGTCGCTGATGTTAATTGAATATCATTCGTACAAGAATAAAGTACATAGTTGTATTTCAATGCATTTAGTTATTAACTATTCTTTTCCTGACTCAAGGAACTACTTTCTCTGTGCGATCTCATCGGTGTTAGTGAAAATTGCGGACTTTAAAATCTCGTTTGATTGTCAGATTTGTCAGCCAATTACCATTGTTAATGATTTTAACATCAACTTTTTTCTTAAAAAATACCTATTTCAAACCATTAAACATCCTATTGGATCCAGAATAGTTACAAGCTAGCCTAGTTTGAGGGACAAATCTATTAGTTCATGTCTTTCGACGACGCAATTAGTCCAGCGGTAGTTAACACTGCCTTTCGTGCTATGGGTCCCGGTCTCGAATCCCTCGAATAGGAACAAATGTTTGTGTGATGAGCATAAACATTTGTATCCAAGTCAAGGATGTTTCTACGTATAATATGTATGTATTTACAAAAAAAAGTATATAATTATGTATCAAACATCTAGTATTCGTCACACAAGCCACGAGCTTAGCTCGGAACTAGATGGCGCTGTGTCATAAAGTCCAGAAATATTTATTTTATTGATGTACTGACCTCATTCATATAATTCCACGCCTGACACGCTCTCACGGGGCTGAGGGGCTTGTAGTGGTTTCCGAAGGTGTACATGTAGAAGAGCCATGGAGCGGGGAACAGCATGGTGAACATGTCACACAGCGCCATCCCCATAAGCACGACGTTGGTGGGAGTGCGCATGTGGCGGCGGGAGAGCACCACCACGATCAGCGTGTTGGCAACGGTCGTGGTTGCCAGCAGGAACGGCGCGATGTATCTGAAACGAATGTGGTAACGTTATATTTTTAAATTACTCTAGCGAGATCGAAGATAGAATAATCTATATATAAAAGGAGAACCTGACTGACTGACATATCAACGCAGGGCCTAAACTGTAAGTTATAGAAACTTGAAATTTTGCACAGGGGCAAATTTTTATTTTTTGGGCAGTGGTAAATTTTGCATTTGCGCAGGGCTTTTATAACGTAAGGGGGCACAAAGAAAGGATATTTGAAGATTCATCTCCCAAAGGGGTAAAACGGGGGTGCAAGGTTAATATGAAACTTTATTTTTTCGTTCAATTGCACGCGTACAAAGTTGCGCGAATCAGCTAGTTATATATATATTTACATCGTTCCTCCGCTCTAGGATTTTCTTATGTACCGTAGTCGTGTTTACAAATATAAAATACAAAGTCTGCTTAGTTTCGGAGACAGCATCAGTACCTAAAGCACTAAACATTTACCATAACGAACCACCTGAACTGTTACTTTTATGACATAACTAAACCAAAAGAATATCACACCACGACGATCCGACTTTACTACGATTCGATCACGTGTCGTAGCTTGTAAACGCTGAGAAAATTAATGACTATGAATATTAATAATAACTATTATTAAAAGCTAGAGCCTAAGTTAGTGATAGCCTATATATAGAAAACCAGCTTTTGCCCGCGATTTCATCTGCGTAAAATTAGTAATTTTGTTTCCATCCCCCTTTTTCCCCTTTTAAGGGATATTTTCCGGGATAAAAACTATCTTATAGACTCAAAATATATCACTAACCCAGCCTATAAACAAAAAGGTTAGTATTTTTTTAAATGTGTAAGTAGTTAGGGAAGAATACTACAGATTGTTTTAGCTAAGATTTATTTAGTTTTTGTTTTTTATTTTATATAGATTATTATTCTTAATTGTTTTTGTATGTTTAGTATAGATGTAAACGACTTGGTAAGTTTATATGTTATGAATAAATGAATATGAATGTACTAAATTTCATCTAAATCGGTTCAGACAGACAGACCTTTGCATTTATAATATTAAAAGCATGGATAATATTTCTCGTTAATAAAACATCATTAAAATACAACAGATAAGCTGGGATCAGGAAAAAATGAGATTGTAGACGTTATATTTAGAGCAAACAAATGGAATCGGACAATTAATTTCGATCCAAACTCAATCCGGTCCATTTAGCCGAAGGCTCAAATCCTATTGTCGATAAAATCAAGAGCCCTAGAGGCTATTACAGATTTAAGAGAGAGCTGATACGCTATTTTAAAATACATATCACTAAAAACTATTCCTTTTGTGCTTATAGGTGTGAGTTACGATAAAACAAAAATAAATATTTAATTTAATAATTCTAGTACGCACGCCCGTCTTTTTCACTTATTTCTTGCCCATCCGAAGGTTATCTGGTAGATAATATAGTATAGTAATAAGTTCATACATTGTAAGTACACTTATTTCACGAAGAATTACATGTTTTAATGTAATGTTCTATCTAATAAAAGAAAAGAATTTAAAAAAATAATACGTTTCAATTTCTAACCTAACATCCTGACACACATACAAAAATTTTGTTAGCTCCGAACAGGGTTCGAACCCATGATTTTGAAACCGACCCCTCAGCTACTGCGATGAATCGTTTTGTCAAAATTTGGTACATAAAAAAAAATGTCGTGTTATTTTTTTTAAATGAATACGACAAAAGCTGTACAGAAGCTATTTATTTTCGCGTAAGAAAATAACATACAAGAAATTAAAAAATTACAAGTTTCTTGATTTAAAGTCGCAAAGGAAAGCTTATTAGTTTCATTTGGCTAAAAGCTGAGCTGTTCATTTGGCTAAAAGCTGAGCTGAGCTGTTTTCATGAAAGCTTTTCAGACATAAGGGATTTCAGGAAATGTAGGACAACAGAACTGAAATGATGAAATTCGTAAACTAATTTTATTTATGTGCACTTTGACAATTTTACTGTTATATTTTTATTTAAATTTTATGGGGTTCTTACATTGTCTAGTTCAACATTGTAACATTATTGTTTTAAGAGGACAAATGTCTAAAGGAAACTGAAAGATTTTGGAAATACTGAAGTTTATTTATTCTAGCTTTTTCCCGCGTTAGCGTAAAATTAGTAATTTTATTTCTACCCCACTTTTCCCCCTTTTAGGGGATGATTTCCGGGATGAAAACTATCCTATGTCCTTCTCCGGGACTCAAACTATCTCTATACTAAATTTTATCTAAATCGGTTCGGTGGTTATAGCGTGAAGAGGTGACAGACAGATACACTTTCACATTTATAATATTAAGTATAGAAGTATGGATTAGTATGGATATAAACAGAAAAAGTGTGTCAAACACGTGAAGTAATAGACAAAATAATTCGATTTACGAACTTACGCGAATGCTCTTCGTCTCTTGTTTTATTACAAAGTCTTATATTTTGTATTGGTTTATTAAACCATTGAGCTATGCCAATTGGACCAATAGAATGTAAAGCGTTTGAAAATTTCAGTTAAAGTTACGACCGCCCTTTTTAAAGCAGATCAGTTTTTATATCCTATCTTAGCGGTCATTGACCGCATAAAAAGAAACTTCGGGAAAGTGTTGCTTTTCTCGATGTCTACCAACCGATATGTTGGCAAAAATTGTAATTTTGAAGTTTGAAAATTTTAATCGAATATTTTTCGGTCTTCTTTTCTCAGTGTTATGTTTCGTATAGACCAACCCTTGGGCTGTGTTATAGATGGCCTAAAAACATATTATGTACAAATAAAATCTATTTATAAAGGTACTCACCCATACATAGGCTCAGCATAATTGATCGGGAATTCACAGGTCACATTCAAATAAAAATGCGAGTGATTCGATTGGCAGAAATCGTCGGCGGTAAAATTCGAGTATTCGGGGTACCCAGTCTGGTTGTCGTAGTAATTATAGTTGATCTTGGAACTATCTAAATCACTGCTGTCGCCAACAATAGTTTTGGAGGCGTTGAAGTCGCCGAAATAATCAACCCAGTCTTTGTCGTGGGCGGCCATCTTGTTTTCTCTTATCCGGCTGAGTTTGACATGTTGATTGTGATGTCACCCGTATCTGTAGGGAAAGGAAAAATATTATTAATCTTAATATTCTAATATTATTGAAATGAATATTTGTTTCTTCGATCGTTTTATACGCATTTTTCATAAACCGTTGATCTGATTATGATAAAGTGAGTTGTTATTTGCATGTATAGTTTAGTGACAAAAGAAATATGGGTACTGACTGACTTATTGAAAAAAAAAGTGTCGTTACAACTTTACGTCTGATTTTTTTCCGTCTAGCCCCCTTTCGCAACGCGCGATAAGGAACTTCGTTCCAATATTGGGAATCGAATGCAAGACTAGCAGCAGTCGTATTAACGACTACGAGACGGATGGGGCAGTTTCTTTAACACGCATTTTATCGCAGTATATTGCTATTATTTAATTAGCCTAAGGTTTATATTCTAAATAGCATTCACAGTTCACAGGCATAAATACTAGTTTTATTTCAATAATTCATAGTCGGAGTTTAATAATATTTGATTAACACATTTCGTGTACCTTCAGAAGCTAATATAGTACGAATGAATTTAGCTAAGTACTCTCACTTGTTCATTATGTATAGTGAGCGAGGGTTTGGTAACACTGAGAGCGGGTGAATTAAATGTATAGAATATATTGTTTTTTTAATGCCACACGAGAGGCAAAGAAGCGAGAGGTAAATAAAATATGAAATGTCAACTACATTTGACGCGTATTAAATAATAAATAACTGTTAGTAAATAAAACATTTCAATTTAAATATTCAATTTCCACATACGTTGCTTTTTTAAAAGGAATCAGGAAACGAAATATGTAATCGTGTTTTCATATTGCAATGAATTTTAGGTCTTAATAAAAGCGGATGAAGTTCACATTCACTGCGTGATATTGGTAGAGTTTTGTTTTGTTTAATTAAATAAATAATATATAACTAAATATTTTCGGACATTAATACACGGCGCCATCTAGTTCCGTGGTAAGCAACGAGGCTTGTGTTACGGGTACTAGATGGTTGATATAATACGTATATACTTTTTTTTGTAAATACATACATATTATACATAGATACATCCATGACTCGAATACAAATGTTGATGCTCATCGCACAAACATTTGGCCCTACCGGGATTAGAACCCGGGACCCATAGCACAGCAGGCAGCTTTAACTATCGCTGAGCTAAACGGGTTGTCATATTATTATAATTATTACAGTCATCTTTGTCTATATAGATGTGGCTGAATATCAATACTTTCACATACATACTATCACGCCTGTCGTCCTCGATAGGTAAGGCAATGGTGTACTAATGTACCCCCACGTTTCACCGGTATGTTTTAGGTCCCATGTAATAGTGGGCGAGCCTATTGCCATTATCCGGGCACGAGTCCAAACTCCGAGCTGCTACTGAGAATTTCACAGAAAAACCCAATAACACTTTGCTCGACCTGGGAATCAAACCAAAGCTTTTGTAAAAACCTCTCAAGTCTAAAAGTTGTATATATATAATATATAAGCAGTAAACTGTTAAGTCAATGGTCTTGAGTTCAAGCAAGGATAGAACTCAAGACCTTTGAGTTTATGATGTTACATACGTACGTATTTATCACATCCTTAAACGGTGAAGGAAAACATTTTTAGGATGCCTAAGAGGTTTTCTCGATTGTGTGAAGTCTACCAAGCAGCACTAGGCGTGGTGGATTTAGCGTGGAAAACTTCACCCCTCTCAAATAAGAGGAGACCTATTTCCAGCACTTAGACAATAAGAGAGTTAATGATAATAGTGAAGACTCTAAAAACTATTCCCAAAATCATTACCTCAATTATAAAATCGCTGTCATTAGTACCTCACCTTTACCCAAAGCCGTTTAATTGCTGCAATTAGCTGAGATTGAACCTTGAAAATTGACTGAATACATTGTTATCAGCTTTTAGAACTAGGCTTTACAGCTGGTAATGTTACACAATAAGACAAGGTGACAGTAATACACATGTTGGTTGAATGAGGTAAATCTTTGATATGAAGTTTCACATCACTTCTCTAACTAGAATTGAGTGGAGTTACTACTCTTAGAGTATACGACACAAAGTAGGGATTCACAGAACTTCAAAATTAGCGGATAATACAAAAGTTTACGGGGTTTGCAACGCGCGAGCGACACCTCTGGTGTTGCAAACGTCCAGAGGCTACAGTAATCAGAAGGGCTAAAATTTTGTTTACTAGCCTCGTGGTTTAAAAAAAAATAGGTAAAATTAAAAAAAAAAATAATATAAAATTCATCTTTTGACGACCCGTTTAGCTCAGCGGTAGTTAACGCTGCCTGCTTTGCTATGGGTCCCGGGTTCGAATCCCGGTGGGGACAAATGTTTATGTGATGAGCATCAACATTTGTATCCGAGTCATGGATGTATCTATGTATAATATGTATCTATTTACAAAACAAAAGTATATATGTAGTATATCAACCATCTAGTGTCCGTAACGCAAGCCTCGTTGCTTACCACGGAACTAGATGCCACCATGAAGTTTCATTTGTGTCGTCATTATCCTACGAAATCTTTCAAATCCTGAATTATAAATTAAAATTCATCATCATCAACCGTTAGATGTCCACTGCTGGACATAGGTCTCCTCCAAGGATCGCCACGATGACCGGTCATACGCCGCCCGCATCCAGCGAAAGTAAAATAAAGTTACTTACCCATAAAAACACAGTACTTAATAACCACTATACCTATCTAAAATAATAATTTCAAAATTTTAAATACGAAACATCAAAACGACTTTAACCCTACTTAGTCAGTTTCAAATTATTACCATCACGAATTACTTAGCCGTGTTTCGCTGTAAATAGCCAAAAGAGTTATTATCTCCCGTCAATCTTCTTTGGTATAACCGGAGTTAATGTTGAACCACCCTTTCTGGGTTCAAATTAATTTATTATGAGTGTCGAGTCCTGTTACAGATACAAAAATACATTCCAGTGATGATTAATTGAGAATTTGATAAAGTTAATTAGGCTTCTATTCATTTAGAAGGGTTGATTATCTTGTTTTAATAGTATAATACTACGATGGGTACTACTTTGACGACCAGATTAGCCGAGCGGTAGTTAACGATGCCTTCTGTGCTACGGGTTCCGGGATCGAATCGCGGTAGGGACAAATGTTTGTGTGATGAGCATCAACAATGATGTATAAATGTTGACGTATTTACAAAAAAAAGTATATGTATTTGTTCTTATCGGTATTTCTAAAAGTTTTTCAGTATTATGTGTAAAAGTTGCCCTTGAGAGGCATATTTAAATCATCCCATAAAAGGAAAAGCCTGCTCCTGTAATCGAAGATCAACAACTGGCTACGTTCCAGACAGTCCTCGACACAATGAAGCCCGACGTGTCACAGGGGAATGATTTAACCTGTCTTGGATCCCGCAACAAGTTAAATGTTTAATTACAAGGAAAATATCAGTTCTCCAATTTATATCAAACGAGAGATAGAATAGAGTTTAGATTAGACATGTTTCCAAGAAGGTCAATCCCAGTTGCCAAGCACGACGGGTGACATATTAGTTAGTTACGGATTCTTATTCTATAACTCCCTCGTTGGTCGAATGGTTGTAAATTGCAACTGCTGAGCAAAATATCTTGAGTTCGATTCCCAGGTCGAGTGTTATATGGCTTGTTTAATAAATTCTCAGTAGTAGTAATAGTTTGGATTCGTGGTTGATGACAATAGGCTCGGCGCTTCTTACATGTGGCCAGAAACATACCGGCAAAATGTGCGTGTACTTTAGTACAACTCTGCCTAACCCTTCAAAGACGACAGACGTGATGGTATGTATGTATGTATATTATAATAATTATGATGTCGAAATATCAAAGCCATAACTTTTTCAATTGCGTTCCTATCAACATCAGACACATATTTTCATACAATTAATATCAGTAATAAGAACATTGTTACCGTGTAATGGAGCCGGCGCGGAATTTTGATAATTAAACTTATGTTCATACGAATACCTTCGATAATAAGTTGGCAAGGTAAAGTTTTGAACTTACTTCATTTTACTTAAGACGTTCGGCACACCGGGGTCTAATTTTGGAGTTATAGAGAGACAATTCGCCGAAATGTCTACTATGTCAAAAGATGGAGATTGTAGAAATAAATTGTCTTTATATGACCTGATTACAGTGGTTGAGTGATGGGTTTGTGCATGTCGGGTTGCGGGATCGATTCCACGTAGGAAATATTTGTACCATCTACAGTTAGTTGTCGTATCTGGGTGTTTGTGTATATGAAAATTTGTGTTTGTTAACGCACCAATTATTATCTACGTCCATTTTCAGTGAGAGGCTATATTTCAATGTTCTACTGTATTTTGATCTTGTATTAAAATAAATTATCACACACAAGTCCACATAAATTACACAACAAATTATATTGTGATTGAGAGTTTATTTATACATTGAAATAAAATTACTAGTTATGTTTTTTTATCTAGATAATATATTGACATCCATTAACAAGAGAGTCGTCTGCCTGTGACGTAAATGCTATATATGGTCCGAAAACTCGGGAGTAAATAATATAATTATATCGCAATTTTATTTCAACGAGTTTGATTCAGTAGAGATTTTATCGACAACCTCGAGAATGAACCCCCAAGGAGAGTAAGGGTTGAACGCGGGTCTGCGTTCACGATCCAGGTAGGCAAATAAATATAATTAATCCCATTTTACTTTCCCACTGCTGGGCAACTACCTTGTCTCTACTCATTTGATAGATATTTAGGTATAGTTCTGATGAACTATACCTAAATATCTATGAAATTTTGCCAGTTCTAAATGAGAAAGTAAGAATTAATTACTAAAAAAATAACATAACATACCATCACGCCTGCCATCCTCGTAAGGTTAGGCAGTGGTGTACCTACTAATGTACGTACACGTTTAGCCGGAATGTTCTGGTCCCATGTAATAGCGGGCGAGCCTATTTCTATTAACCGGACAAGAATCCAAACTCCGAGATGCTACTGAGAATTTCATTGGAAAACCAAATAACACTTTGCTCGACCTGGAATCGAACCCAAGATCTCTTGCTCAGCAGTTGCAATGTACGACTATTAGAACAACGAGGTAGTCTAAAGACTAAAGAAATATAATTTCAAAAAGTCAGAGATTTCTGTCTAGGATTTGAACTCAGCCTGTCCGTGAACACTACTTTCATATTACCTTATTTCAAATTAACTCACATATTTTTTCACTATCATTCACAATCTCAGATTTGTTAAACCACAAATCCTCACAAAAGAAAACCGATTCCTACCAAGGATGATTCGTGAGGCTATTGAAATTAAAAAACACCCAAATTTCAATAGAGAAGATGGCTGGGTATTACCACCTGTTTGGAACCCCATCATAGATTCTATTAAATCTAATTCCAAGAACCAAACTGCACGACCGAAGGACACAGTGAGCTCGTTCTGTGTAAATCGGATTGTCAATAATAATTAAAAATGTAAGGTAGCTGTTAGTAATTATAACTTCAAGACGACCAACACCTCAGTCGGCCCGTGACCATGAATGCTGTAAAGGATCCGAAACGTCGGGTTAAAATAATATCAATATACCGCGATAAAATCTGTAAAAAGTAGTTTTATTTCAATATCTCTCACAAGTTTAATAATATGCAAAAAAAGTAAGTTACCCAGACTAACCGCTACAGTTATTAAAGCATGCAGAAATAATAAAAAAAAGAGTGATAATATAACGTAGAACCTTAAACTTCAAAATGGAGGCGAGTTAGTTTGCTCAGTGCTTCAGCCGCTAGTTTAAGGGGAAGCTCATAGTTTTACATTTTTTAATATCAGACTAAGGTTGCCACAATTTTGTTTGACCTATTTTTTATGTGTTTTTTTTTACTTTCAGACTTTTTCGTAGTCGTTGTCATCAGAGTTTATTATATCCTATGTGATTATTAGGACTGCCTCGTTGGTCTAGTGTTCGTTCAGTGCGACTGCTGAGCAATAGGTGTTGGGTTCGATTCCCAGGTCGAGCAAAGTGTTATTGGGTTTTTCTATGAAAATTCCCAGTAGCAGCTCGGAGTTTGGATTTGCACCCAGTTAGTGGTAATAGACTCGCCCCTTACATGGGACCTAAAACATACCGGTGAAACGTGGGTGTACATTAGTACACCTCTGCCTAACCTTTGACCACCTGTTAATTCTTCAATCCACTTACGGTCGTACTGTATGGCACGTGATTTTCCTTCACCGTTTCAGCATATAATAAATATGGACGTAACTTCGAAAAATGATTGGTGCGTGCTTCGAGATTGAACTGGAGACTTTTTAGTCCATCATAACAAAATCTGTCGGATTTGTATATTGAACCGTGGGTAGATAATCGAATTTTGAAAATATAATGGCAGTAACTGTAAAATATTCTTATATTCAGCTGCATGTAGGAAGTAGATCTGCATTCATTTATGTTGGCATTTGCGTTTATGTTAATATGATGGATGTAATCATAAAGAAGAAATACACAGCTAAATATATTTTTTTCATCTGGAGACAGCCCTAACGTAAACCTGAAGCTTGTTGCAAATAGAAATATTAAAAGATTTAATTAAATTATTTATTCATTTAAAAGATTCAATAGTGTTGATGTATTAATTAAAAAGTTTATAGTTTTACATTTTGAATACAAAAAGAAAATGAAGTAGTATGTTATAAAGGTTATAAATAGATAGGTAGTTACTTATTACATAGCACTAAGTGAATGTTTTTTTTTTTATGGTGTTAAGGGGGCAAACGAGCATGCGGCTCACCTGATGGTAGGTGATGACCGCCATCCATGGACATTTGCAACACTAGAGACTTGCAAATGCGTTGCAAAGCCACTTAGAAACCGTTCAGGTTTCTTAAATAGGGAGTTACTGAACTGACAGCAAACGAAATTCCCATGCTGTCAGAATATTCACTACCCCAATGAGCTCTGGTAACCTTACTCGCTCGCAGAAAGACAACTATTGTTGATTCACTGCGGTCTTCTGTAAGGCGGAGGTCCTTCCCCAGTCGGGCAGCTCAATACCTCCTACTATAATTATGAATGTTCAGTATTTTCTTCACTGATTTTAAAAGTGATGACTTGTTACTAGATTTTCTTCTTCTTACTTATTGTAATCTAATATATACTGTAATAGGAGTTGTGGTAGCCTAGTGGCGTGACCAGTGGACTGAGATATCAAAGGTCTCGAGTTCGAACCCAAGGCACGCTTTTCGGAAGTTATGTGCGTATTTATCACAAGCTTCAAACGGTGAAGGAAAACATCGTGAGGAAACCTGCATGCTTGAGAGATTTGTCTCGATGCCATGTGAAGTCTGCCAACCCGCAGTAGGCTATCGTGGTGGACTTATAGCCTTATCCCTCTCAAATGAGAGGAGACCCGTGCCCAGCAGTGGGACGTTAATGGGTTGATGATGGTGACTTATTGTAATCATAATATTCACGTATATCTGTGAGTCTTCCAGGCAAATTAAATAAACATACATACATTCATACCATCACGCCTGTCGTCTCCGAAGGGTTAGGCAGAGGTGTACTAATGTACACCCACGTTTCGCGGGTATGTTTTAGGTCCTATGTAACAGCAAGTGAGCCTATTGCCATTAACCGGGCACATATCAAAACTCCGAGCTGCTACTGAGGACTTCATAGAAAAAACCAATAACACTTTGTTCAACCTGGGAATCGAACCAAAGACCTCTCGCTCGGCAGTCGCACTGTACGACCACTAGACCAACGAGGCACTCAAAATTAAATAAAAAATATTCAATATTAATTTTTTTTAAAGTTACCTCCACTCCACCCAAAAATCGAATTTCCCAATTTTCAAAATAATGGGTGCGTTTGTTTTGTAAATGTGATCCCTAGGATACTTATAAGACACATCTGCACGTCTCCATACATATCGTATTTCGTCAAAAATATTGACAGCCTTATAATTATTATACGCTTTGTGGCCTGGTGCGTTCCATTTTAGCATTTAAATCGTAGTATATAAAGAATAATATAGGCAAACAAATCGGCTTAAATCTCCATGTACGAACTGTCATAAGAGGATTACATCACTCAAACCGCATAAAATACAGGGTATGATGAGAGAAAAAAAGAATATCTTTTTTGATCGAAATTCAGTTTTGTCGTTAAAGATCCGAAATATCGGTATTACATTATATGAATGTATCAGGATAAAATACGTAAAAATAGTGTTAGAATTCGCGTAAGTAGGACTTATGAGAAATACTTAGTAAAAATGAAAAAAAAATGACGTAAGTGATATTCAAAAACTGTAAGAATTTAGTACGAAGAAATCGGTACCTATATTAGTATTAGATCAAATGTTTTTTTAATAATTATATTATAATAATATTTATTAGGATAAAATTAATATCAATAACATTTATAATTATTATACTAATTTTATTTATACTGTAACACGTCAATATTATTATTCTAAATGGATTTATGCGCAGTTATTAAATTTTATTTCATTAGAAAATACCTAGTTCTAAGTTATTTTCTAAATATTCTGTGAAATAAAAAAAAATAAAAGAAAGCATTTATTGGTTAGCTAGTATAATTTATACTCACAGTAACACTCACCCTTAACAGATGTAACATTCCATCTGTCAGAAACATTTTAATTTAGCTCTGAACCTTAAATAATTGCTTGCAATTTCGAGAACGGTGTGGAGGAGAATCACTTTCGTGTAAATGTACAACAAAATATTATAATTATTAAAGAAAACTTGTCTTTTGTTATAATATATAGATATAATTCTTTTTAACGGACATCAAAACAGTAGGAGGTTATCAATTCGACTATATGACTTTTTTATGTTTGTTACCACATAACTTTTGATTTGGTGAACCGATTTTGATGATTCTTTTTTATTTGAAAGCTGTGGTCCCATGTGGTCCCATAAAAAATGGTGAGGATCTGATGAGGGGATCTTGGGAAATCGAGAGAAACCCTAAAATTTTCTACACAGGTGACGCGTTTATTGTTCAACCTATTACAGACACTAAAAAGTAAAAAATAAAATGAAAAAGAAATCGTATAAAAAACCGACTTCAAAGCTAAAAGTGCAAAATAAAAAAAGGTATGAAGTCGGTGCCTGGTTTGAAGCCACCCCGCTCAAGATCACGCGCAATGAGTGTACATAACGTTATATTTGGCTGGGCACCGAATTTATACCATTAAAACTAAAAATAAGTTAAAACTTTATTAAGTTATTTGTATATTATGGTTAGGTTTAAAGTGGTTTTTTATTATAAATGTAAGTCTAAAATATTTACTTTAATATAGATTCTGTAAATATTAAAAAAATATATATAATACAGCTGCAATGTATTCAAAATTTAAATACTTAGGACATTTAAAATAAATTTTATTCTGAATCGACGAAGTGTTGCCATAAACAATTTGTATCATCATCATTAACTCATGCACTGTCCCACTGCTGGGCACATGTTTCCTCTCAAAACTCCTTAATTTATTGCATTCCATAATTCTATTTATTTTATGAGCTAATAAAGAACGAATAAGATTCGAATTTTATAGACACAAAACCCATTTTGATTTTTCGTTGTTTGATTTTTAAAATGTTAGATATAATAAATGTTTAGAACAACATGAATTAATTAAGCATTGTTTGTAAGTCCTTATTTTTTTTAACACGGCTTAGGTTCTACTTCATTACGCCAAGGGCTTAATTAAAAATGCGCGGTCGATTAAGATATTAGGGTTGTTACTGGCTGATTTTATAATAATAATAAATATGTTTAAAATGCGTAAATACTATTTACTCTTGTGTCTTTACTCTGTGAGTGACGGGGCAGTAAATACAACATGGCAGCTTCCATTTTCGCGGTAAATTCTAAATAATAAGTTTGAATTATTTTTTGGGATACAACTCGATTTCATCATCATTAACCTATTATTGTCCCATTGCTGGGTACGGGTCTCCTCTCATTTGAGAGGGTTTAGGCGTTAGTCCACCATGCTAGCTGACTGCGGGTTGGTAGACTTCATATATTATGCTATCGAGAAAATCACTCAAGCATGCAGGTTTCCTCAGGATGTTTTCCTTCACCGTTTGAGCATGTGACAAATACGCATATAACTTGCGAAAAGTCAGTCCAAATACTACAAATTTATAAATAAGTTTATTGAGAATCAGCAATAAAATCAAGTTTTAAATAATAAAAAAAAACATTGATTTATATTTCCCTTATCTATCTAGTGATCTGTCTCACCGCCACTTTGTTAAATAACATCTTTTTTTTAATAACATGCTCGCTCGACAAGCGAAATGAAAACTAAAAAGAGTTTTAATTACTTTTTTCCCGACTGAACAGAAGGAGACTGGGTATTTAAACTTACACTAATTGCTCTAAGATACTACTGCACTCTACTTAATGCTCTATGAAGTTTAATGGTTATTTATTAACCTTTTTTCAGGAAACTCAGCTTAAAGTTATACAGCTCACTTAGCTCAGAAAGTGTAAAGAACTCTTTGGAGTTCTTTTTAAAAAACTGACGGAAACTGTAACAAATTAATAAACTACAAAATGAATCGATTAAATTGTATGAATGTGGACGATGCAAAAGTGGTACGCGTGGCGTTCTTTCGTTTCAGCGTACCCATTGAAAATTGCGAGTCTAACTATATATGTGATTTGTGGAGAATTGGAATCGATATACAATAGAGCATTACCTTTTGAAATATGAAAAATAATTATGGCTCGTGAACTGGAGCAAGAACAGATAGAAAATCAGATTATTTACTAATTATGATGACTGAATGATTAAATGATCGTTTATTTCTGTAAATAGATCTTTTTAAAGACACTTTTACAAGTCATGTAATATTTTTTTAGTATCTAGTTGGCATCGGCATTTCCTAACTGACGACCTCTTAGAAAAAAATGCCGAAGCAAACTCAGAGAATCATGGTCTCTTTTAAAGTCCAAACAATTTGGTTACAATATGTGAGCCTGACTATGTAGGTTAAAGTCTGAGATGGCCTTTTGAAGAATTAATTTTAATTTTTTTTACCACCACATCAGTTCAGCGGTTTAAGCGTGAAATGGTAACAGACAGACAGACACACTTTCGCATGGATAATTTTAAGTATAATTTGCACCCCTAATTTGAACGACCAGAGTCGACCACTTAAAAGTAAAAATAAAATGAATTCCATAATTACTGAGTAGCATCCTTAGCCTTCACAATTAGAATCGTACCGTTAATTAAGCTTTGTTTATTTTTAATAAAGAAAGGCAGGCACAAGTTTAATTTAATGTTGGTACCTATATACATCCATAGCCTGGAGCAAGGGCGAACTTTTTGCAGAGTGCGATCCCTTTGTACCCCTTTTTGCTGGGGTTCTTAAAAAGTTTTATGTTTACGATAAATATTTTTTTTATAATATTTTCCTAACAATCCACGTGGATTGTCCATCGCCCCGGGAAGTAATATGTTATGTTCCAACATATTTAAACATATCTATTTGACGGTCCAATTAGTCCAGCGGTAGTTAACACTGCCTTCTGTGCTATGGGTTCCGGGTTCGAATCCTGGTAGTGGCATTATGTTTGTGTAATGAGCATAAACATTTGTGTTTTGTTCTTGTATCTATGTTTAATGTGTATGTATATACAAAAAGTATAGTAGCAGTATTAGTATTCGTTTCACAAGCCTCGTTGCTTTAATCGATACTAGATGGCGCTGTGTCATAGTGTCCAGAAATATTTATTTATTATTATCTAACCGTGGGGCGGGCTACCAGTCCAAATTAATTTGCTTTATTTTCACGTGTCTTTTCTTATCAAGGCCAGATCTTTATAAGGTAAGTTGCATCGAAGTCGGGTCGGAACCCGGGTGGCTTCCAATTTATGCTCCTTACCGTTAACTTGGGAATCAGGAAGTCGGCAGTAATTTAATGATAGCACATAGATAGGTTAATCGTCAGTAAGTTCGTATTACGGTACTCAGTAACAGCGTATTTAAACCGATATAGGAAAACCACCTCGTTGGTCTAGAGTTCGCACAGTGCGACTGCCGAGCAAGAGGGCTTGGGTTCGATTCCCAGGTCGGGCAAAAGTGTTATTGGGTTTTTCTATGAAATTCTCAGTAGCAGCTCGGAGTTTGTATTCGTGCCCAGTTAATGGAAATAGACTCGCGAAACGTAGGTGTACATTAGTACACCACTGCTTAACCTTTCGGCGATGACAGGCGTGATGGTATGTTATGTTAAGGAAAACATCGTGAGGAAACCCGCTTGCCTGAGAGATTTTTCAACTCGTATTTGATGTCTGAAATATAGAACTTGATACTTGATAGTATCTTGTATCGTGTATTCTAGATACTTTTTATGTTGTACATATCTATCCGCTCATAGATCATTAATTAGTAAAAAACAAAATATAAATAAAATCTGAACTTGTCAGGTTTAATCGACCATGTACCATAAACCGAAAATAAATTAATATACGTTTAACACTGTCTATGTTTCTTTTATTAAAATGGGAATGTGTTAAAATGGCGATTTGCATACATCACAAAAATATATTTTTTATTTTCTTATTTACTGTCTGATGAGTTTTTCGGACAACTAATATTTCATTTTATGATAACCAAAAGTCATAAATCAGTTTTTAAAAGTAAAAACATTACGCCCATTTTTTTAATACCCTCATTTATCAAAAACGATTTTAATTTTATAAAAATGCTAAATGTGCTTTATTAAAATTTCGTTTTGACAGAAATTTTAGATAACCCTCCAATGCTGAGCCATATTATTACCCCTGGTGGGGTAAAATATTAATTTTCCCATTATGAATTCAAACCGCTATCAATTTTGTTAATTATTAATTAATTTAACAGTAGGGGTCATTGTAATGGGGTTATTGTCGTAAGAAGAATTTATATTTTAATATAATTTATATTTTACACTATGACTATTAAAAAGTATTGAATATTCAATTTAACTGCCTCCGATGCGTCGGTCTAGTGGTCGTACAGTGCGACTGCCGAGCAAGAGGTCTTGGGTTCGATTCCCAGGTCGAGCAAAGTGTTATTGGGTTTTTCTGTGAAATTCTCAGTAGCAGCTCGGAGATTGGATTTGTGCCCGGTTAGTGACAATAGGCTCGCCCCCTTACATGGGAACTAAAGCAAACCGGCGAAAAGTGGGTGTACATTAGTATACCTGTGCCCAACGTTTTGGGGACGACAGGCGTGATGATATGTATGTATGTATGTATGTATGAATATTCATATGTTATGTATAGGTATGTATCTTTTTGTGTCACTATGGTGACAAACAAGCTTATGGCCTGCCATAAACGTGTTGCAAACGTTCATAGGCTACGGCTTATAAACGTTTGCAACACTGGAAGTATCGCTCGCACGTTACCGACCCTGTAAAATCCATTTTAGAAATACTGATGAGTCACTTCCCTAACGAGTATCTAACCTTACTCACCTACAAAAACAAAACTATTGTTTCTTCTGTAAGGCAGAGGTACTTCCTCAGTCAGTCAACCTTCATTTCTATCTTCTACCTCTTTTATTATATTCGTTTCTCAATTATTTGTATACCATAATATTTATATTCAGTTATCGTGTAGTCTACGGCTAGACTTAGTTTGACTTTTTCCCCTTTCTTACTTTTTCTTATAATGAATAATTATTTTAACAAAAAAAAAACCTAAAAAATACCCAACTCCCAACGTAATTTCAGCCATCCGGATTTAAAACAAGGAAGTTTTTAATGAAATGTTTCCCTTTGTACGGAAACTTGTTACATTTTTTAGGGCTTCATCTACAGAAAGACAAAATAAAATCTTCTTTAAAAAATACCTGAATTTTACAAACCGCCGCGCCGTCGAAAACAGTGACGTGCATCAAACATAGTTAATATATATATATATTAACATATTACCTTACATGCATATAGAATACGATACGAAGCTAAATAAAAATAGGGTTTAACAAAAAACGTTGCCTCGCATTTTTGTTGTGCATTGTGCGTTCACAAACACAAATATTCACAATGCACAAACACCCGACCAACCAACATTCTTACTATGTAGTCATCCTGCACGATGTCAGAAATGGTAATTCACAGCAAGCTTAATAAACTGCAGTGCTGATTTTCAGACGGGGCCCCTCTAGTCAGTCATTGACGTTGTTAACTTCGTTATGCATGATGCACGTTGGGATTGACTCAAAACTTTTGACTTCACAGTCCACAAGGCTATCACAGCAACGTCGATCTGCTATAAATGAGAATTTGACAAATTCAATAACAAGTTACTTAACTTGGGAAGCGAACCTAGGACTAAATATTTATATAGCCACAAAGTCTGAATGCAATTAGAACATAACGAGGTCTTAATAGTAAGTTTAAAGTGGCCGTATTCCAAGGAAACAGATGGTAGAAATTACAAAACCAATAACTAGACTTTAATGGGAGTTGAAACTGCTGTAAGATGGTTATTTTCATCTGGTTTTACTCAAAAACCTAATTACATACAATCCCAGGCATCATTATTTTAAATTAGTAGGTCGTTAGCTATTAACTCTGCCAGATAAATCCACTTAACGTGAAAAGCTGAATAAATAACGAGTATTTACATGATGCCAGCGAGTTATTTCAAAGGTTGACTTAGGCTTGTGTTATGCTGTGTTCCCGTTTATTTTTGTATTCGACAAGACTAACAAAATTTCGGTAAAGTGAAGAAAACAAGTTGTAATATCATGTTTTTTTTTAAATATTTTATACAGCCTAGCCGTTTCATGGTTTATCGCATAACTCATATTTTTCGTGTTTAATACTTATTATTGTTTATTAAAATTTTAGATTTTTATTACTATTTTATATTTAAGGGGTTTATATTCTTTTTGGATATGCCAACCCCACTGTATTAAATACTTCACAATACGATATTAACTATCTTGTTTATACATATATGGAGTTGCAATATTTTCAAAAAATAAATGTGTAAGCTGTGTAACTGTAAATATACTACAAAATATCCTCGCTTTTTCAGATGCTGGGGACGAGAGAATTGATGTGAAATAAAGAAAATATTGGATTTACGATTTTAGGTTAAATTACAGATTGGTTTTAATAATATTTTAATGATTTTAAAATAATATCCATTTTACCTAGTGTCTGCTATATTGGTCTAGTGTTTGCTAAGTTTCAGATCCTGCATTTGATTCCCATATCAATGTCAGTGCTATTGGAATTTCCTATTAGGAAATTCTCTGTACCTGCTTGTAATTTGGCTTTGTGCCCGGTAAATTGGTATAGGCTCACCCTTTATTACTTGGCTTTGAATATACCGACGTACATTAATGTACCTTTACCTTAGTTTAAAACTCTAAAAATAGTAATTTTATCCGCATAAAAACTGCTTCTACCCCCCTTTTCTCTCTTTATAAGGGATGATTGCCGGGATGAAAACTATCCTATGCCCTTCCTCGGGACTCAAACTATATCTACACCACATTCCACCTAAATTGGTTTAGCGATTATAGCGTCAAGAGGTAGTAGACAGACAGACAGACACACTTTCGCATTTATTATATTAGGATGGACACGCCTTATTAATTAAACAATCGACTAGAGGTAATAATATGCCATACCAGGTTTCTTTAAACCTAACGGTGATTTTGAAATTATTTTTTTACTGACTTTATCGTTCTTTATATTATACTGATTTTTGTTTTGATTGACAAGATGTATGAATGTCGACGAGGCAAAAGTGGTATGCAGGGATCGTAGCGTGTAGCATTTTGTACTTTCTACCTACCCACATGAAAAAAAAGGTTAAGTGTATGTATATATATATGTATGTATATATATATATATATATATGTTCACTCACTGTTTACTATTAAGATTTTTGTGTTGTTTTTAATCTGTTATCTGTATCTGTACCTATTGAATAAAATAAAATAAAATAAATATACATACTATTTATGTATGTGTTGTATTTATGTATGTTTTTCAATACATCGTCCAAGGTCACGGTCAGTCCGCCCGTGATTCTGAATGTTGTAAGTCCCGTAACGCCAGGACCAAATAGTGCCAATATAACGCGATAAAATCCGTCGATATGAAGTAGTTTTATTTCAATATCTAGTTTTTGCAAAGTTGTTGATGAATCTTAAACCTTACTAATATATCTAGCCTGGCATTTAGCCATTAGCCACGACGTTTCATTATAAGTTAAAATATGATGGCATTTGACGTGAACCTAATCTGCTTATATAAATTGGACCCCATGGAAAGAGGGTTGAAAAATCGAGTTACAGAATTAATTGAAGGTACATCACCTTAAATGAATTGGCTGTAGATTGATGCCATTTTGGCAACACCTGACCTTAGCAGAGGTTACCGAAGTATTTTTAGATTATGGAGCCTAAAAAAGAATCAGTGATATGTTGCGTTCTTTATTGTTAGAACTTTTGACCGGCTTTCGATCTACCCAGAAACGGCTGAATATGTAACTACTATAGATGGTTGTCATATGTATACAAAAGGAAAACCGTATATAACCGCCTACAGTTTGATTTCAGCTGGTGAAATTTAGCCTTATTATATTCATTATTTAGTTTTAGAGTAAGCAACTTCTCTGGGATAGTATTAGTAGTATAGACGCGGCCGTTTGGTTAGTTGGGATCTTCATAATTAAAAATATTTTAGTCAAAATAAATGTCATAATTACAGTTATGGCATTTTGTGCTTTTTGCTCTTTCTTCAATTATCACAGAAATAAAACCGAGATATATAGATATATAAGATACGTATATAAATAATACTATTTCAGAATAACTATACCGACCAATGACCTTATTTGCTATGAGCTTCGAATCCCAAATATGCCAAGAATTTACCCACTATAATTACACTTAACCCTCAATCTCCTTCCAATAGGGTAAACCTATAATATTAACATCTTTAGATATTCCCAATATTGTATAGATAGATTGCAAGAATCTTGTCATATATTAATCCAGTGGGTGACTATTCATGCCAAAACCCTTCCCCAAATACGTTGGGATCGGCTTAATATGTAAACAATATCACTAATACAACCACATGCCAGAGATGTGACTTTAGCAAAGATTTGATTTAATAATCCTCTATACGAAATTAATCCTTAGGTTAATTGAAATAATCACGTTCTTAGCATGTACTTTATTTTCAATGATATTAATTATAATCATTACTTAAACATAAGCTGTTGTGTCGAAAAAAACGTCGCCATTTGACAGTAATTAGAATCTATTTATAATTTGAAATGAAAATACTTCTTACGGATATAACGCGGTATATTGATATTATTCTAATCCACTTCAAATAGAATTCCAATCTTTAACCGGAAGGTCAGGATTAAAATAATATTAATGTCTAACGGTGATAAAATTTGTAAAAAGGATTTTTATTTTACGTTTTATTTTTATGTGTAATATTCGCGTAATTGTAAGAAATCAGGGGACACTTGATACAGGATTATAAAAAATATAATTACAAATGAAAAACTTATTCAGCTACATATAACGATACCAATAAATGGTACATGACGAAATAAAAACGAAATTAAGTACTCCTTTAAGTATTAAAGACTATTTTTGTTTGACGTTATTTTGTTACCAGAGAAAAAGGAAGCACGTTAACCCAAGAGCGCAGTTTCTCACATCGTTAAATACCCACGCGTTCACCTTTAGAATGCCTCAACAAAATAACTTCACCAAGTAAATTGTATCAGCTACGACGTCAAAAAGCTCCAAGAGTGTAGGTATAATAGGGTTAACCCTCAAAGCGTCGGTAAACAGGGTAACCGGTAATTACGTTAACTCGTTTGCAGCGCACGGGTTACGTGTCAAATAAAGCATGCAAAATACTTTGTGGTCGGTTTTATAATTAAACTTATGCGAAGTTGAAATATTGTATTGTTGCATGACTTAAGAACGTGAAGTTTTATATATGAAGACTTGTAATTTATTATTGTTTTGTTTTAGCTAAAAGGTAGGTAACGGTTGCGCGTGCATGACGAGATGTATGAATGTGGACGAGGCAAAAGTGGTATGCAGGCACCGTAGCGCGTGGCATTTCGTAGTTTCTGCCTAGCCACCATGGGAAAAAGGCGTGAGTGTATGTATGTATGTATGTAGGTAACGGATGTGATTACTTGTAAGTAATTGTAATGTATAGGTACATATATGCACATATACTTAAATACATTATAGAGTAGATAATCAATAATTATGAATAAATACAAAATGAATGCTATGGCTGATTAACTGGTTGCGGAACGATTTCGAAAATGAATCTATAGCCTACGGATTTCGGGTCTGATTGTCAGTCTTGCTCGGCATAGATCCCTCATTTGACAGTAAGTTTAGTAGAAGGCTATACGCTTGATTAGTGTGGGTTAACAGATTCCATAACATTTGAGACAGTTTCACAGGTTTCTACAACATTTTTTCCTACATGTTTTTGAGCATGTGAGAAACACGCTCCTTTATAGTCAGTGGTCAGACTTAAGACCTGTGACTTCAAATTCCACTAGTCCCTCCGCTAGGCGATCATAACTAATATCAGGCAAGTACCTATTACTGAAGTTCTATAAATTAAGTTAGTAGTTAGCTCCGTATTATCTATATGCTCGATCGCTCCGTATAAAGTACACATTACTAAAACATTCTGATGAACTTATTCCTGCACAACTCTTTGGCGTTATGATAATATGGAATGAGGTTATATAAATTAGGGAAGTAGTAGCTATCAATTTGCTCGCCCCCTATAGAGTACCTACATATTAATAAAACATTCTCATAAGTTATGGGTTTATTCCTTCCTAACTCTTTAGCGTTATGATAAGATGTAATTTTATATGTCACTACTTTATTTTCAACTGATGACTGTGATTGTCAAATCAGCCTTAATCATTTATTAGCCCTAAAAAGGCAATGATTTTCATAAATCTTTGCCTAATTAGGTTAACATCATCAGACAATCGTCGTTGTAACATTTAAAACTATTCGAGAATAAACTTTCTATTCAATTAGGGAGGTGTTGACTGGCGGCTTTATAAAGTGTCAACGCCTGACCGTGAAAGAAAAACAGTATCAAAATAGGAATATAAAATATTAAAAAATAACGCTGAAACTGACAAAACCACTGGAAAGACAGCTTTTTTCGTTACTTTTGTTTGGATGGTGAAGTCTGGTTTTAATTAACTTTTGTTTGCACGGATTTTGCGTAGGGCGGTTTCTATTTGCAAAATTGCAGAAGGCTAATAGATTGTTTTTTGTACAATTTAAATTTCGTTATTTCCTAGTTGGTTTTGTGGTGTGGAGAGAATTACTTTGAAATATAATTACTTTATTTAATATCGCCGTCTCGGTTCTGTATATGCCATAAATATATTCGTAAAAAGTAATTTTAAGGGCCCTAACAAAGTTTTAATTCCTAAAAGCCGATTATCCGATTAGCCCAGCGGTAGTTAACGCTGCCTTCTGTGCTTCGGGTCCTGGGTAAGAATGCCGGTAGTGACAATAAATGTTTGTGTGATGAGCATCAACATTTGTTTCCGAGTCATGGATGTATCTATAGTAAGTATATATTTGCAAAAAAAGAAGTATATATGTAGGATATCTACCTTCTAGTATCTGTAACACAAACCTCGTTGCTTACCACGGAACTAGATGGCGCTGTGTCATAATTTCCAAATACATATATTTATTATTATTTATTTATTTATCAGTACATTTCAAGTTAATTATTGTCAATTCGTTATTTATTAAGAACGAGCTCATTTTATGCTTTTGCTTTGAAGTTAAAGCTTGAAATAAAACATATTTATTTAATCTGGACTCCATCATTTATACTTATCTATATCTGGTATCTTTTACAGCATCCATGAGATTAAATTATATTACTTTACCGTGATAAAATCGTAGTATTTGCGTTAATCTTAAAGTAGAGACTTGTGAAAGTGTTGTGAAAATAAGTTTATCTCATAAAGTAAGCATCTATGTATTAAGTATGGATTTTCGAAAATACAACTGGAACAAGAAGAGAATTCAGGGTCGTTAGCAAAGTTGATTCGGGTCGTTAGCAATAGATAATATCTTACCCGTAGCATTACAGGAATTAATAATAAAATATTCATAATGGTATCGCTACGAAAGGGCCCGAGATCGATATAAGATCTGGGTAAAATAATGAACCTTGTTGACAAGATGTCAGATCTCGCGAGTTTCCGACCCTACTCAAGTTTTATTATTTAAAAGATCCATAAAATAATACAAGGCTTTGTGATTTTTTTCGGATGGTATAGCGCGTAATTTCAATTATTTAGAAAGGGTAAATAAATATAACATTAAATGTAAATATTGATTTCTTATACACGAATATTATACATTGAAATAAAACTATAAATAAATAGTTTCTATCGATTTTAACACGGCAATGAGAGCTGTGTCCTAGTGGTGTGACCTGTGGACTGATGTCAAACCCAAGGCACGCACGACTGACTTTTCGGAAGTTATGTGCGTAATTATAATATGCTCAAACGGTGAAGGAAAACATCGTGAGCAAACCTGTATGCTTCAGAAAATTTCTCAATGGTATGTGAAGTCTGCCAACCCGCAGTGGGCTAGCGTGGCCTAATCCCTATCAAATGAGAGCAGATCCCAGCAGTGTGACAATAATTGGTGGCTGATGATCGCGGTTTATTGATATTATTATGCAGCATCCTAGGTCACAGCAGACTGTCTGATGCCCATGGATGCTGTAAAGGATACGAAACGTCAGGCAGCACCTATCCACGAGCATGACATGTGTATCAGAGTAGCTTTACTCAACAACGTTGTAGAGAATAAAAACATATGACACGCAACATTTGAGTGTCATCCTGACAGGCTCAGGTGGTCTAACCCTTGAAATAAGGGAATACTTTATTGTACAAAGGTTTATTTCTCGTCAAAATCTCAACATCTGAAAATCTTTGAAGATGTTGCAATATCCTCTACATAGACAAAAAGAAGCCTTAATATGTAAGAAGGCCCGCGTCGCACTCAAAGATTAAGAACAAAAGGTCAACTTCGTTACCCGACAATAGTCTGAGTACTTCACTTTCTTAACGTTCAAGAACTCACAAAAAAATAATGATAATACATTATTTATTGAAACATGACAGAAAACTAGTAAAGTAAGATGTTAATGAATTAATGTTCAAGAAAAGATTAATAGTTTCATGTTCTGCCGGTACTTAAAATGGCTACCTGTTCTATAAGTACCAGCATTTGTATTTCTCGGTATGAAAGAATTGGTGTATTACACCAATTCATGCTAGCTCACATAATCATAGCATATCAACCCGTTTATTGACCTACTGTTGGTAATGGTTTTTCTCCCATTTTTAAGGGGGGATAAAGCTATAGCACCTCTTGTGTGGTTTGGCAGACTAACACGCGTCATCGATACCATAAGAGAAAACTTAAAGATTTTAAGTTTTCTCTTATGGTATCTATACTTTTTCTCAGGATGTATTCTTGAACTGTTTGAGCATATGATGAATGCGCACATCACTTCAAAACTTCAGTTATATGGGCGTGCTTCGGGTTCAAACTCGAGACTTCACAGTCCACTTGTCACACGACATTATAATAGTTTTATAGAATCATTTATTATTTACACGGGCGAGTTTGTTGCGCCGCTCCAGGTCGAGTTGTACAACGTCTCTACCTGGAACCTGGACCTCGACCTGGACCTGTTTGCGATTAATTGACGATATTTAGTATTAATGTTTGTTTTAGGTGGTTGCATCGAACCCTGCGAGGTCGAGAATAAACGTTTTTCTTTCTTTCTTTCTTTACATGACAGCTGGAGCCGATGCAACGTCTTCGAGTCCTCTGTAAGGCGACTATCTATTTTTTTTTGTACCGGCGGGAAATCTGATTAACAGCGCACCTTTCTATAACGCTTGAGAGAATTTACCCTGGTTTGCACCCTTTTATCCGAGGATGCCCAGGAGTCATAGATAATGTTTAGCCACCCATATACTGCTATCAGCAGGCACAGTTTATGCTGTGTCGTTATAACAAAACCAAGACCTACTACGGAACGAAACTCCACAATACGTAGTTATTATTATTTTTTAATCCTGTTTTGTGGCGCTAGAGTGAATTTAAGACATTGAAACAAAACTATTGTAACCAGATATCCCGTACGAGATTCTAAAGTCTCAGTATTAAAATAAATCTACGGTGATAAAATCCGTAAAATGATATTCTATTTTAATGTTATAAAGTTAATATTATGTCTTTGGAAATAAATATTGTCTCACCTGTGTCTTTTAAAAAGGAACACGGTACTCGTTTTAACGTTAAATGCACAGCTGAAACTGAGGTGCGCACTCAAAGTTGGTATCAAAGGAACGGTTGTCATGGCAACCGACGGGCGAGTAACAGAAAGGTTTCGTATTTCGTCACTTTGCGACGTTACTGGTGTATTTGAAAGTACTCGATGTGGCTCAGTGAAAGACATACTAACTTATCGGTTTTCGCATAACATGGACTATTTGTATTTGACTCCTTAACCCGTGTGGTTAAGCAGTTTGGGAGAGGCCTATGTCCAGCAGTGGACTGCGATAGGCTGCGTTGATTAATAGAACCCCAGTTTGTGGCAGAGATCTAGGTTTAAGATCCCAGGAGGGGCAAATGTTTGTATGATGAGTACAGAGACTTACGCGAATAGAAAACATTGAAATTAAAAATTAAAACTTCTGAAAGTAAAACTACTTTTCACGTATTTTATCGCAGATATTATGTAAAGGTGTCATAACTAACGTTATTATTTGTTTTCCTATTATAATTATCCATCCATACAAATATTATAAATGCGAAAGTGTGTCTGTCTGTCTGTTACCACTTCATGCTATAACCGCTGAACAGATTTAGATTAAAGGTATAGAGATAGTTTGAGTCCCGGGGAGGGACATAGGATAGTTTTCATCCTGGAAATCCGGATAAAATTACTAATACTACGCAGACGATGTCGCGGGTGAAAGCTAGTACCGCAATAAACAAATTAATAATAATAATAAATATTTCTGGACATCACAACGCCATCTAGTTCCGAGCTAAGCAACGAGGCTTGTGTTACGGATACTAGTTGATTGATATATTACATATATACTTTTTTTTTGTAGATACATACATATTATACATAGATACATCCATGACTCGGAGACAAATGTTTATGCTCATCACACAAACATTTGTCCCTATCGGGATTCGAACCCGGGACCCAAAGCACAGAAGGCAGTGTCAACTACCGCTGGAGTAATTGGGTCGTCATATTAATATACCGCGATAAAATCCCTTAAAATTAGTTTTATTTCCAACACTAATAAACTATATATACAAATAAAAATATCACAAGAAATGATGGATCTGTTAGACTACATCTTGCAGTAGAGTTTACGCTAAATGTCTGAAAACAGCTTTTACAACATGCTTTATGAAATTCGTTTTTTTAACCCTGGAAGATTGATCATAAACATATGTTCATTTTCATTTCTTCTCGTAGTACCTTCATAACTATACGCTGTATACAAAAAACGTGTCTGGATCAAACTTCACGACTTTGATCCAGACACGCACGTCTGTTTCATATCATCCACGTATGACTGACTATCTAGAAAGAAAAAAGAAAGAAAAAAATTTTATTTGTGACTCGCACATGTAAACACGGATAGGTACACAAAATAAAAGTTAAAAACCTGTACGAGACCAAAAAGGCCCCTATTTCAGCATAATGCTACGACATTGAATATCGCAGCGCTTGTATTCTGATAGGGCCTACAGAGATGCCACGGGCGGCCACAGAAGTGCGTGCCTCTGTTTCGAACTTTGAGTCAAATAGTAAGAGGTGCAGGCCTCACATTCGAACTTTAGTCTTTAATTTGGTCGTAATGCATCATGAAGTATAAGTATAAGTATGAACTCTAAGTTCCATCCATTTTACCTCGATGTCCAGCGTTACACAACAGTGCGGTTTTTAAGGCATTTTCTGCCTCGCACCACCGCTCTGTGGAACCAGCTGTCGCCGGCGGTCTTTCCGAACCGTTACGACGTGGGAACCTTCAAGAGGAGAGTATATTCTTTCTTGAAAGGCCGGCAACGCATTTGCACGTCCTCTGGTGTTGCAGGTGTCCATGGGCGGCGGTAATCACTTACCATCAAGTGAGCCACCTGCCCGTTTGCCTCCTTATTTCCATAAAAAATAAAAATGAGTCTCCTGTGAAACTCACTAACCATAAATTTTCTTCAAATCCAGATACCTATGCAATCTCGTACGCACTGGAAGAGGCAACGTAGGTAGGTAAGCCCCAAGCAAGGTGGAGCGACGACCTGATAAAGGTCGCTGGAATCCGCTGGATGCGGGTAGCGCAGGACCGGTCGTCGTGGCCATCCTTGGGGGAGACTTATATCCAGCAGTGGACGTCTAACGGTTGATATAATGACGATAATAGTAACACAATCTCAAAAAAAAGCTATAAACTTGATATTCGAAACACATTCCTTCCTTTAACAAAAGTACATTCACCTCCATATAATCCTTCAGAAATATTAGGTAAGGTAATGTCTTATCTCATGTGTTATCTGTAACCGGAGCAAGCACATTTATACATCTCATGTTCCGTTGATGTATCTTAGGCTACGGCCACCAGACACGGCCACATGTCTACGCTAAAATAATATCCGACACGTTTCGTTAGGCACTTATCTTTATGTAAGCGTAGATAATGTAATAAGGTGTAATGTTGTTTACTAGAGAAATAATTAACATGCATAACTGCCTCGTCGGTGTTGTGGTCGTAAGTGAGACTGTTGAGCAAGTGGTCTTGGGTTCGATTTTCTGGTCGAGCAAAGTGTAATTGGGTTTTTCTATGAAATTCTCAGTAGCAGTGGAGGCGAAATGTGGGTGTATATACGTTAGTACACCCATGTCTTCTCCTTCGTGACGGCAAGACTGTATGCCATCACGTCTGTCGTCCCCAAAGGGTAAGGCACGGGGTAATGCACAATTAAATTAAATAAAAAAATACATTTGGGTATTTTTGCGTATGTTAAGGGGTCAACCCGGCCCCAAAACGAATACCTATTGGTAATATAAATATTTTTACCAATCCGGTATAAAATTCGCCACTACTGTTGCAAATACTCAATAGAAAACAAAATGCATCTTTCGATAGTTGCTTTATCTACATTAAAGATGAAATAAATTGTATGGACAAATAAGCGATTGCTTAAGCGCTTGAATAGTACATCGGTCGTTTGTAGCGATCAATCATACGTTTATATACGGGCTCGGCCTACGTTACAACTCGGCAAAAGGATTACCGGACTGGAAATTCATAATACGAACCAATAGTAGAGGTATTGGGGTATGAATAACGCTATACAGCACTTACGAGGCTTGTTGTACAGTTGTAAACTCGAACTTTTTAGATAGGGACAGTACAGAGCTACCCGGCGCCTCTGCTCCGCCTTACAGAAGACCGCAGTGAAAAAACAATAGTTGTGTTTCCGTGAGTAAGTGAGGTAGCCAAAGCTTGCAAGGGGAGTGACTATTCCGTTTGCTGCTTAATTTTGACTTATTCCTAGGTTCAAATTGCAGTTTATTAAGTCGAATTAGATCAGCAGCATTGTCGTATTTAAAAAGCCCTTGTTAAGGCATGGGTGTATTTTTTTAGGTGGCTTACAGGAGTAGTGTTTTCGAGACAAAGAAGGCCGTTGTGTCCCAAGAGATACAATGAAATTAAATAGGAGTAAAAAAAAATGAAAACTGTAATCTAATCCAATTGTGACTGCATGTACGTAAAGGCAAATGAAAAGTACCTAATCTTTTCAGATAACAAAATATTTGACCTTAGGATTTTCAATGAAAACTTCGCGCAGCAGTCCATTAATCTGCTCAGATCAGATAAAGACTGAGAAAATAGAAATCATGTTGGACGGTAGACTAAAGTGTCGCGTCTCTAGGGTTGCTATGCGCATAAATTCGATTCGTTCGAATCCCAGTACGGGAAAATGTTTGTGTGTTAAGCATGAAGGTACAATTGGTACAAGTCATGGGTGTTTCTATGAAATAAAAAAAATATCTATGTCATCATATCAATCATCTAATATCCGTAACACAAACTTCGTTGCTTAGCTCGTAACTAAATGACGTTGCGTCATAACGTCTGGAAATATTAATAAAATGTAAATAAAAAAACGCATTTTCTTTATTCCGTTCGTTCGTTGATTTACCCTTGCCAAATGACCAAATCCTACAAAAGAAAAGTTCCATTTTATGAAGTACCATCTTTTGACCATATACCCGAGTATATGGGCCGTATTTCATAAAAAGGCGGACCCTTTCCATGTAGGTCTTACTGAGTTGACAGATGCAAGTAATCGCGATTGGGACACATTTAGTAAGTAAATTATTGGGCAGGGTTCAATGAAGGGACAGACCCAATGCTTATTAAATAATATCTTCAATAAGGTCTTGAAATCAATATCCATACTCAATGTAATAAATGCGAAACTGTGTCTGTCTATCTTTATTTCTGTCTGTTACCTCTACATGCTTAAACCACTAAACCGGTTTAGATGAAATTTTATATTAATATAGATTGAGCTTCGGGGATATCATATATCCTTATGACAGTGTTTCTTCCGGAATTCATCCTCTATAATGGTGAAAAGAGGGTGCAAGTTTGTATACGTAATCAATAATTTCTTAAAAGGGTGGAAATAAATAATTAAAACAAGCTTGGATTCAATTACTAATTCTACGCAGACGGAGTCGCGGGCAAAAGCCAGTTTTGAAATAAAACTAAATTTTACCTAATACGTTCAAAAACAAACTTAAATAATATAAATAGAGACATTAAAAAAAACTCATTACATTTGGCCTACTTTAAATAAATACATTTTTAATTTGGTTTTATCTTCCCGTTCCAATATTTTTTTTATTATAGGTCCCGTCACGAGTTTAGAGCTCTGGCCTTGAATGCGCAGATATCATTTTTTGGGTCCGTTTGGCGGGGTGTGCGGTGTGCGGCGGGTAAGCGGCCAGTGCCGGCGCCGTATTGGTGTATCGCCCAAAGTATATTCACGCACATATTGCTTTCGTATTTTTTCATCGTCTTGACCTTTTACCTTTCAACAAGTAGTTCCAGTCGCATCCATCTACTAACTTCAACTTCCTTAATTAACGACGATTTGATGAAAGGAGTAGGATTATTGCCAAATGATTACAATTTTTTTTTAAATATAATTGATTATAGATAGATAGATAGAATATACTTTATTGTACACCAATAATTAAAAAACACATTACATTAATTTTATTATTGATTATGTAATATTGATTCTATAGGTATCTACAAAAATAATAAATTATTATTTTTATAAAATAAACCGTGGTTATATTTTATGTTTCTCTTTTAAAATACCTATATAAAACTTCTATTTCTTTTCCATTAAAAGTAACAACTCAAGTTAATCTAACTTTTCTAAAAACTCTTCGTAATATATGTGAGCACGAGTGTACGACATGCGCAAGTCTCCCCACTACTTTCGTCGAGCGCTCTAAACTCGTGACGGCACCTATAACACTAATTAGTTTTTAGGTCTTGCACTTGTAATTAGCTTATCTTTACGTACACTTAATCTTTTTATTAAGCGTCGGCAATGTTCAAAGCTGTACTTGTTATCTTATTACAGTAAACCTTATCTATGCTTTCATAGATAAAATAATGAAAGTTTCTTTTTATTTATCTATAGATAAATTGCTATAAATTTATAGATTTTATATATTTAATACCTAGACTATCGGCCGAAAGAAAAATATTTAATGTTTATTGTAGTTTAATTAATTAATTTCATAAATAATAAATGGCGGACTTTGGACTTGAATTCACCGCCTATTACTAGATGGTCACTTTACTTAGTTTTTATTATGTAATACCCTATTGAACTACAACTTATATCTTTTAACAACATCAGCTGAACATAATATATCATTGCCATCCCATCCCTTCTTCAGCACTGTCATGTAGCCTGAATAATAAATGTACTAGGCGCACATGAAACAAAGATGCTTGGAGAAACAACCCTGTGCTTGACAACGAAGGAATAATGAGGGGATACCTTTGCTTTGAAAAAAAGAAAATGTCTTAGTCTTTGTGCTAGGCTGTTTGTGACGTAACAATGACGTTATTTTTTTTTAGAATCAAATTCAGAATCTGATAAAGTCAAACGGGTTTATAGATATTTAAAGTTTTGAGTAGATAATTAAAATTATTGTTAAAATCTATAAAATTCTTGAAGAAAAATAAAATAATAAACAATGTGTTTCTTTTCATTATTTAAATAATAATTAGTGGTCTACATTTGCCATTGAGACGTACAAATATACTTGCATGGAAATACTTTTTGCACGCTTTAGAATAGAATAAAACTTAAAATAAACTGAGGATTATATCGCAGTATAATTATGAATATTATATAATAATACAAAATTCATAATTATTATTATCATCATCAACCCATTATTGTCTACTGGGCACGAGTCTCCTCTCATTTGAGAGGGATTTGGCTATAGTCCACCATTCCAGCCTACTGCGCGTTGGTACACTTCACATGCTATCGAGAAAATCTCTCAAGCATACAGGTGTCCTAACCATGTTTTCCTTCACCATGCGATACGCATGGTGAAGGAAAACATGGTATTTTTCATCGTATTTTTCACAAGCTCCAACTTGTGATAAATACGCACATAACTTCCGAAAAGTCAATGGTGCGTGCCCGGGTTTGAACTCGAGACCTTTGACACGTCAGTCCACTGGTCACACCACTAGGCCAGCTCTACACATATCTATACATATACAGCTCTATACATATACCGCCATAAAATCCGTAAAAAGTAATTTTATTTCAAAGTAGTTTTATTGCAACGGAAAGGCCATTGTTGTATGTGGCCGCATTAAAAAAGTAAATCCATAAAATGTCAAAATTGATTTAAAAGTATATAAATCGTTCTAGAACTTTCGACAAATAATTCGATCTTCTTTAGGGATAATCTGCAAACTTCGTAAATTAATTAAAATCGCGGCCAAAGCTTTTCCGGAGCTTAAATCATGTTAAGTACAAAACATTGCTTTTTATTTACTTAAAAATAAGAGGATTATCTACGTGTTTTCTTGTTTATACATATAGTATTCTTCATTTTATAAACATGGCAAATGAATTTACTTGCCAAGACATTTAAAATGTACCTAGTTGCTAAAATTTAAATTATTGAAAATTTTAAGGGCTCAGCCTGGGAACCGAAAGCGGCACTTCATGTTAAACTAATATTGACAATTCAAAAACGTTTGACTTTGACATTAACCGGCAGTACAGTTAGTATAAATATTAGCATAGCATGTGGACGTTTTCAACACCAGAGATGTCCCTAACGCGTTGCCGTATACAAACTTTTCCAATGCTTTTTTTTTAGAAATCCTTAAAGTTTCTTAAAATAGGAACTTAAGCACTACACGAACATAAAACGGACTTCCCATGCTATCAGAATAGTCACTTCCCTAAGCATTTCCATAAGCACTTACTCGCAGAAACATAACTATTCTTGTTTTAATGCGGACTTCTGTAAAGCGGGTACTTCCTAAGTCAGGCAGCCGAATTTGTGCGACCAATCTCACTATACCCTACCTTGTATCTAAACCATAGAATTAGGCCTTATTTAATAGCCTACACGTAGCCAATAGAGGTCGTCAGTTAGTCGCCATCGCCATTTTGTAGGTAGGTACTAAAATCTAAAAAACCATTAAGTCATAAAAGTGTTCAAAAGATATATCTTTTCAGAAATAAATATCATTTATCATTTATTGTTACTGCCACTGTCCCAACCCAGGGCAAATGTCTTTATTAGTCTAGAAAATATTTATGTTCTTTTTATGGGTACATTATTAGGGTAGTAACACATTTTTAGATCATTCGGTAGCCCATTTGACCTATCAAAGCTTTCTTATTCTTTCAGATTTCGATACAAAAATTGCGTAATATTTTTTCATTTTATGATCACTTACTTATAATCTTACTAAGACTTTCATTTTAAAAAGATTATTAATGCCAATCCGCATTAGCGCAGTGGACTCTAGCATAATCCCTTTCAAATGAGAGGAGACCCGTGCCCAGCTGTGAGACAATACTTAGGTTGATAAAATGATGTAAGTACCAACTCTTGCAACCGTTCGTTTTAACATCGTCTTAAAACAAACGGTTGAAAGAGTTGATACTCCTTCACCGTATGTGCATATAAAGGTATTTATATAGGTTTACAGACAAACACATAAATTTTCTCTTACTAAATTAGTACACGGTGATTTCTAATTCCGTTTTTTACCGATTCACCACCAGCTTTACGATCTGCCCGACAGACGGATAGTAAATATTTTATTTGGATTTCTTTCGGGAGCTACATTTTCCTTTAACTGTTTATATATGTACGTTTAGTGCGGAATTTCTCATTTCTGTGGTTTAAATTGTACGTTTCTGGGTGAAATGATTACAGATTTTCTGTGGGCTTATTTTTGGTTGAGGTTCGGGGAGTATTTATAGCGTAGAAATAAATAGCGTAGTTTATGTGATCAGAGACTTAAAAGTCTGTTCAATTATGTTTTGACACTTGATTATAATGCCAAATATGTATGTGTGTGAGCTGTAATAGGCTAGTGGTGTGACCAGTGGATTGTGAAGTATACCATTCTGAGTACAATTACAAGATGTGCTAGTGACTTTTCGAAATTGCGCGTGTATTTATCACATGTTCAAACGGGAAGGAAAACATTGTGAGGTGCTTTGCCTAGATGTGGAGTGTGAAGTCTGCCAACCTGCCTTAGGCTAGCGTGGTGGATTATAGCCTAATCTCTATCAAATGAGAGGAGACCCGTGCCCAGCAGTGAGACAATAATTTGGTTAATGATTATCGTCACTGCATTGAAGTTTATTTTATGTAACAGGTATTGAGTATGAATGGAGATGATAGACGAAAAGATTTTTTGGAACATGATGTGAATGATGAAATAATCAATAAGATGATGGATGAAAGAAAAAACGAAAATCTACTGCGAAAAGTATCTGATCAAATTTTTCGCACTTGTTATTTTTACACGAAGATATTGAAGTAAAACTAGTTTTTACGGATATTTTTGACCGGTGACCATGAATGCTTTCAATCATCCGATAAAATCTATAATAAATGTGCAGTAGTTTTATTTAAACGTGTTTATGAAGTCTATTCTTGAACGAATTCTTTGTATGAGTGGGAACTACGTATTTTGTGAATTTACTTTTCGCTCTGAATTACAGCTGCGGCCTGCGAAAACTTACTACATTTGTACCCAAAGAAAGTTTGCTAAAATTAATATGTCTTCATCACACAATTTTTGACGTCAGTCTTCGTATGTGGCACACTAAAATTAACGCCATGAATTTAGAAATTTTACTCGGTGTAGGTGTACTCAGAAAGTGTTTATGAGGGTAACTGTGTTGATAGCTGGTGCACAGCTTAAAAAAACTAGACCAACAAAATGCGCTGGCTATTTCAATAAAAATAAAGATATAAAATTCACTTACCAGTAATTAGTTTGATATCATTACTTCGGTTTCTGTAACAAACAAAAACAATATTTTATTACCATAATATACTTAACATAATTTTATGGATAATCAAGTAATACACACACATACACACTCACGCAGAAATAAATGCATTTGGATAGACTGCCAAAAAAATAACCTGCACATAGCGATATACAAGAGTAAAACGTAGTGTTAAACAACGTTTAATTAAAAAAACAAAGTCGTTGCACAAGGTCGTATATTTCATACCCCCATAAATCTTGCGTATAGCAATATTGTCACTTCCATTCCCAATAAAACGCACAGACTTCCATTGTTAAAAGTCATATTACTATCTGCTATTCCCATTTTTCCTATAGAATACGCCGATTTTTCCCATTACGTGCGTAGCCAATGGGAAGAATAAAGTTTTATCCTTAGTATTATAGCTTTCCTATATTGATTAAAAATATATCGAAAGCATTTTAAATGACAATTGTTCAAGAGAAATTCCAAGAAGTTAATGGCACTGTTGTTTTATTTCTTAGACTTTGAAGAAATATATTGGATTGAGATTCAAGCTAATTTTAGGAACAAAAATAAACCGACTTCAAATGTCAGAACTGGAAAACTGGAATGGGACCATACGGAAAGCACTAGCTTTTAAATAAAAAAGAATCATCAAAATCGGTTCACATAGTTCTGAGGTAAACTAACCGAAAAGATACAGTGAAATTGACAACCTCCTCCTTTTTAATAGTCTGTTAAAATCTGTAGTACTTCAGGGTGGAACTACACGTTGGCTGTTATCTCCTTATCTTCCATAGAGACTCTGCAAGCTAGATGTTTACGCTCGTCTCTTAGGAATAATGCTTCGTCTTCTCATTCATCACCATCATCATCAACCTATTTACTGTCTCACTGTTGGGCACTGGTCTTCTTCAATAGCACATAGCACTAGCTTAGTTAGTTGGCAAACTTCCCATCTATCCAGGCATGCAAGTTTCCTCACGATATTATCCTTCACCGTTTGAGCAAGTATCTTTGAAAAGTCATTAGTCAGTGTGTGCCTTACTATTGAACTCGAGACCTTTAAAATTCACTATCCACTAGTCACACCACTAGGCTATAACGGCTTCATCGTTCTCATTGTACTATATTATTCCAGGATAATTTAACAGAGAATAATGAATACAAACGAGACAAAATTTCGAACCGATGTGATAAAAATCAATTTTATTGCGTGCGATGAATGAACTAAATGACAACTTTGAGAGTTGTTTTTTTAGAAATTGGCTCCATTTATTTTTCCGTCCCATTGCGCATCAAACTTTTTATGATACGACATCGTAATTCCTAACAATAATGGAGTGTGCTAGTTAGAAAAACTAATAATAATGAATGGTAGGAACTTTTTATTTCGTTTGAAGTTTGCAGTTTTGAAAAGACGTGCATGAATAACATTTCGGATGGTAATGAATAACTATGTATTGTTCAGTGAAAATAATTATTTACCTTTCAAAACTTGACTGACAACCGTTCACTTTTTAACCAACGAAAACAAAACGGAGGAGGTCCTCAATTCGACAGGTATACATTAAAAAAAAAAGCTATTAGGTAGGTACTGTACAAGGTGTGGTAGAATTTAAATTTCTACATATTTATTATTTTGAATACTGGTCTATAAACGTAAAATGTACATGTTTTTATATTCTAATTCTAATACTTACACATTTTATTTCATATAATTTTGTCAACTGATCTAATAATCAACTGGGTTACCATGACTACGCATTAAACATAACACGTAAAAAAATAAAATCTAGTACGCATTTTAATAAGTACAACGCAATAATAATCTTTATTTCATTCGAAGCGACAAAGAAACAGTTGGGAAATTTCGTATTTAATGGGAATTCCTGGAATTTATTTGATGTGAAACGTTCGTTATTCCCCTTGAATGTTCACTGTAAAATAAAGGTTTTAGCTGTCAAACAGATGCTTTTGAATTAAATTAAGGAAGACATTACTGAGTAACTAGTTATTATGATTTAATTAGTTCTTATTCTAGAAATGGACAAGGTTAACCTGTCTCGGTCATTTTATTGATGGGTGCCCATTTTTTGCCTCGAAGAGCACGTCAAAACATTGGTCACGGTTGACAAACAAGACGGCGACTGTTATAAGGAAAAATTTGTTATTAAAAACTATTATTTTGATCGATTAATTTAACAAATAATATTGTATAATTCTTCTGTAAATGTTATTGAACTCTTCAACGGTGCAATTAATTTTGAAGAGATGATTTGTGTGTGTTTGAATGAGATTCCAGTATTGGCTCAAAAAGTTCACAATTGGTTTGATATCCGATAGGTGGCGTTGTATACGGGCGGGATAATTACTCTTCAGTTCGCAGGTTTTCATTTTAGTTAATATAATACATACAATCAGACATGTGTGTCATGTGTTGCGAGTTCGATACCTATACTGTTCCAGGTTTGGGAGTATGTGTATGTGAAAACTTTGTGTTTGTAAACACATTCAGGACTGGAGCAAATCCTAATTATAAGCAACGTTAACAAAAATCTTAGCCTATTTAGTTTGTATGTTCCAACAGATATTTCGCTCTAAGTTAAGTCAGCCGTATTTATTCAAGGTAAATATTGATACAAGAACAAGACTCTCTGAAAAAGATTATAAAATAACTTTCCGAAATTCAAGATGGCGCTGTTGCGAGCAAGAACAAAATTCATTATTAACGTGCGGTTTGTCTTACACAGTTGTGCACTTAAAACTCGACGAGTTTGTAGCATGTTATTGTAATATTAAATAGACAAGTATTTTATTACTTTCTAAAGGAAAGGAGTGTTTATTTATAAAGTTTTTACACGACGTTTCAGTCAGCTCAACATCCTTCCCTAGAGAAGGATGTTGAGCTGACTTGTCAAAAAGTCAAAATATGATTTATCCAAAGTAGGCCAAATTTTATTGTCTCTTTTTGAGAGTTCACAATAAAGACAGCCCTCAAAAATGTCCGCTCTTCGATTGGTCACACGTGCGATTTTTGTCCTGGATTCAATACGCCAACAAAAGTTGAGCAAATTAAGTAGTGTTATTTAGGAGAGGTAGGGCATAGCGAGATTCCTCGCTAAAATTGAGCTGCTCGACTAGAGAGGTACCTCCGCCTAACAGAAGGCCGCAGTGAAATAACAATAGTTGTGTTTATAAAAGCTGAATGTGACAAATAACTCATGTAACTTAGAAACGACTGAGGTGCGTGTCTCAAGATTGAACTAGAGCTCTCTGAGACTACACAGTTCACTAGGCACGTTCGTTTGTCTTCTATGTATCCAAGCCCATACTATCCTTACCTGTACCTGTACCTGTAGGTAAACAAACAAGGCTAGAAAAAGCACGTGCGATTTGAAGTCGGTAGGAGTAAAATTCACCTTACTGCCTACACCGCTGAAGGGTCCATGAGGATTTTCGCTCCATAACAATTTATTGGCCAAATGCCGTGTTCGGCTGAGAAGCCCACTAGTGTAGGGTTTTGTAGTTGCCTGCCTGACTGTTACTTCATAACTGTATAAGTAACTCCATAAGTACTTTAACCTTGTTATATATTATTTTACCGGTAAAAGAGGGTAAATAAAAGGAAAATAACTATAAAACTAAATATATCGAAAACCGACGACCTGGCGAAGGTCGCTGGAATCCGCTGGATGCTGGTGGCCCAAGACCGGTTGTTGTGGAAATCTTTGGGGGAGGCTGGACATATCCAGTAGTGGACGTCCTCGAGCTGACATGATGATGATGATGATTTCGCAAACGGATCCCTGAATCGAAAAATAGTTTTAAAATAAGTATACTTCATATTGTTAATGTTCTATGCAACGAGACTATCAATAGACGAGAAAAAAAATTGTCGCCACTTTGCGTTTAGAAGAATACAAATTACAGTTTTATAGTACTAAAAGTTTTAGAGTTAACCTGTGGAAAGACCGGCGAATGCTGTGGCGAAACTGAAACAGGTTTTTGTTGACTAAACAGTCTTTAACGAAAATAATGAAGGAAAAGTCATTTGACATAATTATAACTAATTTAAATTTAGGCATGAAATAAAAGAAAAAAAATCAAACGTGCCTGTCAGCAATTCAAGCATTAACCAAATTGAATAAAACTATTCAAACAGAGTGAAGATATTTATATCTCTTAATACAACAAATTATACTGTTTTATATTCTAAAGGAGCTGGCGATTTTTCAAGCTCGACCGTATTGATGTTCGTGAATTCCTATTAGTTTTTTAGACTTTGAATTTTGATAGACTTATCTTTTTATAGAGGTATTTTTTCATGTACTAATAATATGTCTTCTAATACATAGTAAAATATGTATGTGTTTATTATTATTGCTTTTTAGATTCTTTTTCGGCAAGGGTACAGTAATACCATATAAAATGGTAAAAACTACGGTGTTATTTTAAGTTAGATGTGTATGTGTGTCTGTCTGTGGCATCTTAGCTCCCTAACGGATGAACTGAATTTGATTTTGTTTCTTTTGTTTGAAAGGTCAAGAGTCAGTTGGGAGTGTTTTAGCTATGTTTGATGAAAATCGGTCCAAAATAGGTGCCACAAAATGTGTCGGGAGTTTTTTACATTTTTATTTTAATTAATTATTTATTATTATTCTTGTTAAAAATATTATTAAGGATACTTTTATATTATGTCAATGTTTTTATTTAATATATAGGGCCAACAGCCGTGTTAACTATATGAATTGCACTTGCATTATATTTCTATAACGATCTAGAACAATAATGTATTAGAGAAATGTTACGATTCAAATTTCATTTTACAATAAGTTAAGTCATCAACGTTAAAATTACTATCTTAAGTTTCAAATATTGTGAGATTAATAATGTCAAAACCTTTTTTGCAAACTAAATGTATCGTCGGACACTTCGACACGAAAGTCCGAAAATATGAAAAGTGACGTGACTTCCACTCCGCAGTCAGGTAAAAAGTAACAATATTACTAAAACAGGTTTTACTGCTCCATCCTATACACTATGAGTCAGCAACATTTGATATTTATTATCTGTTGCAATCTTGAACATATAAAGTTACTTTAGTACGTGAGGTGAAACTTTGAAAGGTTATCCTTGTGTTTGACGAACATAGGGAAGAGGGGGAGGGGGGGACATACGGATATATTTTCGTTCGTTACGTTGGTGTGTGATTGTGTAACTTCGCAATAACTTGACCGATTGAAGTATTATTCACACAGTATATTTGTTTCGTCGAGAAAATAGTTTGCCACATATCTCATATAGAGTAATATTAAATGAAAGATCATAAGTAATGATGAAACAAAAAATATCAGTAATATAATCATTTGTTTTCGTACACTTACGCGAATATTAAACATTGTCATAATACTACTTTCTACGTATTTTATCGCGGTATATTGGTACTATTCAATTCTTTACAGCATCTATGGTCACTGGCAGACTAGTGAGAAGGTCAGTTCGTAAAAAGTATTTATTGAACTTTTTTTTATTTATGTCATAGTTTTATGTACTTGACTAGACTAGGAACTATTGCTAAAGAAAATCTTAAAACACTCGTTACAGAGCTAGATAGTAGGGAGAACAAATGCCAACACAGACTGTCTTGAATCATAGATAAGACCTCTTTACATGAAGTGAACTTTCAAACTGTACCCATAATTTATCTAATAGTTAGAACATAATTGTTTCAGAGAGCACGCAAGATTTGTGATGAGTGACACCTGGCTGCAGACCTTAACTATGTCAAGCAAGTACTGCATGACAGTAAGCTCCGAATTACCTTGTCGCAGAAATAGTGTGAAACGGTCCACAGTTGAGCTCTCACTTGTTGTACTGGCATATGGCATATGTAAGAGAATCCACAGACAGCATTGATAATAATAATAATATACCCGGATATTATGACACAGCGCCATCTAGTTTCATCGTAAGCATTTCAAGGCTTCAGTTACAGATCCTTTTTTTGTAAAGACATACTTATTATACATAGATACATTCATGACTCTCGTAAAAATGTTGATGCTTATCACACAAACATTTGACCCTACCGGGATTCGAACTCAGGACCCGTAGCACAGAAGGCAGCGTTAACTAATGCTGGCCTAATCAGGTCGTCATTGATGACAACGGGAAGCGAGTATCATTCAAAATCTACTTCAGGCCGCAGAATAAGATTGAGCAGCTCTTACAATTTGTTAAGCTACACCTCTATAAAATGCAGGTGTATACAAACGTAATTGTGATTGCATTCTCTCTTACATCAGTCAATCAGCCTATTGCCACGTTCCCCTGCTGAACGTGGGCGTCTCCCAAAGAGCGCCAACTATCCCAATCTTGGGCATTGCCGATTCATCTCATAATAGGCCAAACCAAGAAATACATAAGGCCCCGCGTAACAACAATATCAAAACAGCGTTAAACACCGCGGCACCCAACAATTCTGTTTCTGAAAATACCAATAGAGAGACCCTAGTCATCTCTCTATCAGCTTAATCTAAAATATTTCGCATAAACCGAACTACCCCGAGCTAAACCCTTATAAATCCAAAAATAAAACAAAAACTTCATGCCATTGATACAGCGTTCTATAGTCTATGGACGCGACGTCCCATTTCACGCGAGGAAATTTGAACTTGGAAGCCAGATAGCGTAGTGTTGCGATCCTTTATACGTAACTTTATGGGAATACTGTTTCGCACCTAGACGGGTCTTATCTGGCAACACAGTTTTATAGTTTGAATGTGGAATATTTTACGAGAAGTATGTTTGTTGAACGTACCGTTGGTTTTAGAGTTGCACCTTTGTGCTTTGGGAGGTTTAAGAAAATAGTGTTGTGCTGACACTATCTCAAATGTTTGTCACTTGTGCGAAAAGTTGTAATGGAGTTTAACCACCTAGGGATAACTTTATATTATGCAATAGGAATATTGCAGAGTATGAAATGAACTATTTATTATATGCTTAGAATGGGCATAATTATAATATAATTTTGTATTCATATAAATTATTATATTCATTCAGTATAAATTATATTTCTTCAAGAAAAAAATATTGTAATTTATTATATTAATAATAATAATAATAAATATTTCCGGACATTATTACATAGCGCCATCTAATTCCGTGATAAGCAACGAGGCTTGTGTTACGGATACTACATAGTTGTTATACTACATTTTTTACTATGTTTTTTTTTGTAAATACATTCATATTATATATGTACATACATCCATGACTCGGATACATTAATGTTGACGCTCATCACACAAAAACTTGTCCATACCGGGACCCGGGACCCGTAGCACAGCAGGCAGCATTAACTACCGCTGAGCAAAACGGGTCGTCAAAAATACTAAAATGTCATATTAAAACAGACTTAAGGAAACATAGAGCTACAGATGCACAAAGCGTACTTTAGCCCTCTGTATAAAATGTCCGTATCATCCTCAACATAAATATGTATTAATAAGCCATCTTATTCATAAAAACATCTGAAACAATTTATTATTAAAAAAAATATATATTTGACTTGTAAAAGAGTTCTTAAAAGACCTGTTATAAAGAGGTATTTGAAGAAATAAATATAATTTATTTAATCTGTGATTAAATTTGTACCACGACTGCACTATTCGCCAAATGTCATGTATATATGTATGTTGCAGCGCCAATTATGACGTTATGTAGCTTGAGTCTTTATCTACACCACACATCGCATCATCCCTTAACAAACTTGTAGTCATTTTTGCTCCAGTTAGGTTAAATATCCCCCACATTTAAAGTTACTAGAGCAAAAAGGGCCATGCGATTGTATAGCAAGAGAAGGCTAGTATTTTACAACGTTCTTTCAATAAAGTACTTTTTGTTTTACAGTTTAACGTGCGTGTACTGTTGGGTTCTTGAAATGCTTTCATTAATTTTTTATTTTCTTTTTTAAATCTAGGCAGACTGTGCTTTGTTCCTTCGCTTACATGGGTTAGTAAAATAAGAACGGGTAAGATTTTTTTATCTACGTTCGTTTTTAGGGTTCCGTTTACTAAGCTTTCGCTGTCCGTCCATCTGTTTGACTTTCAGCAGGATGTATCTCTTGACCCGTGGTAGCTAGACAGTCTGAATTTTCACAGATATGTGAATTCTCGATTGCTGATACAACAACAAATACTAAAAATATAATGAAATAAAAATTAAGGGGAGTACAATAAACGTGATTTTTTTGCCGTTTTTGCTCTGTACTAGTAATGGTGAGAGGTAGCCGTTAAATGGTATGGAACCCTTCGTGCTAGAGCCCAATTTGCACGTGGCCAGTTTAAAAAAAAAACCCTCTTTTCCTATTTTTGTTTTGATCGAATTATTATAAGCATAATAATATTTTCTATCTCTCCAACATAAATACAATATATTTAACTTCAAAGGTAAAATAGCGCTCTGATCGCTCACCAGGTTAATTAGGGTCCCAATTAATTGCGAAGTACCTATTATCAGTTCTGACAGTTGGCACAAATGCGGTGACTCGGTGGGTTGGCAGTGCTTTATATTTGCTTTGTATAGTGTTGCCAATTTGTTCAGTGGAACAATAGTTATTAAACAATGGATATGACTTTTGGGGACAGAGCCGGTTCTTGATATAGGTTAGTAAGTATGTTATTTAGAGTAAGATTCCATAATTAGTTGTGTTTTTATAAGAAATAGTGGACATAAGGATTGATATTTGACGGAACAGCATTAGTTTTTTAGTACAATTTGGGGGTCACGAGTGAAAATGTATCTTCTAGGTAAGCGTGTTTCATCTTAGGCCACATCGTCACTTACCATCAGGTGAGATTGTGGTCAAACGCTGACCTACACATGATAAAAGAAAGGTTTTCCTAGATGTTTTGTTATTGATGACCATAAAGCTCCTCAATAGTGACTAAACAAAAGAACAAAACTGTCCGAACTCGTGACACTGGCTGCTTTATAGGATCTGAAACGTCAAGCTAAAGGTATTTAATTTCTAAATATAATCGTTTGACAAACAGTAACAAAACTGAATCTTTTTTTTCTACTCTTTTAAAACTGCACACTAAAGAATTCTTTCAAACAGAAACTGTTTTACTTGAATATTACGTGCGGTTCCGTTTTATGTAAGTGTTTATACAGTAGTGAGTTTACATAAGTACACTGCAATCCAATATTTTTGTTGCATAAAAGCGACCAAAATCTGCGGTTGAAAATGTTGTGATTCGTTTCAAATAGTTTTGAAAACAGTGTCCATGTGAACAGGCCCCGAAGTGTTATAGGAATATATTAAACTGTGATTTTACTTATTAAAATTGTGTTATTATAAATTATATTTACGACATGACATTTATTAAACACAATAGGTACTATTGCAATTATAAAAAATATTGTAGATATAGGTAGATTAAACAATATTATAATAATGTGCTTTTATATAATAATCATCATTATTTCATTTAAATTACAGCCTAAGCTGTGCTCTATACAAATATCAAACGATTCGTTACTAATTATATTTGTACAATCCTTTGATGACAAGTATATAATCAAAGGTACAATCATTAACATAGCTAACCATACTGATTTTTGATGTGTATCTCTTAGAGTTTTTTAGTATTTAATCTGTGAGTGACGTCATAGTTGAAATAACATTGCGGCTCCGGTTCGCGATGGAATTCCACTAATATTATAAGTGCGAAAGTTTTTATGGATTTACTTATGTGAAAATGTTTATTTTTTCCCGCAACAACTGCTTAAAGGATTTGGATAAAATTTGGCATACGAATATTCTTGTCTAGTCTTTTTATCTATTATTTGACATTAGGGTCAATATTTAAGGCCTTTCTTTAAATAAAATATGTATTGCGTCTGAAGAAACGATCTTATTTAATATAGCTGTGGTATATTATATTCGTTCGCCATTGAAACTTAGATACGTTTCTATGGCGAACAAACTAATTTCCTCAAAAACCTGTTTCCTTTACACGTCAAAGGTACAGTCAAGTAAGCAAATGGGTCTTATTTTTATATTTTTATAATCAATTAAATTTTTGTCCCACTGTTGGGCACGGGTTTTTTATTTGAGAGGAATTAGGTAACAGTTCACCACGCTAAAGCTTGTGCGAGTTGGCAGACTTCACACGCCATCGAGAAAATCTCTCAGGTATGCAGGTTTTATCACGATGTTTTCCTTCACCGTTTGAGCATGTTATAAATACGCACATAACTTGCGAAAAGTCAGTGGTGCGTGCCCAAGTTTGTACTCGAGCCCTTTGACATGTCAGTCCACTGGTCACACCACTGAGCTTTTTAAAAAAAATATATAAATACGCATGTAATTTCGAAAAGACAGTAATGCATGCCTTGGTATAGAAAACAAGGCCTTTAAGCAAATACGTGTACTTTGTAAAACCATACACTAGCCTAGTCATAATGACGTAATATCGATGCGGGGCGCGCAAACTGTTTAGTATAATCTGTGGTCATTAGCGTCCCGAGATTAGGGTTGCCAGCATGAAAAATGGGATAAGCTAAGAGGTTTTTTTAGGACGGACTGAAAAAATGTAACGACCATTTTAATTTAGGACATTTCCAGTGGTAATCAGTATTCGTCTTTTTTTGTTTAAAATATTTATACACCTTATGCTAAGCAGGTTAATTAGGTATAGGCATAGGTCTAAAATTAAAAACCGTAGACGTACCTGTATATACTACAGTCTTTGAATACAAATTTACTAGTAAAAGTTTTCAAAGCTAATTTTATATTACACTGTTACGATTAAGCTAAAGACCCGGAGCTTGATTACCAAGTAAAGAGAGACACCGAAAAATACCTGCCTTTGCATATTATTTATCTCCTTATATTAATATTACAAAGAGGAAATATTTGATAGTTTGTTTGTTTGCATTGAATGGGCTCCGAAACTACTGAACCGATTTGAATAACTACTTCACAATTAGAATGCTATCGGTGTTGAATATAGGCTATAATTTATTTATAAGAGATCCTTATGGAAAATTCAATTGAAGTTTTTTTAAATATTTATTTAATATTTCGAGGTAACTCTATCCGTGCGGAGCTGAGCGGGCTGCTAGATATATATATTTGAAAATTACTTTACTAACATACTGCAGTATACAAAATTATGTTACCGTAAAGATATGATAAGAAAACTTTCAAATAAATCAATACATACAAGAAATACAACGCACATTTCTACATAAAACATACATTAAAACAAAACGTACCATTTAAAAAGTATCTCCCACAAATAAATGAGCTGGCAACCTTTTCACTGCGACTGTACAACATGCCAGGAGCAATTTCCCGCGCTAACTGTATAATGTGACGGCGAATTGGCCTTCTCTGGAATTGCAGGCATCTTGTAGGGCAATCTCACGCAGTACTGATGCCTTTAGCATAGGAATTAACCACTTTTACAAGCCAACTACAGACTGTTCTAAACCGTTGTGTGGAATAGTTGGGTATTGTTTTAGTGTTATTGTTATACCTGCCATCTGCATTGAACGGTTAGTGGTTTTACGTGTCGATGCGTTCGGAATTCGAATTTGTTTTGTTTTCTTTTTTGTTAATGGAGTCTTCGTGTTTTTGATATGTAAGAGAATAGGGTACGTTGCTTGTGTAAAAAATGTGTAAAAAAATAAAGACAGATTGTAATTTTTTTTAAGTGGGTTTTAAATTGTACTCTTACTATGCAACTCTTTTAACTACATATTTCTATCTTTCCTTACCCTTTCAAAACCTTTATTTTACCGGATAAAAGATCAGATCATCAACCCAAATACTGTCCCACTGCTGAGCATCGGTCTCCTCTCATTACAGAGGTCATATGCCATCGAGAAAATCTCTCAAGCATGCAGATATCGTCAACGTTTTCGTTCACCGTTTGAGCACGTTATAAATACGCACATAACGCCAAAAGTCAATGGTGCGAGGGATTAGACCGTGCAACTAGTGCTAATATTTCGAAAGAACCTGTAATATTTGTCTACTTCAAGCAAAAATGCATGAATTTGAATTAAAATTTGACTTCAAAGTCCACTGTTCACACCACTTCGTAAAGTTAATGAGCAACGAAAATTGGCCTTTTTTTACGTCGTACTTTATTAGTTACTCTGTTAGGAAAGTTTATTTTGCACCTAGTTTGAATTACAAAATGGAGGATCCATAAAAATCCGTTTTCTCATCTAGCGTCTATTGGCAATTACCGTAGCCAATACCAGAGTGGGACTAATTGAGTCGCCTAAAAAGGACAATTTTTTCTCACCTTGTTTGTGTCTCACTCGAGTGCCCAAGTGTCAACGCAATCAACTTTGACCCATTAATGACTACACCTGGAACATAATTGGACTTCTGAATAGCTGACCTTGATGTTTTTAACTTTAATGGGCTTTTTGACAATAATGGGTTGATGATGATGATTACGCCTGTGTGCTCCTAAGGGTTAAGCAGAGGTGTACTTAATGAACACTCACATTTATCCGGTATGATGTAGTTCCCATGATATATGGGCCGAGCCTATTGCCATCAACCACGCATCAATCCAAACTCTGAGCTACTAAGAACTTCATAGAATAAGCCAATGTTATTGGCTTCATAGAATAAGCCAATGTTATTGGCTTATTCTATGAAGTTTCATAGAAATTTTCATCCAACAAATTATTTTAAATAATTTATTACTATCATTCGCCGAATGAATCACTTCTTAATTAAGATTTAAATCACATGCGACCACATTGTCAACATTCATTCAATTAAAACCTTAAAATATAAATTTTATTCTTGAAACGTTTGCAAATTTTAATTATGATGGATTCGATTTTCTTTTGTATTGTAGGTATTCTGTTCATGGCCATAATTATGTGTTATGAAGCGTAACCTTTAATTAACATAATTACAAACATCAAACTAATTCCCTATGACGTGATTAGAACGTAATTATGCTGGCGCATTAATGATGATCACAGCATCACCAAATCGCCTCCGAATTATGTTCAAACATGTTAATTAGTGGCTTATCTAAATACGCTTAAATTGGTTTAGAGTTGCGATGCTTCCTATTATTACGTGGATGTCAATCGATATTATGTATAGCTAGCTGTTTTTTCACCATCAATCCATCTGTGCGCCAGCTAGTAAAAGATTTTTCCATCATACTAGCCACCCCTATCATCCATACTAATAATCTAAATGCGAAAGTGTGTCTGTCTGACTGTTACTTTTTCACGCTATTACTGCTGAACCGATTTAGATGAATTTTGGTATAGAGGTAGTTTGAGTCCCGGGGAAGGACATAGGATACTTACTAATTTTACGCAGACGAAGTCGCGGGTAAAAGCTAACAAATCAAATCAAATCAAATTAAATCTATTTATTTGTGAAACATAGGATAGATGATAGATGGAACTTAAGAACTAAATAGTGCGCTATGTCTATCTGGTAGGATGTAATTGTCAGCTCACTTTTAGCCACATATATTTTGATATTAAGTACATACTTACATTCCATTAAGACTGTTGTTTACTAATAAAAACCCACATTATGTCGATATATTCTAGGTCCCATGTAATAAAGAGCGAACCTATTGCCATCAATTGGACATGAATACAAACTCCGTGCTGCTACTGAGAATTTCATAAAAAACCCTATAACACTTTGCTCGACAAAAGATCTTGGGTTGAGTTCCCAACTCAACCCAAGATCTTTTGCTCAGCAGTCCAGCATATGGATGATCGGCGTGCAAAATATGTCAGCCATTTTCTCGATGATGTGTAAATTCTGTCAATCCACACAAGGTGGACGATGGCCAAATCCCTCTCAAATGAAAGGAGACCCGTGACCAGCAGTGAGACAATAATTTCGGTTGATCATGAAGAGGTTTGATCGCTAAAACTCAACGCCATCAGCGTATTGAAGAGAGTTTCCGTTAGAAATTCCCCTGTGCAACGCTGAAAAGGTACATCCCTGTAGTACCTAGTAGGCATTAAGTTTCAAAAGTATAAATTACACTTTACGTAATTTCACAGCTATTCAAATTAAAAGCAACACTTCAAAATACTCAACATTAACACCTCCATTTTATTTTAACATCAGCGCAGTGAAATTTTTCACCTGACTTTTCGAATTAATTAAGGTCATGTTTAAGCGACCGTTCAAACTGCATTGGAGCAAAATGGATGGCTGACTCCTGACACGTGATCGTTTTTATACCTCGTATATCACGTTCAGTGAAAGATAATTACCGTGTCTGCCTGTACAGAGGCTTTTATTACTTGAATATATTATTATGATATACAGAAGGGGTGACCAACCTGCGGCTCGCGAGCCATATGCGGCTCTTCGAAGGAAACTTGAAAAGAGCCACAAATAGGCTCTTGATAAATGTACCCAAGTTCCCTTTTTGTAGAATACTATGTGTATGTAGAAAGGGGCAGATATAGAAGCACGTCTCACTTAAAAAATATAAAAAATACTACTGGAAAATTGGGATGACCTTTTTTTAAGTGCACTTGATCGCCTAGATTCAAGCCAATCGCCTAGATCCCAGCCATTCAAGTCCTATCTATGTCCGACTATCAATGAACTTGGCCACCCCTGATATAGAGCTGTGTGTAATCTACTTAGATACGTATGCTGTCGACTGTGAAGTCAAAGGTTTAGAGTTAGAACCCAGGGCCGTTGACTTTTCGGAAGTTTTTATCACATACGCTCTAAGGGTGAAGGAAAATGCTTGAGAGATTTTCTCGATGGCGTGTCAAATCTGCCAGCCCGTAGTAGGCTAGCGTAGTGGACTATAGACTATAGCCTCTAATGAGGGGAGACCCGTGCCCAGCAGTGGGATAATAATGGGTGGATGATGATGAGCTTGATCCCTGTCATCAAATCAAATCAAAAGGTTTTCCTCTTGTTCATGAATGAAATATAGACTTACAGAGTTTTTTTTCATGTATTGTGTGTGATTATATTAAATTTAAATTCTTCTAAAGTTCTAAACTTAGTAATATAATTAATTACCCTTAACTTTATTAATCTACAAATTAAATCAAACATAACTTTAGAGAGGAACTTATTATTTCTCTAAACTTTGCGTTCGCGTGACTGTCGTACGAAAAGATTTTAAAACAATCTTAATAAATAGATGATACCTTGTCTTATTAATACTCAAAGAGTACCTTTCTCAATTATAGCCACCTCAAGCAATCTTAAGTTTTATAAACTTCGTCAAGTTGTCCTACAGATCACGTCTTAAATTCTGGCTCGGCTTAACAAAGTTATCAACTTAATTCCCTTGTAATTATTAGTTTGGTGAGATTTATTAAGACGATATTTTTTGTGTTTAGTACTTGAAGTTCGTAGTATGAAATGTTGGGGATTTTATTTCCTCGTTCGGTCTTGTGGTTTGAAATGCGTGTACTCGTTTAGCACTGGGTTCGAGGTTCATGTTTTAACATAACATACATTGTATGGCTTAGTTAACATTTCAGAGTCGTAATTTGTGCCCGAATAATGGAAATAGGCTTGCTTTCTGCTACCTCATAAACCAGCACTAGCATGATAAGCAATGCTAGCCTAGCAGTGTGGCTAGTGGGCTGAATAGTCAAAGGTCTCGAGTTAGATCTCAGGGCACCACAAACTTTTTCTTTTAAAATTATCTCAAATGGTGAAGGAAAACTTCGTAAGAAAAACCTGCATACCTGATAGACTTTCTCAATTACCTGTGGAGTCTCCAAACTCACACACTAGGCTAGCGTGGAGGATTTAGAGGACAGGAAAAGCCTTGAGTGTGATGCGTTGCATGTGTGGTCTTCAGCCTTATGGTACAGAATTATGCATCTTGCTAAGCCATATTTAGCGACGAAACTTTACCCAATCCCTTTACGCTATAATTTATAAGCTGTTTACAATTAAACAACTATATTGTACAAGTTAAACCCACCGTTACAATAATAAAACAGTACAAAACTTAAATAGTAACTGTTTTATTCCAAAGTTCCCATTGAACACGCCGCGTACCGCGTACCCGCTGGGAAAATACGCCGCCGCAACTTTTTAACACGCGGCTTACGAAATATTTAACTTATCAGTAACAAGGCTAGTTTTGCATGTAGTTAATGTTTTATTTAACAAGCGTTGTAAAACGGCTTGGGTAATTTACATTGAACGGTTTTTTACGCTTGGCAACATTTGAATGTGCAGAACTTTTTATGGTACGTAAAGTTTAACGCTGTGAAAGCCTAGTGGGATGTAAACGCAAAGGTCTTGAGTTTGAACATAAGCAGTTATGTGCCTTGGTATCATACTCAAACGGTGAACAAAAACATTGAGCGCTCTGCCCAGGAATAGTATTCTAAGACTTATCTTTTTGAGAACTATAACTGTTTAAGAAATAAAAGCGATTGCGGTATACAGATAATAATTGATAAATTTAAGCAATAATTTTAGTTAGCGTGGGAAATTTAACATTTCAAAATTTTTTATTTACATTTGGAATGCCGCTTACATGATTCAGATCAGAGTGCAACAGCGAGCGTTAGAAGTAGGCGTCAATTCTTCATTTGATTCTGTGCTTTAATGCCAGTTATAAATTCCATGTTTCTATTGTAGGTGTTGCCGTTTTATTTATACCTATTTCCTCTTAGAGTTGATATTTCCAGAACTTACGTTATGGTATATAAAAACATGTTTTCAATTTAAGTTTTCTAGAATTAGTATTATAAATAGTTCCGTAAACGTCCTCTACACACGCTTTCTGTGTAACCTAGTCTTTTGACTAATTTATGTTTAATTTTATTTTATGTCAGCTATTTATTTTTTATCATTTCTTGCATTGTTTTCCTTTTTAAAACCATTATGATAAATTATATCCTTATTGTTTATGTATATCGCAGTTTATTAATATTAATATCGTCATTTTATCCATTCACGGGCAGACTAAAGTGTTAGACAAGCCAATTAAATGTTAAATTTCAAATAGACCAATATTACAGGTGATTTTGAATTGTCAGAACTAGGTGCATGGTTCCAATAGGTAGGTCTTATGGAGAAGAGCCGGTAAGAAACTCCAACATTGTTGGGGTCAACGAGCTAACCGTATTCTTAGTGAATCGGATTGGCAATTTGACCACGGATGCTGTAAAGAATTCGAAACATCGAGACTGAAACTATATCAATATACCGCGATAAAAAAAGTTAAATTCAATAATAGTTGTGGCGTATTTAGCATGCAAATAAAGATATAATAAATAAAACGGTAGCCTAGGTACTAAACCCAGAAAACACTTAATAAATGAAATTTGTATCTAGTGCGGCCCTGACACATTGTCTTAAAAAAAGTCTTTTATTTACAACCTTTTCATTAATTCTCTCAAAAACACGGCAAAAATAAGAAAGACATTGTTTTTATTACTATTGTAAATTAGAGTGTGTTTTATTTACTTCAGTCCACTCTTGGGAATGAAGCGTTGTTTTCTATTGCTGGGAATAAAGCTGAAGACATAAATAAAGGTGCGTTTGGGAATTATTTTGACAATAAGTGTTGTGAGTATAATGGAAGCTGATTTCGGGGCATTTTTATTTCGCTTTTTCACTTGACAAATACAGACGTGTATACAAGAATAATAGGTGTTTAGTATTTATTTATGTCTGTTTGTCAGTGACTGTTGTAAAAACAAAGGAATCCATAGTTACCTACTAATATTATATGATTGGGTGCGCAAGTATGTCGATCAGCCTGTCTTTTTGGGAATGGACACATCGAAAAATGTTGATATGATATTGCGAAACAAAACCAAGTATTTTGTAATTTTTATTTAATTTAAAAAGAGTATCTATGGAGTTTCTTGCCGGTTCTTCACCATAAGACCTACCTTTTGGAACCGTGCAACTAGTTTTTGACAATTCAAATGTACCTGGAATATTGGTCTAATTGAAATAAATGATGAGTTTGAGTTTGAGTTTTGAGATAGGATAGTTTTCTTGCCGGAAATCATCCCTTAAAAGGGGGGAAAGGGGATGAAAATAAAATTAAAAATTTTACGCAGACGAAGTCACGGGCTACAGCTATTAAAATATACAATATAAAGTATATATGGAAGCTTAATGTACTATAACAGTTCCATGGTACAGAAGTATGACCCGTTTAGCTCAGCGGTAGTTTACGCTGCCTGCTGTGCTATTCCTGGACATTCCTGGACATTATGACACACAGCGCCATCTAGTCCCGAGCTAAGCAACGAGGCTTGTGTTACGGATACTAGTTGGTTGATATACTACATATATACTTTTTTTTTTGAAAAGACATACATGTTATACATAAATACATCCATGACTCGGATGCAAATGTTTATGCTGATCACACAAACATTTGTCCCTACCGGGATTCGAACCCGGGACCCTAAGTACAGAAGGCAGTGTTAACTACCGCTGGACTAATTGGGTCGTCAAGTCGTGTCGTAGTCCAGCGGTAGTTAACACTGCCTTCTGTGCATAGGGTCCCGGGTTTGAATCCCGGTAGGAACAAAGTATATATGTAGTATATCAACCATCTAGTATCCGTAACACAAGCCTCGTTGCTTATCACGGAACTAGATGGCGCTGTGTAATAATGTCCGGAAATATTTATTTGATATTAATTGCAACTGAATTTCTTCACGTCTTTCTGAAGAAGAGGGTCCTGAATGACGCGACAGATGGACAGAACATTAGGGGTCCGAATTTTTCTTTTAAGGGTCGGTACCTTGACTGCAAATACCTACTAAATTGATTAAGTTTTTGTAATATTAAATATTATCACGGTTTTTCAACGTACAATTTGAAATAGAATTTCCAGTATCAGCCTTTAAAATCATCATTTTATACATAAGTTGCTGCCTCCCGCGGCTTTGCCCGCATGGTATATAGATAAAAAGTAGCCTATGTCCTAATCTAAGTAATAACCTATATGTTTGCTAAATTTTATTGAAATCTGTTAAGCGGTTTTTGCGTGAAAGAGTAACAAACATCCATCCATCCATCCATACTTTCGCGTTTATAATATTAGTAGAATTAAACAAACAGATCTTTGCCTTAAAACTTAATGTTTAAGAGTTTTTAGTTTCCTAGGTTATTATGACATTGGTTACTGATTTCTGTGAATGACTTTTTAACGTGAGTATTCGTTTCTCAAACTTACGCAAATATTAGATAATAAATATCGGCTAATTCGCCTTTCAAACAAAGAAAACAAAAGCAAAATCGGTTCATCCGTTCGGGATTTACGATGCAACAGACAGACACACAAAAAAAACACAGACACGTCAAACTTAAACCACCCCGTCGTTCTTGCATCGGGGTTTTAAAATACTACCTATAAAAACACGTAGGTACTATTATTTAAAGACGGTTGCATTTCCAAACTCAAGGGACATCTAACCAAGACTTTACTAACAAATATCCCTAACTTTTTCGTTTTGGGAATCGTCAAGCGTCGCGCTCAGCATATAGGTACTTAAACAAAGAGGTTACTTTTCATTTTATGACACCACCGGATCAAAGTTTGTGCGCAGGTTATCGTAATTTCAAGTAGTTTTGTTCTAGTATTTATTTATAGACTGTACCTCCGACGTCTAGACGGATTAAATGAATACTTAAATCTGTCTATCACACAAATTGCTTTTTGAGTTTTCCCAAAAAAGGTTAGATAGGTATTTAGCGAGTGGTCTATCGCTATATTAAATATATATATACGAATGTGGATCCATTAAAGATAATAATAGAACCAAAAGTAATGTTTGATTGACACTCTTTTTTCCTGTCTTGAATGACAGTCGAGAGAAGAAAAACTCAATCAAGTGGCCAGTTAAGAATAACGTATAAAAAGATAAAAAGTATTTATTCTTAATGCCACATCACTCCCCTCCAGAGACCGTCCTACGGGCGATAATAATCCGGGAAGTGAACCTTTCGGCCGGACTTGGTCGTTTTAATTAAGGCATCGGGGGTGTCTTGGTGGGGCTCAGGGGCGTCAACCATAATATAGGCCGGTTTGAGCCGATCCACGGTGACTGTAACCACTTTACCCTTGACAGCGATTTTAAAAGTTTTGTCTCCCTTTTCGACCACCTCGTAGGGTCCAGTGTATGCTGGTTGTAGCGAACCTCGCAGTGAATCATCACGCAGGAAGATATGGCTGGAGGTCGCAAGGTCTTTATGGACAAATATTTTTCCTTTGATATGACGTGCGGCTGGGGTGGGTTTAATTTTTGCGGCAAACGAGCGGATACGGGTTATGAATTCCGCGATGTCAGTAGGGCCGTTCTCAATGGGGCTGAAAAATTCTCCAGGGAGCCTTAAGGGCTCGCCATATAAAAGCTCCGCAGAAGAAGTGTGAAGATCCTCTTTAATAGCGCTCCGGACGCCCAATAAAACTAAAGGCAGGGATTCTGTCCAGTTATTGTTTATGTGGCACATTATCGCAGTTTTGAGCTGCCGGTGAAATCGTTCCACTAGGCCATTGCATGCTGGGTGGTAGGCAGTAGTTCTGCGGTGTTTGAATCCGATTATTTTTGCCAGATATTGGAACAGTGCGGACTCGAACTGTCGTCCGCGATCTGTAACAATATCTGTGGGACAGCCAAAGCGGGAAATCCAGCTCGTTAGTAATGCTTTTCCTACCGTTTCAGCGGTTATGTCTGCAATCGGTACCACTTCAGGCCACCTAGTGAAACGATCCACAGCCGTTAGGCAGTACCTGTATCCCTGCGATAAAGGGAGAGGACCTATAAGGTCGATGTGCACAAAAGCAAATCGAACGCGGGGTACGTCGAAAGTGCCCAATGGTGATGACACGTGACGATTAACCTTTGCGCGTTGGCAACTCAGACACGATCGTGACCATTCCCGACAGTCCTTACGGACTCCAGGCCAAACGAAACGTTGAGCAATTAATTTTGCGGAAGTGCTAACTCCTGGATGGCTCAGGTTGTGGAGACTGTCAAAGACTTGTCTACGGAATGGTTGGGTTACAAGAGGTCTGGGGGTGCCTATACTCATGTCGCAGAGTAATTTATTAGGGCTACCGTCGATTTCAAACCTCTTTAGTCTGAGTGACGATTTTGAATTAAGTAGCTGCAGCAGTTCAGGGTCTGAGGCTTGGGATTTGGCAAGAGCTTGGAAGTCAACTGCGGTTGGGGTTTGCAGCTCATTGACACGGGACAAGGTATCAGCGACTGTATTGTCCTTGCCCGAAATATGTTGGATATCGGTCGTGAACTGCGAAATAAAGTCGAGATGTCTAAATTGTCGTGGAGAGCAGTTGTTTTTTCTCTCGCTGAATGCGTATAACAACGGCTTATGGTCTGTATAGACCGTAAAATGTCTTGCCTCAAGCATGTGGCGGAAGTATTTTGTGCCTTCATAAATCGCGAGGAGCTCACGATCATATGGAGAGTATTTTTGCTGAGCGGGGTTCAATTTGCGTGAAAAGAAGGCGAGTGGCTGCCAAATATCATTCTTGAACTGCTGCAATACTGCGCCCATTGCCAGATCGGATGCATCCGTAATTAGGGCGAGTTGGGCTTGAAAGTCAGGATGTGAAAGCAATACGGCATTGCAGAGGCTGTCTTTGCACTGGTTAAAGGCTGTGAGAGACTCGCCAGTTATTTCCACGGGATGTGAACCCTTGACTGATCCAGTTAGCAGGTCGTTAAGGGGACCTTGAAATTTCGCAGCTTTTGGTATGAACCGCCTGTAAAAATTCAACATCCCTAAGAAACGCCTGAGTTCCCTAACTGTTTTAGGTGTTGGAAAGTCTTTGATGGCTTCCACCTTCGAATCCAGAGGCTTAGTTCCGGCTGCAGAGATACGATATCCTAAAAATGTAACTTCGTCAGCGCCAAATACGCACTTAGAAGTGTTGATGACGACACCGTATTTCTGCATCCTGGAGAAGAGTTGGTGAAGATGAGACTCGTGCTGCTCCTGGTCTTGCGAAAATACTAAAAAGTCATCCAGGTAGCAATAGCAGAAGTCCAACCCACGAGTCATTTCATCAACGAATCTCTGAAAGGTTTGACCAGCATTCCTCAACCCGAAGGTCATGTACGGAAATTCATACAGGCCGAAAGGAGTCGTTATTGCCGTCTTCGGAATATCATCTTCGCTGACAGGTATCTGGTTATAGGCCTTCACCAGGTCTATGGTTGAAAAGATATTGCAACCAGCTATGCTATGAGTAAGATCGTGAACGTGTTTAATTGGGTACCTGTCAGGGATAGTCCTCGAGTTCAGTAGCCTATAGTCACCGCAGGGACGCCAGGTGTTGTCTTTCTTTGGTGCTAAATGTAGCGGGGAAGACCAAGGGCTTTCAGATGGGCGGGCAGTTCCATTGCTCAGCATAATATCAAACTCCTGCTTGGCAATCTGAAGTTTATCGGGAGCTAGCCTACGAGGAGAACAAAAAATGGGAGGGCCAGGAGTAGTGCGTATATGGTGTACGGTTTGGTGTGTTGGTTTGTGTGGTGTACCGGCAGGTCGTGTGATCTCAGGGAATTTATTTAAAATTAAATGGTATTTTGAATCCCCAGTCGAGACCTTGACCGAACAAGTAGAAGAAGGCTTCGCTACAGAAGCTATTACAGACAGTGAGGTAGTCTTATCTACTAATTTTTTGTTACGGATGTCAACAAGCAGATTATAAAAATTTAAGAAATCTACGCCTATTATAGGCTTTGTGACATCCGCCACTATAAACCGCCATGGGAAATTACGGCGCAAACCAAAGTCTAAATTTAATTGTAAATAACCATAAGTATTAATTACAGTCCCGTTAGCGGCCGATAGCTGATAATTTGACTTGGCGCGCTGTTCATTAAGTACATACCGCGGAAACACACATAAGTCACTGCCCGTGTCCACGAGAAACTGAGTCTTTGTTTTCCGATCCGTGATGAACAGGCGACCAGAAGTGGTAGGGCAATCGTGAGTCGCCATTAACGATCGCCTGGGGAGTTTTCCGTCTTGAAGTCACAGGGCTTCACGCATCGATTGGCCTTAACTCCGAACTTGAAGTGATACCAGCAATGTGGATGCCTCCGATAACTCGAGTTTGAGCGAGACGATGATCGGTTGCGTCCCTGATCTCTGCTCCGCGAACGATTACTCGATCGGCTATCTCGCAACTGTGTAGCGAGATCCTTCATAGCACATTTCAGCTCTGCAATTTCGGCCGCCATCGCACTGATGGAGGGCCCTGATGAGGAAGTTGAAGCGACGTAGTTGGATGGCGAGGTGATATCCTGCACTCGGTCGGCTAGGTCAGCCAAGGCCTCTAAAGTGCTTTGTGGCTGCGACGCCAGGAGAGGCTGGATGTTGCTGGGAAGTCGACTACTCCAAATGGTGCGCAAAAAGTCCTCCGGCACGTTTGGGCCTGCTAAGCCTTGCAGGTGCCGAAGAAACTGCGATGGTTTTCTGTCCCCAAGCTCCTCGTGCATCAGCAGCTGCTTCACCTTTTTTTCGCGGGAAGCCGAGAGGCGTTTTACTAGCTCCGTCTTCAGCCTGTCGTAACGATTGGTACTAGGAGGTGACATGATTACGTCTTTCACCTCTTTTGAAAATTGAGGGTCCAGGTGTCCGACAACATAATTAAATTTTGTAACGTCGGTACTCACCCCTGCGTTCGCAAACTGGGCCTCAATTTGAGCGAACCAGATATCCGGCTCATCCGGCCAGAACGGTGGTAACTTTATTGACACGCGGAAAGTTTCTTGCGCCGTTTCAATGGACGCGCGCTTTGTTCGTCGCGATTTGTGTGCGCCTTGTTCTGCATCCTGATGTGACGAAGCGGTATGCTCAGAATCACTGCTCATGGTGTCACTGAGGTACAGATATGAACGATGCTCCCTTCGGGCGTGTTTTAGGCGGGGTCACCAGTTTAGCGAGTGGTCTATCGCTATATTAAATATATATATACGAATGTGGATCCATTAAAGATAATAATAGAACCAAAAGTAATGTTTGATTGACACTCTTTTTTCCTGTCTTGAATGACAGTCGAGAGAAGAAAAACTCAATCAAGTGGCCAGTTAAGAATAACGTATAAAAAGATAAAAAGTATTTATTCTTAATGCCACAGGTACGTGTGAGCTACCTCAGACTACAAACTTTTTACCAGATGATAGCTAGGTCAGTTTAGTTCCTTTTTTGAAACGAAGGTGCGACAGTGGATTGTTCCAGGCTTTTTTCTCTTTGTCGTTCTATTATATGTATGCGGATGTACATATATTATGTGTGTGTGAGTATCAATATTCGAGCTGGCATTGTACGTGATTAGCTATATGAACTGAATTCTAAAAACATTTAAATATTATTATATATAATAATATTATATATATTGTTATATAAAATATTATATATTAAGTTTTGTTTTAACAAAATTAAGTTGAAATAATAATATATAACATATCATCACGCCTGTTATCCCCGAAAGATTAGGCAGAAGTGTACTAATGTACACCCACGTTCCGCCGGTATGTTGTAGATCCTATGTGGGGCCAATAGGTGACGAGCCTATTGCCATCAACCGGGCACAAATCCAAACTCCGAGCTGCTACTGAGAATTTCATAGAAAGACCCAATAACACTTTGCTCGACCTGGGAATCGAACCCAAGATCTCTTGCTCGGCAGCCGCACTGTACGACCACTAGACCAACGAGGCAGTTAAAAAACCCCTTCACATTAAATCGAACCAAAAAGTTCTAAGGTTTGAGTGAGGTTTCAATTAACTTTGTAATATACCAGTATTTGTATGTATGGTAGACCATTAATTTTAGGGTAGATTGCTACAATAGATTAATATCACCCAATTTAGCCTAAAATGTTCAGTTAAAGCAACCCTTCTCGATTCGTGTTTCGCGATTTCGGATATCGATACCCGGATCAATCGGACGGGGTTGGAATGTGAATCGATTAATAGTTTAAAGAGCAATTGCGGCTATAATAATATGTTGTTCATAAATGTTTTACTGGAAGGGTTACAATATGAAATGGAACACAAATAAACTGAAATACTAAATAAATAAGCGAGTGATTCAAATATTTATTTTAATAAACTGTGTTGATATAAAATTAAGCTTGTATAAATATTTTTTAACGTTATTTTATTTTTGATGTTGTAAAGAATTATATACTTAAATGTATATTATTTAAGTGTTAGTTTACAATAGTGTCAACATTAATATATAGTATAGTTTATACCAATATTACTTATAAGCGTTTTTTTTGTGCTTGTCCATGGTGGAATAGTCTTTAAAATACTAAATAAATATTAATAAATAATTTACCGACCCTATTAGTCCAGCGGTAGTTAACTGCCATCTGTGCTAACTACCGCTTATCCCGTAAGATACTAATGTTTGTGTGATGAGCATGAATATTTGTAAACCGAGTCATGGATGTATCTATGTATAATATGTATGTATTTACAAAAAAAAAATGTGTATATCAACCAACTAGTATCCGTAATACAAGCCTCGTGGCTTAGGTCGGAACTAGATGGCGCTGTATCATGATGCCCAGAAATATTTATTATTTATTAAATAACAGAGTAAAATACATCTACACATGTTCACTAGTGGTTTTTATATACAGTGACGTCACATCAACCGCGCGCAATAGCGGCGTTTGAAGTTCCCATCTCTTTGTTATTTTTACGTTTTTTAACCCAAAAATTTCAGCTTTTTGGCGACGAATATTTTTTTACTGTTATATAACGATGCAAGCTATCGTGAATAAAAACATGCATGTTCTATACGGTGTACATATTAAAAGTACATTATTTATCGCACTGTAATAAACATACCATAAAATACATTTTTACTGTAAATTTAAATAAATTAACGACTCCATTAATCTTAAAAGCTAACATAATACTACAATTTTGTAAAACTCTTATAAATCATCACATTTATCAGCTTTTTAAGTGAATCTCTATTAACTAGATATTAGTCCAGCGTGCGACGCCATACCATAAAACACAATTATTGTGAACTTCTCACGCAACCTAACACATTTATACATACACCTTAACTACGCTCGTACCACATCTAGTGCCGCTACAAACCTTCGCGAACCTTACGAGAGGCTATTAGTTTGAAAGATATTGAGTTCTCCCACTCTATTGGAGTTGTATGGACTTTTTTATTGGCAAGGTAGGACCTTCATATTGCCTACCTTTTTTCTCCCTGAAGCAATATTGGGCTGCGGCCGTTATTTTTTATTTGAGCGGTAATTTGTTTTGATAACGGTCGATTTACAACGAGTATTGTATGTTGTTTTGCATCGTAGTTTTAATGGGTATTTATATACAACTATTATATTGATTTTGGTTGTGTGGACGTAAGTGTGAGTACTGAGCAAGAGGTTTTGGGTTCGATTCCCGGGTCCAGCAAAGTGTTATTTGGTTTTTCTATTCAATTCTCAGTAGCAGCCCGGAGGTTATATTCTTGCCCGGTTAATGGCTAAAGGATTGACCCCTTTTAGATAGAACCAATCCAGCTAAACCTACACATTACATGTAACTGGTTTTTATACGTGTTGTATTTTATTTGTGTATAAAAACAAAAAATAATAACCAACGAATATAGTTTCCACAAAAATATACCTAACAGAAATTAGGTTAAAGTATAATTCAACAAAAGTTTCGACTATGAGTTCAAAACGTCAGTTGCGACAAAGTTTAAACTTTTGGGAGCTATTGTACTGCACTTAACAGTGTCCGTCTAATTGAAATAATGCTCTCATGTTATTAAAACTTAACTAACGTGCTAGTGACGTCACTAAGAGAATGGAAAAAATAGAAACATGTTGTGAGTAAAAGCGAGTAAGCTTAATAAGTAGCTTAGCTTATTTCCATGGACAATACTTTCGGTTATAATCTCTTGAATCATCTGTCAATGAATTTATAGGAATTTTAAAATCATAATTTCTTAGTTAGGTTGAGGTTAAGCTGCATTCATTATTCGTGGTTAGTTCTGGGATTGGCGAAACCCCTCTATCTCTTCGGAAAACAGAAACCATGTTATGCTACGGCTACCCTAGCGTACAATTCATTGGAGGCTAGGAATTCTGATCAGGTCGGAACTATGTGTAAAATTCTCCATGGCAGAACTATGGCACCTGAGCTACACGAAAAGCTGACTAACTTATTCGTGCCCAATAATTACAGTCGTGCCAGAAAACAAAAACTTTTTACTGTACCTACTTGTCGCACTATGGCGCGTGCAAACTCGCCTGTCCTTCGATCTCTTACTACGCTCAACGCTCTCCTAGAGGTCAGTATGGATTGTGATATTTTTGCCGATGAATGGAAGAATTTTTTTTTTTTTTTTAAATTTTACTCCTTCAAAAAGGTCAGGTACGCAGTACTCGTAACCGGCGCGCGTGCATAACGAGATGTATGAATGTGGACGAGGCAAAAGTGGTATGCAGGGACCGTAGCGCGTGGCATTCTGTAGTTTCTGCCTACCCCCATGGGAAAAAGGCGTGAGTGTATGTATGTATGTAAAAATAAATAAATAAATGTTACGTAATAGAGGCTAGTCTAGAGGCTTTAGTAACTATTCCTAAGTTATATATACCAATCAGCACCATCTAGTTCCGTGATAAGCAACGAGGCTTGTGTGACAAAAGGCAAGGCGTTAACATATATAACATACAATGCTAGTATCAAGCTGTGATAACCTAGTAGCGTGATCAGTGGACTGAGAAGTCAAAGGTCTCGAGCTCAATCCCGAGGCACGCACCGCTGACTTTCCGAAGTACCATGCGTATTCAACACACGCTCAAACGGTGTAGGGAACCACCGGGAGGAAATCTGCATGCTTGAGAGAATTTCTTAATGACGTGTGTCGTGTGTGTATAGGCACTCCCCTTACGACCTGTGGTAACCTTACTCACTCGCATAAACACAATAACTACCTATTATTGTTTCACTGCAGCATTTTTTAAGGCGGAGGTGCTTTACCAAGAAATTTAGCTATGCACTCTCTCTAAACAGATGATGATGAATAAATATTTAAAAGTTGCGGACATTATGACACAGCGCCATCTAATTCCGTGGTAAGCAACGAGGCTTGTGTTACGGATTCTAGATAGTTGATATACTTTTTTTTGTAAATACATACATATCCTACTTATATTATAAACGTGAAAGTTAGTAAGTATGGATGTTTGTTACTCTTTCACGCAAAAACCGCTAAACAGATTTGAATGAAATTTAGCATACAAATAGTTTATTACCTGGATTAACACATAGGCTACTTTTTATATATATACTTCTTATCTTAGGAGTAATCGTAAAAAAAATCATCACACTAGGCTACCACAGTTCTTTATAGCTTCTCCGTTGCTATGTACATTGTTGCTATGTAGCGACATAGACGTCGCTATACACATAGTTGATCATCTATATATTTATTTATTTATTCTATGGAAACGGGGGCGAAACTCTGAAACAAAATTTGTATCCAAGTCATGGATGTCGAACCCGGGACCCATATCACAGAAGGCAGCGTTAACTACCGCTGCCAGTTTCAACTTTAAAACTATGTCCATAAGAGGCAATATCCCAGGTGTATTGTCAATAGAGCTGGCAGGTCATATAGTGAATTAACACTGCACGCCCTGCTAGCCCCTGCCAATACAGCCGGCTATTTGCCAAATGACAGCAATTTGGCGCAAATTCCAGATTTATAACTGCCCTAAGCCTGTCTAGATTAAGAGTTAGTGTTACCAGAGGTAACACTCATACGTTGCCAACCCTGAAAAAAAATCACTCTTTTTTTGAAGAAGTTCATGCTGTAGTAATTTGGGAAATAAAATGAAAACTAGCGCCTTAACATAATAAAATAAGTCACAAATTTTATTCTGTCCATTACTCATGTAATATTTAAATTTCTTTGGTTGTAATAAATGTTCGTTCTAGAGCCGCTAAAGAGCTTGACGTTTAGATTAATAGTTATGTATTTTGTTCTCTCGAAATCATAACCAAGGATTTTCGTTTATAATTTAATCAGGGAACAAGAAAATTATGTACAAAGTAAATTTGAATTAAGCTGGGGATTTAATTAGATCATATTATTTCAAAATAAGAACAGGTTTTTTTAACTATCTTTTACAAAAAGAGTGGTATAGTCGGTTACAAATTAGGATATCAAGTTAGGAATAGTTACATTTAAATAAGTAACAATAGATAGTGAGAATGTGATGTCGTAACCAGGTTACATAGTAGCCTGTCTATGACTTTCATTTTCCAAACGGCGAAATAAAACAACGGTAGGTGGGTAGTTGTAGAAAAGACAAACTTGAGCAAAAGTCAAACAATCATCGGACAGGGGAATATAACATTCTTATTCTGACAGTTTGACAGACAATTGACGTCTAAGAGCGACTCATTGTCTATGGTTTTGTGTTGTAGCAGAATGGCGCGAAAATTGAACGGGATAACTGCGTACAAAAAAAATACAGTTGCAATAATTCATCCGTATTTCACTTCTGTATTATTAAATAAGAGCGTAGCATATCTTTTTACTTGCAAACATTCCTTTTTGAAAGGAAGTAGGAATGTTATACAAGCTTGTCGAGTATAACAAATATTTTTATTATTACAATTTTCTTACACTTATCGTGGTTTTGGCCTTTACAACAGTACACGACAATAAAATCCGCAAAAAGTTTATATTACAATTTAAAAAATACTACACAACTTAGTGAAACTTTCACTTACTTTTAAAATACTTGGCTGCAAATGATGATGACCTGGAACAATAAAAAAATACACTTTAAATATTTTGTATAAAATAAATAAATAAAAATAAATATTCAGGGACATTTTTACACAGCACCATCTAGTCCCAAACTAAGCAGAGCTTGTACTATGGGTACTAGACAATGGATATAATACTTATATACTTTTTTTTTTGTAAATACATACTTATAATACATAGGAAACACCCAGACGAACACAAACACTTATATTCATCACATAAATATTTGTGTCCCGTGGGAATCGAACCCACGACCTCGTGATCAGCAGTCCGGTACTCGAACCACTAGACCACATAGGTCGTCAAGACCACATAGGTCGTCGAAAGAACATCCTACTAATATTGATGTTGATTAAGATGTAGGTATGTGTAGAAGTTTGTTCTCTTTTGTAAAAATCTCTCAATGTATTCGGATGATTTTTAGCATAGTTTTTTTAACCTAAATTAATACATAAGCTACATTTTCGATATACGTATCAAGTGAGTAGAGCCGCTGGTGGAAGCTCCTTAATCAACACATACAATTTTAGTTGGTTTATGTATCCTTAAGAAAAATGTATGAGCTCAAATTTTGACATTTTTATCATTCGAGTGGTACAACCCACTTTAAAGATCGTCTTTATATTTTTTCTATAATTTTTGCGCCAATGCAACTGCGTGGCGGGCTTCAACTTTTTTTTTTCAAAATTTTACAAAATCCCATCAGTTCCAATTATAAAACAAAAAACAGAATGAAATGTATAGGTATTCTATTTCATTGTAAAAAGAAATTAAATGGTAATTTTTTCAAGAAATCATTTTTCTATAATTTTGGGCTGGCAAATTTTTTTGAGAAAATTGTTTAAAATTCTCTTCGGAAGTAAGATAAAATATTTTTAATATTTCATAATTCAATTCGAAACGGGTTAAAATTTGAGTATACTGTCCTCTCTTAGAGGCTGACAGGCTCACACACCATCGAGAAAATCTCAGTCATTGAGGTTTCCTCACGATAAAGGTGAAGAAAAACACCATTTGAGCACGTGATAAATATGCACGTAACTTGAAACGTCAGTGATAAATGGTTTGGGACTGAACACTAGATTTTTATCTTAATAGGCCACTAGTCACACAACTAGACTACCTCACGGCTTATTAAAACGATCATGGCACATTTTAAAATAAATTCATTTAAAGGGTATTATTATTATTATTATCCTTCACTATTTTTCTTCAAGCCAAATATCCGGAGAGTGTAGGATTTGCAAATATATTGGATTCAGCGACCATAGTGGGTTGCTTATGTGACAGCGAACTGACGTTTCGATTCAAATCATACGTCAACTTGTGTTCGTACAAAGAGAACGAAGGGTTATCTCTTAAAAAAATATTTTCTGACAGTAACGTTAAGTGAATTGTGTAGGTACTTGAAATCATTATTACAACTTACTAGACATGTTCAAGTTATTTTTATGTCCTTCTCCATAACATGATATTTTACGCATGAGAAATTGATTTTTTTCCTTTTGTAACCCACGACGCGAAAACGAAGGGGTGTTATAAGTTTGACGTGTCTGTGCGTGTGTGTGTATGTGTGTCTGTCTGTCTGTGGCATCGTAGCTCCCAAACAGATGAACCGATTTTGATTTTGTTTATTTTGTTTGAAAGGTGAGTTAGATGGGAATGTTCTTGGCTTAGTTCTTGTTCTTATTTGATGAAAATTGGTCAAAGATAACCGTCACAATATCGGTCGGGGTATTTTTTAATTATAATTACATTTTTTGTTTACAGTGAAGGTAAACATCATGCGGAAACTTGCATGACAGAGATTTTCTCGATGGCATGTGATATCTGCCAACCCGCTAACATAGCGGACTATAGCTTAATCCTCCTCAAAGAATGGCACAGCAATTGGACAGTAAATAACTTGATGATTACGGATCGATTGATATATATTTTTATTGATTGATTGATTGTTTATTTCTGTAAATAGATCTCTTTAAAGACACTTTTACAAGTCATGTAACATTCTTTTTTTAGTATCTAGTTGACATCATATTACTTGATTAATAAAATTTCAAATAATATCCCAACATGAAAAAGAAATGTTAGTTACATATCGCAAATATATTCCGTTTACAATATCTTCCATTATTACATTTGTATAAGAGATTTAATCCCCGCCGTTTCCTTAAGTGTTTACTTTGTGTAAAAAAAAAGTCACGAACAGAATTCAACGAGAAATACCGGTCCAAAAACTAAACGATTTTCTCAAAACTGTCAATTTTTTTTTTTTATTTAATCAAGAACAATTTATATTGTGTTTGACATAATTATGTAACATGCATGCATATATAAATTTACTTACTACTTACTACGTTAAACAATAAAAATTAGAAAAGGAGTAACAATCATAAATGACCAAATTCTAGATTATATTAATAAAATTATAAGCAAATTGATATTCAGATTCAATACCTTCCAACTACAAGTACCTCTGTATATTGTATATAAAAACTTTGACCAAGTTTGTCACCAAAATAGCGTTGATCCCGAGTACCATGGGCACCTGACGTTTACACACAAATCGTTTCTCGGTTCACCTAAATCGATTCTTCATCTCGATTTCAATTCAGATATCAAATAAGTTTTGACAGCGGCCTGTCAAAAACTTTTTCGAATGGAGTTTTGACTTGTGCGTGGTGGGGGGAGGGGTTAAAAAGGGACAAGATGAATTCGTATTTTGTGGTGTTTTTGTTGGTGAATTATTGAAGTTTTACGAAATTCAAAAGTAGCACAGTGACTAAATGATAGCTTTCGCAAAGTTTTTATATATTATGAGTTACTGACAGGAAATTGATCAGCATTTGATAGGTTCCGTGTGTGACATTTTGTGTTTGCGGGTGTACATCCGAAAGCTTAAGAGACTTCGAAAATGAATGCTTGTTTTTGTTGAGAAAAAAGTACTAAGATATGAAATATAATACTGAAGTCTGCTCGTGACCTTGGATGTATACCAACTTCGGAATTGAATAAGATTAATACACTGCGATAAGATTCTTTAAGAGAACTACTTTTCCGAGTAAGAGGAAAAAATCAATACCTATAAAAAGATAGAATATAATAATATAAATATATATATAGATTATAGGTACATTATTATATATTACATCCCCAATTTAGTATTTTTTGTGTGTGTGTGTTTTGTTTGTTTGTTGTTTCTTCAGGACAGACATTCCGAAAATCAATCCTTTCTGGCCCACATCATTGGTAACAGCCCTAATATCATTGACGCATCAAACGTATTGTGTGCGTGTAAGAATATACTAGTATTAATTGAGTGAGTAATTAAATCCTTACGCTTGTGTGTGTAAGGAACATAGGGTTAGCATAACAATAATATCAAGATTGTGAATTTTCTTAAAAACAAATTGCAATTTTAAGGCATTCCTTTCCTTATTCTTATCCTTGTTTTATCTCGAATACCGAAGTACCTTTACCTTTAAAGGGTAAAGTTTATTTGTTTCGAAATGTTTCATCAAGTTTCTAATTAGTTTATAAGTATTTTAATAATTTAAACAAATATGGGTTTGTTTATTCTTAATGTTCTTTAATGGGAATTTCGGAAACTTATTTTGTTTATGTATTTTTTACCTGGAAATTTTATTGATAATTTTCATGGTTTTCTTCGTTTTAAATTTAAAGTGACAAATTTTGTATTGTAAATTCAAGCCACCCGGCCAGACTTTTTGTCGCTATATAGTATCATATAATGTACAGAAATATTATAAACATATTATCTATATGTCGAAACTGTATGTTACCTACATGTAGAAGCTTAATTTACAATGTAAGTAATTCTAAATAAATCATAACCACCAAACTTAAGCGAGTATATATTTATGTATTTTATTTTCTCGACAAACGTGATTGTATGTATGTTATAAATAAACATTATTTTCTCCTTACACAAATATTAGCCACTGTTATTGTAGATATTGTTAATTATTATTTCAGAAAAAGCCTTTTCGTTTAATACAAAAATACTTTCAAAAAATATCACGTGAAAATATTTGGCGAAAAGTCTACCTATTCAAGACCAAAAGAAATATAACTAAGAAGAAAATATTATTAATAAAAATATTATTTGTGTTTACTGATAGCGTACTCAATGTAATAAGGTCAAAGAATGATTTTTTATAAGATACTAGCTGACCCAGCAAACGTTGTTTTGGCATATTATAGGAGTTGGTGGACTACCCCTAACTTTTAGGGGGATGAAAAATAGATGTTGGCCGATTCTCATAGATACCGGATAAGCACAAAAAATTTCATCAAAATCGGTCAAGCCGTTTCGGAGGAGTATGGCAACGAAAACTGTGACACGAGAATTTTATATATTAGATTAGATATCTACATTATTGCTCAATGAAATAAAATGTACCCTATAATTAATTGACTAATGTAAGTGTGCCTTTTCTATATATTATGATGTTTTGCATCGACGGTTCGCAGGGACAGTTTTTTATATCGTGAATTTACATGTAGCTTATTGTTTATTATCTCAAGCTAATAAATAAATAATAGCACTGGATGTATTATTACTTTATATAATAGAGATATAAGAGAATAAAGACTTAATATAATATATTAGATATTCAGGAACATTTTACACGGCACCATCTAGTCCCAAACTAAGCAGAGCTTGTACTATGGGGTACTAGACAATGGATATAATACTTATACATATACTTTTTTTTTGTAAATACATACTTATGATACATAGGAAACACCCAGACGAACACAAACACTTATATTCATCACATAAATATTTGTGTCCCGTGGGAATCGAACCCACGACCTCGTGATCAGCAGTCCGGTACTCGAACCACTAAACCACATAGGTCGTCAATAATAATAAATAATAATAATATAATTAGATATAAGTACTTAGAACTACGCTATTGTATTAGGTTACCCTGTGATAATAGCTGTATATATTTAAATAAATAAATAAATATCACGAGATTGGCGAAGAAACCTTTTTTTTTTTTTAGAGTATTTACTAAACTGGCAGGAAACGGAATTCCCATGCTGTCGGAATAGTCACTCCCCTAACAAGCTTTAGTAACCTTAGTCACTTGCAGAATCACAACTATTGTTATTTTACTGCGGTCTTCTGTAAGGCGGAGATGCTCTCTCTGTCGAGTGGCTCAATTGAGCGAGAAATCTCGCTATAACTTACCTTTCTACAAGCGAGTGAATGGTTTCTCCGCTATGGGTAGTGTGATCGTTTTCATGATGATAATATATGTAATTATGTATATACAATATACATGTGTATATTGTATATACATAATTATATATATATCATATTATGTTTGTCTTTGATGGGTAACAACATTACAACAACAGGCTAAGACACAGCAAAATATACTTACTTAATATAAAATTTTATATTGGGTACATTCGAATATTCGAGTTAGGCTTCTAAAATTATTTAAATTTCACTCTACATACTATTATCAATCTTATTAATATACAAGTCATCTCTGCCTACCCCTTAGAGGATACAGTCGTAATGGTATGTTATCTAGAAACATACCACCGAGGTAGGAAACTCTCACAAATTACGATTCTCCAATTTCCTTTTTAATTTTGCGGCACATAGGTTCATAGTAACCGATTCCTTAAGAATCCTGTTTTTAAGAGTACACATCAAAAATCCCATTTTGTACCGAGATTGGTTATTTCCGTATAAGCTGATGAGTTATTTATGTGAAATCAGCTGATATGTAATCAATGTTGTTTGTTTAAGTATCAAATGATGCTGCCCTAGTACCTATTTAGGGTTCTTGGTTCTGACATAGTTAATTAAGGGTTCAGGGTGTACAATACATACATATTATACATAGATACAGACATGACTCGGAAACAAATATTGATGCTTATCACACAAACATTTGCCCCTATGCCGATAACTCCCATAGTCTCCCCCCGGGACCCATAGTACAGACTACCGCTGGGATAATCGGGTCGTCAAAAGAATTAAAAGTTTTATTTTTCTTAAAACGCTGGTCCTCATTATTTTTTTTCCTGTGCCGTAGGTGCGTTTACAAACATAAATATTCACAATCCACAAACTACTGGCGATCAGGCCATCTAGGCCATACATATATTTGTTCTGTGCGGGAATCAAAACCGGGACACGCGGCTCAGAACCTGATTTCGCGCGGTATATATGCATCGATAAGTCAATGCATATATATACCGCGTTCAAATCTGTTTTTTTAGTGACAAATATTCGAGTAAGTTTAATAACTAAATATAATTTCTATCTTTCTTTCTTTCTATCGAGCCACGAGCCCCTCAGCTCACTATTTACTCGAAAGAGTACACCTGTGCATTTCTATATGAGTACAATATCTAGTCTATAGCGCGCGTTCGCAATCTCCGTAATGTATCCGTTATGTTTACCATTTTCATAAAAGCGTTATTGTGTATTGTGTGCTTGCCCTGATACTACGATGAGACAGTAAAGCATTTCTATATATTGTTCTGTGGAGATATTCTTCCTCGCCTGATACATAACTCTGTTGAATGCAGCGGTTCCTAAGTTTTAAACTAACAGGAATACTGAACACAGCTCTCTTCATTTTACAGAAATTTACATTAAAATGATTTCGATAAAATTATCGAATGATTCCATGATAAATGTAAATACGAGTCTCAAGAGCATCCACATCAATTTCAAGACAAGATTAATGTGGACGACGCAAATATATTCAGAGACCGTAGCGTGTAGCATTCTGTAGTTTCTGCCTAGCCCCATGGGAAAAAGGCCTGAGTTGGCCTATTGAGAAGAATTTCATATTGATAACGAGAAATTCTACTTCGTAACTTTAACTGAAATATCCTTAAAACCGAAATGTGTCCTCATACTCTTCAAACCCGCTAAATATTAAGCAAGCTATTGCGGTTTAATCTTAATAAATAAACACAATTATGTGGTACTACAGTGTAATAAATTCTGTCCAGAAAAATATTATAGAGTAGCGGCGTTTTAAAAATTAAATTTTTTTCGAAGTAACGAAGTTCAAATCCCGTTAGACTCTTAAATAAGACGCTGAATATAAATATTATTTATTGTTAAGATAAACTCGGCTACATGACAGGCTTTATCGTGTAGTAAATTCCTTTTTAACCGACTTCAAAATAGGAGATTCTCAATTCGACTGTATTTTTTTATGTTTGTTACCTCAGAACTTTCGACTGGGTGAACCGATTTGGTTATTTTTATTCATTCATTCATTTGGTCCAGTTCTGACATTTGAATAAGTGATGCTTTATACAATATACCTACCATGACATCTTTTGTTCCCGAAGGGTTAGGTTAGATGTGTACTAATGAACACCCGAGTGAAAGTTATTCGTGATATTTCGTTATATGCTCACTTATCAAATTTTACCAGATCAACTTTAATCAACTTCACCTTCGAATTGATTTTTCAAAAAGTCGCCGGTTGAATTTATTTTAAGAAATAATAAAAATATATTATTATACGCATGAATATTATACGTATTATTATATGTATGAATGTGGACGAGGCGAAAGTGGTTTGCAGGGACCGTAGCGCGTGGCATTCTATAGTTTCTGCCTACCCCCATGGGAAAAAGGCGTGAGTGAATGTATGTATGTATATTATTATTATTATATCAATTCAAAGTACAGATTATGACACCAAATGCCATTAGCTTACGAAACAAAAAGATTCCTATTTGTATAAGCACAAAGATACATTTTGTTTTAATTTTAAATCAGCACTTACGTAAAAAGAATCTGAGTAGGTATTCCACGATCTAAAAGCTTTGTAAATAGATAATAACTGGATAACAAATAACAAAGACGATAAATTCTGTTTCTTCACCCTGCATAGTAAATTATAGGAAGAAAAAGCTATTAGAGTTGTGTTTTAAAATTTTGTATTCAAAAGAAAAAAGTCCATTTGAATATTGTAAAATTTATTCTTTTTCTTTGCTAAATTTATTCGCATTTAACTGATAGCTTAGTGGTGTGACCAGTGGTTTGGGACGTCAAAGGTCTCGAGTTCAATCCCTAGGATATTACAAACTTTTCAAATTGATGTGTGTATCTCATTTTCAAAAAAAGACGAATAGGAGTGTGGAAGTTTGTATGCGGAATTGGTAATTTCTTAAATAAGGGTAAGAAATAACTAAATAGCTAAATAGCAAATTGGATAAAATATAAATATTAATTCCACGCAAAGTCGCGGGCAAAAGCTAGTATTTTCATAAATTAAGATTTAGCTTTAAATTAACTATATTAAAAAATATATACTATATTATAATAAAACATTAAAAAAAAACATAAATAATTTAATTACACTAAATAAAATACCACAAAATATAGAAATATGGAAAATGGTCGACACATTATTCTTTCAGGTGTCAAGAAGAAAAGATACTGAAGTTATTTCAGCTGAAATATAAGGCCATGGCTTTTGTGTATTTCCTGGGAGCTGAATTTTCAAAGGCGATATTTATGATCAACTCGGTTTTCTCTTTTCACATGAATAAATGAAGTGAAAGTGCCCGATTAATATTGCAAGTTATTCTTGTGACTTTTTAGCAAACCGGTTTTCTGCCAGAATTTAATTTAAGCAACTTAAAACATCTCTTGTGTTGCAAACGCTACGAAAAAAACTCGCCCTTCATTCTTACCCTCACTACAATCAATGGATCATCGTGGGACCTGCTAACGTACCGATTAGCAATACACCGCTTTACAGTACAGCGTCAATAACGTCCTTTTTCCAGCAAACGTCGTCAGATTTTAAACGAGACAATATATTTACCTGGTGGGTATAGTGGTCGTGACTACAACTCTGTGCAAGAGGACTTGGGCTCGAGTCCCGAGGTCGAGCAAAGTGTAATTGGGTTTTTTATGAAGTTCTTAGTAGCTTTGAGTTTGGATACGTGCTTTGTTGATGGCAATAGGCTCGCCTCCTATTACATGGGACCTAAACATACCGGCCAAAATAGATTAAAACTATTTTATGTGTGTGCGTCACTTGCACATGAATAAACTGTTTTTCTTTAGATCTTCTTTCTTTCTAAATGTGGATGCACATTATTTAATAACTGCTTAGGCCTTGCGGAACGACAGGCGTGATATTTTTTATGTATGAACGTTATTTAAAACAAGACCGAAATTTCGTTAACCAAAAAGCTTACAAAAAGAACTTTCAAACAAAATAGTGACATTTTTGGAAAAATATCGTGTAATATGTAAAACATGACAACTTTTGTAATCAAAACTTTGTCCATCGTTTATTCCCGTCGCACTGTTTACATAAGTATGAAACTCATCATAATATCTATCACTTTTTATCGTGCCCACGTTTAGGGTTCTGTCTACCTTTTATTATAGACTAATTTAAAAAATATTTAATTTATAAATATTTAATGTCATTCCGTAGTTTCTGCCTACTCCTATGTGAAAAAGGCGTGAGTGTATTTATGTATATATATGAAAAAAAGATGTTGATGTTTTATCATTTTAAAACGAATAAGGTAAACCTACCTTTTTTAATATAGGTACATTTTATTATATGTAAAAGTAATTTATTGAATTTGAACGCTAACCTCTTAGTTTGGAACTAAAGTTTAGAGAGAGAGACAACTTAGTTTAGAAGTCGTTTAGTAAAAATGTTCGAACATATTTCATATTTTTAACTAGCCCTACATTGTAACGAAAGGAATAATACATAAGTGAGGTATTTATGCAACGATTCATCCATAAAAACCTTCAACAATAAAATCTTGTTTTTTTCCTCATGACTCATAAACTTGTACAGTTGCGGAACCCATAAAGTTACAACCCGTCGGTCGCTTGCTTAAAATACACTCGATATTCAAATGTTACGACTTGTGTTTTACATAAACAGGGGCCCTTAATAAAATGCTTTTAAATTAACTTGTTACAAGTGCTTAAGCGCTTTGTTTAATAGAGCAATTAGAACAAACATATTTTTAACAAAACGTGAGAAAGGGGTCTCCTCTGTGCCCAGGAGAGTACGTTAAGCCATCGGTCTTGGTCTCCAAGCCTTGACAATCGAATGGTAGAAGACAACCGAAAACCCTGACAAGTCTCCTCAGGATATTCTCAAGTTTGGCGAGGTCTGATTTACTCGCATGCATAGCTATTATTGGCAGCCACCAATACCAATATTGTACTACAATGCCTTTTATTTTAAAATAGTGTCTATGGATTTTCTTGCTGGTTCTTCTTCATGAGATCAACTTCTTGGAGTTGCGCAACTAGAGTCTTAACCTTTTATAAATGCTTGAAGAAGTTTATATGAAATCACCTTTTGATTTTAGGCAGGTTAGGAAATGGCTTCGTGTAAAATATTGAAATTCTGCATTTTGGTAGACAGAAAACCGACCCAAACATAGTTCAAGAATAAACAAATCGATAGTATGCAGGATCGGCGAGACTAACTTCAGGCTACATTAAACTTTTTACATATATTATATTTCATACTACACATACGAGAGTAAACTCTAAACACACCTCAACGTTGAATTTCTTAAAATGCTGTAACTTTCCTGAAGTGTATCAATCTCATGCATGTTATGTGGTCTAACTAGTAATTCTAGCACTAAACGGCTTTACAAAATTCTTTCTTCCTTCATTGCGTGTCTTTAGCTTATCAGCTCGAGCGAAGGTCCAGTCTTGATAAACTGAACGTTTTAGGGCCTTAAGTATTTTGTAATCTTCTATGAGGAACTTAGGTATTTTTATTTTATGTTTCGTCTCCACCCGTGACACTTTTTGACAGAAATAAAGATCAGAGAATAATTTATCATTCATTTCTTAAATCATCATTAGATTATAAGGAGTTCTTTTTACAAACATATAACATCAAAAAATCTACGGTTCCAAATGAATTCAGAAGATCCAACCTACAAAGAGTTATTTTTAACACCGTCACCGTTATTATGTTTCACGGTAAACCTCAACATCCAAATCCAATAAAACTTTTTAATTCCTTTTAGCAAGAAAAGCCTTTCATGAATTTCAAAGGAAACTTATTATTCCGTAAAACCTGCCATAAAACTGGTTGACCGATACAAATTATAATAGAATATTGATAAGAAGAAAAGTGGTTTATTGCCAATGTTGCTCACCTTAGCAGTATTGCAAGCCTTAAAATAAATACTACAAATAATAGTACGACACATCAAGATACCACAATCTGTAACATTTCTTTGATACATTTTAAACTTTATGACAAACTATTAAATTTCATGTTCAGTTGAGAAAATTTGACAGTTTTGGATAGGTAGACCTGCTGGCGACTGTACCTTCATCGTACTAAATACTCAATGCTAGTAAAGCGGTGATAGCCGGGTGAGGTGACAGTGGACTGTGAAGTGAAAGTTCAATCACGAAGTACGCACTAAATACTTTTAGATTTTTTTACTAATTTATCACAATAATGCCCAAACCGTGGTGGAAGACATGGTAAGGAAACCTGCAATCATTTAGGCTATAGTCCACCACGCTAGGTGGAGGTAGCCTAATCCTATTCAAATGAGAGGAGACCCGTGCCCAGATAAGTCTTTTTATCTAAAACTATATACCTATAATATGAGCTCGTAAAAATTGCGTCCTGTGACATCCCAATAAAAATAGTTGCACGGTCTGCAGATTTGGGACTATAAAAATGTTTTTACTTGGCTTCTGATATGATTTGTAGTGACTTTTGTAGCGTTATGTTCGCAGTAATCGCAGTTATTGCAAATGCCGTTGATTAGCGAAAGTAAAACACTTTTTGGCAAGACAAGTATTGGCTGTGAGATAGGTAGCGTATTTAAAGCCAATCTTGGATCCTGGTAGTATATTGTTTTATCCTTTGAGGGTGGGAAAAAGCTTGCAAGCAGCCTGATTTTAAGCGGTTAGCGTACCCTATGGATTTTTGCTACACCAGAACTCCACCAGAATGCCTAAAAATAGGAAACGTATTAGGTTTCCTTAAATAGGGAAGTTACTACACTGAAAACCTCTATTTTGCATCAAACAAGACTTGAAAATAATAATATAAAGCCTAAAAAATAAACTGTATATTACCGTACTGTGTAAAATAAACCTGTCATAAAAAAACTTCATCTGAAAATTTACGCGATATTGCTAATAACTTCCATGTCACAAAAGGGCAAAAAGCGCTGGAAAGCGGTGCCGATTAAAATTTGCTTTTTTGCCCGAAAAGCCTTAATTGAGGCCAGCTGGCTTTATGCCAAGCCATTGAAGTAACGAGCGAATGCTGGCCAATTTATTGTGTTAGCTGTGGTCTGACGTTTCCGAGCTTTAATTTTGGAGTTAATTTGTTTAAACGTTTTTAATAATTGTCTACTGTCGTTAGCGCGTATGTATAACACTAATACACAAATTAACCTCAAAATAATTAGCTGTATTTTTGATCGCGATAAAGTTCATATAAATTAGTAGTTATTGGAGATTTTTCAGAAGGAGCTCGGAGTTTTGGATAAATTGTGCCCGGTGACACTAAAGCTAATAGGATGTTATATGGGTCCTGAAATAAACCAGTGATATCAGCATCATCAGCAGATATTCTTCCTAACATTAGACATTGAAATAAAACTACTCTATACAAATTTTTTCGCCGTATATTGATATTATTTAAATCTTAAACTTTCAGATACTTGAATCTGAAAACTGTATTCACCGATAGACTGAAAGTTTTGCCTACCATATCACGGATGCTGCAAAGGATCCAAGACATTGGTTAGTTGACATACATATATAATCATCACGCCTGTCGTCCCCAAAGGGTTAGGCAGAGTTGTACTAATTCTACACCCACATTTCAACGGCATGTTTTAGGTATCATGATTGTGGTCAAACTGAACTATACATAATAAAATAGGGGGCAAGCAAATAGCCATGTTGTTGAAAACAAATAAATCTCTCTCAAAAATGAACAACCAAAAGTTTTGTAGTAAGTATACACATAAAACTTTTTCATACAATACATGTACAAATGGTTCGTTCCACTTAATATCGATAGTCGTTCAATAAACAATTTGATGGCGCTCGTTAGGTTTCCATCCAATTTGCGGTGACGCCTCGCGTGTGACGTCATTTTATTAATAATACATGTTGAGTGAACGCCGGAATGATATCGTGTTCGTGTTAATAGGGAAATAGACAAAAAATCATCGTAAAAAGTATCTTATCCATACTTTCTTACTTACACCTTACATAATAACTTATTATAAATGCGAAAGTACAAAGGCAAGCAGCGATAGCATTTCGATATCAAAGCCACTGACTTTTCGAAGTTACTTGCGTAAGAAAGTATTTAGTACGACTACCTCAAAAATGGTGAAGGAAAACATTGTGAGGTAAACTGCATGTCCGACAGATTTTGGTAAATCGATGCTATTGTATGATTAATAGATTTATTTATTTATTTATTATGGAACACCAACAGCTTCTGTACATAAAAAAATAAACAATGGTAGATTATAAGTTATGGACTTATACAGTTGCCAATTACAGGCGAACCAACATTCACAAATACAAGTGATAACCTAAGCTAAAAAATAAAATGTAATAAAACTTCAAAGGTAATAATAATCTATATAAACAGGAATATAACAAAATTGCAACTAAACTAAAAGAAATAAAATTATACAAAAATGAAAATGAATAAAACAAAACACGATAGATCGAAACTTCAAGATTAAATTATATCAATATACCGCGGTAAAATCCGTAAAAAGTAGTTTTATTTCAAAATTATCGTAAAGTCTTTACCTACATCTAAGTTGCAATCTTGTTCTATGTTATCGGAACAAGCTTGCGATACCAAATCAGTGTTACTGTAACTCCTCTAAGCCAAAATCAACAGTAGCAACCATCCAGAAAACTGACGCGTCTCAGGGGCATGATTTAAGTAATCTTGGAAACCGCAACGAAATTAATGATGTAATAAATAGGAAAGAGAATGCAATTGTTTTAACACAGGTAGAGAAAGAGATAGGACGTAACGGGGTACCTCGCTCAAATTGACCTGCCTGACTGGGAAAGTACCTCCCCCATACCCGGTTTTGTGGGAAATTATGTAACATTTAAGTCTATATTGTGCAATAATAAATAAATAAATACAGAGGACACTGATTGCCACCCCTGTGACATCATATCAGCTAGATGACGTCCACTGCTGGACATAAGCCTCCCTCAAAGGTTTTCACAATGACCGGTCCTTGTGACATAAAAAGAACAAATTAGACGTATGTTTATGAACAAGTGAGAGAACAATACTAAGTAAAGCCTAAAACTGTTTTTATTATTTAAATTGCAACGCCTTAACAGGCAACTAAGTTACTTATTGTTAACAGACTTAAGAACCTAGTTATTGTTAACATCTTTAAAATTCTGTACACTTAGTTCGCAATAAAGAGTTTGAATTTGAATTTGAAGAAACTACCCATGTAAGGAAAGTCACAGCTAGGCCTAATATTTTCTCTGCCATTGTTTTGCACAGTCAGTTAACGAAGGCCGAAAAAAATAACAGTGGACGTGATTTTTATACAAAAGATTCAATTAACGTTTTCCTTGCTCGCTGAGAAAGGATATGAGAAGAATACAAAAGCCTTGTTATGAAGACGGTTATTCAATATTAATGACAGCACATATTGAGCTGTGATAGCCTATTGGTGTGAACAGAGGGCTGTGACGTCAAAGGTCTTAAATACGATGACTTCATGACTTCAGAGTCCGCTGGTCACTCCTCTAGGTTATGACAGGTTTTCAGTAAATTATTATGTATTTTATATTATTTTATGTATATAGTGTTTCATAATTTCACATTCAACCGCTAGACGTCCACTGCTGGACATAGGCCCCCCAAGATTGGGGATTCCAGTGAGCATGCTGGTGGGTAGGCACCCACGCTGCGTCTAGCAGTGATGGTTAGTGTAGGTATTAGTGTACATATTATGTATATACATATGTACGCCACGCCACATTTTATTTCATTAATTTATAGTTCATCCAAAGGCTATCTAGTAGCCATAGAATGCCATTGTCCCCATATTTCACAATTATATCAATGTTATGTCCACTTTAATCTTATGATGTATTATATATATACAGTCCACATATTATACCTAAAGGTTACAAACAGTGATAGCTAGAAAATTCGAAAAGTAATTAGAACAAAATTGGTTAAGAAAAAAAATCTAGACTCATTTCGAAATGTCAGTACGGCGGTAGCGGAGTAGGGTTGAATTCCTATTTCAAAGTATTGCTTGCACAAGAGGAATTTTATTGCTCGGCATTCACAAAGCTATCTAGAAATCCAAAATATTAAATTTTGGAATTCTTCATTTTGACTGGAAATATGGAACTGTAATTTATATTTTAGAATGGATTTCTGAAATATTAAAATATTTATTTAATTCCAAACTACAAACATCTCGTGTTATTTTAACCTTTATTATTTTCTTAAAATAATCACACGTAGAAATAGTACCTATTCCTTTACCAAATCTCAAAAAAAAAATGTTATAAAATATTAAAACACTCGTTATTTTACATTTCAGCCATAGAGTTTTGGTTTAAGTGTGGCGTTTTATTGGTAATTTTTTTTTTAGTTTATAGAGATTAAAATAATCATTCTACTTGTATAACATACTGAAACCTGTTGGAACTGGCCGCTTATAATAAAAAGCAATTACGGAATTCAACAATAGAACTGTGTTTTTTATTTTTAACATGTTATTTTTCTGGAATTGTTTTTATGTTTTCTCTGTGGCGAGCTGTTTTATTCGGAGTTTCGAATAATAGTAGTGCAGGTTGGAGACTTCACACGCCATCGAGAGAGGTCCAAATGATGTTATTCTTCATCGTTTGAACATGTTATAACTCATAAGTCGGTGAAATCGAAGAAACCTTTGCTTTACATTCACATCAGTAGACTCTTACAGTAATTCTATAATATACCTATAATATCTGTACTTATATATGAAAACTTTCAGAAACATACTGTGTAACTAAACTACAATATAATGTAACAAACATTTATAAGGAGGAAGCCATTTTTCCAAACCACATGGCTCCCGTAAAAGCGTATAAAATTCCTTTTATTGGCGCCAACAACGTTGCGAATGCAGAAAATCTTTTATCATTCTATTGAGTTATTGTAAGCTTGACAAAACACAGCACACAACAACATACTTGTACATAAAACATTTGAACAGTTTTATCAACAAGTTATGTTATGGATAGGCAAAAAAGTATTTACATAAATTTAAAAATACGGGATATAAATTGTGGGTCATTGGTCAATCTTACAGGCAAGTCGGCAACGCGTGAGTGAGACTTCTAGTGTTGCAAATGTCTATAAGCTGCGATAACCGCTTACTTTGAGGCTCTTAGAATAAAAAAGGTAAAAAAATTGAAACTATTATTAATGAAATTGTCTCCACAGTTGCAGCAATAGTACAACTTAATTAGCTGGGAAGATAGAAGTACGCGTATTGCATCTCATTCTTACTTATATTATATACTTGGGTCTATCCTTCTCCCAAGGAATAATGGAGGTAACAACATACCGTCCGGTCTCTTGCCATCGTCACGTACCAAACCTTTTGTCTCTACTACTCCCGGAATGCTGGCGATAAAGGCACGACAGATGATATTGTTAAGACTGGCGTGCCGCGTATTAATAAATATATCTAGCAATACATATACATAAATATAAAGAAAAGGCGTGTTCATTTAAAAAAATATTTTGCAAATTTGTGGGGGGGGTGGGAGTGTTATAGCGCAGTTTGGGAGAGGCCATGTCCAGCAGTGGACTGCAATAGGCTGAGTAGAAGATATATTTGGACATGACAGACTTTTCCGTCTATATCTATATCCGTGTTTCGGTTACAAGATGGTTGATATACTACAAAGATATTTTTTTGTTGTAAATACATACGTAATATTATTAGAAATATCAATTGACTTAGGTGCAAATATCTGTGCTCAACATACAAGAATTTGCCCCTGCCCAGATTCGAAGCTTACAAAAGGTATTCTTTAAAGCCAGTGGGTCGTCATTATGTACATATTTTAACTCAAATACAAGATAAAACACAATCCCAAGACTTAAACAAACAAAAAAATTTAATACATTTTTTTTTGTACTTCATCATCATCAACCCATTGATGTCCCACTGCTGGGCACGGGTCTCCTCTCAATTGAGAGGGATTAGGCTATAGTCCACCACGCTAGCCAATTGCGGGTTGGCAGACTTCACATGCCATCGAGAAAATCTCTCAAGCATGCAGGTTTCCTCACGATGTTTTCCTTCACCTTTTGAGCTTGTGATAAATACGCACATAACTTCAGAAAAAGTCAGTGGTGCGTGCCTTGGGTTCGAACTCGAGACCTCTGACATCTCAGTCGACTGGTCACACCGCTAGGCTACCACAGCTCTAGCTCTCATTCTTTTTTTTGTACGTATAAATAATATTTATTTATTACTTACTTATTTGTCCTAATGTGAACTGTTATTTTATAATAAACAATAATATTTTTGCAAATAAAATCATATCTACGATAATAACATCACGTAAACTATTTTACCTTATAAATATTTATTAAAATCTCTCATTATTTCTCTCTCTCTCTATACTCCGCGTATCAAGAGAGCCAAGAAATAAATACACAGATAAGACATATTGCTCTCTTATTGCACAACTTACACTGTCACGGGAAATTAGGACTGGGACGCATTGACGCGGCTAGTTGTCGCGATATTTTGACACTTGTCACGATGTTGTGACACATATCGCGATGTTGTGACACTTGTAGCTAGCTATAAATATTGCGGCTAGGTGTTGGCCGGTGACATTACTGTCATCGAATATTGGTAGCGGGATTACGGATGTTTTGTGGCAGCGGTTGATTTCCGCAGCGAGTGAGGGTTTGATGTCTCAATTACCGATTGTGAGTTCCACTGCCAGTGGGAAGCAATAGCCATATTTCTTATACGCAATCTGCTTCTTTTACGTTGACCTAATCAAGATTTTTGCGTTTTAACTAATAAATCATATTAAATATAACGAGACCAAGTTAAAATCAAACTTCAAAACAACTACCGACTTAGATTATATGAATACAAAATAACAATTAAAAGAAAAGACTGATGAAGACACGACTAATACATGTTTGATTTAGATTACTGATTAAAAACCGCACACATTAAAGCTAGCTATGGTGAATGCTATGAGATTTGTAAATATATTCACCACGGCCACAATGAGACACGGCAAATATCGAACAAATCAACAACTTTAGAAGATGTGAGAGTTAGAAGATGGCAATGAAGATTTAAATCTTACCTGTAGGAATAAAATTATAAAATGTTTTTTTTACGTGCGAAACTCAAAATGTCTTTGTCACACCGTTAATCCTGCCGTCAATTATTATTATAGGTATAAAAGTGCATGTGTAACGGTGAATAATAGAATACCTAAGACAATTCAACTATTTTTTTTATGTAGTACCGTACCCTACTACGCCGCTAGTAAATTCATGGAAAAACATGCACTGCAAAAGTTCTTAATTTTTTTTTTCTACAAAACGCACGTCTAAATTCGCGCCAATGTGTTTGTTACTTAAGACTTCCTACGAAAATACCTAAAAACATTTATTAAAATAATGCTGCCAGACCTTATTGTACATACAAAACATTAATTCTCATATTGGTAAATTATTTTATTTATTTTTTATTTGTACCTACCATTAAGAATCGCTTTCATATGAACTGGGAATTTTCCCAATATCTTGTATTTTCCCATTTGATACGCTCGTCACGTCGCATTGCATCCACAGAACACAACGTGCTTCTGATTTTTATTACAATGATCGTTATTTGATCATGAGAAATGCTAGTCAAAGGAAAAATATTGTTTATATCATAGAAAAGTTCGTTGTTCGCTGTCGTATAAGATGAATAATTTAAATAATATTTCGTTTGTTTACGATTGAATAGGTTACCAATTAGACCACCTCATTGGTTACGTAACTTGCAAGAGCGGCTAGCTGTCAGGAAGACTTCGGTTTGAAGATATTGTTATTTTAAGGAAGACATTCTTAAGCTCAAGTTGAGTTTGGAGAGTGTGGATTTTTTACATCAGTACAGTTTTTGGCCCTAGAGTTTTCACCTAGGAACATATATATCGACCTAATTGGCGACCTCTTTCAAAAATACCACTTGCGCAGTAGGTACTATTAACCGATCCTTGTGCATGATGCAAACGGGATATGCAGGGATTGTAGCGCGTAGCATTCCGTAATTAGTGTCTACCCCCTTGAATAAAAGGCGTGAGTTATGTATGTAATATTATCATAAATCCGAAAGTGACTACTGGGCTATCTGTTTTTTATACGTTGTCAAATCTAAACGGCTCATCTAATTTCATTTTATTTTGGTATCGACAGATGGAATTACGAAGAAGAATATTATCTACGTATTACAGGCGTTGTGATAAATTCTATAAGCCTACAGTTGTAGAGGCAATTGCGACCAATACTTAGATGGTACTTTATTTTACATTCAAATATTTATATAGCATAGCACCTTCTATATATTCTTACTCCCTTGTCTAGACTTAGTCTAGAGCTTAAGCGTAGTCTGCATGATAATGTGTCCTCTCGCTGCCCCCTGTCCAAATGCAACTATTTTCAAGTGGAATAATAAACTTTACGGATCAATCTATATAACAGGTTTCAGAACGAGTAGGTTGTCTATGGTCTGATTGATGGATGGCTTGTATTTATATAGTTTCATATAAGAGGATGAAAATAAATAAATAATTCCGGACATTATTACATAACGCCATCTCCATAGTTTGAAGTTAAGCATCGACGCTTGTGTTAATTATACAAAATATTTGATACAAGACTTTTTTGGTTAATACCTACCTATTATAGGTACCTATATATAATCTACATATTATAAGTATCTATATAGTAGTGATATCCTTGAGGTGTGACCAATGGACTAAAAAGTCAAAATTGTCTCAACTAGGTACACTACTCACCTTGATTTTTCGAAAATATATTGTGAGGAAACCTAAATGCCTAAGAGCACTGGCACTAAAAATGAAATGGGATCCGTGTAGTGTAACAGTAAATGGATTGAGTATAATGATACATACTCATCATCAACCCACTATTGTCCCACTGCTGGGCACGGGTTTCCTTTACATTCCTTGACGACCTGATTGGCGCAGTCCAATTTAAAGGCTGAGCGATCGGCTTGTGCGTCACGGATTGCGGGTTCGATCCCCGCATGGAGCAAATATGTGTTCGTTCTACAGATAGTTGTTCCGGGTCTGGGCATTTGTGTATGGGAAAATTTGAGTTTGTAAACGCACCTAGACACAGGAAAAAATGCTAGTATGGGGCACAGTTTAAACAAAAATGAGAAGGATTGGGCTATAGTCCACCACATTAGCCTACTGCGGGTTGGCAGACTTCACACGCTATTGAGAAATCTCTCAAGCATGCAGATTTCCTCACAATGTTTTCGTTCACCGTTTGAACATGTGATAAATACGCGCAAAACTTCCGAAAAGTCAGTGGTGCGTGGGTTTGAACTCAAGACCTCACCCCTACTACAGATATGTATATGTTCAGCTATAAATGTTCATGCTTATCACATGAATTTTCCTACAGGGTTTAGTCCCAGGACTCATCACGTCAAAATATTCTAACAAAGCATTATTATAATAACCTTGTGAATTATTAATCTCATTACATGATTTAAATTAGCTAGAAAATTATGAACATAATATTTTATCAGGCTAGTAGCCGCAGAGAGGTAGATAGAGTACCTACTGATATTACCATGTTTTAGGAACCTATTTTAACAACACACAATTTTAAACAGCTGTTACTGAGAATTTACAAAAAAAAAACAAATAACATATCACGCGACCTGGGAACGGCATCCAGAAGCATACAATCTACAGCCACTTTGGTGCCCCATAAGATCAATGAAGCAGTCAGAATTAGATACAGATAAAATAGTATTAATATTAAAAAAATTAGTACTGAGTCATTACCTTATTTTATGAAACACTTGCTTTAGTCCACAAATTCGTCTGCATAAAATTAGTAATTTTATCCAATGTGTTTTTTCATCAATTTCTTTATTAATTTCTTACCCTCCTCTATAAGAAATTATTGATTTCGCATGCAAATTTCACCCCCCATTACGCCGTTTTAAAGAATGAGAGACATGAATATATGATGTCCTTCCCCGAAACTCAAACTATCTCCACACCAAATTGTCTTTAAGTCGGTTAAGCGATTTAAAAAGTTAAGAAAAGCTGTGATAGCCTTATATACCTTTGACATGCCAGTAATGATACTGGCTCCACCACTAGGTGAGTCTGCCAATCCGCAGTAGGCTAGGGTGGACTATAGCCTAATCCTTCTCAAATGAGAAGAGACCTGTGCCCAGCAGTGGGACAATAATGGGTTGATGATGATAAAGCGATTTAAGCGTGAAAAGGTAACAATAGACAAACAGACAGACATACTACCGCATTTATAGTATGTGGAAGCAGGGATAGAAGTGATATAAGACCAGAGGGATATTGAAAACTCTCTCACTATAGCTAAGACTTCCTACAAAGCTTCAAAAGATTATGAATTTGCGGGAAAATTGGGGATATTACTTATTATAAAAAAATTAAACCATTTTTCACGATAATCTAAAATTTTATGCTATGTCATTATTGGAACCAGCTGAAAGTAATTTGAGGAAATTTGTTGCTGAGATAACCTCTCAGCAACAAATTTCCTTTTTCCGGTTTTGAGAACGTACGTGAGTTTTATTTTAACAATATTATTATTATTAACAGTTATGGCTGCATCTCTCTGTGCGTGTGTGCTTGTGTGTAATACAGGCACACATGTCCCTGTTTGCAATCACAGCAGTCTTATTGTAAAACCGACTTCATTTAATAACTATTTCATAGAAATAAACATATTTTTATCGTGGTATTATTTTAACCCCGACGACGACATTTTGTCACGTAAAACGAATAAAGAAATCTGATGAAATTGACAGTTTAGTACCTATCTATTACTTTTTTAAAAGTGTTTAGTGCTGCTATCAGTGTAGTGGCTACATATAAATCCCTATTCGTTTTGCTTTTCAGCCATTTTACTAAATGTATTATTTTCCGAAATACATATATTAAGCTGCCAGTCCCCTAGACAAATCCCAACAAAAACATATTGAATACGTTATAGGTTATTTAAAAATTTACACAGATCAAACATCCCAAACATAATGTAAAACAAATACGAATAAAAAAGTAACCTCAAATATAACCCGAATGGGAAATTTCAATCGAATGGGAATTTCATCAAAATCACGACACAATCTTATCCTTGTGGACGTTACACATGTTTACTGTGAATAAACTGGAGTACTCCACTTTTAATATCAGGTAGTTTCGAGTAGGAAGGTTCGGGAGGTAGGGAGGTAGTCGGTTGCAAAGTGGACTTTCGCGGTAATGGTGTAAGTTCGCCCGCTTAATCTCTGACGGGTAAAGGGTAAGATTAATAGTTCTGTGGCCGGTAAGTGTTTACCGGTACAACACTATTAACGTTATAAATGCGAACGCAGTTTATAACTGGTAACTGCTTAGTTAAAGACTTTCCGATTTGCAGAATGAGGGGAGTGAACTTTTGAATGGAAATATAAAAATACTTTTTTGTTTAGTGAATATGTTGAACAATAAATATATCATAAATAACATAACAAACCATCGCTTCCGCCGATCGTCTCTATAGGGTTAAGCAGAGGTGTACTAATGTACACCCACATTTCGCTAGTATGTATGTTTAATTAGGTAGGTAAGAGTAAGATGTAGTAAACAACGAAACTTGTGTTACGGATACTTGCTGATTGATACAATAGATAGATACATTTTTTTACAAATATCCATAACTCGGGTCCAAGTCCACCCAGGACCCATACTACCCAGGACAAGGGTCTTGGGTAGTATACTGCGCTATAGGGTCGTCATTCAATGTCCAAAATACACTGAAAGTGTCAGAAACCAGTTTGTCAACTGTTACAGTGAATAGAGCGTGATAAGCTCACTGAACCGACCGGTAAAGTGAATAGCCTTCACTAAGCCAATGATCAAAGGGTCCATGGATTGAAATCACTTCACATTATTGAATAAAACACCATACATACATATAAAGGCATTTTTTATCTTCCAATTTACTCAGAACCGCGGTTTTTATGTCTAAGAAAAATTTATCGTGCGCATCATTCAGGATTCTGTGAGCGTCGTTTTCTCTTCACAAATGCGTTACATATTAAAATATGGGTAAGTAGGGGAAGGGAGAAGACAACGACGGGTTGTTTGTATATAGATATTCTTTAGAAGAATTATAAAACAGTTATAAAAGGTTTCTTATGTAATATCTTACTGGCGTTAGATAAGTCTTTTTCTAAAAAAAAAACACCTTGAAGTTTGTATTTGTGTCTTGTGTGTGTGTGTTAAAAAAAAATCCTCCTAGTACATGGGACCTATTATTATCAAAACGTAGGTGTATATTAGTACTACTCTGACTAACCCTTCGGAAATACTGGCGTGAAGGTATCTTGTAACAAGGACAAAATCACGTGGGATTGTTAAGCCGATCAATCGCCCACTGGTAAAATACGTGTCTCCTTTCTTATTGATATAACCCATTCTAATCCATCACGCTAGTTTAATGTGGCCTGGCAGACATTTTGGGTTCTCAAAAGTAAAGCTGTTCTCCAAAATGTAGGGCGCGTCTTGATCTCTTGATGTTATAATTACTAACAGCTATCCTAAATTTATGCTAATTATTAAGAACTGTAGTCTGGTGGCGTGAACAGTAGCCTGTAAAAGTCAAAGGCTTGAGTTTGAACCCAAAGGATGCACCACTGACTCTTCAGAAGTAATTTGTGTTTGTTAACGCGCCCGTGATACAGGAGAACACACGCTATTAAAAAAAACTCAATCTATTGTTTCGGCCTCAAAATCAGTCTCTTTTAAAGTCTAGACATATTTAGTATCTAATATGGGACTATCACAACGTAAGAAATGTCTGTAACATATGGATCTAATACACATTTCATTTACAAAGAACACAAATAGTACTGTGACACATCCCGAAACCTACCAGTTCCGTCTTTTGTTTTGAGTCCAAATAGAGGTCCAAACGGACTTCCCATTTGGAACAGAACCCTTATTATTCACTTTTGAATAGAGACGTAGGCAGAGGTACCTACCTCAGTTCAGTTCAATAGGACCATTGAATTCAAAGCATCAATTCCACTGCAATTTGAACGTGTTTTGTATTTGGAACTACGGATAGTTAAACAAGAGAACTATTCTGTATTTATTATTATTACACCGTGACTAAATACAAATTACAATTATTTGTTTTATTAGTTTTAATAATTATTCATCGCCATCATCATAAACTCACCATTCTCCTATATTTTTTTGAGATTATAGTCCAATAGATAAATATGTACTCATTTAAATGAAATGCTAAGTACAAAAATTCTACAAAATCGGTCTAGCCGTTTAGCAGAAGTTTAGTGTTATACACACGCACATAAGAATTATATATATTAAGATTTAAAAGATAACTATAATTGGATAAATCATAGATCCTAAAACCGTATCGTTTAATTCAGTTTATCACTGTTTAAGCATGAACATGTTCGCGTCTACGAAATTCCCAGACAGTACGAGCTATAAAAAACAAAAACTTTCACAAGTACAGTTGAAAACAGTCGTTATTTGTATCATTACAAGGTCTGGCGTTTGAGTTTTTGTTCAGTACAACAAGTAAATACTAATCACTACTTCATGTTGGGAAAAGCGACAAGAATTCCCAGTATTAAACCTTTGCAAAGACTAAATCGACTGAAGTTCTGATTAGATTCTTGAGACCTTTTTAAGGCGATTAGGATGAAAAGTACTCGCAACGAGTGGTAGTTCTCTGTTTTAGTAAGTTTGGATATAATTAGATTTGCTCAAAGTATTTATCCGCCTTGTTTAAACTTTGAAGGAGCTAAACAAATTTTGTTACGTTAATTTACGCTTATTGTTAGTCATCTATCTTTTTGTCTCTGTTCACGCTTTATTCGCTGAAACGATTTAAATCATATTTGGTGAGGAGATAGTTTGAGTCTTGAACAAGGACATAGGATAGTTTTTGACCCGGAAATCATCCCTTAAAAGGGCGAAAAGGGGGGCGAAGTTTGTATGAGAAGAAGTAAAGGTAAGAAATAAATAAGCAAATTGATGAAATTACTTACTCTACTCAGACGGAGTCGCGAGCAAACACTAGTTTATTATAAACTGATTTTTTACACTAACACGAATACTAGAATTGCAATAAAACTATAAAACCATTTTTTCGTCAGGTTTAAATAATATTAAGTTTTTTATATCAGTATACCACAATAAAATTGACTTTTACTTAAATAATTACAATTATATTTTATGTAAACTGGTTTACTGCTTAAAAAAAACAAAAATAAACAAGGTTTGAATGGTATCATCCTGTAAGAAGGTCACCAGATTGCGAAGGGTACCTGTTACTTCTTTGTCTGTGCGAGGTAAGCGGTCCCTAGGGAGACTTAAAACCGAGAGTATAGTTGCGTTGCAAGAGACATAGTGGCATGTAAAGTTTCTGACATAGATGTGCTAACTAGTTAGAGACAAAATGGAGGAAAATGAGAAAGGCTGACGTCATTACCAGGTGAAAATTATAGTTGAGATAAGCGGCAACATTAAAAAAAAGCGAAGTAAAAGTCAGACTGATGGATAGTGATAAATAGAGTATTCTTAATTATATACTAAAGGGACAGCAAAATGAAATATACAGAGAGTACAATTGTATTAAATTACTGATCTTAAGTAGACGAAGTCGCGGGAAAAGCATACTTATTAGGTACTGATATTAGATTTTGAAATAAAAGTACTCTCATATTTTATTATTTAATTCCGAAGTTTCGAGATCTTTACATTGTCAGTTGATGGTCAGTCTGCTCGTGAACAGAAAAAGTAGTTTCATTTCAATAAAACTCATATGAAATGGGAAAATTTACCCAATCGCAATGAAAAGTCCCAATCGAAACGCTGTGTGTCGAACAAGTCCACAATTGTATTACACGTAGGATATCGTAAAACAAGGCACTAGAGAGGGGCTCATAAATTTTGTAGATTCTACGGTTGACGAACGAGCGAACTAGATCAGAAACTCAAGGATGTAAGAAGTTAGAATGATAGCATCATTTGGACCGACAAAATTATTTTTTATATTTTTAATGCAAAGATTTATTCATTTCCTTTTTTTTATATACCACAATGGTGACAAACAACTATTCGGCCTGAATTATGGTAACCGGTTACCGTAGTCTATCGACGTTTGCAATACCAGAGGTGTCGCCTGGCCGTTGTCCGCCACTCTGTGTGGTATAGAATTAGAAATTTGGATAGCATATTTTTTATCCAATCTGCTTAAGTAACCTTTTCAAGAAATAATGTAATCCCCATACAACCTTTCACCCACCTTTTCGCCCCCTAAAAGGATGATATTCGGGATAAAAATAATTTAATGTCATTTCTCAGGGTTCAAACTATCTCAATACCAAAATTAATTTTCAAATATTTTTCTATTTTTCAGATTTGTTTCAATTATTTTAATTATATTAAGTTCAGCGGTTTAAGCGTGAAACAGTATCAGACGAACATACTTTCGCATACATAATAATAATATAATAGTATAGGCTTTTTTCACAAGATTTACTGATGTTTTTTCCTTTCAATTCCTTCTTCACTAAACTGCCGTATCCAAGTTTTATTAGTTCGTCCCCAGTCACTATCTCCAGGGTAGTTCGTTTGGAGTTCGTCCCTCAGTATTAATCAACTCGCCCTCCTTCTTGAGGACATGACTCGCGTACTCATGTGACACCACTTTGCGGGGAAAAAACAAAGACAATATGTTTCAAGGAAAATGAAACGAGATTTGTGACCTGTTTCCGCAAAATGCAACTTAGTTTTAGTGGTGGGAGAGTCTTGTTTTCTTTCACCATGCTCGTCTAGTGTAGGTAGATAGATTTTACCTGACCAAAAATACATCAAGCGTGAAGGGTTTCTCACGATATATTCTTTCACCGTTTCAGGGAGCGATAATGCATCTTTGATTAATCTTATAGGATGTAGTCACATACACTCACGCCTTTTCCCATGGGGATCAGCAGAAACTGTAGAATGCCACGCGCTACGATCCCTGCATACCAGTTGTGCCTCTTCCACATTCATTCATTCATATTTAGCGACATTTCTAGATAATAACTGGATACTTATTATTCAAGTATTTATGTATTTAAAATCTACAGCTTTCATATTTGACATTGAATTTTATTAATAATATAGTAACTACATATATAGGTTTACCCGGCCTGATTCCGTTTACACCAATTATATCTGACAAAAGAATAATGCAGTACTAATTGGTAGGATTTGTATGTCTTTTATAGTTTCTGTAAATAATATGAGCTTTCGAGTACCAAAGTACGAGAAATAAATTGATATATATTGCTTCTTGCTTAACCCTTCAAATGAAAAACTTCTTGTTAGAGTAAGTTAGTTCACAAGTGTAAGTTCAATATAGTCTGAGGCTGGGCGTTTAATTAAACTGATTCTACCCACTCTTCTGCTAATAATACTTCATCATTTGACGACCCAGTTAGTCCAGCGGTAGTTAACACTATCTTCTGTGCTATGGTTCCCGGGTTCGAATCCCGGTCGGGACAAATGTTTGTGTGATGAGCATAAACATTTGTATCCGAGTCATGGATGTTTCTATGTATAATAAGTATGTATTTACAAAAAAAAAGTATATATGTAGTATATCAACCAGATAGTATCCGTAACACAAGCCTCGTTGCTTAGCTCGGAACTAGATGGTGCTGTGTGATAATGTCCAGAAATATTTTATTTATTTATCATTATTTGATACAAACTAAGAAAATTTAAGTTTAGCCACATCTTATCTTATTTTTTCCACTGCTATTGCTAATCATTCCAGGATCAAAGAGAGCTTGTAGGGCTTATGAGCCTCTTGCTGCGAATTTAAAGCTAGGACAGAGAAGTACTGTCATGGGTTAGTATAAGTCCAATATCCTACACATGCGATGTGCTAAAATGAGGAATTTCTACTCTTTAAAGGAGTAGTGACCCTGTCTATTTATTTCTGTACAGACTTGCGTCTTGCTTTAATAATGATAGCAGGTTTAGTAGGAGTTGTTAAAGCTAGGGAGTTTGTTATGCCAGTGCTTTGTACGCAAAACAATAGGAAGCGAAGAGCGGAAGTTTTTAAAGGGATGTCTGTAATACATATAGACAAAATGAAAGAGCTGTGGTAGCTTAGTGGTGTGATCAGTGGACTGACATGTCAAAGGTCTCGAGTTCAAACCTGGGCACCACTTACTTTTCGGAAGTTATGTGCGTATTTATCACAAGCTCAAACGGTAAAGAAAAACATCGTGAGGAAGCCTGCATGCTTGAGAGATTTTCTCGATGGCATGTGAAGTCTACCAACCCGCAATTGGCTAGCGTGGTGGACTATAGCCTAATTCCTCTCAAATGGGAGGAGACCCGTGCCCAGCAGTGGAAAAATAATGGGTTGATGATGATGAAAATGAAAATAGAAATGATCCCGTAAAAATCTTTAAGGTATTTTTAACCTATCTGGACTTTCTATAGTATACGTAATTTTACAATGATTGAACCATTATGCAATGAAGTGTATAGAAGAGATAATTATTCAAAACAATGGAAGCATTGAACCGAGACCGGAACGGTTTTCAATCAGGAATCTTGATTGGCACTGTGCTTATCTGTGCACGGTATTGGGAGAAATTGCTTCTATTTCCTTTTATACTTTTGAATGTTGGATACGAAGTGTACATGTAGTTGGAAACGCTATTGTTGACGTATTTTTGTTTCGAGACGTCGTTATTCTTTTATTTCGAGAAATCTACTTCTGTACAGTCGCTAGCAGATCATCCTATCCGAAACTGTCAAATTTTCCCAAGTGAAAATGAACCTTATTTGTTTGTTCTAAAGTTGAAAATCCATCAAAGAAATTTAACAGATTGTGGTAGTTTGATGTGCTGGCCACCGTACATCGACAGTTAACTGGTAAGTTTGTGAGGTCTATATTATGGGACATTTCCTTAGGGCCTGCGAAATAGGAGGCGGGGTTATTGCCACCGAGCAAGCGAATCCAAACTCTGAGCTGTTATTGAGAATTTCATTGAAAATCCCAAGAAGACTTTTCTCAACCTACAATAACATTTTGCTCTATCGAACCCAGGACTTCTTGCTCAGCAGATGTGCTTACAACTACTCGATAAATGAGGCAGTTCAGACAAAAGAATATAACAAATCAAGTTTTTATTGCGGTTTACTGTTATTTCAAAACAAATCAAAATATTATTTATTCAAAGAAGGCCAATTTTTATTGGCTCTTTTTGAACGACAATAAAGACAGTCCTCATAAACGCCCGCTCTTCTAACATTTCAGATCATGTACAGCAACCATAGTCATGGGCAGACTACATTATTCAGAAAACATTAAAATTATATCGGCAGTTTATCCTACAAATCGCTAAACTTTGGTCACTCTACTCAATAACTGACAAACCAATGGCTTCTTTTATGACGTCTATTGGGATGTATGTAGTGAAACTCTATCGATGACCTATATATGTATATCAGAATAATGAAATATATTAGCGAGGTCGCTGAGTTACGTCGGTCGAGAAATAAGGATTTTGCAACACCAGGGGCATTTATTACTGAGGCTATGCGGTTATGAGACGTCACTAATTAAGTCTCATTTGCCCCGTTTCATTGGAAAACATTGATAGAGCTTTGAACAAAGATTTTCAATTAGCACTCCGAAAATGATTCAATAAATAAGAGTATCGATTATTTTGTGGTCTTATTTCAATTTAGTATGTTCAAGCTTTTTATTGCATTAATGTTATTACATTTAATTTTATTTGAAGACGAAGCAAAAGCGGTGTGCAGTGATCGTAACGTGTGACATTCTGTAGTTTCTGCCTACACCCATGGGAAAAAGGAGTTAAAATTCTGTGTATATAGAACTGTGTAGATAAATTCAATAACACTTTGATTAACAACCATAAGACCAACAAGGCAGTCTCTTATATATTTATGTATCATTAACCCATTATTGTCCCACTGCTGGGCATGGGTATCCTATTATTTGAGAGGGATTAGGCTATAGTCCACCATGCTAGCCTACTGCGGGTTGGCAGACTTCACATGCTATCGAAAAAACTTTAAAACATGCAGGTCGACGACTTGATTGGCGCAGGAGGCACAGAAGAAATCCTAAAAAAAGGTTACCTTACGACATTTTTCCTTCACCGTTTGAGCATGTGATTAATACGCACATTACTTCCGAAAAGTCAGTGGTCGTACCTTGGGTTTGAACCCTACATCTTGATTTGACAGTTCATTGATCTTACTACTAGGCTATATCCAAGCTTTTTATTACCTTAATGAATAAATATTACCTAACAAAAGCTAACCATGAATATTATTACTTTTTCAAATATAACACTAAAATTACCAATGTACTATATTTCATTTCACACTATTTACGATAATATAATAATACGATAAGATATCATAAAATATCGCGCTCCAACGAAATTTAAAAGCTCGCAAGATATATAAATCGGTGTCACAGTAGATACAGACTTAATATAGAAAATGAGACAGCAATTTTCACGGATAATGTGTCTTTGTGTGTGTAGATACTCTCAAACGTATAACGAAATACAGCTACAAACAAAAGTGCTTGTGACCAATTTCGACTTGTATCTTGTCAATGAAGAAAGCGTTTATTGTTAATACTAGTAAATAATAACAATTAATCTATCTAGGTTTTAATAAAAATAATCTATGACTAAATATAATTAGAATTATGGAAATATAATATTTCCAGACATTTAATTAGTCAAGCTCAAATGATTTTTTTTTCGAAATAGATTTTCAACAAGAAAATTCAGGTATCGTTAACGTTTAACTTGTATGATATAAGTACTAGATTATTTCAATTTTGATATACAATTTCTCTATTTTGTAAAATCCTAAAGATTTTACAAAATATTCAATCACTTTTGAAGCTGTCTGTACACCGAATCATTCCCAAACTAAAGAGAACCTCAACCTTTTTACTAACCCTTAACAGTTTATGAGTTGAAGCAAAAAGCAAACACAGTACATTTTAATACGTCTACCTTCTCACGATATTGTCTATGTCTGGTCCATTCACCTCACCTCCCAGACTAACTGGGCTTTAATTACCTGAAATAAAACAGAACAGAATTAGTTTAGTTTACAAAGTACTTGACATAATATTACGCTTGTAATTTTAAAGGGTTACGCAGAGATGTGCTAGGCGGTATTTTAATAAAAATTAAGTTCGAAATATTTCGAATATTCAATAGCTTTAAGTTACAGAGTTCCGTGGCACCAAGATACAAATATGCATATGTATGGCCTCAAGATAGCTTTTCCGGGACCGCTTGTTGCTTTGTCAATGTACAGTCGAATAAGCTAATTAGTTTACATCCACAGAAAGATCGGTCTATAGTTGCATGTATACCAATTAGCTTGTTCGACTGTACCAACGACCCAGGAGAATTAAAAATCTTTATAAAGAAAGTTTATAACGCCACCTTCCCTAGGAATCAAGTTCAATACGAACGTATATAAATTGTTGTTCATATGAAATATATTTTCAATTGATATTTTGAGCGGATGACAAATTAAATGAAGAGTAGGTACATAAGTACTCTTCTGCCCAACCCTTTGGGATTACCGGCGTGATGGTACAGCGTAAAAGCAAAAGATAAAGCTTATAATAACTTAATTAAAACTCTACAACGATAATTACAAGTTCTCTACTAGTTACAAAGCAATATCGCGGACTCAAAAGTTGGAAATTGCACTTTAACTTGTATGATATAGAAACTAGTTTCTGTTTGAAGTAATAAGGAATGTTCTGGATATTGTTAAAGATATATAACACTAGCTTTTGCACGCGTCTTCGTCTGTGTCAACATCAACCCATTATTGTCCCACTGCTGAGAGATTAAGCTATAGACCACCACCCTACTGCGGGTTGGCAGACTTCACGTGCTAGTGAAAAAATCTCTCAAGCATTCAGGTTTCCTCACGATGATTTCCTTCACCGTTTGAGTATGCACATAACGACGACCCGTTTAGCTCAGCGGTAGTTTACGCTGCCTGCTGTGCTATGGGTCCCGGGTTCAAATCCCGGTAGGGACAAATGTTTGTGTGATAAGCATTAACATCATCATGGATGTATCTATGTATAATATGTATGTATTTACAAAAAAAAAAGTATATATGTAGTATATCAACCATCTAGTATTCGTAACACAAGCCTCGTTGCTTCGCTCGGAACTTGATGGCACTGTGTCATAATGTCCAGAAATATTTATTTATTTAGAAATATTACTTTCGAAAAGTCAATGGTGCGTGCTTGGGGTTTGAATTGGAGACCTTTGACATCTCAGTCCACTGGTCTCGCCACGAGGCTACCACAGCTCTCGTCTGTGTAGAATATGTAATTGTATCCAATCAGCTTTTTCATGAATCTGCTTATACATTTCTACCCTTTTTTAAGAAATTATCGATTCCGCATACACACTTTTACCCCCCTTTTCGCCCTTTTAAGGGATGATTTCTGGGACAAATTATATTTAGGTGGTTAAATCGTGAAGAGGTAACAGACAGACAGAAAGACAGACGGACACACTTTTGCATTTATAACATTAGAATGGAAGTATGAATTAGTTTTGTTAGAAGGATTTTCGCGTTTTAATTTTAAATTTTGTTTTGATTTTCTTGATTTTTTTAAATAGAGATTAAAGTTCTGATATACACCCATACCGTGGTGATAGCCCAGAAGTGTGATTAGGAAGTGTGAATCCATAGTAGTGGATTGGGAAATCAAAGGTCTCAAGTTAAAATATAGCGCACAGAACATCTATTCATAAGATCTGCAGTTTTTGGCAACCCATGCAGAAACAAAACTGCAGATCTTATGAATAGATGTTCTGTGCGCTATATTTTGTCTCTGGTAAGACATATAAATATGGGTTTTTTTGGGGTTAGGTGAGATGACATGACGAGTAATTGTTACTACATTATACATATATCTTCCTACGTTATATGCTGCTTATAATACCAATCAATGTGTGTGTGGTCCCATTAGATGTGCTTACTTTAAAGACTCGCATTTTCCACATTGAATAAAATGTTGATGAGGGAATTAGACTATGCACTTTTTACGGATTTTATCGTGATATATATTGTTTTGGTCACGGGCAGACTGAGTTCAAGATACCTTAGTCTGCGCGTTAAATAATATGAATAGGTACTTCGCGATAAGCTCCGTAAAATGTAATGTTGAGTGTCTTGACCTGTACAGTCTGCACGTAACAAAAACAATATGCCGTGATAAAATCAGAGAAAAGTAAGTTTTTTTTAAAAATCTACCTGCGTCGTTTATCGACCACCGAGAAAATCTCTCAAGTGTGTAAGTTTCCACGCGATGTTTTCCTTTAAATATTAAACTATATTATTGATACGCACTTGATTCTGAACTCCAATATACGCACTTTAGAGTTAAAAATTAAAGATGTCGATACTTTTAATTCTACAAGCTCTGATAACATCACTAGGCTAACTACTCTACACTACTATTCCCACGTACCAGGGCCGGACCTAACCATATAAGCGCCCGGTGCGACTGATTCCTTTGGCGCCCTTTTAATTGGCGTACGAAAAATAAAACATCATTCCACTTAAATTCCCAATTCATAAAAAAATAACTAGCTGATTCCCGCGACCTGGTACGCGTTCAATTAAAAAAAAAAGTTTCATGCTAACTTTGCATCCCTTGCAAAATTTCAAGTTTCTTACCCTTATAGTTTAGGCCCTGCGTTGATATGTCAGTCAGTCAGCCAGCTTCTGTTTTTATAAATCTAATATATAAAATTCTCGTGTCACAGTTTTCGTTGCCATACTCCTCCGAAACGTCTTGACCGATTCTCATCAAATTTTGCGAGCATATTGAGTAGGTCTGAGAATCGGCCATCATCTATTTTTCATACCCCTTAGTGATAAGGGTTGTCATCCCTTAACATTTTTCTTTAATTTTTAGTCATTTTTTTAATTTCTTTATTTTTTTTTATTATGTCGCATTAAAAATACATATAACCCTAAATTTTCACCCTTCTACCACCAACCCCTAAAATGTGGCAAAACAACGTTTGCTGGGTCAGCTAGTCTTATATATAAAAATTTCGTGTCACAGTGTTTGTCGCTGAGCTCCTCCAAAACGGTTAGACGGCTTATTATGAAACTTTGTATGTATATTTGGTAGGTCGGAGAATCGGTCGTTGGCTATTTTTTACACCCCTACGCGATAAGGATGTCCCTCACCAGACTTTTTTTAAATGTAGCATGACAACGTTTGCTGGGTCAGCTAGTAAAATTATAGAAGATAGATATATAAATAGATAGATATACTACTGGAAAATTCCCGACAAAAGTGCTTAAATAACACACGTGCCCTGGTCGTTTGTCTCACGTTTTGGTTGACTTCAGCTTGATGGCGCCCGCTGCCGTCACCCCGCTCGCACCGCCCTAGGTCCGTCCCTGACGTACCTGATTACATCAATCCCACGCTTTTATATTAGCTATCCAGGTAACTCTCAATAAAAACCACTGATACGAAGTATACTGCCGTGAATATTACCCTGTGGTAGTAAAGCATTAAAACATTGGTTCAATAGAATTTTATTGACTAAGTTCTAGGTTTCAGTTCAATGTTCCCGGAACAAGTCGTTTGTAAAGGAATTATAGGATACTTTATCTATGTAATAAAATATGTTGAGGTCACTTAACAAACCCAATTCAATTATTATAGTTGGTTTTTTCAGTTCAATTATTATTTATTGCATTTTATAATATCTTTTGTGATAGCTTGGTTTTGTGGTGGGACCGTTGGACTAAGAATTTATGTTCTTTTTATTATAAAGTTTCACAAAAAGATTCAATTTCCAATTATCTCATAAATCATCTTTAAAACCAACGATATAAAATCTCGTGTTTGTTATTGAACTATTCCGAAACAGCTTGACCAATTGTAATGTATTTTTTTGAAAATTTGGTAGGTCTGAGATTAGATCGTAAATAATTTTTCACCACTTTACCCCCATATATCATCACGATTTTAGTATTATTATGTGGCAGAGCAAAGTATGCGAGGTAGTTATTACAGATATATAAACAAACCCACAACTGTTTAAAATCAAATTGTTTCACACTTAACCCTCAACTACAAATGGCTATTCCCTCGGGGCCTTATGTGCCCAAAATAGCCCAACCCTTATCTGGTACGTGACGTACAGTAATATATGTGACTACTATTGTCTAGATATAACAGGTCATTTTAACCTCCAAACAATACTGGGCAATTAAATTTAGATGTAAGTAATTATTTATTTGGAACTGTTACGCAGTTGAATGACAGCTGTGACAACCCAGAGGTAGCCTAGTGGTGTGACCAGTGGACTGATATGACTAAGGTCTCAAGTTCAAACCCAAGGCACGCACCGCTGACTTTTCGGAAGTTATATAGTTAAGTTAGAAAATCGTGAGGAAACCTGCATGCTTGAGAGATTTTCTCGATGGCATGTGAAGTCTGACGACCCGCAGTAGGCTAGCGTGTTGGTCTATAGCATAATTCCTTTCAAATAAGAGGATACCCGTGCCCAGCAGTGGGCAAATAAAAGGTTGTTGATGATGATGATCTATAATACCTATAATTTTATCATTCCGTTTCTGCCTGTTTAAGTATACATTCCTAATGGGTTTTCCCTGATATTTTGGACAAGTTTCTGAAACTTTGGCCTCGTTGCTAAGGCTACTCGAGCTAGGGTTGCCATCCCGATGAAATCATTTAGGTACTTAATTTAGAAAAAAGGTTCATATTGTGTTGTAGCATTGCAGTTTACTAGGCCACCTTAGTTACCGCCGGGGTTGTGGTGCATGCAAATCCCATGGCCCCGGCAATAGGGTTAGTGGCGTTGACGGGTGCGGTTTTTTAGTCGGTAAACGCTCAAGCGGAGTCCGACACACCCCGTCGCTTCCCCAGGCGATGGGACAGTCCGTAAAGGATATTTCCGCAATTAAAAAAAAGGCCACCTTAGTTATCTCCGTTTTCTCTGCCTAAGATAGCGAACCAACCAATTTTTTTTTAGTTATCTGGACATTATGACAACACCAACTAGTTCCGAGCTAAACAACGAGGCTTGTGTTACGGATACTAGAAGGTCGATACCGTCATATTATACAAAGACACATTCATAACTGGTCAAACGTCCATGATCTGATCACATAAATATTTGCCACTACTGGTGTTAAAACCTAAAACCCCTTACCATAATACGCACGCATTACCCCTGCGCTAATCCAACCGTCATACCAAATTTATGGTGTAAACATGTAATGGGTTTGGATTCCAATATCTCCAAGAAAAATAATGTATTGTTATCCAACATTTTTAATAAAGAATCTTTTACATCATTATGACGACTCGGTGACGCAGTGGCTGAGCGATCGGCTTATGCGTCACGGGTTGCGGGTTGGATCCCCGCACGGAGAAAATATTTGTACGTTCTACAGGTAGTTTCTCCGGGTCTGGGCGTTTGTGTATGTGTACATTTGTGTTTGTAAACGCACCCACGATACAGGAGAAAATCCTAGGGTAGGGCAACGTTTTTTTTTAACAACAAAACAAAACTATTGTTTATTTTATGCTTATATTCTAGCCTCTTTTACTAGCTTCAAAAGTTCTAAAACTGTTTTTTAAACAGTTGGCAACCTTAGTTAAAGCGAGTTGTACATTGTACAAGTTAGACGATCCATCTCACGCTGCCACAGTGTATAATTAGCCTTGCTAACTGTGGAATGTGGACACAAAGGCTATTTATTATTGTGAACAAAGTTTCTATAGAATGAATGATCGCTTATTTGAATACCTTATTAATGAACTAAATCTGAACATTAAAATACTATCACGCCTGTCCCTGAGGGCTTAGGCAGAGGTGTATTAATGTACACCAACATTTCGAGCGAGCCTATTGCCAAACGGGCACGAAACCAAACTTCGAATTGTATTAGATAGATTATAATGAAGACTTGATTATAATGAGCTGTAGTAGCCTAGTGGTGTGAGCAGTGGAATTACATGTCAAAGGTCTCGCGTGCACACGGGCACCCATCTCTACCTTTTCGGAAGTTATGTATATTATAAGATAGTATTTATCACATGCTCAAACGGTGAAGGAAAACATCGTGAGGAAATACGCATGCTTTAAAACACCAATAAATAATCTTATAATGTTCATAAATCAATTACCAGTTCATTCCAATACTCCTCCTAAAAGCACAGAATACAAAATATTCCGTTAATTTATTTCGCTACATGCCAGTGAGTCAATAGTGTAGAGTATAGATTTAAATATACTGTGCCAAATAGCGATCGGTTTAACTGGTAGATTAATTCAATACTTAATCTGTCTATACTTGTACATTATTGTGTAATTTGATTTCAGCACTAAGAGTATTGATATTGATGCATGACAGATCTATGGAAATGCTGTAAAGGATTTGTAACGTTGGGATACAATTTGTAAAAAGTAGTTTAATTGCAATGTAATTATTTAAAGGAGTATTTATTGAGTTTCTTGTTGCAGAGATAGATAAATAAAACTACTTTTCACGCATTTTGTCCTGCTATATTGATATTATTTTAATCCGTATTATTATTTATATATATTATTATCGTGTATTAAGTCCTCTACAGTATTCATAGTCACCAGCAAACTGACCACAATATCACCTGATAAGTGACGATGTGGTTTTGGATGAAGTTCACTTACCTAGAAGATACTTATTCACACGTGACTTGAAAACCCCCAAATTGTTCTAAGTAATTATAATACATAATACGGTATTCCAAATTATTGCCAAATTATTGACGACCCAATTAGCCGAGTGGTAGTTAATACTGCCTTCTGCTATTGGCCCCGGGTTCGAATCCCGGTAGGGACAAATGTTAGTGTAATGAGCATAAATATTTATATCCGAGTCATGGGTGTATTTATGTATGTATTTACAAAAAAAAAGTATATATGTAGTATATCAACCAACTAGTATCCGCAACACAAGCCTCGTTGCTTAACTCGGAACTAGGTGGCGCTGTGTCATAATGTCCAGAAATATTTATTTATTTATTATTATTATTCGCGTAAGTGTAAGAAAGCGGTATCATTTCTAAATGAAGTCCATTGCTAGACATAAACCTCCCGCAAAAGATTTCCACAACGACAGGTACACCACCGGCTTCCAGTGGATTCCAGCGATCTTTATCAGGTCGTCGGTCCACCTTGCCTTAATTACATACCATCACGCTTGTCATCCCCGAAGGGTTGGGTAGAGGTGTACTAATGTACACCCACATTTCGCCGGTATGTTTTAGGTCCCATGTAATAGGGGGCGAGCCTATTGCAATTAACTGGGCACGAATCCAAACTCCGAGCTGCTACTGAGAATTTCATAGAAATCCCAATAACACTGCTCGACCTGGGAATCGAACCCAAGACCTCTTGCTCGGCAGTAGCTCTGTACGATCACTCGACCAACGAGGCAGTTCTTGCCTTAATATTAAACAATTATAATAGATAGAAATCTGTTCTAAAGTTTTTTTATTCCTAGTAAGCTACTAGAGAACAGTGAAGTTTTTCTGAAATACCTAAAATCAACGTTCAAAGAGTAGAAGTCTAATTCAGACTTTGATCAAAATATGAACAGCAAGCTACCTGATGAGCTTGAAAACATATCATTATTACTGGGCGCTAGCTTCTGTAACTAGAGACAAAGAAAACACGGCAAATTGAAGACTAACATTTACTTTAGCAACTTAAAGAGGCGATGGCGTCGTGATTTTGTTGTTAAGTCATAAGCGGAAGCGTGGACATAGCACTCCATACCAACTCCAATAAAGAATAAGATTCTACATTGACTTTATGTAAATTAAATGAATGATTCAGTGACAGATACTATAGGTACTAGTATTATAAATGCGAAAGTATGTCACCTCTTCACGCTTCAACCACCAAACCGATTTAGATGAAATTTTTCATGGACATGGTTTGCCCCGGTAAGCCCCGAGCAAGGACAAAATATATTGTCCCGGCGATCATAACCTAAAAAGGATGACAAGGGAGGTGCATGTTTGGATGCGCCCGATAATTTCTTAAAAGGGGGTAGAAATAAATTTAGTAAATAAAAAACCGATTGGATACAATTACTAATTCTACACAGATGAAGTCGCGGGCAAAAGCTAGTTATAAAATAAGGGTACAATGATGTTCTTTATCGCTAAGTATAGTTATATCTACCACAATTAGGGAAACAGGGAAAAAAATGTTCTTTTACAAGATGATATCCTTCCTTTATATATATCCATATCTTACTTTTAATATATCCATGCTAATATTATAAATGCGAGGTGTGTCGGTTTGTCTGTTACCTCTTCACGCTATAACCGCTGAACCAATTTAGATGAAATTTGGTATGGAGATTGTTTGAGGCCCGGAGAACGACATAAGTCTTCATCCTGGAAATCATCCATTAAAAGGGGAAAAGGGGGGTAAAAATAAAATTACTAATTTTACGCAGACGAAATCGCACATATTACACCGCTAGGCTATCACCACTATAAACTTGATAACCTATCCGATGTTATTTAATAGTGTTCGTTTCTGGCGACGACAGACCACAGATGGTAGCGGTAGTGTCACTTAACCGCAGTCCGACCACAGCGACACTACATTTTTATTTGAGTAGATAGTGATAGTACCGGCCAGTGCGGTCGAGTAGCGGACAGTCTGTAGCACTGCTAACCACAAAGCAATGACACGTGTTTTGCCATGCAGTGTGGTTATTCGGATATCGAAGAAGATAAGTTGATCAGCGAGGTAGGTATAGCGAGATTTCTCGCTCGAATTGAGCTACCCAACTGGAGAAGTAGGTCCGCTTTGCAGAAGGTTGCAGTGAAACAATAATAGTTGTATTTCTGCGAGTAAGTAAGGTTGCTAAAGTTCGTTAGAAGTGTGACTATTCTGACAGCAAGAAAATTTCCCGAACTCCCGTTATTCCCCTAGTGTAAGAAATTTTAAAAGTGCCCTATTTTTTTTTGTATTTCAAAAAATAAGTGAAAAGGTCCTTTTTTATACCAAAAGGGTAGCTAAGAAGTTTACGGCTCGCCTGATGGTAAGCGGTTACCGTAGCCTATAGACGTTTGCAACACCAGAGTACGTACCTTTTGGGCATTCCACAGGGGGTTCCGGACCTAATTTCTTATGGGACCCAGGATCTCCATTCATGTATTGATGATCACAGCTAGTGATGCTTTAATGAGGTAAAAAATCCAGACTACCTAGTCTCTTTCGTAAAGGCCGGGTGCCTTTTGAAGGTTTCCAAAGTTAACAAAAAATGTCGACTCCATTTCGCTAAATCTTGTGGCTTACACCACAACAACGGTATGTATAACTTCTTGATAAGTACACCCAAGTCAAATGAAGGGTGTGAACGGTATCTAATTGTATTGCTGTCCTGCTCTTTAAGTACCTACGCCTATAGTAAGTTTTACTTGAAGTTATTAAGATTCTAAATATACATTTTCAGTTTGTTATGTAGATTTTGTTTTACTTTCGTTGATATCATTTGATGATTAAATAGCTGTATTAAGTTTATTTCGTACAAAACTGACAAAATTATGTAAGATCAAGAATCCGACTATTTATTGACTGAAATTGTATGCTCATATTATCTGTACTTTTGAACAGGCAAAACAATTAAGTCAACAATAGAAGACAAAACACTAATTACCTAAGTGTAATTTTTATTCTGGAAAAGTGAGAGAAAGACTAGACTTTGGCTTATTGACTCTTTTCTTCCAAAGATAAACAATACAGAAGAAATAACACACAGCAAAAGTAAAAGAAAGAGATGGAAATGGCAACAATATCGAGGAAAACTAATTTATACAGCTTATACCGCGGAAAATTGTTGGAATGTAAATACAATACATTGGTATTTACAAAACATGAATTCTATTTATAACGGCATACGGCAGTGTTATTGGCATTTGAAAACAATCACGGAATGGCCAAGGAAACTGTTTGTTGTTTATATTTCAAACTGGAATTATATAAAGCAAAGACTCACATTCAGATATTATGTATAAGAAAGTGACGATTATTTTTTGTGAGACGTTTGTAAATAATACGTTCACAAACAATGTTTTTCTAGGTCCTAGTGATGTCAAAAAAATTATAAGACACTGTTTTCTTAGAAAACTACAATTATTTAACTTTGAAGGCAATAATAGTAGCTGCAAGCTGTGTTAGGATAATGGTGTGACTAGAGGTCTGTGCAGTCAAAGGTTCTAAGTTTAATACTACACGCATCACTGAATCATCGAAATTACGTGCGTATTTATCACATGCTTATAAGCGTAGTAATGGGATAATTTACTAACGAGAAATTCTTGAAATTTCCAATTATGTCATATGAAATGTTTCGGGTAACATTTTGTTTATAATGCTAAAATATAGTATCGGTAACAAAATACATGCCAATTAACATAATTAATTGAATTCACTTCCAATTGTAAATTGTTGGTGCAGTATTTTCAATGTAGACAAAATCCTAAATGACTAAAAAACAATCCTTGTTCAGAAAAGATATAAATTTAAAAAATCTTTGACTAATTAAAATTAGGTACTAGAATAATGAGATCGCAAGCGATTCATCGATCTCTGTGACGTTCATTAAGGGATTCCTACGTCCAGCAGTGGACGAATATTGGCTGATAATGATGATGCTAACGACGCGAGACATCAAGGTGGTAACCGCTAAAAATATTTCAAGAACAGAAAAATAAAACGTTTTCAAAAATACATGTTTTATATTATTATTTAAATTTGAAAGCAGTCTGTGCAATATAAAATGCTTACACTTTTATTTCTGTCATTTAAAATTACACAAGTTAAATGAAAAATGGTACAGATCTATTTAAACAAAGAGTTTGAGATTTAACGCCTCTTTCTATTCCTCTGCGCGAGAATAATATACGACTTGAGGCATTTCTTTCGAACGACTGACAAAGGTTTTTTATTTAAAGTATTCTTGCTATTTAAAGATCTCCATCTACTATCCCGTACCTTAATACTTATGTAAAATGAATTAGAATAACTTTCATGAATAATATAGTAAAAATAATCGTCCTGCGTGTATACTTTTTGCAAAGAACCTTCATCGTGTTCTTGTTAAATATTGGGATAAGACAGATTTATTTTCAATTGAATTAATTTTACGCTTGGCCGAAAGTTTGCTTGATGTTACGTGACACTGCGATCTACGATGAAGCGCACTTACCTAGAATGATAATATATGATTTTTTTTATTTCTGTAAATAGATCTTTTAAAGACACTTTTACAAGTCATGTATCAGATATATTTAGATAGCGTCGGCATTTCCTAACTGACGACCTCTAAGAAGAAATGCCGAAACAAACTCAGAGAATCATGGTCTCTTTTGAAGTCCAAACATCTTTGTTTACAATATGTGAGCCTGACGATGTAGGTCAGTCTCAGATGGTCTTTTGAAGAAAACATCAGTCCAGCTTTGAGTTGACTTATCCATACTGACAACACGTATACATCAGCCATCGTGTAGCTCAACCATTATTGAGGGAGCTTCAGAGAAGAAACCGATTCAATCTAGATTTAAAGACAACCTGATTATATCTATTGGGTAAAACCCACTCGGGAAGCGCATTCCATATTTTAGTGGAACGCATGATAAAAATTTCATGTTTAGTATAGGGATTGTACCGGCTTTGTTTTGAACTTATACAATGCGCATTATTAAGCTGATGATGTTGCAATTTGAACTATAATTAAAGGTTCTTACGGACCATATTAGTTATAATGCCATTGTAGCGTTTAGATGATTTATTTTTTGCGTAATACGCTCATGTTCGTATTGCTGAAATGTTATATTACGGTGTATCGGACAAGGGCCTTTAGGGGTGTTACCGCTTGGGGCTAGGCCATTTAATTCCTGTTTTTTCTTTGTGATCAGTGTTTTTAGTATTTTTTTGTTTTCGAGTAATGTTCTATTATCCATGGCTGTTATATTATGGGATCGCCTCAAGGTACATAAATCTCCGTTTGATGTTGTGTCTCTTTGAAGGTTTATGTTATTTGAGAGTTCAAAAATGTCGGCCTTCTTCTTGAGTGTTTTGATTTAATTGGACATACTTTAACGCATGTTTTTTGGTTGTGCTGTTTCCAGTTGTGATATCATTTGAAAGACACAAAGAAGCTTTGAGTTGGTTCTGAGAATTTGTTGAAATAAGAGCCATGAATAATAGCTTCATTTGACGTTCATTTTGGCGGTTTGAACGGTTTTAATATTAAATTATTATGTTATATTAATATTGGTTTAATAGGCACGTTTCGAGACCCTTTACAGCATCCATGATCGATCTAAGACAGTAACAGCCCGGTATACAGTTAAAATAATCACATTAAATCGCAATAAGTTCCGTAAAAAGTAATGTAATTTCATAAACTTTTTGTAAGCATGGTTCAAAAATAAAATCACGTCAATGCTACGGGATTTCCCAGTATTCAATATATTAATAGTGCTTATTTAAAGCGAAAAGGAACTATGCAATATAATATTTGCTTCAATACTAAGTCCATTATTATATTTAGAACAGACAATACGAATCCAACAAAACACTCTCGCACTACAAAATCAATTGTTTCTGTAACACAGTTCGGTACCGATGTAAATTTAGTCCAATAAACATTATTGATGGGCTCACAAGAATAGATATTACTCACTATCTGTTCATTTTAAATGCCAGTGGAGTGTAATGGTGATAAAACAGTATTTTAACTCGTTTGTACACTATAGAATATGATAGCCTGGTAATGGAAGTGACGACTGAAAAAAAAACGTAAATTTAGTCATCATCATCAATTCAATAAAGGTCACTACATATCTGTATGTACCTTTATAATACATACTTTAGTTTTAGTTACTATAAGGACGGGACAAAAGATTTTTGTATTTTTTACAAAGAGAAAAAAAATTATGTAAGTATAACTTTTTATTTATTTATAAAATGTATGTGCCGTTTTTTCTTGTGGGTAGTCCCATCATCCCATTGTTTTAAAAATTGCCGTGTCATGATGGAACACCACGCCATTCCTGTTCACCAGCTTCGGCCGGTTTATGTCGGAGGGAGGGATTAGGCTATAGTCTACCACGCTAGCTTAGTGCCGATTGGCAGACTTTCTACGCCATCGAAAAAGTCTTTAAGGCATGCAGGTTATTACATGGTCATTCGTCAACGCAAATGACTTCGAAATTTTAATGGTGCATGTCTTATGCTCGAACTCGAGTCCTTTGACTTTACATTCCACTGGGCACACTACCACACCATCACTGCGTATCATCATCAACCCATTATTGTCCCACTACTGGGCACGGGTCGATAGCCGTGCCCAGTAGTGGAACGTCTTTTATGAAAGGGAATGAAAGGAGTCACATTTGAGACGGATTAGGCTATAGTCCACCACGCTAGCCTACTGCGGGTAGGCAGACATTACATGCCATCGAAAAAATCTCTCAAACATGCAGGTTTCCTCACGATGTTTTCCTTCACCGTTAGAGCATGTGATAATTAATACGCACATAACTTCCGTAAAGTTAGTGGTGCGTTGGGTTTGAACTCGAGACCTCTGACATCTCAAACCACTGGTCACACCGCTAGGCTATCACAGCTATCTATCTATCTAGCTATCTATGCCACTGCGTATATAAGAGATTTAATAATATAGAACTAACAATATTCAGTACAAAATTACCTTAACAAAGTACGGTTCAGTGGCAATTATTTAAAACAAACAGACGTCCATCAGCAACTTTGTAGATTTAGGCTTCAGCATAGTATATCTAGTGAATAAATTTTGTAGTAAAATAAACTTGTGTGTAAATGGCTACAAAACAATTTATATTACCGAGCAGAATCGACTATGACCCTAGAATTGGAATTTGTAATTGCTGGGATAGAAATTTCAGCTATAATACTAGACATCGCAATATCTCTCTTGATTATAAATTGAACAGACCGGGTTTGTTCAAACTGAATCTATATTGATGAATTAGACATTGAAATAAAACCACTTCTAATGGATTTTATCGCGAAATATTGATATTATTTTATCCCACAAATAAACGTTTGATGTTTACCCGTAACTATGGATGCTGTATACGTAGATAAAATCTATTATTATATTCTTATTCGCACAATTATTCGTGTAATTTGTTTTTAGTTTGAAAGAACGCTGTATTTAAATTTAAATTTAAGATACTTAAGAATCACAGTGTTCACGACAAAACAATAGTATCGATACTATATGTATCAGTAGAATGGTATGTTTTGAGTGAGACGTCTTGCAGTGGAAACAAAATTACAAAGAAAAAGAATAGACAAAGTTTGTCTATCTTCGCGTATATAATAAAGTAAGTAGCTAATACTTACTTTTTCATACTTCATTTTAATAATAATAATAATAATCATTTATTTCAGGAAATTCTTTCCATACTGAGCACATAAAATTACATAAAATTATACATACAGTAATAAATAAAAATAAAACTATGCCATATGAATTTGTTAGCTGGCAAAATTGACAATCCCAGCGAAGCTAAGTGTGACTATCTTATGTTTAATTATAGCTTATGATTTAGTACACACTTCACTTCATACTTTTGTAGGAGGTAGGGCATAGCGAGATTTCTCGCTCAAATTGAGCTGCCCGACTGGGGAAGTACCTCCGCCTTACAGAAGACCGCAGTGAATCAACAATAGTTGTCTTTCTGCGAGTGAGTAAGGTAACCAGAGCTCATTGGGGAGTGACTATTCTGACAGTATGGGAATTTCGTTTGCAGTCAGTTCAGTAACTCCCTATTTTAAGAAACCTGAACGGTTTCTAAGGGGTTTGGCAACGCGCGGCGGTCATCACTTACCATCAGGTGAGCCGCCAGCTCGTTTACCCCCTTATCACCATAAAAAAAAAACTCGTTTAACTCACTTAGCGATATAAGCGAAGATAAACAAACTAAACTCGTATGTGGCCTGCGTTTTGTACATAAAAGCTTATTCTTCTGTTTTTTCCTATTAGTATAATAAGCTTATGATAAATAGGTATATGTTTAATAGCCTCTGTAGACGTAATAGAATCGTTTGGGAATATAATGTAACTAGTTTAAGATAAGGATACGAGAAAATGAAGTTATTATCCGGAAAGTTGGGACTTTCCCCACGGGAAAACTTCGCAACCTACCTTTATTCGTGATTTCACCAAAATAACTAAATGAAGCATAGATAACTAGTTAGAGAGAGAGAGTAATCTTTTATCTCTATTTATTATAATAGGTAATACAAGAGACTTACCCTGGCTCCGCACGGGTGATATTTCTGTACGTGCCAATTCGATTTTTCTATAGCTACTCTCATTTTTTAACATTTTCTTTCGTAAATAAGTATGCAGATATATATTAAATATCCATCGACGACCCAATTAGTCCAACAGTAGTTAACACTGCCTTCTGTACTATGGGTTCCGAGTGCGAATCCCAGTAGGGAAAAATGTTTTGTTTGCGATGAGCATAAACATGTGTATCCGAGTCATGGATATATAATATGTATGTATTTACAACAAAAAAGTATACATGTAGTATCAACGAACTAGTATCCGTAACACAAGCCTCGTTGCTAAGCTCGGAACTAGATGGCGCTGTGTCATAATGTCCAGAGATATTTATTATTTATTATTATCCATGACTAAGATACTATTGCCCTGGTTGATCTAGTGGTCGTAAGTGTGACTGCTGGGTTCGATTCCCAGATCGAGCAAAGCGTTATTGGGTTTTACTAAGACATTTTCAGTTGCAGCTCGGAGTTGGTATTCGTGCCTGATCGATGACAATAGGCTCATTTACTTGGATCCTAAAACTTAACAATGTAAACTTATTGTACGTTTGTACAACTCTGCTTACCCTTCGAGGACGGCAGGCGTCAAAGTCAAATCTTTTATTTCAAATAGACAAATATTACAGGTGCTTTTGAATTTATTTATTTATTTATTAAAGCACAGTCACATCTAATGCATTACACTTTTCCAAAAACAACTATAATAAAAACAGGACCAATGCATATGACAATTAAGGCGTACATAGCACTCACAATAATAATGCTGCCTACGCTACAAGAAATATAATTATATAATTAAAACACAAAAGAACGAATTAAATAACACAATAATTATATATAAAATAAAACTGAAATAAAACAAAAGAGATTAAAACTCAAATATGACAAAACAAAATAAAACTAGGTAAAAATTATAATGACATGATATTAACAAAAGAAAAAACTCAGTCAGCAGTTAAAACATCTAAAAATTATTTGGCAGAGATAGTGTGATTTTTTCCTTAAATCCTGATAACCCATTGTCGAATTTAGTTGAATTTAGTTCATGGTTCCAAAAAGTACGGCTAAAGGCACGCGCGCCGATTACGAGTACTGCGTACCTGACCTTTTTGAAGGAGCTCACCAATTAGGTCGGTGTATGTCCTTCTAGGGCGCCCCCTCCCGGCGTTTCCACGGGCATCCGCCTTATAAATTCCTTTCGTCAATCGCCTACCATTCATCCTTTCAACATGCTCAAACCATCTCAGTAGGTACATTCTTCTCAACTTTTGCCACTACGTCGTCTTTCAAACCACAACGTAAACTCTTACGATACATTTATTTTCTTACGATTTTATTGATACTTTTTTAAATAAAATACAACTTATAAAATAGGAAATCAAATCCTTCACAATGTATGTATACAATATCAATATGAGAGTAATGCAGTTTGATGTGACATACATGATCTTTCTATTAAAGACAAATGCGATTCTGCACGTCATAGCAAATATGAGCCGACCAGCCCCACCGACGGCGACGGCACCCGTTCACGAGTATGACGTGTATATCAGCGTCGCTCTACTCAACCATATTGGTGGGAACAAAAAGCGTGATGGTATGAAAAGTTCCTTCTATTATCTTTGACCCCATCTAACGCCTTAAAATAGGTGTCTTGTCAGAAACTCCATTAAAAGCTCAATATCGTAAATATATAATCAATAGGTACTCATATTATTTGGACATAAAATTTACTTCATCGGAAACTAGTAAGGTAACCACAATTTATGAGTATTGCAGGACATTCCTAGACGTCGTGAAATGTTGAAAATCTAGTCTTGAGGGGGTTGAAAAGTTATGACTTAAAAAATATTATCTGTATGTATATGTATTTTTATTTATTTTATGCTTCAATGCAGATACATAGTACTTATTTAAATGATGGATTTGATCTCGTCAGAGATTGCACAAAAAGATAACATTGTGATATTACAAACATTGTAGAAGCCAATTATTTTGCAATGTACATTTTATTTAAAACCTAATACATAATTATCTATGGTATATCTTGCCAATTCTTCTTTCCGTAAAAGCACTTTTTGGAAATTGTTTTGATAACGAAAAAGTACCTGTTGAAACAAAACATTTGAAACTTAAATGTTTTGGCTTAAAACTGCTTTTCTATTTAAAATATTTTCTAACGACGTGATGTTGATATTCGTATATTAATTGTATTGTTATCAGAAGCTTTTATATTTTCATGCATTTTTAGGGTGAAATTACCTACTTTAGTTAAAAGTTTTAAATATAAATTCATTAATTGACAAAATTTATTTTAGACCCAACGGTTTATGCTTTTCGTTGATATAGCGGTCAGTCAGTCATTTTATATATAAAGGTAGTCATTGAGTAGGTATAATTATTTATTTATAAAAAGAGGTTTCACAGAAACAGTCTGGCTTAGCATTCTAAATAGCGCTGTCTCTACGTTATCCTGTTTGTCTGGCTTTTGCGAAGATTTGACAGGCAACTGGCAGTTATAACCGCATCCCATCGCCGCAGTCCTCTTGCCTCGCCAATTTTAAGATAAATCTGGTTAGGGCTGCTACTATTACAATTAGAGGCTGATGGAGTCTGAATCAAGTATAATGAACATAATGTAATATATAGTATTTATTTGTTTATTTTACCACGCACTAGCATTTCGGATACCTAATTCGCTAATATAGTAACTTAAATAATCCATACTAATATGCGAATATAAATGCGAAAATGCGTCTGTCTGTTACATCTTTACGCCATAACTGCATAGTTTGAGTCCCGGAAATCATCCCTTCAAAGGGGAAAAGGGGGTAGAAATAGAATTACTAATTTTACGCAGACCAAGTCGCGGGCAATAGCTAGTAAGTAATATAAGTATAATAGTATCCAGTAAATTAAACAAAATGTTAGTCAGACTGATATATTGGGTGTCTTAATGTAGACATCGTACACAAAAACACCAATTACTTGTCCCTTGATAAAATCCGTAAAAAATAGTCTTAGTTCGGACACGCTAGATGCTATTTAGGTACACTTCTTAATAATCCCAGTCAAGTGCGAATCGGACGAAGCGCACGAAGGATTTCGTACCATTTACCGCGGACCTGTCATCGTTATTAATACAGAGCAAAAAACGGCAAACAAATCACGTTTGTTGTATTAGAGCCCTTAAATATTGATATTACTTTATTTTATTTGTTGTTATGCGTGCAGAAATACATCATCTGTGAAAATTTCGACTTGCAGCAGATATACAGCTTGGTGACAGATAGACAGACGGACGGACATCATAGGCTTAGTAATAGGGTCCAGCTGGCAACAAAAAAACTACAAGACAAAGACGCTAATCTAACGTGAACTAGGTACATACATGCATAGTCTTTAACCTACATAGTCAGGCTCACATATTGTAAACAAAATGTTTGGACTTTAAAAGAGACCATGATTCTCGGAGTTTGTTTCGGCATTTCTTCTCAGAGGTCGTCAATTAGGAAATGCCGATGCCAACTAGATACTAAAAAGATATTACATGACTTGTGAAAGTGTCTTTAAAAAGATCTATTTACAGAAATAAACAATCACCAATCATCAATCATACACTCAAGCCTTTTTCCCATGGGGGTAGGCAGAAACTACAGAATGCCACGCGCTACGATCTCTGCCTACCACTTTAGCCTCGTCCACATTCATACGTCCCATCATGCACGCGCGCCGGTTACGAGTACTGCGCACCTGACCTTTTTGAAGGAGTTCATCAATTAGGTCGGTGTATGTCCTTCTAGGGCGCCCCCTCTCGGGGTTTCCACTGACATCCGCCTTAAAAAAGTAAGGTATGTCTTAAATAACATAAAAATATTTTGAGAGTGCCTTATTTTTCTCGGGTTTCGTTAACTAATTTCCCCCTGGAGAGTTGCCAACCCTTCTCGCATCAGTAACTATTCATCATATTCTGACATAAATCTATCCCTAGGGTTTGTGCCACTTAATAGTTCAGCTTAAATTGCTATCAGCCACAATGATATACAGGATTATAAAGAGATGGACAGCGTCTGTCAACTCATGGACAGTTTGGTTTTAATTAATTATCGTGTCGTCACTTAGATTAACGTCTAAAACTTGGTTTAACTGATTAATTGGTTCGGTAACTTCTGATCTTTAGTTGTGTGGAGACTTTTGAAGATTTCGGGAAATACAGGTTGTTTTTGTAATAAATAACTTCTATATGATTTCCTGGTGGATTTGTGATAGCTTACTGGTGTGACCAGTGGACTGAGACGTCAAAGGTCTCGAGATTAAATCCAAGGCGTGTACCAGTGACTTTTCGAAAGTTGTGTGCTTATTTATCAAATGCTCAAACGATGAAGGAAAACATCGTGAGGAAACCTGCATGTTTGAGAGATTTTCTCGATGGCATGTGAAGTCAGCCAACACGCAGTAGGCTAGCGTGGTGGACAACCTAATCCCTCTCGAATGAGAGGAGACCCGTGCCCATCAGTGGGACAATAATGGGTTTGACGACGACGACGACGATGTTTTCCTACACCATTTTGAGCATGTGATAAATAAATACGCACATAACTTCCGAAGAGTCAGTGGCAAGCTCAGTCCACTGGTCAAACCGCTAGGCTATCACAGCTATAGTCAAGAAAGTCTACATAGTTATAGTCTATTTATTTATAGTAATAAATTCAGAAGTGATACTTAATCATATTTTATTTCTGAGCGACGTATTGTAACCATTTAGTTTTCCATTAATCAAACTATTTGGTTCACAGAGCATCCTGCGTACCATAAATAAAATACTGTCATGCCGTGCCGTGCATCAGTCAAATTAGAGAGGCTAAAAAAATATCCATTCATCCATAAATTGGAAACGCCGCGATGCCTCACCATTTTATCCAGCCGGCCAAAATGGATGCTGTGAGCTTTACAGTGTAGTCGACTTTTAATAGCCACCCCGGATTATCATCGTTATCCCTAGCTGTTTGGTTATCACCAACATCCTATTGATAGGTATAAACATGGGTTCTTAACTCCTACCTTACTCTTTTCTTGTTACTTGACAATAATTCCCATCCAGATTTGAGTAAAACCTTATTTAATTATATTTGTGTATTTCATAGTTTGTTTGTTTTGATTATTTGGGCATTTTTTCTAAATAAGATTTCAATACCTATTACATAACAACATATTACACAACAACAATACAAACGAAGTCATAGTCGTCATCAATATATTTATTTAACCTCCGATGTTTCGGATTCTAAACTACTAATATTCACGTAAGTCTAAGAAATCAGATCAAAGTCACTAGTATTATATTAAAACATGTATCGGATCTTCTTGATACAGGGTAAACTACTCTAAGCTCTATACTTTGCATGGCCCGCAGTGTGATATCATAAATCCCGCTTCTGTAGCTAATGTTCGCTCCAAACATAGTTTGGGTTGCGATTTTTGGAGATCCACAAGGAAATAATATATCACTCAAGCCTTTTTCCATGTAGCTTAAATACTTCTGGCTTTCAGTGTATTTAAATTTAGCTACAGTTTCATTTTTATTTTTACACTGAATTTTTCTGTCCAGTATATTGAAGTGTTGAGTCCTCCTACATGGGTGTACACACCTCCTATATGAAACAAAAAACATTATTATACAAAAATATATATTTACATCTATGTACTGTACAAGCCATCTAGTACCAACAACACAAGCCTCATTGCTTAAATCGAAACTAGATGGCGCTGTGCCATAATATCCAGGAATATTAATTCATCACTAGCTTTTGTTCGCAACTTCGTCTGCGTAGAATTAGTAATTTAGGTAGTTTATTTTTAGTCTAAACTGCTTTTTCATCAATCAGCATACACATTTCCACCCCTTTTTCACCCCCATAAAAATCCTTTCCCTCAACCCCAAGACTCAAATTATCCCCATTCCAAATTTCATCTTAATCGGTTCAGCGGTTTAAGCGTAAGAGCCGAGGTAACAGACAGACATACTGTCGCAAATATAATATTAGTATGGATTTTACACAGTTTGAATTAAGTAATGACCCACAGTGAATGATACATAGGTCACATAAATTAATAGCACGTACAAAAAGCATTTTATGTTCTGCTCAAATAGTTGCAATGATAAAATAAAATGAGACAAACGAAATTTAATTAAACTCGCTCGGAATGTTTGTCAATAGATCGAAACATAAATTAATTGTGTTCATTTTGAAGGGTTAATTGGCTATACGTGGTATGAATGTGGCCGAGCTATATCGGTATAAATGTAGCCAAGGCAAAAGTATGCAGTGCAGTATGCAGGGATCGTAGCGCGTGGCGTTCTGTAATTTTTGCATAAACATTAGTCTTACCGATTATAATTTTTAGAAAGGTAGGGCTTTTAGTGGAAAACTGTGATAGCCTAGTGGTATGACCCGTAGATTGAGAAATCACACTGACTTTTTGAATGTTATGTGCGTACTTATCACACGCTAAAACGGTGAAGGAAAACATCTTGAGGAAACCAGCATGCTTGAGAGACTTTCTCGATGGCGTGTGAAGTCTGCCAACCCGCTCTAGGCTTACGTGGTAGACTATAGCTTAATTCCTCTCAAAATGAGAGGGGACCCGTGCCCAGCAGTGAGACAGTAATTATTAGGCTGATGGTGATATGTGTGCAATATATGTTTCGTTAAACTTGAGCTACCCGACTGGAGGACAACTTCGCTATACAGTAGTCCACAGTGAAAGTTGAAACAACAATGTTGCATTTTTGTGATTGAGAAAGGCTTACAGGACCTCGTTAGGGGAGTAACTTCTTTCTGACATCAGGAAATTTCGCAGATTAGGAAAAAATAATAAATCGCAGGCAAAAGCTTGTCTATGATAATCCTTAATCATCTGAAGTTTAAAAACCCTGACAACTAGTTAAGCCCAGCCTAGCAAACTTCTGTAACCAGTTTAAATCCTGCAGTTCCGATGACAATTTCTTTGTGTAGAATACTTATTTTCAGCCATATTTGGTTAGATTATTTGCCGATCCTTTTGACCTTGACATTAACTGAGCCAAGATCCCATTTCAGTATGCAGAGAAAATCCTAGTCATACTAAATACATACATACAGTCACGCCTTTTTCCCATGGGGGTAGGCAGAAACCATAAATACCACTTAAAAATCCAAGTCATCAAAAATAATACTTTTTATTTCAATTGGACAAAATAGTAAAAGTATTCTTGAACTGTCAAAACTGATTGCAGTGGGCAAATCTTTTGTTTAATACGGAACCTTCTTGCATCCCATCTCACACTTGACCAACCCTTTCCATCGACAAACATTGTCAGAATGGGATGCGTAGGGATTCCGATTTTTACCCAAAGGACTCAAACTGTCATAGAGAAAATACCTTTAGATATCAACCACTAGCTTTTTATCCTATATCATATGACACATGGGGTTATGAAGTATCTACTTACAAAATAAAACATGACATATCATCACCGCTGAACCGACTCAGATTAAATTTTGTATGGAGATGGTTTGATTCCCGGGGAATGACATAGGATGAAGAAACCTAATACAGTCCCTACATCGTGAGGAAACCTGCATGTTTGAGAGATTTTCTCGATGGCATGTAAAGTCTGCCAACCCGCAGTAGACTAGCGTGGCGGACTACAGCCTAATCCCTCTTAAATGAGAGTAGACCCGTGCCCTGCAGTAGCACATGGTTGAGGAGGTCATTTTCTAAGAATTGTGCTAAATATAATTTACTTTATTTGAATACACTACCTATTTTTTTGGGTTCTTCAGAAAAGGATATATAGGTTTTTACAGAGTCAATAACGCGCGAGCTACACCTCTGGTGTTGCTGTTTACATTAATTTTTGTCTCGGAAATTATTCCAAATGGTTTAAAAAGTTTATATGTGAAATATATACTTAATTTCTTAAATGAAGGTAGAAATAAATAAGGAGATTGGAAAAAAAACAACCAATTCTCTATAGTCGCGGACAAAACTAGCACTTAATACAATTAATACATATATTGGAATCTATTGTATGTATATTTACTTCATAACGCTTCGTGTAGGAACTCATATTATAGAGCTGCGCCATCTATCCGGGGATTTAGTTCCGAGAACGCCCGGGAAGTTTGAACGGATTCACAATATATCCCGGGATTATTTGATACACCGTTTGATTCGTAAACACGAGTAAGGTGAGCTTATGTAATAGGTACTCGTAAATCTACAATTTATATAAGCTAGACCGATGAAATATATGTCCTGGATTAAGTTTTAAGTAGACTAGAGAGTTTGTTTTTATATCTATAACGATTGCTAGTATAATCGTTTCACTATAATCGGTATTTCATCGAGTTATTGTTTATGTTGACTTTAATTCAAATCAAATCAAATCATTTATTTCAATTAGACCAATACAGGTGCTTTTGATTTGTCATGTTTAATTGAATTTAGTTGCACGGTTCCAAAAGGTAGGTCTAAAAATTGTATTATGTTACATAACATCACACAGTCATCCGCGAAGGATTACTTCGGGGATGACAGTGTGATGCTATGTAAAAATAAAGCTCCCTGCTTACCGCTTTAACTAAAAACCGCAAGCGTGTTTATCATTACAATGCCCTTGATATTCACAGCTGGATAAATTCGGTAACGCCAAACAGCGAAAAGGTAGTTATTTTTAAACTACGTCTTAAAACTACGTCAAACAGTTAAAACGGACACTCATCACGTTTTAGTTATAAAAGTCAGTTAAGATTCATGAGTTAGGTATATACTGTTTGTAATGATAGACTTGAACTATTTAGTTTGTGCGTACTTCAAAGTTGATAGGTTTTTAACTGGTTTTAGATAAAAGAAAACGAACAGAAATAAAATCGTACGTTTCTAACGGTGAAATTATATTTAGCACAATTCTTAGAAAATGACTCAACCTGTTTTGAAATCTTAACAATCACACCGAAAAAGTGTTTTTTATCTCAATCTCAAAATATTATTAGCTAGCTTTTGCACGCGTCTGTGCCTGTGTAGAATTAGTAAATTGGGTAGATTTAAATAGAATTAAAAAAAAACAGCCTGTTTTTTCGTCAATCTGCTTACTGGACAAAATGCTTAGACATTATTTATTTATTTCGAAGAACTCTTATATACTTGAACAATTAAAAAGTGTAATAGTTTTTAAGGCTTATTTACCGTTTTAACAGAGTCAGCAACGCACGAGCGGGTGACCCCACTGTTGGGCACTGGTCTCCTCTCATCTGACAAGGATTAGGCTATAGTCCACCACGTTAGCTCACTGCGGGTTAGCAGACTTCACATGGCGTCGAGAAAATCTCTCAAGCATGCAAGTTACCTCACGATGTTTTCCTTTACCGTTTGAATATTTGATAAATACGCACATAACTTCCGAAAAGACAGTGGTGCGTGCCTTGGGTTTGAACTCGACACCTTTGATCTTCCATTTCACTGTCCACTGGTTACTAGGCTACCCGCAGCTCCTGCTATAAAGACAATGACAAGACACTATGCTACATATATACAACCTTCTTGGTATTCTCCTCACTGAAATTGAGGGGAGTTTTTAGATATACCTTTTACTTATAGTTTTATTTCAAACCACAACGTAAACAAACTTAAAGCCCGCCTGATACAAAGCGGTTACCGTAGCCTATGAACGTTTGCAACACCAGAGGCGTTACTCGCGCGTTGCCGACCCCGTAAAAACTTTATCACTCCTTCTTTGAAGAACCCCTTGCAGTAGTTTAGGAAGACGTCGGCAGGTAGTTTATTCCATAGCCTGATTATGCTTGGTATGAAGTTTTTCTTTCTAGTTTAATGTTTTTCCCCTCTTATCAATTTAGTGTCCCATTCCTAGGCTCAAGTCTCCTCTCATTTAAGTCTATTTTTTATAAAATTTGGATGTTTGAAAAATGTACATACGTATTTTATCAGACAAACTTTTTGTAGATTTAATTTCTGGCACAGATTTTTAAAATCACATAGTTCCTGTATGAACCTAAATAAATATTATCACAATATAATGAAACATATATTATTATTTTTTAACTATATTTGCAATTTAGTCTAATTTACATTAAGAACAATATATGATTTATCCTCTAGCAACAAAACTATGTAGATTTAAACAAATTAATTATAGTTACATACTCAAATCTAAATCGTACTAAATCCTAAACTGAATATATGTAATACTTTAGTGACTTATCTTTGGTAATATATTCAGGGTTTTGTTAGAGATTTCCCTAAATTCAGGTTTAGCACAGTAAAGTGAGTTTTAGAGAATTTATTGTCACAATCTATGTGGCAATGGCGCGTGTTTAATTTATAGATCTGTGACCATTTAAATAAGATAAATGAATACTAGCTCTGATAGCCTAGTGATGTGATCAAAGGACGGTGAAATCAAAGGTCTGAGATACGATTTCTACGCCGCAATACTGACGTAGTGAAGTTACGTGCGTTTAAACGGTGAAGGAAAACATAAGGAGGAAATTTGTATGCCGTAGAGATTTTAAATGGCGTGTCAACTTTGTTGTTATTTATGGAATAAGCTTAATTGAACCAAGCATATTCTATTTATCCATGCTTTTAATATTATAAATGCGAAAAAGTGCCTGTAATTTTTTTGTCTGTCCATCTATAACCTCTTCTCGCTCAAACAGCTGAACCGATTTAGATTAAATTTAGTATGAAACTAGTTTGAGTCCCGGAGAAGGGCATTGTATTGTTTCTGTCCCCAAAATCATCCATTAAAAGGGCAAAAAGCGAGCTTGTAAGAGGGAACAATAAAAAATATGAATATGAAAATATGAATATGAATATGAATAGGGTAGAAATAATATATAATAACAATTTAATGAAAAAGCAGATGGTATACAATTTCTAATTTCACGCAGAGGAAGTCGCAAGCAAAATCTAGTAATCTGTAATCTAGCAAAATTTAACTTAGCTCTTTTTCTACATACAAATCAATTTCAATCAAATAGTTTTCAAAACTACGGCTGGGGCGGAAAGGTCCATAAAAATTGGTCAAATGCTCTAGAAGTTTTTACATGCCCACTTTAACTTGACCTCAGAATTTACATACCTCATAGATTTTTATACGAAGTTGTTCTTTTCAAAGGGAGGGGTGGGGGTCTTTATAAAATTGCTTCGGCGCTTTTCACAACAGAGCCAGTTTTGCTATGTCAACGTTATGAAAATAGGGATAGAGGAAAATAGAATGGGAAGAAAATGTGAATATTCACAAAATTATGGGTACTACTCTTATTTTTATGGGGTTTTATAACCTCATAGGGGCTTATAGATTTATTGCTATGGGAGCAATTTCGTAAAAGACTACTTTTAATAATAGATATAGTTTTTATATGATTTTTATTGGAGAAATAAACGATTTGATTCGATTCTCAAATTGGGCTTAGTTTTCTGGCCCTAACAAAATATCTACGCATCATATAGTTTGTACTTTCGTACCTACTCTAAATAATTTGGGAGGCCGGTGTAAGAAGCGACCCTATTACTATTAATCGGGCACAAATCGTAACTACGAGCTACTTCGAGCTGCTGCTGAGAATTTCATAGAAAAACTTAATTTAGACTGTATTAACTCTTTTCGCCTGAAACACAGGATTATCTGGTACATGCACGTGTATTATTTTGTAACTTATATATACTTTCCATGACCTGGTTTATATGTAACTTAGCAGATAATTTTTATTGAATAAATGTTATTATTATTATTATATATTATTTCACTATGCTCGGCTTCAAAATCAAACCCAGTAGGACTCTCACCTCTCGTGCTTGTGACCTTTTAGCTGAATAAGGGTATTTCAAGCTTATTGTTTTTGGCAGTTCAAAGTTTTAGAACAAACTAATTCAGAAATGACTTTCTTATCAAAAAAAATCCTTGTTCTGTCAGTTTAATTTGAATGTTTAATTTAAATTAGTTTTGTAAAAGTGAGTGTAATGTATTCTGAAACAATGAAAGAAAATGTAAATTATTTTTGTAAAAGTTAGATGGTAAATTGTGATAGCCTACTAATGTGAACAGTAGACTGTGAAGACGCCAGTCTGTTCCTAGGACCTAAGTTTGACGACCCAATTAGTCCAGCGGTAGTTAACACTGCCTTCAGTGCTACGTCTCCCGGGGTCGAGTCCCGATAGGGACAAATGTTTGTGTGATGAGCATAAACATCTGCATCCGAGTCATGGGTGTATCTATGTATAATATGTATAGATTTACAACAAAAAAAGTATATGTGTAGTATATTAACCAACTAGTATCCGTAACACAAGCTTCGTTGCTTACTTCAAACTTTAAATGGCGTACAAAAATTATAAATATATATTTATTATTATAAAACGTCACTACGTCATGGGAATTGTAATTCTAAGCAACACCCTCACATACGTGCAAGTTTTATTTTCTATACATCAAATTGATTTATGTATTTCAGTAAGTGGGTAGCCACCTTTATAATAAGCGTTGTTGATAAAATATGAGCTAATGAAATACCCATAAAGTATGGATAGGCTATAAAACGAGTTTATGCCCTCCTAATAGGCTATTATTGAATGGCTGTGATAATATTTAGTATTATTAAGTTTTGAAAAGGTTTGGCCAAGTTTGTAAGAGTGTTGGAAAGAAAGAGAAGAAAAACCTTGACATCCCTATTAGTCGACAACCGCAGCGGTAGTAAGGGGGTTCGAATACTGGTAGGGATAAATGTTTGTGTGATGAGATTTGACCTAAGCCATGGATGTTTTAATGTATGTATTTACAAAGAAAAACTATAAACAAATATCTCTGGATATTATGACACAGCGCCATCTAGTTTCGCGGTAAGCATTTTTTTGTTGAAAATACATACTTATTATACATAGATACATGACTCGGATACAAATGTTAATGTCGTCACACAAACATTTTTGTCCCTACCGGGATTCAAACCTGGGACCCATAGTACAGCCGGCAGCGTTAACTACGGCTGAGCTAATCAGGTCGTCAGCTACTATGTAGCGTATCAACTATACAAAATGTACTCTGTGGTATCAACCCATCTAGCATCCGTAACACAAGCCTCATTGCTTAGCTCGGAACTAGAAGGCGCTGTGTCATAATGTCCAAATTTACTTTATTAAACTTTGTGACTTTTGTTTTAATTCTGCCTAAACTAAAGTCATCACATACATGCCACACATGTATTACTATCCTACTTCCTACTAATATTATAAACGTGAATGTTTGTAAGTATGGATGTTTGTTACTCTTTCACGCAAAAACTGCTAACAGATTTGAATGACATTTAGCATACAAAAAGTTTATTACCTGGATTAACACATAGGCTACTTTTTATATATACATTTTATCTTAACAGTAATCGTAAAAAAATCATCACAATAGGCTACCACAGCTCTTTATCGCGTTCGATGTGTCATGTCAGTTTTGATAGCTTCTCCGTTGCTATGTACGTTGTTGCTATGTAGCGACAAAGACGTCGCTACACACATAGTTGATCATCATATATTTATTTATTTATTCTATGGAAGCGGGGGCGAAATGAGGAGAAATTAGTATTAAATTGCGCGGGCGAAACTGCGAGCATCAGCTAGTGAATCATATGTACAGTGTGACACGAGTAAACTGATATTGGGTTTTTCTATGAAATTCTCAGGAACAGCTGTAGCTCTCAATAATAATGAAGCGTCATGTTTAGCAGTTTTGTTTTATAATAATAATAATTTATTTCGTCAGCTTAATAATATATATGTTTAATTTTCAAAAAATTGTGTTTCCATGAGTTTTAATGTATAATAATGGTGGATTATTAACGTGCATGAGTGTTGGCAAGTGAAACAAAACAGTGTAACGTGACTTTCAAATTCTCCCAAGAGGTCCGCGTTAGGTTTCAGTAAAGAACCAAATCTTAACTGAAACTAGAAAAAAAAAACATTTATTGATTGGACCGACGATTTGAAGAAGGTGGTTGGCAGCGGATGGATGCGAGCTGCCCAAGACCGGGATGGTTGGCGCTCTTTGGGGGAGGCCTACGTTCAGCAGTGGACGGCAATAGGTTGATATAATATATCATCCTTCATTAACAATTAATTCACCAAATCATCAACCATTAACATGCGTCATCCTCTATCATTCATAAATTATAAAAATACTAAATGAAGACACAAAGGCCAAGAAGCCATGTCACAATTTATTAAAAAAAAATACTCGCCGCCTGTTACAAGGGACCTAAAACAGAACTTCAAAATGTGAATGTACTTTAGCCTCCGATATCTCTACCTATAGTATTTGCTCAAACGAAAGTTCCAGAATATTCGAATCACACTTAGACATAACTTCCAAATGATTGTATACATACTTACTTTTTTTTTATTATGTTGTCGGCCAAGGAGACGACCTACAAAAAAGGTGCTTTAAAAAAAATGCTACTACATTAAAACCTAATCTCTTTGAAAGTTACTGGTGCTTGTAATTGTGAATTCTTTGTAATCCAGCAATAATTTGATAGAAGTGACAGGGTTTCTCGTCAAAGTACATGGGGGCTGTATTTACAAAGGCGCAAAAGTAGGAATTGTGTTAAACAATGTAGGTTTATTTATTGACCTCATTTGTTGTCAGGATGTTTGAATTCTACTAATATTATAAACGCGAAAGTTTGTTAGTATGGATGTATGTATGGATGGATGTTTGTTACTCTTTCACGCAAAAACCGCTCAACAGATTTGAATGAAATTTAGCATACATATAGTTTATCAACGGGATTAACACATAGGCACACGCATACTTTTTATCTATATACCATACGAGCAAAGCCACGGGAGGCAGCTAGTACTACATAGATTACCTAAAGACTAGTCAAAAATTACGTTTTAAAATGTAATTTTATGATATAGTTTTTTTTTTATTACATACCTTCACTGTTTTTTCCCATGGGGGTAGGCAGAAACTTCAAAATGCCCCGCACTACGGTCTATGTATACCACTGTTTTATTATATTGTGATATTATTTAGCTAGGCGTAGTATCTGGGTTCGCAAAAATATTTTCTAAGCAAATTAACTTTGATTTGATTTGATTTAGTCTCTGCTTGGCTTTTAAAAAAGAAGACAGGCTATTTAGGTCCCAATTTACAAGGCGGCAAGCCTTTTGTCATTAATCGTGCCCAAGCTGTGGTCTCGAGTTCAAACCCAGGGCACGCACTTCTGACGTTTCGAAAATTAATTGCGTGTTAATCACACACTCAAACGGTGAAGGAAAACATCGTGAGGAAACCTGCATGCTTGAGAGATTTTCTTGATGGCATGTAATGTCTGCCAACCCGCAGTAAGCTAGCGTTGTGGACTATAGCCTAATCCCTCTCAAAAATGAGAGAAGACCCGTGCCCAGCAGTGGGACAATAATGGGTTGATGATGATGATGATGTGCACAAAATACAAGGCTTGGTACTATTTCTGAGAATTTTATAAAAACTCAACACTTTGCTTGGCCTGATTATGGAACCCTGAGTCATACCCATAGTAGTGAAGCATATTCTGACCACTACACCAACGAGGCAGTCAATGTCTCACTCAGTTTTTTTACTTAAGTTACAGAATCTTCTTTCTATGAACCAAGTTTTCGATCTTATTTTTGGAAATCCGTGATAACGATTCTACTTTGACAAAGTTGACAATCGCGGCAATCAAAATTTTCGGCTACATTTTTTATCAAATGCCTCATTAACGAGGTCCGAAGACCGGCTGAAAGGCGGACGTGATTTCGATCAATGTAGTAATGATCTGCTAGAAAATGTATCAAACATTCAATATAATACAGCGATCGTTCTGACTACCCTTAAAACATTTCTGTGTGAGACAAAATACGAGGGTGTCCACTGTAACATGTATTTTAGTTTGTAATGTTTTTATTTTCTTTGACCATGTAACCATTTACTCAAATAATTACTATTAATAATTCTATCCACGAATTGTATATCTTTGCATTTAATTTTTTTATTGTATGTTATATGAATGTTTACTTTTTTATAATTCTATGTTAATTAATGTAATTCAACCTGTGCCGTTTTATAAATAAATAAATTTAATAGGAAAGAAGAAGGTCTGGAATGGGAAAGACTATATGGACGCCTTTTTATTAGAATACATATGTAGATTAACTTTTTCAAGCATTCAAGTTAAGATTGTAGTTGGACTGTTCCAAGAAGTTGATCATATGAAGAACAATCCGGCAAGAAAACTCATAGAGAGCCGACTGTAAACATCTGTTCTTGTCACAATGTCATTTCAATTCGATTTTCTCTCTTGCTTGATTCCCTATCAAGGGAAGGGGAAAGCAATAATTTCCTTGCTCCTCCAATTTAATTTTATGATTTATTTCATTACGCGTTCTAAGACAGTTTAAATCATTCCCCCGGGTTCCGTCGAGTTTGATTGTTTTGACGATTTTCTGGATGGTTGCAATCATTGATCCTCACAGAACTCTAAAATGGATAAAAAGGGTTGAACTGATTGCAAAGCAAAACTAATGGAGAGAAAATGGCTTTTCAATCATTAAGAATAAAAAGAGTTACGTAGATAAATAACACATAAGCTATAATCGTAATGATTGTGATAATATTACTATTCTTTTTTTTAAAGCCACTTCTATATCATTGGATAACCTACGTTTACAAATTATAATTCTGAAATAGCGTAGCACATAGCATTCAAGAATTACAACATTTTACATTTAACTATTATTCTAGCTAGTAAATTCAACTTCATTATACCACTTGTTCATACAAAACTTCAAAAATAGATTAGATTTTATCTATTCTGAGGGTCTAGATATGAATATTAATCGGCCATTTAAAGTCCATTGTATTCTGATACGATAAGAGGCTCGTTAGATCCGTTGTAGTCGGGATCGAGGATTACAAGACTATTGACACACTTTTACTTTGATAGCGGCTAGACACGGCTTGGAACTGAAACGCTAGAGTAGTTTGAGAGGCTTAAAGTGTCATAGATTAACTATCCGACGACGTCCAGGGGAAATATTGTAGTTTGAATTTTATAAACAATCCTTTATGACCAGATTTAATGTAATGGCTTCTTAAACTTACGCAAAATGATAGCCAACCCGCAGTATGTGGTAAAAGCGTGTGTTCCTCTGTGGTCGGACCACAGATTAGTACTCAAATGCTATAGTTCGAAATAATACCTACCTAAAGTCTTTAGGTTGGTATTATTTCGAACTTAAGTACGAACGTAAAAGTTTAGTAGTGTGTGTCTGTGTATTTATTAGTCATCGTAGCTACTAAACGGATGAAGCACTTTTGAGTGAGTTTTATTGAAATGTGACTTAATTGAGAGTATTCTCAAATATGATTAGAGAAATCTGTTCAGACGCTAGAAGGTCATAGTAATGTACAAATAATATATACTAATATGGACCTTTTCAAAATAGATATCAAAAATATATTAACAGATCCGAATGAAAACCAAATGAATCCATATAATTATATTATTACGAAAACCAATACGTACAAATCCACTGAAGTTGAAAGATAAAAATATTCGATCAACCACCATGCAAAGAGACATGGATTTAAATATAACTGTTATTTATTGTAAGAGATGAGAGGTCTACACAAATTGGTCGGTTTGACTTTCATCTTGTATAGTGGTTGGAAATTATTAAATATGTTTTTTTTGGGACAATGCTTTGCTGTTTTATTCATACAGATTAACCAGGTAAATAGTTTTATTATTATAGACGTTTTATTATTATTTATTTTAATATTTGGTTTCGTAACAACGAATGTATGCAGATATTAGAGATTTCATAATGTATGCAATTATTAGATAGAATCAATTTTTATCGCGGTATATTAATATTATTTCGATTCCGACATTTTCGAATCCTTAACATAATCGATAGCCACATCTAACCGAAACCATGGCAGCTGTATAGGATCCAAAGAGTTAGGATTCAAATTATGTCAATATACCGCGATAAGAACTCGCCTATTCCGAGTTTATTTATCTCCTGGATTAATCTCTTTCCAAAGCTGAAAATAAAATTAAACCTATAACATGTCCAGCCAGCCAGAACTAAGCACAGACAAAGATACTTTTTAATATCCGGCCGTTTCTAAAAATAAAAGAAAATGGCGTCGCTTGTGAACATTCTCAAGATCCAATTATGTAATTGCAGCTGTAACACACCTAGTTTTTATTTGATGAAGGGAGAAGACACACTATAAAATACAAACTATAGAAACGACTTTTTCTGGATTTTATTTCGGTATATTGGCTATCATGAAAACATGGAAGCAAAACATCGCAAGGCAACCTACAAGCCTGAAAGATTTTGTCGATGGAATGCAGTCTATCAACCTTCTGATGCCTGGCAACTGGGCTTAACCCAGTTGTAAAAATCTGTTCTTATATAAATGACATGTAAACTCTATTCTGTCTCTCGCTTGATAATGGGGGAAGTGGAAAATATTATTTTTCTTACGCCTATTTTTTTTTTAGAGGTAAGGCATAGTGAGATTCCTCGCTCAAACTGAGCTGCCCGACTGGGGAAGTACCTCTGCCTTACAGAAGACCGCAGTGAATCAACAATAGTTGTATTTCTGTGAGTGAGTACGGTTACCAGAGCTCGATGGGGGAGTGACTATTCTGACAGCATGGGAATTGCGTTTGCTGTCAGTTCAGTAACTCCCTATTTTAAGAAACCTGAACGGCTTTTAAGGGGTTTGGCAACGCATTTGCAAGCCTCTGGTATTGCAAATGTCCATGGGCGGCGGTGATCACTTACCATCAGGTGAGCCGCCTGCTTGTTTGCCCCGTTAACAACATAAAAAAATAATAATTATAAGAATTTCGCTGCGTTTTCCAAGACAGTTAAAATTATTCTCCTGTGACACGTTGGGCTTCATTGTCTCGACGATTATTTGGATGGTTACTTTTGTTGATCCTGGCTTACAGGAGTTGCAGTAGTAGGGACTTTGGGTGGTGGACACTCCCATTAACAGTCTGTCAACCCATTCTAAGCTAGCGTTGTAGACTAAAGCCTCATTACTTTCGAATGAGGAGAGACCCATGCCCAGCAGTGAGACTGAATGTTTTAGGTTGATGAGAATTACTTTTCGTAAATCGAATGTGAATAGAACACGCTTTTGCAATGTTATAAACCTTTACAAATGCAATGAGTTATAAAAGTTTATTCCTAACAGCGTCTATATTTTTTACTGAATTTATTTTACTATGTTGACTGGATTTTATGGCTTCACGCCTTTGTTTTAAGGTCACGAGTTCGATGGCGAGGCTAGTGTCAAATACAATACTCAATGTATAATGTTGTTTTTCTGTATAACATTGTGAACAAAATAAATTCATAAGCACAAATATATTAATGTTTTTAAGGTTTCACGATTTTTATACATTTGAAGGCGCCACCGAGCTGTCAACAGTTTTCCCGTGACCACGGCTTGATGCAAGTCAGCCGAAACGTAGGGTTAAAAAAGGTATTTATACCTCATATAACTACACAATTTAGACCCCTTGACTATAATAATTCAAATACAAATATATTTCAAATACCTATTAATATGTGAAGAGAAATCGTTGTACGTTGTCTTACTCGATTTCAGCAATGCGTTTAACACCGTTGATTTCGACATACTACTCGGCATACTCTGCTCTTTAAACATATCTCCAACAGCGATTGATTGGTTTCGTAGTTACCTGTGTGGCCGAAGGCAGCGTATTTGCATCGATGGGCGTTCTTCCTCTTGGTGTAATACCGTTGCCGGCGTACCACAGGGGGGCGTTCTCTCACCATTACTTTTCACTTTATTTATTAATTCTATCTCCAATAATCTTCTTTCATCCTACCACCTATATGCAGATGACCTGCAGATATACTCTCAAGCCCCACTGGACGACTTGACGGAGGCTATTAACATGGTCAATAAAGATTTGGCGCAAATAGCGGAGTGGAGTACAGCTCATGGTTTGAAGGTAAATCCTACAAAGACCCAAGTCATTGTTGTTGGCAGCTCCAGAGCAGTATCTAAGATCGACTTAACTTCAATTCCTCAAATTATTTTTGAAGGTACCGTTATACCTTATAGCGAAACCGTTAATGATCTGGGTATTCATATAGATAAAAATTTGTCATGGGGTCCCCAGCTCCAGGTATTAAGTCGCAAGTTATTCGCTTCTGGAAGGTCGCTATATAGGTTGCGTAATTTTCTCCCAACTGCTACCAAAATTGCACTTGCCAAATTCCTTCTTCATCCAATCCTCGACTATGCAGATTGCAGCTATCCTGACCTTACTGAGGAACAATTAAATAAACTTGAGCGTCTCCAAAATTATTGCATCAGATTTATATTTGGCTTGCGCAAATATGATCATATTTCAGAATTTCGTATAAAGCTCAAGTGGCTCCCAATCCGACATCGCCGGAATGCTCATATCTTATCTTTGCTGTATAATGTTTTATTTAATCCTTTCACTCCCTACTATCTCAAAGAACGTTTTAAGTTCCTTAATGACACACACGATAGGCACTTGAGATCATCGGAAAACCTGAGGCTCGAAATGCCAATGCATTCCACACGATTGTATGACTTGTCGTTTACTGTCCAGGCTAGCCGTCTGTGAAATGCTTTGCCTGTATCTGCAAGGCGTGCCCAAACGCTTACTTCTTTCAACACTCGTGTAAAGGAACACTTACTTTCACTCTAACGTGTCAAAACTGTGTCGTCTTACTATGCTTTATATGTTATATGTATTACTTATTATGCCTTATATATATTTACGTATACGTAGATACTGTATTTATGTATATATGTAGGTATAAATATGTATATATATATTTATATATTATATTATTGTACATATGTATTATGTAGACATTTATGGACTTATTGTTTTAATTTGTTTTTTTTTTTTGTTTTTACAACTTTAGTAGATTTAGTTTAGTCGGTTAATTAGTTTAGTATGCCACACCCGTTTTATTTTCACTGTGTTCCTGTCCATCCAAAGGTTGTCTGGAAGAAATCGCTCTTTAGCGATAAGACCGCCATTGTACCCTTGTTTTATGAATAATAATATATTATTAATGTAATTCTTTTTGGTGTACAATAAAGTATATTCTATCTATCTATTTATCTACGTTTTTTTGCACATTCCGCACAACAGAATGAAGTTTGGTACAGTTTAGGTTTATATAGAACGCAGACTAACGTTTTATATTTTTTATATCAGCATTCTGAAACTAGATAGTTTATGTACGGTTTTAGATATTTGAAAAAATACTACACCACCGAATAAAACGTTACATGCTTAATTTTTCTATAGAATTTTATAACTTACACAATTATATATTCATTTTCACCCGTGCAAGTATTTTTGTACGTTTTTAAATAGAAAAATTACATCGTCGAGAGCCGTGCATTTTGCGACATAAATTGTAGCGCAACACCACGACTTTTAGAGCAAAAACTGGCTACGCGAAGTCGCTTCTATCATAATATCTCAATGACTATGATTCAAGATTTTTCCAATAATCTTTTCTCATCTTCCATTATTCTAGTTCTTGGCTTGATGTGAACTAAATGAACTTGTCCACTATGAAGGTTTTAATTTAAAATTTAATCAGCGAACTGGTGGTTTACGCTGGTTATTTAAAAATTTAATGGAAATATGGAAAAAATATTGTATTGTAACGGGTCAACATTTTGCTATAGTTTTTTTATATTATGTTTAATTGCTGCAGTGATAAGCTAAGCTAACTTCTAGGCCGCGGGTCGTAAGTTCGACCCCTGTAGGGAACAAATATTTGCAGTCTTCTTTTTCCGGGATGATACCACCAACGAGGTGCTAAACATATAAATCTAAAATAATTTCTAAATATTGCTTTTCTTCTATTCCAAAATACTGAAAATAATATTCAGATTATTGAGACTATTAGAAAATGGTCTGAGTTAATCTTAAGATACACCTATTCTCTCAAACATCAGTAAGATACCTACTAAAAAATATTTTCTAGAATAGTTTTACTAATAGATACTAAGTTAACATTTCTTACTGAAAAAACTACATAACACAACATTTGTATTGCAAAACGCGCTGCGTAAATTACCAGAAACAGTTTGTTTTTTAAATACACCCGCAAAAATGATGAATGTTGAAAAAAAAACTTACGAAAAGGGAAAATAAATACATTGACTGTTATCCGAGCATTCGCAATCAATTGTGCCGTTATGAGGGTGACGTGTATTGAATTTATTATATCCGGAACGAGTTTGGGTGAACAAAAATTATGGAACTCGCGCCATCGTCACGTCAGTGGTGCGTGCCCGGGTTTGAACTCGAGACCTTTGACATGTCAGTACCACAACTATTCTATCGGTACTTCTATCGGCAGGCCCCAAAGACTGCCCCGCATGTTTTTTATATGTATTACGAAACTAGCAAACAAGCTTACCTGATGGTAAGCGGTTACCGTAGCGAATGGAAACTGGCAACACTAGGGATGTCGCTTGCGCGTGGCCGATCCTGTTAGAACCTTTTTTAGGACCAAAAGAACTTCATGAAAAGCCTGACTCTACAGTCGAATAACCTAATTGGTATACATGCAACTATAGACCTATCTATGTGTGGATGTAAAGCAATTAGCTGGTTCGACTGTACGTGGTATGAAGATCAGGAAACGTACATGATTTATTAATAGAATAAATAACGAAGTTTACGTGTTTACAATTAAATACATTTTCCGATTTTACGATACATTTTAAAAGAGTTTTTTAACGGATTCATCTCTATAAAATAAACTACTTGGAACATTGAAAGAGACATTTAATATTTCCTAAATATGTTTAAGAACTTATTGAAAATAAAAGCCCTTTTTACTTCTCTCAAGTATTTCTAAAAGAACAACAACGTTCTCCATTCTTAATGGAGAATTCAAAAAATAATATAATTGGACATCTCTCTCGCGTAATTAGATAAGTTATTAACTTCATAACGTGCCAGCTTGCGATACGCAATTCCATTCAGTGGTCATAATATCAAGAAAATGTTTCAAGAAGAGAAAAAGACAGATAATAGTTTCCTTCATATTTTTTCTTTATTATAACACCGATGACATAATTATCTTGGGACCGCCCAAAAAATGATTTTAGTATTTTTATACGGCAAAACAATGTTTGCCGGGTCAGCTAGTATTATTTAATTATTTTTTTAAACAGTACTTACCTAAAAATATTGATATAATTTATCAAAACGATCCACATTAATATTTGACAGCTTTGCGCGACGTTGTCAGCTCTCTGATTGCACCCTCGTTAATCAGATTACTGTGAAGCGAATTCCATAGACAATATAATGTCAGTTATGTATGAAAGACGTTTTATTATCTTTGGACGGGGAACTTTATAACATATTATAATTTATGTTAAACTTGTACAGCGGGGGAAAACGGTGAATGCATTTTATGCTCGGTTGAACTATGTCTGCATTTCCCTGAATTATAAGTATACCCACTTACTTAGTTACTGCTTTGTTATAGTGGTTGGTTGAAGCCGCTTTATTTTAAGGCAATAAGGGGGCGAACGGGCAGGAGACTCACCTGATGGAAAGTCATCTCCGCTACCCATGGACATTTGCAACACCAGAAGGCTTGCAAATGCTTTGGCAAACCTTGTAGAAACCGTTTCGGTTTCTTAAAATGGGTAGTTACTAATTGACAACAAATAGAATGCCCATGCTGTCAGAATAGTCACTCCCCTAACAAGCTTTGGTAATCTTACTCACTCGCAGAAACACAACTATTGTTGTTTCACTAAGGTCTTCTGTAAGGCGGAGGTACTTCCCCAGTCGGGCAGTTCAATGTGAACCAGGAATCTTGCCATGCCCTACCGCTTAATTCTTTATTGTGAATGTTATATGAATAATTCTCGAGAATGAAATACGCTATAGCGAAAATATCCCAGATACTGGCCTGTACGAGTGGCCTTGAAACAGATAAAAACAAAAAATATTTCAATAGCTTTGTTTGTTTTTAAACGCACCCACGTTTTTTATTGTTTATTAACCGAACTATTATCTATTGAATATTTCTAGTCTAGTTACTAGTTTAATAGTAGTAGTATTCCTAGGTTCACTGAAGTAACACTTCGATTGTTAATTTTCCAACAAATTCTCAGTAGCGCTTGGCAGTTTAGATTTATGTCCGTTTTTTGGCAATAGGATTTTATACTTGATAAACTATGGGTACATGAATACATGACACATCTGTTATATTATTTTTATCAATTACTAGCTGACCCAGCAAACGTTGTTTTGCCACATTATAGGGGTTGGTGGACTACCCCTAACTTTTAGGGGGATGAAAAATAGATGTTGGCTGATTCTCATAGATACCGGATAAGCACAAAAAATTTCATCAAAATCGGTCAAGTCGTTTCGGAGGAGTATGGCAACGAAAACTGTGACACGAGAATTTTATATATTAGATTAAACATCTTTCAAAATCTAAAAATAATTTATACTACCTACTAATTTTCTTCAAGGTAAAATCCTTCTGAACATAAGTATCTTAATCTTGTAAGATCAATCATCTCCCCAAAAATACATATTACCGAACAATTTTACTAAATAATCAATTCGTCAGCACATACTCGTAGCTCAAGGTTCAATTTCTGAGTCACGATCGAACTATTTTGATATATTTAGACGTTGCCCAAATATTTGTGTTAGCCAGATATAATACTCATTAACCATAAAAAATATACGGTGGATTACATAAATACATACATCGGTAGGAGACTCGTAAAACTTCGTTTATTTCCGTACGAAGATTTAGTAATGTAATCGAGCATTTATATTCTGATTTTAAAATCTCGCCGTTTAAAAATTACTCTAGGGCAGTCTAGGGTGATTAAACATAGGTTAAGTTGCAGCTTCAGTGCTCTGGTTTAACTCGGGAGATCATTTGTAAGTAAGTTTTGATTTTTAGTTTTTGGTCACAAGTTATAAGGGGCGATTACTATTACTATTTCCATCAACCGGGAGCGAATCCAAACTCCGATCTGCTACTAAAACTGCAAAATAAAAACTTAGAATCTCTGGATCAGTAGTCTTAACTAAACCTTTTTTATAACGAGGCGGTTTTATTCAAATTCAAATCATTTATTTCAAGTAGACCAGTATTACAGGTGCTTTTGAATTGTCAAACTAGTTGCACGGTTCCAAAAAGTAGGTCTTATGGAGAAGAACCGGCCAGCAACTCCATACATACTGTTTTAAATAAATACAAATTACAATATAACAAGTCAATTCCTTTAAAATGTTTTTATGCAACATTAATATGAGAATAATGCAGTTTCATGTGAAATGTATCAATTATTTACCCAAGACAAAAAAAAAGTAATTCAGAATGCCTTAGCATGTATGAGTCGACCAGCCTCCACCGACAGCACCCGTTCACGAGTATGACGTATGTATCAGCGCCGTTCTACTCTACTCTACTATAAAAAAGTCATTAGAAAAATGCAAAAATGAGTGGAAAAACTTTATTGTTTTTTTTTATATGTAAGTATATGCAATGCATGTAGCCTGGCGTGCAAATAATTTTCATTCAAAAATATAAAACCCGGAATTCCTTTGATCTACATTGTAATAGCCTATTAAGTCTTATTATCACACAAAAGCATAGGATTCCCAATTTCAGGGTGTAAACATACGGGACTGAAATTGTTGCGGGCACTCTGATCAAATAGCGATTGAGCTTGTAGTACTTTTTTGTAATTTGGAATGTGCTTTTTGCTTTTATTTATTTGGGATAGACAAACGACTTATCTTGTATGATATCGCCTTATATGTGTATTGGATATAATAATATACATATGTGTAATATTATAAAAGGACAAGCTGACTGACTGACTGACATATCAACGCAGGGCTTAAACTATAAGGGTCAGAAACTTGATATTTTGCACAGGGGTTTCTTTTATAACTTAAGGAAGCACTAAGAAAGGATTTTTGAAAATTCACCCCCTACGGGGGTAAAATGGGGTGCAAAGTTAGTATGACACATTGCCTTTTTTGTTATATTGCACGCGAACTAAGTCGCGGGAATCAACTAGTAATACAACTAAGAAATAGTACCTAATCTAAATTAACAAAAAAGCTTACGTTTTTACTTAACAAATTTATTAACACATATATTTAATTGTTGGCCATATATATATTATTTGTTTGGTGCGGGGATCAAACCCGTGATATGTGGCGCAGGAGCTGATTGCTGAACATTACACTAACCGCATTGTAAAATACAATAATGAACGAACAATAATCCCACGTAGTTAAAAGAAAATTTATTTTTTTAAATTTCACCATTTCTAGTATTCAAAAAAATATTTCATAGTTTCATTTATAAAGTTCATTAAAAGGCTTTATAAGTATTTATACCCGAATTTATTACCATGTATTATGTTATAAATATTTTAGAAGTTAACTTCGTTAAAACAAAAGAGCCTTATTTAATTATAATTAGACGTCTTCATAAGCGTAATTAAAGTCTTTAGCGTCAACTTAAAATCGCTTCGACTAATATTATTAGCTCATTAGTAATTTTCTTCCCTCATAATATTAGTCTGGAGATGATATACTAAAATATTTTAAATTTAAAATAGCTCTGTTTATATTCAATTGAAGTATTTAATTTAAAAACCTTACCTTACCAGTTCTTCTCCATAAGACCTACCTTTTGGAACCGTGCTACTAAATTCAATTTAATTCGACAATTCAAAAGTACCTGTATTGGTCTAATTGAAATAAATGATTTGATTTGATTTGATTGATTTGAGGAGATTTTTTTGTATATATTCTTTAACATACACACTAATAAAATGTTTTTAGTTAAGTAAGCAAGAAAGCTTACAGCTCGCCTGGTGGTAAACAGTTACCGTAGCCTGTGGGTATCTGCAACACCAGAGATATCGGCCGCCCATTGTTGATCCTATATGTATGTAGAATGAAATTCGTATCAATAATAATCACACTACTCACCTATTGCCCAAGCGATTGACAATCCATCATCATCACTGCTGGGTATAGGCCTCTTTCCATCCATGCCATTCGCTTCGGTCCTGTGCCAATCTCATCCAGATTCGACCCGCAAACTGAACGATATCGTCGACCCATCTTGCCGGACGTCCAACACTACGTTTATGGCCTCTTGTCCACCACTCAGTGAGTGACAATCCATAGAAACATTAATTTAAATGTATATAGGTACACTACAATAAGTGGCACCTTGGATATGACCATGACTCACCATAGTATTGAAAGTGAGATGTGCTGAATCCTATTGTATTAGACCAACTTTTGTATAACCCTATTCTCTGGCGAATAAGAGCGCTTATACACGCTAAGCCGTATTCTTGCATTTCATCTTCTCTGCAATAAACACGATAAGTTTTCGCCCATAAATCCAACAAAACTCTTGTCGTGTACATGATGAATTATTGGTCCTATCTACAGCAGGCACGGTGATATTTCTTAGCGTGTACAACTGGCCTAAAGATTCTATTCTATTGTATTCACTACCAAGAAGCACAGCATCAGCATGAAGACAAACACAACTGCTGCCCCCGCGGGCCAGTCCTCAATTGCATTTCCCGTATATTTCGAATTTATATTTCCTCTCTAAAACTCAGTCAATATAGTTAAAAAGCAGTAAAATGTTACAAGCGAACATAACGTTATATAGCTGCTAAAAATAACGGTTTTTTATGCAGTTACGACGTGTAAAAATGTGCTACATTGTTAATGAGATATCTCCCTATTAATCTCATGGTTTATTAGTTGTTGTAAGATTTAGAAACTTAATTGTATATTATAGTTAACAGCAAAATTTCTGAAAATAATGAGCTTGTTGTATAAGAAAACAAAATGGTTTTTAAATAAAAAGAATACGTAACCTAAAAGTTATTGTTTTTTTTCGTTCACGATTATTATTTTTAAATTAATATAGGTACGTTATAATAATTTAGCATATATTTACGGATTAGGCTATAACCATCATACTAGTGTACCTAGTGCCAACCGGCACTACGCTAGGCAACACTCGCACATTTTACACGCCATTGAGAACAGCTTTCAGACCACTAGGCTTAGTAGGCAGACTAAATAATAGGGGGAGTCACAATTCTAGGTCCAGTGGGTACAAGGTTTTTGATAGGAAGTCTAATGGGTCCTTTCAAGTAGGTAGGATCCAATTATGAAGGTCGAGTAGGTAGACCATTCTGACAGCTTGGGCATTCCTTTTGCTGTCAGCTTAGTAATTCCCTATTTTAAGAAACCTAAACGGTTCCTGCAGGGGTTGGCAACGCATGTGCAAGACTTCTCGTATTATTGTACGTGTCCATGGGCGGCGGTGATCTCTTACCATCAGATGAGCCGCCTGCGTGTTTGCCCCCTTATCACCATAACAAAAAAATTAACCCCTAACAGGCAAAATGGGGAGGAGATAGTATAAAATTGGAGTATAAAATTGCGCGAGCGAAGCTGCAAGCAACAACTAGTATTTTATACATGTATATCAAGCTAAACGGGTTGTTCGTCCCCGTTCAAGAGAATAAAACTCTTTAAAACTAGTCTGTCTTAGTTATTCGCGAGTACCGTCACGTATTTCTTAGACATACTACGTTCAGACTAGACAAATGGCCCTCTATAAAGAATGATACAAGCACTTTATACTTTATCCAACCAGCTTATAGTACAAAGACGTTTGTTCAATACGGACTGGTTTTATTGACTTCTTGAAGAATAACATTAAACACGCCATTTTTTATTCATCATCAAGTCAATTATTGTCTCACTTTATTAGGAATTAGGAATTAGGCTTTTGTCTACCTCAGAAAATCTCTCTGGCATGAAGATTCTCCCTCACAATGTTTCCTCCATTTAAATACGCATATAATTTTGAAAAATCAGTGGCATATGTGCCTTGGGGCCGAGCTCCGAGACCTTTAACTTCCCAGTCTACTGGTAACAGTACCAGGCTCTCATAGCTTAATAAAAGTATAAAGCTTCGAACAAACTATGAGGCATTCAAATTTCAACACTATTGTATACTAAACTAGCTGACCCGGCGAACTTCGTACCGTCTTACAGTCAATGAATATTATCTTTTAGCTAAACTTAAATTAATATTTAATAACGAAATAAAATGAACACAAAAATGCATCAATAGTTTATTATGATATAAAAAACAATAAAATTACAAAAACCAACACCTTAGTAGCTAAAATGCTCGCTCAGATAACTATTTGTTATTTTTATTGATATTGTTGTCGTTAACAATGATGGTCGGGAATATTTTGTTCATGAGCTCATCTTTCAATGAGCCGAAATTGCAAAGGAAGTGAAATAGATCCACTATAATGGTTGACTGAAACTCAGCAGTTACCAATAGTCAGCAATAGCTTCGAGAAATTTACATCAGATAGATCGTTAGTAATGTGAAACCACGGAATTGTTGTGATAGTTCGATCATTATCACTGAGTGATCGACGTCGATGTGAAGACAGCATCGTAACCAGTGATAGTCTTCTGGATAAAGTTTGGAATACTTGCAGTCGACCATGCACGGTGATTAGGGGTTGATGGCACCACACGTTTCATGAAACATATTCTCAATAACAACATGAAGTCGGTCTAGGTCAGTCAGGAATATCGGCACATATTATACCATCTTCGTGTGGTTCAATCCTTTCGACTAACCAAATAAGAACGTATGCATGCGGCAAGCCTCGTTTTTGGCATTTGATTGTATACATCAAGCATAGATCACCAAAAGACGTGATTGCTTAACAATGTAGTTCATCGGTGACTGGGCTTTTTGTTTGAAGACACGTGTGGCAATTTGTGGTAAAGAAAGTCGTGTTAGTTACACTACTTATAATTCAAGAAGGGCTTTACCGATATGGCTGAAAATTGGTGAGGAGGTAGCTTAGAGCCAGGAGACGGACATAGGATACTATTTATTCCGTTCGACAGCGTTCCCGTGTGACTCGACATAAAACAAATTAACTAACTTTGCCCGATGCAAACGCTAGGATGCAAGCTGTAATCATTGCTGCAATCGTATCGAAACGCTGCTCGATTCAAATCAGCACTTGATAAATCTCTTGTTCTGCGTCGCAAATTATCTATTTGTTGACCTCTGTCGTTCGCCCGACGATTTTGCATTGTCGACCGAGCCGTTTCACGCGCTGCCTCACTTTGCTCTTGTGATTGAGAAGCACGAAGTCGAGCCATACTACCGCGGCGCTGTTCACGTGCAATTTCTTGTACTTCTTCAGTCCTTTCATTTGCAGTGTTTCGTATCCTTCTTGCATTACGGCTTTGTTGGGAAAGATTCGATCGTCTTGGTCGCGGCATTAGTAATTAAACTTCACTCCACGTTTTATAGTAACTTAAGTATTTTCACAGTAGTGTACAGATGACAGTCATAGAAATGACAGTTATGTCAGTTTTCTTCGTTTTCTTTTCTAATGTAAACTGCTAAGGTTACAATGAAAGCGGTAATATACCTAGTATATAAATAAAAAAATATATAAATGTTTTATGGCTGTCGAACGGAATAAATAGTATCCTATGTGCGTTTCCTGGCTCTAAGCTACCTCCTCACCAATTTTCAGTCATATCGGTAAAGCCGTTCTTGAGTTATAAGTAGTGTAACTAACACAACTTTCTTTTATATAATATATAGAAAAAATCGCAGAAAAATTCGCTGATTCCAAATATGTATATAACTCAATATCGCAAAAAATGTCGCTTAGATCAATTAGCCTTATAACCATCGATATATAGATTTAATATTCAAAGTCTACTATTAAGTTCCTCTTACATATTAACTTAGGTTCAAAACATCAAGATATAATTAAACCTACTACTTACTCGTGGATGGTGCACGTTAATTTAATAGGTATTTATTAAATTCTAGTACAAATTTCTCATAGTAAACCTAAACTTTCATATTAATTCGGCTTTTCATGTAAAATTGCGAATATTTAAATTCTAGGAAAGTAGGGTGTATACCTTACCCTACTTTTCTAGAATTTAAATATTCGCAATTTTCAGCTTTAAGTTTCTTAGAATAGGGGAGATACTAAACTGACAGCAAACAGAATTCCCATGCTATCAGAGCTCTGGTACCGTTACTCACTTTCTGACACTACATCTTCAGTCACTGTCGGGCAGCTCAATTTAAGCGCTAAATTTCTCTATTCCCTACCTCACTAATCAAAACGGGGTGCAAATCCAAACCCCTAACTGCTATTAAAAAAAAATTTAGAAAGACTATGGACCTGAGAATTGAAGTCAGGACTCTACGCTCCAGCAACCGAGTAACCACTGACAGTCTCGAATGTATTAAGAATTTTGTAACCAACCAACGAATTCATAGCACCACAATCCCCAAAAATCGTAAACATAGCAACATTTTATTCCTCTGAATACACACTGGCTACCCCATTCTGCAAGATTTAGCAAAGTTTATAGATATTTGTGGGATATAAAATAAGATTTTATGAGATCGTTCCCTTGGAAAGCTTCCAACTCACCTGTGCTGGATATAAGGCTCAATTTGGCTTGTAATATCGCCAAAATGTCATAATGACACATAACATATTGGCTTCGGCAATGTCGAGCCAATATTAGTGCGCGGAAGTTTAATATGAGCTTATTTGATTTACAGTTTTTTTCTTATTAGACTGTTAGGTAATCCTGTAACGACCTTGGACGATGTAGGGGGTTTTCCAGAACTGCAGTAGGTGGAAATATAAGGGTTGATATTGGCTTTGTTTGAAATTTTATGCCAAAGTTAATAAAATATTTACAGTTTTTGAAGATTTTCATGATTGCAATTAATAAGTATGATAATTTTGATGCGTATAGCGCATGACCGGTTGTTGTGGCGATCCTTGGGACCTATATCCAGCTGAGGACGTCTAACGGTTGATATGATGATGATGATGATAATTTTAAAGGTTAGTAGCGTGTAAAACATATTATTGGGAGTGGTTTGAGAGGATCTGTTATACGAAAAGGAAATTCAATGAGGAAATATTACAATTTTTTTATGAGAAAAACAGCAGGCGGCAAATGGAATGGTTCCACTCGTTACAACATTGTAATTTCTTAAAGAAAAATCTGACATTTCTGTCAGATTTTGTTATAAAAGAAATGGGAGAAAAGAAGGTTTATACAGAGATTTCAGGCTACAATTGAAGGAGAAAGTAAGTAGGGAGTCTTATAAAGACGTCAAAAACGATGTAGATTATAAGAACAGTGACAATTGCTCCGTCAAAAAGTGACTCTTTTAGACAAATAATTGTAACTACGTATCCAGGTAAGACTAAATAATAACTGACTCGATTGATAAGAGATCAAATAATAATAATAATTATCTCTACATCAGACGATTAGTAGCGAGGTGCGTGGTACCTGCACATAAATATAGTAAATTGAGAAAAACAGTGACTAGTGACTGCCGAGCAAGAGGTCCTGGGTTCGATTCCCAGGTCAAGTGAAGTTTTATTGGGATTTCTATGAAATTCTCAGTAGCAGCTCGGAGTTTGGATTCGTGCTCGGTTAATGGCAATAGGCTCGCCCCCTATTAAATGGGAATTAAAACATATCGGCGAAATGTGGGTGTACATTAGAACACCTCTGCCTAACTCTTCGGGGACGACAGGCGTGATGGTATGTTAATGAGAAAAACATAATGGAATTAATGTACCGACTTTCGCGCTGTAACAGTTGGATCGCTCATATTATTATATTGAGAACCTGTTCTTTATAGTCTGATTATTTAAATATAGTATTTAATTTATGCTTTATGCTCAAGTTATATATGATAGTGGGGATCAAAACAGGCTTTACGGTGAAGTTTCCCTACACAACTTGGGTACTTGGCAGTGTAAACCCAACTTCACGTCAAGTTTCTAAAGTCTCGGCTTAATTATTTGAAAGTTGGCCACGATTTCTGTGAAATTTAGTTTATAATATTATATTAAACAAGACCTAGATGTAACCTTGAGATATAGTTATCAATAAATGTTTATTTAAAATAATTTTGTAGTAATTCTATGTATAATCGACTAAATACTCACTGAATATATCTGAATGCTACGGCCCGCCTGATAGTAAACGGTTACCGTAGCCTAAAGACGTTTGTTTGCAACACCGGAGATGTCCCTGATGCGTTGCCGACCCTGTAGAAACTGTTTAGATTAAACTGACAGCAAATGGAATTCCCATGCTGTCAGAATAACGAGCTCCGGTAACCTTACTCGCTTGCAGAAACACAACTATTGTTGTTTCACTGCGGTCTTCTGTAAGGCGGAGGTACTTCCCCAGTCGGGCAACTCAATTTGATAGAGAAATCTCGCTATATCTCTCGCTCTGATCATTTGAGATATTATTACATGTATTTTAAATTAACGTTGTAGTAAACGCTGCCTTTTATGATACGGGTCCCGGTCGAATCTCGGTAGGGACAAATGTTTATGTAATAAGCATCGACATTTGTATCCGAGTCATGGATGTATCTATGTAAAATATGTATGTATTTATAAAAAAATGTATATATGTAGTATATCAACCTTCTAGTATCCGTAACACAAGCCTCGTTGCTCACCACGGAACTAGATGGCGCTGTGTCATAATGTCCGGGTATATTGAATTATTTACTTTGTTATTATCTACAATAGCTGAAAAAGCAAATGAAATTGAACTAAGCGAACTAAAGCATCCATTTCATTCACGTTAAAATGCTCCTAACAAACAACGTCCAAAAGGATTATGTAATATAACATCATGCATTCCCTAAGGGTTCACAGTGGAATGCTTAAACCTAAGACCATTAAAACCTACACCCACATTCCCCCCTACCTTCTAGGTCCTGTATGAAGAGGGGGTTTTTAGTTTTCAGACCACCCCTCCGCCCCCCCACCCAGCTCTTTTGTGAAGAGTTAAAATGAGGTTACACTATACGCAGGTCAAAAATATAATTTCGTGAATTCGTAAACACATACCATCACGCCTGTCGTCCCTGAAGGGTTAGGCAGAGGAGTGCTAATAATGTACAATTACATTTCACCGGTGTCTGTTTAGGTTCCATGTAATAGGGGGCCTGTCTACCGCCGGGGTTGTGGTGCATGCTTTTGCGAATCCCATGGCCCCGGCAATCGGGTTGGTGGCGTTGACGGGTGCGGTTTTTTAGTCGGTAAACGCTCATATTGGGCGGAGTCCGACACACCCCGTCGCCTCCCCGGGCAGTGGGACGGTCCGTAAAGGATTTTTACGCACTTAAAAAAAAGGGCCGGTCTAATAGCATCAATCGGACACGAGTCCAAACTCCGAGCTGCTACTGAAAATTTCATAGAATACCCCAACACCACTTTGCTCGATCCAGGAATCGAACCCAAGACCTCTTGCTCAGCGACCACCAGACCAACGAGGTAGTTATATGATATAACTATCAACTATCCGGTGAAGATGTAATAAAAATCTGTGTTTACTCTTATTAAATGTCACAAGATAACGACTTGAATTTTTATATTTTCAAACTAGTTTTGAGAAGATAATATGAAGAGGGATATATTGCAAAGTTAACCCTGTTTTAAAACTGACATTATACTAAGTTTGAAGTACATTTTTATATGTTCTACTATTAAAGATATCAGTATTAAAAAGCTTATTGCTCACCTCTTAGAACCAGATAAATACCATTTGCTATTTAGGACATGTTACAATTTGATTTATTAATAGCCAAAAATAGTAAAAATCACACAAATTTACACAATAATTTAATAGATTGGTTAAGTGACTTATTTTTTATGGAGCATCCTTGACAATTTTTTTATACGCTTTGATAAAGACGTGAAGGAAGTCATAATGGATATCACATTGATCACTGTATTCATTTGTAAGTTTACATAAGCGAGGAACCGGTTTCCTCATGATGGTTTTCGCGTCAAAGTCAAAGTCAAAATATCATTTATTCAAAGTAGGCCAAATTTAATTGACTCTTTTTGAACGTCAACAATAAAGATAGCCCCCAAAAACGCCCGCCCTTCACAGCTTCCTAGTGTTTTTGCTGGGAAGAAGAAGCGGCGCAACAAACTCCCCAGCACACATTTCTGTCTGTTTATTTAATAATAAAGCGCGTAGCGTTTAAACCTTTGGAGGTTTAAACGCTACGCGCCTTTATCGCCTTTATCTTGGGATAAAGGCGTGATTATAACTAAACAAATACTTAAGTATTACATCCAATAGTTGTTATTTTCTCAGAACAACTGTGTTTTATTATTTCTTACCTTGTAAACAGTTGAAACGAGTATCGTTGTTAATTAAACCTGTAACCAAAAAAAAACAATAATTAATCCCTTGGGAATCTACATAATCTATTAAACTAAATATTTAGACTGGCTGACCCAGCAAACGTTGTTTTGCCACATTATACGGGTTGGTGGTAGAAGAGTGAAAATTTATGGTTATAAAGGGTATTTTTAATGCCAAATCATAAAAAAAATGTTTTGTCAAAAAAATTAAAAAAAGTCTTGTGAGGCATATCTCTATCGCCGAGGGGTGTAAAAAATAGCTTACGACCGATTCTCAGACCTACCAAATATCTTAATGATTCGGGGTTTTTGACAACATTGGATATTAAGCACTTTTTATACGACTGTACCCACGTGATTATACAAATAGCCCAACTTCAGACTGGTAACTTTGTTATCCATTATACGCATTAATCCAAGCTGACAGTCAAACACTATTTGCAATCCAAAGCACAGTCTAATACAATTGTCTTCAGTTTGTTAACAAACAAGTTTTTTTACGCGACTGTCCAAACAAATTACCATAGTTTTTTCAAGGATTAACTGTCAGTCTGGGCAACTTGCAGCGCTTTTCCCGTTAATCGCTTTAGGCATTAGAATGCAGCTCCCAATAAGTTAGCGCTGCGAGCGGCTTTAAACTATGTTTATTGGTCACAGAGTAGAGAGAGACAGAGAGGTAAAACAATTATTCTTTTGCTGTGAAAGTAAGTAAACATGTCTAATAACACCACTGCCGTTTATAACTAAGTTGTGATACCCTAGCAGTGTTAGTAATGGACTGTAAATTCAAAGGCCAGGAGTTCGATTCCAAGGCAGGCCCCATTGACTATTCGAGGTTATATGCGTATTTATCATGAAAAAAGAAAATATCGTGAGAAAACCTGCATGCCTGAGGGATACTCTCGATAGCATGTGAAATCTACCAACCTGCACTAGGCTAGCATGGTGGACTATATAACCCCTATATAAACCTCTTAAACGGGAGTAAATCCGGGCCCAGCAGTGGGATAATAACTTTGGTTGACAATGTTCATCATTGTCAACCAAAGTTATTATATAAAGACGAAATATTAGAAAAAAAAAAACAATTTTCAAAGCCACTGAAAGAAATTTATCAATTAAGACGCTGTTATTTTTTACTCTATGTTCCTTTTTCAAAAAACGAAACTTATTAAAATGTCACTTTTTTTCTGACGGTTGACTTTCTTGTTACATTTGTTGGATCCCAGAGGCAATCGGAAATAAAAAGTAACTTTAATCGTACCGATTCGTGAAATTCGATTTACGAAATTTTGTTTTTAATTATGGTCGCTGGATTTTAAGGAGTTCACTCGTAATAGCGTTTGCGTAGGGTTGTTCATAAAATAGTAGGTAAGTATTTTTCAGTCTGTCAGTGAATAGGTTTTTATAAAAACAAATACATACGTAGGTATACCTATTATGATGGCTCAACATGCCTTAATGACACAATGGATTTTGAAGTTAAAAGTCTTGGGTTCAAACCCAGTTCAAACACAGTCCACTGGTCATGACCAGTGGACTGCGAAATCGACGATCTCGAGTCACTAGGCGTTAGTTTGTGACTAAATTTGGTTTATTGCATATCCCGAAGTTAACTTAATTGAATGTTGTCAAGTTTCGGATTTGTGGTGAGTGTAAAGACATACCTAAGATCTTGTTTTGGGTTTAGATGTAAGTAGGTAAGATCAGAGGCGCTATCCTGTCGGCCGCGACATAGCTTTGCCGGCACATTATCTCGATTCCTGTCGTAGTTTCGATACGGGTACGTTTGAATATAATACTATAACAAATACAATTGGTTTTATTTACTTCTCGTTACACTCATCACAAGTCTAGTGGTTGTGCATGAAGTATAATGTCGCTTGCGGGACTTTCATAGTGTAAAATAATTTACATACACTCACAAATTTCTTCCCATGGGGGTTGGCAGAAACTACAGAATGCCAACGGCTACGATCCCCGCTTACCACTTTTGCCTCGTCCACATTCAAATATCTCGTCTTGCATGCGCGCCGGTTACGAGTACTGCGCACCTGACTTTTTAGAAGGAGTTCACCAATTAGATCAGTGTATGTCTCTTTAGGTTAGTCGTGTGATACTATTTTAGGTAACAGATACCTATCATCTTCATCAACTCATTTACTGTTCCTTGCTAGGCTTGAGTTTTCTTTCATTTGAGAGGCGGTTGGCAGACTTCCCACGCTTCGAGGTCACCTCACGACGTTTTTCTTCACTGTTCCTTCAACTACAGTCCACTTGTTACATTATTAGGCTATCACAGCTCATACAGACACATAATAAATATGTCAAACTGTAATTGACAAATTGTAACAGTTGTCAAATTTACGTGTTCCATTTTTAAATGCAAGATGAAAGTTTAATTCATGATTTTTGTGCCAGCCCTGTGAAAACGATAAAGGTAGATGAAAAGTTAATGTAATGGTACCCAAAGGACCACTGGTTACGTGACTAAGGACCGATTTATTCAATGTCTTTCAGAAACATCATATACCTAACTCAATGATGATTTTTACTTAATCTATACCTACGTTATTTAAAACTAGCTGCCCCCCGCTGCTTTGCCTGCATGGTATATAAATAAAAAGTAGCATATGTGTCAATCCAAGTAATAAACTATAATTGTATGCTAAATTTCATTGAAAGAGTAACAAACATCCATCCATTCATACTTACAAACTTTCGCATTTATTATATTAGTAGGATGTTCTTGATCATGGTAAAAATGTGCCTGTGGTCAAGTATCTACGCTCATCAATAATAATAATAAATATTTCTGGACATTATGACACAGCGCCATCTAGTTCCGAGCTAAGTAACGAGACTTGTATTACGGATACTAGGTGGTTGATAAGTATACTATACTATATATTATTTTATACTTTTTTTTGTAAATACATACATATTAAACATAGATACATTCATGACTCCGAGATTCAAACCCGGGACCCATAGCACAGAAGGCAGTGTTAACTACCGCTGGACTAATTGGGTCGTCAAATCAATCGATCAGTAAAGTTTATTTCATGTTTATTTCTTTCGATTCGTTGGACCGCGCGGAGTTAATTTTCATAAAAAATAGAGTATTGTATACACACTTTTACATAACAGATGTCTGTATTTCCCCCCCGCGGAACCCGCATTAATTGTATTTGCCGACGGGTCCGAGATCGAGACGCCTACTTTTCTAGGCACGTGGAAGCTTCACGTGGAACATTCTAGACGTCGGGGCTCGACGTTTGGATTGGCCAGCTCGAAGTTATGAGATCGATTCAATAAAGCGTGCCTGGTTTGATAAATTTGAAACATTATTAGGACCCATAACTTATTAATTTGTCATCCGTGGTGCCTAGTAACTGGGTTCAACCCAGTTGTAAACGTTCGTTCTTGTGTCAATGACATTTAAACTCTATTCTGTCTCTCGCTTGATATGAAGGGATATTTGTATTAATCCTCCTATATAATTTCATAATTAAATTCGCTGCGGGTTCCAATACAGTTAAAATCATTCCCCTGGGACGCGGCGGACTTCGTTGTCTCGACGATTTTCTAAATGGTTACTATTGTTGATCCTGGCTTACAGGAGTTGCAGTAGTAGCGACTTACTACTATGGCAGGTATGTCGTATTAAAAAAAAGCATGCCGGGTATGTTTGGAAGCATTTCAAGCACAAGACTCAGATTTTAAAGTGTCAAATGAAAAAAAAATAACATAAACAATAATAGAGCATAAAGATGACATGACATCTGACCACAAAAACTTGAATGTCTCGAATAGTCTCGATATGGTAAGAAAGGTCACCCATCTATTGACCTTGATTGACCCAGAGATTGACCTTGGAAAGAATAGCTTGACGTTAAATACAGATTGACGAAAGTTTTTATTTCTTATCTACGGGCTCATCAATAATTAATATCAACCCGTTTACTTAAGTCTATATGACGCTTTTATTTTAACGGCTGTGACTTAATGACCTATAGTAATGATAATACTTATTTATGGATCAGTTACAATGCATAGCTATTAAAGGTGACTTTTAAAGTTCACAATGGCGCGTGAAGCTGTGACTTTTAAAGACAGGGTTGCATTAGCAGGGTTGCGTAGGTTGCATGTGAACTGTTAAGATATTATTATTAGTATTTGTACAATTTAACTTTAAAGTTGTTTTCGGACTTTTTAGGAGTTAAAACAAAGACAATTTCTATGGATTTTATTACTTGTTCATTTTAGTTTTTGGATTATTATATCGTAACGCCTGTATTACCGAAAGGGTTGAACAGATATGTTTTCTTAAGCTGAGTGTCAGCCACTTTCGGCAAATTTTAAGCGCACAAATCATAAACCCATTAATTTTATTTATTAATAATAATACATACATACACTCACGCCTTTTTCCCATGGGGGTGGGCAGAAACTACAGAATATTTGTGTATATTAAACATTAAACAATAGAGTTATTGTATTGTATTTTAAATTATTTAACTATCATTGTATTTTTTTATGGGCCTAGTTACCCGAAATAAATGAATTTAATTAAATTTAATTTAATTAATGTCCCACAGCTGGGCACGGTTCTCCTTTCAATTGAGAGTGCGCAAAAATAAGCACCAGTAAATCACTGTAGCACGTTTTTTTATATTTTGTACATTCTTTTGTATGCTCCTATATAAGCAGATAATATAAACAACATTTTTATCTTTTTCCTTTCTAGAGTAAGATTCCAGGGCCGCCAGACGTCACGTATTTTCTGACGAAGGAAATGTGGATGATTGAGTACTGCTAGTATGTACTAAGAACGCATGCCTACCAGCTAGCTTGCTTAGTGGGCCAATTTTTAGGTATCAGGAAATTAAGGTACATAAAAACATGATTACCTCACGTAAATTCTCCAAGCTGATTTTTACGTAGCTATATTATAGGCCTTAAAACTAAGTCGCCAATACATCCAAACACTTTCCGTCGGCCGTTTTACCTTACGGACACCTTAAAGGTCTCAAAATAATGACTACTCATTCAGTGCACAGTACCTAGCTCCTGGGTCGATATTATAACAAGGCTCTGGGCGATAACCAAAACCAGAGTCACCATAACATTAGTACATAACTATACAATAATAATATCTGGGCGTGCTAATAACGCGGAATTTGTCCACCGGCGGAGTTTTATTAAAATAAGTAAACGACTTAATTGACCCAGCGGCCACGCTTTAGCCAGGGATGTCAAACGAGATATTTCTTATAATATATTAAAATCTCGTATCACAGTGTTCGTCGCTGAACTCCTCAGAAACGGCTAGACGAACTTTTTTTTTTAAGTTTTTCAGTTTTAGGAAGTTCCTATTGATGTTTCATGTTACTTTATGGATCTATGGTCTGAAAATGACTGATGATGATTTATGAGTATTGGTATACCTAATAGTCACGCTTACGACCGCTGATCTTACCACGTAGTTAAAATAACTACATACCTACCTACAATGGATTGAATCTGAACACCGTGAAAGTGTTCTCACTGTCTCGGAGTTAAATTGTCTCCCCCTGACACAAGTACTCAATAATACTCAAGTTGACGGATCACATCACCTATCTCTGTTCCTCTTCATTACACACTGTTTTTGTGTCTCTTTCTTTTCGTTTTGCTGTGGAACATTGAGATATTCTGGAAATAACCCTGAGTTGTTGCTCCGTAAGTTGTAGAACAAAAGCTAAATTCTGAAGGGATACTTGGAAACGTAATTATTCCATTAAAATTTAGTAAACAAACACTATAAACTTATTAAGCATAAAAAAATTGTCTACATTGTAGAATAAATTTTATTTACAAGAGAAAACTTATCAATAATGCCGAATAACTTTTTTATTCTCTCTAGGAAAATAGACCTAAACACATTCGAGATATAGTCTTAAATTGTTAAAAAGGAGACAATAATATATTGAATACAATGGCAGCCCTAACGTTTACGCACACATATGCAGGTGTACAACTTAGGTGTAAGATTTCAAAAAGTTTTTAACTAGGTATAGTTCCCACAAGGTGTGCTGTATTTACGTGCATTATTTTTAATCGCGTGCCAAAAATGAGTAGATACCTACGGTTTATTTAATTTAAATCGAAATAGAAAACTTAATGCACTGTACAACATTTTTCTCGATGCTTTTATTGCATTCTTATTTAATGATAATTTAAAAATTACCACATGGCAATAATGTGTAGTATTTTTTAAATTTAGAGTTAAAATAAAATACAAAAATATTTCAGGGACAATGTTGGTAGCCCTGCGGTAATAGAAGTAAATTGGCCTCCCTTAGGGCAATGGATTGCTTTAATTTCACTTAGTCTGGAGAACATCTCACTGTGACGGCACGTGGTGGACTGAGTAAAAATTTGTGTTTTTACCAAACAATTTTTTTTTAAGATTTTTTTACTCAAAGCCCACCTGGTCTTATGAGCTGTGTGTTTTACTATTTTGTTATTTTGAAGCTAATTTTGCGTTAGACGTTTAAGATAAAATACTAATCTTCCAAGGAGGTAGGTAGAGGTAGTTGCTTAGCCGACAAAATTCATAATAATGTTTTTAGTTTTAGCAAAGTGTAGTTAGATGATAAATTAATGCAAAATCAACTTATTACTATCGCAACACTATACATACGTTCGCTATTGAACGAATGCATGAATGAATGCGGACCTTGTCGTTCTGAAACTCAGAGTCAATGGTCCCGGGAACAATTCAAGCCGCAGAATGGGGCGTTCGATATTTGACTAGTGAACGTTATTGAATGAAGAATGAGTTCCATTCCGTTCAGATTTTGAAATAAATTTAATATTTTTATTTGAATTTCTAATAATTCTATTTCTTGTCCCTTTGAAGTCGTATTAATGATGTCTTGTGTTTTAAATTCATTCAATGTTGCAATACCTTCATTAAAAATTATCGTTTTTCAATATAATGTTAACATAATGATCAAAGGACGAAAAAAAACAGAAACAAATGACAGTTATTTCGTGAATCTGATTTTGTTAATTATTTTATAATGCAACAGTAAATACAATTCAAAAGGAACCTTTCCATGAAATCAGCATGGAGGCAAGTTGTCAAATGAAACAGTAATTGGGAATATGATATCGCCATCTCACTCACACACTGTCACTTGAGTGACAGTGTTGCCACTCATTACCACAGGCACATTTTACAGATATGTTATTTGTTTTCACTTCGAGAAAGGCCATAGCGAGATTCCTTCGAGAGGTAAGGTAAAGCGAGATTCCTCACTATCACACCTAAAACAACAAATTAAACAGCTGTGGTAGCCTAGCGGTGTGACCAGTAGACTGAGATGTCAGAGGCCTTGAGTGCAAACACAAGGCACGCACCAATGTCTTTTCGGAAGTTATGTGCGTATCTATTACATGTTCAAACGGTGAAGGAAAACATCGTGAGAAAACCTACATGCTTGAGAGATTTTCTCGATGGCACCTGAAGTCAGCCAACCCGCACTAGGCTAGCGTGGTGGATTATAGCCTAATCCCTCTAAAAAATTAGAGGAGACCCGTGCCCAGCAGTGGGACAATAATGGGTTGATGATGACAGCTACTACTATTCAAATTATAGGTCCAGTCGCCAGCAGGTCAACCTTCTCGAAACTGTCGAATTTTCCCAACTGAACATGAACTTTATTAGTTTGTCATAAAGTTGAAAATCTATCAAAGAAATTTGACAGAATAGATTGTTTTAGCTTGATGTGCTGGCCACAGTACTTACCATGAAATATTTTACTAAGCTAAGCGGGTTGTTCGTCCCCGTCGAAAAATCTTGAGTAAAAAAAAGACCCTTACGATCCACTGTTCCAACCACTAGACTCCAATTTGTACAACGCTTATTATTTATTGCAAAAAACTATCTAATAGGTACAATCCGATTACTCTTCTTCCAATAAACTTGCAAAAAAAAAAAATATAGGTATAGGTTACCGCTAAAGAACAAACGCACCGCATACGAATTATATCTTCAACCAAATACACTGAGGGTTAATAGTCAGTCAATAGTCAGTTAGTCACAGAACCAAGTGGTTTCAGTGGGGTCAACCCTCACGTATCAGCGTTTCCGATTCCATGCTGACCTTTCTACGGGTTCATAAGAAAGGTTAGTATGGTATGGAATAGGATATATGTATATACATCTACATACACATTTATAGGTCTGTTCCTCCTATCTAGTTCGTTAAATTTTCTTTGATGGACGTTAAATAAATAAATAAATAAATATTCCTGGACATTATGACACACAGCGCCATCTAGTTCCGTGCTAAGCAACGACGCTTGTATTACGGATACTAGCTGGTTGATATACTACTAATATACTTTTTTTTGTAAATATATACATATTATAGATAGATACATCCATGACTCGGATACAAATGTTCATACTCATCCCACAAACATTTGTCCCTACCGGGATTCGAACCCGGGACCCATAGCACAGAAGGCAGTGTTAACTACCGCTGGACTAATTGGGTCGTCTCGCTAGTAGTAGTATGGATTAACTTTAAAAAATATATTTAATAGCTGTGGTAGCTTGGTGGTGTGATCAGTGGACTGAGATGTCAAAGATCTCGACTTCAAAACACCATTGACTTTTCGTAAGTTATGTGCGTATTTATCACATGCTCAAACGGTGAAGGAAAACAATAAATGAAAACCTGCATGCTTAAGAAATTTTACGCGTCTGAGAAGTCTGCACACATGTAGAAGGCTATCGTGGTGTGCTATAGCCTAATCCCTCTCAAATGAGAGGAGAAGTGTACCCAGCAGTGAGAAAATAATGGGTTGATGATGATGATGATGCCTGATGATAGGGGGTGCCCTCTAGGATAATTTGCTGGTCAACAACAAAATCCCTTAGTCAGCCGTCTACAGGTCCATTAAGTCGAGATATTTATCAACTCTGAGCCAGATGCTATGAAGATATTTTCAACAATAAAACGATATGATAACAAATTGACAACCCAATTGTCATACAAAAGCTCCAAATTTACTTTCCTAACACTATAAGTTCGTAATTAACCTACCTACTCCATTTAGACAAGCAGAGAGCGCTGAAAACAATAAGCAGCCCTTAGCATTCGAGGGTTAGAAGCCAGAGGTCAACGTAATTAACCCTTATCATTTTATAATTAAAAGTGTCATTTTGTCACTTAACGCACTTTGGTTCCATCGGCAAAATATAAACGCAAAAAGGGCTGAAATTCCTTTCTACTTGTAATTGAATTATAAGTCCGTTTATTTTATTATAAAAGGTTAGAATTGAAAAACTTTGAATGTAGTTGTTTAATTAATTATTTCGGTGTGCACACTGTGGTTGAACATGGGTAGAACCCAAACCAAATAAATAATCCGTCAGAACAAAGACATGTTTAACCTTTTGCACGGTGCTTGCAGAAATGAGAAATGTTTCGTCTTATCTAGTTTAAATGGAACCCTTTTTTGAAGTTCCCCAAAAACGAGTTTAAGTTTAATAAATAAATATTTCTAGACATTACGACACAGCGCCATTTAGTTCCAGAGGTAAGCAACGAGGCTTGTGTTACGGTTACTAGTTTGTTGATATACTTTTTTTTTGTAATTTTTGTGTGATACATCCATGACTCGGATACAAATGTTTATGCTCATCACACAAACATTTGTCTCTACCGGGATTCGAGCCCGGGACCCATAGCACAGAAGGCAGTGGTGACTACCGCTGGACTAGTTGGGTTGTCAAAGTTGTATTTAAAGGACATTCTCAAATAAACATCCGTAAAATGACCGCGTCGTTTGGTTTGTGGTTGACTGCCGCGAAAGGTTTCCTGGGTTCTATTCCCAGGCAAGCAAAGGGTTATTGTATTGGCAGCTGGGAATCAGCTAGGCTTATATAAATAGCTAATTATGTGAAAATGAAATTATATATCTAACATTATAATAAATATTACTAACAAATACATCATCTATAAAAACGTCAATTACGGCCTAATTATACCGGACCCATGTTGGATAATAAGTGGGCTTACTACGTTGAGGCCAAAGAAAAACTCGAGCCGTATCCAATGATATGTCAAACGGGATCCGTATCAATTGGGGTACCGTTTTTGTGAAGATAAAACGGTTCGACGGTATTGTATATCTGTCGGTTTTATATTTGGAAGAAACTGGGTTTTTTCGTTAGGACAGAACAAAGCTACAGGAATTCGAGTAATAGGATCATAATCCATACTTTCATACTAATATTATAAATGCGAACAAGTTTCTGTCCATCTGTTACCTCTTGAAGTTTTGGGTTTGACGCTCTCGGTGTTGCAATGTACTAACAGTGTTTTTCATTCTCAAGTTCTTCGTAACAGTACGGATTTTTAATTATATATAATTTTAGTTAATGGCAATAGGTTCCTCTCCTTTTAGTTTTTCTTTTTACATACAATTTATAAAACATAATGCTGTGTTAAACTTTATAAATATGTAAATCAGAGCCCTTTTGACTAATCATTCAGGGAATAAAAACATGATTGTATACGTTATTCAATTCTGTAAGTAGTTCTATCATATGCTTGTCGCCATAAGGACACATTGATATTGAATAACGTATACAGTCACGTTCAAAACTCATATTACATTTTCACGAAAACGATTCCAGTCGCGATCTTAATTACCATTTGAAATTGAGTCCCAAGACTTGGGCTACGTTTGCATTTAAGTGCTTTTAACTTAAATTGAATTCCAATTTAAATAATTATGCGGCCACCAAGAACACTCGTCGAAAGTTCAAATCTCCTTAACCGTTAATTTGGCTGTTTTGATTGGAGTTGTCTTTAAGTGGATCTAAGTTAGTACGGAAGATGATATTATTATTGGATTTCGGCTTCATCAGTATGCGGTAGTGCCTGATGGTCTACTTGGTGACGAGTGGAATTGGTCTGTCCACGAGTGAACGCGGAAGAAAGATGGGAAATTATCATCATACACTTGGCAATACTGGAACAAAATTATTTCTCCCTTAGAACGTTACGGTCTGCTATAGCAAGGTTTTTCCTAAAACTACGGCATGGGGTTTTCTAAGAAAGGACCGAAAATATTTTTAGATGGGCTAGACCGCCTGCGTTGCAGACGTCTATATCCAGGTATGGTAACTGCTAACTATCAATGGTATGTTTTTTTATACCATTTCGTAAATATTACGAAATATAAAAATATTTAATCCTGATGTTTCGAATCCTTTACACCATTAAATAATGTCAATGTGCCGGGATAAAATCCGTAAAAAATATATTTTTCGCGTAAGTTTCAAAACTTAATAATTAAATAAAACTATTTTGAAACTGTAGGACCAAAAAAAAAAGAACCATAAATCAATTATACTATATACGGGACCATTTCAACGAAATACAATTAGTTGGAGCGATATTTCTGCCGACAACAATATAAGTATTTTATTTGTAACGGACGACAGCGACGCGAGTCGGGGGACAATTCACAAGGGATTTACATTCAGACCACTGAGAGACGGATATCGTTAAAAACCTTTTTGGTATACACACGACAGTTATATATTTTTATTATTTCGAATATTTTCGTTTAGAGTAGACCTGGTAACAGGTTAGTATATGAATTTCCTCTTTTATGTCTTCCGAATGTAACAGAAAACCGATTTGAAATCGGAATCCGAAACTGGTTCCTTTTTAAGGAATCAGTTCTCTGGAAAAGAGTCCAGGGTGTGTGGGATTCTTAGCTGAACCCACATTAGTGGTCACCATCAGCTTATGTGAACAGGTCCAAAGTCCTCAAGAGTCCTTAAGAGACCATCTGGCACTCAGATACATAGCCCAATAAATTACATGTGTGGCATGTTGGACTGTAGCCTAATTTCATCTCTAATGAGTTGTAATCACGAGTTTGTAATCTGTTACTTACCACTGATAAATATTGAAAAATACGTAAATATACATATTTACGTATTTTTCAATATTTTTTATTAATCTATAAGATTTATGGATCTAACAATAATCATCAGTATCTTCACTAAAACTGTTACCATTTTCAACAAGTAAAATAAATGAAATTCAACAAAATGCACATTTTATTGTGGTTGGCAACCACTCTCCTCAGAAATCGTATCACTACGCGTTTAGTTATAAGACTGTGATAACGCTATACAACGTGTATAGTGCCATCCCTTTTTAATAACCTATTTATAACTACATAAATGCGTCATGATCCGGACATTCCATCGAAAATTTTTGATTCTAGTATTTACTCACATTAGCAAGATGACGTTTACACACACGGAAATGTGTGCGTGTGTTGTAAGTTTATTTACGGGTCAACATAATAAATGTTCTATACAATGAAGAGAGGATGAATGATAGGCAATTGACGAAAGGAATTTATAAGGCGGATGTCAGTGGAAACGCCAGGAGGCGCCCTAGAAGGACATACACCGATCTAATTGGTGAACTCTTTCAAAAAGGTTCAGGTGCGCAGTACTCGTAACGCCGCATGGATGACAAAATGTATGGATGTGACGAAACAAAAATGGTATGCAGGGATCGTAGAACGTGGCATTCTGTAGTTTCTGCCTACACCAATGGGAAAAGAAGAGCTGTGGTAGCCGAGCGGTGTGACCAGTGGACTGAGATGTCAGAGGTCTCGAGTTCGAACCCAAGGCACGCACCACTGACTTTTCGGAAGTTATGTGCGTATTTATCACATGCTCAAACGGTGAAGGAAAACATCGTGAGGAAACCTGCATGCTTGAGAGAATTCTCGATGGCATGTGAAGTCTGCCAACCCCCAGTAGGCTAGCGTGGCAGACTATAGCCTAATCCCTCTCAATTGAGAGGAGATCCGTGCCCAGCAGTGGGACATTAATGGGTTGATGGTGAATGGGAAAAAGGCGTGAGTGTATTATACATATGTATGATTGTATGTAATGTATTATGTGTATGATTGTGTACAATGTAATGCTCTAGCCCTGAGGCAAAAACTTGTCGGTCTGTAGTTCTATGTAGGTATTATTTTCTATTCCGTGTCTATCGTTCTGACCCCGTTTTCTCTCGTTCCTATCAAAATATCAATTAAACTCATCCAAAACTTATATTTTATATAGGGAAATGAGTTTGTTTGTTCCACTTTCGCCAGAAATTGATTTCCATATTATTCGATAGAAGTTTTGAGGATATCCGTGGGATCAAAACTTATAATCCTGTTAAAATGGACGAATAATTAATTCCTTGAATCGGTCTACAGACCTATTATAATGCTGGTCATGTTTTTAACGAATATAGTGTTCATTTAAGGTCATATCGACGATTAGCCCAGCGCTAGTTAACACTGCCTTCCGTGCTATGAGTCCCGCATTCAAATTCCGGTAGGCACAAGTGTTTGTGTGATGAACAAGATTAATTACAACATTTGTATCTGAGTCATGGGTGTATCTATGTATAATATGCATGTATTCACATAAAAAAGTATATAATTATGTAGTATATCAACCATCTGGTAGCTGTAACACAAGAACTAGATGGCGCTGTGTCATAATCTACGGATATATTTATATAAAAAGAAAGAAAGAAAGAAATATATAATTTATCTAATGTCATTATATATATCATCAATATATTTACAGCCCCACTGTAGGGAACAAATTTCTCCTAAAATTAAAAGATCATCACATTGATTTAGTGAGGGTTTGCAGAGGGTTGGCTATGACATATTATATGTCATAGCCAACCCTCAAGGATGCAGGTTTCCTTACAATGTATTCCTTCATTATTTCAGATTCTGTAATAACCTGGCCAGGAAAGGTAACTTTTATACTGTTCATATCAGCTGCTGTTTGTCAACTCTGCTGCGTTGTCTCATTAATATTAGCAGGTATACGGTGGCCCCGCCAGGGCTGCGGTGCATGCTTTCGCAAATCCCATCGCCCCGGCAATAGGATTGGTGGCTTTGACGGGTGCGGTTTTTTAGTCGGTAAACGCTCACGCTGGGCGGAGTCCGACAAAGCCTGATACCTTCTCGGGCGGCGGGATGGTCCGGTAAAAAAAGATTTACATTGGTACACTCGAAAACGTCATTGATATAACCCACAAAACCAATCGTGCCTTAATAATGGATTAGCGATCTAAATACAGAGAGTAAAATATAAGACCCTGTACGTTTATACTTATCATGTATGCTTTGGATTTAATCAAAGCAAACAAGATAGATTTAAGGCAAGTACAAATGTTTGTTGAAGCCGCTTTAACCCAATTAAGCGTGTTTGTCGTCAAACTATCCGGTTACAGAGTTGAGAATAAACCGCAGCTTGGACAAACTACTCACTGTACCGGGTCTGTAAATTAGTTTTAGTTTGAAGTACTCTTTTAGACAACAGGTGATTTTATCTTGTTCCTATTTTGTCATATTATTATCTGTCAAAGCAAAGCTAAACGCTCACTGAGTGGTGGCGAAGACGCCATAAACGTAGTGTTGGAAGTCTGGCGGCGAGATGGGTCGCCGATATCGTCACTCAATTTTCGGGTTGAACTTAGACGAGGGTACAAGATCGAAGCAAATAGCACGCATTCAGGGAGGCATATACCCAGTAGTGGAATCAGAAAGGCTGTGGATGATGATTATGATGATGATAAATAACGGTGTACAATATAGGAGGAGAGGATAGAGAGGTGTTCTGATAAATACCCAACATACGGCGATATTGTAATATCATGTAATAGGGGTTCTATTTCCATATTTCATGGACCTAATTGTTGCCCCACTGCTGGGCATGAGACTCCAATCATAAAAATCCAACACGGAACAGTGGGGAGACTTGAAATAAGATAAGATAATTAACACGCCATTGAGAAGATCTCTCAAGCATGCAGGTTTCATTTTACCATGGAGATTACATTTTTTTGGATACTTGGGTCAAAAAACCCAATTCGTAAGCAGTAAAAGGAGGATAGAGACGGTCCTAGAGTACGACACAGGCTGATAAAAAATAATAACTATAAGAAACATATAAATAAATAAATTAATATTTTAAAGAATAGAACGTTTATAATAACAAACGGTGTCATCAAAATTCAAAGACTTTTATTTACAATACAAAAGATTTAATTATAACATACCATCACGCTTGTCGGCCCCGAAAGGTTAAGCAGAGTAGTACTAATGAACACCCACGTTTTGCCGGTATGTTTTAGGTCCCATATAATAGGGGGCGAACCTATCGCCATTAACCGGGAATCCAAACTCCGAGCTGCTACTGAGAATTTCACAGAAAAACCCAATAACACTGCTCGATCTGGGAATCGAACCCAGGACCTCTTGGTTGGCAGTCGCACAGTAAGACCACTAGACCAACGAGGCAGTATATATATTGAATTCTTTGTTCAAAACAAATAAAATAATTGCATTAAACAGAGCTTAAACAAAGTAAATACCGTTCCAAATCATTTACAGTTTACATTTGTTTGACTTTTCAAGTTTTATATCTCAAAGTGAAATTAATTAAATACTTCAAATATCTGGTACGCAAATGTATATTCACTGTTTACCACTTTTAACGTAATACGTATAAAAAATAAATATTTCCGGACATTATTACACAGCGCCATCTAGTTCCAAGCTAAGCAACGAGGCTTGAGTTACGGATACTAGATAGTTGATATACTACATAACTATATACTTTTTTTTTATAAATACATACATATTATACATAGACACATCCATGACTCGGATACAAATGTTGATGCACATCACACAAACATTTGTCCATACCGGGATTCGAACCCGGGACCCATAGCACAGCAGGCAGCGTTAATTACCGCTGAACTAAACGAGTCGTCATAAATAATCTGAAACTTCAAGATTCAAATAAAATCAATGTACCGCGATAAAATGTATTGCAATATATTAATTTCCTGAAACAGCCAATTAAATTAATTAATACAAATACATATTTCAAATGATATGAATATGAAGACCGCAGTAAATCAACAATAGTTGTCTTTCTGCAATTGAGTAAGGTTACCAGAGCTCGTTGGGGGAGTGACTATTCTGACAGCATGGGCATTCCGTTTGCTGTCAGTTCAGTAACTCCCTATTTTAAGAAACCTAAACGGTTACTAAGGGGTTTGGCAACGCATTTGCAAGCTTCTGATGTTGCAAATGTCTATGGGCGGCGTTCATCACTTACCACCAGGTGAGCCGCCTGCTCGTTTGCCCCCTAATCACCATAAAAAAAAATGTTGTGCCAAAAGCCAGCACGGAAGCTTATAACGTTTGTCTATCACGTGTTTCTATTCCCAGTGAATTATGAGGGCAAGGACTCGATCGACGCCCCGTGTTCGAAGGAGCAATGTAGGCATTAAATTTAATTTGTTCGAATGTAGGCCAATTCGCGCTGTTGTTTACACTGCGTGTTTATGTGCGTTGTATTTTATTATCTACTTGCGTACCCCCCTTTTCCTCCCGATATGGTGCGGTCCTCCCTTTACCATTTAAATTTGTAGAAATCCTTAGCTACCAGGAAATAAATGTATCTTGCAAATTTCGCCTTTATCAAATACTATGTAAGTCACATAGTACTTTCGGCTGTCAGTGAGATCTAGTGATTTTTTTCAGTTGAAAAGATATTTCGTTCAACAGTTTGCAGTCTCGTATGATCACTATAAGCAATAATTAGAATTTCTCGAACACTGCGTTTGTTAAATCTGAGGCTTTAATGTTGATCAATGAGACGATTTAGCTTCAAATTCAATCTGTCTATATATAAATCAAATTTCCCCTCCAAATAGAAAGCGATTCCGAATATCTTCTACTTACCTTTAAATCCAAAATAAACCATTACAGTGACACTTGAATTTCAATATCATTATTAATACCTTCCGTTTCCAGTCCAGGGCCTGGCCTGTACAAAATTTGGGCCTCAATTTGAAAATCTGATCACGTAGAGTTTTCGTTACACTAAATAAATTGAGCTCTTGATAAGAACTGTTCAAACGTTCCCCTCTCTTCGTAAATCCGAATTGATAATTCTATAAATCCGAGTTTTCCGATTTATTACGGTTTTTATTTTGACCCTTAACTATGGTATCGGTTTTACCTCTCCGTCCTTCTCCAACAAGAGAGTCTCTACAATTTGTTGAATATCATCGTTTAGAACTTGACAGTTGACAGTTCAGCGAGAATAGCTTTAGAATATTAATTCAAAGGTCTCAAGTTTAATTCCAAATCCAACTCGACTTTTTGAAGTTACGTGCTTATTTATTACATGCAAAAAAACATAGTAAGAAAGCCTCTAAGGTTATACATGTATTACATGGCTTTAGTCCACCACTTACCCCCTAAGCTAGTGGTAGACCCATCGTCTGAGGAGACTCGTGCCTAGTTGTAGGACAATAAATAATTATGTTGATGACGACTTGTATTATTAGACATACTTAGAAATATAAATAATTTCTTGACAGAGGTATTAGACACTTATTTACCTCTGCCCATCCGCATAAAAAAGAAAATAATGTAAACCAAGAAAATAGTTTTATGTTCTACAAATCTAGTTTCTGAATGAAACCATCCCTATACAACTCAGCAAGCGAAACCACGTGCAAAAGGTAGCCTCCTTTATAAGGACGAACTCACGGAATCTTGACAAATAAGTTATTTAATGAACAGACGTTGAATGGACGGCGCTTCATAACTTCAAGAGGAAAATGACTCCCTTGATCGATGTTCCAAACGGAGTGAGAGTTAAAGGTGTTTTCAGAGAGGAAATAGGGGAAAAGCTGCAGTGTTGAACGCTGAAGAATAATCGCCTGTTTAGCAGTTAAATATATTAAAATATTTTACGAATTATAGACGTAATTGAAAATGATGTACTTAAAATGATAAGTTAATATAAATAAACGGGGATAAACTACGTAACAAGTTGTTTAATTTTGATTTCTTAAATTCGCGTAAGTATGAATTTAATAAAAGTATCCAGACATTATGACACAGCGCCATCTTCTTCCAACCTAAGGTTTAACGAATCTTGTGTTACGGATACAAGATGCTTAATACACTACATTATACAGGGTTATTTGTAAAACACCAACAACCTCGCAGGACTAGATATGTAGCTAACATAGTAAGCAACAACTTTTGTTCTACGAGTTCTGCCATAACTCAACACATAAAAAAAAAAGTTTTTTTTTTATAAATTCATACATATTATACATAGCTATACATCCTTGACTTAGGTACACATGTTTATGCACTTTACACAAACATTTGGCCCTACCGAGATTCGACCTACAGAAAACAGCCTTTAATACTCCTGCGCTAATAGGGCCGTCAATCAGTGTAAATACAATTCTTTTGAGAGGTAGGGCATAGTGAGATTCCTCGCACAAACTTAGCTGCCCGACTGGGGAAGTACCTCCGCCTTACAGAAGGCCGCAGTGAATCAACAATAGTTGTATTTCTGTGAGTGAGTAAGGTTACCAGAGCTCGTTGGGGGAGTGACTATTCTGACAGCATAGGCGTTTGCTGTCAGTTTAGTAATTCCCTATTTTTAGAAACCTAAACGCTTTATGCAGGTGTTGGCAACGCATATGCAAGCCTTCTGGTATTGCAAATGTCCATGGGTAGATCATTTACCAACAGGTGAGCCGCCTGCTCGTTTAAATTTTCAACGCTGGGTTCATATAATGAGCTTACACGTGTAAAAACAATAATATTTTGATTACGAAATTAATTTTGAACCCTCTTAATTAGCGAAGTTGTTCGCTTCGAGTTTGAATTGAACTCATTTTGGATACTGAAGTTGTTAAAGTCGCAATGTTTATACAAACACTTCGGTAAACGCTTGCCGTATCTTCAAAAGTTAAAACTTTTCAATTTTGTTAATGGAAAAGATAAGCAGTGAAATGTCAATATTGGTCGTTGTTGTCTATGATCAATGACATTGTTTATAATAGTTTTTGTATCATATCTCGTAAACTCCAACTCAAATACTTTATTTCAATTAAATCGATATTACAGGCACTTTTGAAAAATCAAAACTACATAGTTACACGATTCCACAAAGTAGTTCTAAGGGAGAAGAGCTGGCAAAAAGCTCTAATAGATGCCCTTTTAAAATAAAAAAATATCTTTTCCAGAAAGTTCACTTTGTTTACAGTGTTTAGTATACTAATATGAGAATAATGCAGTTTGATTTGAAACGCATAATATATTGTCTTCCAAAGACAAAACTGATTCGGAATGCCATAACATGCATAAACCTACTAGATGGCACTCGTTCACGAGCATAACTAGTATATCAGCGTCCTACTGAACTACTTTGTTAAGTATTAAAAGACTCAAGACACAACACCACCAGCAGGACATTTGAGTCATAACTAAGATTCTAAGATAGGTCCATCTTACACAATTAATTGTCGCAGAAATAATAAGATACGTCAATATCGATACAGGGCTGACAATCACTGTAATATATGACCAACGCACACCTGTGCTAATGCGACACCAGTCCCCCCATTCTCCCTAGGTCCCCCCCACCCCTCCCCTACTGGGTACGTGACGTCACGGCGCTCCTCGAACTTTTAGGATCGTGTACAGAGTGAAAGGTGTTTGTTTCTCAATTCTGTGACTCGATTTGAAGAAGATTGTCTGTTGTTTCGGCAATAAAAAATGGGAAAAATATTCATGTACCTACAATAAAAATTGAAGTTAGTTTTAGTTTAGTATGAAAGTGTATATCCTTAGTGTCATGTACCCGGGATCGAATCCCGGCAGGGATAAATGTTTGTGTGAGCATGAGCATCAACGTATTTTGTATCCAAGTAATGGATGTATCTATGTATAATATACACGTATTTACGTATTTACAAAACAAATATATATACCTAGTACTATCTAGTATCCGCAACACAAGCCACGTTGCTTAGCTTGGAACTAAATGACGCTGTGTCATAATGTCCTGAATATTAGTTTTTAGAGTTCTGCTGAAATAAAAAATTCATTCAGGTACTGAGCTGAATGAAATTTTTATTGTAACTTTAGTAACAATTTCTTGAAAAACCTTTCGGATGAACTTTTGTAAAGATTAATTAACATGTATGTGGCACCAAACTTCGTGTTGGTGTATGTTTTGGGATTGAACTTGAGACCTCCAACTTCACAGTTCACAGTCCACTGGTCACACCACTAGGCTATCACAGCTCCTTTAAATATCTATATGACGTGACGAAGTTATTAATTCTAATTTCTTTAAGTTTTGTGCTTATAATTTAATCGAACGATGGTAATGAACTTAAACTCCGCTCAAATTAAAAAACAGAAAGAACTCCCAGTTTACATCTAAAGATTAAAATTCCAAAAAAAAAACTTAACTTCATTTACCTCAAAACAAAATGCATATTTTCCTTAATCATTTACATACAAAATTTACAAAACTGCAATAAAAAATGTTAGTAACGTCTGCAATTCCCGGATATTTGAAAAAATAACAACTTTGAAACTGGAGTTGTTCATCTCTGTCGAGCAAAAAGCAGATAAATATTGATTACATAATATTTTGAAGGCTCTTCTTAAAAAGTTTGAGAGACTGTAAGGATCAGATTATATTGTCTTTGAGAGTTCGAAGTAATATTGAAAAAAATAATAGACATTATTTTTTATGACATCATATTTTGACGTTAACAAGAAAAGATAAAGAGATCTGATGTATCAAATAAAATTGACAATTTTTACACGAAAAAAATGTTTTTGTAATTATATTGTATTTGTATTTTTGTATATTATTTTGTGCAACATAAAATGTATCTAGCATATAATTATACATACGCCCTGGTAAATACGTACTTGTATACCAATGTTTGGTACACACACACACAATGTCAAAAAGTTCACAATAAATTCAAAAAAGAATTCTGTACAATTTTTTATTAGGTATATGTATATTATATAGGTACCTATAATATATAAACTATCCTGAAGTCATTTTATTAAAATCACTTAGGTAAACAATTGAGTAAATGAATAGAAACATTTTATTACTGTAATAAAGTTCAAATATTCATAATCTGAACTAATTCTAAATCCGACTGATCCCTCGGGAGTTAAATTTTATGAATAAGTTATCCTTTCAGAATATCTCCTACATAATACTTTAAGCTTCAACAAACTATGGAATTGATAATTTCCAAAAATGTTCTAGAAACATTCCTTTTCCGTTTGTTTTTGGTATGTATAAGATATTTTTTAAGTTAGTAGGTAGTTTTAGTAGATAACTGGCTGACCCAGCAAACGTTGTTTTGCCACATTATAGGGGTTGGTGGACAACCCTTATCACTAAGGGGTATGAAAAATAGATGTTGGCCGATTCTCAGACCTACTCAATATGCTCGCAAAATTTCATGAGAATCGGTCGAGCCGTTTCGGAGGAGTACGGGAACGAAAACTGTGACACGAGAATTTTATATATTAGATTAATGTTTCTTTTTATTCTATATTTAAAGACAATCACAGAAATGGAATCACGAAAACACACTATTGGCGCTCAAATGCTACTCAAATTTAAGTTGCTCTCATTTTTCTTGTTTATGCGTTACTATATTTGAAGCCACTGTAACATATTGACTCGAGACAAAATCACATACAGGCATATACAATTCAAATTTAAATGGCCTTCAAATGCCTATAACTCCTACAAGTTATAGTTTAAACTAGTGTTGATAGATTAGTCAGGACAAACGTAACTATTAGACTGCGAAAATTGAGCAGAATTTTATTTTATTTTAGGCTAAGTAGAACTCTGAACACTGAAATTTAGAACGTAATTATGTAGATTTATTCATCACATTATTACAAATGCTAAAAGTCATCTGTTAAGTGGAGAAATAGAAGGAGATGGCCTACCAACAATCAAATAAAAACACACAATGAATCCCGACCATATAAACAAACACTTAAATACAAATGTTATTACCAATCACGCTCATACCGACCTTGTCGTCGGCAGTGACCAACGGATTGATTAAATAGGATCTAGTTGGCAAACAAACGGTGGAGTGAATTCACTGCAATGTATTATGTAGGTATTATAATTGAGGCCGTACTGCGAATGTTTTCATTGATAAACACGAAGGTAAATCCTTACTTTATTAATTATTATTCACCCATACTTAGTAATATTATAAATTTATATAAATAAACCGCTAAACCGATCGTAATCATCCCTTAAAGGGGGAAAACGGGGGTGGAAATAGAATTACTAATTTTACGCAGACGAAGTCGCGAGCAAAAGCTAGTATATTTATTTTAATTTCGATTAGAAATGCGAAAGTATGACTATCAACCCATTATTGTCCCACTGCTGGGCACGGGTCTCCTTTCATTTGAGTGGGATTGGGCTATAGTCCACCACGCTAGCCTACTGCGAGTTCTCAGCAGAAGAATCATGCAGGTTTCCTCGCGATGGTTTCCTTCATGCATATGATAAATACGCACGTAACTTCGAAATGTCAGCGGGGCGTGCTTTTGGCATCGTACTCAGGACATTTGACCTCACAGTTCACTGGTCACACCACTGGCTATACCTCTTCAGGTTTCATCATCAGCCTATTTTTGTCCACTGCTGGACATAGACCTCCTTTAGTAAGTTTTACAGAGCCCGATCTTCGGACCAGATTTTGGAGACTGTGGTGGTATTTATAATGTGAAGAGAAAATAGTCTAGAAAATATTTTAATCAAATAAACACCAGGAGTAATGTTTTGTATGGCCCAGTGCATTATGAATATTTATGATAAAAGCAACATCATTTTAGTAGCAAGTGTGTCTTAAAATACCAAGTTTATCGTTAAAGAGCACCGTGGACTAGTTTACTATCTATCAGTAATATAAAATGTAAAATATGACTATGCTTTTAACTGTAAAGGCGTATGCACAGTAACCACATAACTCTTTTATATTTTTAATACATACATACCATCACGCCTATCGTCCCGCAAGGGTTAGGCATGGGTGTACTAATGTACGCAAATATTTTGACGGTATGTTTTAGGTCCCACGTTATAAGGGCCGACGCTATTGCCAAAACCCTGGCACGAATCGCTCCTGACACAACTCCAATCTGCTACTGACAATTTGATCAAAAAACCAAGTTCACTTTCCTCGCCCTGGGAGCCGAACCCAAGACCACTTGCTCAGCAGTCGCACTTGCTACAACTAAACGAGACAGTACAATAAAATACGGATCAAATCTGTCTCAATATACTCAACCCGTAACTGACACAAAACGTCCAGCAATAACGAACAAAGAAACTACCAAAAAAATGGCTGATTGAGTCTGAGATACTACTGCGGATAGAAGGACCAGAAAAATAAATGAGGACATTGACAAACGAGTTCATCTGCGTAAAGAGTAGCTTATCGGAGTTCTTGGCGACATCTCATGGATATATCTGTGAAATGGTTCCCTATCACATACTAGGAGACGAGTAAAGGATGGAAGGATGGAACTATTTTAAGGCAAAATTCCTATAGTATAAACTAATAACTTCCTTATTGGTCATGCAGTTGTAAAAGTGATTCTCGGCTGTTGAATATTAGGTTCTTTTTTCGATTAAATGTAAGTGCTATCAGAAAATTCTCAGGGGCAGATTTAATTTGTACTTTGTAAATGGTATCTAAAATACTAAAATCACGAACTATCTGGTGAAATGGCGGTCAACCGTAAACTTATTAATAATAATAAAAATAAAACGTTATTCTTATTATTATTAATATACAGCGGTATAGACAATATCTCCGGCCAATCACCAAAAGAGACCACGATTCTCTTGAGTTTGTTTCGGCATTTCTTCTCAAAAGTCAAAACTTCTAAAACCAACCATCTAAAACCTAAGAAAAATTATAATTATATAATAAATCTTTATTATATCTTTATCTTTCACTAGGGGAGGCCTACGTCCAGCAGTGGACGAATATGGGCTGATGATGACAATGAAATCTTTATTTAAATTGTTTTGTTTTTAATGGTGTATATTTCTTTAGCTATCATGTATAATAGTAAGACAGGGTATATTAGAGTCTTAATAATAACTAAACTAAAATATTTATTATAAAGATGCATTTATTGACAATATCAATAACTCTAAACTCTATACAAATGTAGCGACCTGCCTAAACTAGATTAGTAGAAACCATATGATCTGCAAAAGCGCCCTCAAAATGATTATTTCCAGAAACAAATAAATATAGTAAATCAGTCATATAAATCGTTTTATATATATAAATAAAATAAACAATCTTTGAAGCGAGTTAAGTATATCGTATCGAGACTTTTACTTCAGGGGCCCCCTTGGCCCATCTTGGGATGGGCACAGTCAGAGATTTTCTAATCGATAGCCCAACATCCTAGGGTGGACACTAGACCATTATGGGGGACACGGCCCACCCAGCACCCCTTAGGTACGCCTATGGTATCAAAATTTGACATCAATCCTAGGAGAGCTTCTTGATTGTTGAAATACTATACAAACCAACTGAACATTCATATTTTACATATATTTAATAAATAAAAACTTAAGAGCTTTTGAAATATGGGCATGAATATTTTTTATTTGAAATTGAAAATGTGCCAGCCGACAACGTTACTACGCGAAGCGAAAATATTTCAAAGTAGGTCCATTTCAAATCTAATTTCCCAAGTTAAATCCATGAACGACGCTCAAAGCCGTAAGAGCTCTTCTAAAAAACTTAACGTGACCCGATTTTGCCTTTAAAAGAGACCAAAGGCGAAGTGATTCGAAATCGGTGAACTTTAAAACCGAAATAAAGTGTTGACTTATATACCTACTAGGTTTTATTTATCTATCATATTTATTAGGTTTCTATCTTCAACTAACTTCAAAGATGAAGTTGTGTGTGTGTCCCCGACAGGTTGGGCAGAGGTGTACTAATGTACGCCCACGTTACGCCGGTATGTTTCAGGCATTTTAGGCAGGTAGGTTACATTACATGTAATAGGGGGCGAGACTATTGCTATTAGCCGAGAACGAATCCAGACTTCGAGCTGCTACTGAGGATTTCATAAAAAACACCCAAGATCTCTTGCGCGGCAGTCGCACTGTACGACCACTAGACCAATGAGGCAGTTGTGTAAGTATATATGTCTATTACAACCTTCAACCTTCCTTCTAATAAACAGTAACCTAAGCACATCAGTACTGTTCAGAGATGGCAGAAATCAGATGGTAGTTTCAGGCAAATCTCTGATATTTAGCCGCATCGGGATAGACGACTCCAAACATAGTTGAAAAAAAGCTGAGAAGAGAGCTGAGAGAGAGACAGATGACAAGGCAATTAATCATAGGTGTACCATATGATTAATAGCCTCTTTATTCTTCACAGCTTTTTCCTAAAATAAATGGATGGATGGATAAAGAGATGCATCTCATTATTCAACCATTCATTAATTATACTGGATACATTACCCTTTAAATCAGTGCTACGGTAAATGCCTTAGCAAACTTGGCACACTTGACTCAAACTATTAGAGCTTACCAATTATAATATATATTAATTATAATATATTAATTATAATATTATAATGTTTATGTATGTATCAAGTTACAAAAGTCAATTATAGTAATTGAGATTCTTGGTCTTTGCGACCGCAATCTCCATACACAATCCTCTTTGATTAAATGGCTATGCAAATTGAGTTATACACCATATGTGATCAAAGGAATGATATTTCCTTTTGGTTTACAGGAGACCAATTTCTGTTCATATAATTTATATGCCTCGTACCTCAATGTATGCTATACAAAATTGATCAAGATTTATTTCAATGTGCTAATGATGTCTCTTTTCTTTTTAAACCTGGTCCTAAGTCCACCACTCTCTTTACAAAATAACTCTCTTTTTTAACTCAATCTGACTCTTGCGTATTATCTTTTCGTTAATTTAATTCTCTACCTCAGCTGTCTCATAAAATAAATTCGTTTTTTTTATATTTTATTAATTTTACGTAGGTTTTTACGGTTAATAGTAACCTTGGTAATGGTTGTGTCTAAAATATCAAATCACATCAGACACTGAACTTAAAATCTGTTTCACAAATCCACACGGACAGATACTTAATAAATCTGTCAAAAAACCGACTTCAAATATCAGAATTGGACCACACGGAAATCACCAGCTTTCAAATAAAAAAAGAATTATCATAATCTGTTCACCCAATCGAAAGTTCTGAGGTAACAAACATAATAATAAAAGAATACCGTCCAAATGAGAACTTCCTCCTTTTTTGAAGTCGGTAAAAATGCTAATTATTCGTAAAATAATCATGTTTGCCTCATAGATTTAGAAGCCTAGACTCTAAAGTGCAGGTGTTGTATCCGAGTTCCTAAATTATATTCTCACGCCTCGTAGCGATATAGTTTTTTTTTAAGTACAAATCGGAGTTTGGCTTTCTGCCAGGCAAGAGGCATAAGCCTCTCTAAAACTACACTACAAACTGGTACAGAACAACATCACAACTAATTTGCTCCATTATTCACGGAAACAAGCGTAACGATACTCATTATAGTATACCAGTAAAATAGAGTTTTATCCACATCGGTAACCGGCCAAATACAAGCTGTATCGTTACAGGAGAATAATTTACAGTTAAAACCCGACGCCGGAGTTTCGACGCAACGTTTAGAAACATGTATTCTCGTTAATTTTAACGTATCTAGTCAAACATTCTCGTGTTTCGTGTCTAGTTTTGTGGGAAAGTTTTGTCTTTCGCTGCGTTTGTTACAGGAAACTGCTGTGAGTTCAATATATTTCAATTTAAATACGATATATTTTGACTTTTTGGTTTTAAATTTAATTTAAAATTTTTATATATATATATATATATATAATCTATCTTCTATCATGCAAGTCACATGATAGAAGCTTAAAAAATAAGCAGTTAAGTTTGTAATTCAGGGTTCGACTTTTTGAAATCATCATCATCATCACATTAACCGTTAGACGGTCACTGCAGGACATAGGTCTTTTAAGTCTTTTTTTTTAATAAAGCGCATTAATTAATGTTTGTACGTGCCCTACGGTCAAGGGAATTATCGCGTATGGACAAAGGGATAGATAAAGATAAAAGCATTTGAAATGTGGTGTTGGAAGAAAATTGAGAAGGTCAGAAAGGAAAATAAATAAGGAAGTATTCCAAATTGTATAACAAACTGTTAACGAGACAGAGGGGAATGATGTTTGGTCGCTTGATAGGATACATTCTTTAGGATATTTTTAGAAGTAAATATTAAAAGTAAGCAAGGAAGAGTTTATGCAACAAGTAAAAGAGAAAGTGTGAATAGAGTCAAGAAGAGACACTGAGAACTGACAATGAGAACCCGACGAGTTCACATTAAAAACAAAAAGAAACAAAATCAAGTTAATTTATGGTTAGAAAATATTCCCTTCTGCTGTTTCTTCACATTGATCAGTTTCGTTATTAGTTAAGTTTTCTATAAGAAAGACTATTTCTTCAGACAAAGACATAACCCAATTTAATTATTATAATATCTCTTTCTCTCGAAAGCAAAGGGACAGTCTCCAATAATTTTCAAAGGCTCTACGTTATAATTAAATAAAGGTATGCCAATTTTGGGGCTTCCTGCAAGATAGGAAATTTAATTTTGAATGCGTCTTGAATTAATTCCTGTATTAAAACATAACTATATTTTATCGAGGTATACTTTATAATATTTAATCCAATAAAAACTTCATTGTCAAGGGAAAACTGCTTTAAAAAATATGATTTAAATAATATTAATGTACCAAGATGAAATCAGTTTTTTAGTAAGAAATCAGTCATCTCTGTATCGTTGAAAACCTGGTTTGTCTAAAACTCTATTTTAATTTCATTGAGTTTTTTTAGTGTATTATATAACCTACATACAGATTATGTACGTGCAGTACGAGAGGGGAAAGCTATGTATTCCTTTTTAAGGGTACATAGAGAACAGATTCGGAGTGCAAGCAGATAAAAAGAAATTTATTAAATTTATTGTGAAAATATACGGTCGACTTTCCAGCTCCTAGCAATTATAATTATTTCAGTTCACTAATATTGTTTTACATATCAAACAAGAATATTTAGATTTACCTTATATAGCAGTAGATATTTTTCCTTTTCGGATATTATATTTGTGTACCTACCTTATGAATATCTAACTTTTCTAAATAAATTATTCAAAAAGTTCATATTACACCAATAAAAAAAATCTTCCGAATTTTGTACACACAATTTTCTTTTTTCAAAATTCCACAAGAAAAAAGCGGCTCAAAATCTTTATTTTATTGTTATCACCGTCTAAAGCAGGTGTCTATCGAAGCGTAAGGAAGTCAATATATTATCTGTTGAATTAGCATACTTCACCGTATCAGGGATGAAAGAAAAACCAGGTGTCAGACTCGAGAATCGAAAGACTCAATTAGGGGGGGTGGCGCCATTTTGGAACGGGTTTTCTTTATACTGTGGCACATGGCACGTGTTTAGGGGGACGAAAATCTCTTGAGCGTTTGGGATTATTAAACATTATAAATTGAAAGGGATTTATACGGCCGCTGCCGGTAGAGGACGTTTGGAAGAATATAATCAGTCTTATTAGTGAACTCCTCCAAAAAAAACGCGATTAGCGTAGCAGTGTTAATGTTTCCTTCCGCAGTAAGGGTTCCAATTTTAAGTCTCTTGAGTAGGTTACTACAAAAGTATATTTAGAAATAAAAACACCGATTTAGTGTGTATCTACCATTTAGTATCCGTAGTCGGATATAAACAAAACAAAAACAAAATTTTGATGGGTGAAAGAGTAGATACTCTTTTTAAACTCCTCTTATAGTGGTAACACAAAAGATTGGCATCAAAACAACATCAAACAAGTTTACATGTTTAAGGCCGCAGTCCATCTAGGTCTAATAACTTAAGTTTGAACAAAATGTAAGTTCTGTAATAAAATCAAATAAAATTATCAGCAAAATCACAAAAATCGTCTAACGCTTTTCGTAATAAAAAAACCGGAGCACTATTCAGTTATATTCTTTTTTTGAACAACGCCATCTAGTTTTCTTATTGAAACTAAACTAAATATATAGTATGTAGGTGGGTAGGTATATTCGAGCACCCATTCGTGCCCTAAAATTTAATTTAAACAGGCTAAAGCCAAAATTCTATATAATTATTAATACTCTATGCAAAAAGGAAGCTGTAGCGGGTCTGGGTATAACTAATTTAAATTCAGTCTAGGACTTGTCTTAGCGGCGAACTGGGACAGTGTTCTTGTCAGTGATAAATGTAGTCTGTAACTTTACATTGTTGTAAAGTAAATAGAAGTTAAATTGTCACTTCGAGATTATAGTAGACAGTGTTTTTTTTACATACACGTCTATATAATATCAATTACGACCCGATTAGTCCAGCGGTAGTTAAAGCTGCCTTCTGTGCTATGAGTCCTTCGAATCCCGGTAGAGACAAATGTGTTGTGTGATGAGCATCAACATTTGTATCCGAGTCATGGATGTATTTATGCATAATATGTATGTCATTACAAAAAAAAAAGTATATATGTAGTATATCAACTATCTAGTATCCGTAACACAATCCTTGATGCTTAGCTCGGTACTAGATGGCGCTGTGTCATAATGACCAGATATATTTATTATTTATTATACAGATCTTAAATTAAATAAAAACTAATAATTACAAACTTAAAAATAAATAAATAAAAAAAAGAAGTTATAGGGCGTCAAAAAACTCGTCCCCGACGCTGTCAGGGGGTAGAGTGCCCAGAAGACTGGCAGCATTGCCACGTTGAATGGCAATGCTAATTCTTTGTCCGAAAAATACGCCAGCCTTTGGGTCACGTGAAATGTCGACCAAGCGTTTCGAAATTTCTTTGAAAAGTGCTAAGGCACTCGGTCCCCATGACCCAAGCGTTTCAACCCCAAACGGCTCAAAAATATAACTATTAAATAAATTGATATATTTTCGCCGCTTGGTGGTCTCCGCAGCTGCAGCAGCAGCGCTAGCACGGCTCGCCAAACTGGGAAGATGGGATGGCGCTAGAGTGTCTACGCATGTTGCGTCCCACACCAGAGGCCTGCCCAACTTCCAACGAAGTAACGACATGCCATCTGGTCTCTTGCCATCGTCACGTAACAGGCCGTTTGGTTCTAAAACTGCGGCTAAGCCGGCGGAGACAAGAGCACGACGGATGATGTCGTTAATATTGGCGTGTCGCGCTAAACGACCTGCACTTCTACTGCAAGATAAGCCATGGTGTCCAAGGCTGTCGACCATTTCGCCACAAAGACAGCGATGCGGGGCGCAGCAAGGGGCCCCCAAGCGTAAAGCAGCAGCGATCCGGAAGGTCGAGTCATCCAGCATGGTACCAATATTGAAGGATGGAAGGGCGTGTAGCCAAAGACCCGACTCCCATTTACCCACAGCCAAAAGGCGAGCACGCTCTGCAGTATTGATTGACATGTCAATAAGCTCATTCCGTATCAAACTGCAGAGCGGCTCATCCCAAAGTCTCTGGGAAAAAGGGTTAGCTGGAGGATTTGTGTTTGGGCAAATGATTTTCCAGGCATTCGTAGCCTCGGCTATGTAGGATATGTCAAAAAGAAGCAAAGATCGAGCTAGGATATTCCTAGTTAATTTTTCAGTACTATGAACCGAGGACAAAAATGCTGGTAAACTAATACTGGAAATTTTGCGGAAAATTATATTATTATTATATTATATTATATTATATTTATTTATTATATAGCCTATATTTTCTATGAAGATACTCCACATAATTCATCATCAGAACATTTAATGACCCTACTAGTCCCCTTGAATGTCTCAAATGTGAGGAGACCAGTCTCCTTACATTTGAGGCTATAGCCCAGCGCGCTTAGTTTGGGTTGGCAGAATTCACTTCATATTTATTCATGTCTCATGGATCTTATGAAAACACTATCCAAATGATATTGAGAGATATCAACACATGTTTATTTAGTCTGACAACATCTAAAAAAATGCTTAACTAAACCAACAGAAACTTTTAGAGGTCCAGACATTTATGTACAATATGTGAGGTCAACAATGTAAATCAACGTACGCAATGGCCTTTGAAGAATGCGCCATAGCAGCTTTGAGATGTGTTCACCCTGCACATGACACGCATACATCAGCCATTGTATAGCTCAACCATTATTTAGATAGCTCAAGGACCCGAGCAAGTCAATGCCAGATCGGTGGAATACTTTCTTAAGACATTTAAATCCCAAAGCCGCCAGACATTAAAACCTTTTACCTATACGTACTTTGCGTACGTTTATCTTCTTACATAGTACTCATATATGCATTAATTACTAGCTGACCCAACAAACTTTGTTTTGTCACATTATAGGGGCTGGTAGTAGAAAAGTAAAAATTTTGGGGTTATACGTATTTTTGATGCCAAATCATAAAAAAATACATAAAAATATTTTGTCAAAAAAAGAGAAAAAAAAATTGATAAGGGACATCCATAATATCTAAGGGTGTAAAAAATAGCCTACGACCGATGGCAAACGTACCAAACCAAATATACATACAGAATTTCATAATAATCCCTCAAGCCGTTTCGTAGGAGTTCAGCGAAAAACATCATGAAACGAGATTTTTATGTACAAGATAATTCTACAGTTCGTAATTTTAGGCCCCATGAAATTATCCATTTGCCTTTAACTGGGGGCTGAGACCTTTATTGAAAAACACAATTACACTGTGATTGACCTAAAGAATTGAATTCAGAATCTACACTCAGCAGTCGCATTTTGAAGTATATATTAATAAAGGGTTCTTACCTTAGTTCTTGTAATCCTGCCACAGTACTGAAGTGGATATATCTGCAGCAAAAGAAATAAATATAGTATACGGATTTCTGACACTTATCTAAATATTTAGATGTTGAAATAAATAAATCCTACTATAATATTATAAACGCGAAAGTTTGTAAGTATGGATGGATGGATGTTTATTACTCTTTCACGCAAAAACCGCTTAACAGATTTGAATGAAATTAAGCATACATATAGTTTATTACCTGGATTAACATATAGGCTACTTTTTATCTATGTATATACCATGCGGACAAAGCCGCGGGAGGCAGCTAGTAATAACTAAATATATCTGAACATTTTGACACAGCGCCATCTAGCTCCGAGCTAAGTAACGAGGCTTGTATTACAGATACTAAATGGTATACAATTTTATTGTAAGTGCACATCAATAACTCGCATACAAATGCTGATGTACATTATACAAACAATTTTGTCCCTACCGGGATTCAAACCCTGGACCCATAGCACAGAAGGCAGCGTTAACTACCGCTGGGCTAATAGGGTCGTTAAAAATATCATCAATATAACCCTCACATTGCATACAATTGGATTGAATGACTTTTTCATGAAATGGACAATCAATATAGTTATATGCACTTTGAGGGCTGTTTTATTGATTTAAATGATTATAATTCTGTAACTAAATACCTATTACAGGCGCGAATTATATTTTGTTCAATGTACAATGACCGGCAAATTGCAAAAAACATACGAAAATTTGAATTTTGCGGGCTAGCGTGGAGCTTCCACCTTAAGTAGATGGTAACATCGAATAGTTTTGCTTAATAAGGATTACAAGCTTGAGCATTCTCACGAATAAAACAGACGGTTGCTTGTCAATCGTCACGTGTCGATCAATCAGGATTTTTGCCAGACACCCGCGAATTGCGTGCGTTGAAAATAGAAAAAACTAAAATTTACAGCGATTTGCGAACTATGTACTACTATTTCTCGTTTAAATTCACCTTTGTGAATAACATAACGTATACTATCATACCTCTCGTCCCTGAAAGGTTTAGGCAGAGGCGTGTTAATCCTACTAATATTATAAACGCGAAAGTTTATAAGTATGGATGGATGTTTGTACTCTTTCACGCAAAAACCGCTTAACAGATTTGAATGAAGTTTAGATAGATATAGTTTATTACCTGGATTAACACATAGGCTACTTTTTATCTATGTATATACCATGCGGGCAAAGCCGCGGGAGGTAGCTAGTGTACAATATAACATAGTATAATTATATCGGCTATAATTTTTGAAATGTTTAACACACCTTTAAACACATCTACACTTCAATTCAAATATATTTTTTCCATATCCATACTAACCCATACTTTAATAATAGGTATGTCTGTTTGTATATTTACGTCCTCACGCTTTAACCGCTGAACCGATTTAGACGAAATTTGATATGAAGATAGATTGAGTCCCGGGAAAGGACATAGGTTTGTCCCGAAAATCATCTCTTAAAAGCTCGAACACAGAAACTTTTCTAAAAAGAGGGTAAAATTAAAAAAAAAAGTAGATTGAATAAAATTACTACGCAAACAATATCGCAGGCAAAATTGGTCATAATTTTTTTTTATGGTGATAAGGGTGCATACGAGCAGGCGACTCACCTGATGGTAAGTGATGACCGCCGCCCATAGACATTTGCAACATCAGAAGCTTGCAAATGCGTTGCCAAACCCATTAGAAACCGTTCAGGTTTCTTAAAATAGGGAGTTACTGAACTGACAGCAAACGGAATTCCCATGCTGTCAGAATAGTCACTCCCCCAATGAGCTCTGGTAACCTTACTCACTCACAGAAAGACAACTATTGTTGATTCACTGCGGTCTTCTGTAAGGCGGAGGTACTTCTCCAGTCGGGCAGCTCAATTTGAGCGAGGAATCTCGCTATATCCTACCACCTCTACAAAAAAAAAAAAAAAACTTAATTACTTAGATTCCTTTATTACCAACTACATACACTGAACTAAATCCATTGGATGCTTCTATAAGGTGTACAACGTCTATAAGTAGTACAACGTCTACTAGTCCCCTTGAATGTCTCAAATGTGAGGAGACCAGTCTCCTTACATTTGAGGCTATAGCCCAGCGCGCTTAGTTTGGGTTGGCAGAATTCACTTCATATTTATTCATGTCTCATGGATCTTATGAAAACACTATCCAAATGATATTGAGAGATATCAACACATGTTTATTTAGTCTGACAACATCTAAAAAAATGCTTAACTAAACCAACAGAAACTTTTAGAGGTCCAGACATTTATGTACAATATGTGAGGTCAACAATGTAAATCAACGTACGCAATGGCCTTTGAAGAATGCGCCATAGCAGCTTTGAGATGTGTTCACCCTGCACATGACACGCATACATCAGCCATTGTATAGCTCAACCATTATTTAGATAGCTCAAGGACCCGAGCAAGTCAATGCCAGATCGGTGGAATACTTTCTTAAGACATTTAAATCCCAAAGCCGCCAGACATTAAAACCTTTTACCTATACGTACTTTGCGTACGTTTATCTTCTTACATAGTACTCATATATGCATTAATTACTAGCTGACCCAACAAACTTTGTTTTGTCACATTATAGGGGCTGGTAGTAGAAAAGTAAAAATTTTGGGGTTATACGTATTTTTGATGCCAAATCATAAAAAAATACATAAAAATATTTTGTCAAAAAAAGAGAAAAAAAAATTGATAAGGGACATCCATAATATCTAAGGGTGTAAAAAATAGCCTACGACCGATGGCAAACGTACCAAACCAAATATACATACAGAATTTCATAATAATCCCTCAAGCCGTTTCGTAGGAGTTCAGCGAAAAACATCATGAAACGAGATTTTTATGTACAAGATAATTCTACAGTTCGTAATTTTAGGCCCCATGAAATTATCCATTTGCCTTTAACTGGGGGCTGAGACCTTTATTGAAAAACACAATTACACTGTGATTGACCTAAAGAATTGAATTCAGAATCTACACTCAGCAGTCGCATTTTGAAGTATATATTAATAAAGGGTTCTTACCTTAGTTCTTGTAATCCTGCCACAGTACTGAAGTGGATATATCTGCAGCAAAAGAAATAAATATAGTATACGGATTTCTGACACTTATCTAAATATTTAGATGTTGAAATAAATAAATCCTACTATAATATTATAAACGCGAAAGTTTGTAAGTATGGATGGATGGATGTTTATTACTCTTTCACGCAAAAACCGCTTAACAGATTTGAATGAAATTAAGCATACATATAGTTTATTACCTGGATTAACATATAGGCTACTTTTTATCTATGTATATACCATGCGGACAAAGCCGCGGGAGGCAGCTAGTAATAACTAAATATATCTGAACATTTTGACACAGCGCCATCTAGCTCCGAGCTAAGTAACGAGGCTTGTATTACAGATACTAAATGGTATACAATTTTATTGTAAGTGCACATCAATAACTCGCATACAAATGCTGATGTACATTATACAAACAATTTTGTCCCTACCGGGATTCAAACCCTGGACCCATAGCACAGAAGGCAGCGTTAACTACCGCTGGGCTAATAGGGTCGTTAAAAATATCATCAATATAACCCTCACATTGCATACAATTGGATTGAATGACTTTTTCATGAAATGGACAATCAATATAGTTATATGCACTTTGAGGGCTGTTTTATTGATTTAAATGATTATAATTCTGTAACTAAATACCTATTACAGGCGCGAATTATATTTTGTTCAATGTACAATGACCGGCAAATTGCAAAAAACATACGAAAATTTGAATTTTGCGGGCTAGCGTGGAGCTTCCACCTTAAGTAGATGGTAACATCGAATAGTTTTGCTTAATAAGGATTACAAGCTTGAGCATTCTCACGAATAAAACAGACGGTTGCTTGTCAATCGTCACGTGTCGATCAATCAGGATTTTTGCCAGACACCCGCGAATTGCGTGCGTTGAAAATAGAAAAAACTAAAATTTACAGCGATTTGCGAACTATGTACTACTATTTCTCGTTTAAATTCACCTTTGTGAATAACATAACGTATACTATCATACCTCTCGTCCCTGAAAGGTTTAGGCAGAGGCGTGTTAATCCTACTAATATTATAAACGCGAAAGTTTATAAGTATGGATGGATGTTTGTACTCTTTCACGCAAAAACCGCTTAACAGATTTGAATGAAGTTTAGATAGATATAGTTTATTACCTGGATTAACACATAGGCTACTTTTTATCTATGTATATACCATGCGGGCAAAGCCGCGGGAGGTAGCTAGTGTACAATATAACATAGTATAATTATATCGGCTATAATTTTTGAAATGTTTAACACACCTTTAAACACATCTACACTTCAATTCAAATATATTTTTTCCATATCCATACTAACCCATACTTTAATAATAGGTATGTCTGTTTGTATATTTACGTCCTCACGCTTTAACCGCTGAACCGATTTAGACGAAATTTGATATGAAGATAGATTGAGTCCCGGGAAAGGACATAGGTTTGTCCCGAAAATCATCTCTTAAAAGCTCGAACACAGAAACTTTTCTAAAAAGAGGGTAAAATTAAAAAAAAAAGTAGATTGAATAAAATTACTACGCAAACAATATCGCAGGCAAAATTGGTCATAATTTTTTTTTATGGTGATAAGGGTGCATACGAGCAGGCGACTCACCTGATGGTAAGTGATGACCGCCGCCCATAGACATTTGCAACATCAGAAGCTTGCAAATGCGTTGCCAAACCCATTAGAAACCGTTCAGGTTTCTTAAAATAGGGAGTTACTGAACTGACAGCAAACGGAATTCCCATGCTGTCAGAATAGTCACTCCCCCAATGAGCTCTGGTAACCTTACTCACTCACAGAAAGACAACTATTGTTGATTCACTGCGGTCTTCTGTAAGGCGGAGGTACTTCTCCAGTCGGGCAGCTCAATTTGAGCGAGGAATCTCGCTATATCCTACCACCTCTACAAAAAAAAAAAAAAAACTTAATTACTTAGATTCCTTTATTACCAACTACATACACTGAACTAAATCCATTGGATGCTTCTATAAGGTGTACAACGTCTATAAGGTATATAAGTATAGTCTGCAGATAAAGAAAAAATATTTTCAGTGCACTTAGTTTATTAAAGGAAGCTTTACTTTTTCGAAAACTCGAAAGGTTGAAAATGTAGGCACCGTTCCGGGATGGAAATTTCGAGCCTAAAGTGTATTGGAGTTTTATTGGAAAACATTGTTTGTTTTATTTATTTATTTTTCACGGGGTTTTTCAAAAAAGGTGATGGAGTCTTGAGTATAAAAGTTAAAAAAACGCAAATACAATATTCGAACCCGGTATTTCGAATAGCTTAAAATTCAAAGCTTCGCTTATTAAATATAAAAGTTAAAAAAACGCAAATACAATATTCGAACCCGGTATTTCGAATAGCTTAAAATTCAAAGCTTCGCTTATTTCATCTCATTATTTTCGTTACTCTCAGTGGATCACAAGACGTGCAGCGTTACAACACTCGCAATTCCTGTGAGTTTTAACGTGACGCGATATTTTCTTGGTAAGTAATACGGTAACATTGTACAAGTCCAAGTCAGTACGTACTTCAAATTACTATTTTATGTATATACATATACATACATAAACTCACGCCTTTTTCCCATAGGGGTAGGCAGAAACTACAGAATGCCACGCGCTACGGTCCCTGCATACCACTTTTGCCTCGTCCACATTCATACATCTTGTCATTGTATGCGCGCTGGTCATAGTACTGCGCACCTTTTTAAAGGAGTTCACCCTCCACCGTCATATAATTATCTTGTCATGCGCGCCGGTCACGAGTACTGCGCACCTTTTTAAAGGAGTTCACCAATTATATCCTTCTATGGCGCCCGGGTTGGGTTTATGTAATTGAATAATAAACATACAAAACATCTTTCACATCAGTAATTAATGTAAAAGTACAGAACTAATTGTCGAGTGAAAGTTTGAAATTGACTGACGCGATTATCTTTACCAATTTGAAGAAATAAATAAAATCACTATTTTTTTATGGTTAAATATAAAATCAAGAGACCACAATCACAAAACAATACCTCATTGTGTCCGTGATTATGGATTTAATACGTAATATTTTTTTTATTTCAACAAAATATTTCGACATTATGACACAGCGTCATCTAGTATCAGCGTCGCCTCGTTGCTTACCACGGGGTAAGCAACGAGGCTTGTGTTACGGATACAAGAAGGTTGATATATTCAGTATACACTTTTTTTTGTAAATACATACATCTAATATATAAAATTCTCGTCTCACAGTTTTCGTTGCCATACTCCTCCGAAACGGCTTGACCGATTTTGTTGAAATTTTTTGTGCTTATCCGGTATCTATGAGAATCGGCCAACATCTATTTTTCATCCCCCTAAAAGTTAGGGGTAGTCCACCAACCCCTATAATGTGGCAAAACAACGTTTGCTGGGTCAGCTAGTATTATATAAATATACATCCATGACTTGGATACAAATGCTCATCACACAAACATTTGCCCCCACCGGGATTCGAACCCAGGACCCGTAGCACAGAAAGCAGCGTTAACTAACGCTGGACAAATCGGGTTAATCAGGTTAGATCGTGTCTAAACATAAATTCACCGGAGATTTTGAGACAAAAAACACTGTTATCCACACATCGATGTTGGCTGTAGTAATTGTATGTATGTAAGTGGTTGACGATGTGAAATTGCGCGTCAAATCGCTCGAGGACTATACGCTTCCTACCCACAGTGCGGCTAAACTGGAGCACTAGGGTTGGCAGGAACGGAGCGAGATTTTTAATGACTTACTTAACAAAAACAACTGCCTCGTTGATCTAGAGGTTCTTAGTGCGACTGCTAAGAAATAGGTTTTGGATTGGATTCCCAGATTGGGCAAAGTGGTAGTGGTTTTTTTTTGTTATAATTTCTCAGTAGCAGCTCGGAGTTTGGATTCGTGATTAGTTGATGGCAGTAGGCGCGCCCCCTATTACTTGGGGCCTACTTCAACTATGTAAAATCGAACACTATCGTGGGCGAATTTTTTTTTGGAAAGGGGTGTCTCGTCGTCCGTTAAAAATATACAACATAAAGCAGAAGAGGCTGAAGCAACCATACTTTCATATAACTACGTCAAAAATAATATTAAATCTTTAACAATATTCATTTATTTATTATTTATTTATTCACGTTATTATTGGCGTTCACAAGGGGAAGTCTACGTCCAGCAGTGGACAAATATGGGTTGATGAGGATGATGATAATGATTTATTATTATTTATTCAAAAAAACTATCTAATACTAGGTCAACAGTTCGACTTTATGACGTCACATGATATTTGTTGACACCTTCTAGAACTGATATAAGATTATACAAACGTTAAAATTTCCACCACTATTCAACAAAAAACAATTAGAAGCTAAACGTTGTCCGATTAAGCTTAAAAAGATAAACTCAGATTTCTTAAGCAAAATAATAATTATGCTGCTAAATAAACATTTCAGTTTTATTTAAAGCAACATCCCTAACAACGCACCATTATGAAGTACAGAAAGGAAGGAAAAAGTAATTGTTTGTAAAGAATTCAGCATTTTTATTTAAAAGGCAAGAATAAAGAAATGGATCTTATCATTTCATTTTCATATTAAAAACTGTTGTTTAACTAAAGACTGAGGACACACAGTTGGATTGTATGAGCGATGAACTTGCGCTACGGGTCTTTTGATCTTCAAAGGGAACAAATATTTGCATACACTACTGGTAGATATTACGGCCAGTAATTTACTATTTTTGGGAATTTCCCACAAATAGTATAACTGTTAACACATCCAAAGTGAACCAAATCTAAATAAATAAATATTCCTGGACATTATGACACAGCGCCATCTAGTTCCGTGGTAAGCAACGAGGCTTGTGTTACGGATACTAGTTGGTTATTACTTTTTTTTTTTTTTTGTAAATACCTACGTATTATACATGAATACATCCATGACTCGGAAAGAAATGTTTATGCTCATCACACAAACATTTGTCCCTACCGGGATTCGAACCCAGGACCCATAGAACAGAAGGCAGCGCTTACTACCGCTGGACTAATTGGGTCTTGACGACCCAATTAGTCCAGCTCAGCAAAAATCTAAGAAAGACTTACAACAATATTTTTTTCCATGCGGAAAAAATAAGATGTCTTGTTAACACACCCATTACTCATTTATTTATTGCGACAATAATTTAGGGGAAAATTCTATTATGGAGCAATTGTTTAAAAAAAATGATATTTCCCGACAATAACTACGTATGACGTCACTCTATCAATCAAAATCCATCAAACCTTATAAATAGATCGTATATATTTTTTATTACCTTTCTAAGGTAGACTAGACTAGGGATAGACTTAATCTGAGTCAATTAGTAATTTGAGCATTTTTTTTATCTAATGTACCTACTTATTATTAATGTCTAACAAAAAGTTAGATTATAATAGTTTTATACTACTTTTAAAAAACGATATTGATTCTCCATGCAAACATATATTTGAATACATACATACATACACTCACGCCTTTCCCAAGGGGGTAGGCAGAAACTACAGAATGCCACGCGCTAAGGTCCCTGCATACCACTTTTACCCCGTCCACATTCATAAATCTCGTGTTGCACGCGCGCCAGTTATGAGTACTGCGTACCTGACCTTTTTTAATGCATGCAAACATATTTGAATACCACAGTGAATCAACAGTAGTTGTCTTTCTGCGAGTGACTAAGGTTACCAGAGCACGTTGGGGAGTGACTATTCCGACAGCATGGGCGTTCCATTTGCTGTCAGTTTAGTAATTCCTATTTTTAGAAACCAAAACGGTTTCTGCAGGGGTTGGCAACGCATTTACAAGCCTTCTGGTGTTGCAAATGTCCATGGGCGGCGGTGATCAATTCCCATCAAGTGAACCACCTGTTCGACTGCCCACTTATCGCAAAAAAAAATATCTTTTCGCCCCTTAAAGTTTCATGTCCGGATAAAAAGTATCCTTTGTCCGGGACTTAAACTATCTTTATGCTTAATTTGATCTAAATCGGTTCAACAGTTGCGTAGAGAGGTAACAAACAGGCAGGCACACTCGTACTTTCAATAGATACATAAAAACATAAGTTTATGGATTTTAACTGACAAGTATTATTTATCTTTCCCAGCGTACAAGAAGTCAGATAAAAATACCAGGATCATTATTATGTTTCCTAGTAGTTATTTATAATGAAACTCAGTGCTTGCCATGTCGGTGGAACGGTGCATTGTATGGTTAAAATTTAATATATTTGCTAGAAACACATCATTACGAAGGTACTTTGTTCGCCTCGGTAAGTTGAAGTTATTGTTAGTTAAATAAATAAATAAATATTCTGCGACATTTGACACAGCACCATCTATTGATTGTATGTCTAATATTCGCGTAAGTGTACGCGAATATTAGACATTGAAATAAAACTACTTTTTACGGGTTAAAATAATATCAATATACCGCGATAAAATCCGTAAAAAGTAATTTTATTTCATCAGCACCATCTAGTCCCAAACTAAGCAGAGCTTGTACTATGGCTATTTTTTTTTTTTTTTTAAAGGGACTTGCCCACCACCCAAATCCCTACTACTGCAACTCCTGTAAACCAGGATCAACAATAGTAACTATCCAGAAAATCGTCGAGACAATGAAGTCCGACGTGTCCCAGGGGAATGATTTTAACTGTCTTGGAACCCGCAGCGAAATTAATCATGAAGTTATATAGGAGGAGTAAGAAAAATATCAGTTTTTTCACTTCCCTCCTTATCAAGCGAGAGACAGAATAGAATTTACATGTCATTGATATGAGAACAGATGTTTACAACTGAGTTAAGCCCAGTTGCCAGGCACCACGGATGATAAATTAATAAGTTATGGGTCCTAATAATGTGAGCTATTATATCTGATTCCAATAATAGGTATGGCAAAAACGCTTAAACGCACGGAAATTCATCCTAGTCGCAACAAGGTCCGAGTAATAAATCACCCCAGATATAATTTGCAAACTATCGAGCATAATATTGCGTTCACTTTGCCATAGACTACACTCCCACAGGATATGATGTGCAGATTGCTCGTATTCACAGTTCGTTGAACAAGGGCACAATGGTGAGGAGACAAGCTTAAATGAAAACAATTTACTTTTAAAGTTGCCGTGTCCTGTAAGGAATTGGGCAACACAGTGGTCCACCTCCAACCAAGTCCTCTCCAGCCGCTCACGAACGGATGGAAAGAATTGGTGGAGATGGCGGCCCTTAGTAGAAGAATCCCACCTTATCTGCCATTCGTCTAAGAGTTCCTCCCAAACGTCGGCCTGGGGTTTAAACAATCTAATAATCTTAGCCCGGTCACGTTCTAAAAGGAATTCATTTTTCAAGTACACTCTTGAAGCGAAATACATTGCAGCACGTCGTTGTGCCTCGAGATCGACTGGCAGCACTCCCGCGAGTACTGGTAGTGCTTCCGTACTAACAGTCCTATATGCTTTACATAAAAATATCAATGCTAGACGCTGACTTTGAAGTAACTTACGTCGTACCGCACCTATGGTGGCCCTATCGGCCCAAACAGGTGCTCCGTAGCACATACAGCCTAGGTAAGTAGCCCCATAGATGGTTTTTAATGTATGAAAAGATAAACCCCATGTAGCCGTAGATATTCTAGTCAAAGCATAAAAGTTACGTTTAGCTTTTTCACCCACAGTTTTAATGTGTTCAATAAATGAAAATTTTTTTTCAAGTACGAGACCGAGGTAACACACTGACTCCTTTCTTTTTACGGTGACGTTATCGAATTTGATGCTAGGCGAGGATTTAAGACTACCTTTCAAGATTAGTTGAAAGGTTTTTTGCGGCGCGAATGTTAAGCGGTTCCGTTCGCCCCACGCGGATATTAAATGTAAACACGAGTGGGCTAAGTTTTCGAGACCAGACCGCGTATTTGACTGAATGAGCAGAAGGCCATCGTCCGCGTAACCAGTCAATGAACAGCCGTGCGGGAGCGGTATCGCGAGAAAATCATCAAATCCCAGATTCCAAAGGTACGGCCCGATTACAGAACCTTGAGGACATCCCATAGTCAGTGCCTTCGACACAGAATGGTGCCCAAGTGTCAGTTTAACGGTTCCGTGTAAGAAGTACGAGTATATAAGAGTGTAGATATTTCTAAAGCAACCACGACTTTTTAATTTAAGCAGTAACATCGGCCACCAAGCGTTGTCGAAAGCACCAGAGATGTCAAGGAAAATGCCGACGACGTATTTACAATTCGAATTATTTACTATCGTTCTAACAGAGAGTGCGGCGTCAGTTGTTGATTTGCCTATGGTAAACCCGAATTGGTTATTATGAAATTTGTACTATGGCTACTAGGCAATGGATATAAATACTTATAGGTATACTTTTTTTTGTAAATACATACTTATAATACATATAAGTCCCGTGGGAATCGAACCCACGACCTCTTGATCAGCATTCCGGTACTCGAACCACTAGACCACAGAGGTCGTCAAAAGCACCAAGTTATACAGCATTTGTGTGTATATTCAAAATGTATATATTAGATTTTTATACTTATACTTAGTAGATATAAAAATAAATTGAATTGGTTTGACAGCGTTAATTTTTATGCTTCAGAATTATTTTTCGGGACCAATAAATACCATGCCTGTTAACAGGATGAATCTATCTACTCTTTGCCAAACTTCATCAAAGACTGTTCAGCTGTTTAAGCGTGTTTATCGATGGTTTTTAAACAAAAAAAAATTAAAGTTTCATTCTAACAGATATAATAATAATTTAATATTTTTTCTAAATTGTTTTTATTACCAACTATAAATAGAAAAATTAACAATTTTTCTGTATTAATAAAATTATTACATAAGTTTTTCTCTTGTTATATTATTATTATTATTTTGGGAAATAAAAGTTCTTCTTTTTGTAATTTCTTGTCCTATCCCAACTAACCTTAAAAAAGTAAATTACTTAAATAACATAGCACACACATACAACATAGTGTAAGCAAACACTATTACACTGAAAAACACACAGACGGAAGGCCACGCATAAAGACGGCATACTAAATAAAATTGCCACGGGAAATTGATATTTACGACATGGGTGTACGTGTAAATATACCATGGTGACACGAATATGGGGTGTGGCATTACCAAAAAGGATGGCCGTCTTCACAAACGACTTTTAATACTTCATAAACATACGCCTATTTGGTTTTAGTGTAACATTCTTGTTTTGTTTGTGAACAGAATAGTTCACATACTATCACGCCTGTCGTTCCTGAAGGGTTCGGCAGAGATGTACTAATGTACACCCACATTTGGCTGGTATGTTTATAAGTCCCATATCTTAGGGTACGAGCATATTGACATCAATCAGCAATTTTCAGAGGAGGTAGGGCATAGTTAGATTCCTCGCTGAAATTGAGCTGCCCGACTGGGGAAGTACCTCCGCCGCAGACGCCGAAGACCGCCGAAGACCGATGTAGGTCCGAGCTAAACAACGAAGCTTCTGTTACGGATAGTAGATCGTTAATACACTACGTAGATATAATGATATTTTTTTGGTAAATACATATACTATATCAAACATATAAAAATCCATGACACAGGCACAAATGTCCATGTTCATCACACAATCAATTGCCTCTACAGGGATTCGAACTCGGGACTCTTAGCACAGAAGGTCGTTATAAATAAATGTCATCTGTGATTATATTCAGCATGACTTTTATTACCCATTATTCATTTTAAACACTCGTAAAAAGTAATTACGTGGAAAAAAATTAAAGGAGTATTTATCGCGCCTTTACGTTTTAATAAAACCTTGTTTCTTTATAAACATAAACATTTTGTCGCCCTTTTATGGTTTCTAGATGTTGTTATGGAGTTTATTTACAGCGAAGCTCGTTTCTAAGAATTATTGTCCTTAAATAATACTATTTGCAATTTAAAGATCAAACTCAAGGCACGCACGTCTGACTTTTCAAAGTTACGTGCGTATTTATCACATGCTCAAATGATAAAGGAAAAACATCGCCAGGGAACTACCATATCTGAGAAATTTTCTTTTTTTGAACATAGAACTTTGCCTGAAAACTTATACCTAAATGCCCGCGACTTCGTCCCAAAATACAAAACGGGGACAAAATCGTGGGTTATTAGTAATGTCCTATAAATAAACACTATAAAAGTGAATACATTTATATTAATAAGCCTTCCATATTCACAAACGAAGTTGTCTGAGTACGCTCAAAATATAAAACCAAGAACGATCCCAAGTACCTACTCATCTTCCAATTTATTCTAAAGAATTGAAAAGCCAAGCAATTCTCGTCATATTTGCACAAAAATCTCTCTCTTTACGTATATCTGATTTTAATATTAAGTACAATGTTCCTAAGAAATGGCATTGACTCACCTAATTGACTCGCATGTTCTGTGAGGAAGATAAGGGATCCATCAATATGAATGCTGGGAGGTGGACTTCTACGCCACGGATCCCGGATTCAATCCCAGCACAAAATTAATATTTGTAAAGTCCTAGAGATATTCTGGGTTTTGAGGGTTGCCTCCCCGATAAATAAAACTTTGAAATAAGCATTATTTGCAACACCAGAAGGCTTGCATATGCGTTGCCAACCCCTGCAGAAGCCATTTAGGTTTCATAAAATAGGGAATTACTAAATTGATAGCAAACGGAATGCTCATGCTGTCAGAATAGTCACTCTCCTAACGAGCTATTGATGTGTCACGGTGGTCTTCTTTAAGGTGGAGGTACTTCTCCAGTCGGACAGCTCAATTTGAGGAAGATATCTCGATATGCCCTTCCTCTACAAGAACATAACCTAACTTAAGCTTTTCGATTTGTCAACGATACTTTATCGTACACAGCATAAAACAAACAGAACGAAATTCTAGACACAAATAAGTAACAAAACACGGAAGTAAATTTCCTCACCCATTTTCCCCAAATGTTACCAACATTCAGGCACTTAGGACCATGTGCTTTAAGTGGTCCTATATCCCCCATAAGGCATGGTCTTTTCTGTAACGATATTTCTTTTTGATAGGGTTTTTATATCACTTAAATCCCGAAATATTATCAGGGAGCGCTTAACGACCCTCGGTTTCAATCACTTTTGTTTCCTTGCAAAACTTTTTGGAAGAAAAAACAAAAGAATAGTGGCGTGTAATTGTATTATGTGTATTATGTGTACACCTTATGTGTGGGTGATAAAGTTTGAAGTGTATTAAGATGTATCCTTAATGTTGCTATAGTTTATCTGTTACTAATAAAAGGTTCTATTTTCCGGGAAGAATGCGTTATGTGTATAAAAAATTAATGACTAGGCTACGTATAGGTAATCATTCTTCTTTTTCTTCAGTAGTTCTAGTTAGATCAACGTAATAACAGTATATCGTCATAGAAAGACGAATCAAAGCTATAACTACTGAAATTGCGAGTGAGATATAAATACGATGTAACATTTTTGTCATTATTGTATACTGCATCAACCCAATCACTATCCCATTGATGGGCACGAGTCTCCTCTCTTTTGGGAGATTAAGTTAGGCTAGTGCAGGTTGGCAGACTTCACACGCTGTCGAAATCAAATCTCTCAGCCTTCGGGATCGTTTCTCTTTTTCCAACACACCAATTTTTTCGTGTAGATTCCACCTTAAAATCCGTCTTAGCTATCCATCTCACAAAACTGACTTCTACTCTTATTCCTTCTTTGTCCATGCGGTCAGGCTGTGGAATAGTCTCCCGCCTAATATACAAGGCTGTAGTTCCATAACCTTATTTAAGAAAAAAGTGAAAGAACACTACCTCTCCTCTTTGCGCTAGCCATTTGTAAATTTATGTATGTATATTATTATATAATATAGTATATATGTATCTATGTATGTGTGTAGCTATAGTCTATGTAAGTTTATTCACCTACACACACTCATGTTTTTCGTTTATACTGTCTCCTCTCTCAGGCCTACTGGAAGACATTTCTGTAGAAATAAGTAGTGCCTTTTTACATTGTTTATATTTTTAACTGTCCTTTGTATTTTGTGTGTTTGTACAAAAAAAACAGTTTGTCGTTTTCCTTCACCAATTGAGCATCAACTAATAAATACGCACAGAAGTTCGAAAAATCAGTGGTGCGTGCTTTAGGATTGAACTAAAGTCAAAAGTCTCGGTTTCAATCTATTTACTCTTAATCATTCAGACATTGTATACCCTACGTCAGTAAAGTAAGTATTTAAATATTTATAGAATAGGTAATATTTGTATATAATTATATATATTTATATATAATTTCACCTCCGTGCACCTTCATCTGCGTTACCTAAGACAGAGTGGTTTAAATAACATTTTTCATTTATCCTCCGCTCCTATTGGTCGTAGCGTAATAGACACATAGCGTACATAGCCTAAAACCTTCCTTGATAAATGAACTATCCAACGCAAATATTTTTTCAATTTCTTTATGTTTATGTATGACCAATTACTCCGCCAACTGTGAACCGATTTCAAAAACTACACTTAAACTACACTAAACATCACGTTTTTCATATATTTTCTAAAGATATATAAGTATTTTCGTTTTTTTTTGTTAATTATATTTACTTATAATGTAAGTAAGGATATCACTGCTGTACAGATAATTATGACTATCATCATTTCGTAACGTGAAAAAGATAAGTACCTATTAATCTATGCTTCGCGCGTAGTACGCAGGAAACGCCTTTTCACGGAAAATAAAGTTACAAACTTTTTGAATCGTTAAAAAAAGTTCATCCCTTGAAAGCGAAAAAGGTGTTCAACTTTTTTTATACACTTAATTACTTTTTTTATGTAAGGTCTCTTCACACAGTTTAACCTTTAAATCTCACAGGCGCATATGCAGACACATTGATTTTGGGGAATTTGATACAAGATCGCTTTAAAACTGATTGAATATTAAAGTTATGGTCTATGGTTATTTAGCTATAGATTTTCTCGCAGAGCCCTGAACAGAATTTGTGGATGGTTAGACCTACCGGCTTTATTGTTTATTGATTTTTTTATTTATTTTTAGATTTAACGTCGGGTTTAAATAATATCAATATACCGCGATAAAATCCGTAAAAAGTAGTTTTATTTCAATATTATATACGTTTTTATATAAAAAAAAAACAAAACTATTTAAAGTATCAACTACTAGAATCCATAATACAAGCCTCGTTACTTAATTTTGAACTAGATGGCACTGTGCTTTGACGACTGTCGCAGTGGCTGAGGTATCTGGTTCGATCCCCGCACGGCGCAAATATTTGTACGATGTACAGGTGCTTGTGTGGACGTTTGTGTAAGTGAAAATTTGTGCTTGTAAACGCACTCACGATACAGGGAAATATCCTCAAATGAGACAACGTTTTATTTAATAGGAAATAATAGAATAATGTCTAGATACATATTATTGTGTTCTAGTTTGAAGAGTAATGGAGGAGGAGGTGAATTATCTAATGGGCAAAGGAGACTTAACAACTCACGTCTGAAACTGACAACGTCTGAGAAATACTCCGATCTTACTAGAATCTAATAGAAGCTACTAGTGTGTTTATGACATACTATCAAGAGAGACAAATGTTGGTTTACCACTTAGAATTAAAACTTTCTTTCTAAAAACCACGATGAAGGAAAAAAATGCATATGTAACATTATTATTATACGGAGTTTTTAGCGGTTGTTTCATCATGATATTAATATCGCACTGGATGGATTAGGTTATAGTCCACCACGCTAGCCTACTGCTGGTTGGCAGACTTCATATGCCATTGAGAAAATCTCTCAAGCATGCCGGTTTTCTCACAATGTTGTCCTTCACCGTATGAGCATGTGATAAATACGGACATAACTTTCGTAAAGTCAGTGGTGAGCCGGGATATAAACTCGAGACCTTTGACTTTCACTGTTCACTGGTCGGACCACTAGGCTACCATAGCTACAGCGGTAGTAGGTATGTACTGACATTTCGAATTATTTACTGATACAACACTCAGTTCGTGTTTTATTTTTATGACAAATATTCTATGTACAATAGTCAGTAGGAATATCTTTTATCTCGTCCGTTATAAAAACGATTTCTTTATACCACAGACTAAATATGTAAACCATAAACAAAATGGAATTTGATGGAATATTGAGCTGGGCTTATACCCTTTCAAAATAGATGCAGCTTGTGTAAATAGATGCAGCTTGTGTAAATAGATGCAGCTTGTGTAAATAGATGCAGCTTGTGTAAATAGATGCAGCTTGTGTAAATAGATGCAGCTTGTGTAAATAGATGCAGCTTGTGTAAATAGATGCAGCTTGTGTAAATAGATGCAGCTTGTGTAAATAGATGCAGCTTGTGTAAATAGATGCAGCTTGTGTAAATAGATGCAGGTTGTGTAAATAGATGCAGCTTGTGTAAATAGATGCAGCTTGTGTAAATACCAGATAACTGGCCAGTTCCTCACTCCATCAAGCATCATACAAATTGTACGTACGGAGAACCTTCTAACAGAATAAATTACAGCGTCAGATTGCTACATTGTATACTATTTTACCCTCTAACAACTCGAGATAAAGGTGAAGTTTGCGTGTATTGTTTTAGGCATTGGGTTGACTATGATCTATTTTGGATGGTTGTGATGTAAGTCTTGGTCAAATGTTCGCAAAGTTGGTATCTGTTTAGTATTTGCGTCAGAATTAAATTGTGAAGGAAAATATTAAACATGTGTTTCGAATAGACTTGGGTACTTATTAAGCTTTTTTGGCGCTTTTATATAGCTTAAAATTATTATGTATGGTACAGAATAAGCTATTAATATTTGTATTTTACTTCAGTGATGAGTCATGAGATGTGAACGTAAAAAGTAAGATTATATAGAATTAGATTAATTCGAAGTGTCTAGCTTTATTAATAACAAAATACTAAACAGTTAAAAAATTTGAATCAATACTAATATTAGAAAGCTAAAAAGTTTGTTTGTTTCGTTGAACGCGGTTATTCTCAGGTACTACTGGTTTGAATTGAGGTTTAAGACATTTAATTCTCAATAACAGAATACAATTAACTTATAATGAAACGAATATTTTAGTGTTAGATAGCCCATTAATAGAAAAGGCTATATAATATCACGCTAACACCAATTGGAGCGGAGTATCAATGAAAAACATTGGAGAAACACATACATTTCTCACTCTAACCTTCTCTCTATTTTATGTGACATAGACAAAGCTACTACCTAGCTAAAAATAAAAAATAAAATCATATAAAAGTAAAAAGCGGTTTTATTTCAAAAAATATTATTTTTCTTGCACGCTACCGTACCCGGAAAGAAAACAGTCCATACAATTAAAACAACAAAAGCTTTATGAAATAAATGCACAGGCGTATTTAATTGCGCTTTTACTCTGAACCACTTAGTAGTTATTCATACGTTTATGTTAAACACATAAAAACAGAGAAAGGAAAACATAGTTCCTGTTTATAGGGGCCATAAATCCACGCGAGCAATAAATAGCGCCGAGTCTCGTTGTTTTATAAAGCCAGAGCGTTTTATTTGAGAGGAGAATGAAGTCATGTTGCTCAGACCCTGATATTGCTTGAGACACGATAACACGTATCTGTTCCTACCGGCAAAGCCGTAGAATGGATGACAGGGAAAAACTCAACAACGACTGATGTATCTTGAACTTATGAGCTAGAAATTCAAACCCTTACTTCCTTACTTTTTAATATTATAAATGTGAAAGTTTGTCTGTCTGTCTGCCTATCTGTCTTTCTGACTGTCTGTTACCTCTTCACGCTTTAACTGCAAACCAATTTAGATGAAATTTGGTATGGAGATCGTTTGAACCCCGGGGAAGGATATAGGATAGTTTTTATCTCAGAAATCAGCCTTTAAAAGGGTGAAAAGGGGGACATAAAATTACTAATTTTACGCAAACGAAGTCGCGGGCAAAAGCTTGTCAATTATATTTAATTCGATACAAAGCTGTGGGTGCCGACTGTGAGTTGTCAAAAATTTCGTGTTTAATCCCTTGGCACCACTGAATTTAAGAAGTTATGTGCTTGTTTATCATATGCTGAAACGGTGAAGGAAAACATCGGGAGGGAACTTGCATGCCTGAGAGAATTCCTCAGTGATGTGTGAAGCATACCGTGCTGCCGCTGTAGGCTAGCGTGGACCGTATAGCCTATAGCCTAATCAGAGGAGACTCGTATACCCAGCAGTGGGAGAATACATGGGTTGATGATGATGATGATTATGATGATACATCTATTATTTCCAAAGGTACATTATGTTTTTATTTATTTGTTGTTTCGTTAGCTAGAATGCAACTTGGCTAGAGGTCAAAAGTCTTTCTAGTGGCTATGGCTCCTAGCCAAGACAAAACATAAAATAATGTCAAGATACGTATGAAATTGCATATAAATGATATTCATTTCTGCTTCGAACTGTCTCATTAGTTAAGTGATGTCAAGCGAATGTATTGGATACGATTTCTAGCCCTGAAAAAAAAAAATTAGGTTAATTAGTATTGATTTCTTACACTTACGCGAATATTAGACATTGAAATAAAACTACTTTTTGCGTATTTTATCGCGGTACCTATATTGATATTATTTTAACCCGACGTTTTGGATCCTTTACAGCATCCATGGTCACGGGCCGACTGAGGTGTTGGTCGTTCGTTGGAGGCCCTTTATAAAAAAAAGATATAGATAGAGATAATCCCACGCTGTGTCTTCCGTTATTAAATTATCCAGGCACCTACCTTCAAAAGTATTGCTTTAGCGGAGTTGTTCTCTTTAAAGGAACCGGGACCTCAAATCATTATCAGATGGTTAGTGAGGTAAAATACTACACACTTCAAATTCTCCTTACGGTAAACGCTAGAAAAAAAAAGGCCCATATCTATTGAACCGCGATATGCTGAGTTGATTGATTGAAACGAATAAATTAAGTTTTATAAAAAAAGAAAAACCAACTTCAAAAACTAAAAAGCAAAAAATAACTTCATACAGTTTACCTTTTTTTTAGTTTTAAAGGTATGAAGTCGGTGCCAAGCCAAACGTAATAGTAAGTACACTCACCGCGAGTAACCTTGAGCGGGTTGGTTAAAACCACCACATCATCGGCACCGACTTCATACCTTTAAAACTAAAAAAAAGGTAAACTGTATGAAGTTATTTTTTGCTTTTTAGTTTTTGAAGTTGGTTTTTCTTTTTTTATAAAACTTAATTTATTTTTATCTTTTTAGTGTTGTATACATATATATTAAACTTTTCATATAAGGTCAATCTAATAGCCTGAAAGAATACAACTATCGATCCATATATACTTATAATTATGAAAGATTTTTCCTTCAACTCCTAACCGTTGAGGAGTTGTACCTTCCATCATCAGATCATTACATGAGATGGTGATTTTCAGATGCAAATACTTGAACAGCTTTGGAGAATACATTTAAATGTAATAAATGCCTATAACTGAAAGAATTTTCTTTTAACTCTTAACTGTTGAGGAGTTCTACCTTCCATCATCAGCTCATCAACATCAAATGATGATTATCAGACGCAAATACTGGAACAATTTTAGTAAATATATTAAAAACGTGATAATTGCCTATAAAATTTGAGGGTTGCCCTCGATTTCCCTGGGATCCTATCATCAGATCCTGATGTGGTTACAATGGGACCATCTGTGAAGTCTACCCTATTAAACAAAAAAAGAATTTCGCAAATCGGTTCACGAGTTTTTATGTAATTCGTGAACATACATAAAAAAAAAAAAGATTCCGACGAATTGAGAACCTCCTCCTTTTTGAAGTCGGTTAAAAATACAAGTAAGTATTGCCAAATAAAAAAACAACTAAAATAATCTAGACTTTATTGAATTTAGTCCAAACTAATTAAGTCTATACTATATTATTTTCATTCTATTTACTAGGATTTAATAAATCTAACAAGGTTAACCAGTCCACAAACAAAACGTCCCGTGAACTTTTAAAAGCCCCTTTTTATCCCAAATTGTTAAAACTTTAGCCGAAGGGAGCAGAGTTGTTTGTTTGTTAACCATAAGTACGCAGCGTTTAGTTTTTATTTACGTTTTATTTATTTTTATCTTTATATATCAAAAACTTTGCATCATGTTGTTTGTCCCCGATGAACTTCAGAATTTATGGACCGAATTTAATGAAATTCTGTTTATTGTGTGTAGATTGAACCAAGTTGAGAGTAATCATCATCATCATCATCAGCCTATATTCGTCCACTGCAGGTCTCCTTTAGTGAACGCCACAGAGCTCGATCTTCGGCTCTTTTCCTCCAGTCACTGCCAGCTGCCTTGCGCAAGTCGTCGCTCCACCTGGCGGCGGCCAGCGGCGGCCGTCCTACACTACGTTTGCCGAGAGTAATGATAGTTTTAATATTAGACTTTACGTAGACAAAGTTGAGCACAGCAGCTAGTGTATAAAAGGTAAAATAACTCAATACAAATGAATCAAAGTAAAATACTTTGCCCATGTGGGCGTTCTTCTTCAATTTAGGAGTTCAACTCAAGAGGAGAGTATATTTAGGTATTCCTGAAAGGCCGGCAACGCATTTGTACGTCCTTTGGTGTTGCAGATGGCCATGGGCGGCGGTGATCACTTACCATCAGGAGAGCCTCCTGTCCGTTTGCTCCTTTATTTCCATAAAAAAACTCTTGTTAGTGGAGCAATCTCCACTTTTCTACCATCTGCTTTTTTACCTAATATAGTCAATTCCTAATTTTTCCACATGAACCTTTGACTAGTATCGGTAAACAATGACTTTAGAAGGAACTTGATTTATTAATAACGTTTCATATACCTACCGGTTATACAAACCGAATTAGTTGGTTTCAAACTAGACTAATCGGTTTTCTAGCTTTCGACATTAGTAGTCTCCCATCTCTACCTCACATAGTGAATGCAATTTAAATCTATTATGTACAATCCTTAACGAGAACAATTATTCAATCAAGACCTATATAAACACTTAGTTTTGCCTTCAACCAACTTGCGCACATCTAACTGAATATTGTTACCCGGGCATTGTAATCACAGCAGTTTAATTGGCTGTTCTAGAGTTAACAGTTTCTCATCCTTACACGAATAATCATCTACATTTCAAATGAATGACGTCCACTGCTGGACATAAGCCTCCCCCAAGGATCTCAACGAAGACCGGTCCTACGCCACCCTCATCCAGCGGATTCCAGCGACCTAATACCAAACATTAAAATAAAACTACTTCTTACGGATTTCCGCGCGGTATATTGATATTATTTATATATTAATAACTAGCTGATTCCCGCGACTTCGGCCACGTGCAATTAAACTAAAAAAATAAAAGTTTCATATTAACTTTGCACCCCCATTTTACCCCCTTAGGGGGTGAATTTTCGAATATCCTTTCTTAGCAGGTGCCAACGTCATTACATCTACCTGCATGCCAAATTTCAGCCCGATCCGTCTAGTGGTTTGGGCTGTGCGTTGATAGATCACTATGTCAGTCAGTCACCTTTGATTGTTATATTTAGATGATTTTTCGAAACATTTATAGCATCTACGATTATAAGAAGATGGGCCAGTCTCTAACCGTGTTGTTTTGCAAAATGGATATATTTACCAAATGAAAACCAGGAAAAATCTAATAAAGCTTAGTTTTGCAGTCATTCAATATTGTTGTCACATCCGTAACACAAGCCCTAATATAGACGGCGCTGATATCTATATATATAAAAGAAAGTCGTGTTAGTTACACTATTTATAACTCACGAACGTCTTTACCGATATGGCTGAAAATTGGTGAGGAGGTAGCTTAGAGCCAGGAAACGCACATAGGATATATTAGATATTTATTCCGTTCGACAGCCATAAAACATTTATATAAACTAAAAATCGTAACGACTAGGTATATTACCGCTTTCATTGTAACCTTAGCAGTTTACATTAGAAAAGAAAACGAAGAAAACTGACATAACTGTCATTTCTATGACTGTCATCTGTCACTACTGTGAAGCGTATATCAGAGGACTTTTAGGCGGGAAAGTGAAGCGTCATGTTCAGCAGCTTTGTTTTATTTTCTAAAATTTGTGTTTTGATAAACTTTAATGTATAATAATGGTGGATTATTAACCGTTAAGTGTTTGAAAACGTGCATGAGTGTTGGCAAATGAAACAAAACAGTGTAACGTGACTTTCAAATTCTCCCAAGAAGTCCGCCTTAGGTTTCAGTAAAGAACCACATATTTACTGAAACTAGGAAAAAAAAACAATCATCTATCACCCTTCATAAACCATTAATTCACCCTATCATCAACCATTATCATGAATCATCCAGTCATCCATCATAAATAAAATAAAAGAATACTGAAGACTAGGCTGTATGGACTAGATTCCTTTGCCTCATCCCGAAAGGGAAGAAACGTTTAAAAAAAAAAAAAAAGAAGCGTATATCAAAGTGCGATCAGGGCGGATACAGGACCCGCTGCAATCCTGATAGTTGTTAAAAACTTGGAAAGACGAGATATTGTGCTTACACGTCGCGATACTGGGCAACTGCAACTAATTAATGAAACTCACCATTTATATGAACCGTTACTCATGTTCTGGCAAGGATACGATAATTATCACTGCAATATCAAAATTAAAAATCTATTGAAGAGTGAGTATCGATATCATAGTTTTCATTTCAACGTACATAGTTGTGCCACTCAGCCGACCGTAGGGCTTAAAGATTATCGAGTGGCGACCACGTATTGGAAGGCAGTCAAGGTGGGCCGATGACCTGGTAAAGGTTGCTGGAATACGTTGGATGTGGATGGCGTTGGATCGTTCGTCGTGGCGATCCTTGGGGGAAATCTATATCCAGCAGTGGATGTCTAACGGCTAATAGGATGATAATGATGATGCGTAGTTTTTTAGTTTCGGTTTCTAAAAGAAGTAGATCCACTTCTGATTTACTACTAAGTTACTAATTTCGTTGTTGTTATTTCAGGTAAGGAAAATACCAAAAAGTTTAGTTTGATGAATCATTACGCATATTTTTTGATGATTCGTGAAAATCCAGATAATTAGATAATAACCAAGTGACAAACATCAAGTGATCGGTACGAAATTACCACACGTGTCTTCAAACAAAAAGCCCAGTCACCGATGAACTACATTGTTAAGCAATCACGTCTTTTGGGGATCTATGCTTGATGTATACAATCAAATGCCAAAAACGAGGCTTGCATACATTCTTATTTGCTTAGTCGAAAGAATTGAACCACACGAAGATGGTATAATATGTGCCGATATTCCTGACTGACATAGACCGACTTCATGTTGTTATTGAGAATATGTTTCATGAAACGTGTGGCGCTATCAACCCCTACTCACCGTGCATGGTCGACTGCAAGTGTTCCAAACTTTATCCACGAACATTAATGGCGAAGACCATCACTGGTTACGATGGCTGCCAACTGTCTTCACATCGACGTCGATCACTCAGTGATAATGATCGAACTATCACAACAATTTCGTGGTTTCACATTACTAACAATCTATCTGATGAAAATTTCTCGAAGCTATTGCTGACTATTGGTAACTGCTGAGTTTCAGTCAACCAATATATAGTGGGTTTATTTCACTTCCTTTTAAATTTTTTTATATCCTAATAAACTATTGATGCATTTTTTGTGTTCATTTTATTGCGTTATTAAATATCAATTTAAGTTCAGCTAAAAGATAATATTAATTGACTGTAAGACGGTACGAAGTTCGCCGGGTCAGCTAGTAATTAATAGATTATTGTTACACTTCACACAGATATATGTATATTATTCATAGACCAGACAATAATCTGCCCCTATGGAGATTCAATAACTTGATTGATTAGCTAGTTCGCTATACCAAACCGCAGTATTTAAGTCCACGTACTGTCTCAAGACTAATTTATCGTTAACAACAATAATTCTAACAATACATTCAACACACTAATAATATACACCTGTATTTCTGTGCCAGGTTGATGGCAATAGGCTCGCCCCCTATTACATGTGACCTAAAACATACCGGCGAAATGTGGGTGTACATTAGTACACCTCTACCTAACCCTTCCGAGATGACAGGCGTGATGGTACATTATTTGACGACCTAATTAGTCTTCGGTCCTGGGTTCGAATCCCGGTAGAGACAAATTTTAGTATAATGAGCATCAACATTTTGTATCCTAGTCATAGATGTGTCTATGAATAATATATAAAAAAGTATATACCTATGTCAAGTTATCAACTATGCGTAACACAAGCCTCGTTGCTTATCAAAAAACTAGATGTGTCATAATGTCCGGACATTTTTATGTATATTTCCATTCTAAATCGTCCCAGATCACCCCAAAATTTTATAGGCATGTGAATAAAAACAAAACGAAAACGAAATAAATAAATCTGCAATCTTTCAAGGTACACGCCATAAATTTTACGATGTTGATACAAAGATAAAACGCACACACGCGTAGAAATAAAAGCTTTGTAGTATCAATATAAGGCCAAATTGTTATGGATCCCATAAAAGGAGTTCCAAACCTTTTTATAGAGAATCGAAAGAAAAATTGTCGATTTAAACATACCATAGCGTATGATCAGGTATTATAACGATACTATTGCGCTTTTATCTTTAAAGGGATTGACAGAGATGTGTGTTATATATGTACACTATCTCGGTGTGCACTACATATAGAGCCATTTATAAAGTGTAGAATCTTATCTCCAATATCAGAAACTCTGTACATATTCCTCCGATACTCATAACAAAAGAGATAGACGTAATATTATCATCATCATCAACCCATTAACGTCCCACTGCTGGGCACGGGTCTCCTCTCAATTGAGAGGAATTAGGCTATAGTCCTCCACGCTAGACTACTACGGGTTGGCAGACTTGACATGCCATCGAGAATTCTCTCAAGCATGCAGATTTCCTCACGATGTTTTCCTTCACCGTTTGAGCATGTGATAAATACGCACATAATTTCCGAACAGTCAGGCGTGCCTTGGGTTCGAACTCGAGACCTCTGACATCTCAGTCCATTAGTCACACCGTAGGCTACCACAGCTCTCGTAATATTATATAGTATAAATCATTAACCCATTTATTGTGTCATTCTTCAGTGAGGGTACACATCTTTTCTCAGAGGCTAGACTCAAATACGCTAGGCTAGTTTGGTTTGATAGACGCCACACCATTGATAGAATCTCTCAGGCATGCAATTAAGACAAAATGTGAGTATTGAAATAGAAAGAAGAACCTCATGCTTGATAACCTATCTTGTACCAAAAGACCAACAAGAAAGTTGTTGAATAGATGATTGGAAACTTAACTATTGAATTAAACAGCTATCGCAAAACGTTAAATATTTATAGTATAATTGAGTCAACAGGACGGAAAGTTAATGGAATTAATAAAATATTTACGTTTTCATGCTCCTTGGGCAATCAGGACCATTAACTAATTATATCTTCAGTAATAAAGTAAATAATTCTATACCTAATGTATATTTACCAAGAGGATAATAGTTCACTGTCTGCTTTATTGGTCCTTAGTTTGACCCCTAGGTCTAGCCACAATTAGTTAAGAAAGACTGGATGCAAGCCATATAAAATTTAAGATTTTTATTTGTGTAAATATGAGTATATATTATATTACATAGCATGCAAGATATTTCATGTTACAGATGATAGATCTGTCATGTCTGGCCGTTGTGACGTACAAATGATTTTACTTTGTTTATATTTATGACGACTTACTTGTTATCGAGATTATAATAAACCAATGTTCTGAATGAAATGGCTATAGCAGTACATATCGGCTTAACCCTCAGTAAATACTGTATTGTAGTAATTAATTCAGTCATCCTAGTTAAAGGCCTCTTTGTAATAAAGCCATCGACCTAACAAGGTCGTCACATAATATAGGTAGGCCTTCTATCTAGTACTATCCCGTTACTAGCTAAGTAAAGACTTATATTGTGGCTTTAAGAGCTACTTAAATAGTTGTTTAGACTCCTAGAGGCATTAGGGCGAGCATTAGTGAGAGTAAAACGGCCCGACTTTAGACATAAAATGTATTAGACAAAAGCATTTACTAAAAGTGTTTTTGTAAGGTAATTCGTGTTAAGCTTGATAGTTTGAGGTGTGGAAGAGATAGGACGGTTTCAGAATTGAAGGGGTCCATAAAGATAAAAGACGAATAAATTTCACAGTGGGAAAGTTCACAATGGGAAAATGTTGGTCTTTTTGTCCTAAGGGGACCACATTTTTTTCTGGATCTTTCCTTTTAAGCTAATGTGTCTTTCTTATTGTCTTAAAAGAAATCGTTTTTATATGTGTTGTGGTTCTGGCTGTCCACGTAATAGACTGAGAAAGGCAGCAAATAAATGGTGCTACCTATTCTTCCTTTTAACAAAGGATTCCTGGAACACATTTAGTGTACTTTGTCCACATTATTTTCATGCAATAAACCTTTTCGACGTTCATAAGAACTCACCTATTCGATATACTACTGGTATTCATTCAGAATTACTACATAAGGAGCCTTTTATACAAGTTTAGAATCGCTTCTCATTGTTCTAGTGATCGTAAATGTGACTACTCAACAAGAGGTCTTGGGTTCAATTCCTATTTCGAGCAATGTGTTATTGGGGATGTCTATGAAATTTCCAGTAGCACTTCCAAGTTTGGTTTCGTTCCCGGTTGATGGCAATAGACTTAATTTATATTAAATCGGGCCTAAAACATCTCGGGGACATTTATGGGTGTATATTAGTACACCTCTGCCTAACCCTTTGGGAATGACGATAATGGTAGGTAAGTAAAAAAAACTATCTATATGTTTATCAAACGTCTAGTATCCGTTGCTTTTGTCGGAACTAGATGGCGCTGTGTCATAATCTCCGGATCTAAACAGACACACTTTCGCATTTATAATATTAGTACGTATGAATTAATATTAGATTTTTATTTCTTTCAGAAAGTACAATATATCTTTATACAACTCACACGTTTCGTTTCACACTTGCTCACATTATTTTCGCGTCCCGTCAAGCGTGAAAGTACCACGTAACAGTTTTTGTATTTCTTGAGGAAAAACACGGAATAAAATCGTCATGGTGGATGATAGAATGTCTTACCGATAGCTTCGATACGACGTGCATAGATGAATTTACTGACTAAAAAAATATGAGGAAATTGTGTATGAGAAATATGTATGTACATATATACAGCTTGGTTTGATATACAAGAAATATATTTGCGACTCTATTTCTTCTCCTTCGTGTCGATGGAACACGAATGACGTAAATTTTAATACCCAAATTTTTTACGTATTTTATCGCAGCATATTGACATTATTTTAACCCGATATTTCGGATCCTTTACAGCATCCATGGCCACGGGTAGACTGAGGTGTTGATTGTTTTGAAGCTATAATTACTAAGCAGCTATAGTAATATGTGAATTACATATGTATATCATCAATGTGAAATTTCGCATACAATTTCATCCACTCGGTGCTGTTCCGCATCGGTTTCATTCACGTTCTTCAAACGCATTATGTGTAACATCAGTCTTTAATCCATCCAGTGCGTGCCGGTTAATCACAAAGTCTCGTGTCAAGTCCAATCATAAAAATGAAGTAAAATACAACGAATTAGATTTTAATCTACCCTCAAAAGTAATTTACTTTATGTAAAGTTATAAATATTCATTATATATATATAAAAACACGTTTTTATTTTACAAATCTACAAATTAAAATACAAGAATCACACAAAGGTATTGTGTGGCCTAAAAACTGTTTTTAATTATTTCATATACATACATACACTCACGCTTTTTAAGTGGGCTGAAAGTAATCGCCACGCGCTAAGAATCCTGCATATCCACTTTCATCCACATTCATCCTTCTTGTCATGCATGCGCGCCTTTTTGTAGGAGTATTTCATCAATCAGATCAATGCGTGTCCTTCTAGGACGCTCGCTCCCGGCGTTTCCACTGACATCCGCCTTATAAATTCCTTTCGTTAATCGCCTATCATTCATTCTCTCAACATGCCCAACCCATCTTAGAATATTCTTCTCAATTTATTTCACTACATCTTCGTTCAAACGTTTTCTTATCACAAACTTCAATATAATTTATGTTACACCGCCATATAATTGTTTTATATCATACCATAAAATAAAGCTCCTATCTTGACATACCCAAGTAACTTATTAAAAGAATAATATATGTATGAGGTTACTTGTAGAAACTAATTAATAAGTTTCTTAATAGGTCTAATTAATAAGTGTCTTAAGCACCACAGATTAAAGATTAATCTGTAAACTAATTTAGATTAATTAAAAATAAAATAATCATTAAGAAGATAGTTGTTAATAAAATAAAATAGTAATTAGTGTCTAACATTAACAAGTACAGTGGTCATATTATAGGTAATACAGAATATCAACTACGTACAAAACGCGTTAAGAAAGTTCAAGCTAATATTGATTTTTTTTCCTAAACTTACGGGAATCTAGATAAAACATGTTCAGTTGAAAATTACTACGCTGAGGAATTAATGATTTCTTAGGCTTTATTTAATAAAATAAAAATGGATAAACCAGACAGGTTTTAATACTTCTTTTTTAGTGATAGTGTTTTCTGTGAAAGTTGCCTCGATGGTCTAGTGGTCATAAAGTGTGACTACCTAGCAAGAGATCTAAGATTTGATTACCAGGTCGAGCAAAATACTCGTGGTTTTCTATGAAGTTGGGGTTACGAGCGAATAAAAATTAATTTTCATATTTCTGTAATTTTGATATTGTTTTGCAACGATGTACGTTGACCTATAAATTTACAAGCATTTAGTTAAGCATATGGTTTATTTTTCAGCCACAAGCCTTCTGGGATATACTTGTCGCGTGACAATATTGCAAAAATTGTTACCAGACTGTAATGGTTGGTGACATGGCAATTAAAATTTCAGTTCAATCACTGTTACTTTTGCGCTCGCCTGAAAATAATTTCGCTCGTAACAGGTGGGAATTGAATATTGATTACCATTTTATTAGAAAATTGCGCGAGCGGTCAACACTGTGGTTTTGTGGGTGTCTGTGCCCGCTATACTACATTTAGGGGTAATTTTTTACGTGTTTTTCTATTGGAGTGTTTTCATTTTCTCAGTTCGATGTTATGATGACGAAGGGGTGCAGTTTGTGTGGTGCGAAGGGAGAACCCGCACTTATTTAAGTAGTATCGAATCTGTATCTATTTTCCAATCCTTTTTTAAAATTATTGGATTTGTATACGTGATGAACAAATGCCGTCTAGAATGCTAGTTATCAGAACTTCTCGAGTCAAATAAGTTCCCAAACTGCCGCTCCGTCGAGAAAAAGCAGTTAATTTAGCACAAATTAAAGTTTATTCACATCTATACATAGTATATATTGAAGTATAAACCTTCTAGTATCCGTAACACAAGTTTCGTTGTTGCTTTGCTTGGAACTAGATGGCGCTGTGTCATATTTTCCGGGTATATTATATATTACTACATTTTACACAAATATAGGACATTTGTATCGTATTAATATTATTAAAATCCTCACATTTAGAATCTTTAACAGTATCCATAATTTCTTTAATAAATTACTCAGTTTATATAAGCGATTTTGGAAATATAATTTATTTAAGTTTTCAATTTATGAAAGATCCAACTCCGACAAAGAGACTGGTGCCCAGCAATGGGACAGTAATGTGTCGATGATGATGATGATGTTTTTTTTAGAAGCGATACATCCTCACCATCTTCGCATCCAGGAAGTCAACGGGGTCAGACACCATCCAGAGCACCTAATAATATTTACGACGAGAGCCAACGCTGTTATACTACGTTCCTTCTTATACTGTGTATTAACAAATAATTTGAAGGGTAGCTTTTAGAATGATTACAAAATTGAAGCAACAGTTGGTGAATTATAATTGGTAGGTATTTGAATATGATCTCATTAAATGGTGACTTTTGGGTAGAAAATCTAACATGCCCAAATAATGCTTACTTACCTTCTGATTTTTAAATGTTTTTAAGTAAAGATGTGTATCTTCTCGATAAAAATAAACGCTGAGGATCCCCAAAAATTTTTCGGTCTATTTGCAGCATGACGGTAAAACCCAAGTCAGACGAAGTTGCAATCAATTAATGCACCAATCATAACGATTTATATAATAAGAATGATATTCCCGGACATTATTACACAGCGCCATCCAGTTCCGTGGTAAGCAACGAGGCTTGTGTTACGGATACTAGTTGGTTGATATACTACATATATACTTTTTTTTTTGTTGTAAATACATAAGTACTATACATAGATACATCCATGACTCGGGAACAAATATTGATGCTCATCACACAAACATTTGTCCCTACCGGGATTCGAACCCGGGACCCATAGCACAGCAGGTAGCGTTAACTACCGCTGAGCTAAACAGGTCGTCTATATACACAACCTTTTTTAAAGTCGAAAAATCCCACACAAATTTCGGGTTAACTTGATAAATGGCGAATATAAATGGAAATGGCGTCACAAATAAGTTTGTAGTTATAAAGTCAGGTTAGTTATTGTAGTGAGTAAATCACACGATAAGCTTACAACTATTAAGTCATGCCACAACGGATAAAAGAATTTATTAGAGGCATATATACTTAGCTTACGCTTCGTATCCATTCAAATAAGTCTACTTTTATTACTGCTTATAGGGCGGTGAATTGATATTGTTTTAATTCCGACGAGTCTACCAGTGTTGGTAGTTGCTGTAAAGGATCCTAGACTTATAAATGTAGGGTTCCTCTAAGAAATATTACACTGAATGATTTCTTGGAAATTTTGCTGGACATATATCTATTTAAGTAATTAAATAACATTGTAAGTTAAACACAATAAAACGTAAGCAATATCCACAAATTTGTAAAACAAACATTTATATGAAATTTTTTAAATACACAACCAAACTAATTCAAATTTTTTACTGATTAAAATAAATATTCGGCTTTTTCATCAATCTCGTAACGTAATGTAGATTTACCCCCAGAATTACGTCAACCAAAACTTCTAAGGGCGATGTAGGTCGCTGATAACAATGTAGGTAACGTAAAAGCCTTCGATAATGATCATGACCGCTGTACCCGACAATCACATAAAACGGACTCAAATTTAAGTCGCGTGGCGTGACAGAACACCAGTATATCGGAAACGAAACTACATAGTTGGTGCAGAAAAAGTTTTTGTTAATATTAACTGACTTAGGAAAACTATAGTTTCTTCCTAATAAAACTTGACGGACTGACCCGTGACCATGGAGGCTGTAAAGAATCCGAAAAGTCGTGATAAAATAATATGAATATTATCATCAGCCCATTACTGACCCACTGGCACGGGTCTCCTCTCATTTTGAGAGGCATTAGGCTTTAGTTCGCCACGCTAGCCTACTGCGGGTTGGCAGACTTCACATACCATTCAAATTCAAATATTTTTATTTGTAAAACATTGAAAAAATCTCTCAAGCATGCAAGTTTCTGCACGAATTTCCGATATCACAGTTTATATATAGCACAGTTTAAGGGATGTTTGATATTTACTTAACCCGAAAATGCGGGATTAATTAGTCTTTCTTCATTTTGTATTACGTCTCAGTCTGTATTTAGTGAAATCTAGTCTATTTTATATTTCGGTGTCTTTAGTAGAATCATTATTTCTGTTACCAGGGTAACAGGACGTATAGAAGTTCGAGAATATCCTTAATTATATAATTCCTTTAAAGTCTAAGAACTAAAAATCTGAGAACTAGAATGCTAGAAGCTTGGAACTAGATGGCGCTGTGTAATAATGTCCAGATATTTTTTTATACTACAACACTTATTCTTCTATAGGTAAAGCATAATGACTTATTTAAAGAATTGCGATGTTACAATTGTTTTGTTTGCAAGAAACAATTTTAATATCTTTCTTAAAGAACAATAGTACTGTATTTATTGTTCTGGACCAGTGTAGCAGCGCCATTTTTATTCATCATAGTTTTGCTTTTAATATTCCCCCAGTCCGGCAATTTATTCTTTATATCAGTTATTTTGTACGCAAATTACAACAGGTTCACCAATATTAAATGTGGGATCTTGAGATTAACTCCCAAGGATGAGAAAATTATCAGTTATTTTTTTTATCGTAGAACATAATTATTGTGTGTTAAAACCATTATATTTAGTGCATAATATTGGTTCTTTTTAATTAATAACGGAGCTGTGGTAGCATAGTGGTGTGACCTGTGAACTGCAATGTCAAAAGTTTCGACTTTTTACCTTTTTGGTTGTTATGTGCGTATTTATCACATGCTTAAACGGCGCAACAGTGCCCTCTCAAATGAGAGAACAGATATGTACCTAAATATATATCAGCCTATTGCCATCCACTGCTGAACGTAGGCCTCCCCCAAAGAGCGCCAACCATCCCCGGTCTTGGGCAGCTCGCATCCATCCGCTGCCAGCCACCTTCTTCAAATCTCTTTCAATCGATATGTACCTACCTTATAGTAAAAAAATGCGTTTGAATATGTGAAAAAATTACAGCAGCTGTATACACATATATGTAGGTAAGTATACTAAGTAATACTACTACAACTACACTAATCAAGTTAAATTTAAAACGGCCTACAGCTACTTAGCTGTAGGCTGTTTTCAATTTGTAGACAAGTAGACTACAAGTTAATGAGAAATAGATGACTAATTGGCAACTACGGAACCCTTCACTGCGCGCGGCCCAAAACGCACTTAGCCGGGTTTTATTTGGTTAGGACTAATGAAGTAGTTAAATTGTTAAACCATACAACTAACTAGCTGGCATATGTAACATGTAGGTAACATATCGTTCCTAATATTATAAATGTGAATGTGTGTCTGCCTGTCTGTCTATCTGTTACCTCGTCACGCTATAACCGCTGATCGATTCGATGAAATATGGCATGGTATGGGTGAGCTGCGGTAGCCTAATGACTGAGATGTCAAAGATCTTGAGTTCGAACCCAAGGCACGCATCACTGACTTTTCGGAAGTTATGTGCGTATTTATCACAAGCTCAAACGGTGAAGGAAAACATCGTGAGGAAACATGCATGCTTAAGAGATTTTCTCGATGACATGTGAAGTCTGCCAACCTGCAGTAGGCTAGCGTGGTAGACCATAGCCTAATCCATCTCAAAATGCGAGGAGACCCGTGCCCAGCAGTGGGACGTTAATGGGTTGATGTTGATGGTATGGGTAGGGCTGCCATCCGTCCAGATTTCCCCGGATTTGTCCTTGTTTGAAGGGCGTCCGATTAAAATATTTTATTATTAAAATATTTTTTCCTAATAAAATCATATTTCGCCCCAAAAGTCCGGGTTTTTTGCTGTGTTTATCGGGTTTCGGCAATTTAGATGATAGCAGCCCTAGGTATGGGGGTAGTTTGAGTCCCGGGGAAGGATATAGGTACATAAAATAAAGGATATAGGTATAACCAACAAGAGAAGACCTCTTATTTGTATAGGTTTTCATACTCTTAGTATGAAGGTCAAACTGTATCTTGGTATACATTCAACCAAGTAAAATAAATATATCCCTATAGTCTTTAGTTTCAGTCAGCATTATAGTCTAAGATCATACGCCATGAACGTAGTGATTTTGCAGCCGGATCTCGTACTATTGGTATTCATCATCATCATCATCATACAACCGTTACACGTCCACTGCTGGACATAATTATGTAGGTCTCTCCCAATCAACGCCTCGACTGACGATCGGTTCTACTTTTATAAGTATTAAAACATTATTATTAACAATATAGTGTTTTTGTTTGCGAACTAACGTAAAAAAGATAGTAATACCGAAAATCATTTTCATAGGTTTTCTATGATCCGCTTAAAGCTTTGTGATAGATTGCACAAAGCTTTTTATCAATTTTATAATACATAGTAGCCATATTAATTCCACACACAAGACATTAAACCAAACTGGAATGGGTTGGGAAGCTTACTGGCTTTCCACCCTTAGGATTCCATTATGCATATCATTTCCGAATCACAAAAGCTGGCTTACGCATTTCCAAACGTATCATGAGGACACAGCCTCCAGATTATAAGCATATAACAATAGAGGATCCCATCTTGACCTCAACTCCTGAGGAGGTTATAATAACACGACGGTAGGGGCTTAGGACGGCCTAAGGCGATTTGTTAGTGTGTAAAGCCGAGGTGTTATTGTGTAATGAGCTGTGCTTGAAATGACCTGACGTTACGGTTCGTACCGTTCAGAGTCAAAACTTGTGCAAAGGAGCGTGGATGATATTGCCATTTCTTTACCGTGTTCTGTTAATACGGGCATCGCTATTCCGAAATATACGCTTCGTGTCTAGGTACGTCTAATTTTGTTAAGATATTATTTATACAGTTTTATAAAAAAAATAGTTATACTTTCAAGTTACGTTTTTTACGAATGTGGTTGATTTCTTACGTATAGTTAAGTTAAAACTGCGACCCCCTGCTATAACCGAATTCACAATAAAATAAAAAATCGCAATAAAATGAACGTTATTGCTATAAGTACATTACCGGCTGCACATTCGGTATTATATAGAATACCGGATTATACAGATTACCGGTAAAATAATTATACATACATTAGATATTGAATTGAAATTAGGTTGTACTTTTACTTTGCAATTCTTTCTAAGAACAATATGATCAGGAACCAAGCAAAAGAGATCTTTTTTGTAACATAATGTAAGAATTACGTCACATCAATAAATAGCCGTATTAATAGTACATTATTATGTTATATTAAAACGTCATTATTCGATTTGTCGTAAGTCTAAAAAGAAGTACAGTGAAGGAACCAATATATAGGTATATGTATGTATAGCCAGATACTAGTCCCATCAATTGTGTCTTGTGCAACGTACATAAAACTAGTTAAGCATTACGTCATTTCATTTCTCGCTTAGTTAACAACAGTACCGCGGCCTAACCACGTGGCGTTAAGAAGTATATTTTTCTTACGTGCCTGTTGCATCACTGCAGAACGAAAAGCACATGTTTATGAAGACAGGGTGTTACGTCGTTTTTTATTTATTTGTGTGTTGAATGAAAAGGAAATTTCCAAGCTTGAATTTATATTAAAAAAAATACTTACTTCAAACACAATTATACCCTTATATGGATATTCTCTCAAATACATACGTGTAAAATATACCCGTCCTCAGCAGTGAGACAGTGAATAAGTTGTTGATGATTTATTAAAACATAAATATGGACATTTTAGGCGAAAATTATTCTCAAAAAAAAAACTGTTGTAGGAAACTCCCACATAATTTCAATAACTTTGTCGACATGTTATTGTTAATCCAAAATTTTGAGAATATATCCATAATGTCTTTAAAATAATACTTATCAGGTTATTTTATTTTAGTATGTACCTTGCTTTTCCGACCACGTACAACAATATGTGTTCAGCATTTGCCGCCACGTGTCTCGGTCACGTAGAAGTATGTGCCCATTGTTAGCGTCGAAAAAGGAATAACAACACAAGCCAGGAAAACCGTATTTGTCGGCCACAGCTAAGCGTAATAAAATGTGAAAAAAAAACTTTTGTAAAAGGAAAAGTGAATTTGACGCGTGGCTCTGAAAAATGTCCTCATCATTAATATAAGAGCTTAGCTTTTGACAGTGGAGCATATTTTCTACCTTCCATGAAAAAAATATTTACGCGTGCGTACAGATTTAATAACATGTTATGTAACTTGTGTTTTATAACACGTCCACACTATATAACATTGTTATATAACAATTACAGTGTCGTTTTCGTACCTATTCGCGTATAAGTTATATAACATTGTTGTAAAAATTAATAACATGTTATATAACAATGTTTTATAACATGTTATGTTACGTAATCTGTATGCACCGTTATAAATGGGAGGGGAGAAAAAGTGAGACGAGCTAGACCTGTATTCGGAAGATTGGCCGCAGAAGGCCCTAGACCAAGAGAAGTAGAAGGCGGGTAGGGAGGCCTTTGCCCTGCAGTGGGATGGATGATAATAGGTAAACAAAAAAATATATGAATTCGAAAATATGTCTGTATTTTACCTCTTCAGGCTTAAGGCGGTGAACCGATATAGTTTTTTTTTAAATTGGTACGAAGAATGTTAGCATAGAGAAGGTTTCAGGTTTTTTTTCCTGATAATCATCTCGTAAGGTAGCGAAAAAAGTTTGTTTGCGGAATTGACAATAATATCTTAAAAATGAGGATAAAAAATAAGCAAATTAGATAAAATTATTAATTATACGCAAACAAAGTCGTAAGTAAATAAAATTAGTTTTTATGGATTTATCGAATGTCATTTAGGAGACTATGACGGTAAATGGGTTGATGACATTACCTGGTTGCTGGAGTATTGAGCAATATGACACTTATGACGTACACTCTTCGTCATAAAACGTGACAGATAATGTTAAACTCATCAGTGTGTGAAAATTTATGACGATTATAGAATTTTTTAGTGTTTAATATTTCAAAAGGAAAACCAGATTCGTTTACAATTTTCTCGAATCATGTGGTTTTAAAAGACTGTCTCTTTTTCAAGAATGTTTGGCGATAACAAGTTGAAATTGATGTAAAAAGTAAAGCTGTCATTTAATGTAAAAAATTCAACATTTTGTATAATTTTTAAACGACTTCTAAAAAAGGAAGAGGTTATCAATTTTTATCGTATGTTTTTTTTGTTTGTTACCTCAAAGCTTTCAAATGGGTGAACCGATTTTGATGTTTTTTCTTTATTTGAAAGCTGGTGTTTTCCGTGTCGGAAGTCCCATTTGAATTTGGTCTAGTTCTGAACATTTGAAGTCGGCTTTTTCTATGGTATAAGCAATATAATAATAATATACTTTTCATTCACCTAAATTCACAAAATTTATTGATTTGTAGTTATTGAAATAAAACTACTTTTTTTTTTTCTTCAGCATTCATAACCGGTCTGCCCAAGACCATGGATTCTGTATGATTTATCGAATGTTTTATTGCGATGTTAAAGCGTTTAATATTATGAATATGAGACGCTCGGGTTTGATTTTTTTTCCACAAAACATTACAAATTTTATCACTTAAAACAAAAATCTATGCAATTTTTTTCCCACTACTGTAAATAATATTAACTATTCCACTCGCGCTTGAGTAGCAACTTCCACAGACGGCGACGACCCAATTAGAGACTACACTCAGACTTTTAGTGCTTTTAAAGAGTACACGCTTATCCTAAACGAGTAGGTAGTGTTGCTAAAATTACAAGTCATACCGCAAACATTATTTTAAACATACATCAGACCTTTTTGGAACACTTTAATTAACTTTTCCAGTGTTCATGAGCGAATGTGAGTGAGTTGTGTGTGAGTGAGCTGTGTGTGTTCTGTATTAACTGGTTCTGTAATTAGATCTTGGTTTAAGTTATAATGTACATATTTTTTCTGAATGCTACGTGTCTTAATTACTAGGGATGAGAGGTAGGTTTTGTTTTAATTTTACCACAGATATAATAATATTGCGTACTAAATAGAGAACTTTATTAATACAGTACAACCACTCTCTGTCCGTTCGTAATGTTATTTTATTAATCAAGTATATGTAATTATGTATACTGTCAAAAAACCTCAAGACTTATCCATATAGTGTAGTATATTTTTCTATGCAGTGTTATTACCATTAGCTTTTAAGATAAAGTTCTCAAGTTCAAATCCTAAGCACGTGCCTTAAACTTATCAAAATATTAAGCGTATTATTGATAACTCGCTCAAACGGTGAAGGAAATCATCGTGAGAAATTCTTTCTTGGCTGAATTTCGCGATAGTATGTTGAGGTAACCAAACCACGTGATGGACTATCATCAGCTCGTATCAACCCACTGCTGGGCCTCCTCGCCCTTCTGTCAAACTACTCTGTTTCGAGCAAATTGTAGCCAGTTTTTGCTTTAAATTGATGTTATATCGTCAACCTATCAGGTAAGCCAACGGATATTTTTCGTGTAGGACTATAAACCCACCCAATTTGATATGGAGACTATACGTTAATTGGGTTGATAAAATTATCTGGTTGCTGGAGCATTGAGCAATGTGACACTTATGACGCACACTCTTCGTCATAAAACGTGACAGATAAAATATGTTAAACTCATCCGTATGTGAAAATTTATGACGATTGTATAATTTTAGAGTTTCATACTTCAAAAAGAAAACCAAATTTCTTTAGAATGTTCTAGAATCACCTGGTTTTAGAAGGTTCAAGATTCTTGTTCAGGAATGCTTGGCGATAACAAGTTCAAATTGATGTCGATTTTTTAAAGCTGTCATTGCAAGTAAAAATTGAGCTTTTCTATCATTATGTACCATCGTCAGTACATATTTTCGTTTAAATATATTATTTTGAGAAGGGAGGGACGGAGGGCACAGAACCCGCAATACGCGATACTGACTTGTATTTATCCGGTTTTTTATGAATCATCGGTTACAGTTACTCTCGTGATGTGGCAATGTGCGTTCCCTTGACATGATACTTTTTGTTTTAGTGCTAATTAACACCTTTAAAATATGTCTGTACCTACTGTAAATTGTGTGATTTTTATGTAATGTGACGTCTGTGTGATTTCTACTTCTAAAAATGATTAAACAACTGAATATATTATGCATTTTACAATTAAATTGTAACAATTTAAATTAAACATATCAAGTACTGTAAGTTTATTTTTGAGTAAAAATAAAATCAAATGTTCAAAATTCAAAACAGGCCAATATTATTTGGCTTACCTACTTTGAGAAATTTGAGTTGAATGTTTTGGTATATTTTGAGATTGTTTTTATTTGAAATAAGTACCTACTTTGTGATTTGATTTGACAACAGTTTAAAATTCAAACTTAATACTTTATAAATATGCTGCAATTTCATTTGGATTCTACACTTCATTGAAGGCAAGTATCAATGTCTCCTACCTATGCCACTCCTCACAGGTTCTGCTAATCCTGTTTCCATTTTTCCTTCATCTGCTAAGCTAATGTTTATTTCGATTTTTCTTGCGAAATGCAAAAAATATTCCAATGGTTTAAACAAGTTTCCGTCAGTGAATAATTCTTACATGATAATCTGATTTGTGCATTACATTTCGGGATTAATCATCATCAATACAATTATCATCCCACTGCTGGGCACGGATCTCCACTCATTTTTGACTGATTGTGCTATAGTCCACCACGCTAGCACACTGAGGTTTGGCAGAGACTTCACACGCAGTATGCAGTTTCCTCAGGATGTTTTGGTTCGCCGTTTAAACATGTGATAAATACGCACGTAACTTCAAAAAGTAAATAGCCTTAGGCTTGAACTCGAGACCTTTAACTTCAATAGCCCTCTAAGCTCCCAAACACTAAATTGTGCAAAATTCCCCATTGTCTGAATTTCTCGTTAAACTATTATCTTGACTACTATGAACTGTCTTTAGCTTAGTTAAGGCATAATCCAATTATATCATATTAAAACCAGCTACAAAAACGATCTCGAATAATTTTCATAAAAAAACATCTTCACAAATATATACGAAAGTAAATTAATTATTTAATAAAGTCCTAATTAATCTTTCTGACACAATTACTGTAGGTTTCTCGGTCGCAACTTCAAAGGGTTTTCGTTAAAGTACTGTTAATGGCGTACTCGATAGACTTGACTCTATAATACATTCAGTTTGCCTCCAAAATTGTCCTTTGAACCTAAAAACAAGAGTTCAAAGGATTTTTTATTTTAAAACTTCGAAAAAGGATAAAAATATTTCAATATTCGTCCGTATTTTTATGTAAATTCTTCTATTATTTCATGAATTGTGGACCAATGTTGTCATTTATGATCAAATGGATTGAGTTCAATATCGCTCCAAATAATCGCATATTTTGGACTATGGACTCCAAGGGAACACCTCAAAATCAAATACCAACCGTAGGTATAGTGATTGGGTTATTTTTGAAACCGCATTAAGCAAGCTAAGTGAATTACGCCATAACCCCTCTGACAGGAAATATGTGGTCAGCAGTGAGACAGTTAATGGGTTGACGATGATAAGGGTTCTTTTGTAAGGAAATCAAAACAGTCAGAAAATTTCACATTCAGTTCCACAAGCTGATAATTTTTAAACAATTTTATTTTGTTTGAAACCGCCTTGAAGGTGTAATGATCGTAATAATAATTGCTGAGCAAGAGATCTTGAATTTGATAACCAGGTCAAGCAGTGTTCTATGAAATTATCCTTTGCAGAGTTTGGATATAGGCCTGGCTCTCTAGACTCTAGGGGCTAGAGAATAGGCTTGCTCTCTATAACACGGGGCCTAAAATATTCGGGAGTAGAGTAGAGTTGGGATTAGTACACCTCTTCAAAACTGATAGTATGTTATCCAATTTAATTTGTCGAGAAAAACTCAACTCGGTTCACTAACAACAGAATATTTAGCAAACAAACTAATAATGTTGCGCAAACATTGCATCAACCTCCACGAAGTAGGTTAATGGTAAGAAAACAACTATTAATGCACTTGTGTTTGATTTTCAATCTAGTTCTAACTTACGCGTTGTTGGGGTGGCTAAATATGTAGGTACGTAAGGTGACAAACGGGCATGCGTTCTACCTCATAATAAGTATGATGACTATTAGTACAGTGGTACCTGTTAAAGGCTGCATTCTGAAGGGTCCTGGGGAGCTCGGCAGGGGCGACAAACATTAGCTGTTTGTGTGATGAGCATGGAAATTTATTCTTTGTCATGATAATCGAATATATAAAATTTTCGTGTCACAGTTTTCGTTGCCATACTCCTCCGAAACGGCTTGACCGATTTTGATGAAATTTTTTGTGCTTATCCGGTATCTATGAGAATCGGCCAACATCTATTTTTCATCCCCCTAAAAGTTAGGGGTAGCCCACCAACCCCTATAATGTGGCAAAACAACGTTTGCTGGGTCAGCTAGTGTATAATATAATATAATCAGCCTATTGCCGTCCACTGCTGAACGTAGGCCTCCCCCAAAGAGCGCCAACCAGCCCGGTCTTGTGCAGCTCGTATCCATCCGCTGCCAGCCACCTTCTACAAATCGTCGGTCCATCGTATTGCAGGTCGTCCTACACTACGTTTGCCCAGTCGCGGTCTCCACTTTAACACTTGTCTGCTCCATCGACCGTCGATAATGTATGTATTTACATAAAAAAAATGTAGTGTATCAACCCTCTGGTATCCGTAACACAAGCCTCGTTGGTTAGCTCAGAATTAGATGCTAGTGGATTCCAGCGACCTTCACCAGGTCGTCGGTCCACCTTGTTAAGCGGTAAGCGGTAAGCGGTCGCAACTCGAGAACTTTCGAGCCTCCTTATTTTATACTATCTGCCTCCCGTGGCTATGCCCGCATGGTATATTGATAAAAAGTAGCCTATGTGTTAATCCAGGTAATAAACTATATGTATGCTAAATTTCATTCAATTCTGATAAGCGGTTTTGGCGTGAAAGAGTAACAAACATCCATCCATATTTACAAACTTTCGCGTTTATAATATTAGTAGGATAGTAGGATGAGAAAAAACTACTCAACTACCCTATTATATAATAATATACGCATCCGATTGAGGACGGTGTTGGGCCGAACGTGATAAAATGTTTTCAATTCTGGACCGACCGTCATTCGACCAAGAGTGACTAGCTATATCAAAATTATATTTATAGTTATAATTAACACATATTGATATGTCACCTGAGACATGCCGTTTAGTCTGTACGTACAAATATATGTATAATTATCATCTTTGAATTCTAGAAAAAATTACAAATACCTTTCTGGGAAATTGATGGATGAGACCTGAAACAAAAAACAATGGTTATTAGTATTATTATAACGTTATCATTTATTTTACATTTTTAAACTCATTATAAGTTGGTTATCGCTTTAGGTCGTTTTGATAAACACTTTTATCAAAGCGACCTAAAGCCATCACAGTTTATCACTGACTTTTCGGAAGTTATGTGCGTATTTATCACATGCTCAAACGGTGAAGGAAAACATCGTGAGGAAAACTGCATGCTTAAGAGATTTTCTCGATGGAATGTAATGTCTGCGAACCTGCAGTAGGCTAGCGTGGTGGACTAAAGCCTAATGCCTCTCAATAAATGAGAGGAGACCCGTGCCCAGCAGTGGGACAAAAATGGATTGATGATGATGATGATATTACGGTATTGGACGGGAATCTAGTATCAGAAGAATGATTTCAGTCGCCCCAACGTTGCTCCCAATCTATGATCACTGTGACATGTATGATGTCCCTAATAAGAAACAACATAAAATATACATAATTATATGTCACATCCGTTTGTTCACTGGGATGATTGCGTCACAAGGTCGATTCAATCTCAAAAAGAAGATGCTGGATTTTCCAAGAGGCATGACCACTAATGACCAGTGGACTGCGAAGTTAATGGTCTCAAGTTTGATCCCAAGGCATCACAATATGTATCATAATAAACTATATTATCCTGATGCCACACAAATAGGAGGAGACCAGTTAGGCACCAGTCTCCTCTCATTTGCACTGGGACTCTCCCAATAATAGGGTTGGGATAATAAATCTCAAATTACTTAGCAATCCATTGGTTTCTTAGTCATTTTCTTTTCATAATATTTTTAAGAAGCCCAATAGATTCATTAATTGATCAAAGAGACTTTTAAAGTTATAATTAATGGTAAGCCTGAATAATCTTCATTATTAATTGGAGCCAACGTTCTTTTATTACTTTCAGACAATAAAATCGCTATTAAGCCAGAAAATTGCGCAAATGTTTGATATTACTTCAAATCTTATTATCGTAATCATTTCACCAGTTTTCTAATCAGATATTTAACTAAAATTTAACATTCAGCATTAATTCTATCCATACTCCATACTATATATATCTACTTAATGTTATAAATGCGAAAGTGTGTCTGTTTATCTGTCTGTTACCACACTACGCTTAAACTACTTAACCGATTTATATATCATTTTGTATAGAGCTAGTTTGATAGTAGAGCTAGTTGAGTCACGGGAAAGGACATAGGGTAGTTCTGGTCCCGAAAATCATCCCTTAAAAGGGTGAAAATGGGGGTGTAAGTTTGTATGCGGAATCGATAATTGCTTAAAAGAGTGTAGAAACAAATAAGCAGGTTAATAAAAAAGCTTGGATACAAATACTAATTTTACGCAGGCGCAGACACAGGCAAAGGCTAGTAGGTACATAATTTTGCACTTACACAAGTCAAGCACTATTCGAGTTTAATTATGACATAATACCAAGTTAAACGAACCGTAGAACTTATCCGAAACTCTGCGCTTGACTTGAACAACTAACTTTAATAATATCTTGATTTAACTTAAGCGTGGCTTAGTGCGTTTCATAATAACATTCACTATGATTAAGTTGGGAACTCAATTCTTCTGTTATTGTCTTTTCAGACATATTTGGATGGAGTTCAGCTACCACAGCGCTTGTTACAAAGGATTACATATTTGTTTCTGTACTCCCATATTCTGTAAAGGCAATTTCATCTTTTTGTGGCTTATTTTTGGCAGAACTAGAAACAGTATTTAGATGTAACTTTAAATACAGAAATTAACCAAGCTTGAGTAAGGACATGTAAGCAGTTTTACATGCGTAGGTATTCATGTTACCAATGTTTTTTTAAATGAATGTAATGAAAACCAATAATGAGTTAAGTCAAATACGAAATCCATAATTTCGTATTTGACTTAACTCATTATTGGTTTGGATAGATGTTAGATGGATGGTTTTCACAATAATATTGTGTCGTAAATAGATGTCGATGAGCTGTTTAAAAAAAAGAATCTTTTAGAGAGATGAAGATATTTTTTTTTAAACTTTGCCCTACTCTAGGATTTGGGTGGGTGGGTGCGTTTACAAACACAAATTTTCACATACACAAACGCCCGGACCCGGAACAACTACCTGTAGAACGTACAACTATTTGCTCCGTGTGGGGATAGAACCCGCAACCCGTGACGCACAAGCCGGTCGCTCAGCCTCTGCGCCAATCAGGTCGTCAAATAATATTTTTATGGCGATACATCAGGTTCACCTGATGGTAAGTGAGGGGCAAGGTGGGGCAATGCCCCAGTTTGCCCCACCATGAGTACGCCCATGAGCATAAATTGTATGTTGACTTAACCAAGAGTGGGACATTATAAAGACCATTTTATTAATAAACTTAAGACGGTAGCTTGTTTTACCCAACCACAACCTTTGTAAACAAGGACTCGAGTTTGAATTTCGAACATAAATTGAGTTGAAAGTAAATACCATGTCCCATAAGAAATAGGAAATGAAAACAACATAAGAGCACAACTGGCCCTTTTTTAGGGTTGTCATAAACAAAATTACAGTAATCGAACAAAGAAAGTATAAAGTATGAATCAATATAAAAAGCGCATTATATGAACGTTCATTGAATCCATACATCCATACAACTTACTAATATTATAAATGCGAAAGTGTCTCTGTTTGCTACTTCTTCACGCTTTAACCACTGAACCGATTTAGATGACATTTGTTAGGCAGATAGTTTGAGTCCCGGGGAAGGACATACGATTTGTTTAATTTGTTCTGTCCAACCGCTACCTTTCAAAAGTACTAACTGATTTTGATTAATTGTGTTTGGCGCTTTCAAAGCAACTCAAATTACCCATATTACTACAATTTAGAACTCAACACGACATTTCTAACCTTGGCCACAAATTAATGGTCATTAATATAATTATTTTGTTGTTATGTGGAAAAAAATCAAAACCTCTTGGCAGCCCTATTACCCGAACTATAACGACGAGACCCGAATGTCCTCGAGGCCGCCCTTCGTCGTCCATTTTAATAATGAATAATACAGAATATTGGTCTCCCTTATTTGTTCATAAAAGGAGAAAAAAAAGATTAGAAGAAACTAAATTTATTTCATAGAGTATAATGATTATTTTAGGCATTTTCGAAATTTTTCTATTGGGCTGCATTTCAATTGTATTCATATGCTCGAACTGAGAAGAAAAACATCGTGAGAGGAAACACTCTGCATGCCAGAGAGAATTTCTCGTGGCATTGAATAACCCATCAATTGGCTGACCTCGCCAAGCACAGCTTAACTTTACAGATCTATTATAAATAAAAGCTCAATTCACATCCAGGATTCCATAAAGAATATTTTATAATAAAAAACAGATTTCATTAAGGAAAATAACGTTGTCTCAGATAAAGGAATAAGAAAAGATTAGTTTATTATTATTAAAACGATGTTATCATATAAAACCTTTTTTTTTTTTTCCTACTGATTCAGTGCCATGGTTACTGGTTGCCTTTTATAAAAAAAAATTAAAGTTTTTTTTAGATCAGACGGGTATAAGTTTGTTAGCTAGTTCTCATGGTATAAATGAAGTTCTTGAGATTTAACTCGAGACCATTGAGATCACAGAAGTCACACCACTAGGCTCTCACAGCTTCTAAATCCTATTATTTAAAGTATACAATTTGAGCTTTGGCCCGCGTCTTGCGTCTGCATAAAATTAGTAATTTAAATTAAACCCCCCTTTTTCCCTTGGAGGGATTGATGTCCGGGATGAAAACTATCGTATATCCTTCCCCAGGACTCAAACTATCCCTATGCAAAATTTCATCTAAATCGGTTCAGCGGTTACAGACACACTTTCGCATTTATAATACTACTAGTTTTTGTCCCGCGACTTCGTCTGCGTAAAATTAGTAATTTTATCCGCTTACAAACTTCCACCCCCCTTTTCTCCCTTTTAAGGGATGATTTCCGGGATAAAAGTATCCTATATCCTTCCCCAGGACTCAAACTATCCCTATGCAAAATTTCACCTAAATCGGTTCAGCGGTTATAGCGTGAAGAGGTAACAGACAGACATAGACAGACACACATTTGTATTTAAAATAGTCAATAATAAGTAACGATGGATAGTATGGATTAGCTTAAAGTATAAATATAAGTTTATACATGAATTATTCTTATCAATATTTATTAATTTTAATTACTTTTATTATGTGGTAGCCGAGCGGTGTGACCAGTAGACTGAAATGTCAGAGGTCTCGAGTTCGAACCCAAGCCACGCACCACTGACTTTTCGGAAGTTATGTGCGTATTTATCACATGCTCAAACGGTGAAGGAAAACATCGTGAGGAAACCTGCATGCTTGAGAGAATTCTCGATGGCATGTGAAGTCTGCCAACCCGCAGTAGGCTAGCGTGGTGGACTATAGCCTAATCCCTCTCAATTGAGAGGAGACCCGTGCCCAGCAGTGGGACTTTAATGGGTTGATGATGATGAGGAGACAATATCTCTGTCCGCCAGTTTCTTTCAGATGTTCTTTTTAAAAGCAATCCGCATTCTTATTCACTCGATTGCTTGTTCAAAAAATGTTTCACGGCTTTTCAAAGACTTTCGTGTTTCTTAAATTCACTGTGAAGACATTTTCCATTGTGTCGATCCCTTAAATTACTTACTAATTGTGATTGTTGTTAATAAATGAACAATCTTTCTTGGAACCAATCAACAAATTGATTCGAGAAATTTTGCAAAATTGCGAAGATTTTGCATTGTTATGAAATGGTGCTTTTAATCATGGTAAATTTGTACGGTGAATGATGGAATAAATGATGATTACAAAATTTTTTTTCTTTTTCAAATGTAGACTGGACGAATGTTGGTATTGAGTGGTACAGCGAGGAAATTTAAGCAGTGGTTTTTCATTTTCAATTACTAAAATTCCACAGAAATGGAACTACAGTTAGGTAGTCACAGATACCTATTAGTGGTATCTACGGGTCAACAGTCTGATCGCTTTATTTTCTTATTTCAGGGACCAGCCTACAAAATATTAACCTATAAATGCATATTTTTTGTTAAAGTTGAATGTTAACTACAGACTATAAATAGTTGGTAAATATAAGGAAGTTCAAAGGAAGACTATGTAGTACTAAGTAGGCTTAACAAGTTAACGAGTGAAATAAAACTACTTTTTACGGATTTTATTGCGGTGTATTGATATTATTTTAACCCGACGTTTCGGATCCTTTACAGTTTACGTTCTGGGTAAATCGGATAGTCAATAATAATTTAAAATGGAAGGTAGCTGTTAGTAATTATAACTTCAAGACGACCAACACCTCAGTCTGCCCGTGACCATGGATGCTGTAAAGGATCCGAAACGTAGGATTGAAATAATATCAATATACCGCGAAAAAAATCGTAACAACTAGTTTTATTTCAATGTCTAATATTCGCGTAAGTGTATGAAATTAATAAGTTAAGTGCCTGGATCCTGGATCCAAACTTGGCCAACTTTTTAATATTATCGGAACCAATTTAGCGTATGACATAATAATCGTTATCGTGTTTACCGTACATGTCATAACATATCCCGTGGGAGATTATTTTTATGGCGTATGAAGTCTGTCAACCCGCATTAAGCCATCGCTCGACTAGCCAAATAGCCTCATCATCATTATCAACCCATTTACTCCCATTGCTGGACACGGGTCTCCTCTCATTTGAAAAGGTTTTAGTCTAACACGCTAGCTTAGTGCGGATTGGCAGACATCACTCGCCATCGAGAAAATCTCTGAAGCAAGCAGGTGTCCTCACGATATTTTTCTTCCCCGTTTGATCAAGTTATAAATACGCACATTATTTTCAAAATTCATTGGTACCTTGAGATTGCTTCTGCCTACTCTCATGGGAAAAAAGGAGTGAGGGTACGTCTGTATACATATATATGTACATATTTAAAATTCTACATTGAAAGACAATCAAATGTATGCCCTTTTTCAGCTTAATATAATTTACATATAACGAATAAGGTTTAATCTACTACTCTACCTACTCGTTAGTACCATCGTTATAAAACAGGTGTCGTATGTTTGTTCTGATCCTAAAAAGTTCTTAATTAACGCGAGTTTTTCAGTTCATCCCTCTCCTAGTTTGCTCAACAGCACCATTTACGGGATCAAGTAACAGGTACCTACTTCAAGTTCACATTGCGTACTGATATGGGTATAGAGCGCCTGCTGTTGAACGACTTTAGGATTTTCTACTATGTTTTCAAGATGCTATCTACACAACCTACCAGTACGCCCACAATTATTTGTTATTGTTCTCTTTTTTAATTTTATGATGTACGATAAATCATATTTTATCTATGCATTTATTTGCTCTATACGGGGATCTCATTTGTGAGTTGCATTGTAGAGCATCGCAGAGGACGCTCGCTCAGACTGTGCGGATCGTATCGTCCAGACATAAATGTATGCTTATAATGTTAATAATAGACAAAGATCATTACTGTATTATCAATCACAGATTATGCGGGGGAACCGAATTTGTAATATTTACCGTGTTATTTTCGTATGTATATCACAACATAATATTAAGAGAGAGAGAGAGACAGAATAAAAAATAATGTTACACACACATACACAATAATAGCGTCACACATGCGCTCCACATAGTTATTCATACCCCAATCGTGTGATCTAAGCACTTATTTGGAAGTAAGATTCCATTTAGATAACACCTATGTACATAGAACCTCTTTAGATTGGTGCTCGTCTCTGCGTGCAAGGGCTTAGTTTCTTGTATTGGAAATAAAGTATTATTTACGTTTCGGCTTACGAAAACATTTAAGTGATAAATAAATTGACGACCCGTTTAGCTCAGCGGTAGTTAACGGGTTCGAATCCCGGTAGGGACAAATGTTTATGTGATGAGCATCAACATTTGTATCCGAGTCATAATATGTATGTATTTACAAAAAAAACGTATATATGTAGTATATCAATCATCTAGTGTCCGTAACACAAGCCTCGTTGCTTACCACGAAACTAGATGGCGCTGTGTAATAATGTCCGGAAATATTTATAATACACAGCACACAAACATTAATTCTCATATTTATATTGCATAGGTACATACAAACGTTGTAAAAGAATTGATTGCCTATTTAATCATTTGCATTTTATGTAAAAGAGTGTCGTCTATGGAGTTTCTTGTCGACTTTTCTCCATAAAACCTACCTTTTAGAACTGTGCAACTAGTTTTGATAATTCAAAAGTACCTGTAATATTGGTCTTCTTGAAATAAAACATTTGATTTTAAAAGTGGCATTTAGTTAGCAACGTGGCTTGTGCTACTTTATGGTTGATACAGCAAAGAAACTTCCAAAACACATGTTATGTATAGTTTTCAACCAGTATTGAATAAACAACATAATAATATCATTTGCAGTAAGCGAAACCCACTTTTTCCTATACCTCACAATTGCAAATGTTACTTTGTAATACCGAAATATGTTGTTTTACTTGAATACAAAACAGAAAACCTATTTCCAGATTATGTTTGATTGTTTCTAGGTCAATAGGAATTAATATTTTGCTATATTACTTAACTGTGTTGTCATAAAAGCTTATTTTAACGTCTTCAAGATATATTAACTTGATCAACTTCGTATTTCTGTAAAAGAGGGTCTTGACTGATCCGACAGACGGAAAACGGAGTGATTTTATAAGGGTTCCGCTTTTCATTTTTTTTTTACTTAAGTACGAAACCCTAAAAAAATGTCTAATAACAAAATTACATAACATAGGTTCACGGTTATATTCTCGAAGGGTTAATGTTATATACACTGATGTTTTATACCTGGGCACAACTGCCTATAAAATGGGCGCTGCTGAAATAAAAAAAAATAAAAAAATAAGACTGCTAGACCTGGAAATCAAACCCTCAATCTCAACGGTCGTGCTTACGACCACTAAAGTAATGAACCAGTTAATACCTAGCAATCGACTTGTAAAAGTCTGCATGTGTCCCATGGATATTGTAAACGATCTGAAACGCCAGTATTATATCGCGTTTTTCGTTACAAGAGAAAAAGGTTTTAAAAAAAGAAGAAAAAAAAGGTAGAAAGAGGTTTTATTTCTAGTATTCGCATAAGTGTAAGAAATAAGTATACTAGAAGGCCATCAGCCTTGGCTACAAAAAAAACTATTACTGCAAACGTTATGTGCTATTATACAAAATCATGGAACAAACTGTGTTTTACGAAAGTACACCCATCACCAAAATTGCTGGTTACGTTATTAACTAAACGCACCACTTCAATATGTAATCTAGATAAGCGGTTTTATCTGGCGGTACACTCGCAAACAAAAGTGTTTTTGTTTCAGATTCAGATAATGGGTAACGCGAGGAAAAATGGGTAAAGTCTGTGGTTGCGTGCTTTGGGCGATAATATAACAAAAACGGTGCCTGTCACTTTTCGAGGGCTAATGAAAACATTATTTTTACTCTAGGTACCTACTTTTATTATTATTAATTAATAATAATATGAGTTGTTGAGGAAAATGATGGCTTCTGTTTAAAAAAAACAGAATTAATATTTTTTTATTATAAAAAATCATATAATCAATCATCAAAACATTTGTATCCGAGTCATGGATGTATCTATGTATCATATTATACATAGATACTCGGATGTATTTACAAAAAAAAGTATATAGGTATGTAGTATATCAACCAACTAGTATCCGTAACACAAGCCTCGTTGCTTAGCTCGGAACTAGATGGCGCTGTGTCATAATGTCCGGGAATATTTATTTTTATTTATTCTAATATAGTAATTACTTTTGAAAGAAAGTTTTGTAATCTCGCTAAAAATATCTAGTTTAAACTCGATATATGTATGATGGATGGATTATGCGATGGACGATGTTATTGAAAAAAGTTTGAGCGATGAGGTTACGGTTAACAGGGATAAATGGAAGATGCTGCGCTGGTGTCGAAAAAATTGCAACCATAATAATAAAGAAGATGTAGGTATTACAATATTTAAATTTGACGGCGATCTCTCTCGATCTCGGCGACTCCCGATCAAAAATACGCCCACAACAACTGAATACACGATGAATTCTGATGAAGGCCTTCCTGCGCCGACAAATTTAATATCGTGCTTTGCTTTGCTTTTGCTTTGTATTACTATTAAATAAACCTAATTATGTTTTTTTTTTCAATTCTCTTTGAGTGGAATTAATTGTAATCTTATTTTCTGATAATTCCTTTTGTATTGTTCTCTTTAACATCACGATATATTTTCTCTTATATTCGATGTATAATCTGTTTTCCGTAACACAAGCCTCGTTGCTTGGAATAATGTACGGTGGTACCTATTACCTATTTCTTAATTACATACAAACCTTAGTTTAGGTTATATCTGAGATATGTATGACATTGAAATGATAATAAATCATAACATGTTAAAATTTAATTAAGGAAGATCCTAAATACAGAAATTAAAGAAAATATAACAAATTTAAATACATTTTATTTCGATAACAGTTTTGTGTGCGTCATTACCGGGCATAATCCATCGTGGTTTGTGTACGTTCAACGTTATCATCTGATATGGAATCACTAAATATACCACCTGTTCTCTGAACTGATTTGACACACATCAAACCTTGACATAAACTGTCAGATGGAAAGTTAGCTATATTTGTGCCGCGATGCTGCCACCTACAAACATAACATCACGCCTGTCATCCCCGTTGGGTTAGGCAGAGGCGTACTAATGTACACTCACATTTCGCTACTGAGAATATCATAGAAAAACCCAATAACACTTGGCTTGACCTGGGAATCAAACCCAAGACGTCTTGCTCGTCATTCCTCGATGGCGTGTGTAGTCTGCCAACCCGCACCAGGCTATTGGTTGGCTTATAGCCTAGTTGTTCCCGAATGAAGAAGACCGGTACTAACCTATACTACTGTAAATGGGTGGATGATGATGAAATTAAAACTTCACGTCGATGGTTTCCATGCCATCTTCAGGCAAAAATCTGCATCATTGCTCTGCAGATTGCGGGCCAGCTCACACTCCATCTTGAAGACCATAGCTGGGATGTTCGACTCGCCTCTGTTGGGTGATGTTGTTCAAAGATGCATAAAGAACAACAATCTTGTTAAAAAATAGATTTTATATTCTTTAATAACATCTAATATATAAAATTCTCGTGTCACAGTTTTCGTTGCCATACTCCTCCGAAACAGCTTGACCGATTTTGATGAAATTTTTTGTGCTTATCCGGTATCTATGAGAATCGGCCAACATCTATTTTTCATCCCCCTAAAAGTTAGGGGTAGTCCACCAACCCCTATAATGTGGCAAAACAACGTTTGCTGGGTCAGCTAGTAGGTATATAAGTTTCTTATTTACTAACACTTATGGATGATGCTTATCTGAATTAAAGATTATTAATATTATTATTAAATACATCGCAACAACGTGTCTTCGAACTTTCGTAGTCCTTTTTATTACTGGAACGGCGAATGAGAATACCGTGAGGAAACCTGTATGCCTGAGAGATTTTGTCGGCGACATCTGAAGTCTGCCAAGTGCCAACCCACACAGCGTGGGGAACCGACTACCGAGAGGAAGCCCGTGCCCAGCAGTGGGATCGTAAATGGACTGACAATAACATATCTAAACCATACACTTTCGTTCAATTTTGCAAAACTTTCACAACGTAAAGAGTAGCTGAACGTGATGTTTATTTTCTTATGTTCCCACGAGAAAATGAAAGTTTCTGATACTTCCTTTGAGTGTCTCTAATTGGACGGTAGTCTTCAGCACTGAGGGTCATGCCTGTGATTCCCGGATGAATCTTAACAAATAATACTGTTCATAAAAGTCTTATATTTTGTTTGCACGTACTATCTCATGTTGATATTACATACATAAAACATTGCAAAACAAAACCAAGTAATTTTGTACTTAATTAAAAAAGAGTATCTATGGAGTTTTTTGCTGGTTCTTCACTATGAGGCCTACCTTTTGGAACCGTGTAACTAGTTTTTACAATTCAAAAGTATCTGTAATCAGTGTTAACTACTGCTGGACTAATTGGGTCGTTAACTATTAGGTAAGACCCGCGGGACATACATCTATAACCAGTATGTAACAAGTAAAAATATTTAAATCTGCCTCGTTGGTCTAGTGGTCGTACAGTGCGATAGCCGAGCAAGAGGTCCTGGGATCTATTTCCAGGTCGAGCAGTGTTATTGGGTTTTTCTATGAAATTCTCAGTAGCAGCTTGGAGTTTGGATTCGTGCCCGGTTAATGGCAGTAGGCTCGCCCCCTATTACATGGGACCTAAAACATACCGGCGAAACGTGGGTGTATATTAGTACGTCTCTGCCTAACCTTTCGGGGACGGCAGGCATGATGGTATGTAATATGTATGTATGGTGAAGGGCGGGCGTTTTTGGGGGCTGTCTTTATTGTCGACGTTCAAAAAGAGCCATTTAAATTTGGCCTACTTTGAATAAATTATATTTTGACTTTGACTTTGACTATGTACTTATTAGTTAAGACCTACATACAGCTATAACCAGTACATAACAAGTAAATATCTAAATCTGGAATTTCAAATACTCAAATATACCCACCCCTCTTAGGTTTGGCCGGGACACCACAATAAAACGGGTGACAGACTTGGTAACTACCTGTAAACAAAGAGCTATTTGGTGCGTATAACAATAGTTTTAAGGTTCAGTTCGGAGACAAAATTGTTACATAATTATGGTACCCTGGTAGTTCGAGTTTAGTTTTAATTTATTGTTTAGATAAACGAACGATTTTTGGTTTGTTATTTGAGATTTTAATTTAGTATTATAATTTTTAGAGGTTTTCTATTTTTAGCCGACTTCAAAAAAGGAAGAGGTTATCGATTCGACTTTATTTTTTTATGTTATCTCAGAACTCGACTGGGTGAACTGATTTTGATGATTCTTTTTTTTATTTGAAAGCTGGTGCTCCCGTGTGGTCCCATTTAATTTGGTCCAGTGTGTCGATTCTGTAAAATTCAAACAACAACTCGCATTTCACGTCGCTATTCACTCTCACTTCGCTTATGGTTCAAAATGACCTTGATTTTGCATTCTGTAAGCATCACCTAGGCACTTGCGAAGTGAAATGAGCTCCAAAGCGACCAATACTGTACTAGTGACTACCACACTCAATAAAATGTAAGTCGAGGTTTATCGGTTTTTTTATTTTACCAGTTTTTGACACAGAATTTTAGCTATTATCATGTTTAAATTAAAATTTCTTATTTTAAGGAATTTGAGGCAGCTGATAATAAAAAAAAAACAGAAATCTCTAAATTCGTGCCGTGAATATAATCTATGCTTACCTTAGGAAAAAAAAATACTAACAGGCAATATCATTAGTAATCTGTGGACAATATTTCCATTTATTGCGTAGACGTTTTAAAGTGCGTTGGATTGTTTTGTTTGTTTTGTGATCGTTCAGTGCCGATAATAATTGAGAAATAATCATGAAGTTAATTTTATTTTTATGGTTGTAAAGTTCAGAAATAATATTAATTAAAGAAGTGTTTATTTCATTTTCTAATCCAACAATAGTGTTTCTGTCCAAATGAGATTCGTTCCTCTCACCCATCGTCGGCTCAGGTTGAAAGAGTTTATGGAAAGAAACCCTGGCATAGCGAAGGGTTTCTTGAGAACTCAAAATTCCAGAGAGCCAAGTCGACGCCAGTGGGAGGAACTAGCCGTGCACCTAAATAATACAACTTACAAACAGTGGACTAAGGTTAGCAGTGCTTTTTTTGTATATGTTAGAACCACTTAACATTCCTCAAAGCAAATCACTTAAAATGTGCGATGAATCTTGGTTTAAAGTGTGTTCCTTGATTTCTTATATATCATATTTTAAATTTACGTTTATTTTACTCAATTCTTGACTATGAATAATAATAAAATGGAGATTTTAATGTAGTTTGAAAAATACACGTGTATTTAATAAAGAAATATTTAATAACTCATAGTCCAGTTGGTCAATTAGCTCCTAAGACAATCTATACACGCTCACATAGTCGTCATCTCGGTTTAATAAAGATAAACTTCGAATTTTGGTAGATTATCGACGCTTTTCTAGTTTATCCAAAGCATGAACTTCTTCTAATAAAGATTTAAACAAAAACATTCTTGCCATCGTTATCGCTTAAGTACTTAGGTATTTACGCTTTGGCACTTATTCACTTTAAAACTTTATTTAAACACTATTTAGCTATGATTTCTTCTATTTTCACTCGCAAAATAGATGCTTTTAATTTGACACTTTGAATCGGGTTCGAGTGCGAAGTGAGCGTCGAAGTGACGGGGGAATTCCCTTATAGAATGCCACTTTTTATGTCATCTCATACTGTATCTGTCAAAATCTCGATATCAATTTAGTTCAACTCGCAAACACGCTCGCAAGAGTAGCGCTAGTGTAGATTCGAATTATCAACCGAGTTTTAGAATGCCAATCAAGAAACTCACGGCGGATTCAGATTCGAAATTTAGAATGAAGTCTTACAGAATCACACTGCAGTTCTAAACATTTGAAGTCGGCTCGGCTGCAAATGTTTATGCTACCGGGGTTCAATACCAGGACCCATAGTCCGAGGTTCGAGCCGTCGTGAGGTTGGTCAAGCAGTGTTGTTTGGTTTTTCTATGAAATACTCTGTGGTATTCCAACTCGGAGTTTGGATTCGTGCCCGGTTGATGGTAATAGGCTCGCTCCCTATTACATGGGACCTAGAATATGCCGTACGTGGGTTAACATTAATTTGTACATCTCTGCCTAATCCTTCGGGAACGATAGGCGTGAAGGTATAATGGTATGTGTATAATGCTGTCAACGTAATTAATGTATTCTTTCAATGATACGCTACTTATCTTTCGTCCGTGCACTGACCATTATTTAAAGGATAATAAACACTAAAATGGAGTGCAGAGGAATATAACTTTAAAGAGGGATGAAGAATGACCAATCTGTACGTAGTTTTATTGGTACACTACATAGGTATTATGTTTGTTTTTGTAAATACATACATATCTAATATATAAAATTCTTCTGTCACGGGGTGCGTAATCGAACTCCTCCGAAACGGCTTGACCTATTTTGATGAAATTTTTTGTGCTTATACGGTATCTATGAGAATCGGCCAACATCTATTTTTCATCCCCCTAAAAGTTAGGGGTGCCCACCAACCCCTATAGTGTGGCATAACAACGTTTGCTGGGTCAGCTAGTCAATATATATAAAAATCAATGCCACTTTTCGTTGTAATTTTATAACTCAAGAACGGGCTCACCTATCCAAACCAAACGTTTAGGCTTTGTTCGGACTATTTAGTAGATGGTTTATGTGAAGTTTGCACATAATCGGTCGAGTGGTTCTTCATTTATCACATTTTTTGTAACAAATGAATTCAATAAATGGCGGATTATTTTGTTAATGGGGATTTTGCTGTCAAATTGAAACTTTTTCAGGTACAAGCATGTTGTTATGTCATTCATGCGGTCATTTCATTTTGACTAAAATACTACTGTTCTAAAATGTGGCAAAACGACGTTTGCTAGGTCAGCTAGTCTATTATACATAATTCCTTAATCTGGGATTTGAAACCGTGATCCTTAACAAGGTCGTCGAAATTTCGTTAAGTGTCCCATTATATATTAAAAGATTCCATTAATTTATATATACTTTACTTATTTTTTTTATTCAAATTTAATTTAAATGTATTAATTATTTACTACTTACTTTTAATGTTCTTGTCATACAAAGTAATTAAGTTTAATTTCTAGAAGAATCAGCAAAAATGTCAAACGCCGTGATTTCATTAAAATATTTTCAGACGTTGAGTTAAATATTTAGTACCTAAATGTTAACAAGGGGCTCTCAGATCTTAATAATTAACGGTTCTAATTTATAGTTATCAAAGAGCTAGGTTAATAAAATAACTGTCAGTTACTAAGTGTTTTTTTAATTGTGTAGTGACCCTTAAAACTGAGTACCATATCAATTTTGTTTTTTTTTATTAATGTGCTGTCTCTTCTATACTTAAAATTATAAATACAATAGTGTGTCGGTCTATATTTTTGCTTGTCTATTACCTCTTCACGCTATAATCGCTGAACTGACTAAGTTAAAATTTGGTATAGAGATAGTTTGAGACCTGGGGAAGCAAATAGAATGAGCGATAGGCTTGTGGCTCGCGGGTTGCGGGTTCTATCCCCGCACGGAGCAAATATTTGTACCTTCTACAGGTAGTTGTTCCGGGTCTGGGCGTTTGTGTATGTGAAAATTTGTGTTTGTAAACGCACTCACGACACAGGAGTAAATCCTAGTGTGGGGCAATGTTTAAAAAAAATGTTTTGTCCTGTAAATTGCCACTTTAAAGAACAAAAAGGGAAAAATGTAAGCTAGTATGCGGTAATAGATTTCTTAATGGAGGGTAGAAACAAATAATAAGATTGATAAAAAGCAAATTGAATACCTCATTCAGTGCCCAGTACCCGACTCCTGTGTCGATATTATAGCAAGGCTCTGGGCATTCAATATTTAAGGTATATACTTATGAAGACTTATTATCATAAATGAAAAAAATGACAAAATGTCGTCATAAATATAATAAAGTAATTAAGTTCAGAGCCTTAGTATCATATCGACCCTGGACACTGAATGGGATACGATACAATACAATTCTACGCAGAAGATGTCGCGTGTAAAGGCTAGAGAAATATAAATTACAAAATAATTAGTTTCCTTAACAATACTTTTGCAAATAATCGTAATAAATTAATTTTATTAAATTTTTTACCTAAGCAATCGCTCTGGCCCCGAATAAATACTAATATAGAATACTAAACACACTCCTTTCTAAATTACAATTTGAGAAATATACCTGACATCTTAAATGTCTTAGTAACCGACCCCACATAGGTGAACAAACATCATAGAAACAAGTTTCACGCAGCTTAAAAACATTTTTGTCTAATTAAAACATGTTGTTACTTGCGACTTACAAACTTTAGGATGCGGCAACTTAAGATCTGCAGAAAGTTTAACAGGTAGCTTGAACATAGAGAGAAACGCTTTGAAAAACACCGGCTATATAATAGAAGTTTTGTGTACAGTTTACGTTTTGATTTTCCCTAGGGACCTAAATGGGACATTTGATGAGAAATAACTATTTCAATGGTATTCCAACAATATTGTTACCCTGAAAGGTTTGGCAGAGGACTGAAAATGAAAATTATGTGAATTATTTGTACCGGGATTTTTAAGCACTTTTACAGAGACACACACGGTATATGTTTTACACACCATCTAATAAGGAGTGAGCCTATTATCATAAAGTGGTCACTATTCAAAATTTCCTCAAACGCAAAATCGAACTCAGGAACCCACGCTCAACAGTCCTGTTTCTACTTGACCAATGTGGCAGTAGAATTATTATTCCACAAGTCAAAATGATGTATTGCTGCAAGAATTGGTTTCCAGTTCCAAAAATCTTTGAGGTCGAAATCGGGTCGAGTCAGTCATCCATCACTGTGATTCTCGTAACAGAAAAACAAATGAAAACTTCGGCCAAGTGCGTACATCGTTGGGGTTCCGTATCCATGGAATTATTGGATTCGAACTACAGAATACGAAAACTTTTTATATTAAGTTGGCAAAGAAGCTTACGATATTCGAAGAATCTGTAGTAATAAAATTGATTTCGTTTTTGATCTATCAAGGCGCAGTCAAAAATAGAGTCGAGAAAGTTTTAATTTGGAACATAAACCGCATTTGTTTTATAACGACGAACAAGACGATTAAGAAAATATTTTCAGAAATTTGATTTTTAATATGCTATAGAGGGGGAAAATTAAAGCCAGGGGCTACAAATAATAATAATAATAATATAAGTAATGCGCAATCATGTATTTAACGTACGGACGTTATGATACAGCGCATAAATATGTAGTATATCAACCACCTAGTATCCGTAGCACAAGTCTCGTTGCTTAGCTCAAAGTTAGATTGCGCTATATCATAAAGTCTGAATATATTCGTAAACTTAGAGACTAGCAACTTATAACTGAGAAGAGCGAGGGCAGTGACTGACAGACGGATCCATAACAAACCGGGTTTCGGGTTTTACAAAACATGTACGGTACCCTAAAACTCATCTAATAGGGATTTAGTTGGGTAGTGAGATTAATTGAAATGCGTCAGGCATACGGATAAGAATAAATCTTGCTTTTTTTTTCTCTATTAGCAATGTAGGAAGAATCTATGAAACAAATGGTATTGTTAACTAGATTTTATTAGGTTGCTTTATTGAGTTTGCTATCAAAGCATGTTTTCTTTTTCCATAATTTAGTTGATAATTAATAATCTCGGCCCAAATATTGGCCACCCTTAAAATTGTTTTTGCTAAAATGAACTTTTATAATTGCGTCATAGGTTACGTTTTCAAATGTAGCTGCAACTGGTATCCAGGTCGGGCAATAGCTTATAAGTTATTGCGAAAGTCAAATTCAAAATATCATTTATTCAAAGTAGTTAGGCCTAATTTAATTGACTCTTTTTGAACGTCGACAATAATGACAGCCCCATAAATCGCCCGCCCTTCACCGCTTCCTAGTGCTTTTGCTGGGAAGAAGAAGCGGCGCAACAAACTCCCCAGCAACACATTTCTGTCTGTTTATTTAATGAATGATTCTATACAATACGATAATCAGTCTATGCAATATAGAGTGCATTAATTGTCTATTTTTATTTTTTATTATAATTAATAAATTAATTATAATTAATTACTAAAAAATCTCTTATAATTTTATCATTACCTATAATATACCACTGCTGATCGCGAGTAACCACTAATTTTGAGAGTGATTAGGCTATAGTCTAGAGATAGAGTCTTGGATATAGACTCTAGCCTACTACGGGTTAGCAGGCTTCACACCCCATAAGGAATCTCAAGCATGCACGTTTTCTTCACACTGTTTTCCTACACCATTTCAGCATATTTCTAAGAAACTTAGACGGGGTCGGCAGTGTGTAAGCGACTCTTCTGGTGTTGCAAACGCCCATAGGCTACGGAAACCGCTTACCATCAGGTGAACCATACCCGTGTTTGACACTCTTGTGAGAAAAAAAATCTTGATAAATACGGACATAAAAACTGAAAAGTCAGTGGTGGTGGGCCTTGGGTTCGAAATCACAATCCACTGGTCACACCACTAAGCTATTACAACTTAGGCATCAAATAAGATTGCCATTTAAAAATATAGCCTAATCATTCACAGTACTATCAGCCACAACCCTAATTGCAAACCCTACAACGCACTACAAACAAGTTACAATTCATTTACAATTCTATTTCTATCCAATCAAGATGACCTATAAATGTAATAATATTTATCAAGCTTAATTGACGTGATGTGAAGGAGGTCACAGAACAAGCCTTCAAGTTCCACGAGTATTTGCCCATAAAAGAACTCATAAAGTGCATGCAATATGTTCATGCGTTGGGTGACGTAATATGTGTAAGGATCGGTCACATAGACGCGGTTGCGCGAAACAGGGAGCGGTGACTTTATAACGTAAGATAAATAATATACCATGCCGATTGTCGTATCTGAAGGGTTTGGCAGTGATGTACTCAGTGTCGGATTAATGTAACTTAATGCCCTATGTGTGCGTTGGAGCTAAAAAAAATCCCGACAAAGTAAGCACTCTTGATTACCTAGCTACACTATGGATGGGCTAATATGTTGATGATAAAACGCATGGATTTTGAAATTGAAAATTTTAGTACACAAAAAATTTAAGTACACTCGTTTTTAGGGTTCTGTACCCAAAGGATAAAAACGGGACCCTATTACTAAGACTTCGCTGTCTGTCCGTCCGTCTGTCTGACACTAGGCTGTGTCTCAAGAACCGTGACAGCTAGACAGTTGAAATTTTCGCAAATTATGTATTTATGTTGCCGCTATAGCAACAAATACTAAACTAAAAAGAAAATAAAAAAATATTTAAAATTAGGCAAAAAATGGGCCCGGGCCTATAAAGAGATGGGTATAATTTTGTACCGAACCCTTCGTGCGCGAGTCCGATTCGCACTTGGCCGGGTTTTTTTCTATATATACCCTTGACGGTATGCCCTAAGCAATTGCTTAAATAACTTTTCAGCTAATCCAGGACTGGGTGTACTCATGTACACCCACACTTCGCCCGTATGTTTTAGGTTCCGTTTAATGGGGAGCAAGGAGAATTCCATTTGAAACTCAATAACAATCGGCATCAATAGTTTTCAAAGCACTAAACGATCTCGAATGATAACCCTTCTGACTCTTGCAAGCCTACAAAGAGCCTATATTAATATGTGGATATGTATATTTTCAATTCAAAATTGGCTGAAGTCATTGTACAGCACCAACGTTGCATCAAAACAATTCAACAATTCGTACTCGCCTCCGGGATGCTAGAATTATAATAGTCAGCGTTTTCCATATAAACCGCATCACTGGATATTGTAGATACCATTTGCACATTGTTGTGCTAATTTCAAAGCCATATGCAATTTCATTCTATACAGTCTAATAAATAATAGTATGCATTTATTGGCCTCGGTGTTTCATCAAAGGGATGGACGTCAATAGAATAATTTTTACTTTTGTATTATATCATCATCAACCCATTATTGTCCCACTGCTGGGCACGGGTCTCCTCTCAATTGAAAGGGATTAGGCTATAGTCCACCATGCTAGCCTACTGCGGGTTGGCAGACTTCACATGCCATCAAAAATTCTCTCAAGCATGCATAACTTCCGAAAAGTCAGTAGTGCGTGCCTTCGGTTCGAACTCGAGACCTCTGATATCTCAGTCCACTGGTCACACCGCTAGGCTACTACAGCTCTATATTTGTATTATTTACTGCCTTGTTGTTCTAGTCGTCATTGCTGAGCAAGATGTCCATCACGCCTGTCGTCCTCAAAGCGTTAGGCAGAGGTGTACTAATGTACTCCAACATTTTTCCGGTACGTTTAAGGTCCCATGTAATAAGAGGCGAGCATCACTCGAACACGAATGCTGCTAAGAATTTAATAAAAACCCAATAACACTTTGCTCGACCTGGGAATCGAACCGAAGACCTCTTGCTCAGCTTTTATGACCACTTCGAAACGTATCATTTTCACATTTCTCCTGTGTTGTGGGTAAGTTTACAAACACAAGTTTACAATGTACAAACATCCAGCCCGAAACGCCTCGTAGTAGGCCGTACATACATTTGTTCCGTGCGAAGATCGAACCTGCGACACCTGGTGTAAAACCCAATAGTGAGTGTAAATGTTAAAAATATTTTTGTTTTAACCCGATTTTTCGGATCCTTTACAGCATCCATGGTCACGGGCGGACTGAGGTTACGACCGAAGGACACGGTGAGCTAATTCTGTGTAAATCGGATTGTCAATAATAATTAAAAATGTGTTAGTAATTGTAACTTCAAGACGACCAACACCTCAGTCAGCCCGTGATCATGGATGCTGTAAAAGATTCGATATATATCATCATAGTTTTATTTCAATGTCTAATATTCGCGTAAGTGTAAGAAATCAATATATTTTTGTTAACTAGTATAATGACGTCACACAGACACGCATCGCGCGAGTTAACGCTCCGGCCGCGTCTATCTGACATCGTCCTTAGAACTTACGTTAGTTATGACTTGACGTACTCAACGTATATTTTTCTTTATATAGCCTTTTATAGTTTTAATACCCAGATGCTTCAGATATGTTATTCCTTATAAAATTGCATATTGGTATCATAAGTCTTAGATATTTTAATCTTAGTAGACCTACTTTCAAATGACGGACATTTACTCAATTATTGTCCCACTTCTGGGCTCTGGTCTCCTCATATTTGGGAGGAATCAGGATTTACCACGTTATTCTAGTGTGTGAGACGGCACACTTTACATGCTATCGAGAAAATCTTTCCAGCATGCAGGTTTCCTCACGATATTATCCTTTTGAGCATGTGATAAATATTTATTTATTTTATTTGGGAAAACAATAAGAAATGGATGGGAAATGGGAAAATATTTTAGTTGTAACTAAAAACTAAACTTAACTAATATACTACCCACCACATTTTCAACGGATTACTTGTGGGTCTGAAATTTATAAACCAATACTGCTAAGCAATTATATATAAAAAGATTAATTGTTGTTTTATAACATGATATACTAGTAGTAATTTGCAACTTATTAATAATGCTATCATGCAAATACAAATAATATTATGAGTACAAACATCAATAACACTCGAATACCTTAATGCATTGTGTGCTAGATTAAAAAAAATGAAAAATCTTGATCACATGGGCGCTAAGTACTACTGATTGCTTAAATCTTTAATTATAGATTTTTTTAAACGTAGCTTACTATGATGCAATATGTCTATGTTACATTTTTTTTTATTGTAAGTATCAACTAAGCGGTGTAGCGAGCACCAGCCTTAGTTCTACCTTAGTTCCTCGCTCACGTGCACTGTACAGAGGAATCAGGTAGCACAGCTTATTTACTAAGTCAGGGCAGTCAAATTTATTGCGGCAAATACTGCATAGAGTCATGGTATCGAGGAGCATCCTTCTGGATTCCAACGTTAATAAGTCATATTTTTGAAGAAGTAGTCGGTGCGGTTTTTTTGCGAATACATAACTTCCCAAAAGTTAGTGGTGCGTGTCTTGGGTTTGAAGTCGACAAATTGTCCATTGGTCACACCACTAGGCTACGACAGCTCTCTCAATTTTTATTTATACCCTGTTTATTAAAAATCCATGGTATCAAAAGTCGAGTCACAGCGAGTTTTTTTTGCGATAATTAGAAAGTTCCTTTTTTTAATCAGATTTGTTTTTAATTGTTAAAGGCTAACTTTGTAATTAATCAAATTAAAAAGATAAGATACTTCTTTCCTTATCTTAAAAGTTACAAGAAAAAGTCGAGCTTATAATTTATGATAGGATACAATTTACCTGCAAGTTAAAGGTAGGTATTATTTTTTATTACAAATTAATCGCTAGAGATTTAGTTTCTTTATTGAGTAAAATGTTTAATCATGAAAAAGAATTACAGTATAATTAAACACCCAGCCAGACCCAGAACAAAAAACTGTAGGCCATACAAATATTTGTTCCATGTGGAGATGGATCCTACGACACACAGTATAGAAGCGGATCGTTGGACCCCTGCACCAACCGTGTCATCTAATTCTATTCTCTTTTTGACCTCCAAAGCAAGAGGACTGTTAAGTACGTGTCTGTCTCTGTAGCATTGTAGCTCCTAAACGAATGGGCCGATTTTGATGCAATTTTTGGTTTGAAGCTGGCGTAATTGAGACGATTCTTAGCTGCGTCGGGATTACTTTTTACTTTTTCTGATTTAATTACTTATTAAATAAATAAATGAATAAGCAATACCTACTTTAACGATTATATCATTAGGAAATAAGATTTTCTGTCTCTCAATGTAAGGAACTCTGCAGAAATTTCATACATCAACTAAAGAATGACTTTCTTTCCGTATTAACTTTTTCTCGTATCTATTAACAAACGAGAGTGGAAAGTTAAGTAAGTTTACAAACAACTTGTGTAAAACTTAGCGTTTCATGTAAAAAAATAACTAAATTTTGTTAACTTCCTAGTGAATATACAAAAAGTTGGTAATTTCATTTCATACGCCGTCCTTCTTAACCTTTGTGCAGAGAAACATTTGTAGAGAGAGAAAATCGGCCAACTGTGAGTCGAACTTCACCAGTGAGGGTGCCGTGCCAATAAAAAATATTGAGTTGGATAAACAAACTTAAATTTGTAGTTGAATGACATGTTCTATCATATTCTCCAACTTCAAATGTAAGTTTGGAGTAACAAAACGTTTATTTGATATTTCTAGATGGATGATTTAATGGGTATTATACATTCTTACCATATACTTTTTTGAGCCTACAAATGATCGTATATTATGATTACAATATTATATATTAAAAGTATTCTACACCTTCATAAATTTCTTGTTGAGGGGATGAATGATAGGCGATTGGCGAAAGGAAATTATAAGACCGATTTCAGCGGAAACGCCGGGAGGGGGCGCCCTAGAAGGACATACACTGACCTAATTGGTACTCCGTCAAAAAGGTCAGGTGCGCAGTACTCGTAACCGGCGCGCGTGCATGACGAGATGTATAAATGTGGAAGATACAATACTGGTATGCAGGGATCGTAGCGCGTGGCATTCTGTAGTTTCTGCCTGCCCCCATTGGAAAAAGGCGTGAGTGTATGTATGTATACATTTGTTTTCTTTGTATATATTTTTGGACACACAAATAAACAGAAAACAAAATTATTGATCTTATAAAAGTTCAGTTTCTTCCTTCTGAAGTACGAAACACTAAAACCGATTTCCTTAAATAATCTCGCCAAGAAAAGAAAACGAAACACAGATAAGCTAACAACTGTCCTGTTGGTAACTTATCTGTGTTTTATCGGATACATTTTGGCGGACGTGCGTTGGAATTGCACGAATTAATTCCACCGACTTCATGTTACCATCGGACGAGTAAACCAACAGACAAACAGAACTGACACATGAAGGATATTTATTCCCATTGATCGCCACCCTGGCCAATCTATAGAAAATGTTTGACATTGGTCCCTATTAACTACATAAGTAAGATGACGTTTGTACGTGTCAATGTGTGAGTGAAGTAAACATGCTGGTTTACGACGCAACGAACTGCTAGGTGTGGTATGAAACGTTAATTAAGGATTATAGAGTGGCCGTTGTGTACCTAGGACCATCCCTTCAGTTATCACTCTATATACTCTTTTGAAATGCCCATAACTAGGTAATAGTTAGTATATATATAGTATATCAACCAGCTACTATCCGTAACACAAGCCTCGTTGCTTGGCACGGAACTAGATGGCGCTGTGTGCCATAATGTCCAGGAATATTTATTATTATTTATTTATTATTTATTGATATTACATAACCCAGGATGAGTATATTACACGCATTCAAGTGTGCATGAAAAAAATATTCTATTATCAAAAAAATGAAAGAAAATATTAATGAAAATTAATTCTAATGGTTATTATTACCGTAATTACAGCTAATTTAGTTTGTTTACTATACAAAAGCCGCTCAAATTACTCGGAAGAAACCAACGGGGTGGAGAAAAAGGGTGTGGCCAGGCTGTATATAGTATTAAATTACCCATTCTATGACAAAACTACTGTTCATTCGATGGCTAAGTACTATTTTATTGCTCCAAAGACTACGTCAGTCAATTATACCTTCAAAGTAAAACAAATACACACTCCATATATCGTCATATAAGCTTTACAGGTACTTGTAAATCTTCATCTTTTATTACATTTGAAGTCCCCAAACTTCGGGCACCTACGTGATAATTAAATCAGAACTTGGTCCTTATAAACTTCGGGATTAATGTAAATTTGGTCCAAAATGTCGGCCGGAGATTCTGGTGTTGGGGTAAACGACATGCAAATTGGGGTCGGTAAGGAAAAGGGGACGAAAAATGGCATTGTAGGTCATTTGCCAGGGCACTGAATGTCTGCTCTATATTTTAGGAATCCCTCTATATCTCGGATATTCGGGGATATAAAATAAAATTAAAATATACAGGTCTGAGCAAAACTGGTCCTTCTGTACGAACTTTAAACTTTGGGTATAAAATCCTGGTCCTTTTTATTAATATTTTCTAGACTTTAGAGATACTCTTTACCTAAAGAGTTCTCAAACAGAAATAGATCAAACTGTTAAATTAACAATTATTACCAATGTTAGAAGATAGGGTACTTCCCTTTCGATTTCATATTTTAATTAACAAGTAAATATTTTGAGCAGGAAAATCATTGTATTAATATGATGATAAATGATGCTGCTAAATTGTAAAATAAACGCTCGCGCTGTAATCAATATGAAAATTGCTTAATTGAGTGATGTCTCTTAATCAACAATATAATAAATCTTTATGAGAAGGTCGTTAGTCAAGAAGTGTATTATTTAACTTATAAGGAAAATGTCTGGATAAAAAAGGAGATCTCAATAAATATTCAAACTCAGAACAACTATCTGTAAGTACATAGGCCATACAAATTGGAATATAACCAATCCAGGTCGGGCTCATTGGTCTAGTTGTAGTAAGTGTGACTGCTGACCAAGAGGTCTTCGGTTCGATTTCCAGGTTGAGTTAAGTGTTATTGAGTTTTTCTCTGAAATTTACAGCAGCACCAATGTTTGGATTCATGCCCGGTTGATGGCAATCGTCTCTCTCCCATTAGAGCTACAATATACTAGCAAAATGTGGGTGTACATTAGTACACCTCTGCCTAAACCTTCGGTTTATTTATTCAGTGGAGCCAATTCTCTAGAAATTTCCACGAAAATTACCTACTATAGACGTTTATACCGCAACGTCGGAAAGAGGAAATAATATGTCTAACACACAGGTCCTAATTATCAATTGTTTCGTGAACGCGTCACAACAGACAACAAAGAACTTTCATATCAGAAGGCAATATGTGTGTGACAGATAATTATTAATTTGTCGTATGTTTGCGATTTAGCTGTAGGAACAGTAGAAACTCATGGCTAAGTTATAATACGCTGATCAATTGATATGTAAGGTAATTTTTTACTTATAAAGACTCTAATCTCGATGTGTTAAATGGTTGATACGGCTTTAATACGGAGGCGTACGTATTAAAACCTATTTGTCAAAATTTTGTGGTAAGCTTAGAATCCCTGAATATATTATACAGGTATTTATAGATAGACCCTTCTAATAATTGAATCCGTATTAACAACATTATTGGCTGGTTTAATAATAAAACGAGTGGATATTTTACCCCAAAATCTGTAATATATAATTTTCAAACATACAGTCCAGTTTTAGTTTAGATCAAAATCGGACACCTAACAGTTTCGGAATTTACTCTTTCTGACATGGCAGTCTCTTTTGGCTGTTACTAATTAACTGAAGTGAATTACCGAATCGTAATGCAGAACCGGATCGTTCAGCAACTGCACCAATCGAAATTGTAGGCCGAGCCAAAATTCGGCTCCTAAAATTCTTTACTTGCAAATTTCACTCCAATTTATCTAAAGCTTCCCCCACCTCCTCCAAACAAACGCACTTTCTAAGAAAAGGTATTATATTGGGTTGTGGGGCAACGAGAGGGCAGACATGCTGGCGAAATATGCAGTTAAAAATGGAAAGGAAATTAACGTAATTTTAGATTATTCAGAATATCTGCCTAAATTTAAAAATGTCTGTTATGATTTTTGGAAAGAGTATTTTAATAAAAGGTCACTAGAAAAAGGGATATGGTATAGAACCATACAGTGTCAGCCTCTTCGTATGCCCTGGTTTATAAACAGTAATTTAAGTAGAAGATTAGTTGTCATTGCTCATAGACTCAGATCTGGACACATTCCATGTAAAAAATTTGCCTTCATGATGAAGAAATCAACTTCCCCCAATTGTGAACAATGCGGCGTGATTGAAGATCTATATCATCTATTAATGGAATGTGTCCGATATGAGTCTACTAGAAACAACTTGTTAAGGGACTTAAATTTGAACAAAATCAACGTAGGAACTTTCAATGATATTTTATCCCAACCGAATAGTGTAGATGCGAAGGTTTTGTTCAAGTTTATGGCCAGTTTGTATAGTTCATAAGCATTTAGGGTACGATGGAACTGGCATACGCTATGCGTAAAAGTTCCTAAAAAATAAAGAATAAAAAAAAAAAAAAAAAGAAAAGGTAGGCCACGTGAGCCGACAAATTCGCCGAAAATTCACGTTGGAGGCAGTCCCGCCTGTAAAAGTGTTGATAGTGTTGTGACTGACGTAATAACTTTTTGACGAACGCGAATTGTGATATAGACAAAATACAATGTTGTGTCAAGATTACATAAAAAAATTAATAACGATAATTTTGCATATAATTACGTATAGGTATAGAAATAGGTAACTAGCAGTTACTTATTGCATGTGACGACAATGGAAGACAAAGAAACAAACTTCAACTTCATTTTAGTAAAAGCAAATCATCGATTAAATGAATTGTTAAATAAATTAATTTTTGAGATTTGTACTAATGTTTTAAATATAATTGTGGAAAAAATCTCGAATTAATAAATTAAGAATTAACTAAGTTATCTTACTTTCGAGTCTTACTAAAAAAATATAATTTTAAAAATAAAATATTTCAACAGTTTTGAGATAAAAAACGAAATATGTATAAGAAGTATCTGCCTCCTTTAGATAAAGTATAATCTTCCTTTTAAATATCCATATTTTCTTTTCAACCCGAAGGCGAAATCTTTATTCGCGAACGAACGCGATATTCTGTTTCACATCACTAAATGTAATCCTTTATACAAAAGTTATTATTAGCATGACGGAGTGACAGTGACAAGCTGAAGGCAAGATAATCTTACATCAGATAGTTTTACTATAATATTATATACATCTAGGTATATTCCACCAACGCGATTCCCTTTCTTCAAGCCAGCTGGCGCCAATGTTGGCCGTATAGACCGATTGGATATTGCTACTAACGTTTGCATGCATAAAAAAATGAAACTATATCCCTTGATCATCGCGCGTGAACGATTGCACTGATTTTGATCAATTTTGGTATTCAAAATATCCAATTTGATAAAGGAAGAAGAAGAAGGCTTGGAGAAGGTTGAAGGCTTTTTTCTTTTGTCTTCTTGTGTTTGATAAAACTTTACTAGACATTATTATTCTTTGTGTTCATTACCAATTTTTTCTTACATGTTGTCTGTTACCAAACTTCGAAGACATCTATTAATAAAGAACTAAAAAAATACTTGTGAAAATTTCTTCCGACGATACAATATTTTTTTTAACTGTGCACATCACTAGGATTTTTTCCTGTGTTGTGGTTGCGTTTACACAACACAAATTTACGCAAACACAAACGCCCGGACCCGGAACAACTACGTGTACATAGTACAAATATTTGCTCCAAGCGGGGATCGAACCCACACGTCTAAATATTATAACATACCATGATCATGCCTATCGGTCTCGAATGGGTTAGGCAGAGATATATGTACCAATGTACGCCCACATTTCGCCGGTATGTTTTAGGTCCCATGTAATAAGGGGCGAAACTATTGCCATCAAACGGGCACAAATTAAAATCTAAACTCCGAGTTACTACTGAGAATTTCAATAGGAAAAACCAACAACACTTTGCTCAACCTGGGACTCGAACCCAAGACCTCTTCCTTAGCAGTAGCACTTACGAACACTAGACAAACGAAACAATTTATTATTATTATTTATGATTTTCAATATCGTCGGCTTCCAAAAACCCTGATATTAATTACGACACCGAATATTCGGCCTGCACATCACTATGAATCGAATATTATTCACAACAGAGAACAATATGTAATATTCAATTTCGTTTATGAACGCTGTGTTCGGCTACCCAATATGTTTGATGGACGACAAAATACATCGGTTATGAACGTATGGGATATTTAACATTTAAATGTTACGTCCTTTAACATGTTTGATTCATAATACATACCATCACGCCTGTCGTCCCAGTAGGGTTAGGCAGAGGTGTACTTAATGTACACCCACGTTTTGCCGGTATATTTTAGGTTCCATGTAATAGGGGGCGAGCCTATTGCCAAAATTGCCATTAACCGGTCACAAATCCAAACTCTGAGCTGCTAAACTGCTAACTTCATAGAAAAACCCAATAACACTTTGCTCGACCTGGGAATCGAACCCAAGGCCTCTTGCTCGGCAGTCGCACTGTACGACCACTAGACTAACGAGGCATTCATTCATGTTCGTCATGATTATTATTTGATTTGTTTTTTTTTTATACATATCATAAGGGTAGCAAACAAGTATACGGCCCGCCTGATAGTGAGCGGTTACAGACGTTTGCAACACCAGAAGTGTCGCTCGCGTGTTGCCGACCCTGTAGAAACCGTTTAGTTTTTTTAGGGTTCCGTACCCAAAGGGTAAAAACGGGGCCCTATTACTAAGACTTCGATGTCTGTCCGTCTCTCTGTCTGTCTGTCAGGCTGTAACTCAAGAACCGCAATAGCTAGACAGTTGAAATTTTCACAAATTATGTATTTCTGTTGCCGCTATAACAACAAATACTAAAAACAAAATGAAATAAATATTTAAGGTAGGCCTTACAAAAAACGTAATTTTTTGCCTAATTTTGTACGAAACCATTCGTGCGCGAATGCGACTCGCACTTGGCCTGTTTTAGTAATCCACCGACGCAAAAACAGGAGTGTTTATGAGTTTAACTTTTGCGTCTGTGACTCTGTCCATCATATCGTGTTACCGAAATGAATCGATCTGGATATTACTTTTTAAGGGTTGAACGTTTACTTGATCGAAAGTTTATGATTTAAGAAAATCTGTTGGTTCTAAGTTCGTTTGAAAGTCATCCGCTGGGTCGTTTTTTTTTTTATTTATAGAACTGTTGAATCCTCATTGATCTTTCACCGCATAGATGGACTTGGATCCGTAGGTATCAATATACTCGAAATGTAGCGCATTCGGAAAACTTCAAGGGCCTCGTTTTCATGATGGAAGAAATGCAAAAAAAAACTGATTATTTTATTACAAACAAATTTATGAAAACACTTGCTGATGCTCGCAGCTTCGCCCGCGCAATTTAATACTAATTTCTCCTCCTCATTTCGCCCCTGTTTCCATTGAATAAATAAATTAAAATATATAGATGATCCACTATGTGTAAAGCGACGTCTATGTAGCGACATAGACGTCGCTACATAGTAACAACGTACATAGCAACGGAGAAGCTATCAAAACTGACATGACACATCGAACGCGATAAAGAGCTGTGGTAGCCTAGTGTGATGATTTTTTTACGATTACTGCTAAGATATTCGTTTATCTATCTTCTATATATATAAAAGGAGAAGCTGACTGACTGACATATCAACGCACGGCCTAAACTATAAGGGTTAGAAACTTGAAATTTTGCACAGGGATTCCTTTTATAACGTAGGGGAGCACTAAGAAAGGAATTTTGAAAATTCACCTCCTAAGGGGGTAAAACAGGGGTGTAAGGTTAGAATGTAACTTTGCTGTTTTTGAAGTTATTCAATTGAAATTTGGTTTGAAGGTTTTACATTGAAAGTTATGAAACACGTGAAAAATATTTTTTCAAAAATCATCCTTTAAAGGGGTAAAATGGGGGTGCAAAGTTAATATGAAATTTCTTTGATTTTCGATGAAACTTGACGAGTGTAGTCTTTGTATGACGTAGGCATCCGATAAGAAAGAATTTTGCCCATTGGGGGGGGGGGGATAGGGGGGCCAAGTTTGTACGAGACAACGTGATTCCTTGGTCCAATCTACTTCAAATTTTGCATAAACATTCTTTAACAGAATTGATGGAGAAGTATTTCGTATTTTATCGAAATTAAATCCCTGACGGGTTTAAAAAGAGATAGAGAATTATGTTGGAGGTGATATCAATACTCCTTAGTGCTTTTGATTTATATTACTTTTGTTTTGACACATGCTTGTAAACTCAATCCGATTTTATTCAAAAGAGGTTGAACTCACATAAAAGCTTGATGCAATGCAAATATTTTATACTCCTTAAAATTGGAATTTCTGTTTGTAATTTCATATAATTATAAAAGTATATATACGGTAATGACACAAAAAAATAATTTCTAAAATGTTTGTCTGTCTCTCTCTTCGTTCCTTCTAATTGCTGCAACAGCTGGACCGATTTTGTAGGGACTTTCACCATCGTTATAAGGAGTAACTTAGGCTACTTTATTTTAAGAACAAGAAACGAATTAGTGTTCCGTATGACTTAAAAATGCGGGAGCTAACCAATGCATGAATATGAACATTAAATTTTTCGTTAAATTTCACGCGAACGAAGTCGCGGGTAACAGCTAGTACTGTATAAAAAGTAGCTGTGTTAATCCAGGTAATAAACTATTTGTATGCTAAATGTCATTCAAATCTGTTAAGCGGTTTTTGCGTGAAAGAGTAACAAACATCCATACATACATCCATACTTACAAACTTTCACGTTTATAATATATTATTACTAGGATAATCCTCATCTTAAGTCCTATAACTTAGCTTAAATATAACTGAGCAAGTTTCTCTCGATCTTACGCTAAAAGTTTGCCAAGTTTCTGATTACTAGGTCAACAGTAGCTCAATCTGTACCCTTCAAAACCTCCCTTAAGTAGAAATAGAAAGATCATTTCATAAAGACATGTGATTCATTCAAATCTGAACCTTATAGAAATGTAAATAGAGTCACACCGTGCGTTATTGCTGAGCTGTGGTCGCCTAGTGGTGTGACCAGTGGACTGAGATGTCAAAGGTCTCGAGTTCGAACTCAATGCACCACTGACTTTTCGTAAGCGATGTGCGTATTTATCACAAGCTCAAACGGTGAAGGAAAACATCGTGAGGAAACCTACATACTTGAGAGATTTATCTCGATGGCATGTGAAGTCTGCCAACCCGCAGTAGACTAGCGTGGTGGACTAGAGCCTAATCCCTCTCAAATGAGAGGAGACCCGTGCCCAGCAGTGGGACGTTAATGGGTTGATGATGATGATGCGTTATTGTAAAAATAATTTGCTATAGATTTTGGAAAAGGTAGTAAATGTTATTTTTTAAGCCTTTAGGGTGGGAAACAGTAACTGGTTACCGTAGCCAATGCACGCTTACAACACTTGAAGTGTCGCTCTCCCCTCCCCTCCCTTTAAATTTATTGGAAGCTATTTAATTAGCTTTATAAAAATTAAGTTACATTTCTCAATTCGAGGAAGGTAGGAAGTAGTCCTGTTTTATATGATAAAAGCATATAAAGGTTACTAATTGCACGTTCACAGCAAAGTCGTGAGAAAAGTCGCTAGTAATTAAATATATGTAACTCAAAGGTGACTGACTGACATAGTGATCTATCAACGCACAGCCCAAACCACTGGACGGATCGGGCTGATATTTGGCATGCAGGTAGATGTTATGACGTAGGCTTCCGCTAAGAAACGATTTTTTTTAGTTAGCACGCGGACTGTGACAGCTGTGGTAGCCGAGCGGTGTGACCAGTGGACTGAGATGTCAGAGGTCTCGAGTTCGAACCCAGGGCACGCATCACTGACTTTTCGGAAGTTATGTGCGTATTTATCACATGCTCAAACGGTGAAGGAAAACATCGTGAGGAAACCTGCATGCTTGAGAGAATTCTCGATGGCATGTGAAGTCTGCCAACCCGCAGTAGGCTAGCGTGGTAGACTATAGCTTAATCCCTCTCAATTGAGAGGAGACCCGTGCCCAGCAGTGGGACATTAATGGGTTGATGATGAGCACGCGGACGAAGTCGTGTAAATCAGCTAGTAAATAAATATAACAACAACAAATCTGACACGTTATTTGGTTTTTTTTTTCACAGCGACCCACTTTCCTTGAACCGCGGTTTGTCAACAAGGCACACCCCGGATTTCAAAGATTCGTATGACATTCAATCTTTTATTCGAATAACAAGTAAGTAGGTACGTGTGCCATTTTTATTCCGTGAAAAATATTATTCGAGTGACGTTTAGATTATTGCCGTGTTAAGTGGAATTGGTTGAGGTATTTACTTATGTATATTCAAAACAATTTATTTATATTATTAAGAAAAGTATAACTGCTTTTCTTTCTTTCTAATAAATTGTTTTTGTAATAAATAATAAATTTTGTTTACTACGCTTTTGTGAGTGAAATAACTTTCACACTCACAAACTTGATAAACAAAATATGTACAAAAAGGGAAAAAAAATATTAAAGAAACTAATATTAGTCTTAAAAACTCTAAAATGCTGATTTGTGTAAGTAAAGTGCTTAATTCAGCCGAATGTCACATCATCATAACAAGTGTAGGCTCTGGTATTTGTCTAAAATATATATATTAATAGGAATAATTGGAATAAAAATATTCCAATTAATTTAAAGTGTGATAGCGTTTTGTTTAGGTATTGATATTCTGCGAGCACTGATTAATATTTTATTCTAATTATTTTAAAATGCGATAGTCGTGTGTTTGGGCCTTGGAATGTTGTAAAAAATAACCAAGCTTATTTATAATGGGAATACACTGGCAACCTGTTAAAACTTTTACCCCATTATGGTCTTTAAGCCTACGGCCTAAGTCACATTTACTAGTAATGAGATTTTCCCGAACCCTTAATTATCACGTTTATTGCTGCTATATAAAGCTTTTTATTGACATTATGTATTGTATTTCTGTAGTCAAATGACTCAAAAAGGACTATTTACAATACAATGTAAAAATCATATAGGTATATTATTTTAAGTATATTTATACAATATCGTATAATTTATGCGAAATTTAATCCATATTATTTAAATAAAAATATACTAACCTTATTATTTTGGATCCAAATAAAGAACCGCTCCAAAACCACAAACAAGAAGAAACAAACGCTAAATATAAAAAAACAGAACGTTAAATAAACAATATAAATGATCGCACACACGATTAACCCTCAGCCCGTCCAAGTATAAAGTTATTCCAAAACATACATTTTAATACATTTCCTTCAAGAAAAAAAATATAAGAATCCCCAAAAATATATAAAATATTACACAAGAAAACGTTATAGCATTAACACTGCGAATTTAGAACAGCACATTATTTTACATAATTTCAGGAGTCGTAATTCACGTGATCACCCACGGATAACACGACCGTCCGCTGCGAGCGACGGGGAGCGACTGATTCGAGTTGTATGTGTGTATCTGAGCCTGCTGAAACTGTTGATTACCTCCCCCGCCGTGCCCGTCCCCTCAGACATCTTGTCGGAAAAAATTTCATTGCACATAGGAACAAAATTGATGCCTCTAGCGTCCTTCCAAGTTCCAAGCTTCCTATACGTTTTGATGCTGTTTGTTGAACGATCTATCGGCGTTAGTGTCGTGAAGGATGTCAGTATTTTGCGGAGTCTTTCCTTTGTTGTGTCAATATCGCGGGCAAGAAGATTGTAAGGGTCAAATGTGTACAGAATAATAAAATGTCCGGTGCCCAAATGCGGCTGGAAAATGGACGGGAGAGTGCCTCGAAGAGCCGAAGAGTTAATATAGGATAGTATCATGACTGTGTCATTCAAAGGGTTATACAGAGGTTATATTATTTTAAAAGTATTTAATGTATTAATTTAATAAGAATAAGGTGCTTCCTCTCTCCTATGTGCCCGACAGTGTCCATAATTGTTTCACTTAATAATTATATACCACCTGTATGACATTATGAAATGCAATAAACTTATGATTGTGATTGAGTTAAAAGTACAAAAACTGCACCTACTGGGACTGAAATAGTCATTTTCTCTGGGTTCTATTATTCTCAAATCTAACACTGTCACTGCTCTACAAAGATAAGATTTAAAAATTGGTATATTTTTAAATCTTATCTACAAACAAATTTAATACTACAGGCTTTATAGGTAGGTAGGAATACAAGTTTTTAACTGCTTAGCGTTTTTGGAATATTAAAGTAGCTTACACAATCTGGTCTGACCGTTTGATGGGTCACTGAGCGAAATAAACAATAGTACACGATGGCTGATGTATGCGTTCCGTCGGTACGGACAGGTAAGCATACACAAATATTCCCGGACATTATGACACAGCGCCATCTATTTCCGAGCTAAGCAACAAGGCTTGTGATACGGATACTAGTTGGTTGATATACTACATATAATTATACTGTTTTTTTTTGTAAATACATACATATTATACATAGATACATCCATAACTCGGATACAAATGTTTATTGGTATATACCGGGATTCGAACCCGGGACCCATAGCACAGAAGGCAGTGTCAACTACCGCTGGACTAATTGGGTCGTCAAATAAAGCTGATATAGGGCCAAATGCATACGTGGTTCTACGTTGTTCTAAACTCACAAAAAGTGTAAAAAATCATTACATTAAAGCTAAGTTTGATAATGCCGGCGAAAGGTACCTAGTGCTAAGAAATCTTCGGGTAAAATAATCTTAAAAAATCTGCTTGCAGAAATGTTTGAGAGAAAAATCATAGTTGATTTATACGACTACTATACGATTAAGGTACGCCTTAAGGCATTGATAAATGGATTTTATTTTTGTAAATAGAAAGAGTCTTTTTGCGAACAATTTTTCTTGTAAATGTGCTTTAACTGTGTCAAATAAATCTTAATTTTTCCTTTCTAGTCATACTTGTATAACATTTTTTTTTGGATTCTTCTTCAAAAATGGATTTAAAAGGTTTTTACAGGGTTAATTTTAAGCCTTACAACTTTATTATCATTATGGAATGCGATAAAGTATTTAGTATTGGAATAAGCCGTACTGTATATAGAACTATTAGTAATTCAGAACGATCAACCAGGTTATAACACTGTAAACAAAAGTTTTGCCCGAACTCGTGACGTCATTAGAGCAAACACGCTTTATTATGACTGATTTGATTGAAGCAAACAGATTCTATGACATTAGCGTGAGTAGGTATTATGTTGGAATGCGGTAAAAATATACTGAGTGTTGTATCAAACCGATTAGCGCAATGATATTATGTCTGCCAACCCGCAGTAGGCTAGCGTGGTGGACCTATAGCCTAATCCCTCTCAAAGCATCCTGCCCGTTTGCCCCCTTATTTCCATAAAAAAAAAAAAAAATGAGACCCGTGCCCAGCAGTGGGACGTTAATAACTTGATGATGACGATGATTATGTCTGCTGTGGTCAGGGTTCCCGGTTCGAATTCCTGTAGGAGCAAATTTTTGTGTGATGAGCATGAACATTTGTACAAGAGTCATGGATATTTTTATGAAAACACTTTACTATAACAATGACAGTTTCCAGATTTTATATCAATGATAATAATTAATCAGTAAACTAAATTAAAAATAAATATATCGCTTCTTGAAAACAAAAGGGCCACAAATCATAATGCTATAATTTTATACCACGGCCAAAACAAAAATATATATCATTAGATATTTATTTTATTTATTTTACGTCTTTTTTCAAACTCTCCGTACCATAAATTCGTAAAAAAACAATAATTATGAACCCATTCATTATACAGATCGATTCGAAAATATCAAATTTTTTGCGTCAAAAAGGTATTAAGTGCTGCAATAAATTTATATGAAATAAGAATGAACGTCACGCTCCATATTTTTGCGGATGATTTAGAACTGTTTCTGTTTCCAGACGACATTTCCTACTAGCAAGAAAGTGTGACACAAAACAAAACAAAATAATCGCGACTTTTCTCCAAATATATCTTTCTTCTGAAAATATAGGAGGTAGGGCATAGCGAGATTTCTCGCTCAAATTGAGCTGCTCGACTGGGTGTAAGGTGCGGTGTTGGTGATAAATGAAACCAATGAATGCTCGAGTAATACTGTCTTATATTTAATAGAATAGTGCAATATAAAGGGTTACAATGGTGCATAGATTATTAGATATAGAACTTAGAATAGGTAGATTAATACATCCCTTACATCACCGTACTTATTGAAAAAAAAAAATAACACAGGGTTTTTTTTTTTTTTTTTTTTAATTACATATAAAGTTAAAATTAAGCAACATGATATGGTTTTGTACGGTTTTTATGAATAATATCCTTCTTTCCATATTTATTAATGATCTCTACGTTTGGTGGTATGTCTTTAATTACTTTATAAGGACCTGAATATATGTTATCTAACTTGTTACATGGTGTATTTTTAACTAAAATTAAGTCATTTTCCTTATAACTAACAGGGTTAATATTTTTGTCGTATACTAATTTCCTATTAAACTTATTTTTTAACAGGTTATTTCTAGCCTCTTTTTGAGAAAGTTGCAAACGGTATTTTAACTCATACGGATAACTTTCGAAATTATATAGTGGATCTAATTCTTCCGTTAGATTGCTGGGAAGAGAACATTTCTTACCAAAAACCAATTCGTAAGGAGTGAATCCGGTCTCTGTGTGTACTCCAGTATTGTAAGCAAAACACCAAAATGGGATCCACTTACTCCACGATTCAGGATGGTTCTCTGTTTGAATCCGCAAAAACGCATTCAAATGTTTATGAGTAACTTCTAGGGCTCCTATGCTCTGGTGATGATGTGCTGTAGAATTGAGCTGTTTAATATTTAATAACTTACATACCTCTTGAAATATTTCCGAGAGAAACTCCTTTCCCCTGTCTGTTGCGATTATCTTTGGCACACCGTACCTTAGAATAAAATTGTTGACAAAATTTCTCGCCACTTCTTCAGATCTCTTGGAAATTAAGGGATAGCCTTCCACAAACTTTGTGAGTTCGCATTGCAACGTTAGCACATACGAAAAATTACCATTATCTGTGTCTATAGGACCAACAAGATCCAAAAATACTTTTTCAAATGCAGTATTTGCCGTGCTAGTAATTATCATTGGCTCTTTTTTTGGCAGTGAATACTTTTGTCGTTGACACTTATCACAACGCTTTACAAATTCTCGAACATCATTATCAATACCAGGCCAATAATAATATTTTTTTATATTATTTGACATCCGTCTCATACCAGCATGGCCACTACTTGGTAAGAGATGGAAGTCATTAAGAATAACTTTTATATCATCCTTATTTTCTATTCTTTTTACGCTACTTAAAATACATATACGCGGTCCGGACCTATTTTGATTATTCTTTATTTCTTCTAATAGCTTTTTTATAAAAATTTCATTATCTTTGCTTTTTAAAATGTATATTTCTTCTATCTTCAATAAATTGCAAAAAATATCTATCTCTCTCACAAATTCGCCTCGCGTCATTTGCGATTGAGAGTTAAGAAATTTTACATAAATATTTCTTTTACTTTCAACATAACAAAATGATTTATTTTCTTTGGTAATTAATCCCATTTTCCTTAAGTTCTCTAATCCTCTAACATCAATAAATCTTAATTCAACTGAATCTTTCGGTTTGATATGGGTGCTTACGACTTTTGGGTGATCAAGCCTCAAGTCTAAAGGATCCACATCTACTGTATAATTAGGGTTATTTAAGTTTTTTGCCTGAGCTCTTGTCATTACGTTTACGACACTTTCATGCATTTCCTTCAACTCATTTAAGGTAATTCTGGACAGTGCATCTGCAGCTGCATTGTCAGAACCTTTAACGTATTCTACTTCAAAATTATACTCTTCTAACGTCATCCTAAATTTCATAAGCCTACTTGACGGATCTTTCATATTAAACAAGTATACAAGTGGTTTGTGGTCTGTAAGTATTTTAAAAGGTCGACCATACAAATATGGACGAAAATACTTTACAGCCCAAACAATCGCAAGTAATTCCTTCTCTATAACAGGATAGTTCTTTTCGCCTTTGTTTAAGCTTCTACTAGCGAAAGCTATTGGTAGTAGGTTTTTATTTGACAAAATTGCTCCTATAGCATTATTTGACGCATCAGTTTGAACAATAAAATTATTATCTTCCGAAAAATCTGGATATTGTAATACAGGCGGATTAATTAATTGTTGTTTTAAAGTTTCAAATGATTGTTGACATTCAATACTCCATTCAAATGGTACACCTTTTCTGGTTAATTTATTTAAGGGAAAAGCAATTTCAGCGAATCTTGGAATGAATTTGCGATAGTAATTAGTAAAAGCTACAAAACGTTTTACTTCGTCTGTGCTTTTTGGGCATGGATAGTTTCGAACTACAGCAATTTTTGCAGGATCAGGCATTATACCCTGGCTTGAAATAATATGTCCTAAATACAAAATTTCTTTCTTAAGAAAATCGCACTTTGCTGGATTTAACTTTAAATTAACCGATCGTAACCTCTCAAATACGTCTTGTAAATTTTTATTATGAATTACTAAATTTCTACCAAAAACAATTAAGTCATCTAAATAAATCAAACATTTTTCATAATTCAAACCAGCCATTGCCATTGTCATCATTCTTGAGAAAGAACTTGGGCTAGTTTTTAGTCCCATCGGCATACGCGTCATCTGGTATTGTCCTGAATGGAAAGCTGTAAATTTTCGACTGTTTTCTTCTAATTTCACGTTATAGTATCCTTGATGTAAATCTAAATGCGTGAAATAAATGCTGCCTGTCAATGATTCTAAAATTTCTGTAATATCTGGTAATGGGAACTTATCGTCTTCTATACAATTATTCAGTTTCCGGTAATCTACTACTAATCTCCATTTTCTATCTTCCGATGAATCCGACTTCTTGGGTACCAATAATATTGGGCTTGACCAGTCGCTTTTACTGGGTTCTATAATACCTTCTTCTAACATTTTATTAATCTGACGTTTAATTTCATCTTTTTGAGAATGTGGCAAACGGTATTGTTTAGAAAATTCTGGTTTTGTATTAGGCTTTAAAGAAATTGTATGGGTATAAATATCTGTAGTACTTAATTTATCTCCTGGAAGGTAAAATATATCCGAATATTTAGCGCAAGTATTTTCAATACTTCTTTGTTCCTCATCATTTAAATGTTGTAAATTCATTAAGGAAAATAATTTTTTCACCCTATCTGCATTTCTTTGCGTTTTCTCAAATACACAAATATTAAATTTACTAAGTTTCTCAATTTTAGGCTGTATTTCTGTTAACGATAGGTTATTTTCAGTTACGTTTAATATTCGAACAGGTATTAAACCGTTTTTAGGAGTACCTATAGAACTTGCTAAAAAAACGCCATCTTTGATTTCCTTTGATGATACTACACAATCTTCATTGAAGTTTGTACGTATAAAATGTATAGATTCACTTCTAGCAGGAATGTTAAAATTTGCGTTAAATGGATTTATTAAAGGCAAAGAAACAATTTTCTTATTCGGATACAAAGTTAAAATATTGTTATTAAAATCTAATTGAACTTTGTACTTGTTTAAAAAATCACGACCTAAAATTCCGCTTCCCTTAATAGGTAAGTTATGAAAAACATAAAACTTGTGACTAATTGTTTCATCTTTTAAAGTCAACGATAAATACAAGTATCCTATTGCTTGGACTTTGCCCCCTAGTCCGTTTATTGTTACGTTCTCTATATGGATTGGAATGTTACATTCGAGAGCATGTTTATATGTACATGCTGACAACGAAGCTCCAGAATCTACGAGAAAATAGTGTTTTTTATTAATATATAATGACGAACATAAAGAAATATAACAATTGCTATCACTAGCTAAAATAAATTTATCACTATCAGTCACGAAAAAACTGATTGGACGTCGATTCAACCGAGTTATCTGAGTTATTTATAACGTTTATATCGCGGCGTTCACGTATCCCTTGATTTCCTCTATTATAAAAACTTTCGAATTTACCTCTATGCTGCCTGCGACCACCAGTTCCACCTCGCGTCCACTGTCCTCGTGACACAAAGTGGGTTCCGTGCTGTGGTACCTGAGCTCGTCCTCTAAATGAAAAGAAGTTGCTACGTCCTCCGCGTTGGCCTCTATAAATATTTAAGCGGCCCCTGTTCCTATTAAAATTATTATTATTGTATGGTCTTTTGTACATACCCATGATTTCTCCAGAAGACATTGTGGTTGTCGAGACCTCCTCGTCTTGGGCTGCTTGAACGGCGTCTTTGAGTGACCTGTAATTTCTTGCAGAAATAATCGTACTTAACCTACGATTTCGCAAACCATCGGCGAACTGTTTGATTGCCATGTTTTCATTAATTGGCTTTAATATATTATAGCACTGCTCATTCCCGTCGGCTTGCGTAATCGTCAGGGCCACAAATAATTCCGTAATTTCTTTTCCATAATCCACAATTGACTTTTCATTTTGTTTAATTTTTTGTAGTTTATTTTGTATAGCCGTTGCAGCTTTCTTACACAATAATACATTTTTCATATCAACAATTAAGTCAGTGACACTATCATATTTCGATTTTAATTTTAACTTAGCTTCCTGGGAAAGTCTACTTTTCAACACAAAATTCATTAAATTTTGTTTACAAGCACTCTCCTTTAATATGGAGTTATAGTATTCGATATTATCAATTAACTGTTTCGTATTGGCCTCCTCATTTGTCATAACAGGTAAAAGATTTAAGGCAGTTTTTAAATCAAAAGACGTCATATTGGACAAAGATTCTGACTTATCACTCTGAAATAACAATAAAGTATCCTCTCGTAAATCTAAAAATAGACGACAATAATTTTCTATTAATGAAATATCTTGGCAAGTATAATATTTTTTCTCAACGTTATCTTTAAAATCAATTAACCAAGTCTCGTAGTGATCATAAATTTCATTAATCTCATTTATTTTTTTGTCTAAATTTTGTTTCGTTCTCCTTTTTGGTCCTAATTTTATTAAATAAGTTCTAATTTTCTTTAATTCATTATACAAATTTAAAATAATATCCATAATCCACTTACCACCATAACGTAGAGTAAAGTAATCATAATTATGTACCTGTAATTTGCATTAAAACATTATTATAACATTTCAAAATTACGAAGCTATTTCAATCAAACGCAAATAACACCATAGTCCAAAGTTCAATCAGCACATCGTCCGTATTTGGTAAGACACTGCATTCTTAGTAAAGTCAGGTTGTAATCACTTGCGCGACATTATAATTTTGTAAACTTATTTTATAGATTATATTACGATTAATATTCAGATTTAAAATTGAACCGTATTATAATTATGTATTTATTTTATTTATTTTTTTTTTTAACTTTTACCGCACTTTTATCACTTTTTTTTTTTTTTTATATATGCACTTTACACATTTTTATTTTAATCACACAATATTTTCTGCGTAGGTTTTCGTAGCGGGATCCGTGGCTCCCAATTGCATTTGTCGACGAAACAGCGATCTCCTGATAGCCGTACGATTTATCTCCTTAGTAATCCATTTCCCGTGACATCTTCTATAGAGCCGATATATAAAAAATAGTCCGCCGAGTATTATTATTAACAGGAATATCGAAAGAATTATGTTTGTCGTAGACATGTGAAAACGAATTTCTTCTGCTGTGGCTTGGTTAGTACCAGCCACCGCGTTTTGGATGATGACCTTCTCTTCTTTAGATTGCGGCTTGCCCATGTTCGCGGATTATGCGTACAATCACGTCCAGTCCGTAATTACAGTAAACTAGTACTCGTCCCATTGTCTTTAATATTCCGCGATACTTTCGAGATAGGTATTAGGTTCATTCACGTCTCAAATTCGCGGCACGCGTGCAGGCTGACTATCCTGGCAGGGTCGCCATGTAAGGTGCGGTGTTGGTGATAAATGAAACCAATGAATGCTCGAGTAATACTGTCTTATATTTAATAGAATAGTGCAATATAAAGGGTTACAATGGTGCATAGATTATTAGATATAGAACTTAGAATAGGTAGATTAATACCTCCGCCTTACAGAATACCGCAGTGAATCAACAATAGTTGTCTTTCTGCGAGTGAGTAAGGTTACCAGAGCTCATTGAGGAAGTGACTATTCTGACAGCATGGGAATTCCGTTTGCTGTCAGTTCAGTAACTCCCTATTTGCTAAGGCTTGAAATCCATATCCATATCAGTGTCCTAAGTGTGTCTGTCTGTTACTTCTTTATGCTTAAACCTCTGAACCGATTCAGGTGAAATTTGGTATAGAGATAGTTCGTATCCCGGAGAAGGACATAGGGTAGATTTTATCTTGGAAATCATCCCTTAAACGTGTGAAAAGGGGGTGGAAGTTTGTATGTGGAATCAATTATTTCTTAACAGAGTTTGGACACTCCCTAGAATAAGTCAGGCTTGGCTAGGCATTGTCTTGAGGATTTTCGTTTTCGTTCAAATGGTGAACTGGCAAACGTAGTGTAGGACGGTCGCCGGCTAGGGTGAGTGACGACTTGCGCAAGGCAGCTGGCAGCGACTGGAGGCCTACGTCCAGCTGTGGATATAGGCTTATGATGATGATGATGATGATGGTGAAGGAAAACATTGAGTCCTTACGCAAATATAATTTCTTTTGCATATTATTATATGTGCTATTTACTTTGTTTGAAAAAACTTTTTTTTAAATATCGATGTTACGCCTTATTTCACAGAGTCAAAATATTCTCTTGAGCTGGTATGGCTCGTCTTTTATTGTCGTGTTATCATCTCCACATTATACAGATCAGCTTTATGCCGTCCACTGCTGAACATAGGCCTACCCCAAAGAGCGCCATCTATCCCGGTCTTAGGCAACTCGGAACCATCCGCTGCCAGCCACCTGATCAAATAGTCGGAGTAATTTTCCAATCCTCGGAAATGAGTTGATCAAACTTATTTCATAAGCCATCTTTGTACATCTTCTTCGTGAAAATTAATACATAATTCATATTACTTTCTCAGAAAGCAATAATTATACACCGTGAAATTATAACTATTGCTGGGACGAAAATTTTGGACTCTATATCAATAATGGAATCCATTTATGTGAAATTTAAATGAAATAAAGATATTTTTTTTATAAAAAATGTGACAGACATACAAAAAACTAGAACGAAACCAGGATACATGGTAACGCCACTAAATTTAACGTACTACGATTACTACGATCGATATCATTCAATGTTACTCACACATAGGTACACAACTAACACAACTAAGCAGTAAAGCATGCCGACAAAGACATAAAAGCCGCCCGCGCGCTGCCGCTAACTTACCTACACATTTGCCGACAATCCACTCGGACGCACTACCTATTATTACCTACCACGCTGAGCGGCGGCGGCGCGGCGCCGCAGTGTCGCGCCCGCCGCAGTGTCGCCGCCGGCGGCGTACGGGCCGGGCGCTAGTTCTACTGCAACTCGCGCGCGGTAAGATTTACGTTGTCACGCGAAAATGTGTCGTCAGTACGAATATACGAACGCGAAGTACTTAGCAATTGTTCAGCTGTACTGTGCACATTAATGGACTCTCGTGAATTCATACTTAATACGGGAAGACCATCGCCAAGTTCAGTTTAGTGCTAATGTGTAGGCAGTAATTATAACGGCCAATTAATAGTGACTATTTTCATTGAACGCTATCTAACAGCTCGTTTTTAGACATGTTATAAACGATAATATCGGAGCTGGCTGTTAGATGATATACCTGTAGCCTTAGCAGGGATTTACTATCAGCATGATAGCTGCCCCGCTCATTATTCAAGTGTAGTGTGTGCCTACCTAAACACTCAGTTCGGTGATAGGTGGATAGGCCACGGCGGCGGTCCCGTGGCTTGGCCGCCTAGGAGCCCGGACTGAACGCCTTTGGACTTTTTCTTGTTGTCGGAAATCAAAAGACTTGTTTATACCCGTGAACATGAAAATCGTGACGAGTTACGCAGTGCGATAGTGGACGCCTTTGATAGAATGAAAAGTGACAGAGACACGTTAAGAAAGCTAAATGACAATAGTATAAAACGGGCACGTTTGTGTATTGAACGCGGCGGACTCCACTTCGTCGTCGTAAATAAACTTTTAGCAGGTAACTTGTATGTAAAGTTGATTATTTTGTAAAAAGCTCCAATTTTTTAAATACGCCTGAAATACCTACCCAGTCTCTTGACTGTTTCAGCTATCTGTTTTTAATATTGATACAGTAAATACCTAAAACTATGTTCAAGTAAAGTATTTCTGGCGGTCCTAAGCTCGTGGAATGTATGAAGGAGAAATTGGAGTACAATTTATTCCGTGAAAATGTTGCCGCAATGATTGGCGCAGCGGCTGTACGAGTGACTGCTGCGCAAGGCGTCGCGAGTTCGATCCTTGCTCGGAAAAAAAATGTATGATTTGCAGGTAATTGTTCTAGGTCTGTGTGTGTGTGTGTTAAATCTTTGCTTGGGGCAAAGTTACAAAAAAAAGGTTTTTTAAAGCTATGTACCTACTTAACCTAGGTACCTACTTAATTTTTAATCCCTTTTATTTAATTGGAGGTAATACGTAGATAGGTGTAAAGTAATACTTACCATCAATTTCGCGAGTTAGCGACTGCGGCCGATTTTGAATGAAATATTGGTGCACTACTACTAGCAAACTCGATCAAGTGAAAATATTCTTTTCACTTGCCAACTTTTTTATTATAAACAGTAGAGTTAATCTAAGACTTTTTTTTGTTCTACTAATTATCATAAGTTTCCCACCTTTCGGTTCCACAACGACTACAATTTCACGGTGTATAAAGTAAGAATTTAAATTCTAAAGGTAAAGTTTTGATTTCTTGGAAGAAATATCTTCTACGCAGCTTAGCGTTCTAGCAAAATTATTAATTTAATTGGAATAATAAGAAAAAACAGACTCGAAATGTCAGTAAATAGGTAGGTATCACACCTACTTTCTGACATTTTATTCATATAACTACACCCATGCTATAAATCCTCTATAAAAGTTCTTGAAACAGTTAGCTTATTGCCAACATTAAAACAGCCAGTGTCATAGTAACCATAATATCATCCAAACAGGTGTTATATTGTTGTGCTGGTGTAAGGGACACTACTCTGAATCTTCTTATTTCGTACCTGGGTAATAGGATTCAGAGAATGGATGTCAATGGAAAGAGATCTGCGGGGTCGGTGGTTACTATGGGAGTTCCGCAAGGCTCAATTCTTGGCCCTTTTTTATTTTTAATATACATTAATGACTTACCTTATATAATGGGGGACAATCAAGAGATAGTGTTGTTTGCAGATGACACTTCACTGCTATTCAAATTAAAACGCCAGCAAATGGCTACTGATGATGTAGACAGTACTATCTCTAAAGTGGTACACTGGTTCAATGCAAACAATTTACTTTTGAATGAAAAAAAAACTAAATGTATTAAGTTCACAACACCTAACGTTAGACAAGTAAAAACCAATGTACACATTAACGGAACAGAGTTGGATCTTGTAGAATCCACAGTGTTTCTAGGAATTACCTTAGACGCTAAGCTTCAGTGGGGCCCACATATAGAAACGGTCACATGTCATGGCATCCGGGTTTTATATTATAATTATTTTATTTTATTTTTTTAGTGCTAGTGGATAGATAACTCATGCGTTTCACATCAGACTGCATTATTCTCATATTAATATTAAATACGAACATTGTAAATATAAAGAATTATTTAAAAGAGTATCTATGGAGTTTCTTGCCGGTTCTTCTCCATAAGACCTACTTTTTGGAACCGTGCAACTAGTGTTGACATTTCGAAAGAACCTGTAATATTGGTCTACTTGAAATAAAAATATTTGAATTTTGAATTTTTTAATTTACTAAATTTCATAATGCAACTCCTTTTTTAGTCATCAAACAACCACATTCTCATGGCTTCATTATGAATTCCAAAAAAGAACATTGTCATGCACGACCACACTCATTTCACTACCACAGCGCCGTAATTTAAAAAAAAAACTTATTCGAATTTTTGAATTGACGTCGTATCCCGCCATTTTTGTTCAATAATAGTATTGAAAAAAAAATATATATTTTGTTGTTTACTGAAATAAGTGATACAAGCTTTGATAACACACCACCCGATATTTCTAATGCAGCAAAGGACATTTCTAACCAATTATTATCAGAAAAGTCGAGAAAACATTATGAAAAGACGTACCAAGATCTCATGAATTGGAAAATATCAAACTTAATTAAACTTTCCATGAATTTGCATAGAGTTCTTACAACACTGTACAATACCCTATGGTTTCAGAACCTTTATAGAGTATTCATATCATGGGTGTAGATAAAGTCTTGTATGCAACTGTTATAATTAGGTATTAAAACACTCATGTGATACTATTATCACATATACCCTCACCCACATTCGTGTTTTAATACCCCTTATTATACAACATATACATACATACATACACTCACGCCTTTTTCCCATGGGGGTAGGCAGAAACTACAGAATGCCACGCGCTACGATCCCTACATACCACTTTTGCCTCGTCCACATTCAAATGTACATCTCGTCATACACGCGCGCCGGTTATGAGTGTTGCGTACCTGACCTTTTTGAAGGAGTTCATAATAGTTGCATAAATAACTAAAATAGAACTGACTTTATTATAAAATATTTCTTCTCACCGTCACACTGCTCGGCACGAGTCTACTCATTTGAAAGGAAATAAGTTATAGTTCCGAAAAGTCAGTGGTGCGTGCCTTGGGTTCGAACTCGAGACCTTCGACGTCTCAGTCCACTGGTCACACCGCTAGGCTACCACAGCTACAGTTATGTGCGTATTTATCACAAGCTCAAACGGTGAAGGAAAAACCTCGTGAGGAAACCTGCATGCTTGAGAGATTTGTCTTGATGGCATGTGAAGTCTGCCAACCCGCAGTAGGCTAGCGTGGTGGACTATAGCCTAATCCCTCAAATGAGAGGAGACCCGTGCCCAGCAGTGGGACGTTAATGGGTTGATGATGAAGTTATAGTTCATCATGCTTTCTTGTGCGGGATGGCAGTCTTCACACACCACCAAGGAAATCACTGAATCATGTATAATTCACGTTGTTTTCCTTCACCTTATAATACCGAGTTACCGACTTTTTGTTTGAACTCGAGATTTTTGACAAATTCGTCCACTGGTCACACCACTAGGCTACCACAGCTTTTATACACCGACGATATATTGACGGCCGATTAGCCCAGCGGTAGTTAACGCTGCCTTCTGTGCTAGGAGTCCCGGGTTTGAGTTCCAGTTGGAGCAATAGTTTGTGTGATGAACATTTGACCTGAGTAATGGACATTTGTGTGTATAATATGTTTGTATCCCTAAAAAGTATATTTATGTATATTCCTTCTAGTATTAACACGAGTCTCGTTGCTTAGCTCGGAACAAGATGGCGCTGTGTCATGATATCCATATAATCCGTAAATTTAAATTTATTTCAATGCATGTAATCGACAAAATAAACTTTAAGAATAAATAGCATTGAATCCTTTACATGTTACATTCTACAATACATTACTAAGTGTGCTAAGTGTGTATTAAAATATTCATAATTATATATGTTTATTGGTAAAATGGATTTGTGTATGCTAGCTCACATAATAATAATAATTTAGCAGATTCGATAAACTGTGTGCCAATTGATTCATTGTAATATTGTATAGAATCGTTAAATTAATTAACAGACAGAACTGTGTTGTTGGGGAGTTTGTTGCGCCGCTTCTTCTTCCCAACAAAAACACTAGGAAGCGGTGAAGGGCGGGCGTTTTGGGGGCTGTCTTTATTGTCGACGTTCAAAAAGAGCCAATTAAATTTGGCCTACTTTGAATAAATGATATTTTGATTTTGATTTTGATTTTTGATTTTACTATTGATTTCTAAGTATTTCTTATCTCCGTAAAGAAGCAATGTTCCAAACAGAAAACATTGTATGATTGCTATTTTACCGGACACTAAATAAATTTCGTCTCCTTTTTATATACAATTGGGACTTAATCTTGTGTCAGTTTCCTTTCTTTTTATATGTTTTTCTTATATATTAAATAATAGTATCTATAAGTGAAGCGTTTGTCTTTTTATTTAAAAGGAATCTTTCAATTTATAGCCGTTTTTGGAAGACTGAGAAAGAAATACATAGTAGAAAGAAAAACCTACTACTTATAGGAAAATTTTCAAAATTAAAAATTACAAAATATTGACGAAAATATAATTTCAGTGATAATAAAAAAATAATTTCTTACAGTTACGAAAATATTAGACATTGAATTAAAATTGCTTTTTATTGATTTTCTTTTATCCCGATGTCTTGGAACCTTTACAGCCATAGTCACAGGCAGATAAATCTATAACAATAAACTGCGATAATATCCGTAAAAAGAAGTTTCATTTAAATGAAATTCTGATAAAAATACCACTCATACATTAATCTTAAATGTACTGACGTATAATAACATTCAAATATACCAATTTGAATATCATATTACGTCTGTTCATTTCTGACAGCCGTGTCTGCAGTGTATTTTTCAAAATGATATTTTATTAATAGGATATTCACCTCTATAATGCATCCTTCGTTTGAAACATACGCTATCACGCCTGCTATCCCCGAGGGGTTAGACAGAGGTGTATTACGACACATTACGTAAATTTTATGTTTATCTATAGTGCTTTTTATAATTATGATTGTGTATCTTCAGCGTCAAAAGTGAATGACTGGAAGAGTGCACCGAAGATCTGTTTAGCGTTGTAGTATTTTTTTTATATCCCAAGGATGGCCAACAAAATTACGAGCCGCGTGATTGTAAGAAGTTACCGTAACTTTTTTACGTTTGCAACACTAGAGTCGCTCACGCGTTGCCAGCAGCTTTTTATGTTTGTTACCTCAGTATTTTATTTTATTTTATAACTGGTGCTTTCCTGTGGTCCCATTGCAATATGGTCCGGTTCTGACATTTGAAGTCGGTTCGTTTTTGACCGAATTATTTGAAAAACCTTTACTGCAATCGTTTGGGAAAACCTCAGCTTTACACAAAAGATTTCGATGTACGGTGGCCGACACATCAAGCTAACACAATCTGTCAAATTTCTTTGATAGATTTTCAACTTTATAACAAACTTATAAGGTTCATGTTCAGTTGGGAAAATTTGACAGTTTCGAATAGGTGGACCTGCTGGCGACTGTACACCTTACCTTAAACTTGTGGATGAAAAATGTGTCGGTATGTTACAACTATAGATGAAATGGCAACCAAAGTCGGGTATCAAAAGCTAGTGTATACTATAATCTTTCTGAAGCTTTTCTCCGGACGACGGTTCGACATATAGAGGCGTCTCAGCCGAGGTGACGCGGGATTACAACGACAAACGAACACAGTTCAATATTGTACGGGATTTGTGTGTGAAATGGTACCGTGACGAATTTGATTGATTGTATTAAACGACGTTTACAGAAAACGATTGATGAAATGTTGTTTTCAAAATAATGGAGAAACTTAAACTGCCTAGCAACCGGTTTGCATTTTTACGTTCTAGAAATGTTTTAAGCATCTTTCTAAATCTACTTTTTATACATAATACTATCTACTTTTTATACATAATACTATCTGACCCAGCAAACGTTATTTTGCCACATTATAAGGGTTCTTCTTCTCCTTCTTCGTGTCGATGGAACATGAATGTCGTCAAATTTAATACCCACATTATAAGGGTTGAAATATTAGGTTTATAAATATTTTTAGATGCCAAATCATAAAAAGTCTGGTGAGGGACATCCTTATCACCTAGGAGTATAAAAAATAGCCTACGACCGATACTCAGACCTACAAAATATACATACAAAATTTCTTAATAAGCCGTTTCGGAGGAGTTCAGCGACAAACACCGTGACACGAAATTTTTATATTTAAGATTATGCCTATTTCCATCTACGGTAGATCGATACTATAGATTGCCACATGTTACGATAATGGCATTCATTTTCTTCATCTTTGATCATCACAAAACTTCTCATGCATACTCGCTGGCTTGAAATATTCTAGATTTAATTAATCAAATTCAAATTCAAATTCAAAATAATTTATTTCAAGTAGACCAGTATAACAGGTGCTTTTGAATTGTCAAATCTACCTTCCATGAGCAGCGTTTGGACAAACAAAGTCTGGCGTAAGTACTTTAAAAAATGGACATACAATAATAAAATATGTATGAATATAAAAGCACTTTGAGAAATATATTAATAATTTACTAAGTAAGCCTTTCAAATTGAAATTTCTTTTTAAAAGTAGGCTAGCCTAGCTTAATGTTAGTAACATTTCAGTTTTAATTATTTTTTTTTGCTCTTACCTTCTTAATGCTCTTGTCATGAACAAGGTAGTCATGTTATCATTCTTATGTTCACTCTGCAAGCAAAATTCTGAGTTGTGATAGCGTAGTGGAGTGACCAGTGGACTTTGAAAGTCAAAATTCTCTGGTATGAACCCAAAGCACGCGCCACTGGCTTTTCTGAAGTTATAATTGTCGGCACGAGTCGTGAGCACAGATTTTAGTAGAAAAAGTCATTTTGCGCATGCACGCTTTCGGCCAAATATATTCAGTATAGGTTTACTGGTCAGAAAGTAGTGTGTGCAGCCGCGGCGCCCCCGCCATCATCATTCCGCCAAAGAGACCGAAAACTTATGGAATGCGCAAGTGAAGTTTGTGCTCACGACTCGTGCCGGAACCTATACGTGCGTATTTATCACACATCTTTATATATTTGTCGGCGCAGGAGGGCCTTCATCAGAATTCATCGTGTGTTCAGTTGTTGTGGGCGTATTTTCGATCGGGAGGCATCATATCTCTTCTGACTTCTCATTATAATCAGATACTAGGGCACACTATTCGGGCAGATTACAAGCGATTCGTCGCAGACGTGGTGCGCTTGCGGTTCCCGTTCAGCTCGTCTCCAACACAAGATATCCGCAACGCTTCCATTCACACGACGGTCCGCTAGAGCGACTTTGACAACAGTCACTCTCAAATTTGACATTATCGACGACGCACGCATGCGCCGTCATATTTGTAACCATCACTTACAAACATTTTTATATGTACAACCTAATACAATAGTTTAGTATACTTATTACATTGATGCTATCCTTGTGAAATTTTAATTTTTATCCATGTTGCTGTGCCCTTATGGCGTCCATAATTGTTCTTAAGCTCTAAGCCATTTTGATACCAACTTGTAAACTTTATGGAACGCAATAAATATGAATATGAATTCACCAGCCATAATATCAAGAAGTCAAACAGAAAGCAGGAGATAGACAACAGTGGCGATTGCTCCACCGACAAGAAATAATAATAATACTCTTAAATAAATAATAATAATACCACCGTACCAGCAAAAATATCTATTTCCTCTGCTACCAGATAAAGAGTGCAAAGCTTTCGCGTCAATCATGTTAAAACGCTTAAGGAAAATATCGTGAGGAAACCTGCATGCTTGAGAGATTCTTTCGATGGTTTGAAACCAAATCGCAGTAGGCTAGCGTGGTGGAGTACAGCTGAATCCCTCTCAAATAAGAGGAGACCCGTGCCCAGCAGTGGGGTTGATAATGAAGCGAAAATAAAATACTTTTAATACGCTTTTTTGATATCATATGCATACCTATTCATTGTAGGTACTTTTATTTTTAATAAAACCTGCGCGCTATGACTGCGACGTATACGACCGAAACTAATTTAAATTGAGAATAGTGCTATTCGTATGTAAATTCTGTACAATTCCGCTTCCATATCATTTTAGCTGGATTTGAACCACAGATTACAAATGTACCTACTGGATGACGTTTATCTATTACATCATTATCATCAACTCAACTATTGTCCCACTGGGCCTGTGCCCAGTAAAGACTTGTGTCTTTACTCTTTTCAACTCCAAGCTGCTACCGAGAGTTACATACAAAAAATCCCAATACCAATTTGTTTGACCTGGGAATCGAACCCAAGACCTCATGCTCAGCAGTTGCACTGTTTACGACTATTCGAACAATGAGGCAGTTTACCCGCCGAACTTGAAATCATTCGCTAAAAGTATTATATACTGATCGCAAATTGACACAAAAATTAAAATTAGCGAAAGCTCGGCTGATCCTTGGGATCAAAATCGAGGATATTCATAATTCTATAAAGCCTCTATCCATTACCATGGATGCTGTAAAGGATCCGAAACGTGGAGACGTCTGTGTTATAATGTCCAGAGATATTTATTTATTTAACTAGTTATAAAATAAATAGGTGCAAGAATATTTTCCCTTAACTCACACAAAGTATCTCATGTAATTTTCATCCAATATCTTTTACGATATTATAGTTTCGTCCCCCGCTGGTTAAACCCTCAGCTATCGGATTCTAGAAGAAAAATTACACCCCCTGAGGTTGCTTAACATGTGTTTCGTGTTGAAAATAAATATAGCAAGCCTTTTAAAGCTGAAATATAGCTTCACGAACTTATTTACTGTTCCACTACTTGGGGGCCGAGAAAGAAAGAAAGAAAAACCTTTATTTTCGACCTCGCAGGGTTCGATATTATTAAAAATGTTAAGTGAGCAAAGTGTTATTGAATTTTATATGCTTGGTTGATAGCAATAGGTTCCTCTCCTATTACATGGGACCTAAAACGTACAGGCAATGTGAGTGTACAGTATCCTTCTCTGTTTAACCCTTCGAGTATGACATGCGTGATGGGCTTCTAGAGCTGAGTATAGTCTTATTAACCAATTTACTTACTTGGGTGGGCATGGATCTTCTCTTAAAGTGCCAATGTTGCCAGGTTTCTCCCAATCCTTATCTTTATCGGATATTTTGACGACCTCTGAGGTCTAGTTGTTCGAGTACCGGACTGCTGATCACGAGGTTGTAGGTTCGATTCCCATGGGACACAAATATTTATGTGATGAATATAAGTGTTTGTGTTCGTCTGGATGTTTCCTATGTATTATAAGTATGTATTTACAACAAAAAAAAGTATATAAGTATTGTATCCATTGTCTAGTACCCATAGTACAAGCTCTGCTTAGTTTGGGACTAGATGGTGATGTGTAAAATGTCGCAGAATATTATTATAGCGTTAGTTAGCGTTTGAACACAATGCCACCTATTGTAAGACCGATTGTAAGTGACGATGTGGTCTATTATGAAGCACGCTTACCTACCTAAGATACCTATTCACTCGTGACTTGAAGACCCTCAAACTCTACTCATTGGGGAGTACCGACTCAAATCCTAACTTAAACCTTTTTTTCTAGCACTGATCTAAAAAACTGATCCCAAAGGAACGAATGAACCGAATTTAATGACACCGCTCTGTGTAGTTTGAATTAGACTCAAGAGATATAATAGTTTTCATTTTAACATTTAAACATAATTTTTTAACCCCTGACGCAATATCAACGGGTTGTCATAAGTTTGACGTCGCTGTGTCTGATTTTGATATTGTTTTAAACAGACGAAGCTGTGAGCACAGCAGCGATACATAATAATACATGTATATGTATAATGATAATAAGACTATCACTAATCTCATTGTTGCTATAGATCCTTCAATAGAATACCAAAACAAAAGCTCAACAAAACAATACCTTTTCGAACATTTGCAGCGGCAACTAAACTAATATCAAGTTATTCTAAAACAAATGAGAGTTTCTGTATGTGAGTTCTGTAATATTTATTTGCTTACATATTTCTGTTAATTAAAATTCATATTTCTCGCAACACAAATCGGCCATCATGAAAATTAAAATATAATCCTTTACCATCACAGATTACCATACGAAATTCAAAAGCCGTTTACATAACACAACGTCAAAGAGATTTGTAAAAATAAATTATGTAGGATTTTTTTACAAAGTAGAATATTTCCTCGAATTAGTATTTATTTGTTGAATTTTACCAAGGTACGCCAGCCAAGGTCAGTCTGTAGACAGGTGACCATTATAACACCACCGTGCCTCGAAATTCCTTATACCGTCGTTGTCTGTTGTCATACAAAAACCTAGACCACCTAGGTCTAGAGCTAATAGGTCTAGTTACCTAGAGCTATTTATACAAATAAATAAATAAATATTTCTGGACATTATGACACAGCACCATTTAGTTCCGAGCTAAGCAACGAAGCTTGTGTTACGAATACTAGATAGGTGATATGCTACATATATACTTCTTTTTTGTACGTACATGCATATTACACATGCACGAAACATCCATAAGTCTAAAACAAATGTTAATGTTCATCACACAAACATTTGTCCCTACCGGGATTTGGACCCGGGAACCATAGCATAGCACGCAGCGTTAACTACCGCTGAGCTAAACGGGTCGTCAAATATGTATCTGCCATAGACAGACACCTGATCAGAAAAGGTGTGATAGCCTTATAAAAGCTATGATAGCCTAATCAAATTATGAGTGGACTGTGAAATCTACAAACGTATTTTAAATTTTCATTTTCATCATATCAAAAAAGATAAATTTGACATTTTACCCGACGTACAATCGAACAAGCTAATTGGTTTATATCCACACATAAATCGGTCTATAGTTGCATGTATACCAATTAGCTTGTTCGACTGTACATACGAACAAATATAAAAAAAACGTTTGATTTTCCAAACCTGTGACATCAAAAGGCTTCTAGTTTCATAGTCCGACTTTTATCTGACACTAGCAGTCCGCCCGGTTTTGCACGAGTAGATAAAGGTGTCAAATAAATATTTAAAACAATATATAAACTTCGATCTCAGTAAGGGTTTTTCTGTATTTTTTTCACAGCTTGGGTTACTTTATTTAAGCTTTCATACGGGTCTCTAATTGCATTTTTAATAAAATAATTTGATGAGAATACATTCTAAATAAAAAAGGTTCATTTGAAAGGATTATTCAGTAGTAATTGCCAGTAGTAGTAGTAGTAGAATAAAATATTAATAAGTAAATATTAATATATAACTGCCTCGTTGGTCTAGTGGTCGTACAGCGTGACTGCCGAGGAAGAGGGCTTGAGTTCGATTCCCAGGTCGAGCAAAGTGTTATTGGGTTTTTCTATGAAATTCTCAGTAGCAGTTTGGAGTTTAGATTCGTGCCCGGTCGAAAGCGATAGGCTCACCCTCTATTACAAGGGGCTAGGCCTGACCTGTTCCATCTTCGTTTCTTTTTTTGGATTGCGTGACAATACAAATTGAATTTTTAATATCAAAGACTTTTCATATGAGTTCCTGGAAAAAAGTATTTAATTAATTTAATACTCAATACTCAATACATTTATTGCACTCCACAAGTTACATAGATGTTACAATATCATTAAAAGAAACATGTGTGGGCCTTGTTGGGCACGGCAAATGTAGGAGAGAGGAGGAAGTTTTACTTCCCTTTTAAACTTTAGGTACATTATTTTATTTAATAATTCATATATGTACATTATTTTATTATACTTAATTGTTTATTTATTTAATTATTTTAGTTAATACAAAATAAAAGAAAGTATTTTTTGTATGATACATTATATTATAATTAACTATATATGTTTTTATTATTATTATTATGTATTTTTATATAATTATTTATGTATTTAAGTTTGTTTTATTGTTGAGTTAGTTAAATTTAATTTATTAATGTCGTGTTCATTTTTATATACATTTATCATTGAAATATTCATTTATATGGTAGTAACATTTATTTAATAAAATTTCTTTTAGTTTTTTTATAAATATTCTGTCTTTATCTTCATCTTTTAATCGTAGGGGTAGTTTATTGTAAATTTTTATTGACATAACATACGGCCTAGAAGAGTGCATAGTTATACGGGAGCTTGGTAGGTTTAACCGGTTTTTATGCTTTGATCTCTGATTTGTATCTTGTCGTTTTGTGTAAAAGTTTGGATGATTTCTAACAAACTTGCATATTTCTAAAATATACAAGCTAGGCAACGTAAGTATTTTGTGCTCTATGAAGTAGGGTTTACAGCTATCAGTATCTTCTATATTTACAAGTATACGCAGTAATTTCTTTTGGAGAGTAAAAAGTGAAGTTTAGCTTATCCCAAAAATGTAAAAGAGGGATTATTTTTATAGGCTGTAAAGAGATTAAACCATTGGATTAACCTTTACTGAGGTTTTGAACTGGCATATTAACCTAGCGATATTTCCTGGGATAGTTTTTGTATCCTAAAAATGAGATTATTAACTGGTTTATGACATTTAAAGGTTCTTGGAAACATACAATCACGCCTGTCATCTCCAAACGGCTAGCCAGAGGTACGCCACTGGCCAGAGGTATACTTATGTTCACCTACTTTTCGCCTATTCGAACGGGGGACGAATTCGAACTGAAAATTTCATTGAAAATTGACTTCAAGGTCAGAACTTGGAGCAAATGGGACCACACGGGAATTACTAGCTTTCAAATAAAAAAATAATGATCAAAATCGCTTTACCCAGTCGAAAGTTATGAGATAACAAACATAGAAAACATTGTCTAATTGATCCTCCTCCTTTTTCGAAGTCGGTCGAAAAACCCAATAACACTATTTGAGCATAGTGTGTCTTAGTTTGATTCTCAATCGAACCCAAAACCTCAGCAGTCGCACTCACGACCACTAGCCCAAAGAGGCTTTAATAACATCGATGTAATTATATTATAACTATTATTGTTTTTTGAAACACTGTCTGTTATTTTACACTAGACGGTATTAAACCATAAAAAACTCAATTTGACGTTTCACAGTAACTGTGCTCACGTGTAGCATTACAGTCTGTTCGAATTTACCTGTGTCGTATCGCTCACTTTGACGAGTCGTGACGACAGCTTGTTTACACGCTACGATTATATTTGAATTAAAAAAAATATTTAATTCAAATTTGAATGACAACTATTTAATATTTGGTCGTAAACTTGGATTTTATTAATGATTTTGACACAGCGCCATCTAGTTCCGAGCTAAGCAACGAGGCTTGTGTTACGGATACTAGTTGGTTGATATACTACATTTATACTTTTTTTTTGTAAATACGTACATATTATACATAGAAACATCCATGACTGGGATACAAATGTTTATGCTCTGGGTTCTGTACCATATACCGGCTACCTGTGGCCGTTATTAAAACAGAGCAAAAAACAGCAAAAAGGACCACGTTTGTTGCTTAAGAGCCCCGCTGAAATGTGTATTTTATTATATTTTTATAGCGGCAATAGAAATACATCATCTGTGGAAGAATTTCTACTGTCTAGCTATCACGGATAGACAGACAAACCTACAGACGGACAGACGCACGGAAAGCGGAGGCTTAGTAATAGGCTCCCGTTGGCACCCTTTGGATACGGAACCCTAAAAATCTGCTAAAAAGCACCTTTTTTCCATTCAAACCGCCGCAAAATCTTTCTTCGAAAACAAATATGTCTTAAATCACACCCACTTTTTTCGTAAACAATAAATGCCCGTCAAAACCGTACCTTTTCCTTTCATAACAACACTTGAACCTATTCTCCGTAAGCAAGTGGAAACGAGAAATCCTTTGACAATCTCTCATGCGTAAAAGAAAACTTTGTTTCCAAGCTTTCTGATAAAACTCTTATTTGTATAGAGCCATCGCGTTTTGAAAAGTTCTCTGTCTTTTTTTTTTATATGCGAGTGTATTATAATGCCAGTTGTTTTAGAAATGTTTTCTAAAAAGTTTATATTGTGAAAACAAAAACGGTTCTATATTTCGTCATTTAGGAAGAATAACATTGTTGTCATCGGCATCAGCCTAAAATATATTAAAACAAAAACAAAATCGCTTCGAAAATAATGTATTGATTAATAACATGAAAAGGAGAGCGGATTCTGTATTTACTACTTTTTATACGGTATATTACAGTTCGTCTGTTACAGTTATGTTTTTACATTTTTGGGAATTTTATCGAAAATTCGTATTATTTTAATCCCGACCATATGGTCAAATACATATATCGCGATAAAATAGCTTATAAAATAGTTTTACTTCAATGTCTCATATTTTAATTTCAATTTTCATATTCGTGTAACAGAATTAAATAAAAAATAATGTATCTAAATTGTCAATAAAACCAATAACGTATTATGTGCAATATGTACAATGGTGTTACAAGAATAATTATAAGAGCTTACATGTTTTTCCAGAATTGTACTAGCATGCAAAATTTCCACTTAAATTCTAACATGAAAATGTATTGTTCAGGAATTCTTTGACACCATAGAAATTATTAATATTCAAAAATTAGACAAAATAGCTGTCTGAAAAACGGCAATTTAGCTCACCAATAACGATAACATACGATTTAAAACAAAAACAATATGCACATTATTACTTTCCTTTGCCTGAGATTCCGAAGAAAACCTATATAAATCCAAGATGGCGGCGCCAACTCGTAAGACACTCCCCAAGAACAATATTACGCTTTGTATTATAAAGTTTGTCGTTTATTTGCATTTTGTAAGGCATTAATTCATCGTTAAGGAATTCCCTAAGCCTCTTTTAACAATTACGTATTTCGCAACTTAGTTTTCAAGTCTCGCTAATCATTGTAAACAGGATATTAAACAGTATTAACTCTTTGAAATATATTAAAGAAAAAACATCTTTGACTAGCTTCAACTCGCAGCTTTTCTCGCTATATTAATAAAAACTAACCTATGAGCTAATCCTGATAAAAAAAATTGTCTGCCATAAATATAAGTTTGTATTTATGTCTGACATAAATACAAACTTGCATATTTATAATATTCGTAGATTTAAATTTGTATTATAAATACCAGGAGACAGAAGAACATTAAATTAATAATATACTTCAAACTGTTTTCTTCCTACCGTAAAGCAATATAAAATAGGTACCTTTAGAAGGGCTTATATAAAAAAGATTCTTCAATTGACCCTAAACAATTAGCTTCGCTATATACAACATACTTACAATCTATATTTTTATAATCGATTTATGGTTGTTTAAACAAGGAGTGATAAGGGTTTCTTACAGGGTTGGCAAAGTGCCAGCGACACAGGTGTTGCAAACGTCCAAAGGCTACGATAACCGATTACCATCTAGCGGGACGCATGCTTGTTTGCCACCTTCATGTTGTAAAAAAAACACCAAATCTAACAAAAACAATTATAGATATCATACTATGCATACATACCTAATAAATATTATTATATTTGCGAAACTATGTCTGTCACTCTGTCTGTTAACTCTCCATGCTAAAACCGCTGAACCGATTTAGATAAAATTTGGAATGCAGATAATTTGAGTCCCATGGAAGGATAAGAATTGCAAGTTTTTACGCAGATGAAGTCACTGGCAAAGGCTTGTAACTTAATAAATTTTATTTGAAATTGTTTAATGAGGTTAGACACAAATTATAATATATAATACGGTTCAAATATATATTAATCATACAATCACACGACATTGAACAGAATCAGGTGAGCCTCCTGCCTGTTTGCCCCCTTATTTCCATAATAAAATAAATAAACAATGAACAAAATAGTAACTATAACGAAACGAAAAAAAAAACAGTGAGTCGTCACGGGACGTCTGGCTAATGTGAAACATCGACATTATTTTGTAAAAGTAATATGCAGAAAAGAACATATTGTGATAGGAACTAAATATGTCATAATGATAAAATAAAATATTACGATTTTTTTCCACATTAAAAATATATAAGTGTTAAAAGAAACATATTAACACAAACTCAAAGAGGTTTAATACAATTCACAATTCGAAAAAAAGAGGTAAACTTGAAAATAGAACTAAAATCAAATTTAAATTTCGTAGCGACGCTTTCGCCACGCCAGAAATCGGTTTTACGTGCGGTTATAGGAGTTTCACAGCAATAAGTCGTGTTGTGTAAACGGGCTTCAGTTGAACAGTTTAATTTCCTCCGAGTGATGTTGTCAATCGAGCACAGAGGCGACATCTCGCGAGAACTAGTACACAACTACTAATTGTGTAGTGCCTATACATCTATATATTTGGTACCTGTGTTCCGTCATCATCGATCTATTTATTGCCTCACTGCTGGGCACGGGTCTCATCTCATTTGTTAAGGGGATTAGGCTATAGTCCACCACCGCGCAGGTAGCAGGATTGGCAGACTTCACATGCCATCGAGAAAATCTCTGAAGTATGCAGGTTTCCTCGCGATATTTTTATTTAACGGTTTGAGCATTTGGTAAATACGCACGTAACCTTGAAAAGGTGGTGGTGGTACAAGGATTGACTTTAAAATTGTTGACCTCATAGTCCACTGATCACATCACTAGGCTCGTTGTGCAGTACTCACTGGTAGTTTTTTTTTCTGCCCACTATGACACAGCGTTATCTAGTTCAGAGCTAAGCAACGAGCCTTGTGTTACAGATACTAGTTGGTTGATATACTACATATATACTTTTGAAGATTGAGATGTTGGGTGTCTTGATGTTATAAATACTTACAGCTGTTGGTGTGTAAATGATTCTGTCGATAATCCATACTTTCCATCCATATCCATACTTCCTTACTGATATTTTTAATACGAAAGTGTGTCCGTCTGTCTGTCTGTTGCCTCTTTACGCTATAACCGCTGAACCGATTTAGATGACATTTCGTAGAAATATAGTTTAAGTCCTGGGAAAGGACATAGGATAATTTTCATCCCGGAAATCATCCTTTAAAAGGAAGGAAAGGAGGTTGATAGTTTAAATGCGGATAAAATTCAAAATTTTATGGAGACGAAGTCGCTGGCAAAAGTTAATTATAAATATGAAAGTTAGTATGCTTTTGGTACTACCGTAAAAATAACTAACTAAACAAACGAGTTTGGCGAAATTTGGCATTCAAATATGATGTAGTACCTTTTGATCACGTGAGCGAAGCCGAGACGTGGTAAATAAGAAGCCAATCTCGGTTAATGAAACTATCTACTACATAAATAATCAATTTCCATATCATGAAATAACTAGATAACGACATTTTTCAGTGTACTGAACATGTGAACAAAACGACTGTTTCAAAATGGCCAAAAGAATTAAAGTTCTTTTTATTTTATTCATAATGTCGTATCATTTTATTTATACAACTAGCGATTTTTTAAGTGGGACACGGAGGCAAAGGAAACAGAGGGTCGATAAAAAAGGACTTCAACAAGCAGGACTCTTAAAAGATGATCCTCCAATAATAAATGTCAATGGCAGAAGAGAGGATGGACCAATAAAAGTGGATGTATTGTGGAAGAAAGGTCCTACAGACAAAAATATAAACAACAAATTTTCTACACATAACATTGGATCAAGGAAAGATTCAAAATTTTCGCAAGTAAGTAAATAATATATTTTATGTCAGCCCTATTAGTGCGGTAGTGTTAAAGGCTGTCTTCTGTGATAAGGGTCTGGACTTCGAATCCCGGTAGGGACCAATGTTTGTGTGTCGAGCATGGATATTTAACCTGAGTCAGGTCGTATGTATTAACAAAATAAAAACTGTGTAGTGTAACAACCATCTAGTATTCATAATACAAACCTCGTTGCTTAGTTCGCAACTAGATGGCGCTGTGTGTCCGCAAGTATGTATACAAGTATATAAATGGTTGGGCCATTTGTATGTTTGTCATCAACCCATAAATAGTCCCACTGCTGAACTATAGTCTCAAGTAAAGACGGATAGTCCACAAAGCTGGCTTGACTCTCAAACATCACATCGTGATGCTGTGCATCATGAGAAATTTACTCGCCTTCGCCGTTTGAGCATTTGATAAAACCGCACGTAACTTAGAAAAGCCAGTAGTCCGTGCCTAGGGATTGGGCTCGAGACCATTGAATTCATTGTCCTCTGGTCACACCTGCTAGGCTATCACAGCTTCAGTTATAGCTAGCATCCTTAATTTTGATATAAGTCTATCAATATATATTAACTATATTCCTTGAAGAGCTTTGACCTGATTCTCGTTTTTTAAGGATTATCTTACGATCACCAACTTATCAAGAAAATCTTCACATCACAATAAGCACCTCAGTAAAGTCCCGTCAGAAGAGACAAGCAAAACAGTCTCGCTTTCGCTTCCAGACCATCTCTACTCGGATCAAAAATGTGTTCAAAAGGTAATTGCTCTTTGGAAAAGTCATGATGGGTATTTTTTTTTAAACTAATAAGACTTGAATTGTCAATGCTCGATTGAGCATGTGCATAATACGCACTGTACGTGTTGTAGGAGGTAGGTCATAGCAAGATTTCTCGCTCAAATTGAGCTGCACGACTGGGGAAGTACCTCCATATTGCAGAAGACCGCAGTGAATTAACAAGTTGTCTTTCTGCGAGTGAGTAAGGTTACCAGAGCTCATTGGGGGAGTGATTATTCTGACAGCATGGGAATTCCGTTTGCTGTCAGTTCAGTAACTCCCTATTTTAAGAAACCTGAACGGTTTCTAATGGGTTTGGCAACGCATTTGCAAGCCTCTGGTGTTGCAAATGTCCATGGGCGGCGGTCATCACTTACCATCAGGTGAGCCGCCTGCTCGTTTGCCGCCTTATCGCCATAAAAAAAATATACGCACACAATGAATATTCACTCCAGTTGCCTGTACCCTCTGCTAGGGTCGCTAGTTGCATGTACACCAATTAGGTTCTCAGAGAATGGCGCAGAGTTATGTAAAACTCCTACGAACTAAAACTACATAGTGCCTTCATTTGGGCGCATGGGAATGGGATTCCAAGCTTCAATGGAAGGCTACCGTAAACCCTCTTGCATATTAAACCTGTGTGGGATATCTTCCAGTCATCATTCTGCTCAGAACTATTTCTGATGCACCTATTTGTGTCCCGGTCAGTGACGTAACCCTTTATATGAAGTTTATGAAAGTTCGTTTGTTTTCAGTGCTCTGTACCAAGTTGTGAAGTTCAAGTGAGTGGTGAATATTATTGCTTTTAAATACCTATATATTTCTACTTCTTTTTTGTTATGTTATGTTATTTATTACGTCAAAGGTATGAATTATAAAATACCACTGTTTCCACTATTGAAGCTAGCAACACTGCATTAACTTAACATTAACAACTTAACATTGTTGAATACTAAAAACAAAATATTGGCTCAATGTGAAAAAAAATAGACAAGTTTTTGAATTACAATGGATATTACTAAATATATATAACTCAGAGGTTGACTGACTGACATAGTGATCTATCAATGCACAACCCAAACCACTGAACGGATCGGGCTGAAATTTGGCATGCAAGTAGATATTATGACGTAGGCATCCGCTAAAAAAGGATTTTTTGATTAATTCTACCCCCAAGGGGATAAAATAGAGGATGAAACTTTGTCAATTTTAAACCGATCGAGCTGAGACTTTTCATGCATAAAGCTATACCTAATTATTAATAATACTTCTTAACGCCTTATCTTATTCTTAACACTTATAAGCCTGTATAAAAGAGGAAATTTTCACTAAATAATATTAATCCTATCTAGTGCATCGGTCGACAAGGTTCTGCCGTGGTAAGTGAACTGCTTTACTTAATACTATTTTCATGTGTGAAGAGCTCTCGTAGCCTAATGACATGACCAGTTGACTGACATGTCAAAGGTCTCGAGTTCAAATCCAAGGCCACGGACTTATCTGTTACGTGCGTATTTATCACATGCTCAAACAGTAAAGAAAAACATCGTGAGTAAACCTGCATGCTTGATAGATTTTCTCGCATGTTATGTCTGCCAACCCGCAGTAGGATAGCGTGGTGGACTATAGCCTAATCCCTCCCAAATGAGAGCATATAATGGGTTGATGATGATGATGTGATGATGTCTATTAAATTGCATTTAAGTATGTGGCAATATTGTATCAACCAGAGAGTCATAACTTTAAAAAAGCTGATTGCCTTGTGTTGTGACCAATGGACTGTAAAGTCTAGAGTTGGATATCAACGCACGCACCACTTCAACTTCCAATTTATGTGCGTATTTGTCACATGCTCTAACGTGAAGAAATGCATCGTGAGGAAACCTGCATGCCTGAGTTTAACGATAGTGTATGAAAACTGCCAACCCTTCGTAGGTCAGCGAGGCTAAACTATAGCCTACCACTCCTAGCCCATCTCTCTGAAATGAGAGATACGTGCCCAGCAGTGGGGTAAAATTAACTTGAAATTTGTACTTGTTTAATTCATTATCCCGAACATTAAAATTATGAAACATCTTAATAATATTAACAAAAGAAGTAACTATAGCTTTTTATGTTTCTTATTTACAGTGCAACGCAGAATCTTGCAAAGCGTCGGTATGTACCAAAATTAAAACAAGCAGCAATAAGTAGATATTGTGGATTTATCAGCAGGCTGAGTAGGCTAGAGCCTAGAGTGCCAGATTTTCCCGCCGGGATTGTGGTGCATGCTTTTGCGAATCCCATGGCCCCGGCAATAGGGCTAGTGGCGTTGACGGGTGCGGTTTTTAGTCGGTAAACGCTCATGCGGAGTCCAACACAACGTGTCTCCTCCCCAGGCGGCGGGAAGGCCCGTAAAGGTTTTTTCCGCACTTAAAAAAAAGAATAAGGCTGCCAGATTTGGGCAATGCAAATTTTAAATAGGGAAGAGTCAGCAAGAAAATGACAATAAAATCCGCAAGCACTTGAATGATGTACTGGATATTTCAAACATTAATTAACATACTTACCGTGTTTTTTCTTCAGGCTCGAGGTTCAGATTCAGCATCCTTGGTAAGTGAAGATACAGCTAAAACATTTAAATTTATAATCGTCTTTAAACTTAAGCTATTACGGTAGTTTTTAACTCGCAGTAGCTTATACTGATTTGTATTATTTTAATAATTGCATAACTCATTGTCACTCTTGAAAATAATAAGAGGCATACCCAATTTTATAAAGTCAGGGATTCTTAAACGGGGAAGGAAAACATCGTGAGGATAGCCTGATGAATAATTTTCTCGATAGCAAGTGAAGCCTGCCAACCCGTCGTACGTGCGTCTAGCGTGGTGGATTATAGAATAAACCTTCTCAAATGAGAGGAGACCTACGGGTCTCCTGGCTGGGTATGCCCAGCAATGGGACAGTAAATGTATTAATACTGTTTTTTCTCAATATATGTTATGTTTACAGTGCACAGGGCATCTTTGTCATGCAATGGTAAGTATATATCTAATATATAAAATTCTCGTGTCACAGTTTTCGTTGCCATACTCCTCCGAAACGGCTTGACCGATTTTGATTAATTTTTTTGTGCTTATCCGGTACCTATGAGAATCGGCCAACATCTATTTTTCATCTCCCTAAAAGTTAGGGGTAGTCCACCAACCCCTATAATGTGGGAAAACAACGTTTGCTGGGTCAGCTAGTATACTTTATAATAAGATTATATCCTAAAAATAATCAATCCAAATTATACATACATACATTTTACATAATTTAACATGAATTTAAACGTTTAGTATTATTCATTCCCTTGTAGTTTAAAATTTTTTTTACAGCATCTAGCGTCAAAGTGTTAGAAATCCTTTTCTTATTTGTTTGACAGTGAACTACAGTATTTTCATCCTTCTATACCTATACATCTTAACGCGAACATTAAAATAAATACTCCTTTTTCCGAATATTTTTTTAAATTAAAAAATATGTAAAAATTTGTTTCATTTCGGACGGTTACAATTTTTATTTTCCGTGGACATTATGGTTTCATTTTGAGTTATGTTCAATATTATTAATAACACGCTTTTAACGTTATCGAGGAGTACAATAGCTGTAAGTAATGTGGAAACAAAATCAGAGCGTAGAACATGTTCAGCTAATTGGTACAGCCCGCATAGGCTGCATATTATTAGGGGCGCCATGGATTTGGTTCAAAATTATGGACACCTTGTAGATATTCAATATTGAAGAAATAGATAGATAGATCACGAAATGATTTTTATACCACATGGGTTCAAACAAACTTCCGGCTTCATGGTAAGCGGTTACCGTAGACTATAGTAGATAATTATACCAGTAGAAAAGTTGTTATGTGTTGTTATGTGTGCAGTAACACAGTCAGGCCCATAATTAAACTTGTAAATACTGACGAATTGTGAAGTTTGCTATACAAAATCTAAAATATGCGTACACAACAAAATTTACTCAAAATAAAAATGACATGGTTTTATCTTCATATAGGTATGAGAGATGTATCACTACAATACAAATTATCCTGTCCTATAAAATATGATAGTGTGCGTCACCTACTCCAAACTGGTTTATACCGGTAGCGTCTAGTTAGAGCTAGTTATGACACGTCAAACGAACCTAATTGAATCGACTTTTGATGTAGATCTTGTGTGGAGTTGACACTGTTTGACAGAACATTACATACAGGGCAATTTTACGGGACGTCTGCCACAAACTTTTTCTTCAAAAGGCTCTTTCAGATTTTGACCAACATCTTCAGGCTACCATATTGTAAACAAAGATGTTTGGACTGTAAAAGAAGGCAATGATTCTCTGCATTGGTTTCGGTATTTCTCCTCAGAGGTCGTAAGTTAGGAAATACAGATGCCATCTAGACCCTAAATTTATTTTATTTTATTAGTCTTTCAAAGATCTATTTACACAGAAATAAAATATCATTTCATTTCATCATTTCACAGTGGCTTAGCGATAGGCGACGAATCGCGGATTTGATCCTATCTCGATACCAATATTTAAGATACCTTATTTGTTGACGTGAAAAACCTATAGCTTCGTGTCATTCTAATATATTTATAATGTAAACCTCCATTCATTTTTCGTCTACAAAATGAGACGCGTGCCAATGTAACAATAGCGGGTTGATGGTACATAAAAAACCATTCAGTAGTTTTGTAAGATTAAGATGAGTTAGATTAATAAATTATTTTTGTTTTTCAGTGTTTCAAGGACAAATGCATTTCAGCGGTGATGTATCAATTATATTATATCTTTTCCCTTTATATTTTTGAATTTGAATATGTATATGCTTACTTACTTTGATACTTATTATTACAGTGTGAAGGACTAGATTGTGTTGGAACGGTAAGTTTGTACCCTTGCAAACGTTAAAGTTATGTTAAAGAGGGAAACCAATCTATACTATACATAATACTACTAATATTATAAAGCGTAAACATTTTTTTTTTCGTACTCTATATCTTTTTATTTTCGTATTTTCAGTGTCATGGAAACCGCTGTCACGCTGTTGTAAGTTACTTACATACTTAAAACCGAATTATAATACTGCCGTGCTTGTGATATATATACAGTAAGTGACATGGAGACACTTTCGAGAAAAAGGCGGTCAAAGTTTTTTTTTACTTCTGACGTTTCTCTCAAAGTATAAATTAAAATTAACTGTTCTAAAATGTTTTAGATGAAAATGTGTTTGTTTAATAATTTGTATATTTTATTTAATAATAATATTTAAATTGTAAAGCTTGAAAAAATATGAATGTTATGGAATGGACTGATGATGAAAATTTATGTTTCAGTGATACTTGATGAAAAATACTTTACACGGTTTTAACTTTATGAAAAAATCAACAGTTTGTGCCCATACTGCAATCATAATAAGTATGCTTTGGCGCCAATAGTGTCTTACTAATGAGATTTTCTAAACCACTTTTTCTAATTTTGAGTATACAAAAATGTAGGTCCCAATCTCTACATTCCGAATATATACTTAACTCAATATCGACCAAAATGTGACTTACTGTAATTATCGTATGCGCAGCAGAATATGTTTTATTAGTATTAAGTATTTGTAAGGTTTCATTAAATAGTGTAGTTGGCTTCGGCCGTTCTATTTAATGTAAAATAAATAAATAAATGTGTACAGAAACTTTTGTCTGTCTGTCTGTTACCTCCTTACAATATAACGGCTGAACCGATTTAGATGAAATTTGGTAGAGATATAGTTTGAATCCCTAGGAACGACATAAGATAGTAATAGTACTAATTTTACGCAGAAGAAATCCTGGGCAAAAGCTAGTATATAAGGAAAATTTCTATATTTTTAGTATTTTGTCCTGTACAATTTAGAAATTAATAAGACAGAAAATTCAGTTCCAGCCGGTTCCTTTACATAAGATTACTCACTATTTAAAACCGGTATTTGACGGTTCAAGAGTATCTGTAACAAAAGTTTTAACCATGGTCCCCAACTGCTATTGTTACAATGAAAATTAGAATTTAGAATTAGTCCAGCGGTAGTTGACACTGTATTCTGTGCTATGGTTCCCGTATTCGAATACTGGTAGAGACAAATATTCGTGTGATGAGCATAAACACGAAACATTTAAAGTTCGTGTATACTGATCAAATGACCTCGTCCTGCAAAAGCGTTTTTTTTTAAATCAAAAGCGTTTTTTTTTTAATCAAAAGCGACCTGAACGACTTCCTTTTGTGAACATGCGAATTGTAGGTACACTCTAACAAGGTAATTGGTTAACATCCACACATGGAGCGGCCGATAGTTGCATGTATACCAATTAGGTTGTTAGAGTGTACTTATTCGACCTATTTTGTTTTATTTACAGTCTCATGGTCCCTCATCTCAAACAACGGTAAGTACAATGCAATGTTATGAATACATACGGGTTTCTATATTTAAAATACTGGAACTAGACTGCCAAGTTGGTCTAGTGGCCGTACAGTGCGACTGCCGAGCAAGAGGTCGTGGGTTCGATTCCCAGGTCGAGCAGTGTTATCGGATTTTTCTATGAAATTCTTAGTAGCAACTCGGAGTTTGGAATTGTGCCCGGTTAATGGCAATAGGCTCGCCCCCTATTGCATGGGACCTAAATGGGATATAATACCGGCGAAAAGTGGGTGTGCATTAGTATACCTCTGACTACCCTTTCAAGGACGACAAGCGTGATGGTATGTATGATACGGGAACTACTGAGATGATTAGTGGGGGCTGATAGAGGCTAGTTTAAAATTATGATGTGTTTTGGTATAATTATAAATTGACCCATAGAGAAGGGTATATTATGTAGAATGTGCTTGTCATGAAGATTCTAGCCCTATAGGGTTTTAAAACGGAGTCACAGGCAAAAGCTAGTCTATACTAATATACTAATAATATTATAACGAGGAAACATTTGATTGTTTTTTTGTTTTCATAGAATAGGCTCCAAAACTACTGGGCTGATTTGAATAATTCTTTCATCACTACAATGCTACGCTATCCGTGTTGAACATAGGATATATTTTATTTCAAAAATTATTAGGGATCCGTATGAAAAATTCAATTGTTTTTTTAATATTTATTAAATATCTACCCGTGTGAATATATTATAAGTTATATTATTTTTACTTATTTTAAATAACTAAAATTAATATCTTGCTTTAGTGTCGACAAGATGGGTGCATGTCTTACGTAAGTATATTAATATTATTGTAAAAAAATGGGCGTAGTCAAAACAATAGGACGTAGCATAATACATATTCAAATTCAGACTTCATACTTAAAACCTGTTTTCACACTGACAGTATTTTTTTTATTTAAATATAAAACATTAAAGTTTTAATTATAAGAAAAATTCATAAAGTTGCATCACGTAAAGACATTTTATGAAATAAATTACATTCTCATTTTGAATTATAACATATATTTTTTAGGCCAGCGGTGCTGATGGCGATGCGAAGGTACGGTTAAACATATTAAATTTACATGTTTCTTTAAAATATTATTCGTCCCCGGTTGATAGCAATAGACTCGCCCCTTATTACATGGGATCTAAACATAATAATAATAATAATAATAAATCATTTATTTGACACAAACACAGGTAAATATAAAGGTGTTACAATAATCATACTAGTCCACTATGTTTTACTCTTACAAGCGTACAAATATTTTTGTGAAGTTGAGAGTAACTTAGGTACAATCGAATTCAATTGTCCATAGGCACGCTAAGGTTTACATTGCTATGAAGCGAGCACGATATAGCTAGTGTGTGTGTGCGTGGGCATGTATGAGTGATGTACTGAAGTCTTAACATAGATAACAGACACAAATGAACTGTCGCTACTACTGTCGAACTACGCGAAAGAACATTATATTTCTGTTGCATTTAGAATAACTACGTCACAGTGTTCTAACCATTGGATTGTTTAATTCGCCAATATTTAATATTCGTTCGTAGCTGCTTGGGCTAGGCAATGGCTCCGTATTCATTCAGGTCTGAGTTCGAGTCTCATTTACAACGTGTGGATGTTTTTGTTTCTTTGAAACCATAAAATATTCGTTGTAGCCAGAAAACTTAATAGGTTTTATGTTTATTTATAATATATTCATGTTTATTATTATTTTTCAATAATAAGCATGAATACGTTATCCTTAATATTATTATTAAGAAGTTAAATATTAGTATGTGTGTTGTTATTTTACTATTTATTAAATATTATTTTTAATTTATCTTTTTGGTGTTGCGGGGTGGAAATGAGAGTCTGCTGAATGATAACACACATTTATTCGTTTTATTTATTTTTTTAAATAATAATCTCCTATAATAATTGTGACGTCACATTCATAATTAGAAAAAACATTCATTTGTTCATAATATTTTTGTAGTATACCCACTTAGTGAATTCATAATACCTTAACAAAAAAGTATATTCTCATAACACAAATATAAATTGTTAATACACACTTCTTATAGGTTTAATTTATGATTTACACTTAATGAAAATGATTTCTTATGTAACGTCATAATAAATGTATTGAGGTTATAGCTTAAGTGTTCATTTTCTTGACGAAAAGAGGATTGAAACTAAACCTCAATTTAGGATTGTTAATCAATTACAGATAATTATGTTAATATTACAAAATTTTTATTAACACCGTCTAATAATTCTTGGTATTAATATTTCGTTAGCACATATTTCGGTTCCTTAAATTCTATGGGTTTTAAACTGTTTCGTAATCGCTCTTCTTTATGTCTTTCTTCTTGTTAGCTGGTTTTCTGTGATGTAAACCCTCAGCGTGGAGGGCACGGTGAACAGTTTGCAATAAGTGTCTAATAATTCCGCAGTGTCTCGTTGGTGTGAAACCATTTGGTTGCACTTTGGTATTATAAGCCACGGCCTTCGACTTCACTGTATCCACAAACTAACAGTATTCCTCTAAAACCAAAAAGAATATATAAATTAGGCAGCTATAACAAAATATAGTATAGTATATAATATTAACTGTAGTTAATATTATATACTATACATATACTACAATATAGTATATAATATATATATAATAAAAATAAATATATAATATATTATTATATTATACACTTGTTATAGGCATATTATTTACTTTTAAGCCTCATGATTGATAAACCACAATAAAAAGAATAAGAAATTCATATGTCACCAAAACAATCAAAACAATGTTAGGTAACAAAGCATTTCAAATAAAAGCTTAAGTTACAATTAATTAGTATTATAATACTCACTTTCAGTCCGGTTTCATCAGATATTTGTGTTCTATTAAGAACACTTTAATGCAACGCAATAATAGTCGCACTATTTATATTTGTTCTCGCCCTATTGTCTATTTATATTGGCCTGCATTTTGAGAATAAATATAATACCGCTATTCATTAAACCACACGTTACTAACCAAAACTACACATTAACATTAACAACTGCAACCAAACGCCAACGTTCATATCGATCACGTTAAAGATTCGTAAAATTACTCACTACCCTACGCAAATATAAGTCTTTACGTAGTTTTTTATCATCTACCGTACTTACTTGACGAAATGTGTGCATTAAGCGTGCTAGATAAAGAATACTATATTTCTGTCTCATTACTTCCAATCGAGTAAAATCTTAAAAAAAGTTTATAAGTACGGCGTGATATTCGAACTCACATCTCACTGATTCTTATATTTGTGTGCATACACTTAACTGCTAGGTCATTTTCACTCATATTACGTTGAAATTATGAACTAGAATCACTTATTAGACGACTATAATGATGCATGAAAATAGAAGGTCGTAAGTCAAACTTGACTATGAGAGAATGCCTATGGACTTCTGGAACCCACCGTACATATATATATATTAACTCACTTCTATTAAAATAATTTAAGTTTACAATTTATATTCAAAGAAATCATGAATGCTATAAAAACATTTCTCAACAAGCCACCGTGTTAACTCTTTTTTAAATTTATAAAATGTCATCGAAAATAATTAGGAATTTTATTGAATATTTTAATACACATTATATAGCTATTATTAGATGTCAAAGTCAGTCTAGTAAATGGTCTGTATAATTTATGCTGGTGTCGCGTCCTTCTACTATAAGAACTGGAAGCCTCTTGAAAAAGGTCCTTATGCTTAAATACAAATAAACATGCATCCAAAATATACAAGCAAGGAACAGTTAAGATTTTAAATTGCCTATAAAATGGCCGGCAAGAGTCTATTTGTTGCAGTCCAAATATGGCCCTTAGGCATTTTTGCATTATAAAAGCATGGTCTATGTCTACACTTTTACCCCAGTTGATAATACCGTAACGTAGTAAGGAATTAACGTACCCATAATATGCCATATATATGCCATACCGTATCGCCGTACTCAGGTGACAGTGAGGTTTAAAGTTTCTGGAGTGACGGCCACGTATTGGAAGACGCAGCGTGGGTGGGCCCCCGGTAAGATGGACCGACGACCAAGTAAAGGTCGCTGGAATCCGGTGGATGCGGGCGGCGCATGACCGGTGGTCGTGGCGATCTTTGGGGGAGACCTATGACCAGCAGTGACATGTAATGGTTGATATGATGATGATGAAACGCACCGGCGATTTGTGGTTGTTCATTAGTACGTCTTTACCTAACCCTTCGGGGAACGACAGGTGTGATGATATCACGTAACAGAAAAAAAAAGTAGAGACTGTTTTTTTTTTCTGTTCCATGGTTGATATGGTATGGTATGAAAATATATTATTATAATAAACCTCTATGGTGTGTTCTGATTTTGAAATCCTTTTATTTTATTTCAGTGTACAGGACGTTCCTGTCAAGCCCAGGTGTGTTTAATAAATAAATATTTCTGGACATTATGACACAGCGCCATCTAGTTCCGAGCTAAGCAACGAGGCTTGTGTTACGGATACTAGTTGGTTGATTTACTACATATATACTTTTTTTGTAAAAATATACATATTATACATAGATACATCCATGACTCGGATACAAATGTTAATGCTCATCACTCAAACATTTGACCCTACCGGGATTCGAAACCGGGACCCGTAGCTCAGAAGGCAGTGTTAATTACCACTGGACTAATTAAGTCGTCAAAAATATTAATAGTTAATATTTCATATTTTTTCAGTGCGTTGGAGAAAATTGTGAATCAAGAGTAAGTATAATTAATAATAATAATTTATTAATTTATTTCCCATCTCAGCAGTTACTTCTCGTAACCAATAATAAATTTGCTATATCTATCTTATTATTAGATTATTCTTAATATTTTATATACATACCTTATAACTCTGCCTTATATCTAATCTTATGAATGTGTGGTAAAATATACGCAAATATCCTGCAGCGACCAATCGTTGAGCTCCCTGAACAATGGACAGACAGACAGACGGACGGACGGACATCGGAGACAGAATAATAGGGTCCCTTTGGCACCTTTTGTGTACGGAACCCTAATAATAAAAAAAAACTTGAGAGGTGTCAAGGGACACTCGGATGGAACGAAGTTCCTTTCGATTAATTAGTGAAGGAATTGTATTTTTTATTTTTACAATTGCTTATTATAGCAAAAAGTGTCGTTACAACTTTTCGTCTTAATTTTTGCCGTCTAGCCCCCTTTCGCAACGCGCGATAAGGAACTTCGTTCCAATAACTAAAATATGATTTGCAAAAGTGTCTTCAAAATGTGCGTGAAAATCTCGATGTTAAAAGACCACAAATTTTCTATCAGGGCTGTGGCGCTCTCACATCGGTTTATATCGGTCGGGGAAAATAATGTATTTTAATCAGTATACCATGAATCTTTTAGAATAGACGGAAAGACCATTATGTGTTGCTGTCTGGCGGGATACGAAAACTCATACTATTAACGTAAAAAGTAGTTCTATTTTAATATCTAATGAGAGTGGTTACAAATAAACATAATAATAAATATTCCTGGACATTATGACACAGTACCATTTAGTTCCGAGCTAACCAACGAGGCTTGTGTTACGGATACTAGTTGGTTGATATACTACATAAATACTTTTTTGTAAATACATACATATTATACATAGATACATCCATGACTCTGATACAAAGGTTTTATGCTCATCGCACAAACAAATGGCCGGTTGGTATTAGTTTTTCATAAAGAATATATAAGTTGTAACATTTAACTATTTTTTATTATTATTTTTCAGTGCAATGGAGCGAAATGTACGGCCGCGGTAAACACTATTTCTTATTAAAAAAGATACAGATAAAGAAAAAAGAGATAATAAATATGGATATAAAGATCCATTACAGTTGTGTGACCAATATACTGCGAAGTCAAAGTTCTAAAGTTCAAATACGCAGCATTTTTCGACATTCTCTTCTGCCCACCCGCAATAACCTAACTTGGCCTAATATAGCGTAATCGCTCTTAAATCGATTAAACCCACTCCCAGCAATGGGAATATAAATGGGTTGCTTAATTTACTACTATTATTTCCGCTCATAGTTACACATATTACATTTTTATTTAATTTGCATGATTGTTTGGTTTAACCGTAATGCAACTTTGATTAAATATTCTATTTCACAGTGTATTGGACGGGGTTGCCAGGCAAAGGTAAAATTGTTTATCACTCAACTAACAATAAATACTTTAATTTACAATTAATTGTTATAATTAACTATTATTTGTCCAGTCCATCATTCTATTGTACCTACATACAATTTAATTGATCCTGATACTGGCTCTCCACAGATAGATACACAGATAATATCATCTTCATGATTTCATGAAGTTTTTTTTAATATTAATTATAATTATGGTTTAATAACAAGCAGACACAACATAATTGGTAAAAGACTAGGACGATCTGTAAAGTTTCATAACGGTTCACATCTATATAAATAGGATCTATAATTTGGAATCCGCTGGATGATGGCGGCACATGACCGGTCGTCGGGCCATCCTTGAGGAAGCCCTATGTCTAGCAGTGGACGTTTAACGGATGATAATTATAATGATGATGATGATAACAATAGCACCCAAAATAATAATATATTTTCTAGTGTAACGGGCAAGACTGTCAACAAGAAATGAGTTCGCGCGAGACTAAAGATACAGATTTCTGGAATGAACAGGACTCTGCTGTTTGGGCTGGATATCATGACAATGATGAACGTGACCCTGGAAGTGGACATCATCAGAATGACAAAGAATACGATACTAACTCCGATGGCAACGATGATTATAATAGACCAAGTTCTTTTAACAGAGATAATCGAGATAAAGACGGGTACTTTGGAAATAGACCTCAAATTAAAAAAACAAATAATGACAATTCTGGAAAAGTTATTATAGATTACGCTTTTTCTGCCAATATGAGCGACGTATTTATAAACTTTTTAAAATTTCAGCTAGCTGAATTAAAAAAAGCCAATTCACAGAGTGGGAGACGGTTACGTCATTTTTATAACCATAAATAAATTATATGTTTTTGCTAATTATTTTATTGTTATTTATTTCCTTACAAAGACTGCAATAGTCGATTTCATATTGAAAATTTTCCACTGCCTTTTTGACCCTCGATGCAAAAACGACAGGGTAAACATCTGTAATGAGTTTGACGTGTCTGTGTAATGTGTGTGTATCTGTCGTATCGTAGCTTCCAAACAGATGAACTGATTTTGATTTTATTTTCTTTGTTTTGAAAGGTGAATTAGTAGAGTGTTCTTAGCTATGTTTGATGGAAATCGGTCAAGGATGTCCGCCGTCGGGGTTATTAAATTTTTTAATTTAATTTATTTAAAATAACCGATCATCCTGGAAATCCTTGGGGAAGACCTATGTCCAGCAGTGGACGTCTAACGGTTGATATGATGATGATGATGATGTATGTCAATTTCCTCTTTCCACGTCTTATGTCTTGCAGTGAAGATAGTACCGTACCATCTATACGTCGAATTCAACTTCTGGCAGAGACTGACATATTCAATAGCCAGTTGCAGGTGTATCCATATTACACCTATTCAACCATTTCATGTCCCACTGCTGGGCACAGATCTTCTCTCATAATAAGATCATTTAGGATGAGCAATATTAACATGCTATCTTGGAAATCTCTTAAGCATGCAGGTTGCCCCAAAATGTTTTCCTTGAACATATCAATAAAATGTCGGAGGGCAAAATCCACTTCGGGTCTTTGAGCCAGCGAAGTATGAATTTCAGTAAATAATGGTAATTTGTTCATACGCACGTGATCAAATCAAGGTCTTTGATAGAAAATGGAAGTGCCTATGACTTGGCAGTCCTTGGTCATATAACTGGATGGTCACTGCTTTACCAAATGGTGTTCTTTTAAAGGGACAAGGCAAATTAAAGTACCACCCCACCCAATCTACTACAGATAAAAAGAGTTTATATTTTTCTCTTTGGTTCCCTTGTATCTCTCGATTGGCGCGTTCGATTCCCCATCGGAGCAAATATTTGTACGATCTACTGGTAATTCTGTGTTTTTGTATGTGAAATATGTGAAATTTTGTTTTTGGAGAAGGAGAAAATGCTTGCTTGGAGCAAAGTTTTCAAATAAATCTTTAGTTATTTGTGTAGTGGTCTCAAACCGAGTAGGTTTGATGTTCAAGTTGAACATTACCATGAGTTATTTATTAATCTCGTAGCAATACTTCAAATTGCCACTCTGAACTTTAAGATTTGTACTATATTTATACAATTTCCTAAGAAACCTACCTACCGTATAAAGATTTAACTCATTTTGACTTCAAAGCGTTATTTAACGAAGTATAAACGCTTGACTTGATCCCTTTTCGTAACTGTTTCTTCGATCATCAAACGGTGAAAACCTAAAGCAAGAACCTTTGACGTTTAAGTATGTTTCCTAATCTTAAAAAGGTCAACAGTAGCAGTTTTTACAAAGGATATAGGTACCGGCACGAGTCGTGAGCACAAACTTTACTTGTGCATTCCATAAATTTTCGGTCTCTTTGGCGGAATGACGATGGCGAGGGGCGCTGAGGCTGCACACGATAGTTTTGACCGGTAAACCGATACTGAACAAATTTGGCTGGAAGCGTAGATATGTAAAATGGCTTTTACTACTAAAATCTGTGCTCACGACTCGTGCCGACAATTATACCACTTCCTATATAGGATTGTATTTTTGCTGTGTGAAATCTGAAAATTGCTGTAGATTTAATAAAAGCCATTTATTTATCTAATATATACATAGGTTAGGTAGAAACTATAGATTTTCAGGCGCTACAACTCCTACATACTATAGATTACAACACCGGTCCGTCCACGATACCTAATTTTTTTTACAGATTACAATACCGGTGATATATAGGTATAATTCCTAGTTCCTCTGCTCGCAACTTGGTCTGGGGAAAGCCAACAAGCAAACTACATACACACGCTGTTAAAAGTTTAATTAAAATCGGTTTGTTACTTCAAAAGTTAGTCGCAGACAAACAGTATGAGATAAAATTTTCCTATCTTCACAAATAAAGGAGAGACGGAAATATTATTCATTGATTTCCATTCATATTATGTACGTATAACACAAGTATGTATATATATAAGGGTTCTCATACTTTTTCCCGTCATATTTTTTTACTAGCGGCCGGCCGGTTTCACGCGGGTGCAATTTGCTAATGCGTTGTCACATTCACTTTCACAAAACATCAACTTCTCTTCACATATATAATAATTTTTTTATATAAATAAATATTTTCACCCAGGGAGGTTGAAAATATTAATATATTTCATTCTCCCTCCATTTAGGGTAGAATTTCCAAAAACTCACATACACTTTTAATTTTATGTAGGTAACTTTAATGTTGAAAAGTGACAAACTTTCCATATGAAGTTTCAACCCCTGTTTCATCCTCGTGGGGTTAATATTTTCAAACGCACCCACCACATATACCTCCTAATTTAAACCCAAAAAAATAAAACCATAAGCTTGTATCAGCAGCAAGAAAACGAACTCAAAAATAAAATAAAAGAACATTCGCCAACCCTTAATAAGTTGAAGGTGTCAATAAAATGTACTTCGTCCAATTTTTTTATTGAAAATCATCAACAAAATAACACACAACGACCTCTCTTGACTATAAGTTAGGCATACATTTATCAGGCAATTTATTCTGAGTAATAATCTTCATTTTCAGATGGCCCACCTCCATACCCTGTGGGATTGCCCATCCGTGCGTCCTGTTTGGAGTAGACGTCAGGGTTGCCTTGCGCTTCGTACTGTGGATACATTTGATCCCACGTCGTGTTACTTGCAAACAACATACCATTGACGGTATGTTGGCAAGACATAGAATGACACTGAAAACATAAGTAAAGCTTTGTCAGCCTAGTGTAATTGGTGATTTACAACTCGGACCTTGTACCGACTAGGATGAATTTCCACTGTAAAGTTCCGCTGTTTGATAAAACAATATCGCAATAATGCTGAACTATCGAATACAAAAACAATAAACAAACACGCTATTCTACGAGTAATATTTTTCAAGAAAACCACAAACACTGGCATGTTTAAGGTCCCATGTAATAGGGGATGACCCTAAAACCACAAACGGGCACTCATCCTAACTCCGTGCTGCTATTGAGAATTTGATAGAATAACCAATGACACTTTTGCTTGACCTGGTAATCGAACCCGACTTTACGACCACTAGACCAACGAGGCAGTCAGAGTTTTTTTTATTCTATAAAATATAGCAGATAGTTATACATTTATAGCAATATTTTATATATATATATATCAATATTTACTGTGTATTAAAACTATAAAGTAAATAATAAACATTTATGTGTATATACATACATCCGCTTCACAGCTTTTTCCCCAACACTGAAAAAATATACAGACAACTTTATATTTCATTATATACATACTAGCTGCCTCCTGCGGCTTTGCCCGCATGGTATATAGATAAAAAGTAGCCTATATGTTAATCCCGGTAATAAACTATATGTATGCTAAATTTCATTGAAATCTGTTGAGCGGTTTTTGCGTGAAAGAGAACAAACTTTCGCGTTTATAATATCAGTAGGATTATTTTAAATAAATCGTAGCGCGTGGCATTGTCGTTTCTGCCTACTACCATTGGAAAAGAGCGTGAAGTATTTTAATAAATTGAATTTAACTTCGCCGGCTATTGAATCTCTTTATTTAATCTGTCATACATAATTCAAAAATTGTAGCTCGCAACGTCATCTGCGTGAAGCCTAATTTAAAAACTAGATAGGGTAGTTTTTAATTTAGACTTTCTAATGTAGCCTAACTATACAGTTATACACACAGCGTGCACAGTTTCATTAAAACCGGTTTATTAGGTCAAAAGTTCATCGCGGCCAGACATCGTGACACGAAAATTTATATAGGTAATGATAGAACATCAACTATAGGTTCTAAGGTTCTAGGTTTCTCTAGCTTATACATAATAATCCGAGGACCTTAGCGCTTTTCAAAGAAATATCGAAACGCTTGGTCGACGTTTCACGTGACCCAAAGGCTGGCCTATTTTTCGGACAAAGAATTAGCATTGCTATTCAACGTGGCAATGCCGCCAGTCTTCTGGGCACCCTACCCCCTGACAGCGTCGGGGACGAGTTTTTGACGCCCTATAACTTAAAATATATTTTTTTATTTTTAGGTTTGTGAATAGTAGTTTTTATTTAATTTAATAATGATCTGTAAAACATAAAAATAATAAACTATTAAAACCAAACAGACTGAAGCGAAAGTAAATTCCATGGCTCTTCAATCAAACCAATATTACAGGTACTTTTAATTTTAGTCTTTAATCGCAGGCTTCTAAAAAGTAGGTCTTATGGTGTAGAAACATCAAAATCGATTAATAATTGGCAGAGTAATCGCGTACCAAACATTAAAAAAGCAAACAGTCTTTGATAACCTCCTTTGAACTCGGTTAAAAAATAAAAAACCAATTTAGAGTGCCACTTTTATGTTCGATATTGAACTCAAATATAAAACAAATAAGAAACAACGTACTTTGCTGAGCAAATATTTTCGTTCTCCACAAAATAAACACAAAAGAATTCAATTACATACCCTGGTCTCGCAGTTGAGGCCCTCGCACTGCAATCCAATAAAACAACATGAACCATGGTCACACTTTAACATAACAATGCAATACACGCCGTGTAAAACATACATGCATTTTAATTTGCAGTACTTTAACCTAGGAAAGCACGGGTTGGTTTTTGAAATAAAACTATTTATAAAAACTGTTGTTCTGATGTTTTGGATTCTCTATAGAATCCGTGGTCAATCATATCAACCGTTAGATACCTACTGCTGGACATAGGTCTCGCCCAAGGATCGTCACGACGACCGGTCCTGCGCTACCCGCATCCAGCGGATTCCAGCAACGTTTACCAGGTCGTCGGTCCACCTTGCCGGAGGCCTACCCACGCTGCGTCTTACAGTATGTAGTCAATATCGGAATTAAAATAATATCAATTTGCTGCATTTTTATTTATTCCTTTTTAAGATAAAAAAAACATTGATCCCTCCCCTTTAATATTATTATGTGCAAACGCTGAACGATAGATATAATTAATTTATCGCTTATGGGACAAATAAATAGCATCCTATTCCCAAACTCTCGATATTGCTATTAAGTAGTTGAATTCATCATGGGAAGTACTTATTACAATATCAAACTGTATTCTTATCAGTCTTTTGTAAAATACATTTAGTAACTATATCTACAGACTAACATACTCTCAATGAATCTATGTAATAACGAGTGGCAATAAATAATATAATTGAACTAATAATAAAAGAGATAAAACCTTTTTTAGAAAGCATTGAGAAAAAATAAAATAGAAATTTATGTCATTTACCTTGGCTGTGCACTGGTCGCCGATACACTAGAAATTAAAAGTAAACTTTGAGATATTTGCCCCAGAACAAAATCAAAATCAAAATATCATTTATTCAAAGTAGGCCAAATTTAATTGGCTCTTTTTGAACGTCGACAATAAAGACAGCCCCCAAAACGCCCGCCCTTCACCGCTTCCTAGTGTTTTTGTTGGGAAGAAGAAGCGGCGCAACAAACTCCCCAACAACACAGTTCTGTCTGTTAATTAATTTAACGATTCTATACAATATTACAATGAATCAATTGGTACACAGTTTATCGAATCAGCTAAATTATTATTATTATGTGAGCTAGCATACACAAATCCATTTTACCAATAAAAATATATAATTATGAATATTTTAATACACACTTAGCCTCCATTTGTCTGTATGTGCCCGCTCACATGTAATAACACGTTTTAACAAGTTACAATAGTGAGTTGTCTTGGGTCAATCCGGTGACCATCTTGTACTGTCACTAAAATAGTCATTTAAATTATAATATGCCTTCTTGATAAGACAATCTTTTATTTTACGTTTAAAAGCGACAGTCGGTAGATTCAAAATGTCACTAGATATTCTATTATAAATACGTATACCGACTCCCTCAAATGAATTATGCACCTTATGTAAACGGTGACTAGGAGCGCATAATTTATGTTTATTTCGCGTGTTAATATTATGAATGTCACTATTTTTACAATAGGAATGTATATTTTGCCTTATATATATTATGTTGGCATAAATATACTGTGATGCAACTGTCATTACTCCAATTTCTTTAAAACGTTCCCTAAGAGAAACTCTAGCACTTAACTGATATATGGAACGAATAGCTCTCTTTTGTAAAATAAAAATACTTTCTATATCGGTGGCTCTGCCCCACAAAAGAATTCCATAAGACATAACGCTATGAAAATAACCAAAATAAACAAGGCGAGCAGTGTCCACGTCAGTAAATTGTCTAACTTTTCTGACCGCATAAGCAGCAGAGCTAAGTTTTCCCGCGAGACATGACACATGAGCGCCCCATTGGAGTTTGGCATCTAATGTAATACCTAAGAAAACTGTAGAATTGACCGTCTCTAGTACTTCTTTATTGACAATTAAGTTGGGTCCTAGATTTTTTACATTGGGCAAACTAAACTTTACACATTTAGTTTTTTTAGCATTAAGTACCAAATTATTTACTGTAAACCAATGCATTACCTGAACTAGTGCACTATTTACATCGTCAAAACTATCCCTATTTCTGTCTACTTTAAAAATAAGCGAAGTGTCATCAGCAAATAGCACTACATCACACATGGATTGTAGATAATGTGGAAAATCATTTATATATATTAGAAAAAGGAAAGGGCCCAAAATTGAGCCCTGTGGTACACCCAACTGCACTGACAATCCAGATGATTTTGTATTATTAATGTCCACAAACTGCATTCTATCACTTAAATAAGAAATTAGGACATTTAGAGCCTTATTTTGTATCCCATAATGAGCAAGTTTGCAAATAAGTGTTGTATGATGGACACAATCAAACGCTTTCGAAAGATCACAGAATACACCAATGGCGTTCTGTGAATTCTCCCAAGCGTCAAATATGTGCTTCAGTAATGCAACTCCTGCGTCCGTTGTTGAACGACCCTGTGTGAAACCATATTGTTCAGAGTGAAGGAGGCTGTTTACGTTAAAATATCTAAGTAATTGCTTTAATAAAAGTTTTTCAAAAATTTTACTAATAGTTGGCAAAATGGATATGGGTCTAAAATTACAGAGATCGTTTTTATTTCCGGATTTAAATAATGGGATTATTTTACTATATTTCATGAGGTCTGGAAAAGTACCTAAGTCGATACATTTATTAAATATGACAACTAAATAGGGAGCGAGGATATCTATCACTGATTTTAAGACAGTGACGGACATGTCCCATAAGTCACCCGTTTTTTTTAACTTCAGGGATTTAAATGTATTTACTATTTCACTAGAGGTGACGTGGTGAAACGCAAAAGTGGCTTGAGACTTGGGCACACTTCTGCGAAGTAGATTTTCAGCCTCGATTGCAGAAGAACCTAAGCAACTGGTTGTAGTTATAGGTATGCTGGCAAAGAAACTATTAAAGGCGTGTGCTACATCTAGATCTTTATTAAGCATCCTGTTGTTTTCAATTATCTCAAATTTATTGACATGTTTTACAATTTTTCCAGAATCTTTATTGATAACATTCCAAGTTGCCTTAATTTTATTATCAGAGTTTTTAATTTTATTACTCAGATAAATTGACTTGGCTACTCTACAAACTTTTTTAAACAATTTTGAATATTTTCTTACATAATCTACGAAGGATGCATCAAATTTATGATTTTTTAACTCATATAACTCATACAATTTAGCTCTACTCTTATAAATACCCGGGGTTGCCCACTCGTTGAATTTAGTGGTACCCTTGGATTCTATTGTCTTCGTCGTGAAGGTGCCCAAAAACTCATTATTTATAACTTTAAATATATTACTATACATAACACCCGGACTGTCGTGCTGCAATAATGAAGGATGGACATTAGTATCTACCTTGGCTTTGAATTTATTAATTTTGCTTTTTGTTAATGGTCTGCAAGTAATTTTGGATAATTTCTTATCAGGCAATTTATTAAACCTAGCTATTTGTCCACAGTGATCAGATGTTAAATCGTTAATAACTAATGCGTTTGTTGCATCACGGTCGCTAAATATATTATCTAAGCAAGAACCTTATCAATGCCTTCAGGCTTAAAGCTAATAATTTTTCAAATACTTATTTATCTTTCCTGTAAGAGCAGCTGTGATAGCCTAGTGGTTTCATAGTCAACCTATTGAATGCAGAAAAAAATGCAGTGTTCGATCTCAAGGCAACACTGTTATTTCAGGGTTATGTGTGTGTTTATCACATGACCAAACTATGACGTAAATAATTGTAAGGAAACCTGAATAACTAAAAGTCTTCTTCTTCTTCTGGTAGAAACTAAGCTAATTTAAACTGCTGTGATGGACTATAGCTTAATCCTACTAAAATAAAAGTAGACCAGTGCCCATTAAATGGGTTGACACTGATGATAAATAATAAATAAATATCACTCGACTTAATGACACAGCGCCATCTAGTTCCGTGGTAAGCAACGAGGCTTGTGTTACGGATACTAATTGGTTGATATACTACATATTATATACTTCTTTTTTTTGTAAATACATAGATATTATACATAGATACATCCATGACTCGGATACTATAATATTATGCTCATCATACAAACATTTGTCCCTACCGGGATTCGAACCCAGAACCCGTAGCACAGAAGGCAGCGTTAACTACCGCTGGGCTAATCGGGTCGTCAAATGATCAAATGATATTCTCTCAATTGATATATACACTATAGTTTACATGTCTCCCAGTATCTCTCTAATTTTCGATCTCTTTCTTCTACTCTTTTTGTATCGAATCTAATTCTTAAATAGATTGCTACGTCGTAATCACAATGACCTACGAAAGCACCAGCTACGAAAAGTTGTAGCATAATAATTATAGACTAGTAGAAGGTCGCATGTCGACCAAAATAACAATAGTAAACATTATAACAATGAATCGTTATAATTATATCAAATGAATAGTCGAGAAAGCCTGATAGTACTTTTATAATAATTTTGATTGACCTCTTTTATAAAAAAAAATTTCAAGTGGATATTTCTTAGGTATTGATGGACATACAAATTTTTATTCATGTCTAATTGCTGTTTATTTATGCTAATTATGTCTTTACACTCAAATTCTTCAAAATTCTTAGTGTTTTCACTCATCTACAAATATTTTGTTTCTTATTAAAAAACGAACCAGTTGCGTCTTAAACACATATCAACGGTTTTAAAACAAGTGAGTGTGTGCAATGAGGTTCTATTGCGTAATTCTTATTTACCAGTTACAAATATAGAAACAAACACGTACATATAATATTCATACATATTTATTGAGCCGTGTTACCCTAGAGGTTTAGTTAGAAACATTTGAAATACAAAATAGGTAAAATAATCGTGTCTCTGGGGATGTTGTCAGTCATAAGTTATACAAATTACCAATTAACCTATATGTAGAAATTATTGTAGCTGTTCAACGACCTGGATTAGCACATCAAGGACAAAGTGTCGGTTTTTTGTGGTAAAAATCCTAGGTAATCCCAGTGGAACAAAATGTGTTTGACAAATTTTTATGTTCTATAAGTACTATAAATAATCCTGTGATATAGAAGGTAAGTACAAGTAATTATAAGTAACTTTGTGTTTAAGCTAGCGTCCCGCCCCGGGGTCATCCATCCTCCCGATTTCGCCCCTTAAAGTTCAAATTTCCAAAAACCTTTTCGAGAGGATGTTTACTTTATTAAATAAACCTATCTTCCTAATTTGAGCTTTATTGACTTATACTATTTTTGGATGTGAGTTTATAGGTTATCAACCTATTTCACAGTGGGTCTACTATTGGTGGGTTTCGGTCTCCTCTAATTTGTCTCGTCTACCACGCTAGCCTGCACGTAGGTAGACTTCACACGTCGAGAAAATTACTCAGACGTATCGGGCATTCTGTTTGGGCATGTGATAAATAGACACATAACTTCGAACTCGAGACCTGTGACATCACACTCTTACTGGTCATACCACTATGGGTACCTTGGATAGGAAAGGTCAAGAAAGAACGAATTAATAAAATAAAATCAAATCATTTGTAAATTTAACACCAATTACTTTATATCCATTGTTTATATACCACTTTGGGCATGAATCAGATACGTAAAAATATACAATAAGCAGACCAATTTATTCAGACGAATCCAGATAATTATTGTTTTTTGAAGTTGGTTTGAACTTACCATGCTGAAACACCCGGGTCCTTTACACTGAAAACCAAAGAGTTTTAATTATTTTATCTACACCCATGCTATAAATCCTCTATAAAAGTTCTTGAAACAGTTAGCTTATTGCCAACATTAAAACAGCCAGTGTCATAGAAACCATAATATCATCCAAACGGGTGTTATATTGTTGTACTAAATTTCATAATGCAACTTTTTTTTTACTCATCGAACAGCCACATTCGCATGGCATCTTTATGAATTTCAAAAAAAGAATTGTTGAATTGTGCATTGTCATGCACGCGCATTTCACTACCACAGCGCCGTAATTAAAAAAAACTTACTCGAATTTTTGAATTGACGTCGTATCCCACCATTTTTGTTCAGTAATAGTATTGAAAAAAATATATATTTTGTTGTTTACAAATATAGAGGATTCATATCATGGGTGTAGATAAAGTCTTGTATGCAACTGTTATAATTAGGTATTAAAACACTCATGTGATACTATTATCACAATAAACCCACATTCGTGTTTTAATACCCCTTATTATACAACAGTTGCATAAATAACTATTACAAAAAATATTGTCGCGAATGCTGCAGCTTAATGGGACGTTCCGAGTTCTTTTCTCAACGAAGTGCTCTTATTTAATGTTGTTATATTTTCTATTAAACTTCGCAGTATTATATCACAACTAGCTGTTACCCGCGACTTCGTCCGCGTGAAATTTAACGAAAAAATTAATGTTCATATTCATGCATTGGTCAGGTCCCGCGTTTTTAAGTCATACGTTAAGTTACTCCTTATAACGATGGTGAAAGTCCCTACAAAATCGGTCCAGCTGTTGCAGCAATTAGAAGGAACGAAGAGAGAGACAGACAAACATTTTAGAAATTATTTTTTTGTGTAATTACCGTATCTATACTTTTATATATGAAATTACAAACAGAAATTCAAATTTTGAGGAGTATAAAATATTTGCATTGCATCAAGCTTTCTAACCCTTATAGTTTAGACCCTGCGTTGATATGTCAGTCAGTCATTCGGTCAGTCAGCTTCTCCTTTTATATATATAGATCAGCTTATTGCCCACTCGTTTTATTATATGGGACAAAATACATTTGTCCGATCCTTCTGGGATAGAGGTTGAAATATTTTTTTAAATGTTAATAATATGGACATTGAAATGAACCTAGTTCTAGTTAGTATAGTTTTATTTCAATTTACAAAAATGATCCAAATTTAAACAGTTTATGATGAAAATATTTAATAGATCACTTACAATAGCATTGCAGCTTACTCCTACACACTGTAAGAAATGTATAATCTTTATCAGCGAGTGATAATTTAGGACCAATAATATTGCGTAATATACGATTCCAGAGGAACTTCATTTCGCGTACAATATAGCAGTGGACTGAAATTGCCGAGGCTTTACCAACACACTGCACGAGGTCCTTCTAAAGAAGAGTAAAAGGTTTCAACGGGATCGACAACACCTATAGTGAAGTAGACGTCCATGAACTGCGGTATTTGCTTATCATCAGGCGGCCCGTATGCTTTGCCTCCTCAGTGGTATAAAAAATGCATATGATTTCGAAAATCAAATGTCAAATTTGACATTTATGTTCTAGAAATAAATGGTTATACCACAAAGTAGCATATTATTATTCTAGATCTAGATATTTGAAGCAGTTTTACCCCACTGGCACATGTGTCTCCTTTACACTGAAAATAATAAATATAATAATTAGCTCGAAGGCAAAACACGACTCAAGGTGTAATATATTAGAGATAGCTTGGGTGGAACCGATAGAATCCGTAAAAAACAGTTTTATTTCAACGTTAATATTTATACATTTTATTACCATATCACAATAAATGGTAATTATAATTTTGGAAATTACTTTGTATTATTTAAATATACACAAATTCTTACCGCAGAATCACAGCCTGTTTTATGGCACTGAAAATAAAAAAAATAAAAATTTGACATTTTAATTTTGTCAGTTTGACAAATACACCCCGGCCAATCTATAGAATCTCTCTGATTGTATTACCAATACAATGACATAACCAAGGAACTTACTCTCGCTTGACATGATACGCCGTTGCACTGAAAAAAAAAACATTGTTCTTAGCTCCGTCTTTAAGGGGTAACATCAATTGAGATATACATTAATAATCATCATTATCATCCCATTTATTGTACTACTGCTGGGCACAAATGAATGCCCGTTACTTCTCCTGAGGTCAATCTTAACTGCCTCGTGCGTGTACTGATCGTAAATGTGACTGCTTCGTTTCGAGGGTTCGATTCCCAGGTAGAGCAAAGTGTTATTGGGTTATTCTATGAAAATCTCGGAGTTTCGATTCGTGCCCGGTTGGTGGCAATAGGCTCGCTCAAATAGTGGGTGTACATTTTCCTTTCAAACCCTTGGGGGAGACCTTGACGGAGGAAGGAAGGAAGCTTGTTGACGCTAGAATATTGAGAAACGTACGAACGGTCGGGAAATACGAAAGCCAAGCCCATTCCGTTCTCCGCCGCCATCCCAAACCACACGCGTAGAGCGTGTCCACGCTCCCACTTCGCTTTTCGTATCGCGCTCTTCTCCCCTGCCCCAACTCAAATTAATTTATTTCAAGTAAATCATTTATTTCAAGTAGACCATTATTACAGGTGATTTTCAATTGTCAAATTAGTTGCACGATTCCAAATATTATGTGTTATGGAGAAGAACCGGCAAGACACTCCATAGATACTCTTTTATATAAATACAAATTAAAATATAGGAAGTCAATTCCTTTACATTGTTTATATGCAACATCAATATGAGAATAATATAGTTTGATGTGAAATGTAACGTGTAACTATTTACCCAAGACAAAATAAAACGAATTCAGAATGCCACAGCATGTATGAGTCGACCAGCACCCGTTCACGAGTATGACGTGTGTATCAGCGTCGCTCTACTCAACCATATTGTAGGGAATAGAAGGACCCAACACACAACGCCAACATCGGCAGGACATTTTCGTGAGCATGACAAGCTCAAACTGCTTGGCTTGGTCAAACTCACAGATAACCCCCTATAGATTCCGCATAGAAGGCAACTGACGCGCACTACACATCAATGCATTTGCATTGATATAACTCGTCGGTCGAATTCACGTCTTTAGTCGCAACCAAACACTAGACCTGTGCTGATGTATTAAACATTGTCTTCCAAGTACTTGAAATAAATCGATTTAGCAAATTTATATACACATAAATGACTAACTGTGCTGTAAAATGGTGTGGTTAATCGTCCAGGACATCAAATTATGAAAAAGATAGTATAACATTCCACCGGTAACTGAAATAATTAAATAACGTCCAGTCTAGCAGAGCTCAAGTTATAATGGATAGAAATCGTACATTTTAAAAGGTGTAATACAACTCGTCGATGTCTTTTTGGAAAATCCCTTTCACTCTTTAGATAAATTTATATAACTGTCTCTTTCCCACAAAACCAATAGTGCTGAAAATGTTCATAATAATGCTTATCGGAAAATTATCGATGTTTTATGTTAGGAGTAAAATGAATAAGTATAAAAATAATAATTAATATTTAAATAACTTTTACTAATTACCAACGGTTAAGGCTAACGTAAGTTTTAGGTATAAATAAAGGACGAAACCGGATCAGAAACCTAAATAATATGTAAAATAACATGCAAATTTTTATTAATTTATTTAATTTTAATATACTTATGGGATTTCTTTTTTATTGCTTGACAAATATATAAAATCTATTGATCGTCATAACTCATATCCAATAAATACTGTTGGTCCTGTTGTTATACATAAGTTTAAAATTAATGTAATTTCGTTTATTATATTTGTATTATGTTATTATACATATTTATTTATACTAATATCACAAAAAAAGTGAGTATTTGCAATAATATTATATACCGCTAGCCCATTCGATTCATATTTTATATGTGTATAAATAAGATGATGTACCTGCTTGAACCCGTGAATTTCAATTTTACATAAATTTCTACGAATTTATTTTTATAAACTAACCTAAGATTAGTCTGTGCACAAAGTAAACAAATCAATATGAATATAGAGGAGCATCATATCGCATAAAAATAATGCTTTAATCTGTATTGCCTTTTAAAATTTATCGATAGAAAAATCAATGTGATTTGTTATAGTCCCACCACTATGAAAAGAATACGATCAAATGTGTCCTTGATCTGTCTTGATCTGTTGATGTGCCAATCACATTGCAGTTGTCAGCCCCCGCGCAACCCGTGCCTTCCGCCAAATTTGGTGAACTTGGAACAGAACAAATTGTTCATCATGCGGTATCTATAGGGGGTTATCTGTGCTCAAACTACATCCAAATGTTCCCCGAAAACTAGTCATTAAAGGTAACAAAGGAGGGACGAGGATACAAAAACTGGCGTGATGTTATTCACCTGAGGTCCATGAGGTTTCTTCGCGCCAAGTACGGTCTCAATCGCCAGCCACTCTTGTTCATCAGTCCTGTTGAGGTTCATTGTCCTGACTACCACCTTGATGGCTGAGTCGTTAGGGGGGGCTGTTGGGGCATTACTTGTCGCGGCATTGGGGTCTTCTGTCTGTAAGATGAAAAGTGTACTCTATTTAAATATTATACCACAAAGATGGTAACGAAGCTTACAGCACGCGTGTGCGAGTGGGCAAGGTAACCAGAGCTCGTTACGGGAGTGACTATTCTGACAGAATGAGAATTTCGTTTGCTGTGAGTTTAGTAACTCCCCAATTTTAAGAAACCTTAACGGTTTCTACAGGATTGGTAACGCGCTAATGACACCAGCAATGGTAACCGATTACCATAGCTAATGGAATTGCACCAAAGGTGCTACCCTACTCTCGAATTGAGTGTAAAGGAGCGCCACTTACACGACTTCTACTTACACGACTTCTACTTACGCGACTCCTACTTACGCGACTTCTACTTACGCGACTTCGTCTGCGTAAAAATTTGTAATTTTATCCGCATATAAACTCCCCCCCCCCCTCCTTTCTCCCTTCAGCGGTTCCCTACCGGTTACCTACCCGGTTCAGCGGTTAAATCGTGAAGGAGTAACATACAGACAGACACACTTTCGCATTTATAATATTAGTTTGGATTGTGCATGATAGATATTCACAACCAGGATGAACCCAGTTGCTAAGGTTCCCATCTTAATTATATCAGGTATATATAATAACTACTATTATATCTGATTCTAATAATTCATCATCATCAACCCATTTACGTCCCACTGCTGGGCACGGGTCTCCTCTCATTTGAGTGGGATTAGGCTATAGTCCACCACGCTGGCCTACTGCGGGTTGGCAGACTTCACATGACATCAAGACAAATCTCTCAAGCATGCAGGTTTCCTCACGATGTTTTCCTTCACCGTCTGAGCTTGTGATAAATACGCACATAACTTCCGAAAAGTAAGTGGTGCGTGCCTTGGGTTTGAACTCGAGACCTATGACGTCTCAGTCCACTGGACACACCGCTAGGCTACCACAGCTCTCATAATTAGTACGTCAGAAACGCATGGAAATGTAGTCATAATCCTAGTCGCTACAAGATCCGAGTAGTAAGTCACTCCGGATGTAATTTGCAAACTGTCATGCATAATACTGCGTTCTCTTTGCCGCAGACTGCACTTCCACAAATAACATGCAGTTGCTCTATTCAAAGTTATATGTTTGTTGTGCCAGCTGTAAGCCCCTAGTGCTGTTTTCAGAGTTGGAGGAACAAGTCTTTGACGCTATTTACTTATTTTTGACCGAGTCCAAAAAAATGGAGGCGGTTGTCAATTCAGCTATACTAATAGCTAAATGTTACTCCTAAAATTATATGGTGGATCCAAAAAAAAATTTAAATAAGTGCGAGTCGAACTCGCGAAAGAAGGGTTCCGTACAAAATTGGGCAAAACAAAATCGTTTATTAAATATTTATTTTATTTTGTTTTAGTATTTGTTGTTATAGCGGCAACAGAAATAAGTACATAATTTGTGAATCAACTGTCTAGCTATCGCGGTTCTTGAGATACAGCCTGGTGAGAGACATACGGATCTACAGACAGCGAAGTCTTAGTAATAGGGTTCCGTTTTTACCCTTTGGGTACGGAACCCTAAAAAATTTACAACTATAAAATGATCTTTCAAGTTTGGTGACTACAACTATTAACTTTTCAGTATCTGTATTTTATTCATACATTACTAGCTTTTGCCATCGAGTTTATCTGCGTAGAATTAGTCTTTTTTTTTTACCGACTTCAAAAAAGGAGGAGGTTATCAATTTGACTGTATTTTTTTTCACCCCATAATTTTCGACTGGGTGGACCGATTTTGATAATTATTTTTATAAAGCTTGTACTTCCCGTGTGGTCCCATATCAATTTGGTCCAGTTCTGGCCTTGAAGTCGGTTTTTTTCGAGAGAATTATAAGAAAGTGCAGTTTGCGCATTTAAAGAATTGCTTCCAAGACAAAAACTATCCTTTCTCCTTCTCCGAGACTCAAACTATCTCCATACCAAATTTCGCCCAAATCGGTTTTGCAGTTTAAGCGTGAGAGGTAACGGACAGAAAGACAGACAGACACTCTTTCGCATTTATAATATTAAAAGTATGGGTATAGAATACATGCATAAATGTTTACTCACTGTCCAGCCTAACCGCAACATACTCTCGTCAATGACAGGCACGTATAACTCTCCCTGAAAAATACCTAATTGTTATTTATTTATTACATAAATTTTAGTGTCTGAGAAAAGACACGGAGTTTGTATGGAGAAATGATCTTCATAGTTATTAATTTAATTTCTCCAAATTATTTAAAATTTACATACATACCATCACGCCTGTTATCCCCGAAAGCTTAGGCAGAGGTGTACTAAAGTACACCCACGTTTCGCCGGTATGTTTTAGGTCCCATGTAATTGGGGGCGAGCCTATCGCCATTAACCAGGCACAAATCCAAACTCCAAGCTGCGACTGAGAATTTCACAAAAAAACCCAATAACACATTGCTCGACCTGGGAATCGAACCCAGGCTGCTCGGCAGTCGCACTGTACGGCCACTAGACAAACGAGGCAGAATTTAAAATTTAATAATAACTTAATTAAAAACAAACTTGAACTCATCAGCGTACGCATTAATTATGGTTAGAAAACGATATTATTTGAGTGAGCTCAGATGTACAACAGATTACCGAATGATATAAAATACTGCGATAACATCTACTTATTTAAAAAGAACCTCAAGGAATATTTAGGTAACTAAAGTAAATATTTAGATGAGAAGAAGAACATTAGATTTTGTTATTACTTAAAATTATGTTAGTTGAAGAGCTAGTTACATGTTTGTAATTACAGAAACACAGTTGAAAATTAATTATGTAGTCATGGAATAGCAAAGCAAATGAAAAGCAAACAGTAATAGTCAATTATTCATACCTCAATAAAAATCTGTTGATTTCTGTGTGTCTTTCTGTCCTAAACGAATTAAGAGTTATATTAATGTGAGGTTCTTCAATTGTGTACAAAACCTGTATGTGAAGAAAGCTGCATAGTACATATAATGAGCAGGAATGCGTGCACTCATAGATACTTGGATCCGTAAAAGACGCTATAATAATAATAATTTATTTCAGTATTTAAACCAGTTGTTTAGGCCATTGACACGATAAGAAGAAGAAGTATTTAAACCATATAATGTTAGTAACAAAGGTAACTAAACTAAGGTCGTCGGTTAAACGCATCGACTGAGTTTCTATATAATATAAATATAAATAAATATTCCTGGACATTATCACACTGCGCCATCTAGTTCCGAGCTAAGCAACGAGGCTTGTGTTACGGATACTAGTTGGTTGATATACTACATATATATACTTTATTTTTTGTAAATACATACATATTATACATAAATACATCCATGACTCGGAAACAAATGTTTATGCTCATCACTCTAACATTTTTCCCTACCGGGATTCGAACCCAGGACCCATAGAACAGAAGGCAGCGTTAACTACCGCTGGACTAATTGGGTCATCAAATATGCCATCATCATCATCCCATTTACCATCTCAGTCCTAAGCACGGGTTTCCTCTCATCTGTGAGGGATTAGGCTATAGTCCACCTTTTGCAGGTTGGCAGACTTCATATCTCCGCCATATAGGTTTCCGCACGATGTTATTCTTCACCGTTTAAGAGTGTGATAATGATTGTGTAACTTCGAAAACATCAGTGGTACCTTGGAATCGAACTTGGGCCTTTTGACTTCACAGTCCACATGTGTGCATGATCATATTATTATGTATTTACGCTAGTATTATGGAACTAATTTTCTGGAAAAATATATGTTTTTTTTACCGTTACTCTGGCTAAACCATCCCTTGTATCTTCCTACAAAAAAAAAGAATAGTTTTTTTTTCATATTTTTACTATCGACATAGTTAAAAAAAAATTAAACATTTTTGGTGAGTAATAGATATAATGTAGTACCCATTTACAAGGACCAGATCACAGAGGCAGATAAATCGCCAATATTATACGTGAGAGTTGACGTCACGTCGACAGGGCACAAGATGGCGGAGTTGGCGAATTTTTTTATACATGCACGTGTACACTTTGATGAAAAATAAATAAACTTTCCAAACTTACCGAATTGAATTTCACCCAACGTATAGGTGCATGAAAATCATCCTGGCAACAAAATATATATTTTTTGTTTAACATAACACAGTACACACGTGGTCCTGTATAATATGTAAATATAATAAATTTGTTATCTTATTTGTTGTCTTAACTTACATATGTTTACTTTTATAATAATATTTACATAAATACGAAAATGTGTGTCTTTCTGTCTGTTTGTTACCTGTACACGCTTAAACCGCTAAACGGATTTAAATTAAATTTCGTATGGAGATGGTTTAAATCCCCGGGAAGGACATAGGATAGTTTTTATCCAAGAAATCATCCCCTTAAAGGACGAAAACGGGGGTGCAAGTTTGCACGTGGATCGCCAGATATTATTTTTACAAACCGCGTTGACCAGATATCTACGTCCCTATAACTGTTACCTAAGTATCGATATTCCTGGTATCCACTTGTCTTCACTTCGAAGTCGCTATCTCACTCGAAGTTTGTCTCAAACTCGTCAAGTGAAAGTCACGGCCGATCTCTCAGTAAACCATAACTGGACAGTTTGAAACATTTCGGAAACATACTTTGCCTTACTAAAATCCTTACTAAAATGTATTTTATAGCTATAGTATTTTGTGTAGGTTATTACAAAACTAACTTCCCCATGGATGGATCATGGTTGTATGCAGCAGCTGAGAGTGAGTTCCAAGGTTCAATTTCCAGTCCATAATATAACATGTCAGGACGCTTGTATCGCCCAAGGTTTAGGTAGGGGAGGTGTACTAGAGAGGTATAGAGGTTTTTGACAGACTTCAAAAAAGAGAAAGTTCTCAATTCAACTTATTTTTTTATGTTTGTTACCTCAGAACTATCGGCTGGGTGAACCGGATTTGATGATTCTCTTGTTTATCTGAAAGCTAGTGTTTTGTGGTCCCATTTCAATTTGGTCCAATTCTCACATTTGAAGTTGTTTTTTTTAGACAGAATTCATTATCATACCCTATGTAATATGCGGTCATTATCCAGGCACAAATCCGAAATCCAAGCTGATGTATTGAGCATTTCATACAAAATCCCTATCTCACGTTGAACAGCCACGGTCCTGACTACAAGACTAATGAGACAATTAAGCTGAGACAGTATTTTAATATTTTTCAATAAAATTCTCAGTAGCAGCTCGGAGTTTAATATCATGCCTGATAATGTCCTTAACTTCGGCTCTTATTACATAAGACCTTAAAACATACCGGCGAACTGTATAGTATCATTACGTTTTTTTTTTTTTAGAGTATTTTTCAGTAATTCTAATAATATATTTAGGTTCAGTTAGAAATATATGTCTATGGTAACATATATTTCTAACTGAACCTAAATATTTAATACGAGAAAACAATTGACGCTAGAAGTCGAAACCATAGCTTAATTATATATTTTTCCACGCTAGTGGCAGCACATATCTAGGTAATAATCTGAGTATCACATAAGCTATGGCTACTGATAGATAATTCCTTTACGATAAACATAAACATTATTTATAAACATAAAGGAATTTTCAAGCGGAACAATATGTTAATGTACCACTGGCATCATCATTATAACAATAATAATAATAATAAAATATTTTCAGAAAAACATATTTTAAGGTTCACAATATTAGTTTTCCTAACAAAAAATAAATGAACATTACAGAAAAAAGTGTATCGTTGGTACCGGTACTAATTACCTATATTTTGCAACTAGATTCTAGTTGAAAGACTTCGGATTATTTTTGTGATATTAAAGTATGGGATGTGAAAGAGCGATGCCAAGGTTGAACCTATAAGCGTCATCCCTTTTGTCGATGCAAATCGATTAGTTCAAGAAGTTTTTCCTATTGAAATATTATTATTAAATTAACATAACATATTACACGTAGCACACATACATATACACTCACCCCTACTCATAAACAATTTTATGGTAGATTTAATATTTTTTTAACATACAATTAATTAAACCTACTGCAGACTTTTGCTTTTAAGTACATAATAAATGTAATGCATAAGGGTGGGAGTCCTGGTAACCTGAAATACAGGCCTCGAGCCTAGTTTAGGTACCAGTCATAACAATGTATAATTTGTTAAATTATGTCAAAGCTAGATGTAAATCATGCATATATTGTGGTGAGAAAATAAATAAATATTATTTTTATCATAAATAAGTCTTACCAACTGTCGCAAACTGCTTAAAATTTCCTGTTTTGTGGGTGGCTGTAATTATAAACGATTTACGTAAGTACGATAGAGTGAGGAAAGGCTTTGTCTTGCCTTATCTGGTATTTTCCAAATAGTTCTAACTAGACGCACCTCAGATTATACTCACAAATGAGAGATCAATAAAACTCCTACACACAGAGAGAATAACTATGTTTACAGTGGCGGACTTACACATTCGCCGCTAGTAGGCTATACAATACATTTTGCGGCTCCCACTGATCACAATCCTTTTAGACAATGAATTTACAACTCCATAATTTGTCCACGATCGTCGCGTTTCGGTGTTACAAAAAAGGGAAATATCAAATTCGATTATATCTGTAAGAAAAAAAATCTGCCGCCCTAGGCTTCAGCCTACTCAGCCTGCTGGTAAATCCATCACTGTGTTTAGCACAGTTTCATACAGAGGCACAAAGCGTTTGCGTTTCCACCTGCGTTTATTCTAATCTCGTGTTCCGCTGAAACTTACCCTCGGCGTTGTAGTTCCCTGTAAAAATTAAATTAATATAAATCTAGGTATATAATTCGTATATAATACTAGGTATATAATACTAGGTATATAATACGTATATAATACTAGGTTTATAAATTGTAGCTACAGAAATTGTATATTTTTAACAAACCGAGGTAGATGGTATGATATTCTATTTATTTTACACAAATTGGGTTCAATTAGAACAAGTTTACGATAGAAAGATTCGAGGTGGCTTTTCGACTAAAAGTGACTAACGAAAAAAAGATAAAAATGTGTCACTAGTAAGATCATACAGAAATAGCTTCTGAATTTTGATAAATAAATTTATACGTGGAAACTATACTCTGTGCTGGTTGGGTTCCAGTTTATTAATCTCACTTTATATTAGATATAATTTAATTAGATTAGAGAAAAATAAATATATAGGTACCGTTTACAAACCGACCATTAATATTATTTTCTTTTCCATTATTATTGTAAGACCTTTAATATAGAATATATAGTACATGTACTATAATTAAATGAAAACACAGATAGTGAAAATATTTTCGTTAAAGCTTTATATAATAAATTGTTTAAATTGATAATCTGTCGAAGTACAAATGCTGTGTTATTTCAGGTGAAAGTACTAGTTACAAACATAGCAAACTCGAACCCATCATAAATACATTAAAAAAATATGTAAGACTTGACTTGATTCACTTGTCTTGTCACTGAAGATAAAAAAAAACAACGGGACAGGTATTCTTCTTTTTCGTGTCGTTGGAACGTAAAATTGAAGACCCTTATTTACTTTATAAATATGGCCATTTAATCTGACGAGCCCAGAATGAAGCCACATTTACGGCATTTTCAGTGGCAAACCAAACGTCTCTCGACGTGCAGGTGTTGGGGCACGAAGAGCATGAAAGTGGATGCGACATGGTTTGGGGGCTAATAATTAACAGGCCATCCTTGTTTCGTCAATGTAACCAGGTAGGCAGGTATATAAATTGACATTGACGTGTAACATTGATGCCCCAGAGAATGCGGTGATATTTAGACTGACTTCCTCGGTAAGTATCCCAGGGCTTGTGTCAGTGTGATAAATTTGATCTTAGATTTTATGTGTAATATGTACGTTCCCATTAAAAGCATTTCTAGCTTCTAACATAACATACCATCACGCCTGTCGTCCTCGGATGATTAGGCAGAGATATACTAACAACATTTCGCCGTTATATTTTAGGCCCCATATAATAGGGTCGAGCATATTACCATCAACCGGGTACGAATCCAAACTCCGAGCTGCTACTGAGAATATCATAGAAAAACCCAATAACACTTTGCTCGTCCTGAGAACAAGATTTTAAACCTCTCTAAAGTATGACTTCTTTTTGTTTCAATTAGACCAATATTAAAGGTTCTTTTGAATTGTCAAAACTAGTTACACAGTTCCAAGAAGTCCATCTTGTGGAGAAGAACCGGCAAGAAACTCCACAAATACTGTTTTAAATTAAATAAATATTACAAAAGTCTTGCTCGGTAGTTGAACTTACGACCACAGAACTGTAGCGACATCTGTCTAGCTACATTCGAACTACGTTAATCCTACATCGCGCAAGTGAAATTTGCACGCGAGATAGGATATATACAACCACCAAACATCAACCGTTGGGCAGTAGCCCGCCAGGCACAACACCTCGCCTGGTCGGAGGATCTTCCTTTACCTCTTTCCGTCCATGGAACCAATAAGGCAGTTTCTATTCGAGTTTTAATAGTAGTAGCATTAAATTTTCTCACCGTCACACCGCGTGTTGAAGCCTCTACTAAATTATCCACCCGATCAGACGCCTATGGATAATAAACAAACAATTACATTCCGTGAATATTGTTATTAATTAACCAAAATACTTATTCAGTTATGTCTGTGACTGTTTGGGGCAGATAAGAGTTACAATTGTTTGTTATTTTATAGACTAGTAATCGTTTGTAAAATAAATTTTAGTGTATTACATAATATATATTGTAATACACTAAAATTTATTTTTGTAATATTTTTGTAATGTATGTAGATAGATTTTTTTTTGTATGCATAAATTGTAATACACACTGTACGTAGGTAGATTTTTTTGGTTTTAATAGAGGCAGTAATTCTATAGTCTATGGAAGATCTTATTTAAGCTGTCTCTCATTGTAAATACATACCGCGATTTTCTTCTTAGCTATAGTCATCAACGCATAGCCTGTTGGCTGTAAATCAAATTGTTGTAATAAAAATAAAATTATTATGAAGTAGGTACAAATCACTGAAGTTTGTTAATAAATATGTACATTTTGAATATTATATTATATATTATTAATGAATATATAAGTATTTAGGTATTTCTAATTAAAATATATAGTATATATATGATTACAATAATTTCATTTCATATATTATTATTATTTTTGGGATAAGTAAATTAATATTATTTTAATTAAAAATACTCGCGGCCAAATATTGATTGGTACCTTAGCAAAACTAGATTCCCCCATTCATACGCTATGAACGTAGTGATTTTAATAATAATAATAATAATAATTTATTTATTTAAAGTAACTTGACTCACTTAGTAACAATAATTAATTAAACCTATGTGCAAACACGATCACTGCCACTCTCTTAACACTGAGGTGGACAGCTTGCAGCAGCGACTCACGTACAGACAATCGAGTCTGCAGGCCACACAGCTCAGGATAAGGTTGGGGCTGGCCCGTACGCGGCGCACCAGGGAAGCGCACCGTTTTCTCATAGTTGTATAAAAACAATCAACTCGAGCTTCCGCAAACATCCCTGATGCACTACAAAAACGGGGCAACCCCATCAATATCCTGAACGCATTATTATATTGTATGCGAAGGGCGCTGTACGATTTCTGCGTGTAATCGGCCCACAAACTGCACGTGTAAAACGAAGTGCAGTACGCACTTATTATTGATTTTGCAGCTGGATTGTCATTTAGATTCACCGTCATCAACCCAATTATTCCCATCCCACTGCTGGTCACAGGTCTCCTCTAATTTGAGAGGAATAATGCTATAGTCCACCACGCTAGCCTACTGCTTGTTAGCAGACTTCACACGCCAACGAGAAAATCCCTCAAGCAAGCAGAGCTAAATTAAAGAACATTTCTAATTTTTAAATTAATTTTAAGAAAAATACTTACTAGTCTCGAATGTGGCATCATTTGATTGGGCATCCCGCCCATACCTGGCATGCCTCCAGGGCCCTTCATTCCCCCCATGCCCATCGAGCCCCCAGGGCCCTGCATTCCCCCCATGCCCATCGGGCCCCCAGGGCCCTGCATTCCCCCCATGCCCATCGGGCCTCCAGGGCCCTGCATACCAGCCATGCCCGACATTCCGCCCATACCCGGCATTTTACCCATCCCCGGCATTCCTCCCGGATCTTGCATTCCTCCCATACCTGGCATTCCTCCCATATCTGGCATTCCTCCCATACCTGGCATTCCGCCTCCGGGACCCTGCATTCCGCCTGGACCACGCATTCCTCCCGAACCTGGTGAATATCCTGAGGGTGAAGGGCCTTCGTGCATACCTGGTGGAGGAACTCCTCCCCCTCCTCCCCCGCGACCTGGTAGCGGCCCGAGGTCTCGCGATCCTGGTGGCAGACCCATATTACCTGCTGGCATACCTGGGTGATAACCTTCAGGGAAATCACTTTCAGATCCCGGTCCCGGAGCAGACATTTCTCCACCCATACGGAGGGGTGACTTGTGGGCCGTATAATCAAAGGATTGATACTCCCCGCCTTGTCTTTTGGGAGAATTTTCTCCTGATACTAGATCCCCTCCCATTTGTCCTATTGACAAACCCATGTCCCCTCCAGCTATATTTGGTTTATAACCATCAGGAAAATCTCCTTCAGACCCTGGTCCCGGTTGAATTTTGGGTCCGCTACCTCCACCACCCCTCTGGAGTGTGTAAGTGTCGACATCTGTTATCTTTTCTCTTGAATCAGGATAATCCGATGGTGGGTACCCACCACCTTCTCTAAAAGCAGCTGACTTAGATTGGGAATATTGTCCTGCATTAGGCTGAGGCGCTTGTCCATAGTTTATGGGGTTACCTCCTCTAAGGATTGCTGGGGTTTTCCCTGGAGAGCCGTAACCCATTTCAGGATTCCCTGACAACTGCGATGAGTATGGACCCGATCCTAGACCCGAAAAACGCTCTGCTGGGTCCCCTTCGGGACCTAAAGCAAAATTATTTTTAGGGTAAGCGGGCAGAAAACGAGCCATGTTACCATCCTTCATCACATCTCCGTAATCTAGTTCCGCCAATGATCTAAGTGCTCTGTTCTCATTCTCAGGTGGCTCTCTAGGATTATCAAAGCCTTCTTCTGACCCCTGTTTGTAATAAATAGGGGGCAATTTTTCACCATTTCGTAATGGCCCTTGTATATTGTCCATGTAGTCTTGATTTCCATTCTGAAAACGGAAAGATATGTAAGACTGCTAGTAATTATAACTTCAAGACGACCAACACCTCAGTCGGCCTGTGACCATGGATGCTGTAAAGGATCCGAAACGTTGGGTTAAAATAATATCAATATACCGCGATAAAATCCGTAAAAAGTAGTTTTATTTCAACTACAAATCATATCAAAATCGAAAGCACGATTACAACTTACTGAATACTATTCCGTAAATTCGCATGCATTTAACTATTTCATTACGATTTTTTAAGCGTGGGTTATACGTTTACTCAGTTATAAATTAATTTAGCCAAACTTTTATTAATTATGTTTTTTTTTGGTGATAATGGGTCAAACGGGTAGGAGGCTCACCTGATGGTAAGATGGTGAACTCGGCCGCTCTTAGACATTTGCAACACCAGAGGCTTTCATTTGCGTTGACAAACCCCGTAGAAACTGTTTAGGTTTCTTAAGAGAGGGAGTTAGTAAACTGACAGTAAATGGGATTCCCATGCTGTCAGAATAGTCACTCCCTCAACGAGATCCAGTAACCTTAATCACTCGCAGAAACACAACTATTGTTGATTCACTGTGGTATTCTTTAAGGCGGAGTACTTCTATGCCCTACCTCTCGACGTGTAACTGTATATGTAACTGTGATTTGTCCCAAAAGTATAAAAAAGAAAGCAACAGACATACAATAATGATTACAGATAGTAAATTTTTAAATAATTTTAGCTTTTATAAATAATATTATTGAAGGCCCATTGCATCACTGCACACACTGTTTTTGGCAACAAGGGTGTAATTTTGAACTTCTTTGATCGTCTCTACTCTCTTGAGTGTTTGTTGAAGATAGAGAGGTGTGGAAGAAGAGTGGGGAGGCCATTGCCCTGCAGTAGGAAGCTACACGCTAATAATATCAATAATAACTCTCTTGAGTAGAGTTGTCTTATTACGTACCATGTAAGACCCGGACATCTGTCGTCTCCAAGCAAATGGTAGACTGTGGCCCCAAGGGTTCTGCATACACAACACATTACACATCATTATCACCTTATTTACTGTTCAACTGCTGGCTTCTCATTTGAGAGGCATTAGCCTCCACGCTAGTCTACTCTGGGTTAGCCGACGATATAATTGGTTTGATGATGATGATTATCCAGAAAGGGAATTGGTATTATCTAGCATGGGTTTTTCTTCATTTTAAATTAAAAGGCAACAAACTTACTTGAGGTCTTGGCTTTACCAGCTGCCGGGCAACTGGTTTAGGCTGAAATATTATCAAAAAAATAAAGGATGGCCTGTTTATGCATATGTCAAAGATTTGATTTGTTCACGAAATGTTAAAAGATTAGAATAATACTTTAACTCCCTCTCAACTCACTTTATTTCTTTTCTATACCTATGTACTTCACATACACAATGTCAAAATATAATATATTCTCTTTTCCAATAAAAATAAGTAATATTAATGTTGTATTACCGTAGGCTTTGGAATGTTTCCCCAATAAAAGTCATGCTGAAACCAAAATGTAATAAAATTTCAGACAGTGTATAGGTACATGTATATATGTATCTTTTAACTAATAAGTTGAACTATATGAAAGCCAACTAAGACATGTTAATTTTGCAGGTAAGTACAGGTGGCGGAAAACCAAACCATATAATACTCAAAAAAAGTTATGCAGGACTAGAAAATCAGAACTGTCATATCCCCAGGCAGTGGGACGGACGGTAACGCTACGGTAATTTCCGCCCCCTGGGGAGGTGACGGGGTGTGTCGGACTCCGCCCAACATGGGCGTCTACCACATAAAAACCTGTCAACGCCGCCGGCCCTATTGCCGGGGGCTATTTGCGAAAGCATGCACCCCGACCCCGGTGGAGGTACAATTAACACTGTATGCCCGTAAGTTCAATTTTGTGCACCTAAGCATCCACTTTACTTTAAGATGAAGATTAGGATGTTGAAAAGACCAGAAGAAGAAGAGAACAGCTTTAGAGGGAGACTTACGCCTAAACTTGGAGTATATTCCTGAACCGGTGCTGGCGCTTTCGGTGGATTCTCTCGCTGAAATTATACAAAATACACTTTATCCTTTTCTATATAAGATTTTGTTTTTAGATTACAGTTTTACTTGTTTGGGCAATTGAAAGAAACTGAGGTGGTGGGGCTAGAAAAAGCTCAGTATAGTTTTGACCTTGATTGTCTGTATTAATTCTCGATCGTGTGCCGCCCTAGACGGAATGCCCTGAGCAATTGCTTAAGTAGCTTAAGAGCTAATCCAGGACTGCCAATATTTCGAGGTTGTTCGCGTCATCATCATCGACCCATTATTGTCCCACTCCGAGAGGAAATCCGGGCTCAGCGGATCTCCTCTCATTTGAGAGGGATTAGGCTATAGTCCACCACGCTAGCCTACTGCGGGCGGAGAAAATCTCTCAAGCATGCAGGTTTCCTCACGATGTTTTACTTCACTGTGTGAGCAGTGATAAATTGTCATATTATCAGTATAATATTGTAATTTGTATAGTAGAGTCCTAATTTGAGGCTTAAGTATATATGAGCATGACTTTGGTCCCCCATCATGCATATCCCAGTATAAATGCAATAAACGATACCACTATAGTTCCTTTCACGGATGAATGTCGTTGCAAGTTTCGCTTGTGCGATGCAGGATTTGATGATGTCATCGATAGAATAGCAATTGGTTTCGTAGCACAACATAGATGTCGCTAAATGGATATTAAAATTAACTTTCCTTTTCATACTTACGGCAATCTTTCTCTGATGCTGTGGTAATTAAAAATAATTGTAATAATTAATGCACTTATTTCATGTGTTGTGTGTATTCATTATTGCAATTGCATTACATAAAACGTTTAACGAAAAACTTTAAGTAATATCCGGCGTTACAAACTATAATTAAAATACGTAGGTATGAAGAAACTAGTGTTTAGAAATCTAGTACAATATTTTTCACCCGATTTATTTTTTTCTCATTTATTCTTTATTTTTACTATTTTAATCCTCTTTTTTTCAGATACTCACTTCGCGTTTCCCTCTTTCTACTAGATGCTTAGCATATAACTGAAAAATAAAACTTCTTGTATTGACTTTCATTTCATATATTGCATTGAAGCTTAGATAATGATAAAAAACCGATATTTTTCTTACCGCCCATCTGTGTGCGTCTTCTTCCCACTGTAAAACACGGCCAAATGTTAATAAGATCGTTTTGAAATTGTGAAAGTGGGATAGCGTCATACTACATGTAGAGCAGCATCTCTTTCTGACAACGGTAAAATAATTGCGTTACGTAATACGCCATCCCTTATAGATAAAACAATGTATGTTTTATCTATAGTTTCAAAGAAAACTACCCCCATTTTAAAATAGTGGAATTATCTTTTAAAAAAATATATACTCTTTATTAGTATTTATTACATTGTTCTTAATAATTAGGGAATAAATTACTTGGAGAACAGAAATTGAAACAACGTATTCGGCTAATGAAAACGGAAGAAGATTTATTTATAATAATAACTATTAGTCTATGGCGCTATTGATGGAAATTGTTGAGTATTTAGAGCATACAATAAAAGCACTATTTCAATTTTGTATGTCTAAGAAAAATCGATAGAAAAAAATAAACTAAAAAATGTAAATAAAAACTATAAGTTTGAACTTTGGCATCCAAGATTTAACTTGTATTATGGATGCGTTCGGATTTAGATAGTATAAGAAAAATCCATACTAAAAACCCTACTCCGTTTTAACATAGAATGTTTCGTGATTTTATAAATAAAATTTGATTTTAATTTATTAGTTTTTAACTTACATTTTTCATAACTTTTCCGTGTTGTTGCGCCTTAAATCAATAAAACATATTAATCTGAAGCCATTCTTCTTCTATATAATAAAAATAGATAAAAAATTTACCCCTTCCTCGGCTATTAGACTTTTGAACTCGTCCCACTGTAAAATAATATTATTTTGAATAGGTAGATACCATCACACCTATCGTCCCCGAAAGGTTAGGCAGATGTGCACTAATGTGCACCCACGATTCGCCGGTATGTTTTAGGTCCCATGTAACAGGGGGCGAGCCTATTGCCATTAACGGGCACAAAGGGATGGTGTATGGAAATATGTAAAAGAACTTCTCAAAAATTAACATGATAACTTTAACCAAACTATGTTCTATAAAATCATTTAGATAATAGGTTTACCTTATTTAAAGCTGTCAATCTTTTTGGCTGTAAAAAATATATGCTTATACTGATGTGTTCAAAAATTTTAATCCTCAAATGAAAAACCTAAGAAGCCATATATATGTATAGTAACTTATGTACATTCCTTGAAGATTAAGAAGGGCAGGCATGGTAAATAGGGTAGGTAGGGTAAAGGCCTACGCAGACCGGGACGGCATGGCAAGGGATTTTAATTTTTACTAATGGACATTCAAACGTATCACCATAGAAATACGACTTAAATTGCTATGCTTTAAAATTATGCCGTGGCATCGAAAGGGATCGGACTGCAGGAGCTGTCTAGGCGTACTTTGTCGAGCCGCGGCATGCCGTGGCATGCCGTGGCAAGACGCTGGAATGCTGCGGTGTCTGATCGTGCGCTGACTGACGGCAAAATAGCTTGCCATGCCGTCCCGGTCTGCGTAGGCCTTAAGATGTACAGTGTAGATAGGATAATAATACGAGATCTGGCTGCAGAAACACTACGTTCATAGCGTACATAATCAAAATCTTTTATTAGGCATAATTAGAACTGGGGGAATCTATTATTGCCAAGGTGCCAATCAAAATTCGCACGCGTGATTTCTTTTCCTAAATATTGTCATTTACCAAAAATGCTAATGCTTTGTAGCAAAAATGCTACAAATTACTTATTACCTGTTATGACGACCCGTTTAGCTCAGCGGTAGTTAACGCTGCCTGCTGTGCTATGGGTCCCGAGTTCGAATACCGGTGGGGACAAATGTTTGTGTGATGAGCATCGACATTTGTATCTGAGTCATGGATGTTTCTATGTCTAATATGTATGTGTTTACAAAAAAAAAGTATATATGTAGTATATCAACCACCTAGTATCGGTAACACAAGCCACGGAACTATATCATCATCAACCCATTAACGTCCCACTGCCGGGCACGGGTCTCCTCTCATTTGAGAGGGATAAGGCTATAGTCCACCACGCTAGCCTACTGCGGGTTGGTAGACTTCACATGCCATCGAGGCAAATCTCTCAAGCATGCAGGTTTCCTCATGATGTTTTCCTTCAACGTTTGAAGCTTGTGATATATATACTATATGGCGCTGTGTAATAATGTCCAGAAATATTTATTATTATGATTCACACAGGTAATAAGTTACACAATTAATAAAAAAAATATTTTTTTATTGAAATTTTGGCAAAAATAGATTCCCCAGTATTAAGTAGGTCTGAAGGCAGAGGAGATAGGGTAACTATCATAGGTATTTAGGGTACTGTTAATCCGAACAATATTGTAATATTGTATAGAATCGTTAAATTAATTAACAGACAGAACTGTGTTGTTGGGGAGTTTGTTGCGCCGCTTCTTCTTCCCAACAAAAACACTAGGAAGCAGTGAAGGGCGGGCGTTTTTGGGGGCTGTCTTTATTGTCGACGTTCAAAAAGAGCCATTTAAATTTGGCCTACTTTGAATAAATGATATTTTGATTTGATTTAATTTGATTTGAACAGAAGGAACTTACCAAGTCCATTAGTTCAATGTTATCTTCTGGAGTGAACTGTCTTCCATCGCTTTTAGGAAATACTTTTTCGCCGTATTCATCTTCCTGTAAAACATAAAAATTAGCCGGCTGGTCTGCAGCTCATTTTTTTATATATATTTTTTTTAACATTGCCATCTAGTTTCGTGGTAAGCAACGAGGCTTCTGTTACGGACGCTAGATGGTTGATATACTACATAAATACTTTTTTTGTAAATACATAGTTATTATACTCGGACACACCCATAGCACAGCAGGCAGCGTTAACTACCGCTGAGCTAAACGGGTCGTTAATTTACATGCTTTGTGTACGTAAATTGTTGCATGTCAAAAATTATAAAATAATTGTACATGCTGCCTAACCTTTCGGCGGCAACAGGCGTGATCGTATATGTTTAAAATAAATAAAAAAGCCAACAACACTGCTCAATTGGGACCAATATACCTATGAGGTAAAGGCAATCATTTATAATCCCCGACGCAAAAACGATAGGTTGTTATAAGTTTGACGTTTCTGTCTGTGGCATCGTAGCTCACGAACGGATGAACCGATTTTGATTTCGATTGTTTTGTTTGAAAGGTGAGTTAGTCGGGAGTGTTCTCAGCTATGTTTGATAAAAATCGGCCCAAGATAGTCGATAAAAATGTGTCGAAGGCTTTTTAAAATTTTAAATTGCTTGTCTTAACTTACCACTTGTTCCAAAACTTTAAGTCCTGTGAGACCTGATCGCCCCTGTAAACGAAAAAAGAAAAAGAAAAATAGATTTTCGATTAAAAAAAATATTGCAGAAAAACTTTAATCCACGAAAACTGAACGGTTCGAGTTGTGACGCTTTCATACTTACAACTGGTTTATATGGCTCTCGATTCTGTAAGAAAAAAAAACAATAATAAAAATAATTTGAACTATACTTAATACGTTATTCAATTTTAATATTTGTTTGTATTAATCATTTATTAATTTACATTTCATACATTCATAATGATATACATTTACATTTGATCTATTTACATTAAGATATTATTACAGTAACATATAAAAAATAACTAATTTTTCTTTCAAATTTGATTTCCTTAATTCCATATTTATTATGCTTATGTTACGAATAAAATACTAGATGGTTGTTAATAAATATATGTATAAGTATTAAACAAAGAAACATTCATGCCTCAGGTAATTAATTATATATAATTTTTTAACTATTTATCATATAAAATTAGAAATATAAACTATTCATTCATATATCCGTGTTCTTCGCATAAAATACATATGTTCCTACAGGGGAACTACTTCGAACCCGGGACAGTTATCAAGAAGTTGTAAAGAAGTTGGCAGCCTTAATACCGCTACAAGAGCAATGAAGGGGTTATTGCTCGTATCCTAAAAACAAGTAAAATCTGATTAACTCACCATCATAGTTTTGGGCAGGTAATGCTAGAAAAATAAAACAATAATTTAACATAATCAAATAAATTAATAATTCGCATAAATGGTGTTAAGCCAACATGCTCTATGTTATGTATGCTTAATTCCTAAGTAAAGCATACATTTGCCCTAGAAAAGTGAGATTATTTCGAGCAAATGGAGCTGCCTGACTGGGGAAGTACCTCCGCCTTACAAAAGACTGAAGTGAAACAACAATAGTTGTGTTTCTGCGAGAGTGACTATTCTGACAGCAGGAATACCATTAAAAAATCCCCTATTTAAGAAAACTGAAACAATGCACATTTTTTGTTTTTCTTAAAAAAAAGGAGGTAGAATCGTTTCTACAGGGTCGACAACACGAGAGCGACACTTCTGGTGTTGCAAACGTCTATATTAAACATTCTTCTTATATTTCGAATAAAACCCAGCACTAACATTTTTATTTTTATTGTAAACATTTACCTAATATGCACTTGTACATGTCTATGATATGTAAGGCTCTATTACTGAAAGGCGGACGTAATAAATTCTGACGTAATTAATTGGGTCTTTATTACTGACATTCAAAAAGAGTTTATTAGGTATATTTGACCTGCTTTGAGAAAATGATTTTGATTTTGAATTTGTGTTTGTTTTTTATTCGTTTACTTACAATAGGTAGACCATTTGGAGGTATTTTCTGGTGGAATTGTTCCATAGACGAGACAATAGTGCCGTCATCAATGGATGGGTACTGAAAAGAAATATTATAATATGAAAGCTGATTATGATATTACTGCGATACGAGCTGTGGTAGCCTATTGGTGTAGGTGGACTGAGATGTCAAGGATCATGTGCGTATTTATCACAAGCTCAAACAGTGGAAGAAAAGATCCTGATGAAACCTGCATACTTCAGATTTTCTCTACCAACGCGCAGTAACCTAGCGTGGTGGACTATTGTCCAATCCGTCTCAAATAGAGGAGACTCGAGCCCAGTGGTGGCACGCAACAGCGCAGTTATTTTGCCAAAATATTCAATCACCGGATACGGTCACCGGATTGGTACCGGATACGGTAAGTGTTTATTAATGCCAGATCCGGATTTCAATCCCGACTTAAATTAGATCATATAATCAGGACTTATTAATTTTCTATCCTCTTTATTTCCGATCATTCTGTCTGATGAGGAGGGAAGTGAAAACTGTGTTCGTACTCCTCATATTTATTTATATAATTAATTTCGTTGCAGATTCCAAGGCAATATAAATCATTACCCTGAGTCACGTCGGGCTTCATTGTCTCGTCGATTTTTTGGATGGTAGCTATCGTTAATACTGGCTTACTGAAGTTGCAGTTAGGGGGACTTAATGTAGCGAAATTGTCACAGAAAACATCTATATGTATAATGAACTTATTCATCATCACATCCACCGTTAGACGTCAACTGCTGGACATAGGTCTCTCTCTCCCAAGGATCTCCACGACGACTGGTCATGCCGTCCAGATCCACTAGTCGTCGTCCAAATCCTTGGCGCATGATCCGCCCGCATCCAGCGGATTCCAGCGACTTTTACCAGGTCGTCAGTCCACTTTGCCGGGGGCCTGCCCACGCTGCGTCTTCCAAAACGTGGTCACCACTCTAGAACCTTCAAGCCCCATCAGCCGTCCAATCTTCGAGCGATGTGCCTTACCCACTGCCACTTGAGTTTGGCGATTCTTCGAGCTATGTCAGACTATGGACTTATTAATGGAAATAAATAGTATCTTAAACCCTTACCCGTCCAGTGACAGTGGCTGGGACATAATGAGATTTGTGTGTTTTTACTCCCAATTCCTGAAAACGAACAATATAAAATTAATTTCAGATCAGATGGTGGAATTGGAGGATTGGATAATCCTCCAATTCAGATGAGCAAGCTGCAACTACAGCCCGTCTTTCATTTAGGGTTAGACAGTAGTGTACTAATGTAGCCACTTTTTTTTAAGTGTGGAAAAATCCTTTACGCGCCTTCCCGCTGCCTAGGTAGGCGACGGGGTGTCGGATTCCGCCCAATGTGAGCGTTTACCGACTAAAAAACCGCACCCGTCAACGCTACCAGCCCTATTGCCGGGGCCATTGGATTCGCGAAAACATACACCACAACCCCGGCGAACTTTTGAAACCGTGCAACTAAATTCAATTAAATTCGACAATTCAAAGTACCTGTATTGGTCTAATTGAAATAAATGATTTGATTTGATTTAATTTGAATGTAGGCCCTAGTTTTCCGATATGTATTCAGATACCATATTATGATGATAACTACTACCATTCTACAACACACATTTTCGACGGCTCGATTAATGCAGAGGCTGAGCAATCAGCTTGTACGTCGTGGATTGCGGGTTTGATCCCCCACATGGAGCAAATATTTATATGATCTATATGTTGTTGTACCGAGTTTGGGCTTTTATGTATGCGAAAATTTGTATTTGTAACCGTAGTGTGGGGAAACGTTTAAAAATACTCCGCGTTGCTACAGAGAATTTTAGTTCTATAAAAAATTGTTTGCTCCACCTCGTAATCGAGCTCAGGACTTCTACCAGTTCAAAGTGAGCAATTACGCCACTTCAATGAGACAATAAATAATCAACGACGCTAATGCGATGATGAGCAAGATGATATTTACCTTCAAGTCATCGGAATCAAAAAACGAAGGAAAATGGGAAGGACACGCTGGTCCGAAGACATTTATTAATACATCCACTATCACAATCCATGGTACCTTCAACATTTCTCGAAGCAACACTGAATTAAAAACCAATAAACTCCAAGTAGAACCAATTTGGAGAAAATCGAAAGACATAATGAAAAACAGATAAAAAGATAATCGAATTGTGCTGTTTCATACCGATTATTACTGTTTCATTCTTGTTCAGCCTACTAAGAATAAAAATAAGGTTTTATTATTTTCAGATGACGAGGAGTTTACGGGTAGTTAGGTCCCGCCAATATTGGTTGAGTCAGACCACAAGCTACGTTTTTTTTTTTTCAAAGTAGTGTTAGTATTGTAGTGTGACCAGTGGACTGTAGAGTCAGCTGTCTCAAAGGCACCACTTTTTTTAAATCACGTGCTCAAATGGTGAAAAAAATATCGTGAGGAAACCTGCATGCGTGAGAGATTCTCTTGATAGCATGTGAAGTCTGCCAACGCGCACTAGCTTGGTGGACTAGAGCCTAGGCTCTCTTTGAGAGGGGGCCCAACAGTGGGATAGTAAATGGATTGATGATCCTATTAATTTTAAATTTCATCCTACCGAGTGTTACAAGATTATTTAGACGTGGAATAAATGAAAGTAAAAGAGTATACCATCAAACATTAAAGCGGCAATTCTCCCTCGAATTTTTTACAGCTATGCAAAATGAACACACGTTTCGAACTCTTTACACCACTTTCACAGTCAATCAGAAAGGAAATGAGACTAAATGCTTTAATCCTCTACCCGATAGCAACAGAAAGAGACCAAAAAATGAGCTTGAAATAGGCGAACGGGAAAGTAGAAAATAAGGGAAAAGTGACCTTTTAGTTTGAACACTAAATAGCTGTTGCAGAAAAACCAGTGTGAAAATCTATACTTCCACTAGCTGACCCAGCAAACGTTGTTTTGCCACATTATAGGGGTTGGTGGACTACCCCTAACTTTTAGGAGGATGAAAAATAGATATTGGCCGATTCTCATAGATACCGGATAAGCACAAAAAATTTCATCAAAATCGGTCGAGCCGTTTCGGAGGAGTATGGCAACGAAAACTGTGACACGAGAATTTTATATATTAGATAACACTATTCCATCACATTATGTACTCATTATCAGACAGACACTTTCGCATGTAATATTAGTATGGATTATAAAATACGATCCCAAACGCCATGCTGCTAAACTGATAGTGTCATAAAAAACGTCTAAAAACAAAACTCTTTGCTCAAACTAGGAATTCGAACGGAGATTCCCGTGCGTGCCATGTGTTTGCCAACATAAAAATATACTGCCTGACAGTATATTCCCTATTGATACATTCTAGATCCATAATTTTTATCAGAACTTCTGAATGACATCTATAAAGTCCCGCTGTGGCGTAAATTCTCACTGTTTTCACTTTGATCACACCGAAAGTTCCTTATCTTTATCGATACTGCCACAATTTCGACCTTAATACCTTCGCCCGGGTTCCATTTATGAAAAAAAAAACATACACAATGAGTTATAAAACTCAGAAATTATAGCAACCGTAAAATATAGTTTTGCAACTGAAGTGATTCCGCAATAAATGTATTCACATTTTTTTTTCTTTATTTTTACATATTGGAGAATCAGAGAATAATGAGAGACGATTTTTCTTATATCACGAGAGAGCCAAACAAGCTTACAGTTACCGCAGCCTATGGACGTTTGCAACGCCAGAGGTGTCGCACGCACGTTGCCAACCCAGCAAAAACCCTTTTCCCTCCTTTTTTAAAGAAAAATACAGTATTCCAATACTGGCAGTACTGTCACTCCCCTGAATAGCTCTGGCAACGTTACTCACTAGCAGAAACACAGCTATTATTGTTTCATAGCGGTCTTTTGTAAGACGGGGGTACTTACCCAATCGGGCAGCTCAATTTTAGCGAGAAATCTCAGTACAAAGAGAAAGCCCTACCTCTGTATATACCTATCTGATTAAAGGACGCAAAACTAAGCTATGAACTCCGCTAAACATGCCTGCTCTAGTACTATAATTCTTAATAACCCAATGCACACACGATAAACTAAATATCCCGCAACGTAAGCATTTCCAATCGTCTCCTATCAGCTATACGCACACATTAAGCGATATTTATCTAGCCATAAAGACTCCATTTTGCACGCTGTAACACGGGCCCACGCTGGGCCGTGGCGATTCAATTTAGTTCGTGTAACAGGGTGTTTATGTTAGAACGTTCTATATTTGAAAATGTATATAATACTATTTTATTAGGTAAAAAAATAACTAATTCTCTATGGTCTGCCGAACTTAGGGAAATTAGTAATTTGGTTATTTAAATGGGTTAGAATATATTATGTAGTTAGTTTGAATAATAATTATTATTTTTATTACTACGCCTTTATTTTATTATCACTAGTGATCACCCAGTGATCGACTATGCGGCAGGCATACATGTGAAAGTATGTAGGTATGTCTGTCTGTCAGTCTGTCTGTCTGTCTGTTACCTCTTCACGCTTTAACCGGTGAACCGATTTACATGAAGTTTGTTACGGAGAAAGTTTAAGTAGCGGAGAAATGGGCTAGGTTTTTGTCCTGGAAATCATCCCTTAAAGCACTTAAAGGGGGTGGAAGTTTATATACGTGACCGATGAAGTCTTGATAAGAAATAAATAAACATATTGAATAAAATCACTAATTATATTAATATATAAAAAAAAACTAAATATACACAAAACGTATAAAGAGAAGTTCTGTTTCACTTTATTTACGTTTGCCAAAGAAAAACTAATCAATCACTTCAAATAAATATTTTTGAAACTTACTTTCTTATCAAGCTAAGCAAATAAATTACCAGAAACAGCAAAAATAACAGTCTGTATAAAATTTCTTCCAAAATGTTACTTATTTTTACACATTGGTAATAAATAAAAGTTTCCGAACTTTGGTAACATTCCCCGCTTATCGTATAAGTACATGTGCACTTAAAACTTTTGACTTCTTTTTTCGTTTTACTTATTTCGAAGTAATATATGTTCTTTTTTTTAATTCAGTTTTATTATGTTTATTATAGCCTTCCTTCGGACATGCATTATTTTCCTTTAGTAATCGTAGTTTGTCCTATTGTTCCACTTTTGCGTGTCCGTTTGCCAGGTGGCAAAGGCCTCCTCCAATCTTCTCCATTCAGGCCTTTCTATGGCCACTCTACCCCATGTTGTACCCGCGACTTGCTTGATGTCATTTTAATTCAGTTATTGTAGATAAAATATGTAATTTTATCTTTATTGCATTACACACCTAACACATTTTAGCATTTATTAAAATCATTGTGTAAAGATATTGTCTTCAGTCTTCAGTAGAGGGTCTTTCTTCTGTCTTTCTTCTTCTTAATAAAAAGTATGAGGTCCGTGTTGCATGGCGAATACATCGTCGTCATTTGACGCCTTTTTTATGCCTAAAGGATTGCCAATAAGCATAGGGCCCACCTGATGGTATGCGAATGCCGTTAGCAACACCAAAGTTGTCGCTCGCCAGTTGCCTGCCCGAAACCGTCTAGGTTTCTTAAAATAAGGGAGTTGCTAAACTGACAACAAACGCAATTCCCATGGTGTCAGAATACTTACTCCCCCAACGAGCTCTTGTAACCTACTCACTCCCAGATATACAACTATTGTTATTTCACTGCAGTCTTCTGTAAAGCCCAGGTACTTCCCCAGTCAGGCAGGAGTCCCGCTATGCCCAGACCTGAATTAGCCTATAAGCTAGGCAATTGCTCAGGGTATCGCGTCTAGGGGGGCACACCATAGACGACCGAGAAAAAACGAGGGTACGAAAGTTAAAGCAATTTCAAATGTGGTGCTAGTGCTGGGGGCTAAAAAAATTCATCCCACATAACAAAAAAGTTATACCAAAACCCAAAACATAATAAGACAACTGTTAAAGTGTGATGACCTTTTTTTTTAGCCCCTCCACCCTCGATTTTAGGGCATTCAGTTACATTAATCCGACACTGGATATGCCCTATTGCCTTGCTAAACGCTATCGTTATACATGCATACACTCACGCCTTTTTAGTAGGCAGAAACTACAGAATGCCACGCGCTACGGTCCCTGCATACCACTTTTGCCTCGTCCACATTCATACATCTCGTCATGCACGCACGCCGGTTACAAGTACTGCGTACCTGACCTTTTTGAAGGAGTTCACAATCGTTATCTTAGCGAAATAAACCTGTGATACCTTAGCGGTGTAACCAGTGGAGTGTGAAAGTCCTGAGTATGATCCCAAGGTCACATATGCTCCAACGGCGAAGAAAAAGATCGCTTGGAAACTTCCATCCCTGAGATATCGTCTTGTTGGTATGTGAAGTCTGCCAACCCGCACCATGCCTGCGTGATAGCCTAAGCCCTTTGACGTCCAGTCTGCAGTAGTGACTCTATATGTATATTATATATAAATGTATAAGTATAATCTTTTTGTATTTTTTAGCTTATTTCAAGCTAAGATTTTTAAATTTTTGATTAAGAAAGAAAAATTCAACCTCAGGCGGGACTCGAACCCGCGTCTTCTGGATCGGTACTCCAGACGCTCTGCCAACTGAGCCACCGAGGTATCCGCCTGAGGTTGAATTTTTCTTTCTTAATCAAAAATGTATAAGTATATTTTACTACGATTAAAGGCCTATTCAGATCTACCTAAGCAGTATTCACTGTTAACTGTAAAGCAGTAGTCTGTTCACACCAAAGCGGATTTCGCTATCCTTGTAGGTAAAATACTGCGCAGTATTCTACCTACAGCAACGGCAGCGAATACCACTCAGGTCGCCGAGGAACTTGATACTAAATACCTGAGCGAAACCCGCACGGTATGTACCTCAACCTATTTATAGCGGCAGCGCGACTCTCTACGTAAGGGGTATTTTATCAATAATAAATGTTGATGGGATGAGTGGTTATCGGTTAATCATATTCATCAGCATCATCATTTAATCAATGGCTTCCCCCAAAGATTTTTTTTTGACCACCATTAATAACGCACGCCGACTGACAGCAACTGTCATTATGACATGTCACGTCAAATTGACAGTTTCAAAACGAGACACTTGAAGTAAGCGGGACAGAAGGATGAATATTATATAGAAGATACCATAAATATAAATAAAAATACTGTGCGCACGGTACTTCATCAACCATCTAATATCCGTCACACAATATTTGTTGCTTAAATCGGAACTAGATACCCATCTAGTTCCGATTTAAGCAACAAATATTGTTAATCTATATAAAAATATCCAGATAATAATAGGTATATTCGAAGAAAAAGTAGTATGCAGGCATCGTAGCACAATGGCAGTGTGTAGTTCAAAGACTGTAATATACCTACTCCCAAGAGAAAATGACGTGAGTGTATGTATGTAACAACATTATAATTTTTATATAGTAAAAGTAAAAAATACTTATTAATACCTGTTTAAAAAAAGTTCAATTTATAAGTTGATGAATAATTAAAACTTTAATCATTTACTCGCAGTCCGTTTTACATGCATTTACATTTTATTAACAGACTCGCAGACTGCGGAGGTTTTAATGTGAATAAATTAAGAAAAAAATAAACAAATGGTAAAACGAACACTATGTTTAATTATGCATTTTCTAGAACCTATTTTGCGGAGCTAATTATTATCGTCTAGTAAAAAAAATGTAAATGTTTAAATACTTAAATGCCTCTTTTTTTTACAAACAAGCTTACGGTCGGCCTGATGGTAAATGATTATCGTAGCCTATGGACGTCTGCAACACCAGAGGAGTCGCTCGTGCGTTACCAACCCGTTTTAGGTTCCTTAGAATAGTATTTACCTACGAAATGGGTGGTACTTTAACTGTAAATCCCCTTTTTTGATGTCTGCATTATTCCATTTATATAAAAAATAAACAAGAAATGTACAGCCGTTCTGAAGCGACACGCTTAAATACGTAAAGCAATTATTTTTGATTTATCTAAATTACATACCATCACGTTTGTCGTCCCCTAAGGGTTAGGCAGATATGTACTAATGTACACCCACGTTTCGCCGGGTCGAGCCTATTGCCATTGTTCGGGCACAAATCCGAACTCTGAGCTGCTGAAAAACCCAATAACACTTTGCTCGACTTGGGAATCGAACCCAAGACCTCTTGCTCGACAGTCGCACTGTACGACAAGTAGACCAACGAGGTAGTCTTCTAAATTAAAATAAATACATCATTCATTTATGCCCACTCCCATTCACGTTATTTTATTTTTAATCTAAATCAAAATAATATATCCTCTTTAAATACAATTCCTATTTTGAATATCGGCAAATAAAAAGAAAAGACAAAATGGCCGCCAATGGAAACATTATCAGATCAAAGTAGCTACAATTTAAATGTTATTAAAAACAAAGAAGCAATCGTTGTACAGTTTTCAATGCATTTAAATCTACTTATTTATTCTTATCGCCTATGTCTTTTTAATTCAACTTTCCTACTTAGGTAAATGAGCTAAGTACGAAGGTTGAATTGTACCGTAAAGTAAGATATAAATAAATAAATAAAATAATTTCGTTCTTTATTTTAAGCTGCTCCAGACAAATACAAAATTATGATTAAGAAGTACCTAAGTTCTTATATTAAGCGATAATAGATAGATAGATAGAATATTCTTTATTGTACACCAAAATATTTAAAATACAGATTATAACTATGAAATGAAACTAGAAACTAATAAATACGTTTTTCTAATAAAATTAGAAACTAATAAATACGTCTTGTTACACTGCCGAGATTACGTACGTTAAATAAGTATAAATATGTTTGACCCCTCATCATCAACCCATTAATGTCCCACTGTTGGGCACGGGTCTCCTCTCATTTGAGAGGCTATAGCTGCCCACCACGCTAGTCTACTGCGGGTTGGCAGACATTACATGCCATTGAGAATATCTCTCAAGGCAATGCAGGTTTCCTTACGATGTTTTCCTTCACCGTTTAAGCATGTGGTAAATACGCACATAACTTCCGAAAAGTCAGTGGTGCCTTGGGTTTGAACTCGAGACCTCTGACATTTCAGTCCACTGGTCATACCGATAGGCTACCACAGCCTATAACCCTTTTGTTTGACCCACAAATGGCAATAAGAAGTAAGGGTCCACTCTCCATAGACACACTAGGTCCAAGATGCCTGTGCATCTCTCGGAGACTATTCCACGTAGCATTTTCAGTGCGTTGTCTCGAAAAAGGAGCTCTTCTTAAGCCTCTCTTGCGATTTATTCTTCTTCAGCGGCCATCACGGGGGGGATAAACCCATTACCACTTCAGCTTGCTAAAATCCGTTACGATCTCATGGAGAAATGCCAAGCATATAGATCTATGCTTCTGCTGCTGATCTATTTCTTCATGAGATCGTCGGCCTGTCAAAAATCACAGTCATGGCTCACTCAGCGAGCTAAGGACAGCCATAGCTCGCTTAGTGAGCCATGACTTTCTAATGAGGGCCCTAATAAGTGACTACATCTATATGCCATTAGTCATCCCTGATAACATCAAAGTTTAGCTTTATTCTTCTTTCATAGTTGGCACAAGTCTGTCTTTTGCTTAAATCCTAGCAGTAAGCGAGCGAGCACTAAGCCTCCCTAAACTTATGCCTTAGATACTTGTTAAGACGACCATTGACGGAGTATCTGTTCTATCGTGGTAATCCGTCGCTTAGTGCGCGGGGCACGCGTGCTAACTTGTTCTACATTCTTCTGGAAACATACAGCTGGGCGGTTGTGATACAAACGCGTCTAAGTGCATTAAATAACTAAAACTGACTTGTTGATCGTTGTGTGTATTTATCACTAGCTTTTGCCCGTGACTTCGCCTGCGTAGAATAAGTATTTTTTTTTTCAATCTGTTTATTTATTTCTACCCTCTTTTAAGGGGACTCAAACTATCTCCATTCCAAATTTCATCTAAATCGATTCAGCGGTTAAAGCATGAAGAGGTAACAGACAGACAGACAGCCACAGTTTCGCATTTATGGATTATGTCAATGGTGAAGGAAAACATCGTAAGGAAATCTACACGGGCAAGCTAAATTCAAGATGGTGTGTGAAGTCAGGCAACCCGCATTATGCTAGTCACTTATCCCTTTCGAATATGGAGTGTAACAGTAGGACAGTAAGAAAATTAATACAAGCGCAAAACCTCGAATTTGGTTAACTCAAAATAAAATATTAATTAAGATTGAGGTTTCTTACGAAACGTAGTGAATCGACGTGTCTAAATCATATTCCATTCTATTGGTTATTTCACACAAATAAGTATAACATTTGTCGCTTAACTGCTGATTAAGAAGCGACAATGACGGATAACATATTTTTCAACACAACTAGCGCAGTTACAAACACTACATGGTCCCGGTTGTTTCTATGATAATCAACTCTCGTCAGGATCTGCAAATTTAAGACACCAAAACACTGACAGGCAGTTCACTGTTAGCCTAAGATATCGGACTTGTCTAGTTACTGGTAAAAGGACCAAAATCTTTGGAAAAAGGCACAGATAATGAGAAGACGGAAATACCGGCCAGTATCTATATTTTTGCCCGTGAGTACACTGTCCACAACATGCACTCTATCCAGGCACTAGATCACTCTATAGCTAAAGGACTTAGCGACTTACAATCTTTATACTTTAAACAGATGCAACTTCTATCTGTTTTAAACTACAACATCAATCAGGAAATCACAGTAGTCCGCCGGGGTTGTGGTACATGCTTTCGCGGATCCCATGGCCCCGGCAATAGGGCTAGTGACGTTGACGGGTGCGGTTTTTTAGTCTGTAAACGCTCACATTGGGCGGAGTCCGACACACCCCGTCGCCTCCCCAGGCGGCGGGACGGTCCGTAAAGGATAAAAAAGGGGTCACAGTAGTACTAAGTAAAGCCTTCGAAAGGTAGGCTTAGCTTAGCCTTTTATTTATATTCCACGAGGGTGGCAATCAAGTTTACGGCCCGCCTGATAGTAAGCGGTTACCGTAGCCTATGGACTTTTGTAATACTGTGAAACCTTTTTCACTCTATGGAGCGTTTTATGAGATTTTTTTCAAAAAGGGAAGTTAACTACACGGATAGCTAACAGAATAATGAGGGGTTATGAATGACGCAAAGCCGTTCCTACTACTGTAGTACTATTATATAGTACGGCTTTTCGTCATCCGCCGGTCCAAACCCGTCAGAAACGTCACTCGCCTAACGACCTCTGGCAACCCTACTCACTCGCAGAAACACAACTATGGATTGCTGGATTCTCTACCAATTCTGGAACTCCTTGTTACTTTAGTACTTATTCTTATCTATGCTCCTTGTGCAGCGCTGTAAACGCGGGGGGGTATATATGGTCAGTAGTCAATTAAAAAAAATATTTACTGGTCGATTAACCCAGCCCAGGGGGTTCTTGACTCCCCTTTAACTCACCCTCCATGTTGCAGGATCTGGATTTAATTAAGAATTTATGAATTAGCTTCGTCTGTAAATAAATACGAATATTAAGTAATCACGCCATCTATACTTCTTTACTTAAAATTTTAATCTACTCTACGTACTCCCTGTTCAACTAGTAACGATAACAAACTATAGATGGCGTTGTATTCAATCTTATTTATTTGGTAATAGACTGGGTAAAAGAAACTTAGTGGAATATTAATAGAAACCAATAAAATTTATTACAATGTTATATTATTTACAGCTAATTAATATATACAAGATGGAAATAAAATACAAAATCACAGTATTGTACTGAACATTAGAAACAACTTTATCATAAAACTTAATCAGTTTGTTTAGAACAAATAAATATTCAGTATGTTAGGATAAACACAAAATTAACAAGAGGATTGCAAAACTTAATTTGTTTAAGTTGAAGATATTTACAATTGGATTTTCAAGACCATTTACAAAACATTTGGACTTTATTATAATACTATAATAAGGAAGCAAAAAAACAACAAAATAAAATGTAATCAAACTACCTACACACAACTGTACATATAGAGGCTTCAGATGTTGGCCCCAATGATCATGCCAACATTTGCAGTAACCAATCTATACCAAAATGTACTAAATCAATCATGATGCAATGGTCAATAGCCAATGGTTGGCCAAATAGCATTGGCAACCAAAATAAGTCACCAAATATTGGTACACTTCTTAAATATTTGATAGTATGTAAAGTTGACAGTGTGTTTACAATTAATAATTTGCTATTCAAATATAGTAATATATCTAAAACCATGAACAGAGAGCTCATATTTCTTCATTGATTTTCAATTTTATCTTCGCTAAACTGTGATGAAATCCAGGTGAGAGCCCATTTTAAATTTGTCAGCATGTATTTTAGAGCCTTTGTCCAATGCTCTTCCGAATTGAACTGTATTTTGATGGAATATGCATGTGGCGGTGAAGCGGTATCCTCTATCTTCCCTCTATCTATTCGGTACGGAAGACAGAATCCCGTATTACCCTTCTCGACCTGTTCTTTGAATTGTTGAAGACAATCCAAGAACGCTACCATTGCTGCATCAAACTTAGTATCCCAAAGAAACCGGAATCCTCCGGAACCATACAGTGGCAGGACTTTCTGGTCCTCCAAGACTTCGACATATGAATGGTTACCGTATGGCACAAGCCGGAACCGCTGGAAACTGAAATTTATCTTTTTGGCTAATGAAGAGAGAAGGAGAACGGTTTGACCCCAAGCTGCATTTATTTCAGACCAATCAACAGGAGCTGATGGTAAACGACCCAGTCTAAAGTTATTAATGATACCAAATTGACCAGAATCAGATATATGAAATGTAGCTTTAAATACATTAGTTTTCTTTAGTTTTTCAAGCTGTGACTGGGTGTATGCGAGTTGGCACTCGTAGAATTTCATTTGATCTTCAATTGTCATTAAATCTTTCCGATAGCGGGTATACTCTCTCCAATAAACATCTTGCTCCTTTTCCAATCTCTCTTTTTCTCGTTCCTGTATTTCAATCTCCTCTTTCATGGCTCTTTCTTCTTTTTGTAACGCAGATAACTCTTGTAGTAATCTGCTTTGTTCTTGTTTCCAATCTTCCAACTCTTTTTCAAGGCCTTCTAGGTTTAAATCTTCTTTATCATCTTCTAATTTCTTTAGGTAGTCATTGTAGTCTTTCCATTCAGCCTCTGTCTGGCGCAACTGATTATCCATTAACTCCAGCAGTGTATCAGTGCACTCATCACAAAGGGGATGATCAACATCCGAATTATTCGATAATAAATCGAAAAGAGTACCTTTTACATGAAGCTGATGGCCTAAGGAGGTTGTCTCCCAGCCGTCAGAGATAACCATAAAGCCATTTGCGCCGTTTCCAGACTCCGACATGCGGAAAGGAGGTACGTAATGCTCCAAGCTTGTGGACTGCATATCCAGGTCGACCTCATTGTTGCGACGTATCTGAAGGGTTAAATCAGCGATAGTATGCTCACCCAGGTTGTTCAGAGACTCGTCAAGTTTCAGAGGCTGTAAACATCGCTGACACGAGAAGTTTACGAAAGATTTCGTATCGCTCATTGTAATACCCTTTCTCTATTACGTCATGGATTAAATGTAGACTTTAATAACTAAAGATAAGCATCTAACCCGTAATACGCACACTGTTTAGAAGATTTTGAACGATTTTCTTTTAAGTTTTACTTAATTTTGAACAATTTTTTAATGAAAACAAAGAACTTCGATCTGTCGATCTGATTTATTTTGCAAATATGAATTTGACGTTTGTAGTGATGTAACTTAGACGTCAACATTCAAATCGACTATAGTTTTAGTAGACTAACAATGTTGATTGGTCTTCTCCTATTTGAAAAGTCTATAGTCTTTACCGGTCTTTACCGGACTTTACCGGCAATACCAATTGCCGGTTGGTAGACTTCACATACATCGAAAAAAAATCTCAAACCAACTTCAAAAACTAAAAAGCAAAAAATAACTTCATACAGTTTTACCTTTTTTTTAGTTTTAAAGGTATGAAGTCGGTGCCAGGCCAAACGTAATAGTAAGTACACTTACTATTACGTTTGACTGAAACGTAACAGTGACCTTGAGCGGGGTGGTTAAAACCACCACATCATCGGCACCGACTTCATTCCTTTAAAACTAAAAAAAAGGTAAAACTGTATGAAGTTATTTTTTGCTTTTTAGTTTTTGAAGTTGGTTTTTTCTTTTTTTTAAAAGTTAATTTATTTTTTTCTTTTTAGTGTTGGATATATTAAAATTAGCATATCAGGTCAATCTAATAGCCTGAAAGAATACAACTTTCGATCCATATGTACTTATAACTATGAAAGATTTTTCCTTCAACTCCTAACCGTTGAGGAGTTGTACCTTCCATCATCAGATGATTACATGAGATGGTGATTTTCAGATGCAAATACTTGAACCTTTGGAGATTACATGTAAATGTAATAAATGCCTATAACTGAAAGAATTTTCTATTAACTCTTAACTGTTGAGGAGTTCTACCTTCCATCATCAGCTCATCAACATCAAATGATGATTATCAGACGCAAATACTGGAACAATTTTAGTAAATATATTGAAAACGTGATAATTGCCTATAAAATTTGAGGGTTGCCCTCGATTTCCCTGGGATCCCATCATCAGATCGTGATGTGGTTACAATGGGACCATCTGTGAAGTATACCCTTTTAAACAAAAAAAGAATTTTGCAAATCGGTCCAGGCGTTTTGAAGTAATTCGTGAACATACATAAAAAAAAGATTCCGACGAATTGAGAACCTCCTCCTTTTTGAAGTCGGTTAAAAAAAATCTCAAACATGCAGTTCCACCGTTTCGAGCATGTGATAACTACGCACATGACTGGTGGATCAACGCACAGTCTAAACCGCTGATTGCAGAGGGGTGTGTTCTTTGTATGACGTATAGTATAGTATAGTATCCGATAAGAAAGGATTTTCTGAAATTCTACTCCTAAATAAAAATAAATCATATTTTAGTAACTGTTTGTAATTAAAAAAACAACTTTTCACTAAAGGCATATGAAAGTATATCCGAAACTTCGGCGTAGCCCTCCACGCTAGCCTAGTGCTGGTTAACAGACGTTTGCCTTCACCATTTGATCATGTGATAAATACGGATATAACTTCAAAAAGCCATGGGCTTGGGCTCGTGACCCAGCAGCCTTGTGTTAGATGATTCCACTAGGCCAGCACAGCTTCTTCATAATAAATACACAACTAATTATATAAAAACAGTAAAACAAAATTTAATTCTTTAAGAACTTTAATTTTCTTCCAGACTAGAATACAATGGTTTGAAACTTAATCAGCATCTTAAAACTACATCAATTTAAAGAATAGTAAGTACTATTTTGAGCATATAAATCACAAATAATATCATATAGTATTGAGACAAACTTAGACAGAGTACAAATTGTTTAATGTAATTACAATATAAATTGTATTAAGATAGTTTTGTTTATGTTTATTACGATGAAATATTTGTATAGCTACTTTTAAGTTTTTTGACCATTTTTACTTAAATACTAAATGAATAATTGAACTAAAATTACGAGTGCATTGCTTTAGGAACTATTTAGTTTGAAATTAATCACATTAGTAAAATAATAAGAATCTTAAAAATAGTAATGTTTTCAAATATGGAACTGCAAAACTATTGTCAGTTTTGCTGTGTATGAGTTGGTACGTTTTAATAATGTGCGCAAAATTTTTGAACTTAGTCTAGTGTCGTCAGTTGTCCAGGCTCACTTTCATACAATTTATTTCTGTGTGTGAAATTTATAATCTAACAATATTTGAGTGTAAATCATTTAAGTATAAACTTGCGCAACTCTGACTTGGGTGCTTACTTACCGATATATAGAAACATTACTAAGAATATTAGTCGATTAATAACATTTCACGTCATATCTCTACACGAAACAACTTGAGCTAGTTTTACAGTAATTTCATAAGCTAGAATGAGTAAGCATGCCCATCTGTTAGATACCAACATACTTCATCATGCGTAATTTTTCAAACAAAATAAATGTTTTTTTAAAAGTAAATACATACATTAAAAGTAAAATAACTATATACAAGTAATAAGTGCTTTAAAAGAAAACTAATTTAAATAACTTTTTACAGTCAATATCTGTTATTAAATTTTAACTATAATACTATTCACTAGCTTTTAGCAACTATAATACTATTTACTAACACTACGGCGCTCCGCCGTGCAAATAGTGCGTTGGGTCTTGCAGCTGGTGGTAATAGGCATTCGGAAGTAATGCCTGTGCCAAACCACCTTGTGGGCCCGCGTACTGAGCAGGTACCAACATTTCACTGAAACAAAAAAAAAATACTTTCAAAACACAGGGGAAAAAATATCATAATTAGATTTATAGTATTTGATTTAGTGATTTATAGTTATATTATAGTATTATTTAGATTCTATGGTGCCTGATCATGATTATTTACGTATGTGAATCGATGAATGAATATTCAGCTTATCCGCTAAAAAATCATCACTGTACATGATAGTTTTGCCAATCATTGGTTTCGTCAGTAATTGTTGACTTGTCATTGTCAATAATAACAGAAAACCGTCTTATCGACCTCTTTATTATGACAAGTGTTCATAGCATAACGAATACTCTTTGGATTCATTAAATATATATAGGTATTTGAAAACGAAATTTTAGCTACATTTAGACAGATCGCAGATTATTATTATTACATATAAATAAATATAAGGTTTTTTAATTTCTAATTGCCTTCAAAAAGAATAGGTACTCTAGGTATCTAGTGGCGTCTGATTGTTAGGGCCTAGGTTCGTTTTTCAAGTCCAAAATGGTCCCATTAGGTTTTCTTATAAAATTCTCAGTAATAATTCAAAATTGATGCCATACTAGCTGACGCGCGCAACATTGTCTGCTTCACCTAAGAGAGAGTGGACAAATATTTCCCCGTATTTACAACATTTTTCAATGATGGTCTGCACATAAAGGTCGTAGCGTAAAAGATTCGTAATTAAATTTAGACTTTATTACAAAGAAAAAACATTTCAAATCAGACCGGTGGGTAGGTACCTAATTGTACTTGAGAATAGTGCGTTCGAAAAAAATCATTTTTTTTCTGTTTTATTATATTAGTACCTATAGCCGATCTCACGTCCGTGACTTTCTTTTGCTCTAGACAAACGGTAAATTCACTGTCATTACCTAGACAAGGCTACCAAATTTATGAAACAAACATCACAAGATTAGAAAACTAGATTAATCATTTGCAAACCCATCCTACAAAAGACCGCCGTTGAACGTTCACACATGTGCTGTATTTTTTTTTTCATTATGACTTTTCTGACCTTTGTTTCAATTGATTTATGACATATAATGAGGGTTTACGACAATGCACTGGCAGGACAAACGAAAAAATGTGTCGCAAATGGTCGATGAGCATTTGTTTTTGAGCGTTTTTGTTGGAAAGTAATTATCGAAACGCATGTGGTGCTACTGTTAAGACGAGAATAGTGTTAGTGTTTGTAAACGCACTCACGACACAGAAGAAACTCCTAGTATGTGGCTACATTCTTTATAAAAGAAAAAAATGTACCTAAACTTATTTATGAATTTCTTTTGAGCTAATAAAAATTATTCCTTACAATAAATTACTTTTGTATACAAAAGAAACAGGAAATAATCCAACAATTCCACCAGCAAATCTGGTGGAATTGTTGGATTGTTTACAACATTATAATTACTACTAGGTATAATAATATTACATTATTATTAATAATTGTATACAGAGATGATCAAATTTCTGATTTACACAATAATTCGTGTAAATGAGTGAGGTGCATTAAGTTTTAAGTTAGTCCACAGTGCCCCATTAACATCATAATTCTATCAGTTATCGGTCTATCTGTCAGTTACCTCGTCACGCGTAACCTACAGAACCGATTTAGATTAAATATAAAAAAAAATAACCAATCAACTACGAACAATCAGCAGGGTTAGTTAAGCTTTATTTATTCTTTCTTTCAGTTTCCTTCGGGAAAATTTCCCCACCATATTCGGCTTCTGCTATGGCCAATTTAGGCAAGTCAGGCAATAATTAACGAGCGTATTTAGAAAGACGGCGATTGTACACAAATTATAAAGTCGTAATTGCATTGGTTAAAACTAACTACATTAATATGATTGTGTAGAAGAGTATTGAATTGCAAATATAGCAGGGGTGGCACAATTTTAATAGCCTTCTAGCAGCACATGTGTGAATCTGCCACTGGTCTTCTGCCATGAATTCTCACGATCTTTGCCTCTACCATTACAGCAAGTAATCTCAATCGATGTGATTTGAGTATTTGAGTTTCAAATCCAACTGGAAAACTAGACCAGAATTTACAGTTCACAGTTATATCACTTTAAGAACATGATATTACTTCAATAGGTACCTACAATTTCAATATTAAGTGGTGCCCCAAAACCGTACGTGCTTCAGAACGGCACACAAGCCTGTAGTCCAATTTCTTACACGGCAAACGTAAATAAACTAACACAATTTATTGTTTCAACTCAAAGCCCCCATTGTTTGTGAAGTTGACGTTTTTTTCGTCTGAAGGTTAATAGAGGCCTTATGCTTATGTTATGGCTGTATGGATACGCTCATTATTACCGATACTGGGACCATTGATTGGTTGGACGACGACTACCAGGCGGCGTATTTGATTTTTGATAAGTATTCATTTAAATAATGGGTCTATATCTATATCCTGTTGAAGCAATGTTTTTGTATTCACTTAGCTAGTGTTTAAATGTCACAGCATTCAGCAAGTTTTTACTCTCATTTTCAATCAGATTCTTTTGGAGAACTTTTAACTTGAAGTCGGCGTCCGGAGTTTAACGTTTCATAAAGCTGTCTGTAAGGTTATTTAAAATAAAAACAGGTTTGTTTCGGCCAAAGAATTAGCATTGCCATCCGACGTGGCAATGCTGCCAGGCTTCTGGCCACTCAAACCCTCTGACAGCGACGAGGACGAGTTCTTTTATGCCGTCTAACATAGGTTGATATATGGAATATTTTATTATCTTCTACGCTACTGGTCGTGAGTTCAATCCAAGAAATATCATATCAACCGTTAAATGTCCACTGGTGGACATAGGTCTCGCCCAAGGATCGCTACGACGACCGGTCATGCGCCGCCCGCATTCACGCAGCGGATTCCAGCGACCTTTACCAGGTTGTCAGTCCACCTTGCCGGGGTTTACTGCAAGACCCAGTGTGTAGCGCTGCGTGTTCCTGTACGAAATATCACTATAATTTATCATTATACTCACGGTCGATTAGGTTGCTGGGGTGTGCGATCTCTCTGCCTCCTATTCTTGAACCAGTTAGACACTTGAGTGAGCGTCAATCCGGTCTTCTGGGCGAGAGCTCGCTTCTCATCCGGAGTGGGGTACCTGGCAAAGCAAAGAGTTTTTAAACTTTTTTCTCGACCTAGATCGGTCCTTTTCTTCGTGAATCACTTATGGATCGCGTCGATCCATAATATAGTAACATTAATTGGCACTTCCTAGAACTAAAACACGTTTAAAACAAATAAAATTAAAAAAAAAAAAATTACTTAATATATCTGAGTGACGGTCTGTGTGCCGCCATCCAGTGACACATTATTTGGCCATCTACTCAATAATAATAATACATCTACCTAATGATGTCAACAGAGGTTGAATCCGTTTTATTTGGATTGTAAGAGAAAGATATTACTTTACAGATTGAATGACACCATCTCCCTCTAAAGACTTACTCTTATGTTACGGATATAGATCACTATTATCGCATGACAAAGTAATATAGTATTTATCTTACCTATTTCTATAGTAGCAGTCTTTCAAAGCGTTTCTACTCTTTTCTTTGAAGCAGTAGACAGTTTCTTCGCCGTCCCATATCGTCTTGGGTAGTGGGTACTTTTTTCTTAATCTATATTTGTCAACAGCACCTAAAAAGAAATTTAAAGTTGATAACTTTTAATATTAAAATACACTTGTAGTAACATTATCTGAATATACTGTAAACATATTGTTCGTACTTTCTTTTTATTATTAAGATCCATATCTCGTCTATTTTTTTAAATCCTGTAGCTTATATGAAAAGATTCTTACCGAGAGCTCTTCCGCGGACCTTCTCAGCCTCCTTGTAGTGTGCCTTGAACCACAGGCTCTGTAACGCGGTGTGGTGCCTCGGCGGGAACGAGTGCGCCTCTAGTATCGCGTACAGTTCCTGGTATACACCTCTGTGGTACGCCACTAGTGCCCGCGCCCTGGAGAAGCGAAAAATTGTTAAATTACACTATCGACATGCTACAGCATTATCTCTTGTGTACAGTTCAACAACCTAATTAGTATACATGCAACTATAGAGCGATCCATGTGTGGATGTAAACCAATTAGCTTGTTAGAGTGTACCCACAATTGTCTCTCATGCATGGGTCTCTTATTTGAGAGGAATTAAGATATAAGTCCGCTGTGAACGAAGAAATTAAAATAGGTATTATATTCCTTAATCTTTGCCTATTTATTTTTAAAACAACACAAAAAAAACATAAAAAAGGCCAGTGTCTACTGTCTATTCAACAAATAAATGGACCACCTACATAAAGATATGCGTAGGTACAACTAGTTGTACCCAGATGTTAAGTGTAATTAGGTATACAAACATTTAGTTATACCAGAGAATTGAACCCGCAACTAGTTATTACTGCCTAAGTTAGGACGACATAACCAATCGCTACAACAATTTTTCCGCCGGTACGATGGTAACGTTTTGTTACCATCGCCCCGACGGAACAATTTGCAGACCTAAGAGCGAAAGGTTTTTATCGCAATATAATCTACCGTTACCATAAATACGAACCTCAATATTGTCTCGTGTCCCCTAAGAAGTTCGCTAGGTGGTAAACTCCATAGAAAAGCCGCTAACTTTTCAATATCACCCTTCTGCTGTAGAGCTTCGCAAACGCACTGCACTTGCTCCGAATTAAAATTCAAGCACCTTCGCAAATTAGTGTTCTCGTTCTCAGCAAAATATGTTTGAGGAACTCTCTCCCTTTCACTATTCACATTAACACTATCAAAAATCTGTTGATTCAGTTTAATTTCCGACAAATTTGGATTATTTTCATTTTGAACGCAACTCTTTAGATCTTGCACCTCGTTGAAGTAGCCTGAACGCATCCTATCATCTCCTTCGATTTGCGAAAACAGATTGTCATTTGTTGGCGGCAATTTGAGTTCGAAATTCAAATATTTTTTGTTTCTTGGCGGCGACAGGTAATTTTCGAACGCCATTTTGTTACTTTCTTGTAAATAAACATCTTTCGGACTTTTCTCTTCGTTCCTAGTTTTTTGTTTACAAGAGAAGTATTGTTTTTCATTCAACTCCGCTTGGTAGAAGTTTCCATTTTGATTATCGTATGGAAACGGCGGTAGGGATGTTTCAGATTCGCTCGTCAAGTCGCTAGATGGACTGAGGCGGTCGGAACACGATTCCATATTTGTGGATTTCATCACAGAACCCTCTTTATTACCTCTTTATGCGAAATCTGTAAACAAAGTTTTTTGTTGAAAACAAGAATATAATGGTATAAAGGTCAAGCACTAATTATTAATGATTATACATAGATAATGGTTTGTCAATTTTATACAATACTAGCAGACCCGCGCAACTTCGTCTGCGTATATTTTTAATATTTTTTCTCGTTTTTGCAACATTTTCATTATTGCTCCTAATAGTCGTTGCGTGATGTTACATAGCCTATAACCTGCCTCGATAAATGGACTATCCAACAAGACTTTTTCAATTCCAACCAATAGTTCCTGAGATTAGCGCGTTCAAACAAACAAACAAACTCTTCAGCTTTATAATATTAGTATAGATAAAGAATCACCATCATTGGTTTTCATCTATCATAACATGCGCCATGCAAAAAATCATGATTTTAAATACGATTCCTTGACATTTATCATCAGCTTACCACTTTTTAAAAACCGTATAATATTAACGTATATTATTAAGTAGTGACTTTTAGGGTTACCGAGTAGGTAACCCTAAAAGTCACTACTTAATAAATAATTTGATGTAAACCATTTTAGCTCAAGCGGAGAAAGAAATCATCGTGAGGAAACCTGCAAGCATTGAGAAATTTTCGCGATGGCATGTGAAGTCTGCCAACCCGCTAGGCGGGCTATAACCTAATCCTTCTCACAAATGAGAAGATACCCGTGCCCAGCAGTGGGTCAATAATGGGTTGATGATGATTAAACTATTTTAATCATTTTTAATTTACCTAAATTCCCTAACGTCCCTCAGTTTAAACTATGCGACGGATATTGTATATCCGTGACAGTTATAAATTATTTATAAGAATTTTCGTTGGTGTCGGGTAAAAATACGATTGTATGTTTTCATAACACATGACATCGAACGGACATAAATCGATAACAAATCGTTTCGAGTGAACTCGGCAAGTTTCCTAGAAATTGCTGAAGAAAAAAAACAAACACAATTTTCTCACTGAAATTGTAACCTGTATTTATTGTCTAATAAGGTACACATGTAATGAAACCTATATCGACCTGTCGACTGCTGACCAGAGGTCTTGGGTTAGATTTCCATGTCGAGCAATGTGCCGTGGCTTCGATAGTCGCTGGTTATTTAGCGGGCTGAGATTAATACCACTGTTTATGATGATTGGTTAATATAATAACGATAACTAATTCTGATATTGGGATTTTCAATGATATTCTCAGTAGCAGCTCGAAGTCTGGATACGTGCGCGATTGATGGCAATAGGCTCGCCCCCTATTATATGGGACTGCGTCAGGGTCTTTTTTGAGAATGAAAGGGATGTGGCTAGACCAGTGTGAGTAGGCCAACTCCACACCCCATCAAAATATCCTTGGAATTAAAGGTTACAATTTTGTGCTTCATCATTTATCCGAATTTATTATTACTATGTTTTGCCCGCCACTTCGTCTGCGTAGAAGGGCTGATTCCCGGGACAAAAACTATTCTGTGTCCGTTCCCGGGACTCAAACTATCTCTATAATAAATTTCATCTAAATCGGTTCAGCGGTTATAGCGTGAAGAGGTAGCAGACAGACAGACAGAAAGAAAGACAGCCACACATACTTTCGCATTTTCAAAATTAAAATAAAATATGGATGCGCCCGCCGTTAACTCATATAATTATGATAAGTGATTCCCTAGCTATATGTTTCTAATTTGAATCAACTCACCTTTGAGAATAAATACAGTAATTAAAATGTATTTAGGTATCAACAATAAAAATTACCTCTAGTCACTCAAAGAGATTTGTTACTTTGCTATTAATATATTAATTTGCTATTAACTTAAATTTAAATTAAACTACTAACTAAAAGGTGAGATTGTGGTCAAAAACTAACCTATCTAATATATACCTAAGTAAAAAAAAATTTGTGGTATATTGATATTAATTCCCACGTTTCAGATACATGGTCACTGAGTTTGGGCGCATCCAGCATTTTTTAAGGCGTGGGGCAGAAGTAAATAAACTAAGTACATGGTAGGGAATAAAAAAAATGGTTTTTTATTTACCGACTACAGTAGTACAGCTTATTTCAATACTAATCTGCGAGGGTTCTGGGTAAATCTAGCTTAGAATTCCTTTTCAAATTTGTTTTGTGAACCCTTTCTCTATTTTCTATGCACATTCCATACAGAGGCCGTCAAGACGGTGTTTTGTATTCACCTTAACAAAATTATTATTCTTTGTAAAGTACTAATTTTATGCCTCAAAAATCTTAGCTTTGGGTCAGAGCCGAGTGGAGCAAATACCCTAACTTGCCACACCATGGGTACGCCTATGGCCCTGAGAGAGATATGTCTAACTATCATAGGTTGTTAGGTAAGTATAATAGGTTGGTAATAGGCTTGGTTAACTAGGCTTTACTGGCAATTCTGATAAACTGTGTTATTCCATCGGCCCGGATCAAGGTTACCCCCAAGTTTTTCTACGTGCCGCCACTTAATTTGGTCCTTATAGTATTTCGTTTCGAATTATTGTGTCAGTAAGAGATAAGTGCTAACAAAATCATATCGCTGTATTTCAGACCACTAGACAACCATCACAAAATTCCTTAGCATTAAACCCGTCTCAGGCTGAAAAAATTATAACAGAGTAACCCAACTAAACTATCGAACAAGCTGGGAAATTAAATCAAAACCTCGCATTTAACACACACTTATTTACACACACCGCCAAACAGTCAGAGAGTCGCCTTAGGGGCAAACAAATAACTAATGAGGCTGATGTTAAGAGTGTTAAGAGCCTATATTTATTTTGATAGAAGACTTCATCAAAATCAACATTTCAACAGTTATTTATATTATTATTTAACATAACAATAATACAAGTTTGCTTTATGCGTTAATTCAATGTTTATTGCACTCCATAAACACGTTAGATGTTGTGTTGTAACACATTATGGTACACTAGGTTTTGCCCGCGATTTCGTCTGCGTTAAATTATTATTTAAATTAGTATTTATTTAGACTCAAACTATCTCTATACCAAATTTCATATAAATCGGTTCAGCGGTTATAGCGTGAAGAGGAAACAGACACACTTTTGCATTTATAATATTAGTATGGATTATGACACTGCAGGGTACGGCAATTTCCCGCCAGGGTTGTGGTGCATGCTTTTGCGAATCCCATGGCCCCAGCAATAGGGCTAGTGGCGTTGACGGGTGCGGTTTTTTAGTTGGTAAACGCTCATGCGGAGTCCGACATACCCTGTCGCCTCCCCAGGCGACGGGAAGGTCCGTAAATGTTTTTTCCGCACATAAAAACATAAGAAAAAAAAAGGGGTACGGCAATTTTAAAGAGATGAGGATCCTATATGTTTTAGAGCATTTATGATTATTTTACATATAAGTTATAATATATAATAGGTAATCTTTTTGTATTTTTTTAGCTTATTTCAAGCTAAGATTTTATATTTTTAAGAAAGAAAAATTCAACCTCAGGAACTCGAACCCGCGTCTCGAGATAGACGTTCGAGTCCCGCCTGAGGTTGAATTTTTCTTTCTTAAAAATATATAATAGGTACTTAAGTGACGATGACTAGATTATTGGTAGTTTTATTTTATAAAACTATTTAGCCTATAATACTTAGGTACTGGCTGATTCCTGCGACTTCGTCCGCGCGATTTAACGAAAAAAAGATTCATACTAACTTTGCACCCCGTTTTATCCCCTTAGGGGGTTAAATTTCAAAAATTCTTTCTTCGTGTTCCCTTACGTTATAAAAAGAACACCTGTGCAAAATTTCAAGTTTCTAACCCTCATAGTTTAGGCCCTGCGTTGATATGTCAGTCAGTCAGCGTCTTCTTTTATATAAGATTTCAATTACTTGGTTTCATTAATTATTTTAATGTATTTGTTTAATTTAGTTAGATTTATGTATTATTTTTTGTGATAAGAATTTTTATTTATCTATTTATTGAAATAAAACAACTTTTTACGGATTTTATCGCGGTATATTTGATATTATTTTAACCCGACGTTTCGGATCCTTTACAGCATCCATGGTCACGGGCAGACTTTTATTTTATCTATTTATTTTAAATGTTATTAATTTAATACACGGGCTCTCCGACACACAGAGAGGACACAAAGTATTAAAAATTTTCAACAATATTTGGCCTAACCTCGACAAGCAAAGCTTTACCTTACAGATCGATTGATCAAAGTAGATATTACTTTGCCTTGAGACTCGACTCGAATCGATATAATTTATTAGCAAAACAAAAAAACATTTCAGTTTGGCAAACAAAGCGACTACGTTTTCCTAACTCGTTCATCACCAGCTTATATTCGTCCACCTCTAGACATCAAGGCACTTCTAAGGATCTTTATAAAGCTGAATATCCTGCCCTTCTCATCAAATCATTGTCTTTCACAAGTCTGTTCTAAGTGGCCGACGGTACCTAGATCCACACTTCGTTTGGCTAGGCGGTCTCTACTGAAAAGATTACTATTATTCAAAAACTATATATGTATCTTTCTATATCTCTAACTGATATTCTAGCACGTTGCACTGATAGTGATAAGGAAAGAAAGTCTCTTGGTTTGATAGCAGTGTGGTACTGTTTCCAACAAGATGGATTTACGATTTTGTTAAAGGTCACAGAAAAATTACTTAACCTACCTAGTAACGTATAGGTATTGGAAAGTAATTAGACTATAGTATCAATTAGTCTTCAAAAATAAATAACTACACATTACACAGTCACACTAATTAACACAAACTCCGCACCTTAGGCGACTCTCTGACCCAAAAATATACATTGGGGGTAACTTTGTACAGTTAAATCTTCCTAGTCAAAGCTTTGTTGAATATTGGAAGGTAATTGGACTACCAGTCAAGGACATTAACAATAACGCTTTACTTTTATATATTTATGGATATTATTCTAACCCGACGTATCAATAAACCACCGTAAAATCCGTAATAAGCAGTATTTCAATGTCTAATTTTCGCGTTAGGGTTAAAAAACCAATATAGGTAATAAAGCTCTAGTTAATAAAATAAATAGTTAGTTATTAAATTATTTAGGTTTTTTTTTAATAACGGTTATTTTTAAATGGTCCTTATTGGCGCCCTTGTCTTATTGACTGACTTATGTTGAAGAATTTAATTAGAGTTATTGTAGTCAAAGAAAAATTAAAGTATATTCATAAAAAATAGGCAACTATTTACTATACACCTTTGAACCTGTGAATAACGTATATAATTTTTTTTCAAAATTGACCGTTTCATATCTCGCAACACATTCACATAAACAGCACTTTTTTAAGTGACAGTAGGGTAATACGGTCACCAAATCTAAGATTAAAGACATAAATAAGAAAATATAAATTATAATGATTAATAAAAATTAAATAAAAAATATTTACCGCACTCTCAAACAGTCCGATCACATAAAAAAATAGTCACACACACTTTTTCACTAAACATATAACCGTATTTAAAATTAATAATGTCTTTTTCATAAAGATAGTTGATACACCCTCACTGAACGAAGACGTAGGGTCGAATAACAAAAGCTATCTCGCATTTCAAAGCCCCAGACAAAGATAGCGAGCGTGCGACAGGGACGGGACATGGGGCGGAGCATCGCCGGGTGTACCAAGTTTGAATTTTTCTTTTTGTTTTTTAACGTTTGACCTCTAAAAAGGCGGGATTTTACGACTATGGTCCGTCTGATTTGCAAAATGGCGTTCAGAGGCTTTTAAAGAAGCTGAAGGACGGTAAAAAGTCTAAAGTTTTAAGTTTATGTGAGTTTTTTGTCTTTTTAAATCTATTTTTAATTAACTAGGTCACAAAATAATAATGAAAATTACATAAGTAAGCCTCTCTCAAGCTACTCCTTTATTTACTTCTAGATTAAAGTACTTGTAACTACAGGTACTTTTAAGAATAATTTTCGTTGTTATCGAGGATTTGTTAGAGCAAAGACCAAAATTGGTCCTTGCAATTTAAAAATTAATATTGCCGGACTAATATTTTCAACATTTAGGTATTTTCCCAGAGCTGCGCATGTGTCTCCTCTCAAGGGATTTAGGCCACAACTGTAGCCTAGTGAGGGTTGACAGACTTCACGTGCCATCGAGAAAATCTTTCACACATGCATATTTCCTCATGGTTTTTTTCCTTCGTCGTTTTACCATGCGTTAATTAAGTACATAATTTTCGAACAAAGTATCAATAGGGTGCATACAGTAGTGTGTATGTAGGGTGTTTTGCGATCGAACTCAGGACCTGTGGACTTTGGACTCCAAAGTGCATGTCACTAAGCTATCATTGATTAAAAATTATCCTAGAATTTTTAAAACATCGTATCGCCACCGTCGCTCATCGGGTCGATTTTAGACCGTACTGCCTACCTTCCTCAAAGTGAGTCGTGAACATACCGCAGTCCGTTCGCGGTACATTAGGTGTAGTGTTCCCACGAGTCGGTTCCAGGTAAAGCCGTCGTTCAGACACACGACACCGGGAAACAGACAACAACGCTACCCGCGACAACATACAATTTCATATTCATACATTCAACCATTTTTTTCCAATTGCCTTTTCGTTTAAAATATCTACTGTTCTCCTAGTCTTCGAAAATCTTAATTAATTTATTTTATTTTATTTATTAATTTCTTGTAAATACACACATAATAAATAGGAAAATATATTAACAGTTACATAGTACAAAGGCACAACTTATTTCTAAAGAAATCTCTTCCATAAGGTATTTGTTAAATGAATCTTTCTCCTCACGCTTTTGCCATAATATGTGTTTGACGACTGATATGTTTGAAGCTGTTAGCCTGGTGGCGTGACCAATGGACTCTGAAAGTCAAAGGTCTCGAGTCCAAACCCAAGGCCCTCTGACTTTTCAGAATTTATGTCACTGCATATTGATCGCAATGGGACCATGTTTAGCTACTGTAAACGACCCGTTTAGCTCAGCGGTAGATAACGCTGCCTGCTGTGCTATGGGTCCCGGGTTCGAATCCCGGTAGGGACAAATGTTTGTGTGATGAGCATAAACATTTGTATCTGAGTCATGGATGTATTTATGTATAATATGTATGTATTTACAACAAAAAAAGTATATACTATATAGTATATTAACTATCCATATTATTAGTATACGTAACACAAGCCTCGTATCTTACCACGGAACTAGATGGCGTTGTGTCCGGTAATATTTAATTATTTATTTATTTATGTTTCTCTGAGTTTGTTTCGGTGTTTCTTCTCAGAACTCGTCAGTTAAAAAACACCTCCAACTAGTAATAAAAAAGTTTACTTCTAAAAAATACCTTCAAAATGATCTATGTGCGGAAATTATATTTCATTTCATTTCATCATATATATGTGCGTATTTATCATATGCACAAAGCCACAAACGCCAAATGGTGAAGAAGAACATCGTAAGGAAACCAGCTTGCTTGAGCGATTTTTTCGATGGCGATTGGCGTATGAAGTCTGCCAATCTGCACTAGGCTAGCGTGGAGTCCACCACATAGCCTAATTCCTCTCAAATGAGAGAAGTCCCACGCCAAGCTGTGGGACAGTAACCGGGTTGATGATTATATTTGACGGAACGGTTAGTGCAGTGCTCGAGCGATCGGCCTCTGCGCTGAGTGTTGCAGGATCAATTCCCACACGGAACAAACACTTGTATGGTCTACAATGTTGTTCCGGGTCTGAGTGTTGTGCATTGTGAATATTTGTGTTTATAAACGCACCAACTACACAGGAGAAATTCTTAGAGGGTAATGTTTGTTATTCTAAGAAAAAGAAAAGGCTCGAAATATTTTGTATACCACATATTACATTAATTACGATTGGAGCAGAGTCTGTACGATTGGCTGCTATACGACGGTCTGAAGGTTCGATTTTTTGACTTATGATACATTTTTAAGTATTTCTACAGATATAGCGACTGTTATATTTTTTTTAATTGACGACTTTTAAGAAAACTTGCCGAAACAAACTAAAAGTATCATGGTCTGTCCAACCATTTTGATAAACTGCATGTTTGACAGATTTTCTCGATAGCATGTGAACTAAAAGAAAGCTGAAGCAGGAAAAAGCAGCTGTGGTAGCCAAGTTGCGTGACTGAGATGTCGAAGGTCTCAAATTCAAACTCAAGGCACATACCACTGACTTTTCGGATGTTATGTGCGTATATATCATATGCTCAAACGGTGCAGGAAAAACATCGTAAGGAAACCTACATACTTGAGAAATTCTCGATGGCGTGTGAAGTCTGCCAACCCGCAGTAGGCTAGCGTGGTGGAATACAGCCTCATCCCTCTCATATGATATGACAGAAGACCCGTGCTGAGCAATGAAACAGTAACTTTAGTTTTTAGTTTTAGTATTATAATCGAGTCAACCTAAGTACTATACAAAATCAAAACAAACTTCTTTCAATAACATCAAAAACTGCTCTTACAGCAATTTAAATTAGTGCATAACTCGTTCATTCACACGGCGTTTCCTGTATTTTTGCCAACTAATACATATGCGCCATTGATAAACGTAAAGCAAGTAAAATAAGCACTAAGTTGAACTTGAATGTTGTGAAATGGATTAAACGCTGAATCAGTTCAATTCCCACGATATAATGTGAAGACATGTTAGTAAAATATTAAGACTAAGTACTTTTTTTCGCTCGGGTTCAACTGGTTTTAGCAAATGTAGGTTTTTATTATATTCATAACGTAATATGCAGTAATGATAGTGTAATGTAGTGGGGATAGTCTTATCTTTTTATCGTGGATTCATCAATAATTCTAGGATGGTAGTTTAATACACCGGACCCGTTTAATTCACTTACATTTCTTGTCCATCCAAAGGTTGTCTGTTAGATATCGCTATATAGCGATAGGACCGCCATTGTACCCTTATTTCACAGTTGTAATGTGTATTTTACATGCTGCAGTGTGCAATAAAGAATATTTTATCTAATGATGCGGCTATAGACTGCCAAGAGTTGAGGTTTTCGGTTCAAATCCTGGGCACACAACTCTTGAATACTCAATACACCACTGTTGAATAAAGATATTGTACAAAATATGCCTTAGGGATTTTTTCGACGGCTTCTGAAGGACTTAATAATTAATAAATAAGGCTTAATAATTGATGCCCGATTAGCGCAGCGTTAGCAATGGCTGCCTCCTGTGATAAGTGTCCTGGGTTAAAATCCCGGTAGGGTCAAATGTTTGTGTGATGAGCATGAACGCTCAACCTGACATGGATGGATGTATTTATAAAAAAATACTATGTGTGTATCAACCATCTAGTACATCATCAACACAAGCCTCGTTGCTTAGTTCGGATCTAGATGGCGCTGTGTCGTGATATATGTTCATATATGTATTATCTCCTATCATATTGAGATTGCCTTGCCTTGCCCAGCAGGAGTAAATGTCAATCCCATCTATGGTTCTCTTGTCTCTTGCCAACATGTGCCTACCCTCTGGATCCTTTGCAGCAGGGCAGACTGATGTATTAGAGGTGAGGTAAAATGATAATATCCATAAAATTAATAAAAAGATGAAAATTTCTCAATTAAAATCCTTTGATATTTTTTTACCGAGAATATATGGGTACAGATAAAAAAAAATTGAGATCTGTGTCTATGTCTATGCGAGTCTATCACAGGAGCATGAATTTGAATTTTGTTTATTTTTATTAATTCGAATACTTAGGTACTTTGATTTTGATTTGATTTTATTTTGATTTTTCTTCAATTTTTTATTTGATAAAAATATATACTTATGCAGGACCAGTGGCCCAGGACCGGTCATAGACGCCATCCATAGCTGATATGATGATGATGACGTATGTATATAGACGTGCTTACAAAGACTTAACATACACTCTCACGACATCAAGAGTAGATATAGGTACCTGCTCGTAGTTTTACGTATTTCCTACATAATTTAATACGTAAGTACCTAATCATATTTCAATTACGCATTGAGTTGACACTGTCACACTTACAGTTTACTTGCCTGAATACACGGTTTTGTGTTTCAAAATAAACACATTTTTATTCTCAGAAGTAAAAAAATATGCCACTGTGACTAAAATTGAAACCAGTTTAGGTATATCCAAAATAGGTCTGCCATATCATTGTAGAAATGCATTTATTTCTTTCAACGAGTATCTAACCATGGTTTTATAGTCTTTGATTTCTTTATACAAGGAAAGAGAGCCAACACTACCTTACTTGTCCAGAAAAGGAGAGTCCTTTTCTGAATACAGAGAAGATGGGATTACTCTCCTTTTCTGTATAAAGTATTAGTTTATATTAATATATAGTATTAGTTCTAGATAAGTTAGATAGGTTAGCATAATACGAATAATATCAATTTTAAATTTATTATTTAAATGACACACTGTCATATTTAAAAAAAAATGCTTAGTGATATTTTTCTACTATTTTTCCACAGTGTGTCAGCAATACGGAGTACCTGTAAGTAAATTTTTGTAAAGCTAAAAGAGGTATAAGTTATCAACATCATCGTCAACAAAGCAATTATAAGCCCACTGCTGGGCACTGGACTCCTCTCATTTGATTGAGATTAGGCTAAAGTCCACCATGCTAGCCTAGTGCGGGTTGGCACACACTATAGAGAAAGCATGCAGGTTTCGTCACGATGTTTTTCTTCACCGTTTGAGCATTTGATAAATACGCATGTAACATTCGAATAGTCATCGGTGCGTGCCTTGGGTTCGAACTCGAGATCTTTAATTTCCCAGGCGACTGGTCACACCGGTAGGCTATCAAAGGTTTTTTAAAAACGAGAACTTCATATTTATACATAGGTATGTTAAAGAAAGAGAGTCATCAACTTGCTGGCGAATAAAATAACTTCATCTTAAAAGGCCAAGTGACCGCTTGTTACCTATTTAATAATGCTTATCTACAATTACAATTATCTAAACAATAAGTTTAAAGTATCAAATGTTGTTTACAATAACACGGTGTCGGAGCGCAGTGCGGTGCCTTTTGCCGCCAAATTCGCTGTCACTGTCACAATGGGCGGTCCATATTATAGGTTATGTTAGGCGCCATGATGACTTAATTCTTTGTTATGTCGTTTGATTTGTTTTTGTTTTGTGGTATTTGATTGTAATAGCTAATTGGTGAGAAGGATACGCTTGCACTGTGCTACAAGCTTATACAAATAAGCTAAGTCCAATTTTCGAAGAATTTTATTATGTCAGCGACACAAAATATCCCCTGTACCACGCGCATGCTTGACAAAGTTTTCATTAAGCCCTAAATCTGCCACTACTTAATTTTATAGCTTTCGTCAGTGTAAAAGTTTAACATTCAAGTAAGTGTCAACTGTCATTACAATATCAAGAGTTGCGCACTAAAAACTATTTGCATCAACCTCCACAGTAGTACATTAAAGCTGTAGTATCAAGCTTCTGAATAAAAAGCACTATTAGTCTGTTTTTAATGGTAGGTATATACCATTAAAAACAGACCAGTAGTGTTTTATTTATTTTATAACCCACCAACCCCTATAATGTGGCAAAACAACGTTTGCTGGGTCAGCTAGTGTATATGTAAGTATTTACAAAAAGAAAAGTATAGGTATCTGTAGTATATTAACCAACTAGTATCCGTAATACAAGCCTCGTTGTTTAGCTCGAAACTAGATGGCGCTGTGTCATAATGTTCAGAAATATTTATTTATTTATTTATCCCTCTATGCTGAAGCATCTACCTCTATATCAAAATTCATCGAAATTGATTCAGCTGTTTAGCCGTGCAAACGTAAAACAGGTAGAGTAACATTTAAAATTGTATTAGTATTAAAATGCTGATATTTGCAAGTGACACCAAAAAAACCTAAGTACCTACTTCTAGCGAAGAAAATGTAAAACTATAATTATAATTAATTAGCCTAACATTTTTAACAACCACCCTTCTACATGAAAATCCCTAAATCACTCGAATCAACTTAATAAGGGTTGCTATTTGACACCAAACGACGGTTCCACCCCTGTTTGGAGCCGACCAATAGGAGCGCAGCTAACTCACCCCCTAATAAAATTCGACCAATCAACGTTTAGTATCACTTCAGGTGCGCTTAGGTGTCGAATTACGTAAACGGATGCTTAAAAAAGTAATTTCGGGATTAAAGCCAGGTATTAAAACGCACGATTTAAGTTTTTACAACGATAGTATTATTTTTGAAGGCGTTCGGTGCTAGGTCGTACTGTCGAGAATATCCTTTAGGTATGCAGGTTTCCTGTGTAACTGTTATAATCTAGTAAAGTAACCAGTGGATCATGGAGTCAAAGGTGTCCAGTTCGATTCCAAGAGTAGTAACCATGGAAAGAAGAAGAAAGAAAGAAAAACGTTTATTCTCGATTTCGCAGAGTTCGATATTATTATCAATAAATAAAATAATATAAATACTTAAATAGACTTTTCTAAGTTATGTGTATATTATGACATGTTCAAACGGTGAAGGAAAACGTGAGGAAACCTGCATGTCTGAGAGACATTTGTCAATTGGTAGGTACTATCCTGGTGCGATGGATTAAAACCTAATTCTCTCTCAAATTAAATTAAAATACGGCGGCCAACTGGCACCGATTTTCATCACATAGCTAAGAATACTCCCGACTAATTCACCTTTCAAACAAAGAAAATTAAATCAAAATCGGTTCATCCGTTCGGGAGCTAGGATGGCACATACAAACAGACATGTTAAACTTATTACACCCCGTCGTTTTTACATCGGGGGTTAAAAAGTAGTAGCAAACAACATTAGTATCAGCGGGTTACTGAGGTGCAGGTCTCCTCATGATGTTTTCCTTCACCGTTTAAGGGAGAAAGAATTTCATAAGAATATAATTTTTAAATGTGGAAACGCCGCCACCGATAGGTTTGCAACACCCAAGGTATCGTTCGCGACAAATCGTTTTAGGTTTCTTAAAAATAGGGAAGTTACTACACTGACAGCAAACGGAATGCATATGCTGTCAGAATACTCACTCCCCTAACGAGTCTTACTCGGAGAAACACAACTATCGTTGTTTGACTGCGGTCTTCTGTAAGGTACTTCCCCAGTCAGGCAGCTCAATTCGAGCGAGACATCTCGGTATGCCCTCTACCTTTCTTTATAAGTTTCTGCCTACTCCCATGAGAAAAGAAGTGAGTGAATATATATGTATGTATGTAATTTTTAAATGTCAGCAGTGAAGAGAACTATAATAGCCTTCCAAAGCCGTAATACGAGATATGCCTGTATTTTAAAAAAATAAAATCGACACAATTCTTAAAAGAATTCACACTTATAATAATAACATAACACGTTAGGCAGAGGCATACTAATGTACACCTACATTTCACCGGCTTGTTTTAAGCCTAACGTAATAGGGGGCGAGCCTATTGCACCGGGCACGCATTGCAAACTCCGAGCTGCCACTAAGAATTTCCAATAACACTGCTGAATTCACACCTATAAGAATTAATCCCAAAAAAATCCCACTTCCTCCAATCACACGGACCATCACGTGAGAACATTTGAGTTAGGACAATCCTTTATCAGATCACGACATCTGTATAGTGTTGGGAATTAGAGAATTAGATTGGATTTAGATTGTCACTTGTTTGTTTGTTTGAAATATTGTCGTAAATTCAGAAATATATGCACCCAAAAACTGTGTGAAAACGGAAAGATTTTGGCGATTAAGTATGTAGGTAAAGTGTAGGTCGCAGAGTTGCTTTGAAGAATATCTACGCGTTTTGGGGATAAACATTGAAGTGGTAGTTAATATAACGCATAACGTCTTATAGCAAAAAAGCTGTTTTTTCATATCATAAGCGTGGCAAACAAGAATACGGACCGCCTGATGGTAAGTGTTTACCGTAGCCTATAGACGTTTGCAACGCTTTAGTTGTCGCTTGTGCGTTGCCGATCCTATAGAAACCATCTACATTTCTTAAAATAAAGGAGTAACTAAACTGACAGCAAACGGGATTCCCATGCCGTCAGAAAAGTTACTCCCCCAACGAGATCTGGTAACCATACTCACTCGCAGAAACACAACTATTGTTATTTCACTGCGGTCTTCTGTAAGGTGGAGGTACTTCCCCAGTCGGGCAGCTCAATGTGAGCGAGGAATCTCGCTATGCCCTACCTATGCCCCACAACAATGATAGCCTAGTGGTGGGGTACGACTATTAAATCAAAGGTCTCGAGTTCAGAGCTATAGAGCTGATAGCCATTGCTGCAAAAAGTTTTTTGCGTAGAGATTTCGAACTGAAAATGGGTTTTTCAGTTCGTAGTCTACGTGGATAATTCTTTAACAAAACCGACTATTAATTTGGTTAACATCGCACAAATAAGACGTTTAGGGATTTTATTGTTAGGGATTTTATCGCAGTATTTTCCCGACATTTAGGAACCTAAAAATTCTTCTGGCTATAAGTACATTACCGGCTACACATTCGGTATTGTATAGAATACCTGGGCATAGTATTAAATAAATAATATTTCATACATTACCTATACGTTTTAGGTATTCTAAACATTGCCTAGGAATTGTATAGGATACCGGATTATACAGATTGCCGGTAAGATACATCCAATTGAAATAAAACTATTGTATACGGATTTTATCCCCTGTTTAGGATCCTTTACAACATCCATAATCACGACTGTAAGTGTAAGAAATCAATATTCATACATCCAAATTCTTTTTTTTACGCCATTTTATTATGTCAAGTACCGTGTAAGGGCGTGTCAGTTGACAGTTTAGTGTGTAGTGTCCACGGGGGATAAATGCGCAATAGAGTATATTGTTGGCGGCAGATTTAGCGATGTAATACACATTGTTGCGTATTACTGTTCAGGGCTACTGCTAGAAGGTTTTCTATTTATTTTTGTATTGAGATTTAGTATCAAAACGTGTGCTATTAACAGTACCTATATATTTATTTTTTATTTTGTTAGTTTATTTTATTAGCATTAGCAAAGCAAATCGCAATGAATTAGTCGCTAAGTAGGTATATTTGAAATTAATTGGTTATTAAATATATTTTTTGCTATGGATAATTAGGTATTCATCGTTTACTACGAATATTTTAGTTTCTACTGCCCAAAACCTGACCTATTATAGACTTTATCGAAATAAGTATCTACTGAGTCTACTGACAGATCAATGTTACGTCTACGACCCCGACCCCGATGGTGCGGAGAGAATAACATTCGTAGTGAAGTTAGAAACCTTTTTTTTACATTTGAAAATGCTCCTGTCTTTTCGTTAAGTTGGCGAATTTGCATTCCTCCTTAAAAAGACCACAAACGTCCAAAAAATATATTTGGTAGGTAATTAAGTAGGACCTAGAGTTCAACGTTCAACGAAAAATTTTTAAAACTTTCATTTACATACACATACATATATTATACATCATCATCAACCCATTCTTGTCCCACTGCCGGGGACCGGTCTTCTCTCATTTGAGAGCGATTAGCCTATAGCCCACCACGCTAGCCTACTGCAGGTTGGTAGACCGTTTGAGCATGTGATAAATATTATTCAACAAATAACATTAAATTACAACACAAACTCGTCAGCCCTATTCACCACTCACAAGTGTTCACAATAGGGCTGTTCATTTGCACCCGCTGTTGTCGCTTTGTGTCGCGCCCGTAACATTCGCAACATGGGATTAACTAGCACGCCTTTGCCCAACAGGATAAAAAGGTTTAAAAAAAAATAAGGTGACGAATTTTAGAAAAAAAGTGCTCTTTTACTTTACGTAATTTCATAGTTTTACGATTTATTAAAAGAAAAGTGTCGTATTTGTTTATTTTAAATAAAGCTAAATTGCATATTGGTTTAATTATGTAGTTTTCTTGTCTATACAGAAGTAAATGAAGCTAAAAAGTAAAACTGTTCATGATTTAATTTGAAACTAAAATTGAAACAGTATGACAATGATATGTAGCCAATATCATTGTCATACTGTTTCAATTTTAGTTTTTGTCTTAGGTACTTATTAGATAATTACGACGCAAGGATTTAGTCAAAACATTCCAAGTCTCTAAGACTTTTTTTAGTTAAATAAATCGTGGAATAGCGAACAAATTCTTTTAATTTTATCCTACATTCTCAATATTCCAGCAAATGGTGATAAAATCACTATAAAATCTATTGCGCATTAACAATGGGGGTATTCATTTGTCAACCACGCTATTGTGTAACACTCCTAACTGAGGATTAACGTTCACGCCTTTGCCTAACATAATAGTTTAGAAAAAAAATGTACTGTCAAGCTAGAGCTAAACATTTTCATTTATGGATTTTGAATCAAATTTTGGCGGATTACGTAATATACCATCTCAGTTTTATCCGCAAGAGGTAAGCAGAGTTATAAATGCGAACCTAAAATTCACCGCTATGTTTTTATGTCCTATGTAATAGCAGGCGGGCCTATTATCATTAACCTTATACAAATTCAAACCGGTACTGATAATTTCATTAAATAATATTGTAACATACGTACATTTTACTCAAACCTGGTAATGAAATCCAAGATTTCACCCTCAGCAATAGCGCCGGCAACCAATTGATTAATCAGGATCATAACTTAAATGCTGTAATAAAAAAAAACTAATTTTCTAAACGTTCTAAATATAATACCTAGAAGAAATTAAGACTAGGTATATAGCTCAACTAAAGTTAAAAGTTATGACAGACAAGTAAAACTATCATAGCCTAGTGTGAGGTCAAAGGTATGAATTTTGATCATGTTCCATCTGAAAGTTACGCATTTATCACATTCCTACCTACTAAAACAGTGAAGAAAAACATCTTGAGGGAACCGGCATGCCTGGAAAATTTTAAATCTAGACTAGCGTGCGGAATAAAGTTAGTAAAGTTAATTGGGATTTCCATTTCAATAAAGGTAGGAGTTCTAAAACATACACTTTTAATTCTACTTAAGCCTTCGGGAATATAGGCGTAATAATATGTTATGTCAATCGTTGTATGTCACCTACCATTCTGCTCAGCCCCGGTCTCCATAACGACAATATATCACCATCATTGGTAACATAACACCGGTGATAAGCAGGGATCTCGTGTCACCATAATTCCACCATTCATTTGAAGTATTGTAACATGAACTGAAGATCGCTGCTATATCATATCAAGATGGCTGCCGATTCAACCGACTTTAAAAATATTTAGATATTGAAATAATAAATCAATACTTCTATCCTTACTTACTAATATTATAAACACGAAAGAGTGTGTCTGTCTATCCGTTACCTCTTCACGCTAAACCGATTTAGATGTAACTTGGCCTAGAGATAGTTTGTGTCCCGAGTTTTTGTTCCGAAAATCATCTCTTAAATGGGAGACGGATCCACCACGGGCACCTTCCGTTTCGGCGCACTAATAAACTTGCTCGTTACAGAACCATGAATGCGGAAGTACCTCCGTCTTAGAGAAGACCGCAGTGAAACAACAATAGGTGTAAGTCATTAAAGTCATAGTGGGTACCTAAATTAATATCAAACAAAACGATGCCTAGTTATTCTATACAAGCTTTTCCCCGCGACTCCGTCTGCGTAGAATTAGTATTTGTTCCAATCTGCTCATTTATCTCTACCCTGTTTATAGAACTTATCTTCCATCCCCATTTCCCCCTTTTAAAGGATGATTTCCGGGATAAAAATATGTCCTTTCATATGTCCTTCCCCGGGACTCCAACTACCTCTATACCAAATTTCATTTACATCGGTTCAGCGGTTAAAGCTTGAAGAGGTAACACACAGACAGACAGACACGCTTTCGCAATAAACTTTAATAAATAATTTTAATATTAATAAATTAATATTAAATAAATAAAGTAATTGAAATAAAACTAATTTTTACAGATTTTATCGCGGTATATTTTTGATATTATTTTAACCCGACGTTTCGGACCCTTTGCAGCATCCGTGATCACGGGCAGACTGAAATGTAGGGTAGCTGTTAGTAATTATAACTTTAAGACGACCCATACCTCAAAAATATACCGCGATAAAATTCGTAAAAAGTATTTAATGTCAACAACAACAAACGATCAAAAATCTTTGCAGACCGTTTGTTCTTTAAAGAACAGACATAAAGAACGTTTAAATAAGTTACTGACACTTGTCTTGTCACTCTGTAATAGTTATTGTGTGAACCCGTGGTGTGAACGGTGATATCAAAATGTGGATTCACAAGAATTGTATAAATAGATTGTTTTCGTATGAATTATAATAGTATTCTGTTAATATTGTGACAGTTACATTTCACGCGACGTCGCCTGCCAGTAGAGCGCGATGCCTGTTCTATTGTTTCAAAATATATTAATAAATGTAGCAACACCCGTTGTGTCCTTCAACGCTACCCGTGTTATTCTCGCTTTTCTCCAAACCTCTCCAAACCTACAATCTATAAAGAATCATTCTACAATCTATAAAAAATAAATTAGTGGTATATTGATATGATTTGATTTTGAATCATGAGTTTTCAGATTCTTTCGGATCTACAGAATCCATTGTATGTATGCTGCCAATGAATTTAAGTTGACATTGACACTCAATATACAATCTGCCAAAAAAAACAAACATTCTATTAGAATGACATTTTTGACACAAATATGACAAATTGACCAAAAAAATGGTTGAACATATTTCCACAGATTCCTGAAACTTTTTATTGACTTTCGTTTATAAAAATACAACTATTTCGAGAATGTATTTTAGACTTTTTGGTCACACGACACCTCATTATAGCTACTGACTAGTTTTTTAAATCGACAGCGAAGGGTAGGACGTTTGAAAAGCATGGATAAGACAGAGATAGAAAAATATTTTAAATGTATTGTATTACATTTTTACGGTGTGTATACGATAGAGAATTAATTAAAACAATAAATTTAATAAAAATGTATGCCACTCGGAACGAACTTAGTGATATCAACAAACAGCCATAAAATCTATAAAAAGTAGTTTTATTTCAATGTCTTAGTCTTATATTCGCTTCGCGTAAAGAAATCAAGAATATCCAAACTACTAATCACTTAGATACAGTAAACGTAGAGCTACATTAAAATGTAGAGCTTCTACTGAAAAGGTCAGATACAATCCATAGAATTCTTTTACAAAACTTAAATGTCTTTTGGTGGGTAGGTGTTATTTTTTGTCACAATAAATCTGTCAGTGGCGTGAAGTCGCGGGGTGTCGCTAGTCGACACCGCACATTACACAGGTTAGGTTAATTTAGTTAATTAAAGGTTAAAACTCTAACTTTTTCGTTAGAAAAATATTATTAAACATCAGCCCCGAGCAGGCCGGGTGGCAGTTTCAGGGGGCGCCAAAATCATAATTGAAATTATACAACTTATAACATGACTAAAAATAAAAAACAATATGTATGTAAAAAGTTATTAATAGGTAGATAATAATTACTATTACAGTACTATTACAGTAAATGGTCGCATACACGAAATATACTATATGTATTTGACAGTATTTTTGCCCCGATTCGAAAAAATCGTAGGGGCTGTTAAAAAATACAAACTTAGGCAGTCAGACTGCCCAAGTTTTCTCGATGTCCAGAGTTCCTCAACAGTACGTTTTTTGAGGCATTTTCTGCCTCGTACTACTACTTTGTGGAACCAGCTGTTGCCGGCGGTCTTTCCAAACCGTTACGACGTGGGAACCTTCAAGAGGAGAGCATATTCTTTTCTGAAAGGCCGGCAACGCATTTGCACTTCCTCTGGTGCTGCAGATGTCCATGGGCGGCGGTGATCACTTACCATCAGGTGAGCCTCCTGCTCGTTTGCGCGTTATTTCCATAAAAAATAAGTCCTGGATACCCCATAAGCTATTTAATCAATGGCTTAGGGTATCCCGTCGAGGGGGCACACGACTGAGAATTAATACGCGCGATCAACGGTGCTGGGCTAAAAACTTTAAAAGTTTTCTTGTTGTGTATTGGGAATATAAATGGGATGGACCATAGCGCGCGGCATTCTGTAGTTTTTGCCTACCCCCATGGGAAAAAGGCGTGAGTATATGTATGTATGTAAATGGGATGACCTTTATTTTAGTAGCCTCGATTTCGCCCTCGATTTTAGGAAGATTGGTTAGGGCATTCAGTTACCTTAATCCGGCACTGAACTTGGGTACTTATTAACCGACTTCAAAAAGGAGGAGGTTCTCAATTCGAGGGAATCTTTGTTTTTTATAATACTTTTTTTTGTGCCTTTTACCTATTTAAACCACACTCGATTTTTTATTCCAGTGAAAGTATTTTTAAGCGAATCAATATAGTAAAAAGGGGTAGCAAAATAGCATCCCAATTTGTGGAAGATGACGCTCAATTACTTGCAGACAATTATTTAGTATAGCAACATTGTTACCCAACCCCTGCAATATAATCTGTGCGCGCTAATGAATTTAATTGACTCTCAGGGGACGGCGGTGTTGCCATAAATTATTGTTAGTCCTTGTGGATTAGTTCATGATTTGAGTTAACGAATTTGTGTACATGTGTTTATTGGGTGCAAGAAATAGTAGCTTTAGTCTTTTCAAAACCTTCTTTTTTTCTTTAAAATTTTGACTACAATTAGCGCTTTTCATTTTAGTTTGTCTTTCTAGCTGGCTTTGCGGTGTAAATAATTAATATTTTAAAGACTGCGTCATTCCAAGGTACTGCGTTATCTTAACGTAATTTATGCTTTCGGTCCCATTTATAAGGACGTCAAATCATTGCAACCGGAATAAATAAAATACACACTTTTATCATATCAACCTAATTAGTCCCACAGCTGGGCACGAGTTAACTCTAATTTTGAGAGAGATTAGGCTATAGTTCACCACGCTAGCCTAGTGCAGTTTGACAGACTTTACACACCATCGAGAGAACCTCTCAGACATGCATCTCTCTGATATTATCCTTCACCGTTTTAGCATGTGAGAAAACGCACATAACTTCCGAAAAGTCAGTTGTACATGTTGTACACAACATGGTTTGAACTCGAGACCTTTGATATTATCAGTCCATTGGTCACACCACAAGACTTCCACAGTTCGCACTGAATTCCCTTTATGAAATGCAAGACTTCATAAACTCTATCAAACAAGTTGACCCTAAAAATCTTGAAGTCCAAACAAACAAACACCCAATTATGAAGGCTAATAATCGTAATTTTACGGTTAATTTGCGATGAGGCGCATCCCCGCGACGGTTGTTACAGCGTATGTCGAAATAACCAGCTGTGTAATTACGTACAATCATCAAGGGACCATCCCTAGCCCCTAGCGACTTCAATCCCCTCTCGATAACTTCACAGGTGACAAATTGGTGAATATAGAATTAAAATCAAGGGGTTTTTGTTTGCGTCCAATTTTTGTTTATTGATTTTTGTCATCATGTTCGTAAAGTAATTAAGATTTTTATATTTCCTTAGAAATATTTTTACATTCCCTATTTTAACCAATAGTACGAGATTCGGTTGCAGAATCATTACGTTCATAGGGTACATAGTCATAATATTTTTTTAGGTATAATTAAGAATGGGTGAATTGTAGTTTATTTTCGTAGCGTCTTTTTTTTCTGGCAAAAGTCAATCAATATTTTTTTTTAATGATCGCGGGCTTTTTTAAAAAATTATTGATTGATTTGATTGACACCTAGGAAAAAATAAATCACCCCATTCATAATTATAACTATGTCCGCTATAAATGTAGTGAAAGTACAGCCGGATCTTAGACTAAAAGTAATTTCATAACAGCGCTCACAGAGCCATCTATGTATGCGACTTAAGTTACACGAGTATCTTGTGAGTTCAAATATTATAAGATAGATGGCGTTATTAACACAAAATACTTGTAAGTGAAGTCCAGTCACATATATAAAAAATATCGATAGTTCAAATTGGAAGTGCGGTCAAATAAAATCGGAGATTATAAGGGCCTTTAAATAAATAATAACAAGCATTATATTTTACCGTCATTTATTCATAAAGACAATTCAATAAATGAACGCACTAAATTACAATAATTTTGAGATATGTCACTTAATATTAATCAGTGGTGACTATTACGTTTTTACACTACAATAATGTTGGTGTTTCTCATTTATTAAAGTTCTTACAAGCAATTACTTGGGTTTTTTTGATGAAATACCTTTTTTAAAGGTTTCTTAATATTGATAGAAGAGGACAAGAGAACAATAAGCCCGTAATATCACCACCTTTGCGTTATAATTATGTATATAATAAGCTACAATACTCGCTATTGATATAGATCAGTTACTGGAAGACAAATCGTATGGCTTTTAATATTTTAGTACAATATCATTTAATACAAATGCACCGATATGTACGTTATGCTACCAAACTATTGAGGAAAAAAATCTACAGGAGTACAATACAAAATATTAGGAAAATAGAATTATATATTATTATTATTTTCTCATCTAGTAGAAAAAGTTTTCAGAAACATCAGAATTCTTAAAATGAATGTAATTTATTATTATTAGATAGTTAGAGCCCGACCTACAATTGGCTTCATTCGAGATTTTTATCATCATCATTATGTTTTTGTGCAAGAAATAATATATCTAGATATAAATGGCTTTGCTGTTATAAGCATAAATTACAAATAATGCCTTGGAATATCCAGTAAACCACTGCACTTATATACCAACTTCTTCGTGTTGTGCCAACTTTTTGACCAAAATATGAAATTTGACAAGCCTCATTGTGCCCAAAAACGATCAAATGTCGAGCTCAGAGAGAGAGAGAAAGATATAAGAGTAAAATTTCTGAAGATGAAACAGTGCTATCCAAATCGTAAAATTCGAAAAGTGGCTTACATAGTCAAGGAATATGTACAGTACAATAGATTAAGACAAGCTATTGTAATGTAATAAATATATCGAAAATTTTAATTTATATACGAAAATAAAGCAAGGAGCCGTTGTCAAACAAAAGCTATGTACAGCTAAGCGATTACTCGGGACTATAAGAATAACTTAGCCTAGCCCTAACTCCATACAAATGATAACTTATGATACAACAATGATCACATGTAACTTATACTTTAAAACGATATGTGTAATAATTGATGAGTATTAGTATAAATAATACAAAGTCATTTGACTCTTAACATGAAAGCGTAACACACAGCAAACCTTAACTAGCAAAACTTGGTACTAGTGTCACTGATTACAATATCGTTAAAAATATCACCATTACTCTAAAGTATGTTTTTCCTATATAAACAACTTAAATGCTAAAATAGGTATATATCATTAAAATATATAAAATATGCTTATCTGCTAACCTAAACAGGCTGTAGAAAATTAAAAGCTTAGGAGAAAAATATATCGAGGAAGATAGAGTAAGAGGTAGATTGACAAAAGTAATAGTTTATTTAAAACAACTTACGAAACATTCTTATTAATTAAAATATGTCGTGATATAAATTATGTAAAGTTTTCTAACACTACATTGGTAAAGTATACACAATCTAAAAATTAATAATTTGTATTTATTATACATCTTTACTTAAGTTTAATCACTTAAAACTATAAAAACACTAGTGGTCACCAAGTTTTGCGCACAAATACAACATTTACTCAGCCACAATGTCGTACCGACGGCATCCAATAAAAACGTAATTATTGCTTGTACACGTAATGACGACTGTAGTACACACTACACCGCAAACAATCACAAATAAATACATATTTCTATTATAATTACAATAATATTTAATTAAAAAGATATATTTTATTATCCTTTGATATGTATTTATGAGTAATGATCGATTAAATAATGATTACATGTTTAAATAATTCGAGTTTGTTAACTTAATTCTACGTTATTTTATGAACGTAGTCAGGATAGTGTTTAGTTAATTTAACAACAATAGTCATAGTATATCCACGAGATTATTTTAGCCGAAAAATACTGTTTCATATAACGTTGCCAAGCGTCCGAATAAAGCCGGACATAGTTAGGCTTATTGGTTCAGTATTCGGCCAAAATAAACGGTATCTCACTCATCCGGCTTTTGTTAGGCTTTTTACATTTCACATGTGGGTCGACTGTCCGTCGCTTGATTTTATTCACATATTTTTCATTAAAATTTAAGATGATGCATACATACAGTTTTTGTCGTACCTATTAATATTGAGACACAAAATCTTCAATAATGTAAGGTGTCCGGCCTTTTTACCCAAATATCCGGCCAAACTGCCTGGTCTGTCCGGCTATTATTTTTAGTGACCTGGCAACCCTAGCTTCATATATTAATTTAAACAGGGTAACAACAGGCCATATTTTTGCCAACTAAAATTTCAGTCCCTCAAGTTTATCATTTATTATAGTTATAATTTTAAGAAACGTAGTTACGTTACTTAAATCTCGAAACCTTATTTAGGTGTGAAAAGTTTTCAATATAGATTTATCAAAGTGTTTTAAAAACCCAAGTTATAGTATCCCTGACTACATTCATAATAAACTTATTCTAAATTATTTCTAACGATACTTCATTTTTCCTTTCAAAATCATGTTAATTTTCCATAAAACTATCCTATAAGTTATTTGGGGTTACATGGGGATTAAATACATTTTACATCGTATCAACCTTTAACAACATTTTAAAACAATCACTTAGTAGTTTCTTGAGTACTTGAGAGATTCTTTGAATATACATATAAATATAAAACAGTTATTCACTGTTACTATTCTAATATCGACTCATCGACGTATCGACTATCGAGCATTCTTATCGATAGCGCACTTCACTTTTGGCCGATACAAAGTGAATTGCATCTTCATTTACGTTTTTATAATAATTCTCAATTTAAATTAGGTATGAATAAATAAGAGTGTATAAAAGGAAATTATATTATATTTATGCATTGTGATAAAATAAAAATATGCTTAATGTTTCTACAACCCATAAAATAACCAAAAACAATAAATACGTATAGGTTTTTTCGGTTCCATACTTATAAAATTACGCACGCAATCAGTTTACTTTATATGCCCCATGTTTATTTAGGAATTATTACAAAAACATATTGTACAATCATATCAAAACGCTCATTATTGACATATTTATGGGAAATTAAATTCAAGGATAATTTAACAATAACATATGTGTGCAATTAGCATAGTCTTTTTCGTATTTTATTCAATTATTACATGGGACCTAAAATATACCGGCAAAATGTGGGTGTATGTACAATAATACACCTTCTTCCCACTGCTGAGCAACGGGTACGAAATATTTATTATTACCTATAGAATATAAAATACCTATAGAATATAAAATATTTGTTACGTAACACATACATACCTACATCATTTTTCTTTTTTTTTCGATAACCAACTATAACTTTTTTTTAATTAAACTTTTATCTCCCAAGAACAGTCATTCCTCTTGCTATATTTTTTTACTGGCAGTAAAAACAAATTTAATTTTATAATCTGTATAAATTCCCTGACATTTGTGCTTTTGTGTGATTTCCTTGATAGCGAGCGAAGTCTGCAAATGAGGGGAGACCCGTGCCCAGCAGTGAGACAACGATTACATGCCGTGCGTGTGTGTTCGATGTCTCCCTTAAATATGTCCAATATTTCGAGCAAAGCGTAATATAACAACATCTCACTGTATCTTACACATAGCAACAGTATAGACTACCGCACTAAGAAAAACCACTTGGCATACAAGACAATCTTAATTGATCTCACTATATCAACGATCTACTTCAAAACTCGCTTTTATATACTAGATTATTTTTTGAAAAAACAGTTTTTGTATTTTGAAATAATAGAGACAGGAGGTTTTATTTTTGGTCCAGTCATGAATTATTTAGGCCAAAAACATGATAATTATTCACAATACTAAATTTTTTTATGTATATTTTATAATTGGAAAAATATCAAATATTTCTTAATGATGTCTTCTACATTTCGTAAGAAACCATTTTTACTTTAAAACGTTTGATGTTGCATCAATAAAAAAGTTAATTTATTCTTAATTTTTGGCCAACCTAATGCATGACTAAAAAACCCTTTGAATAAAAAAAGGAGTTATTTAAAATTAAAAATTAAATAAATATAAACTTGAAAATATGAAAATAAAATAATTTTTAATTGAAATATTTCCAATTATAATGCAATGAAGTTTACCTTAAAAAGAAAAAAAAATAGATTAAATTAATTGGATTTTAGTGAATTTATATGAACTATCTAGAGTCAATTTATCTAATATGATGTAATTTAGTAAGTTTTCTTTAATTTATTATCTTCAAATCACGTACATTCAAATGTCCTATGATAATAATAGTACTGTTTTTTTTTAATATAAATCGTTTTATATTTGGATATATGGCAACGATCGATTTCGTAAAAAAAATTAAATTTTAATATTTTTGTAACGAAAATCAAACTTTAAGAAAAAATACACCAATTCAATTTGAAATCTTCCAAACAAAATCTCAAATATAAAAAAACAATACTATCCATTTCCAAATTTCAATAATAAAACGAAATCCTAAATACAAATACAAAAAAATAAATCAGTAAATTCGAATTCCAAAATCAATTTTTTTAACGTCATTATTTTCCGCGTCTGATATTCTACCCGACAGCATCATAGATAATGTGTGGAGCTTGGTGTGAGTTACTCCATGGTGTCGTACTGTACCTTCTTGACCTTGAGGTACCGCCAGGCGGCGTAGGCGCAGAGCGTGGCGGCGGTGGCCAGCGCCAGCGCGGCGCCCACGGCCACCGGCGCCGCCTCGGAGCGCGCCCGGGCCGCCCCGGCGCACGCCCACGCGGGGCCGAACTCGCCGCTGCGCTTGTACATGAAGGCTTGCAGACGCATCTCGCGGAGATACAGCTTGGCGCGGTGGATCGTTGCGGGACTGGAATACATATCGCTTTTAAAAATCACTTCAAAAAGTATTTGTTAGGAAAGCAGCAAATGCTCTAGAAGTCTAGCGTCTACTATAATGTGATCTGGATTGGCCAAGAATCCTCTCTTATCTTCATGGATATTATTATTGTTTAAGTGGTGTATAAATTGCGTTATCTATATACTTATTAATATTTATTCTACTCGGCTGGTATGTGTCTATTGTTTTTATTAATTATATTTATTATGTATGATACATATTTATTAATGTTGTTAACCTTATTTAAAATTTACTGTGTATATCTTCTCGTGTGTCACTGTAGCTATAAATTGATATTTCGCACCGGGTGCGACAGAAAATCAGCGCCACGCTGTCCAAGCGAGGCATTTATGCTGAGTCGTAGCCTTTTCACTGCCGCAGCAAATCTTTTTTAACTTATTATACTGTATAGTGCTAACTTTGTAGTAGTGAATAAATATTTTCTTTCTTTCTATCGCAAATCATCATGATGTTTGTTTTTAGAATGGGTCCGATTTATCCTTCGTAGAGGTTCAACAAAGGATCGTGATAAATATGAGTTTACTGGGGAGTTTGTTTCACCGCTTCGTCTTACCAGCAAAAACACAAATACTCCGCTGACGCTAATCTAGTACCCTAACTTCACATACCGACAAGACATATTCACAGAAATGCGCAGAAAGATAAATAAACTTAAAAAACATAAAGTTACGGGAAACACGTTCACCGTTGCCCTAAATGCGTTTAGAGTTGCCAAGTCTCGATACAAAGCGTACGTTGAAAAATCTAAAAGCAATTTACTGCACAAAGTTGTCGAACGACTTGAAAGTGAGGGTCCGTGGTCTCCTTTATACCACGAGTTCAAAGCTAACAGGTCAGTCGACCTAGCTTACATTCAAAACATAAAAGTAAACGACATACATACCGCTGGTATTGAAGAGACAACGGAATGCCTGCTTAACAGTCTTATTCCGGACGACTCGGTTTCTAAAGACAACGACTACCACCAACAGATTAGAGCGTGGGCAGCTGAGCCACCTATGTCACCTATGTCAGACCTGCCATCTATTGACGAATTTTCCAACGTTGTTAAAAAACTACCAGTAAATAAATCATCAGGGGAAGACAAAATTTCAAATCGGATGATTAAAGAAGCATGTAAATCCGCTGGTGACATGATACTAACTGTTTACTGTCGTTGTATTGCAGAGGGCGTTTTCCCGCGTGTTTGGCGTCGTGGCTTTATACGAATAATACCGAAGAGTGGCGACAAGCCTCCAGATGACCCTAAGTCATATCGGCCTATAACATTACTACCTTCGTTAGGGAAACTCCTCGAACGCCTAATCGTCCCACGTTTGTTGCCGAACGGGCCGAAATTTCATAATAATCAATTCGGGTTTACTATAGGCAAATCTACAACTGACGCCGCGCTTTCTGTTAGGACAACTGTTAATAAATCGAAATGCAAATACGTCGTAGGCATCTTCCTCGATATTTCTGGTGCTTTCGACAATGCGTGGTGGCCAATGTTACTGCTTAAATTGAAAAGTCGAGGTTGCTTTAGAAATATTTACACTCTTATATACTCGTACTTCTTACACGGTACCGTTAAACTGACACTTGGGCACCATTCTATGTCGAAGGCACTGACTATGGGATGTCCTCAAGGATCTGTAATCGGGCCGTATCTTTGGAATCTGGGATTTGATGATTTTCTCGCGATACCGCTCCCGCACGGCTGTTCATTGACTGGTTACGCGGACGATGGCCTTCTGCTCATCCAGTCCAATACGCGGTCTGGTCTCGAAAACTTAGCCCACTCGTGTTTACGTTTAATATCCGCGTGGGGCAAACGGAACCGCTTAACCTTCGCGCCGCAAAAAACCTTTCAACTAATCTTGAAAGGTAATCTTAAATCCGCGCCCAGCATCAAATTCGATAACGTCACCGTTAAAAGAAAGGAGTCGGTATGTTACCTCGGTCTCGTACTAGAAAGAAATTTTTCATTTATTGAACACATTAAAATTGTGGGTGAAAAAGCTAAACGTAACTTTTATGCTTTGACTAGAATATCAACGGCTACATGGGGTTTATCTTTTCATACATTAAAAACCATCTATGGGGCTACTTACCTAGGTTGTATGTGCTACGGAGCACCTGTTTGGGCCGATAGAGCCACCATAGGCGCAGTACGACGTAAGTTACTTCAAAGTCAGCGTTTAGCATTGATATTTTTATGTAAAGCATACAGGACTGTTAGTACGGAAGCACTACCAGTACTCGCGGGAGTGCTGCCGGTCGATCTTGAAGCACAACGACGTGCAGCAATGTATTTTTCATCGAGAGTGCACTTGAAAAATGAATTTCTTGTAGAACGTGACCGCGCTAAAATTCTTAGACTATTTAAGCCACTGGCTGATGTATGGGAGGAACTTTTAGATGAATGGCAAGTAAGGTGGGATAATTCTTCTAAGGGCCGCCACCTTCACCAGTTCTTTCCATCCGTCCGTGAACGGTTGGAGAGGACTTGGCTGCAGGTGGATCACTGCGTTGCCCAATTTCTTACAGGACATGGCAACTTTAAATGCAAGTTATTTTCTTTTAAGCTTGTTTCCTCACCATTATGTCCATGTTCAACATCTAATTGTGAATACGAGCAATCTGCTCATCACATACTGTGGGAGTGTGGTTTATGGCAAAGTGAACGCAATATTATGTTTGACAGTTTGCAAATTAAATCTGTGGTGATTTACTACTCGGACCTTGTTGCGACTAGGATGAATTTCCGTGCGTTTAGGCGTTTTTGCCATACCTATTATTGGAATCAGATATAATAGCTCATATTTTAGGACCCATAACTTAATAATGTCATCCGTGGTGCCTGGCAACTGGGCTTAACCCAGTTGTAAACATCTACTCTTATGTCAATGACATGTAAACTCTATTCTGTCTCTCGCTTGGTAAGGAGGGAAGTGGAAAACTGTTATTTTCTTACTCCTCCGATTTAATTTCATGATTAATTTCGCTGCGGGTTCCAAGACAGTTAATATCATTCCCCTGGGACACGTCGAGCTTCATTGTCTCGACGATATTTTGGATGGTTACTATTGTTGATCCTGGCTTACAGGAGTTGCAGTAGTAGGGACTTAGGGTGGTGGGCACGTCCCAAAAAAAAAAAAATAAAAAAGACATATTCACAATCCGTCCAACACAAAGGTTTCTTATTCTTTACCATTTCAGCGAGTGACGTTTAATATACTTAAATGAATAATTTCGAAAAGTTGAATTTGTGACCGAGACCTGACTTAGCAGGGTATGGTCTCAGAGCTTCCCAAAGATGATATATTTTATACAATAAAACCTAACTGTTTTTACTGCCAAAGATTTTCTTATAAATTATACCTAGCATCTTAAACAACGATTACCGCTTACCATCAAGCAAATATACTTGACACCATTTCTTTATTTATTTTTTATGTGAAAAACGGGGCAAACGAACATGCGGGTCACCTGATGGTAAGTGACTTCCGCCGCCCATGGACATTGCTGACATCAAATTAGCTGTCACCAATGCGTTGCCGGCCTTTTAGGTGTGTGTATGCTCTTTTCTTGAAGGTCCCCATGTTGTACTGGTTCGGGAATACTGCCGCAGGAAGGCTATTCCATAGCTTACACGTTCTCGGAAGAAAGTTTCGTGTAAAGCGGACCGTACCATCTTACAATATGAAAAAAACTTTAAACTCACTTAGCGTCTTCCTCCGCCAACTCGATGACGGTTTCCTCGGGGCATGAGTAGGACTTTCCAACGGGCGTTGGGAACAGGAGTTCCCTGGAGTCGGTGCTGAGGGTGACCTTCCGACCCTGGTTGGCAGCGTGTTCCAGGATACGGGCGCTCGAGTTGTACGTGAGGCGAAGACTGTCCGCGTACCAACGCTCTCCTCCTGGTGTCTGTGAGAAGGAAGATAAGACTGATGAAGTAATTATTTCGGAAAAGGAAATGGTCTTTATGATCTCGATGTTAAGGGTTTATTTTTGCTTGATGTGATTAATAACTCTTTAAAGAGAGAGTTCAAAGGAATACTAAAGACGGTAAAATGGTTCGGTTGATTGACAACAAATACCAAGCTATTATAAATATTAATACAATGTAGAACAATATAGATATGTTCTACGTTTTATACTTTTAAGTTAAGTTTTCTGGGAACTGTGTTGCTCAAGCCCTGCTATTCTAAACTACGATTAACTCCCTAGTATTTTTACTTTGATTAAATTATTATTTCAGACAAGTAACCTACATTGTACCCGTGCAAATCTTCAGAATACAACCAGTGCAGACTCTAAACTGTGATACAGTTTATTCCAAAAAATATCAAGAGTCTTCGTTAGTCTTACATTTCTTAAATGGTTATAGGAGCTTATATGTAAAAAACAATAACTACGCACAGTTAGCTGTCTGCATCTGATGATGTTGTTAAAGTATTAAAACGATTGCATAACACACTTCCGCTTCCTTTTCCATTCACCTAATATCCTTCACACATTCAATCATCAACACTCACTCTCATTCGTTTCCAACAACCTAAAAGGGCGGCCTTTTACCGGCTCCGAACAAAAACTCTAAAAACATTGTGAAGTGATCTGTTTTTAAGTGTAATTCACACATCAAGGGACGTCCCAGAACATTAGGTGCACCTACATGATTCAAGAACCATGTAGGTACACCTAACCGTGAGAGACCAGGAACCGTGAGTACCCTTCCATTGCTTTCCTGTCCGTTTTCCGTATTGTGCATTTGTTTTAGCAAATTAACTTGTGGTAAAACAGTCACCAGTCGAAGGTTCATCTTATATTCATAACAACCACCCACAGATGTAATAATAGGAGATGAATTTTGAAGAAAACTTTAGGAAATTTAGTATAGTTTTGCACATACCTTAGAAAACGAGAACTCTAGTGCAAAATCTTTGAAGGTGAGGAGGAGCGTTTCTGCGTCGCCGTCTTTACACGTGCCGCCGACGTTCGCGTTGTTGGGTATGAAGGTGTTGGCGTCCTGAAAGCAACCACAAATGTTACCACCATTAATAAAACTTTTAAAATAACCGCTAGAATGTCCTGCGGAATCGTTTACAAGCATACCATGGGCCTATAGATCGTACAGATATTTGTTCCATACAGGGATCGAACCCATGACTCATGACCTGCAACGTAGAAACGGATCACTCAGCCACTAGGGCCAATCGATTTGTCAATCACAGGCAAATTGTTTAAGGAGTGTTTTGCCTGTAGAAAAACATTAGGTTCAGAAGTTTTTCTTTGGATTATAAGCAATATTGCAAATAATTAACTGAAACTAAAACAATCAATTGTAGCGCAAGAACTAGTTATAATAATTCAGCACAATTTCCAAAATCTAATCTCTCATCATCAATCTATTCTCAAAGGAATTGACGACCCGGTGGCGCAGTGGCTGAGCGATCGGTTTGTGTGCCACGGGTTGCGGGTTCGATCCCCGCACGGAGTAAATATTTGTACGTGCTACAGGTAGTTGCTCTGGGTCTGGGCGTTTGTGCATGTGAAAATTTGTGTTTGTAAACGCACCCACGACGGGAGAAAATCCAAGTGTGGGGCAACGCAAAAAAAAAAGAAGACCTGAAGTTGAAGCTAGTCATAAAATCAGTCAGCTTTGTTCAAGTTCAGTCTCAAAAGAAAAACATCGTAAGGAAAGCGCATGACTAAGTTTCGATGGCGTGTGAAGTCTGCTAACCCATACTAGGCTAGCGGGTGGACTGCTCTCATTTTCTTCAACTTTAAGAGAGGTGAGTCTAACCTCGCTTCTCCCAAAAATATACAGGAAACTCGTGTCCAGCAGTGGAATTGTAAAAGAGTTTCATAAATGTACCTTATTGCCCAATAAATGTAATGAATATGTAGTTTTTCAACAATTCAGTCTATGCCAAACGCTTCATTTAACGAAAAAGTTTTATCAAATCGACGGATCCCCTAATCAGTCCCCTAAATCACATCAGTTAACATTATATGGAATATTCTCAAAAATCCTTGATATTTCCAACGAAACTTTAACATAACATTTTAATTAATTAAAGCCTTGTTGAACTTTATGTTAAAGGTTAATTAGTTAAAACCACCTACCCTACTTGTAGAAGTACTGTTGTTCAAAAAGTTCACATATTTGATTTTATATTCTAAAATATTTCATTGTGTAAGACAGAGAGTATTAAAGGTTAAAATTTTATAAAACTACTAGCTGACCCAGCAAATTTTTGTTGTTTTGCCACATTATAGGGGTTGGTGGACAACCCTTATCACTAAGGGGTATGAAAAATAGATGTTGGCCGATTCTCAGACCTACACAATATGCTCACAAAATTTCATGAGAATCGGTCAAGCCGTTTCGGAGGAGTACGGGAACGAACATTGTGACACGAGAATTTTATATATAAGACTACTTAGCGACACTGCGATTTACTATTGAAATTGATTTATCTCTAGATTCAAAGACACCCAGATTCTATCTATCGAAGAAGACCCACCCTGGAAGCATATTCCACATTTCAGAGGTACGCATGCTAGAAGTGGACGTAAAGCTTTCATTTGGGTTTTCGGAATGTCCACTACGAATCGATGGCGCTTTTTCGTGATTTTGATCGTACCCAGGTAAAAAAAAAAAAATCCCTGACACATATCAAACGGAGAAAACAAAATCAAAATCGGTTCATCCGTTCGGGAGCTCGATGCCACAGACACACACACACACAAAGACACGTCAAACTTATGACACCCTGTCGTTTTTACATCGGAGGTTATTAAATAAATAAGATGTAGAAATAAACTCACGGCTCTCTCGTTGAGCTTGGTGACGTAGGATATGTCTAGTAGAGCATCCACCATCAGCAGGATGCAGGTCTCCCCGCCGCTGCCCAGCAGCCGATACGTGGCGGTGTTCAGGCTTCTCTCTGTTACAGCTTCCTGAAAAATACGGGGAAGACGGTAGAAGTTAAGTAAGGAATCACGTAAATTGGATCAGAAATATTGTTCTCATGTAAGTGACTACTGTCTTAATGAGGAATAAAAATCTTTTAACCGAACTCTCGGCGTTATCGGTGTAGGTATATGTTCAAAATTCCATCCGAATTGAGAACCTTCTCGTCTTTGAAAGTCGGTTAATATCAATTATTGCTTACCAGAAACAATAGTATAAGTTCAATTGATTAAATTTTAGTTTAATAAACGCTTGTGACTAATTGTTGCAAATATTGTACACCTAATTAATTTCAAATAATGATAGAAAGGTACTGTAAAGTACCTTCGCCTTACAGAAGTCCGCATGAAGTTGTGTTTCAGCACAAGAGTAAGATGGCGAGAGCTCGTTAGGGGAGTAACTATCCTGACAGCACCAGAATTTCGTTTGCTGTCAGTTTAGTAACTCCCCTATTTTTAGAAACCTAAACGCTTTCTAAAGTTGCTAAGTCCATAGGCAACTGCTTACCATCAAGCGGCAGTGCTGGATTAAAGTAACTGGATGCCCAAAGCAATCTTCCTAAAAAGAAGGTTCCCACCACCCTTTCTAAAACGACTTAAGACGACCTCTGTGGTCTAGTGGTTCGAGTACCGGAATGCTGATCACGAGGTCGTGGGTTCGATTCCCACGGGACACAAATATTTATGTGATGAATATAAGTGTTTGTGTTCGTCTGGGTGTTTCCTATGTATTATAAGTATGTATTTACAAAAAAAAAGTATATAAGTATTTATATCCATTGTCTAGTACGCATAGTACAAGCTGTGCTTAGTTTGGGACTATGTAGATGGTGATGTGTAAAATGTCGCAGAATATTTTTTATTTTTATTTTTTTAAATTTCATCTCACTCATATTACCAAAACATAACCAGACTTTTTTAGCCCCAGTACCCTTGATCGCGCATTAATTCTCGGTCGTGTGCCCCCCTAGCCGGGATGCCCTAAGGCCTAAGCAGTTGCTTAAATATCTTATGGGCTAATCCACCAGGCACATCGTAAGCGTTTGTGCCACCCTAGTGTTATAAAAAAAAAATTATAAAGAATTACAATAGTCTTACCGTAGAACCACCGGGCGCGACGGTGGTCTTGCTGTACTTGGTGACTCTCGGCCTCCTTGTGGACGCCTGACTGTCCAGCTGTAGGCTCTGCACTGAGCACACCACCAGTACTGCCAACACACACCGCATAGATGTACACACAACACACTGATAGTACAACAACACTCTAGAGTTAACTAGACGCTCCAATTTTTACATTTGTTTTACCAAACACCCCAGATTTTTCAATAAATTTAAAAGGATCGTAACGAATCACCCCACTTTTTCAATATTTTGTATTTATTGGCACTGCATAGTAAATAATACAGCCACAATTCATTCTTTATAACTATGACGTACTTTGTACGTTACTAAGTAATTATAAAAATATATGAAACAAAACACTGTTTTAAATTATCTCCACGACGAAAAAATATTTTACGAAACTCTCAGTTTTTTTAATAAATTTAAAAGGAACGTAACGAATCATCCCACTTTTTCAATAATTTCTACTTAAAGTCACTGAATAAATAAATTATACAACCACTATATAATTGATAGAACAATGACGTAGTATCTTAATAAATAATCACAAAAACACTATTTTAAATGCTTCACCGCAAATATTGGTTAAATTTTAGACAATTTTCCCCATTGTACACAATTTTACTCTCAAAGTATTTCATTTGAATTCAACATTATTATCACTACACACTTTTATGCACTAAATATTTGAATTTTTTGATACAAAACTATTAAGTTGGTTTGTGTAATCGCTAAAAACACAAAAACTTCTCCACAAAATGAGCCCAAACTCTGACGCGATATATGTAGGTTTATGTCGCTTCAAAAACTGTTTTTGTCTTTAACCACAATGTACCACAGTGGAGCGTGGCAGGGTTATACAATATAATTATATATATTTATGTACACTAAAACTAACGTCAGGTTGAATATTACAGATTCTTGTTTAAGATACTGTGTACAAGGAATTGTCAAGTGCATATAATAGCGTTGATTTGTTAAGTGATGGACGTTACATTTATCGATAGATTTTGGAGGTCCATGTATCGATAAATTGTGAAGTATGTTCATTGTAATCAACCTATTTACTGTCTCACTGCTGGGCATATATCTATTCTCATTTGAGACGGATTAGGGTAAAGTCCACCACGCTAGACTGGTAGGTACAGATTGGCAGCCATCTCACGCCATCGTGAGGCATGCAGGTTTCATCACAATGTTTTTTTTTTCTTTACCGTTTGAGCGAGTGATGAATGCACAGTTTTTCACGAAAAATGAGCTGAGCGTGCCTTGGGATTGAACTCGAGACTTTTGACTTCACAGTCCACTGGTCACACTAAGTTTATTTAAATAGCTCTTAATATATCTAGCCAGAGTCATAATATTACACTTAAATACAGTGACGTCAACGTAGAATGAAATAGCAGCTTATCATATCATCACATTCACATATCATATTATAAGCTTAAACAAATCCCTTACAGAAGCCAGATACGTCTCAAGATAAATAAATACTGTTTTCACAGCGTCTGCTAGAGCGAAAAGGTCATAATCTGTCTTATACATACGCCCGACCCAGATCTAAGATTCAACAAGATGCTTAGCGTATGATTAATACTTTCAGTTATCCCTTCGTTCGTATCTAGGCTGAATTCAAAGCAATGATTAATGATGTAAGTCTGGTTTTTGGATAAAGCATCTTCGCGTGTTCATAAATTAATTTACACGACGTAGTTGATAGAATAACAAAAGTTATTTCATTACATGTGCGTGACGTCTACATAACATAATTATTATTATAAGACGTCAATACTAGACGTTATTATAAAACTACTTATACAGATTTTATCGCGGTATATTGGTACTATTAAATCCCGAACGTTGCAGAAACTTAACACACTGCGATAAAATTTGAAAAAAAATGTATTATTTCTAAATTCCACTGTACGAACGAGCAATTAAGGTATTTATCAACCAAATTTTAATAAAAGTACTAATCAACTAGATTTTTTGTAGAATTCACTAGTACTTCTATATATTTTTTTTTTATCGATAACTATATGTCGTGCAGCCTGCCCATCACTACGCCAGTTACTTCATTGTGGAAAGTTTATTGTCACAACGAGCTGCGCGAACGATAGCTTTATGTATAACTGCTTGTGTGCTATTTATTTTATTAATTTTACGAGTTTATCTTTCAACTGTACCGCTCGGTAACGTACTTTAATGCCAGTCCTGTTTTCCCCGAAGAAATCGGTAAAATGGGTATTTACCATTCATTCCTAAAACATTGTCCGCAACTAGGATTTTTTCCTGTAACGAAAATATAACGGAACAACTACCTGTAGATCATATAAATGTTTGATACGGGGATCGAATCCGTAATCCGTAATGCACAAGCTGATCGCTCAGCCACTGCGCAAATCAAGCCGTCACTTAAACATACACGTTACTACGTTACTCACTCACATGCTGTTAATATATTTTAAGCGCTATTGAATATGTAGTCAGAACTATTTCATACACTTGACACAAGTACACATTCAAGCTACGAAATCTATACATACGAACAATAATTTTATTGTACATGGCCGGGTGAACGAAAACATTATGTGGAAACCTGCCCGCCAAGAGATTGCCTTGGCGGAGTACGCAGAGTATGACTGCCGACCCGCAGTAGGCTAGCGTGGTAGACTATAGCCTAATTCCTCTCAAATGAGACTCGACCCGTGCCCAGCAGTGGGACAATAATTTACGTGATGATTATTTAAACTGTTTATATGTTACGTAGGTTCTATGTATACAGACGTGCAAATAACGTAGGCTTTGTTTGAAAAACAAAAACAAAAGCTTGTCTATCACAACGAACCCACACTGCAAATTAACAGAGACCTTTTATTTTCAGAGGCTCAATCTCAATTCCCGATAGAACGACGTAATAGGGAACTAACGTTGAGGTATTAGGAGTTTGTACTAGAGTAGACGCAAAACGACAAGACACAGAAAACGACACAGACGACAAACTTTGTGTATTGCACGTACATATACCTGCTTGGTGTATTTTTGTTTCTCTGTATTCTTAACAACTAAGGAATATTTAACACAGACAATCAATTTTTTTGATGTGAAACATCTATAGCCGCACGTAAAACCGATTTCGGGCGTGGCGAAAGCGTCGCCACGAAATTTAAATTTGATTTTAGTTCTATTTTCAAGTTTACCTTTTTTTTCGAATTGTGAATTGTATTAAACCTCTTTGAGTTTGTGTTAATATGTTTCTTTTAATGCTTATATATTTTTGATGTGGAAAAAAAACGTAATATTTTATTTTATCATTATGACATATTTAGTTCCTATCACAATATGTTCTTTTCTGCATATTACTTTTACAAAATAATGTCGATGTTTCACATCTGCCAGGCGTCCCGTGACGCCTCACTGTTTTTTCCTATCTTGGGTCATATCCACCAAAAACAGGCACGTATCTACGATATTCGTCGTACGTGAATCAAAACCGCGACACGTGGTACCTTGTAAAAATCTTTAAAAACCGCTTGGAAAAGCCTCGGTAGGTAGTAAATTCCACAACCTGATAGTGCATGATATAAAGTTCTTTTGGAACCGTACACGATGATATTGGTTCTAAGGAAAAAGAATGAATCGCTGCCGATAGCGAGAAGTACAATGATAAAGTGTGTCTGTGGGCACCATACGAAACAATTCTGTGTAATGAGAACATGTTATGTTATGTTATCATTACACATGATCGACAGCTATTCTTCGAAAAGATTTTTTTTCCGCCTGCCGTATAGTGATTAATGTGTTTGACCAACTTAACAAATTACAAAACATAATAAAAATATGTAATAATAATAATGATTCTTCCCATATACAAATTACATGCAGGTTTACAGCGTTTGTGCTTTGCTTAAGACTAATAATTTACATTGCTGCGGTTATTTATGATATAACATGATGTATTTCGATGGTACACTAGGCAAGCCTGTATCGATATATGTATGTGTATTGTATATTCTTTAGTACATGTTACCTCAATAGCGACAAAAACAAACAATTTGTTTTGCCAATAGCATTCGGTCACGTGCGTATTTCGATTCGGTTCACCAACAGATATCATTAGCACTGGCTGAAAAGAATCTGGGTAGACGTAGAACTAACTTTTTTATACGTGTACTGTATAAAAAGTAGCACCCCCAAAGTGGTTTTGTAGTTCTTTGTTAGTTTTTTTTCTGTGTGTATTTATAACTAGCCTCCACCCGCAACTTTATCATATGGTCGGTTGTTAAGTAGCCTATGTGCTATTCTAATGTATTTACTATATATTATTAAAAACAATAGGATTTATATATTTTCTTGGAAGAATAATGGAGTCTAATTTTTCATTTAGAAATACTTACATAGTCTAGAAATACATTGGTGAAAACCGCATTCAATTTTATGCATTCAGTTTCTAATGAAAAAAATAATTATATGTGTACAAACATGTAGACAGACAAAAATTTCTAAAAAATCTATATGTCTGAGATTTTCTCGAAGGCGTGTGAAGTCTGAACTAGCGTGGTGGACGATCACCTTATCCTTCGCAAATAAGAGGAAACCCGTACCGTACAGAGGAACTCAACAACAAAACCCAATATAGCAGGATTCTAAGTTAAGTTTTAATAATTCGTCAAGCACTGAAAAAATAAATAAAGTTTATAAAAAAACGGATCGTTTATCTCGTTACCACAACACTCAGATGTTTCATTACCGATTCCAAAACGTTAATTGAAGCGAGCCAGTACCGCAATAGGGTTGCCAACGTTCCACTGTGTTATTCATGTTTATTGCATTAGCGGTGGCGGGCCTGCCTCACGTTATAATACCCGAATTATATTACCAAAGTGGAGAGGTTTCGACCGTTATTTTTTATTATTTTGTTCCATGGTTATTGTTGTGCGTGCCATCCTTATTTTCGGGATTTTCTGACGTCATTTGGTGGTATTTAAGTGGCTAGTCAACCCTATTTAAGTAAACCTAACCAACCCTGTTATCATCTATACTACCTATTATTATAAATGCGAGTGTGTCTGTCTGCGTTTCTAACTGTATTGTTACCTTGACCGTCGAACCGATTTCGATGAAATTTGGTATGCAGATAGTTTTAATCCCACTCTGGATATATAATGGTCCCAGAAATCATCCCTTAATAGGCTAAAACAGGTGGTGGAAGTTTCTAAATAGAATCTATAATTTCTTAAGAAGTAAAGTAAGAAATAAATAAGTAAATTGGATAAAATCACTAATCATAGCAGACGACGTCACGTGCGCAACCTAGTTTACTATAATATGTATATTATGCTAATATCTGCTGTTCTAAAATAGTTCCTATGCTGCTACACTATTGAAATACAAAAAAAAATCTAAAGGGGTTCATCAAAGAGGGAGTGAAAAAGTTTCCATAGGGTATCGCGCGAGCCACACCTCAGATGTTGTGAGCGTCCATAGACTACGGTAACTGCTTACCATCATTCGAGCCTTTAAATGACTAACGAAAATTCTAACAAAGGATACTAATGAAAATTCATACTTTTGATGGCAGGTTACAAGCAACAAAATAACGTTTATAGTATGTCTTTACACCTCTTATTCTAAGTGTTATGTCCTATTGAAGTAGTTTTTATATTTAATTGAATAACATTTGAACGGTGCCTTAATAAATGTTCCACACAACCAACAAAATTCTAACGAAGTGAAAAGATGACAAGAATCCGCTGTACCGTTTCAGAGATCCAGCAAACCGACAAACGTTACTCCAGCAGAATCTTGAATAACTTGGCAGCCAAAGAAAGAGCGGATACAAAAAAAACTTGCAACATTTACCCCGTCTAGACAACTAATTATGTAACTAACGTTGATTTCAATATTCCTATTAAAAAAACAAATTTAAAATGTGCGCAAAAATTAACTAAATTGGGCAATAATATTATTCATAATATTTAAATCATTATTTTTTACATTATTTTGCTGGGGTAACGCATACCCCTCAATGGTACAAAAAAAGTCGTTAAACCGAACAATGAATTTTGGCTTTCAACGAAAAAAATCTTAAGTTCAACTGTCACATTCAACGGTAACAGTGATACTAAAAAAGTAGGATATTGTTTATTTGAGACTTAACTGCAAAAGATCAATATTAAAACAATAATATAGCCAGTAAAAGAATGTCTGTAGAATATAAAAAGGCATAATAAAACCTATTTCAAACTTTCAAGTAAGTAGTCTACTGCTTTCAATTTACGATGAAAATTAAACTTCGAACAATAGTTCTTGTTTTTACGACCCGATTGAAAATCCACAGTGGTGGATCGTAGCAATAAGTTTTGTGTGAAATGATGTGATAAGCAAGCGTTGTTGTTTTAAAGACGATGTAGTGAACAAAATTGAGAAATGTATGCAATGTACCTACATATAATATCATAATTATGGTTTGGGTATGTTAAGAGAATGAACGATAGACGATTGACGAAAGGACATACAGCGGATGTCAGAGGAAACGCCGGGATCCCGCCCTCCCATCATCATCATCACATTAACCGTTAGACGTCCACTGCTGGACATAGGTCCCCCCCCAAGAATCGCCACGACGACCGATCATGCACAAGATACGCCGATCTAATTCGTGAACACTATCAAAAAGGTCACGTGCGCAGCACTGATGACAAGATGTATGAATATGGACGAAGCAAAAGTGTCATGCAGGGATCTACGTAGCGCTCTCTAGTCTCTGCCTACCCCCATAGGAAAAAGGTGTGAGTGTATCTTTTTATGTAAGTTTAGTACCTAATACCACTTACGTTATTATAAATTATACCTTTGGTTCCCTTTAGATTAATGGTTTTAGTCTGGCGACCTTTTATTGGTATCTAAGAATAGATTTATATAGTGACTAAGTGGCCTTCTGTAAATTATATATCAGTTGTTCGGGGTTATAAAAGGTTTATTTCGTATGCCTCGTCAGGTGGGGATTGTTTCTAGTACATTATAAAGCACTTATGTCTCACAATATGTACGGCAGTAAAGTTTTCTGTCGTTTACAGGAAGCTTGGGAATACATTGCCGGGTAATTTGGGTATAGGAATAATAAAAGGACTAAAGATAAAAGTTTAGAATGCTACAAGTTGAATAATCAAAATTGTAACGATAGGTAGGTATAATGTTATTTCACTTTGTCGCAGACGTACACGGCGTTTCGCTGCAGGAAGATAAGGGGAGGGCCAAATCTGTAACTTAACCTAGGTTATGTTACTGATTATTATAAAAATACTCAGGTAGGGGTGGGGCGGTTCTCTCACCAAGGTAAAATGTACGCAGACATATGCAAAGCATTACCCGACACCCGGATATTATGACACAGCGCCATCTAGTTCCGAGCTAAGCAACGAGGCTTGTAAATACATGGGTAAATGTTATACATAGAAACATCTATGATTGTGATACATATTTTTTTTCTGGACATTATGACACAGCGCCATCTGCTTTTCTGCTAAAGTCGGTACAGTTCGGCGCGTGCGCTCCTACCGTGCGGACCACTACTTACGTGATACCTGTGAAGCGACTGTAATATTGACTGTTTACGGAAAACAAAATAAGAACTATAACGTAATGGTGCAGTGCAAAACATGTAAATTGTCGCTGGCCCGAGTGAAAGGTGACAGTATTACTAAGTGTAATGGTGACTGTGGTGGTGTCTTCCATAAAAAATGTGTGGCAAAAATCAAGGCATTTAGTGAAGCCGGTCTATGTGACGAATGCCAAACTACGACGCTATTAAGCCAGCCAAACATAGAAGTCGACATGTCCCGAACCACGCCGGAAAAATTACTGGCCGAAGTTAATGAAAAATTAACAATAGTCTTCAATATGAAAAAGACTCTTGAGGCGATGTCAGATGACATAAGTTTCTATGCAGAGAAATACCAAGAATTGATCGAAGAGAAAGAAAAGACGGATAAAAGGATTAAAGCATTGGAACATAGAAACGCTCATTTAGAAACCTGTAATAAGGCGCTGGAAGAAAGGATAGTTTACTTGGAGGTATGTGAGAAAGAAAAAAATGTAGAAATATTTGGATTGGAGGAACAGCAAAACGAGAATTTGGAGAACACAATTAAAATTATAGCCAGCAAATTAGGTATAGAAGGTGGATTGATATCTGAGGCTAAAAGGGTGGGTGAAGAAATTAAAACAGAGAAGTCGCAGCGCGAGAAAAAATCTCGACCAGTGGTTATCACTCTGCCTACGCGTGCCAGCCGTGACAAATGGATTGCCACTAGGAAATCCCACCAGCTAACTAATGATGATATATTTGCTAATGGCAATAGACAGCGAATTTATATAAATGAGGATCTTACCAAGCATATGCGCAACCTGCTATGGACAGCTAAGAACGAGCTAAAGCCAGCTTTCAAATACATCTGGATACAGAACGGCAAGGTGCTTATAAGAAAAGATGATCCAAATGATAACAAAATCAAGTCGATTCGCACACTTAGCGATATTAGTGCGTATGTAGTCAACAAATGATTATTATTATTTTTTATTTTTATTTTTTTTGTCTCAAAATGCTGTAAAATACGTGAGTATCCCTTTTGTCAACATTCGATAACCATACATCGTATCTTACATGTAACATTGAATACAATAAATATATAAGCATAGATAGCTGGCAGCAGGATTTGTTGCAATGTGATAACAGTCTAAATATTATTCATTTGAACATTAGATCACTCAGAAAAAACTTTAATCAATTGCAAGTATTAATAGACGGTTGCAGAGAAAAATTGGATATTATTGCATTAACAGAGATTAACATCAGAGAACATGAACTGCGCTTATACCACTTGGAAGGCTATGACACATACATAAACACTAGGGAAACAAAGAGAGGAGGGGGGATTATGTTATATGTAAACAAAAAGTTAAACTTTACTGCCAACACAATTAAATCTAACTACTATGAGTTAATACATGGAAAACTTTTTCAAGATGATAGTAAAATTATTCATATTTTGGCAATTTATAGGCCGCCTAAAACAAACAGGCAAGGTTTTGTTGAAGAAGTGAACAGACTAATATCCCGGATTCCTGTAGGGTGCGACATAATTATGATTGGCGATACAAATATAGATCTGTTGTGCAAAACCGGTTCATGCAGCGTTGTCAGTAGCTACACAAATAATATGAGTGAGTTAGGCTTGGAATGTGCTATCCGCGACGTAACGAGAGAGGAGGTATACGGCGACACAGTGACGCGATCGTGCATTGACCATGTGTGGGTGAGGACTCAGCGTGCAATATCTGCGTATGTGTTAACGGTTAAGTTATCAGATCATTATGTTATAGGTATGCGCCTCGTTAGTAAATCGGTAGTGGAAGATGTTCAAAGTAAATTGTGTCCTTATAAGACTATTATATGTGATAAAAAGGTACTAGAAAAGTCTAAAAATATTTCATGGAATGAACTATTAAATTGTGAATGTCCAATAGACCTGTATGGCAGATTATGTTCAATTTTTTCTAATGTTTATAACGAAGCGAAAACTCAAGTACTAGTACATAATAAAAGGAAAAGTAAACCTTGGATTACTCAAAAGCTTAAGGAAATGATAGGTATTAGGGATAAGTTATTTAAAAATTGGAAAAATAACCCTGAAGATATGAATTTACGTCGACAATATAATAGATTTAGAAATCGATTGAATAAATATATAAATAAAGCGAAAAATAAATACCGTCAAGAAGAAATAAAAAAAATGTAAAAAGAATATTAGAAAGATTTGGACTAAAATTAACTCATGGATAGGAAATGAAAAAAAGAGTGTAGACTCTGTTATTCTGAGGTACTTGGGAAAATTTGAATGCTCGGTTGATAATATCTGTAATAAGTTTTCGGCGACGTTTACTCAAGAAATCCTAGATATAAAGCACGTATGTAAACATAGGTTTTTGGATAGATCTAGCTATGTTAAGTCTGTAAATGTATCATTGCGGTTTCAGAAAGCTTACCCATTAGATATAGATAAAATAATAAACATGTTAAGTTGTGACAAGTCCGATGGGGTAGATAAAATTAGAGTCAAAGAAATTAAGTTATTAAAATCTGATCTGAGCCCTGTAATAGCTGCATTTATTAACTTGTGTATTGAAAAGGGGTTATACCCCGAGAAACTAAAAACAGCGTTAATTAGACCCATTTTTAAACAAGGTGAGCATAGTGATTATGCAAACTATAGGCCTATAGCCATATTGTCAGTTATAAATAAAATCGTAGAGAAGTATATCGTGAATCAGGTTAGTGTTTTCTTAGAAAATCATAATATTTTAACAAACGCACAACATGGTTTCCGTCGTGGGAGGAGCACGGCGACAGCCTTGGCGCAGTTCGCGGACTACGTCAATGAGTGTTTGGATCAGCGGAAGCAGGTGGTGGTGGTCTACATTGATTTCAAAAAAGCATTTGATACTCTGGAGCACCACCAGCTGCTTCAAGCCATGGAAGAGTGTGGGGTCTCGGGACCACTTAACAGGTGGATCCGTGCCTACCTCGCAGAGAGGACACTACGAACGGTCATTGACGGCGTCGTCGGGGAGCCTAGGCGAGTCACGTGTGGTGTGCCGACTGGATCTGTGTTTGGCCCAGTCGGATACATCATGCATGTCAACAGCATGTGCAATGTGGTACGCAAGTGTCGAATATATATGTATGCTGACGATACTTGTCTAGTTTATGCTGACAAAGACTTAAATATAACTGTAAGGACTATTCAGGAGGATTTGACTAATATTATTAAATGGGCTCATGACAATGGCATCATAATTAATATAACCAAAACCAAATGTATGCATATACGATCTCCTTACAATAAAAAAACCGAACATCCGCTAGGCATAGTGGGGCATAGCTATGAGTGTCTGCACAGTGACGGACTGACTATGTGTGAGTGTGAAAATATTGAGGTGGTGGAGGAATACAGATACTTGGGTGTAGTTATAGATAACAGCTTCTCATGGAAAACACACATTATACAATTATGTGACAAACTCAGGTATGTGCTTGTGAAATTCCACCACCTTAGTTTTGTGCTAGATAGGGCAACATTGTTTATGGTTTATTATGCACTGGTGGACTCACTGCTGTCTTATGGGCTGGCATGCTATGGTAATACATTTAAGACATATTTGGATAAGATAAAAAAATTACAAATCAGATTCATGAAACTATTAGTAGATAAAAATACAAAAAAACGTTGTAAAATTGGTGAGTATGAAAGTTTATTTTTGGAATGCAAAATACTGCCAGCTCATGAGAGGGTGGTGTTGGCAATAGCTTTAGAACAATATACCAGTGATATATATAAAAATATAATTGTACGTACGAGATCTCAGAGGATAAATAATATGAAAAGGTTTGTTGTGCCCACATGTAACAACTATTATGGTCAAAGATGTAGAAAGTTTTTAGTTCCAACCATTTTTAATAAGCTTCCAGTCGATATAAACAGCTGTAGTACAAAAGCGTCTTTTAAAAATAAAATACATAAGTACCTATTTAGTAAATTTTGTGAAACCCTCAATGTTGAGAATATTTAGATACTGTTTATCTTAAATGTGTTTGTGCTATACAAAAGGAGCTACATCTGCCAACAAACTGCTTTGCAGTTTGGCAGAGGTAATAAATGTACTTTTAAAGATGTATTTTTTTTGTGAATAAACTATTTAAAAAAAAAAAAAAAAAAAAAAAAAAGTTCCGTGGTAAGCAGTGAGGCTTGTGTTACGGATACTAGTTGGTTGATATACTACATATATACATTTTTATTTGTAAATACATACATATTATACATAGATACATCCATGACTCGGATACAAATGCTAATGCTCATCACACAAACATTTGACCCTACCGGGATTGGAACCCGGAACCCATAGCACAGCAGGCAGCGTTAACTACCGCTGAGCTAAACGGATCGTCGATACATTGTCACGATCAGACGTGTTGATTAACTGCATAATATAAATTAACAGTTTATTTTTTATGCTGAATCTTGACCTCGTTTTTGTGAACAGCCGGTAGTAACATAAACTGTGCCACAATAATTATGTATAAAACTAATATTTCAAAGAAATGTTAAGTGTTATAAACCTATAATGGAAAACAGTCCTTTCAACCGAAGCGGTAGGACTGCTCGCACCCCGCCGCCTACACCGGGACCCGCAACTTCACCCGCACCTACACCTCACCCAAACAACAGTGGCGATAATCTGGAAATTATTTCCACACCTGAGATCCAGAACTGGATGACTGCAATTGAACTGAACCTAAATGAGGTATGCAATATTGCCGAAGGCGGCAAATTGAACTCGGAGCAAAAACTTCGAATTAATGCGCTATCTCGTAAAGTGGGTCACCTTACGTCACAAATGGCTGTCCAGTACCAGTCCCTTAAGGCTAAAGCAATTCAAGCCCATTCGTCTATGCAAGTGCTAAGAAGCCAGGTTGACCTATCCCAGCGCTTACTTGACCTGAAGGAAAGTATTGACCAATCATCGAAACCTGCCGCGGGGTCCTCTTTTGCTGAAATGGTTAAAAAAGGTAACAATAGTTTTATTCAGCCGACAAATCAAAGTGCCGTTGCCATTTATCCAAATGATAAATTGAAGTCCAGCGAGGAGACGAAGTCCCTGGTCCAAAAAATTATCTGTCCTGAGCAGATGAAGCTCCATGTTCGAGGCCTACGGAAGACCAAGAATGGTGGTGTCATAATCAGCACTGACACAAAGGAGGACGCGGAGAAGCTGAAGCAATCGGTGCAGTTGAAGACCTCGGGATTTACTATCGACGAGCCCTTTAAGCGGAAGCCGAGAGTTATAGTAATTGGAGTTCCCACATCAATGCAGGAAAATGAGGTTTTCACCTGCATGTACTACCAAAATTTAGCCGAAAAACTACAGGATTCCTCCCTTGAGAAGTTTTTGACCTGTATAAAATTAAGCCACAAGTCAGGAAGAAAGGATGCTGCGACCTGCAACTACATCATAGAAGTACCTGCAGTCATACGTAAAGCCCTAATCACCAACGACAGAGTATTTGTGAATTGGACTTCTTGCCCAGTCAGAGACTTTACTCTGGTCACAAGATGCTTCAAGTGCCAGCAGTTTGGTCATGCAGCCAAGTCATGTCGGCAGGCTACCTACACTTGCGGCCACTGTGGTGAGCTAGGTCACTCTATTAAGGACTGCTCGAAAAAAGCGGAAGATCCTAAATGCGCTACCTGCTTGTTCTTCAAGAAGCCTTGCAATCATGCTACAGGATCTGCTGACTGCCCGGCGAAAACAATAGCCGAAAAAAGGTACATTAATTCAATAGATTATGGGGGCGCCTAGAGCGCCGTTCTCCCCTTACTTGTCTTAGCAGTTACTAGCGTATATACTTTTCTTTAAATGGCCGACGTTCTAATGAACGATCTAGATAATACTTCTGTATATGAATCTAAACTGTGTGACTCGGAAAGCTGTAAACAATATCTCTCTGATTACAATAACCCATTAACTATACTAACCCAAAACATCCGGAGTATTTATAAGAATATAGATAGTTTATACATTTTTCTCCATAGGCTTAATATCGAGTGTGATATAATTGTGCTTACCGAATGCTGGTTATCCAACCGTGCGGGCCGCATCCCTGAATTACAGGGTTATAATAGTTTTTACAGCTCGTCATCTTTTAACCAGAATGATGGTGTGGTAATATACTCAAAGAAATCTTTACTCCTAACAGTCGAGGAACCAGATGTTCAAGAATGTAATTGCCTTGTAATCAAAATCGGCACTGACATCGTAATTATTGCTATTTATAGACCTCCTTCTTTCAGACACTTAAACGTTTTTAACAGTGAATTAAATAATTTAGTACAGTCCCTTTCCTCTTTTAGAAATATTATTTTAACTGGCGACATAAACATAAATATTAACTCTGATATTAGCGATGCAGGGACCCAGAACTACCTTAATATATGCGCATACCATGGACTTTTCCCTTCCCACACTTTACCAACACACCTAAGCGGCTCTAGTTTGGATCACGTCATGCTTAAAACCAGACTTCCATGTTTAACACTTGTAACTAACTCGACAATAACAGACCATTGCGCTGTCCTACTTACCCTCGATTTGTCGCTGACTAAGCGCATTGCTCACCCGCAACTAAAAACAAAAATTAACATGTGTAGCCTTGAACACAATTTATGCAATATTGATTTTAACCCAGTTTACTGTACTGCTGACGCTAACATTTCCTTGTCATATGTTATTAATCAAGTGCGTGAAGCTATTTTACGAAACACAACGCTTATTAAACTGAGCAAGAAAATGACTAACATTAAACCTTGGATAACCCCGGGCCTTATTCGATGCATACGGCACAGAGACAATTTACATAAGAAAGCTAAGCAATTTCCTGATAATCTTATTCTACAGTTATCTTACAGAAGGTACAGGAATTTCTGTAATAACCTATTGAAAAAAATAAAAATTGAATATGACAAGCAACAACTTCATCTAGCGGGAAATAACAGTAAACAGCTCTGGAAACTGATTAAGAACGTCACTTTCACGTCACAGAATTCTAACTCAGACTCAAGCTTATTGCACACACATTCTAACCCTATCTCCTCTGCAGACAATGCAAATAGATTTTTTGTAAATATTGGGAAGAATCTAGCTGAAAAGATACAAGTGGGCAACAGTAGCTCGACACTCAATCTGTCCAGTGGCCAGAGTGGAAACTCCTTTGTTATGCTAGATCTAGACGAAAGTGAAGTAGACAGAACTATTCTAAGTTTGAAAAACAACCGAGCGGCTGGGTGGGATAACATTAGCAACACAGTCCTGAAAAGATTTCGACATATCTTAGTCCCTCCTTTAACTTACATATTCCAAATCTGCCTACGTGAGGGGATTTTTCCTAAATATCTGAAAAAGGCTGTAGTTATTCCCATTCATAAATCTGGTAGAAAGGATCTCGTCACAAACTATAGGCCTATTTCCCTATTGCCTTCAATCTCTAAAGTTCTGGAAAAAATAGTCAATAATAGACTAGTATCATATCTTGAAAAATATTCCCTTTTCTCCCCTTACCAATTTGGTTTTAGATCTAATTTGTCAACAGCAGACGCGGTTCACCATTTGACCGACTATATCTCTGAGGAACTGGGGAAAGGTAAACATGTAACAGGGATCTTCCTCGACCTGGCCAAAGCTTTTGATACAGTGTCTGTTTCTTTACTTCTAAAAAAGTTAGAGGCAATAGGAATAAGAGGCACACAGCTTCAATTTTTCGAAGATTATCTACGTGATCGATCTCAGTGTGTTAAAATAGGCAATTTTACAAGTGCAGATATGAAAAATCCACCTTTTGGCATTCCTCAAGGAAGTATACTTGGTCCTACCCTATTCCTGGTATATATAAACGATCTCTGTAAGTTAACTATAGACTACGGCAAAATTATTTCGTATGCAGATGACACTGCTCTAATCTTTTCCGCTGACTCGAGCTCGGACGTCCACGATTATGCACAACGAGGTTTTAATGTCGTTATTAACTGGCTAAATCGCAATCTACTAACACTGAACACTGAAAAAACTACTTTTATTAATTTCTGCATGCGTCAGCCTGAGCCTAGTATTAATCAATTATATGCACATTACTGTCATGATCCCCTGGTTGACACTTGCAATTGTCCTATTATTAACAACACTAGTTTTGTTAAATATCTAGGCATTATAATCGATAGCAACCTATCCTTTAAAAAACATATAGCAACTCTAGCTAATAGAATACGTAAGTTAATTTTTGTTTTCAAAAAACTTCGTTATATTGCGGATTACAAATTAATTAAGCAGATATATCAAGCACTTTGTGTATCTATTATTAAATACTGCATTACTTCTTGGGGTGGTGCCCCAAAAACAGTAATGCTAACCATTGAGCGAGCCCAACGTGCTATCTTAAAAGTAGCCACCTCCCGACCTTTCCTTTTCCCCACCGACCTATTGTATAAAAGTTGCAATGTTCTCACAGTCCGACAACTTTTCATAATGCAAACTGTGCTTAAAAAACATGCCACCCTGTCGTATAATGATAACCTCACTAACTCCAAAAGGCGGAAAGATATTGTATGTACTTCACTTTCCGAGTCGAGGTTTGTTTTCACAAATAGGTTTTATTCATTTTTAGCCCCTTTCCTGTACAATAGACTAAATAAGATATTATCCATATATGCCCTTAATTACTATAGTACTAAATCAGTAGTGTATAAACATTTACAATCCTTGTCCTATGATGACACTGAATTTCTAATGACTGTCATAAAATGAAATAAGTTGCTTCCCCTAATAATCTTAGAATTTAATTAATTTAATTTATTCGTTTTTGTGTTTTTAGTTTATGTTACTTACTGTTTGAGTTATTACAATATTTTAATCGTAATTAAAATCGTAGTATTTTATTAATTCATAAATAATCTGTTAAGCACTTGCCGCCTGTGACACAGGTTCATCCTAGTACAGGCACCTAACATTGTATTTACCTCCTAATTATTTTGTAAGTTATTATTGTAATATTTTACCTCTGTATGATCAATAAATTATTATTATTATTATTATTATTATTATTATTGTGTTGTGATATATGATTGTCATCACATAAACATATGTCCCTATCGGAATTCGAACCTTACCACAGAATGCAACCGTTACCACCGCTGCGCTGATCGGGTTGTCAAATTTCCCTTTCTTCCGTATAACTTTTCCAAAATAAAAATACTAGGTGAGGGGGGGGGGGGTCGTTTCTCTTTCTTACTATAAAATCCTTCTATTTCCTCTTTGTTCCAACGTATAAATTAATCTCCTAGCTTTATGATTTAACAACATAAGTTCATATTATGTACAACAAATCTAGTTGATATTCGACTGTTACAGAGTTACCGCATTAAATACTACTTTATTTATATACCCCATAGGACTAAAAATAAATATCTTTGTCATAAAATAATAACTGAGTTTGTTATATAAGCTACCATAGCGCGCCAAATTCCCAAGTGATTAATCATCGCTTAATGTCAGGCAAAGGCGTGCTACTATTCATCCTTTGCGTACGTCATACAGCCTGTACGTCAGTATTTTGCGTATCTGATGACGTCATGTATGTAATGTAACCCAAATTCCAGCCAGTGTGTCGAAAATGTAATGAGAAAAATCAAGTTCTTCTGTAAGGCGGAGGTATTTCTTTTAAATTTTAGCGAGAAATCTCGCTATGCCCTACCAGCCTTTAAAAAATATCGAAAACACCATAACAATTAAATCACATACGTGGGTAGTAAGATACAAATTTATTAATGGCCACTTTAAAACTGGTACCGGCTATTTTTATAAGCAGGTGACCTATAACGCTATTTCCGTTATTCTATTTCGAGAAATTTAAATTCGAGTCGAACTCGAGTAATTACCAGCTAAGACGTTAATTATAATTAAGACCGACGGTATTAATTGGGGTCAATTTAGATTTTTATTTACACAATGTATTGTTCCGTTTTTAGAAAAAGCTGGTAAAATAAGTATCGTCTCAAGGAGTCTTATTATTAATTTTTAAACAGCGTTTTATGAGCGTGTAAAAGCTGGCCACTTCTACCTAAGAAGTAATTTCGTTTATGTTCTTTAAGCAAATGTATTACAGCGGTGTAAGTAGGATGTATATGTTTTATAGACGTACGTACGAGCTTTTTCGCGGCTTCTTTCATAGCCCCACAGGGCCATAAATGGTTTTACTCGGGAATAAAATTCGTTTGTTAATATATATTTAGACTACACCATTGGCATAGTAGATTAGTAAACAGCGTTTGAACCACGAAACGTGGTTGGTAATCCGGGTTTGGGCATAATCCTTACTATCCTTGTGTGTCTGTCTGTCTGTTGCCTCTTCACGCTATAGCCGCTGAACTGATTTAGATGAAATTTGATATAGAGATAGTTTGAGTCTCGGGGAAGGACATAGGATAGTTTTCATCCCAGAAATCATCCCTTAAAAGGGGGAAAAGGGGGTGGAAATAAAATAACTAATTTTACGCAGACGAAGTCGCGGCAAAAAGCTATGTATATGTGAGCGTAAAAAGCAAGGTTTTTATTCTGCCTCATACAAATCTGATTGTTAGAGTAGAATACAGTAGATGCGCTCTAATAAGAATCACACTAACCCACAATGTGTCAGTGCATGGGTGAGGGTGCGTGAGTGTTTGTCCGTATGTGTGTATGTGTGTGCGTGAGGGCAAGTGTTTATGTATTTATATTTTTATAAACCCACAGTAGAGAAACCTAGTGACGGGGGACGTTTTAAAAAAAATTGTATCTATTACAAAGCCTAATTGAAATTACCCCTTTCAAGTTTATTTATTTGGCAATTGTCAAACAACAAAAAGCGACGCGGTCCGCTAGTCCGTTTCGCCCTAGTTCAAGCTGTATGTCACTTCCAGTACTTTGACCGATTACAGAGTATACATTGCTTTTTCAATTAATATTTTTAGCGTTCTAAACCTCTAACGGAACAAAGGAACCTGTATGAGATCAATTCGTTGCCCGTCTACTGTCTGTTAAGACATTTTCACATTTTTCTCAAGAACGCGTAAAGGTTACAAGTTGAAATGAACACCAAATACTCAGGGTGTGTTCTGTGAAAAAATCAAACCTCTTGGAGTTTATGTCGCATCTAAAACCTATTATTTGTCTATTATTTTATATCTCAAGGGTGGCAAATCTTAGCGTGTACGGTAAGTGGTTACCGTAGCCGGACGTTTGCAACACCAGAGGCGTCGCTCGCGCGTTGCCAATCCAAAATATGACCCTAAATAATTACTGTTTTTTTATCAATCATGCTCATGTAGACTTATAGGCTCGCAGCCCCCAAAACAAAATTACGGCGTATCTAATCAAAAAATTGGACTCATCAAAATATCATTTGCGACGGACATGAAATATCCATCAAGTAGATTGTTTTCTTTGTTCAACATTATAGTAAATATATACACATTTAAATATATATATATATATATATATATATATATATATATATATATATATATATATATATATATATATATATATATATATATATATATATATATATTTAAATGTGTGTGCATTTTAAATCGGCCTAATCATCATCGTCAAGTCATTTAATGTCCCACAGCTGGTCAATATATTTTTTTTGGGAAGGGTTAGGTTACTATAACCACACGGCATCGTGAAAATCTCAGCCGTGCAGTGGTTTCCTACCGATGTTTTTCTTTAAAGTTTGAGTATGTGATAAATACGCACGTAACATAACAAAGTCATTTGTGCGTGCCACGGGATTGAACTCGAAACTTTTGACTTCAAAGTCAACTGGTTACACCACTATACTATCACAGCTTCAACCAGCCAAAAATCGGCTAACAAATAACTAACCAGATATAATGAGTTATAAATTAGTTGTGAAACCCTTTACACTAGATATTGGAAATCAGAGTTCAACCTTATTCTTTAATTTAAAAAAAACCTTTTTTCAAAATAGTTTGTTAAACATTTAAGATTTATGAAAATGTGGTCAGTTTTTGATCCAGTTTATAGTTTATAACTCTGACTCTCAAGATACAGATAGCTGTCTAATTTGGGGTCAATATTATATTAATTTAAATATTTACAGTTTTTACTTTTATAAAATGTCTTTTTATACTAGGTTAAGTTATCCAATATGTAAAAAAAGACTGAATAAACAACTTTGAATTATATTTTTCTTCCTATAGTCCTACTTAATAAAATGCAAATGCAAACAAAACACGATATTAAAGAAATTTTAATAAAAATATATGAATAAATACAAAGAGGTTACAAATATAATACGTTATTCCGAGCCAAAAAAAATGATGAATATTCTTTACATATATTTTAAAAGGCAATTCTATGTTTTCAAATGTGTTCCAATATTTCAATAAGGCCAGTCTAAACGCACCGCCAGAGACGGACTATCGTGCAAAGATAACTAGATCAACATTTACGTAATATTTGTCCCAAACCCTTCAAAGCGCTGAATCATAACGGGAGCTAATATAAAAAAGCGTTCAAACCTTTATTGATTCTCCAATGCTGATGTAACGAATATTGGAAAAAGAACAAAGACATATTTTAATATTATGGTTGAGTTAGACATTGGTTCTAATAGCATCTAAAACTTTACCGTTTTCGTTTCTATTCGAAAACTAAATAAATTATAAACTACGTAGATCTTGAATTCGTCTTTAAAAATCGAACCCTTACGACATTATTCTAGTGGACATTTCTTTTTTAATTTCTATATATTAACAAAAGTTGAAATAAGTTTTTGGAGCATTGAGTCCGCAACTGGCGAGTGACATTCTGGTGTTGCCAACGTCCATAGCCTGCGGTAACCGGTTACTATCAGGTGCACCAGAAGCTTATTTGCCACCATTGCGATGTAAAAAAATGAGAAATGTCAATCGTTCATGACGACAAGGTGGAAAGCGTAGAAATGTGCAAACTGGAGTAGGTGGCAACACTGAAACTAATTGAGAACCAGCAATCATGCATGTCATCCTCGAAGCGTTAGGCAGAGGTGTACCAATATACACCCATATTAAGCCGGTATAGTTTTAGATCCCATGTAATATGGGGCGAACCTATGTATTATAATCAACCGGGCACGAGTTCAAACGCTACTGCTTCTGAAAATTTCATAGAAATATAGAGTAGTAGATATTGCCTGCGACTTCCTATGCGTAAAATTAGTAATTTTATTTCCACCCCCTTTTAAGGGATGAAAACTATCCTTTGTCCTTTCCTGGGACTCAAACTATCTCGATACCAAATTTCATCTAAATCGGTTCAGTGGTTATAGCGTGAAGAGGTAACAGACAGACAGACACACTTCCGCATTCATAATATTATATAATAATAATTAATATATAAATATTAATAAGTATGGAAGTTTGGATCACAGTGTATATTCGACAATAACGTCGGATGAGAAAGTTTTGTTAAGCGTAACGGTATCTAGGGCGCGATTCAATTTAAAAGTACTCCAACAAATGTTAGCGAATCGCGTTTTGTTTTCCAGCAGTTTGCTAACAAAAATGGTAGAAAAATACTTTAGAATATCCACTCTCGCTAAGTAACTTTTAAAACGTCATATGATCTTACATGGGTACATAACAATATTTTATCTCATATGTATAAAGTATAAAGTTGAAACTTCAAGTAATTTAAATAAGTAATGTATCTTCGCTTTTTATTCTTATTACATACTCTGTGATAGAGTAATCTATACATGTACATCATATATGAAATATTAATACATGAAGAGCATATGTTGTGCCTTTTTTAAGCATATTGCGGATATAGAACACTAATTATGATATCACTTATTTAAGTTTATATGGAGAAAGAGAATATTATAATACATAGCTGACTGATAGACCTGGCACATCATCATCAACCCATTAATGTCCCACTGCTGGGCACGGGTCTCCTCTCAATTGAGAGGGATTAGGCTATAGTCTACCACGCTAGCCTACTGCGGGTTGGCAGACTTCACATGCATCGAGAATTCTCTCAAGCATGCAGGTTTCTTCACGATGTTTTCCTTCACCGTTTGAGCTTGTGATAAATACGCACATAACTTCCGAAAAGTTAGTGGTGCATTGGGTTCGAACTCGAGAACTTTGACATCTCAGTCCACTGGTCACACCGGTAGGCTACCACAGCTCAATTGTACATCATATATGAAATATTAATACATGAAGAACAAATGTTGTGCTCTTTTTAAGCATATTGCGGGTATGGAACACTGTAAGATATCACTTATTTAAGTTTATATGGAGAAAGAGAATATTATAATACATAGCTGACTGATAGACCTGGCACATCATCATCAACCCATTAATGTCCCACTGCTGGGCACGGGTCTCCTCTCAATTGAGAGGGATTAGGCTATAGTCTACCACGCTAGCCTACTGCGGGTTGGCAGACTTCACATGCATCGAGAATTCTCTCAAGCATGCAGGTTTCTTCACGATGTTTTCCTTCACCGTTTGAGCTTGTGATAAATACGCACATAACTTCCGAAAAGTTAGTGGTGCATTGGGTTCGAACTCGAGAACTTTGACATCTCAGTCCACTGGTCACACCGGTAGGCTACCACAGCTCAATTGTACATCATATATGAAATATTAATACATGAAGAACAAATGTTGTGCTCTTTTTAAGCATATTGCGGGTATGGAACACTGTAAGATATCACTTATTTAAGTTTATATGGAGAAAGAGAATATTATAATACATAGCTGTGATAGGCAAGACACTAAGACAAGAGAGGAAGAAATGACACACTTTAATGTCGGAGGCCAAGATCCACTTCGGGTCGTTGAGCCAGCAAAGTAAGTAAGTATAGCTGTGATAGCTTAGTGGTGTGACCACTGTACTGTGAAGTCAATAGTCTCAAATTCGGTTTCAAGGTAAACATTACTGAATATGCGTATATTATCATGTCACATTCTCAAACGATGAAGGAAAATATCATGAGAAAACCTGCATGCGTTACAGATTTATTTTGAAATAAAGGTCTATTATGGACGGCATGGTTTAACTACATACATATATGTATATATGGGTAACATAGGTTTATATCTATGTATCTTTTTAACTATGGCAGGGACACCAACCTTGCTTTTTTTTTAATATACTTAACAAATTACGGTCATATTTCAACTTTGGGGCAGTCACTAGTATACTAGTATAATACTCAATAATACATACATTAATCGTAACAGAACGTTTAATAATAAATATAATATAACTATGCAAAATATTTTATGATTAAAAACTTTGTAGGTACCGCTTTATAAGCACATCAGGCGCGCAATTTATTCTGAAATTTTGCATAGTTCAAGTTTATATTAATTTATTATGTTAAATAGTTAACCTAAACAAACATAAACCACGTAAACGTGCAGTTGTTCTAAAATAATACATATTTATAAAAGTATCTATTTAGTAATCGCATAAACTTAAACTTATCTACGTTTCTTAACATTAAATTGTCTCCACCAAAAAATATTTAAAAGAATAATATCATTTTATTACAACATTAGCTTTACTTTCACTTTGAATATGCGTGTAATGTATTTTTAGTCTATCATCATCATCATCATCACATCAACCGTTAGACGTCCACTGCTGGACATAGGTCTCCCCCAAGGATCGCCACGACGACCGGTCACGCGCCGCCCCCATCCAGCAGATTCCAGTGACCTTCACCACCTTTTAGTCTATACTATAATAATATTATAACGAGAAAAGATTTGTATTTTGTATGTTTGTAACAAATAAAATCAAAAACTATTGGACCGATTTTAAAAATTATTTCAAGATGAATGCTACACATTATACCTAGTAACATAAGCTATAACAATACCACAAGGGTGAATATTTCATTATTTATTTGCCTTACATTGCATGTCGAGGAGTCTCCATTTAGGCATAGAAAATGCCTGTAGAGGTAGGCAGGCTCTTCCCTAAGAATATAGAAAAAATGAAGTACATAGATAATGTTCTATAAGAACCTAAAGTATAAGTAGTGAGTCACCAAGGCATTGTTTTGTTAATTTTCGTCGTAATGGACCACCCACGTCACGTTAATGGATGTGATAGTACGCGTATGTCATCCCACGCAACAACAAAATTAGGAGAAACAACGCCACTACCCACGCTAATCAGTGCTCTTTGACCCTTAGTTTTATGGCACAGAATTGCGTCATTTATGATCTAGTTTCTGCGAAAACAGCTGCCGAGTAGAGCCTTTTACGTTGAGTACTAACATCTGGTAGTTTTATTGAATTTTCTGTAAGAATATTCTCTATACGCTTGACAATAACCTACATATTATATACATTTTCATTAGGTGGGCTATTCGTTATTGACTTCTACCGGGCCTAATTATTAATAAATCTAAACCTAACAGGAACTCAAATAAAATTTGCAGTCGTTTAGGAAGAGTTAAATGGCATACACACAGAGGATATTTAGCCAGCCAGTTTTTGATAAGTTTTGAACTAATCATTATGCGTCAAGTAGTCTTGTAGCGTGTAGCCCGTAGCGCTACGGTTTGCTACGCAGAAAGAAAAACGGCGTAGCCAGGTTACGGTGAAAATAAATTTAATTTACTAATTGTAGTGTTTTACGAGGAAACAACAAGTATAGGTATTATTGGGTAAGGTATTGTGTATTGTTGTGCATAGACTTATAGGCCAGTAGCTCTACATTTAACTACTTAGAAACTACGCTCTACTTAGAATTGACTACTGTTTATTAATTAAAACCTTCGATAGACGTCGAAGGTTTACATAGATAAATAATAATTGTTGGGTAGCATCTAATGGACAAAGATCTGACTAAAAGCAGGTGGGGTTGTCAGCGTTGTATTGAAAACCAATAGAGACAATGTAACAGTGTAGCTCGTAGCGCTACGATTTGCTACGAAAATACATAGCCGAAGCCAGCTCATAGCAGAGGGTGGAAATAAAGTCACTAAGCGCAAACGATTCACAGAAAAACAGGGATTATTATGAACTATTGTACTTGAAGACAATATGGTAAAGATCGTAGACCCGTAGCATACATATATGTATTTGACGACCTCTGTGGTCTAATGGTTCGAGTACCGGACTACTTATTACGAGGTCATGGGTTCGATTCCCACGGGGCACAAATATTTATGTGATGAATATAAGTGTTTGTGTTTGTCTGGGTGTTTCCTATGTATTATAAGTATGTATTTACAAAAAAAAAAGTATATAAGTATTATATCCATTGTCTATTACCCATAGTACAAGCTCTGCTTAGTTTGGAACTAGATGGTGCTGTGTAAAATGTCGCAGAATATTTATTATTACTATTACGAAGACTAGTCAAACTACGTAGACTAGTCGAATATTTAATATAGATTCCTGGGCCAATGTTCATAATAGTCAAGATGTAAAGAATCGCAGGACCGCTCACTAGGCGCGTGGTAAAATGCGTTTACTACACAATTTTTAATGGGGAAACGCTAGGAAATGTGACTTAATAATAATTAGTTAACCGGTTTTGGACCTTACGCCTATAACCCATAGGACTCAGCATTTATGTACAGCAGTGTAATCTATACAGAGGAGAACGAAAATGCTCTAAAAGGCCAAATACTTAATTGCTACTCAATTTTAAGTACTTAGTCATCAATCACAGTGTTGCCTTATTCAGTCACGTATTTTTTATTTTTTGAAACGTTGCCTCACATTAGGAGTTTCTCCTGTGTCGTGGGTGCGTTTACAAACACAAATTTTCACATACACAAACACCCAGACCCGGAACAACTACCTGTAGAACGTACAAATATTTGCTCCGAGCGGGGATCGAACCCGCAACCCGTGACGCACAAGCCGATCGCTCAGCCACTGCGCCACCAAGTCGTCAAATGTTTGAGGGCGTATGTTTGAGGGTACACGTAGTGCAATACTATTCACTAGGCTGCACGGCTGTTAAGAAAACCGCCTCGTTGGTCTAGTGGTTGTTAGTGCGACTGTTGAGCAAGAGGTATAAGGCTTGATTCCCAGGTCGAGCAAAGTTACTGTTACTGTATTTTCTACAAAATTCCCAGTAAAAGCTCGGAGTTTGAATTTATGCCCGGTTGATGGCAATAGGCGTGCGATTACATGGGCCCTCAAGTAGACCGGCGAAATGTGGGTGTACATTAGTACACCTCTGCCTAACCCTTCGGGGATGACAGGCGTGGTATGTTTTGTATGTTAAATAATAGCGTCACAATGTACCATCGAATGTTAAAAAAATACATATATATCAGTTTTTGCACCAGTTTCCAGGACCACTCTACCGTAACATATAACATATCAAAGGGTGTAACATAAAACACCTTTCCACATGACATATTTCACGTTCATGAGAATCTGCATATATGATAAGCCAACTGTCATGTTCAAATAATATTAAACAACGCCAGATGAAAAGTTCTGAATACTGGCGATGTCAATACGTGTATGTGGGGCGTGATTGTGTTGCTAAATGGCTACAGCACGTGTTCGTGTATTGTCATACATTTTTATATGAAGCAATAAGATTTTATTTCAAAATATACAATATACAGTATTTTCACAGCTATCTTACATTTCAAATGTACTATAGACGTATAACTATCTCTGGATTTAATGTCTTCCTTGATAAATTTGTAATCGTCATTTTCAATCGCCCCCTATTACATGGGACCTAAATATCATACTGGCGAAACGTGGGTGTACATTTGTACACCTCTGCCTTACCTTTCGGGGACGACAGGCATGATGGTATATATGTTATTTTCAATTCTTTATTTTTATATACATATCACGAAGGTGGCAGACAAGTTTACAGACCGCATAATGGTAAGCAATTGTTGTGTTGTATGATGTTTGCAACACTGTATGGCGCGTTGGCAACCCTAAGACTACCCTAGACTTTCTAAACAATGAAAAGATAACTATTCTACGTAGCGTGTTAGAGCGTGCGTGATTTTATTTCAAACTAGCATTAAGATAATGTCGTCGGTAGAGCTCGCACAATTTTAATATTATTTGTTTTTTTATGTAGTTTGATTTTATGTAGTTTTTTCGTGATACACACCTTGTCTACAGGGACAGGTGTATACCCCATAGTTGTTATAGGGTTTTCTTCAATTGGCCATAGACTTATCTTCCCTACATTGTGACAATCGTATAGGTATTTTATACTATTATGTCTGGACTTTAAAAGAGACCATGATTCTCTCAATTTGATTCGGTGTTTCTTTCTATAGATCGTTTATTGTGATCGTTTTCTTTTCGCCGACCCGTTTAGCTCAGCGGTAGTTAACGCTGCCTGCTGTGCTATGGGTCCCGCGTTCGAATCCCATGGATGTATCTATGTATAATAAGTATATATTTACAACAAAATATATATATATATGTAGGCAGTATATCAACCACCTAGTATCCGTAACACAAGCCTCATTGCTTAGCTCGGAACTAGATGGCGCAGTGTCATAATATACAGCAATATTGATTTATCTTAGCTACAACGGTGCTACGAAAACATTTACAATAGGTAACATTATATTAGTATATAAAACAGAAGGGAATATCTATCCGTTCTACACAGCGTGACATCTGGAGCGTGATTTAATTTCGAAGTAGCAACAACAGTGTGCCTCGTTCTACTCAACTTTGCTTCTTTGTTCCTGGAAATGCCGCTGTTTTATTTTTTTGTTAAGATTATTTATAAAAATAGGTCATTTTATATCAAAAGAGAACACGGTCATTATATGAGATATGATATTAACTACTATAATTTGTTTACGTAGCTATAATTTAAAAATAAAAATAAATGTAATAAGTGTTTAGTTAAATTAAACACTTTTGGTCACTTTTGGTCTAAAATTACCTTTATCACCCTTCTTCTTCTTACCAAAATTCCATTCAAGTAGATGTTTAACTTACGTTATAAAAAAACCCATGTTCCAAATCCAAATCTCGCATATTCGTTTTCTTTTGCTTATTATATAAAAGAACAGAGTAATAGGCATATTTTTTGGCTGTGAGTTGATATATAGTCATTTTCAGGACAAACGATTTAAAAAAAACAATAACAAAAGGGTTAAAAGTGGTCTACCACTAAGTTTGTAAAATCTACGTTAGTAACATATCCCTGACTAACAGTGGCAGTGGGAGGGAGTAGGGGGACTAAAAGATCTTCATTAATTATTATCAAGTGAGACGGTGAGATTAGTGCGGTCGACCGTAGTTTCCATTTCCGCAAAGAACAAATATTTATAAGTTCTGCTTACAGCGGTTCTTGGCTTAGTAGTAACCAAACTGATGAATTACGAGGATTAAGTTTTATCTATTAGGAGAGCTGTGAAACCTGCATGCTGGAGAGATTTTTTCTCCATGGCGTGTGAAGTCTACCAACCCGCAGTAGGCTAGCGTGGAGGACCGTGGTGCCCAGCTGTTGGACAATAATGGGTTAATGATGATGATGACGAATTTCCCTATACGGCTAAGCAACGCCTGTCGAGGTTAGGATTTAGGTGACTCAAAGTAAGCCTCGAAGATCGCATTAAACTATCGATTTCTGTTTAGACTTTAAATTACATTGTTAATTTTTATTAATTTTAATGTATGGAATTGACGCTATCTTCTAGGTTAGCGTACTACATCTTAGACCACATCTTCGGTTACCATCACGTGAGATTGTGGTCTACCGATAAACTAACTCAGTTAAAAAAAATACAGACTATTGTTATACGTAAATTAATACTTCTCTGTCTAGGCCTTTGGGGATATAAGCGCGATGACACAATATTAGTAAGTAAAATAAAAAAAATGGAGGCAAGAATTCAATGTTATCGAGACAGGAACGCCGCCGCTCCTTCCCCCCAAGGCGTCGTAAGAGAAGCGGTACTAAAAGATTATATCGGTTCAATGGGCCGCACACCTGGGCTCTAAAGAATAACTTTAAAGCTGCTTCACGTAGTTCTTATCCTTCAATTTATATCTGAGACTAGCTTTCGCCCGCGGCTCCGCCCGTTGTAGGTTGCTAAAACGTAGCTTATATCCTTCTCCAAGGTTACATCTTTATCAATGTGTAAATTGATCAAAATCAGTTTATTCGTTCACGCGTGATGCCGTGACCAAGGGAAATAGCAATACGTTTTTATATGTATAGATAACACACTAATATCCAAATTAACGAAAAAAAAAACTGTGATAGCCTAGTGAAATGTGAAGGTAGAGGTCCTGAGTTCGATCTTAACGCTCGCACCACTGACTTGTCGTAGTTACGTGCCTAATCTATAAATACGGAAATGATCTTGAGGAATCCTGAATGCCTGAGAGGTTCTTTCGGTGGTATATGAATGTGAAGTCTGCCAATACGCATCAGGCTAACGTGGTGGATTATCTCTCTCAGAAATGGGAGGAGACCCCAGCCTAGGTGGTACAATAATTAGGCTGATTGTTATCCAAATTATTTCGTCATATATAATTATTACGCTACAGATACACCATGACAAAGCGTGTTCACTGTAGACAAACGTTATGTTGATAATTACTCTAAATTTACAATGTAGGTATATAATATATATTTTTTTTACTGTTAACCATTCCAGTCTAGATTAAATAAATTAGTGTCATATAAAATCTTTTTTGTTAATAAGAAATTGTTAATTTAGTCTATTGCCACTATTAATTGGCTTTCTATATTTTTTATCATACAGCAGTTATGTATGTATCAGATATACATATAAACTGGCATGAAGTAAAACACAAAAGCTATAAACAAAACAGGTTTTAGTCAACTGCTTTACAATTTCTATTTAAAAAATATAACAATGGTGGTAACCAAACCACAACAAAAAAGATACCTTAAAATTTTACAACTCCCAACGTTACGTAAAACTTCTTAAACACAGTTAAGAATCTTTGATCACAAGAGATTATAAAGATAAAAGTAGCCCTTAGAAACAGCCAAACGCACACTTAAAACAACTTTAGATGATGAATAATAAAATTAAATTGAACTTGTGAACAACGCGCTTTAAACAATGAAATTCCATTTTGTTAGAGGCTGTCAACCTCTTTTTGTAATACCTACGTAATTAGTTACTAAAAAAAGGCTGTATAAGTAATTTAGAAAAAGGTTAATCTTTTTAATTCCCCATTCGACACGTTAATTAGCGTGAAGGATTGTAACAAGCGATAACATAACACCTAATTTGATTTTAATTAGTTTTATAAAAACACGAATACGGTGTAATAAAGGAAAACGTGAAATGTGTGTACACGTTAATTGAACTTGTTAATTATTTAACGTTTGACATGAAATCGACTTTATCAAAACATATTTTGGCTGTATGTATGCTTGACTTGATCAATTAAGAAAAAAAGTGAAATACAATGAATAAATTTCAAATTTTGAACATCCTTAATTTCCCGTTCCCGACTCATTGTATTTTCTAACAGACAAGAAATTAAAAAAATAACATTGAACAATTATATAAACTGAAGAACTCGTGTTATTATTGAGATAAAACATAAATAATCTGAATATTTTACTCACATAAACATATAAACTTGATCAGCATTGTAGTTGTAACGTCGAACATCGTCAGGAAATTCTTCTGTACTATACGATAAACCATCCTGCTATCTCCTTAGCTACCGTATCACTGACTAACTAAACACACGCGTTTCTATATCATCTATCTATGAAATAATGAAAAACAAGTCGCTTTTCTCATCTGTGACTACAGAATTTGGCATAAACTTGATATGTACATCTGATGCGCTATCCGCGGCTACTGTTTCTTATTTTAAAATTTTTATACCGAGCTTAACTTGATCAATTGGCGGACATTTTGTATCTGTGACGTCATGGAGAGGGAAATCAATTCTTTCACGCATGCGCAAATTTTCTCCTTGGCCTATTTCACGACGCATCACGACCGTGACAGCATTAAATTTAGTTTTATATGTAACCTTTCACAAAATGGCGGACATTTTTATGAATGAAACGCTTTTATTCATTCATTTCATATTTCGGCGTTCACTTAACGAAATTAAATGGTGGTCTCGAGTTTCCCATTCCATTCTATACTTTTTTTTTGGTTGGGTATCAAGTATCGAGTAGATGGAGGTCTATAATGGTATTTTATGCAAAATTGAAATTTGCATGGACCATCCAAGGACCACAGTAAATGAGTCAAGCCTGTGGCCAATATTATCGTAACCTTCGAATCGTTAACTAACGAATTTTCAAATTTCTGATAATGGAGTTCCTACTGATACCTGAGAAGCCACAAGTCTTTTTTATTTTTCTAATGTGTCTCTACGTTTTTTTATTAGATAACTAGCTGACCCAGCAAACGTTGTTTTGCCACATTACAGGGGTTGGTGGACTACCCCTAACTTTTAGGGGGATGAAAAATAGATGTTGGCCGATTCTCATAGATACCGGATAAGCACAAAAAAATTCATCAAAATCGGTCAAGCCGTTTCGGAGGAGTATGGCAACGAAAACTGTGACACGAGAATTTTATATATTAGATGTAGGTGATGTCTAGGAATACCTATTGAATATCTAGTTAGCACATCACGGTACGTGGTATGGTGACCTGTCTACAGTCTCCACACTCCCTCCCACTTCCACTCCCTCCTTCTCTCTCTTATAAGTATACTATTAAAACACTGTCTACCCACCACCGCGTCTGTCTGGCTGTCTGAAAATCAAAAACTACACAACGGATTTAAATACGACTTTTACAAATCGCCAGAGTGATTCATGAGGTAGGTTTATGTGTATAATTAATTAAGGTTCTATGGAAATTGCCTGAAATATGGCTATGATTGTTGAATTTGTTGGCATCATACCCACTGGGAGTGTTATTGGCGTGTCCCACGTAAATTAATAAAGTTATGAATACAATGTATGATTTAGGGTGGGTAAAGTAGATTTTGATGGTAGATATGTACTTACTCTACAATTCTACATAATACAAGTTGAAAACTCAATGGGCACAGTGGGGCGCGCGGGTCGCGGGTCGATTCCCACACGGATCAAATGTTTGTTTGATCTACTGGTACTTGTTCCGGGTCTAAGTGTTTATGTATGTGAAAATTTTAGAAAAATTGGATGCCGTATATGCCTTTACAAAATTAATGTATTTTACATAAAAGTATTCGTAAATGTATATCTTTATAAAAAAATCTCCCTATAACAAGTTTTTAATCAGCAAATTGCAGTTACAGAATTACAGAATTTAGATCGAAAATATTATTATCCACTATTTAACGTTTTTTTTCAGCTTATAACCGTATACCGTATTACCTATGTAAATAATACGTATCCTACCAATTATTCTCACGGGATTCAACAATAATTATCTAATGTCGAAGGTGACGCGACACGTTAAATACTTCAAAAGTTCTGACCTCATTTATTAGTGCATTTTTTTAAACGCTATCAACCTTACCTCTATCAAACCTCATTTTTTTATAGAAATAATGTGGCAAACTGGCAGGAGGCTCACCTGATGGTAAGTGATTACCGGCGCCCATAGACATCTGCAACACCAGAAGACGTGCAAATGCGTTGCCGGCCTTTCAAGGAAGAATATACTCTCCTCTTGAAAGTTCCTACGTTTGCACTATCATAGGAGAGAGGGACGGGGGAGTGGGCCGCCGGGACTCTCACAGACCGAACGAAATGCGACAGTATAACTGCCACTTCACGTCATTTTAATGAATTACTTGGTATAACAAATATTTTCTAGTTCCCTACAGTTTCGTTTCATCGAGGTAACACTGTATTTATTTAGAAATTTTAAACCCCGGCTTAATCGAAATTACATACTTACATCACGATAAATTAGTTTAAAGCTAGAAAAAAACATATCTAGCACAAATTCTAACGCACTTTAAATTAATCATCATCATCATCATCAACCCATTATTGTCCCACTGCTGGACACGGGTCTCCTCTCAATTGAGAGGGATAGGCTATAGTCCACCACGCTAGCCTACTGCGGGTTGGCAGACTTCACATGCCACCGAGAATTCTCTCATGCAGGTTTCCGAGAAACCTGCATTTTCTACACGATGTTTTCCTTCACCGTTTGAGCATGTGATAAATACGCACATAACTTCCGAAAAGCCAGTGGTGCGTTCGGTTCGAACTTGAGACCTCTGACATCTCAGTCCACTGCTCACACCGCTAGGCTACGACAACTAAATAAATAAAATAAAAATAAATAAAAACTCTTTAAATTAATACCTATACTTATATTTATACCCCCATTTTACCCCCTTAGGGGGTGAATTTTTAAAATACTCAATACTCAATACTCAATTTTTTATTGCATTCCATGGTAATTTTACAGATGGACTTAAATTAAAAACAGATCATCATGGACCCTGTCGGGCACAGCAAAGTAAAAACATTTTAGGAGAGAGGAAGAGGGCTATTTTATTCTATATACAAGTATTTGTTTATTTAATGTTTATGTTATAATATTTTATGTAATGTGTATATATAATATATATACCTATATATATATGTATTTTTGTGTATATATATATATATATATATATACACATATTGCAGATGTATATATATGTACACAATATATATATATACATATTTTAGTTATGTTTATTATATGAGATGTATACATACCTATATAATAAAATGTTTAGTGTGTTATTATGTAGTTAGATTAATTGTCATCCATGAATTCCTTTATTGTGTAGTAGCATTTATTTAATAGAAAAGATTTTAACTTATTTATAAAACTATTTGTTTTATTTTGTTCTTTAATATGTTTTGGTAATTTGTTATAGATTTTTATGGACATAAATAAAGGACTAGATGAGTGGATTTTAAGACGGGATGTTGGTAGATTTAATCTATTTTTGTGTCGTAGTGTGTATCTTGTTTGTATTTCTTCACGGGTGTTATAGAATTCTGGGTGTTTTCGGACAAATTTACTTATTTCTAGGATGTATAGGCAGGTAAGTGTGAGTATTTTATGTTTTTGGAATAATGGTTTACAGCTATCTGTTTGTTCGATATGAGTGATTATTCGGATTAATTTCTTTTGTAATGTAAAAATGGTAGATGAATCTGTGCTATTTCCCCATAGGATAATACCATAGCTAAGCCATGCTTGTCCATATGCATAGTAGGTGACCAGTGCTGTTTGTAGGTTTGTGGTTTTTTTAATTTCGCGTAGGGCATATGAGAATTTTGAAAGCTTTGTTCGTATTGTTTGTATATGAGATTTCCAATTTAATTGAGTGTCTATAGATAATCCGAGTAGAGTGAATTTATTTACTTGTTCTAATTTTGTGTTTTTGAATGAGAAATTAAGTTTAAGTGGGGCTTTTTGGTGGGGATGAAAAGTAATTAGTATAGTTTTTGTATAGTTTATTTCGAGATTGTGGTTGTCCATCCAGTTTGTAACTGTAGAAAGAAGGGAGTTTAGTTGGTCGTTTATATTTATTGTGTTATGGCATGGGATGTGCAATGAGATGTCATCTGCGAATAGAACACACGGTCCGTTTATCATCTTAGGAAGATCATTTATGTAGATAAGAAATAAAAGACACCCTATTACACTTCCCTGTGGGATTGACGCGTTAACTGCTCGACTTTCAGATCTTATTTTTTCTATTTCTTTAGAGTGGCTATTGAAATATTCAATTTCTACTATCTGTTCCCTGCCCTTTAAGTACGATGCAAACCATTCATATGCCTTTCCTCGTATTCCAATTCCATTTAATTTGTCTAGAAGTATTTTAAATTGCACTTTGTCATACGCTTTGGTCATATCGAGTAGTATGCCTATGGCATACTTCTTGTTATTTATAATATTTAAGGCTTCTTATATATTTATAGACTGCCAACGTCGTAGATCTGTTTTTACGGAAACCGTTTTGGCAGTCATCTAATATTTTATATTTTTCGCAGAAAGAATAAACACGGTTACACATGGCTTTCTCAAATATTTTGGATGCGGTAGGTAATAATGCGATGGGGCGGTAGTTGTTTGGGTCTGTTTTTTCATTTTTCTTGTGTATAGGTTTAATTAAAGCTTTTTTTAAATCGTTCGGGAAAGCTCCTTCTTCGAATGATTGATTAATTAACATAAAGAACGGTAGGGTAAGTTCGTCTGCACATTCTTTAAACAATAATGGAGGAAGTTCATCTACACCAAAACTCCGTTTATTTTTTAGATTTTTTATTATTATATTTACTTTGAGGGGGTTGACCGGACTGAGAAACATTGTGTTTTCTGTAGGGCACACCACAGGGGCTCCTTTTGGCGAGCAATCGAAAGTTCGGTTGGTTTTCTCACCAATAGACGCAAAGAAGCAGTTGAATATATTAGCTATTTGTTTAGGTTCGGTAATTAAGTTATTGTTAGTTTGTAGTTTTATGTTACGATTTTCTTTTTTGGTTGTTTTGTTTGTTCTCTCGTTAATTATACTCCACATGGTTTTAACTTTATTCGTTGATTTATTAATTTTATTTATATATTGAATTCTTTTTGCTGTTATTACAGTTTTTTTCAGGGTTTTTTCGTATTTTTTATAGTATTGTAATAAAATGGAATCGTTTGTTTTTAATGTCAGTGTTTTAAGTAGTCTTTTGTTTTTACAAGATAATTTTATGCCTTTGGTAAGCCAGTGCTTTTTATATTTCATTTTTAATTTTATGTTGTGAATAGGAATACATGTATTTAATAATTTGTTTAATAGTTTATTGAAAGCTTTATAGTTTTCATCTATATTTTTATTATTTTTTATTATTTCGTTCCAATTTTGTTTTTTTAATTCAGATTTGAATTTTTGTATGTTTTAGGTGTTATATAATCTTTTTTTTGTGTACCAGTTTAATTGTTTAGAGAAGCTGTTTAATTTTAAATGCAGAATAGTTGCACAGTGGTCAGAAAAACCTAATTCCTCAACAGTGGTGTAGTTATTCTTAATGTCAAAGTTTATAAAAATCAAATCTAAGCATGTTGAGGTAGTTTGGGAAATTCGTGTGGGATCTTTTATAAGTTGTACAAATTTATATTCCAACATAAGGTCCAGAAATGAATTTGTTTTTAAATTGTTATCTAAAATGTTAATGTTTAGATCTCCTCCTAATATAACGTTATACTTTCGATATTTGTTATTTATATAATACATAATTTGTTTTAATTGACTAATAAATACGTCTTCCTCTCTTCTATTCCAGTAAATAGTTACTATTAATGTATTTGTCTTAGGTAGTTCTATAGCACATGCTTCTATACAATATTCAATTGACATATCTCTAATATCACATATTTCGTTAAATTCTATATGGTCCTGTATTAAGATGCATACACCACCACCTCCTCGAGAATGGCGACAGTAAGATGCTGCTAAGGTATACCCACTAAGATATACATTGTCTTGTTTATCTTGCGATAGCCAAGTCTCACATAGGCATATAACATTATATATTGGCTTTTCATTGATAAATGCTTCAAGTAGGTGAAATTTATTGCAAATGCTTTGTATGTTCTGAAATAGGATCTTAAATGGTTGTTCTATAGTTTCGAAATGTATTTTTTTCTACATCATCTCTGTTTATATATGTGTTGTCTTGGGTTTGGATCGTTATGTCGTTTTCTATGTTCTTGTATATATTTGTGTTTTCAAGGTTTTTGGTCGTCTCTTCTCTAACTAGTACTCGTATTCCGTCTACATATAATTGGTTATTTCTTATAATCGCATATTGGCCGTTTTTACGTGCTTTAAGCATTTCTTCACGAAGTAATTTTCTTTCCTTTCGTGCATCTTCGTTTAAGAATTCGGAAACAAATAGTCTAGTTCCATGGAAATAGTTTTTATTTTCTATTATACAATGTGGGGAGGACAATATGATCATAAATGAAACTTCGTATAAGTCATGATATTCCCAACCGTCACACAAAAAATCAAATGAATATATCCAGTAGTTTAGCCACAGGACATTATTTTTCATTTTAAGTATTTTCGACATGATGTTTTGTAAACAGGAGAGCACGCGACAGGTTAACGACTTACGTTGCCAGCTCGCCACTTTAAAAACCTACGCCTTTTCTATCAAATTTATTTTCTCAATGCAAATTATACTTTATGCCCGAGCCATAAGAGTCATAAAGCGTGTCATCACAGCTAGATAAGAAAAAATGCATACGAAAGTTATTACTTTCCTGTTACGCACTCATGTCAATCGCAAAATATGTATGTGCGAAAGAGATAGGTAAGTTTGCTGGTTTCCTCTTTGCTTACTTGTCGACGTGTCTAGGTTACGCGGTCAGTGTGTCACCGGACGTCCTTACTGCCTGTGACGCATTTTATTTTCTCTGGAATTTCGGATGCGCCCGCGCCCGTTTGAAGTCGCCGCGCGAGTGTTATCGTATCTTTGTTGTTGTGTTGTGTTGTGTTGTGCGAAATTTGACGCTTTGTTTTAATAGTGACAGGACACATAAACGTATTATAGGTACTTAGTTAAATAGCTAAGTGAACTTTGCGAAATTAGACGCTTAATACTTGGTGTTTCAAGGTTTTATTATTAAATAATCATGCCTCGTTACAATTATACCGCTTCGGAGTACACTGATATGATTTTAATTTATGGGGAGTGTCACGGTAATGCCGCTTTAGCTGTACGGACATACCGTGAGAGGTATGGGAACACGCGTATGTGTCCGACCCACGGGCGCACTATTGTACAAGCTGTCCAGAGGATACGGGAAAATCAATCTTTGATCCCGCACGTAGATGGTGCTCCTCCACGTGCAAATGTGATTTCAGACGAAAGAGTTATTAATTATTATGATCGTAATCCGACGTCCAGTCTGCGTAATGCAGGTCGACATTTTCGTGTAAATCACAAAACTATTCAAAAAGTTTTGAAACGTGACAAACGCAGACCTTATAAGTACAAGAAAGTACAAGCATTGTTACCGAGAGATAAGCCAATAAGAGAAACTTTCTGTCGCTGGTTGGAAACCAAACATCTCGAGAATCCTGACTTCCTGTACAATGTGCTGTGGACTGACGAGAGTACATTCACAAGGAATGGTTTATGGAACCGACAGAACCTTCGGTACTGGAGCCGCGTGAATCCGCATCTAGTACGGGAGTCTTCACACCAGTACAGATTTGCGGTCAATGTGTGGGCTGGCATACACAGAAATACTATTATTGGTCCGGTATTTATTGATGGCAATTTAAATGCTGTAAAGTTCATTGAACTCCTCGACGGATCCGTTTCCGAGTACACGGACGAACTTTCGCTGGACGTGTACAGGCAGATGTGGTACCAGTTAGATGGAGCACCAGCTCATTCAGTGGTGTCTGCAAGAGAGCGTTTGACTCAAATGTTCGGACAGCAGTGGATTGGCCGTTTTGGACCAGTGCGGTGGCCAGCGAGGTCACCAGATCTCACGCCCCTGGATTTCTTTCTGTGGGGTCACATAAAGAATGAGGTATACTCAACAGAAGTTACTACCGTTGAGGAATTAAAAAATAGAATAATAATATCTTTTAATAAATTGAAAGAAATGGCTGCTAATGGTGACCTATTATCAAGAGTGAGAAATAACATTATACGTCGGTGTAGTTTGTGTATTCAAGAACACGGCGGACATATTGAAAATAAAAAAATTTAATGACTGGCGACATAATTATGTGATCGAAAAGTGATTGTGAATAATAAATTGATCAGTGAATAACTCGCGGGTGAATGATGCCCGACTATTTGGTTAATATTCTGTGATTTGATTTGTGTAATTGAGCATTAATAACAATAAGAATAATGGCGCCAAACATTACGTCGCTGCGTCGGCCACAGCTTTAACATGAATGAAACCAAGCTGCGTTGCCATTCTTATCGCAGGTCAGTGTACCATTTTTATAAATGGTGTTTTATTTTGTTTGCAGTTTTAAGCTATTTAGTTTGTAAGAAAAATTTTTTTTTTTTAATTTCCATGTTCGGATTTATTTGATAGTTTACAAATGTTTCTATAAACCAGTATTGCCAGTGTTTTCATTTAAAGTCATATTGTCATCTCCACATTGTATATTTAGCCATTCTTTTGCTTAAGAGCTCAATTTCTAGGGGTCGGCTTTTTGAGCTATTTCTTCCCATTCTATGGGTTTCCTCTATATATCCTGTTAGGTCTACGTGTAGGATTTCGTGAAAGTAAAAATCCTTTCTTAGCGGATGCCTACGTCATATCTACCCGCATGCCAAATTTTAGCCCGATCAGTCCAGTGGTTTGGCCTGTGCGTTGATAGATCACTATGTCAGTCAGTCAGTCACCTTTGAGTTATATATATTTAGATGATAAATATGGGCTGTAAATTTTACGTGATTCATTTATTATTACAAACATTTATTGCTGCTTCAGTGGTCTAGTTATCGTAAGTGCGACGACTGCAGAACAAGCCTTGAGTTCGTTTCGCAGGTCGAACAAAGTGTTATTGAGTGTTTCTATTAAATTATCAGTAGCAGCTCGGAATTTGTAATCGTGCCTATATCGAGCCTGGCTCTCTCCCCATTACACAGTACCCAAAACATACCTACCGGCCTTTGAATATCATTGGTACACCTCTGCCTAATCCTTAGCGGATCACAGGCATGAAGATGGTGTTTATTGTTCTTTATCACAATGTCCTCTTTTGGAAATGTTTTTATACAGAAACGCCACATATACAAATTAATTTGTAGTTAGCCATTTTCAAAATGAATGCCGCCATTTTGAAAGGTGACGTTTCAAAACCTAAACAAATAAAAATCTAAAATCTCTACAATCTAATAAGCGAAACTATCAAAATAATTTTAAACGGATTAAAATCTAAAATCTTTAATCTTATCAATAAAAAACAATTTTTCTCAGAGACTAATGTTGCGAAATACTTTGTTTTAATATTTCTCGAACCAATCGTGGTTTAAGTTAGTACTGTATTATTCTTAGTCTTAGTAATATGTGGGGTGATAGTTATCAACAGCAAGACCTATCAATGGCTATCATACAATTTGCCAACATAAGTTTTGTGGATTATATAGTTTAAACAGGCAAAATGGTAATAGCAGAGAGATTATACGGTGTAAGGCTACTTTCCGTAGGTACTATGCAGCCTGACCTCAAATTCCGATAGGGATTTTTCTATAATTGGTGTAAATGGCCCAGTGTAACTAATTCATGTATATGATGTATATTTCTATGTATAATAACTATAGTATGAGAATTTTGTATGTAGCTAATGCAGAACATTAAGCATTCGGGCCGTGTAGAACACCCGAAAGAACCCGTTTACATTTTCGTTGCATACATTTTCTTTTCTTAGTTGTCTGTGCTGGGCGACTACTTCGTTCGGCGAAAATCGAATTACGTTTAGTTATATCTTTACGTCGAGTTTTTTAATTGAAAGTTTATTTTTGAGACAAAAGAGAAATCATCAAAACATAATACATATATACATTATAAATAAAACTAAAGATGATAAATACAATTCATATATTATCTTAAGTTTCATTCAAATTAATTGTTTTCAAATGTCAAGTGACAGGTGTTTTACAGCAGTATCAAAACGTTCCATATCAACAAAACATTGTAGCATGTGAACGGAAAATTAACTTTTAGTTAGTGTTATAATTGTTTCTGTAATTAATTAATTGTTCTGTGTATTCGATTGTACAGCCATGTCTCTAAATCCATTAAACGGTAAGCTTTAACTCATTGAATTACCTATTATTGATATTTTTTTAAAACATAACCTCAACGTTAGCGAAGGTAACATTTATTAATAAGTGTGAACTGACAAAACTTTACAGTCGTATCTCATTTTTTTACACATGTTAATTTATTAATCTCAGGAAGTCTAATGAGTTCCGCTTAAATTATATCAAAACTATAACATGATAATGATCAAACATTTTATTGAGAGGGCTTTTTATGTTCACTTGCAATTGCAACTTGCAAACAATAAATGAGTAACTTTAATACTTTATTCATTATTGTCAAGTTATTCAAATAGGTGTGCAAACAAATAATATTTTGTTTATCAGTATATCACCATACACTGCTGAACGTAGGCCTCCCCGAAAGATAGCCAACCATCCCGGTCTTGGGCAGCTCGCACTCATCCGCATAACATAACAAAACAAAAATATCATTTATTTTTCCAGAATTGAAAAGGAGGTTAGATGATGACAAAACTCCGTTACCTAAGCGGCTCTGTCTGGCAAAAAATGTAGTGCAATCCCACCACTTCCCCACCGCTCCTAAAGAGCGGATTGTAGCTGAATGGCTACATACCCTCACAGAAAAGAATAAGTTGAACAGTGACGAGTTGAAGAATATCCTTGACTGGTTGTCAGGTGTTGATGATTTGACCAGTGAATTGAAAAATAAATTGATACAGGTATATTTAAAAGAAAATATCCTGGTTTGCTTCTGTTTTTAAAGTAATCTTAATTATAGTACCATAAACAATAATAAACTCGACCTAAAACTCTTATAAAATCAAACATTATGTTAAAACTGATTGCTTAATTTAGCTTGTGTAGCCACCATTAGTATGCCAGCTATACTCTATGGTAAACTACTATACTACAGATTGACTTTTTTCGAATTTATTTCGGTATTATAATTTTTATTTTCTATATTTTTCCCAAAAAAGTATAAGTAAGATTTTGTTTTAGCAATTACCAACCCGCATTGACAAACGCTTTAAAAATTAATGCTTTATTCAAAATATTAATTTAATTGTATATACTTTCAGATTGTATCACAATATATACAAAAGAATCCACTACAAAATAGTGACATACATTATATCTTTGCATTCTTAGAAAACCCTAAAATTTCTTCACAACTAAGTCTTCAAATTGATGATTATCTTACTATAACAATCACTTTACTACAATTCGTACGAAATGAGGAATCTAATATACAATTTAGTCAGAAAATTCTTAATAACTTCATTAAGTACTATAAAGAATCCAAGAAGAAGTTAGAATTTATAGTAAAGTTTTTAAATGGAGAAAAACTAGAGACTGTTTTTAGTTTTCTGGATACAGAATGTCGGAAAACTGTGGTAGATGTATGTCAGAATATTCTATTCCCTATAAATAAAAAATCATTCTTCATAAGCTTCTTACAAACTTTGATCCGGAAAGACAACATTGAAGAGTTGATCGCAGAAAAGGGTGACAATATACAATCCGTGATTAAAATCATGAACACATTCTTTGAATACCCCAAAAATCGATCAGAGAATGATCCAAAATTCCTGCACAATTTCATTGATGTATTTGTAACGTCATTCCAAAAAGAAAATCAGATTGTTTTCGCTTTTTACATAATGGTGGCAAATGTATTGAATATGGAACAGAGTTTCATAGTTCCCGCCATGAATTTACCTAAAATATTAGAAGACAATGACGCTAAAGTGAAAAGAACTCTATTCTTAAACATGCTGGAGGTTTTATTGAAGAATGAAGTTGATATTAATGTACGACTGACAGATACGTTTGGTGAAAAGATATCTAAAGTTGAAATCAAAAAGAATTTCACATCATTCCTTCAAGCTGTAATGATGGGACAGCTCAAGCTTGAAGGGAAACTTGATAAAACTACATTGCAAATAATTAAAACTGCTTTGAAATTGGATCCTGTATTGATTGAGCAGAAACTCGACTTAATTCTTCCTGCAATAATGTCAGCAAAGAAAAATAGCTCAAACATAACTGAATCTTACATAGAAACTATAAATTGTTTACTGGAAATACTTTTCAAACTTAGCAAAGGAACTCTCTTTGTTAACCAAATTGTACCATCTGTAAAAAATATTTTGGAAGCTAGCAACACTGACCAATTTGAATTGAAACTGAAGGTAAAAGAGGCCAAAGAGAATGGTACGGACTTTGAGAAGCTGGAGAGTAAAATAATAACTGGTAATGATCTGTTGCCTCAAGAATGTGTCAATTTGTATGGGAAGTTAACTTCTGAGCTCATGTTCAGACAAAATAAGGAGCTTTTAGAGCTGCTGCAGAAAGATTTCGAAGTGCACTGCTTGATGATGTTGGAAGAAGGATTTGTCAGTAAGTTAATGTTGATAATTTTTAACTTTTTAAAATCTTCTATTATGGTATGTCCTATGATTTATATTTAGGCTAATTGTTGCCAGGCTTTCAAGTAATTTACCAATTGAGAGACTGGATATTGATGCTTTTTATTAGTAATTTATGTATAAATTTTATTTTTACTTCCATCATTTCAGCATGAGGTATTCATAGACTCATAGCTTTCTTACAATGCCTAATTTTTTTATGATTTAAGATTATTTAAAGGTGCTTTATACAGCAGAATTTTGTTGTTATTTTAAATTTTATTTAACATGGAGATTTAGTTTAGACATATCTTCCTCATCATCAACCCAATTATAGTTCCACTGCACAGCTCTCCTTTCATTTTAGAGGGATCACACGATATCGAGAAAATCTCTCAAGCATGCAGGTTTCCGTCATCGTGTAAACATGTAAATACGCACAAAACTTCCGAAAAGCCTTGGGTTCGCACTCGATACCTGTGACCTTTATCACTACTCTCTCTTACGGTATCTTCCTACTTGAAAAGATTTATTCACTAAATTCCAGGTCCATCAATCATAATTTTAACGGAAGTAATATCGTCCATCATATCGTCGTTTTTACAACACAACAAAATGGCTGATCACACTGTACCAATCAATGTAGCCGAGGATTTCTGGAATACATACACCAAGTTTGAAACAGAATGCTTAGGAAAATTTGGAACATGCATATTGAAACTCAGTTATGTAAGTGTGTAGGTTATTTATTCAAAATACCATATCCATGGTCCATTAGTAAGTACGCCTGTTCCAAGCCTTATTTTTGAACTTAATGCATAATGACCAGGTCAAACAAAGCATTATTTGTTCATTATATTACACGGGAATGTATTATAATGCAACGCGAAAGTTTAAAAGTTGTTAAAGCATTATTTGATTTCCAAAAATTCTATAACGGAATTAATGTCTGCTTAGGTCTATATTTTGTTTGAAGCTTTACATTACAGCCGTGATCGTACCTGCGTACGATAAATTAATGATCTTTACTGTAGGCTACTTTTGGACCTTATGTTTATAATAATAAGAATAAAAACTACCGCAAATCTTGTTGATTGTTTCTCCTAATTTACGAGGAACAATCAACAAGACTTACAGTCCATATGTCTCTATAAATTTTCAGAATCCACCTCTAGTGATATCTTTTCTCAAGCTGTGCCTAAGCTTTGCTCAGCTGAAGCTTCTCAACATAAAGTACAGCAATGTAAAACTGGATGTATCTGATTGTACTGATACATCGGAGGTTTTCGATCTAACGGTGCTATTACCGTGTTTGACCAGCGAGCAATGGACAGCACTTGCGGCAATGATTAAGGATGATGAGGCTGTTGTGTTATTGGTAAGTTATCATTATAAAAGTTTATTAGGATAGACTATTGAACACACGTTCACCACTGGCACTTGATGTGCCGCACTCGCGACTCGTAGTTAGGATGCTGGTATTACTAAATCAAACCAAATCTTAGGTGATCAGTAATATATTTCCGTTATTTGGTAAACTTATTATCATGAGCCTAGTTAAACATCGGAGAATCTTAACATCGCGATTCACGATGTGACGTAATTTTAGCAACGCCATCTAGTTACATTTCGCAAACTAAAATAATAAAACATATCTTAAACAACTACAATAGTGCTATAGTGCTTACATACTTGTCAACTTTTGTTCTAAAATTGTCTCTAAGTATTATACCTTTTTTTTATTTTAACTTATAAAACCCATTTAAATACCTCTGCTTTTAGTTGGCACATCTTTTTGTTTTAGTTTACAAATAAAAATGTATTTATCACTAAGTTCTAAATATTGTGACAATAAACTGGTCTGACCTCACACAAAACTAATCAAATTATAATTTCCCTTCCAGGATAACATTCTTTTAGCCAAAACGATGGCACTACAGCTCTTATCAATAAAAAATAAACAAGAATATAACACTGCAGAAACAAAGACGCACCTAATTAAACAATTAAGCACTAATCCATCCCTCCTACAAAACACATATTTTTGCAAAATATTATTTACAGATTTAGATAAATCACATACAAAACTATTAGCCAAATGTTTGATCAAACTTAGCTTGGCCGATCCTGAGTGTGATATATTGAAAATTGATGCTGTCAATAATAACAGAGATCTTCTAAATATTTTAATATTAGAAACAGCAAGAAATATCGTTAAATGTTTCTCAAACGGGGATTCCTTGAGCAAATTAGTAAGCAAAGCTGATTTTAATATAGCAGCCTTCGCGAAAGACGTTGGCATTACAGATTATTTCAATGAAATAAATTTAAAACCTGAAACCCAAGATACAATTAAAACCTCCTTAAATATCTTCAAACAGTTGCCAATCCACAATTTAGAAGAAAACTACCAATTAGTAGCAATTTTTGTAATGCTGGCAATCAAGAAATGTAGCACTGCGAAGAAACTGAAACGTAACATTGATTATGTGCTGCAAAGTATTTATGAACTAAGCCAACAACGACCAGATTTATATCAAATATTCCCAGCCGATTCTATTTTCAATTTTAAAGACAACAGTCTATTAGATCTGTTGACATTAAAAATAAGAACACCAAACAGTTTGCTTATAATCAAAAGCTTGTTAGAGTTAGCTGTGAAAAAAGTACGTATTGACAGTGATCAAGTGAAGAATATAGTGGAAAAATTACTAATAAAAAATAAAAAGAATAATACATCAGATATTAAATCGTTTAACGATCCCATATTTCAAATCACTTGTCTTATTCTACCATCAATAGTTAAACAGAAGAAAGCCATAACAGCTAGCGCATTTAGATCAATTTTAGCAGACTTGCAAGAAAAACTACACAAATCGTTATTAGAATCATTCAGAAACACAGATTTTACTAATGGTAGTTTATTACAAAATGACACTGGCAACAATGAAGATAGTGTGGTAGAAAGTGAAGTTAACGTGGCAACATTGAACGCTATGGTAGCGTATTCTTTGACCCTCTCAAGGTACTGTGAAGGGGCAGATGCAGAAGATATGAAAGATTTAGACTGCTTGTTGACTGCATTGAACTTTTTCGTACAAAATGCTGTAAGTAGACTATAATATGTTATTTTATTTTTATAAAGGGGCCGTCGAAATATTGCATTGATTGGGGCAGCGGGTACTTTGCGGGTATTTTTGAGTTATGCTAAGGTAGGTAGGTAAGAGATTAGGTTAATAATTTGTAACAAAGCGTTTAAGTAATACTTAAACGGCCCCAAATTACAGCTGTTTGCTGTAACTTTATCACATTCCTATTGTAAAACATTAATCATCAAAATAAGTTACTATCGTTTTTTGCCGGCAGTACATTATTATAAAATACTACCATTACTTTTAATTGGCATATTCATTGACAATTTTGACTTTTTTCTCTACTTTATTTTCAGATTAAAACAATAGAAAATCCAGACTCAAAGCTACAACACATTGATTCCGCAATCCAACTACTAAGCGTAGTTCTACGTCGAATAAAAAAACTAGAAACTCATCCAGTATTCCAAGAGAAGGATAAGTTATTCCTTCAAATATGGCGTGCAATTAAAGCCCGGTTAATATTGGAACAGGATAAAAGAGTTATTAATGGCAGTTGCTTGGAAGAAATGGGGACCACATTAAAATTTATATGTGAATTGTCTTCTGTAGAATGTTATGTTACCAATTTTGTTGGTGATCTAAATCATCTAGTTGTTTTAAAGGTAATTATGAGTTCCACTTGTAAAGACTTACATCTTTAAGTGTCTTGGTCTACAAGAAATGGGCTATCGAGGACAAAAGGCATCCAAATGGTCAAAAAATCTTTTAAAATCATGACGACTGACCTTAACTTTGCAAGTATCAAGTGACTTTTCTCCATTTCGCTACACTCACGTCCTTTGTTATTGATAAAATTTCATTGTGCCCCGTTCTCTGACCTAAAAATCTAAACAAAAACTGAAGCTAAGTATTCGTACTGAGTCCAAGGCTCCCAGCATTGGATACAACGTCATGCAAAAATTATCTATTCATCGTCCATTCTTTGCAAGAGCAAATAGCTCATTAGAAATACTTAAACATATTTTTTTAATTTACAGAAACCATCACTCGTGCAAAACGAAAACAATTCAGATATAAAATCGCGAAAAGTATTCAAATATCTATGGTCGCAATGCCTCAAAGCCAACATAGTAGGACCCAAATGTGTTGCCATGTCAAAATTAATGTACCGTGCTTGTAAGAATTTGAGGAATTGGATGCGGCAACAATACGAGTTCGAAGACAGTGTTGCCAGAGTACACGACGAAATTCTAACTGAAGATTTTGTAGTGAAGATAATAAAAGTCGACGATATTGTTTGTGAAATTGTAAAGTTAGACTTGGATTCGTTATCTGAAATTCTTTTGGCCGCAAAAAAGGTATGTTTGATTTGGGTTTCAAATAACACTGGTATAAAGGTGCACTGATTTTTACCTCCTATAAATTGTATCCTCTCATTTGAGAGGGATTAGGCTATAGTCCACCACGCTAGCTCGCGGATTGGCAGACTTCACATGATATGAAAATCCCTCAAGCAAGGAAAACATCGTGTTTTCATTGTGTTGTCATGTTTTCCTTCACTGTTCGTGAATATGATACGCACATAACTTTCGAATAGTCAATCGTGCGTGCGTTGGGTTTGAACTCGACACCTTTGACATCTCAGTCTATTGGTCACACCACTAGGCTAGCATGGCTGCCCAGCTGCTTAAATACATATATTTAGTTATTAATATTCATAAATATTATTGTCATTTACCTGTCTGTTACAGATATCATTAGACTACAGCTTCGTGGACGTAACCTTTGAAGTGCAGCATTTAATCCACTATGTGCTCGGGACAAAATCTCACGTCCGATGTGACATATCCTGGGAAGCTTTCTTCATGCTGTTTGAGGGGTGCGTGGCGGTGCTGAACAACCTGCTACTGGCGAGAGAGGAGGTTCTAGAAGATAAGTATGGCATAGAATAACTAATATTACTAATTACAGTACCGACCATGCCCTAGTCCCTACAGTAAAATTTCTAGTTCCAATACCCAGTAGGTATTACATAAACAAGTTTTTTTGAGTTTATATAATTTCTATTTAATAAATGAAAATATCTGCATTTATCGTATCTAAATCATATTTTCCCTTAGCAGAGAGTGACCATCATCTTCATCATCAACCCATTAATTTTCCACTGCTGGGCACAGGTCTCCTTATTTGAGAGGGATTAGGCTATATAGTCCACCACGCTAGCCCACTGCGGGTTGGCAGATATTACATGCCATCGAGAAAATCTCTCAAACATGCAGGTTTCCTCACGATGTTTTCCTTCACCGTTTGAGCATGTGATAAATACGCACATAACTTCCGAAAAGTCAGTGCTGCGTGCCTTGGGTTTGAACTCGAGACCTCTGACATCTGAGTCCACTGGTCACACCGCTAGGCTACCACAGCTCGAGAGTGACCATGACCTGTCTATATTTTGTACTAATAATTCTATGTTGTAGGCGAATCGAACTGGAAGACGTAAGTTCAAATCCTGATTGAAGTCGATTTTTGGTGTTCAACGTTTATTAATAGGAACGAGGATTCTTTTTACCATTTGTGACACCGCAATGAACGGTTTGTTGTGTTGCTCCGACTTCGGTTTTTGTGCCGGATCTGTGCAATTCCGTACGAGAAATTTGTTTTTGCAAACGCACTTACTATACTGAAAACATTTTTTTTAACTTATATGAATGCCTGAAATATTTTCAAACATTTTGAATCTGAGCTGCCATATCTAACAAATGTTGTGGTCTGTTTCAGATGGCCTTGCTACATGCAGTGCTACCGGGCGCTGGTGGCGGCGCTGAGCGAGCGCGCCACCACGCATGCGCAGCTAGACAGGCCCGTCGAGGAGAAACTCGCCGAAATTGCACATTCTATTGAAAAGTAAGTTTTTCACGTAATATATAGTAGAACAAAAAACTTCTTATAATACCAATGATTGAAATTAAACTACCTTTTACGGATCTTATCGGGGTATGTTGGTATTAAATTGTTAAATAAGATTATTTTTTATTGGTGACAATGGATTTGTGTATGCTAGCTCACATAATAATAGCCATTTGATAAACTGAGTATTGATTAGATTAATTGTCATATTGTATAGAATACAATATTACAATTAATGTGACAGACCTGTGTTGCTGGGGAGTTTGTTGCGCCGCTTCTTAACACTAGGAAGCGGTGAAGGGCGGGCGTTTTAGGGGGATGTCTCTATTGTCGACGTTCAAAAAGGGCCAATTAAATTTGGCATATTTTGAATAAATATATTTTAATTGATTGATTTTTGATTATTCCATACCTTTTGCAGTATTCATGCTCATGTACAGCAATATACCGTAAAAAGTAGATAAATTTCAATGTCTAGTATTTCCGGAAGTGTACGAAATCAGTATATCATTCTTCTCTGAATTATCTTATTCTAAGCAAGTTTTTGCACGATAAATATGTCATGCAAAAGATGAGATTTTATCAAATTTATATTTGGAAGACACATGAGGAAAGTTCAGTGACCTACTTTTAATTTTTTTAAACTGTCTTTTCTTTACAAAATTGTATTACATAATCAATAACTACTATATATATAGTGGCACAGCTGAAGAATCATATTATTAGGTATGTTTGTTTGTCCCAAGTAAATAAATAAATAATTCCATCTCTATTTTCCAGATTAACACAATCAATAAGTAAGAGGAAGAAGCATGTATCTCGCATCGCAGCGTACACAGTAGCCGATCTTTGCACGTCGCTCGAGCGAAACGCCCCGACTAAAATGGTCCGACAACATCTAGAAAATTCTGTGGCGCTCCTCATACAAGCGTGCGACAGTACTTACGCGATGTCGTTCTTGAAGAGAGGTCTTGTGGGCTATGTGGGTCAGATGACTATGAGCAATCTCTATACTATGTACAAGAGATACCATAAGTATATGGGGAACTCTTAATTAAGGGTCTACCTCGAAAAATCTGTTTTCTTTACCCATGTTTGCGGTTCAGAAATTATTTTTTTGGTACAGTAACTGAGTCTTAGGAGATTAGCGTTAAAAATAATTATCAAAGAAAACACTCCCAATACTTAGATCAGATGAATTAACAAATCACAAGCTACACAAGCAAGTGCAGATCAAACTTTCAAGCCAGTGGGGGGGGGAGGTATGTAGTCCTACTGTTAGCTAGTTATACAGGTTCCAATTCGTTTATGAAACAACGCCACCTAGTTCCTATATCTATTACTATTCTCCCTCCCAATGCGCACACGTAAGCCACATACACGTTACAACACCATTACAACATAATTGTTGCGAAACCTTCCTGTTTACTTTCTCGTATTTGTATGTACTATGTACCCATTAAACGTTCAAATCTATAAACCTACATTACATTAAATAGATACATAATTATACTATAAAAAGTCTTAATATTGTTATTTGTTAAGATGTAAAATAAATTTTATTTCGAATTGTGTTTCTTATTCTTTATTGGATCCAACCTTTTTTTAGTTTAAATTATCCTAAAGGGTCGTCTTTAGTCCAGAGGAAAGGGTCGAGGTATATGTATATGATTTGTGTCATCTAAAGTCCTGTGGCCTTAGTCGAGACCACGGGATTTGTGCAGACATTTGTTTGGCGCTTAGCTAAAACACGTCATATGAACGGAAAATGTATGGAACTATTTAATTCATATAGTTTTTAACATAAAAATGCAGCCAGGCTCATGTTGCTTTGATCTGGGAATCAAACCTCAACTCCTCTCGACAGTACCGCCAGTGACTACTAGTTAAATGAGGCAAATACTCATTTTTACCCGACTACGTCAGGAGGGTTATGTTTTTCGAGTGTCTGTATGTATGTATGTTTCTTTGGCACGCCCTAAAGCCCCAATATTAACATGGGGTGCCGTTATATTTGATTTGACTGCGGGAGTGACATAGGCTAGGTATAAAAAAATAGAACAAACAATGTGGCCCATTTTGACCGCCATAATGTGAAAAAAAAAAAACAAAATCGACGATCTATGTCAAGTGAAATATCATTGAAATTGAATAGGTATTTGAAAATCCTTTTAAAGTTACTGACTTTAGCGTCCTTAGCTAAAAAGTGACAGATAAAAACTGGTGTCTGTGATACAATGATTAATTCATTAGTACGGGCACCAACGATACTTTATTTCTGTAATGTTCATTTCTTACTGTATGGGAAACTGCTTTTATGTATCTAAAAATATGTTTTTCTGGAAATAAATTTTATTATTATATTTTTTTTGTCATATTGAAAACAACCATGCCTTTTTTATTTCACAAGGGGGCAAAACGCATACGGCCCGCCTGGTGGTAAGCGGTTAGCAACACCAGGGGTGTTGCTCACGTTTCTGACCCCTGAAGAAACTGTCTAAAGAAAACGGAATTCCCATACTGTCAGAATATTCACTCCCCCAACGAACTCTACAATGACTATAACACCGACCCCAGCTGTAGTTAACGGGTTAACGCTGCTTGCTGACTATCAACATTTGTGTCCGAGTCATTGATGTATCTATGCATTATATATTTTTTTTACAAAAAAAAGCATTGGTATAAGAAGTACATCAATCATCTAGTGAGCCTCCTTGCTTAGCTCAGAACTAGAGGGCGCTATGTCGTTCGGGTATATTAAAAATATACTTAATAAAGAGTCATCAAGCAGTCGTGCCCGTTTTACTTTTTATAAGCACAAAAAATGGTCTATCATTCTAAATATATCTATATAAAAAGATAAAATGACAGTACCTATTATCAACGTCAAGATAATTTTAACTTTAGATAAAAAAAATACTTTTCAACAACATCATACATACTGTTGAAAATGGAGATCCAGCAAAAGTTTGGAAATTCCTAAGATCAATGGGAATCGGGAAGTCGCGGTCAGATACAATTCCTAAAAATTTAGATATCAATTCACTAAACCAACATTTCTCTGCTTCGTCTAATATTGATAGGACAGCTAAAACAAATACTTTACATTATCTTTCTAGACTCCCGATCCCCGATTATTCCTCTTTCGTCTTTAGTCATTTAACTGCTTGTGATGTTAAAAGAAGCATTTTATCCATAACTTCCAACGCAGTTGGTAGCGACACAGTCAGCCGTAATATGATCCTTCCCATACTTGATGAAATCCTTCCTGTATTATGTCACATCCTGAATCATTCCCTAACTAGTGGTGTTTTTCCCAATGCCTGGAAAGACGCCCAGATTACTCCTTTACCCAAAAAACCCAATCCCGTTTCTTTTTCTGAATACCGTCCTATCTCTATACTACCATTCCTATCCAAAGTCCTAGAACGTCTTATTCACAATCAACTAAGTTCATTCCTCTGTAAGAATAGACTTCTCAACTCCTTCCAATCCGGTTTTCGTCCTGGTCATAGTACTGTCTCTGCACTAGTTAATATTACGGATGATATACGTTTAGGCATGGAAAGTGGCAAGTTAACGGTACTTGCACTGCTAGATTTTAGTAATGCTTTTAATACCGTTGACTTTGACATTTTACTTGGCGTACTATGCTCTCTTAACATATCTCCAACAGTAATTGATTGGTTTCGTAGTTACCTGACTGGTCGCCGGCAGCGTATTCGTATCGAAGATACATACTCTTTGTGGTGTAATACAACAGCCGGTGTACCTCAGGGTGGCGTTTTATCCCCGTTACTTTTCGCAATATTTATTAATTCTATCTCCAACCAATTACTTTCATCCTACCACCTTTATGCAGATGATCTACAAATATATTCGCAAGCTCCACTAGAACAGTTGACAGAGGCCGTCGGTAACATAAACGTTGACCTTGCTGAGATATGTAACTGGAGCAGGTCCTTTGGCCTTCAAATTAATCCAACCAAATCCCAACTCATTATTATTGGCAGCTCACGAATGGTTTCCAAGATCGATTGGTTTAACCTCCCACACGTCATCTTTGATGGTGTCCAAATACCTGTTAGTGACAAGGTCAAGAACTTGGGAATTTTCATGGACAAAACGTTGTCATGGGGTCCACAACTTCAAGAAACCAGTCGTCGGTTATTTGCGTCAGCAGCTTCTTTGAGACGATTACGTAACTTTCTCCCTACTGCCACCAAGATTGCGCTTGCACAAACACTTCTCTTGCCAATACTTGACTATGCCGATGCCAGCTATCTCGATCTCAACGAGGACCAATTTAATAAGCTTGAGAGACTTCAAAATGTTTGTATAAGATTTATATTTGGTTTACGCAAATATGATCATGTGTCAGAATATCGTGTTAAACTCAAGTGGCTTCCAATACGCCTTCGTCGGAATGCTCATATCCTTTCATTACTTTACAGTATTTTATTCAATCCTACAACCCCATCATATCTTAAAGAACGTTTCGAGTTCATCTGTGACACACATTCGCGGTCCTTACGGTCATCAGAAAACCTAAATTTGAAGATACCAGCGCATTCCACAAGATTCTTTGACCACTCCTTTACAGTTCAGGCCTCTCGATTGTGGAATGCACTGCCACTATCTATAAGACGTGCACAGACATTGGCTGCATTTAGGAAATTGGTAAAAGAACATTACTTGACTGTTTAGACAATTGAAACTAAGTATGTATTGTATTTATTAATATTAGTATTAGGTATATTTTATGTATGTATTATGTATATAGTGTAATAGGTATATATGTATGTGTATTATATCCTAGTGTATGTTAAAATATATATTTACTATTTGGGTACATCGCCAACTACTCGTTTTTTTTCCTTCATTCAATTCTTGTCCATCCAATGGTTGTCTGGAAGAAATTGCTCTTAGCAATAAGACCGCCAATTGTACTTACCGCTGTATTACTGATTGTATTTCATATTTTGTCTGTTTTGGTTATGTACAATAAAGAATATTCTATCTATCTATCTATACTGAGCGTAGCATTACCATAAAAGGTAAACGTAGGAAATACGAATCATAAAGAGATTGTTAGATATTTATTACCGGAACAGAATAATTTTATTATGATAAATATACCAAGAATACCAAAACTCATAAACCTTGGAATCAGTGATTTAGTATTTAGAAGGAAAATTAGGCCAATCCATCATAGAAGTTTCTAACAAGTTCTACTGGTACGTTTACAATAAAATTATTGTTTTGATAAGTATTCTGACAATAATAACTACTACGTAAAAAACGCGCGTGAATTTAAACGTCAATCACAATTTTGTGACTGCTTCCGTCAGTCCGTATATGGGCATTTGTCGAATACTTAATCCTGATTGGCTGACGCGCTGTCGTCATTAATGACTCACTTTTCCAGTTGAATGTATATAACTATTTTTATCGTTTACTCTTCATTGTCATGCATTACGGTATCTAATCTTACCAAGATTGGTGTGACTTTTATTTATCAATAACAGTTTTTATTTGATGGGCTCAGTATAAATTTTCGAGTACATCAACAGAGTTGCTAGTACACTTTTCTGAAAGTTGTCACCTTGCCGCTGTCACTTGTAAATTACTCTTTTAACAATATTGTATACAGTTACTAAAAAATAATATAAAAAACTATAAACATAATTTGGTATTGCGTATAAGTACTAGTTTGTAGTATTTTGCTTTTATTATAAAAGGACAGTGTATTGATTTTGACAATCAGTTTGACGCATGCGCTCATTGGCTGTCGTTAAAAAGGTTTTACCAACATTCCGAACAGTGTCGTTCCGGTCGCCGTTGTCGTGGTGTCGGTGAAGTTAGTGGTGGAAATTTTACGTGTATAACATCAAAAAATGGTAAGTGAAGAAAATAAATTACAGTGTACAACGACCGCGTTGTGTTTTTCTGTTTTGCAAGTGGTGAAATACGAATCGGAATACCGCAATTTCACGGGAATTAGCTCTTCAGTGACCGGTGCCGCCATATTTCGCACAACCCACCGCCGACTTTGCACGCCTTTTCGTAAAAATCGTTGTCACCGTTCAGCGATTTGATGCCACGTGTTGTGTTTTTGAGTTTATGGCCGCGGGACAATCTGGCTGCGATGACGTGATGAGTGAGGCTTACGGCCCGATGGGCCGGTATTGGATTTCATGTACGTTGAAAGGTTATTCCTGCAACGCCTTTTTAGACGATTCAGGAGTGCCGTAGGCAGTGATGTATGATATTTTGTGGTCTTAGAACTAGATGTGGTCAGATGAGTTATCAGTGGTGTGTAGCGTACCGGGGGCAACGAACTTCACAGGGAATGCACCGTCGCGCAATCGCACTTGCGTTTGACCATATAAGGCGTAGTGATCGCCGCACAGCTTGTCACATACATTTCGTGTCTATTTTGGGGCGAATAGGCGCGTTTGAACACCGCAGTCGGTGATACGTCATTATAAAATTGCGCCGGGGGTATTGGCCTACCAATGTCAAGGTCGCAACTTGTTCAGTTCTATTGACGAAAATTTGGTTGTAAGCAGGTAACAGAAATATTTGACAGGTACCTGCAACGCGCTAAATTGATCTCTAGATGCTAATCAATAAAGTCCAATAAGATGGCAGGACGCCAAAGTCGTTATAGGTAATCACTCGCATTATAGGATTATTTTCTTATCACTAGTGGTAGTTTTCCTCATTGTAACTTGACTCATTTGTTAAAACTGCTCTGAACAATGATAGAACACTATATGTCGTAAATATCGACAGAAAAGGAAAATTACTAGCAATAATGATCACACATACTATAATTAGTATAAATATAGAAGATATTGTCTAAATTGCTGACAACTTCCTCTTAATATCATAAATATGACTATTAACATCCTCGATTCATACAAATATAATTTGAAATATACCTATATTTATTTCCTCTACACTGATAATATATTAATGAATCATGCTATAAGCATCTAAACATTGTAATATTCAAAGATATGCTGTAATTTGCACACAGCACAGATTCTTCTTGAGACTAACTCATTTGCTGTCCCAAGATTAGGCTATTGTCTATCTCTATAGCTTACTGTGGGTACCTATACTAATAAATTAATGAGATTGGCAGCTCAGTGCAAAGAAACTACTAGTAGATCATGAATTCCAGTCAAGTTTATTCCAAATATAATATTTGCTATAACATGGGTATTTGAACTTCACAAAGAATTAAGCATAATGACAAAATATTGGGGGAAAATCATGGGACAGTTAGTATTATGGGGTAGATGTACATAGTATGATAATAATCATTACTCCTGTATGTAGTGACATATACACTTGTGTCTTACTTTAGTATTGTTATACATTAGATTGTTTTATTCGTATTCATATTCTTCAATCTTTACATGGCATGTTAGATTCTGTGGAAAGGATAAATATCAGACTTACATTCAGTAAGCCAAGTATTTTGTTGTATTGTACATCATAATTAGTTGTACTAGAACTAGATATATTAAATAATGCTGTCATAAACCATATTTGTGAATGCATGCTATCTCTCTTGTCTAGTCAACTCATCTGCTCTATAACAATGTATTTTATTTTGTTTCTTCTACAGCAATAATTCACTCTAATCCATCTCAAATGTAATTTTCTCAGTATTATTCAGGTCACAATAATATTAAACAAATCACTAAACTAAAACACATTCCACACACTCGTTCCTCTATAAAGGATTCATAACTTGTATTGCCTGATACTTTTCTACCTCATATAAACTATTTTAATTAGGCTTCACCAGAGAATAATGCATTTGTCCAGTAGGATACAATACCCTATCCATGATTATGGGTATTTATCATCATTATCACATCAACTGTTATCAATTTCTGATTACTCTCGGTTAAAAAATGCAGCGGCACACAGTGACAAAGTGTAATACATAAGTATACACATATAGCTTCATCTCTTCCTGCAATATCATATGCCAACACTGCTATTTTTTCCAAAGTCTACATAAAGGTTACGTATCTGCCATTAATGTTAATAGAATATGTGTAAACTCAGCAGCAGCTGTTATTTTTTGTGCCATTATCTTATAAGAGTGTGTATTGCTGTTAAAAATTGTATTAAAGTAAATAACATTATCTTATTTTTGGAAAAAGCTTGTATCTATTTACCAATAATGACTAAACTTGCCAAAATATGAGCAATTCGACATTAAAGGATGTTAGTCATTACTAAGTCATTGATGACTAATAGGCGTGCATACACTGCATATGAAATATATTCTGAGTAATATAAATATTTTTTTCTCCCTTATTTTCGTGGTCACAAAATAGGTTGGAGTGGTTGAGCAACATATTGGGACTCTATGTTAGAAAATATTCAATTTGTGTCTAGCTGATGGCAAGCTAAGCTCAACATAGGTCTTACAATACAATAATAATTTAAAAACTAGACATCTCTATCCAACCTGACGCTGAAACAAGCTCCAGAATGTATACCACTATCTCAACTAATTATTGTAATGAAATACTCGCTTTCTATCTCTTAAAGACTTTATATACTACGCCATATTTAAAGGCAAAGTAAAGTGGCCCTTATTGATAAAACAAACCCAATACTGATCTTTCCATCTTTTATAGTAAAGTTTGTAAGCAATCCCTCACTTTGCAGGCGTTGTCGATTTAATGGAGTTACTAACCATATAAGGTCGGTTTACGCACAAAAACTGGAAGCGTGAGTCACATTTCATCTCATGAGTCATTCTGTAACGTTTAGACCATGTTTTACGTCTAGACTTTCTCTCGGGCGCAGTATTTATTTATGCATTTTAAATAGGTTGCTTGAGTATTGGTCGCTCTATGTATTTTATATATTGATCTTAGTTCTTAGAGGCTGTGTAATAACCGCGCTGAATAATCAACCTTTAAGGTTAAGCTGCCATTTTACAAGTTAGGCTTTGAATGGGTGACAATCTTTTAAAATATCGAGACCTTAAGCGAGACAGTGTTTAGCATTTGTAGCGCGGAGCGTTCTGTAGTTTCTGCTTCAATGGAATGGTCATAGACTTCAATATGTCTTTCGCCTGCGATATCACGTAGATTGTGCTTTTGTTAAAAGTTTATGTACCAAACAACAAATTGTCTGATTATGTTCTCACATCTCGGTTACGTCTTTAATGAACCAGTATCTATTAAGCTCATTATAAAGCTATACGTTCTATACTATATTGATAGTGAGTAGATAAAAAATTATAGTTAGGAATCCTAGCTGATTCAGCAAAAATAGTCCCCGCTATGTCAAAAACTTACACCAAAAATATCACAACGTAAACTTTTACTAAAATGTCGAGACGTAAAATCTAAAACTAATCTTCTTGGACTAAAAGAATGACATTAATGGATCTATATTGCATGACTCAGCTTCTTTCCGAAACATAAGCCAACAAAACCGAATAATAATTTGCAGCGCAAAACTAGTTACTTGGAACGGGTTTTTAAATCATAACGATTTATTTGAATATCAATTAGACATGAACTTGTTCAGAAGCTTCTACTAGTTAAGCTGTTGCGAGTATCGTTGGATTTATTGATAGGCAAAAACTACAAACAATGCCGTAATCTGATAATTTGCATCGCAATTAATCTAGAAGCAAAATGTACGTTTGCCTGCAAGGTTTCAAGTTAAAACGTAAATCTATATAGAGAAATCTTCATGGGACAATAAAAAAGATAGGTGACATTGATGGTTACAAATCTTTTACATCGTAAAAAGGATTTCTATAAACTCTCCTGAAGTATGGACAATGAAGTCCCAAAAATAGTGTCTGGACCACCTATTAAAGCTAACGGAATGTAGTCAAAATAGCCGAGAAATCGCTCGCATCTCTGCCTCGCTAGCTATCTACTAAATCCCCTGCTAAAACTCCCCTTTCACAAGTAATGAATACGAAGGGGGCGAGTCGCAGAGGGTGATCACGGAGTCTGCTACATCTCATCTTGTTCGCGTCATAAAAAATGATGAATGTTATTTGTTTTATCTGAAACTCACTGCAGTACCTATTATTATTAGCAGCATAATCTGTCATGTCTATTTAACATGATAATGTAATATTATCTATCTGAACCGAGGATTGATATTTTTTCGTAAATGCATTTTGATTTTGAATATAGCAACCAGTACGCAAATATAACAGTAACAATCATTTCCCGATCCTAATATTACCAATGAGGTTTATTATAACAGTATTCCCGCGAACTTATCTAATAAACTGTCCAGCATTGATGTCCCTAGCTTGTATCTGAAATATTTCAAGCACTGAGCGCTGACTGCGAAGAATGAAATCACATGTAGTTACCGCCACAATAATCTAGAGAGAAAAAAATGGCGACGATCCTAGTCAGTCATACTCATCAGTATAACATTAGCGAGTCACCTGAGTCAGGCCGTGACGCATACTTAACCGACTGACATTAAGGTCGTTGACCTTCACGGCAGTTTCTTTTTTTATATAGGACAATGCTGTTCGCCTTGCTGCCTTTGCGTGAATCAAATGAGCCAGACTGAAAGGAGTCTGGTGCTATGTTCGAAATATGAATGCCATCTTGATAACTGACGGTTGATTTTTAATCTATGAACGAAATAGTCGAATCGTGAAATATAAATCGAACTTTAGAAGAGAAGGGCTATTTATTCTAGGTTAATTTAAATACTATTTAGTCGAAATCTTATTGAAAGCTAATATTTGACCTCGTACTTAAAGATCTTTCGTTTCATCTAGTCCCGTTTTACCAGAGATGGATATTAAATATTATATCTTTCACAGAATAATTTAATATTATTCTCCTTGTATTTGTGACTACATTTTAAACAATTTTCCTGATTTATTAGCCTCTAACGTTTAAATTTGGAATGTGAAGTAATAACGTATGATATCCGGTTATTGACTCACGGTGTTACAACAGCAAATAAGTTTATAAGTAGTACGAACATGTTGTTCGATTGGTTTTAAAAATAATGTATTGGTGTTGTATTGGGAATATCAAGCTCGGGGCAGCCTGCCCTCCCTGCTGGAATAAACGCCAGTTATTACTAACAATCAATAGATGATCTATGATCATGATCATCATTTCAGCTAAATGACGTCCATTTCTGGACATAAACCTTGATGACCCATGCTAACATTGTAATAATCGAAATTCGCAATATTCTCCCGTTATATACTGCATATCGAATAACTTCCTTTTTCGGAGCGTTGCAGTGGCTATGTGTAAAATTTTGTTATCGATTTGCGAATCTGTTATGGTATTTGTTTATGTGAAATACTGATATTTCCTTCTCACTTCTACATTTGCCGTGCCCGACAAGGCCCACACGTTTACTATAATGATACTGTTATATCTATTTAACGTGTGAAGTGCAATAAATCTATTGAGGATTGAGTCTGGATCAACTAAAAGCCGACCGATAAATGGTGATGAAGCCAACACTCCTTTGATAACGTAAAATTCGCCAAGTGAATTTCATAAGCTAAATTTCATATAGGTACTGTTATACAGTAACAGACATTCTAAAACATCTGATTAATGTTTCCAACACAAAATAATGTGTGTTGCTCCAAAAAGCGCGCTCGCTTTATTACCAAGAAAGCGGTAGATCTAAATAAAATAAATCAAATTCTCTGAAATAACAGTCGGTTGGACGACAATAAATTAACGTGCGAGAATATTTTTCTTGCCAGCAACGTCATTTCTATGTCACCTTGCGTATATATCATGTGAAAATTAAAGTCACGGAGCAATTGGATTCTGCACTTAAGTTTACTCCAAATAATATCTTTCCCAAATACCGTTAAAATTCAATTAGACAGTAACAATTATGCTATTATTACGTTTCGTGTTAACAAAATTGATTAATTCTATCCTCGTCTTCTGTGCCAATTGAAAAACTATGGAATGCCTAGTTTCCTAGCAATCTTATACTACATTTATCGAACAATAAAAGTAATTCATGTGTGAAACATGACAAGAACAGATCGAGCAGTTGCGTTGTATCTTTTAATCTAGTGGAGTGTTTTAACTGTATCTAGGACACACTGAGTTTGCTAGATTTTAAATGAAAGTCATTAGAAAGTCACGAGTAAGTACGTTATATTATGTAGATAATATGTGAAAAAGATTCTCTTTTATTCATCAGAACTTTTTATACTTAAAATATACGGTTGCAAAAATTAACTGATGCTATATAATTTTAGTATTATATTAGCCTAGCGGTGTGGACTGAGATGTCAGAGGTCTCGAGTTCGAACCCAAGGCACGCACCACTGACTTTTCGGAAGTTATGTGCGTATTTATCACACGCTCAAACGGTGAAGGAAAACATCGTGAGGAAACCTGCATGCTTGAGAGAATTTCTCGCTGGCATGTGAAGTCTGCCAACCCGCAGTAGGCTAGCGTGGTGGACTATACCCTAATCCCTCTCAAATGAGAGGAGACCCGTGCCCAGCAGTGGGACAATAAAGGGTTGATGATGATGATGATGATTTCTCCAAGGACTTCTAAATTAGAGATTGCAAACCGGCCCCGGCCGGGCCCGGTGCCCTTTTAGACATCCACCGGGCCCGGCCATTCACACCGGGCCCGGTAGGTACGAGAACTGCAGCACGGAAGCCCCAACTTGTAGAAAATTGGCATGGCAAGTTGCCGTTCTCTCGCGCACCTCTCACCCCTGCTCGCTGTATGCGTGTTTTCTTTTCTTCACTTAGTCACAGTATAATTTCTACTGTGACTTAGTCGACGTTTGTCCTTGGTTGACGAAGTATGTGTGTTGCTCTGTCATTCCGTCACCGCCGCAAGCACAGCAAGACTAGTTTATTATAGCTACTTAAAATATTGCTGCAGAAAAGAGCAATAAGAGCCATTTATAGCATAAGTACTCGTGATTTATTCAGGGAACTCTTTAAAGAAATAAATATTATGACTGTTCCCTGTCAGTATAATTTTGAAAATATAATCTACATTAGGAAAAATATATCACATCATACGAAAAAATGTGAACTGCATAATTATAATACTAGATATAAGTCAAAATCAATGCAGCCACAACTTCGTCTCGCTAAAGTCTATACCTCTTTTATTTGTGGATAAAGTTAAAACTAAAGCTAACAAAGTTTATCTATCGAAGTTGATAAGACAAGTTTAGCACATTAGGCTGTGTTATTAGTTTCTTATTCTAATATAATGCATTAGTATTAGTAATTAACTTTAAGCAAGCAGGTATTTCTCTTTACTCTGTATAGTATTACGTAGTAACTAACTAATTCTGTATTAAAAACTCGTGATTTTGGGACTGATTAAGACTGACTAGTTTTGATTTGCTGTTTTGAAATAAATATTATTCCGTATCCTTGAATCATTGTATTTTTCCTCCATTTACTTAAACCAAATTGTTCTAAAATACTTTAAAGGTTCCATCCTAATACATTAACCCGGACCGGCAACCCGGCCGGGTTGAGAAACATACCGGGTTGCAATCCCTATTCTAAATCTAGAAAACGAGATTCCCTGTAGCTTTTGGCCTTACGAGTATTACTAATAAATAATTCAAAAGGTTACTGCTGTTTGTAGGACATGAATCTGAGTCTAGCTGTGTGGATTTTAGAACACATTACGCAAATATCGTGAAAGCTGTCAACGATAGATATGAATGTGAATTTGCAATCTTGAAAGGTCACTTCGATGAAAACACTAACGATCTACTTCGTAATGCTCCGGGTCATATCCAGAGCATTTGTGACAATAATATCCCATCATGAAATAATCCAAACTCGGATCCCTGAACCACTATCAAACAATCGATCGACTGCTGTAAAATTGCATGACTAATCTCGAATAATGCGGTAAAATGGTGCAGTCTAGGTAATGCACTCGCTCAAGCATAAATATTACAGGTATTGGCCATTAACTGAAACGTGCTCGGAATATGTTAAAGAATGGTTTCGTATGTATTGAAGATAGCTGTTGTTAGCTTATGCTTTGACAAAGTAATGTTTAAAGATACAGGAGGTGGCGCCATTTGTGTCGGAAGACTGACTAACAATATACTTCAGCGCTTTTACTGTGTTGAATTTCAAAGCTTAGCATCATTATTTGCGCCGTAAAACAACAATACGACATGGGACAAAATGGTACGGTCTTTTTAACAGGAATTTGACCTTAGAATTCATCGGCACAAGATTGCAATGAAGATCAAGCAGTACATTCGCAAAGGTCAATCTAAACGTTCACGTTTTGTACCTTTCGACATTCAAGCTGGCAAATAAATTATCCTTTACAAAGTTTACACGTATATCCAATGCATTTTCCAATCGTTGTTATTGACCCGAGGCATACATTTAGAACATTATTATAGGATATACTTTCAGACTATAAGTAAAACGCTCTTGCCTGTGAAGTTTACAGACGTGATAAATGTGATGTCACATAAAACTTATGCGGAGTTCACCAGGGTTTATCCATTGCCATTAATTTAGTAGAAAACGAAACTCGAGTTGCTACTGAGAAAAACCGTTTAAAAACGTAGAAAAGCTTGCACAGTTTCCGTACTTGAGACCATTAGATCAGAGAGACAGCTATAATTATTATGGTCATGGCAATGAAAATGTGCAAGAAAGCACCTAAATATAGATGCAAGTTACATATTGAGATATGCGATAAGAATGAGATCATTCATTATATTGGATACAGAAATAGATTCGCTCTTATACTGCGATATAAATAGATTCATTGTATGCGATCTATAGTGAAGATGGGTGGTCTAACGCGTTCGTTTTTTCCTAATCTTCCTAGTGTATTCCCAGTTAAGTCCCAGATGGTTTCTACTTAGGAATTTCATTGTCAGACCATTATTTAAGAGCCTATATGTGTGTTACTCTTAAGTCTTTTGTTTATTTGAACCTGTCGAAACAAAAGTAAGTTTTATACTACTAATCATAGGGTTTGACATTGCACGCAAACTAGGTACCTCCATGACTAAAAGATTGCGTCACCATGTGGAAATATAAAAGGGCTATGAGCTAATTGCTGTGGTAATTGTTTTGTATTTTTGTACCTACTAGTCTTATAAAAAAAAAACATTCCCATTTATTTCTTTTTTTTTTTTCATATTGTAGTAAGTTCATAATTCGAGACTTTTCCAATAGTTCCCTTATACGAAGTTTACAGTATAACGCTACTTCGTTCTAATCACCAATATCATATTTTTCTGTACCACCAAAACTAAATCCGGACTGGAGAGATGGTTCTCGCTCTATAGAGATGAATGTCGCTGAAATATTTATCCTAAACACTTATAAAAAATACTTTCTGTTACAATAGAAATTTTATAATTTTATAATAGGATAACGTCGTGAGTAGTGTATTGGCTAATTCTATTAGTTTAGTACTCCTATCATGTGTAATATTTAATATACTGCTGTTTGTTGTCCCTAATAAATAAATAAATAAATTTAGGTTATAGGCTTTTCTATAGACCTCTGTTTTCTTTTCTGAAATTTCTAGTGTGCGAAAATTCAATTCTTTGAAGACATTTGGGCGATATTTCTCTCGCGAGAGTCGGCTCGCCCTTTAGAATTTATAAATTCTAAAGCCAAAGATACACTTTAAACATGCACATCCAAAAAGGATTACAACGCACGTGTGTTGGTTCATGCACCGTGTATTATTAGATTGTGCTACGGCCAATGTCTTCCACGGGTGTAGACTACGGCTATTTTTATTAAACCACGCGGGGGACTGACGTATTTAGTTGCCTCTAGCGATGTTACTCTTTTGTGAGGAGTGAATTGTTTTGTCTAAGTGTTTAAAATATTTAAACGCTACCATGCTAATATTTTTACTGGTCAGAGAATTACCAAGACATTGGATGTTTTTTTTTTTAAATCTGTTTAAAGCATTTATTACTATAATTGGCGATTATAGACACACAAGTTTGACGTTTCAGAGATTGACATTAACCTTTAAGTCTTTCAAGATACTGGTCTTATCAAATACCTACTAGAAGATAATTCGTGAATCAATTCGAAGTAAACCATTATTCTATTCCATTAGTGTTATAATATCCAGTCTAGTATCGATTTCCAACGAGCATTTTGATCCACCACACGGTCTAGCTGCGACTAGGTCAAGGCAATAAAATAGACAATTGTCTTGCATTACACACTATATTGTTGACTAAACAATTCTAGACCAATCCCACTTGATCCCTTAATAAAACATTACTCATTCAACCGAGAACCACCTGTGCAAGCATCCATACAAAACAAATGTGTACAACAATTATATAAATGTATGGAAACATTACGCTTACAGTATGAAACTCGCAGTCCGACCTCAGATAAACGTAGATAACATTCCTGGTGAGTCACGAGATGACATTTATTGCGTTATAATAAACCTTAAGCACATTAGAATAAGATACATTTAAGATGAGGGTAGTTGTGAAAGGTGGGTGTCGAGAATCGCAAGATGCTCGAGTACGGTGAAGGTTGAAATGCCCTTTCTTTGTGGTGTTATCGATATGTCGGAGGTAAATCTATTCTTTCACAAAGGAACTTGTAGATGATTCACCATTAGAAAAAATATGTTATGAATAGTAGGGTCATAAACGCTGAACAATAGATGGTACTCGTGCTAATTGTTTCATATTCACGCTTAAAAAATCGTCATTACGAAGAGGCATATGTGTACCTTAGGTATATTTTTTATGCCAAGCTAAGCTATAAGAGTAGTATCACACGATATTCTTTATTTTTAAGTACTCTTTATGTACGTAAAAGTTCACACACATTTAAACTAAAAAGTGTAACAATCAATCAAATTTTAACATTTCAAAAATATACGTCTTGTTCTAATTAAACTTGGCAAAGTAAACTCATTATTCAACCGCATAAAAATTACTACAATGCAGTCTAAATCAGTTTAATAACATAATTTAAAACTAACTGCATCAACCTTGGGTTTATTTGAAATAGAACTGAATGAAATGCGACAACAGCTGCCTCTGTATATAACACGGATTATTTTAGAACTACCCACATACTTACATCATTTTGCAATGACCCGAGTATTTGACAAAAACGTAAGTTTCACTAGTATATTTATTAACAAAGATTGTATTTACAATTAGTATTTTATTATATGGCGTGTTACTCAAATTAACGTCACTTCCTTGTAACTTCAGTTTATTGATCTCATGCTCTTTTTAAGGTATGTGTTCCTAAGAGAATAATAGGAGTTTTGTAGCATCATGTCTTTATCAAAGGCTAAAACGGCCAACGACAAGATCGCGAAGAAACTTGCATGTTTGGGGGATTTACTCATTTTCTCGATAGCAAGTCGGCCAACCCGCACTTTGTTGGCGTATTGTTATAGCCTTGGGACAGTAAATAGGTTGATTAATGAATGAACTTGTTAGTATATCCTTTTCCCATTTTATAATAGAACGTCACCTCCGGTAATCTAGCCAAAGCGCGCACGAAAGCATTTATTTTTGCGTGAGTCGTGAGACAGCTAGGAATAAAAATGTTTCGTTTTACATTATGTTTAAAAAATCGCGTTTTAATAGTTGACAAAACCCTGTGACCCTGCTTGGTGGTAGGATCTATTAATCCACATAGAAGCTTAATAGGAACCACTTACGCTGTATTTGTACGAGGTATATACAAAATTCAAAGTCTGAAAGGGTGTTTAGTTGCGCGCCGTATTCAAGGTTAATAAAAGCATTCAGTTCTTTTACTCTATCTAAGTTCGTGACGTAGGTATATGCGGCTATCGCCGATAGCCGGTAGCCTATCGGTTTGAAATTACCCAACTAGGTACCTGAGACAATAGGCTCCTATTCCTAGTATTTTCGAGTCTATTGAAGAGTTCCGTCCGGAGCCAGATCACAGGAAATGTCACATTTGGAATTTTAACTCGCATTTAATAGACAGTTGAATCCATATGTATATCCATTTTTTCCCTTTTACTACCATCTTATTTGATAAAGAACTGTTATTTGGAAAAGACTCCTATTTGGTTATTACAAGATTATGTATTCAAAACAGAGCTGTCATGTTCATGGCAGTCAAAAAGTCTACCATTTCGTTCTTTAATTTTGCGGTATGGTCGTCAACATAGCTAGTAACATTGTGAAACAAATCAATCTCAAAGACAAGTCTGGTTTATTTTCCTACTATCGTCTTGGCTACAAAGCCTAAAAATACTTTTTATTTGTGTCTGAATGTAAATAAACAAACCGAAGCCAGAAACAATCAATGAAAATTTAAGGTCAAACAGATTCTGATAACTTCGTGCTAAAGACTAAACAATGTTTGCAATGATCCAAAGCGACGAAGTTCTTTCTATGAAAGCATTATCTAGTGAACGTCTCAAAAACTGTGGGACGCCTTCATCTCAATGTTTCCTTGGCGTGCTGCCAGGGTACGCCCAACTTGTAACTGATCGTGCAATCATTTGCATACCACATTCATGTTTGATAGTTTAACGTTATCATAGTCTCGTTTTGATCTGGTTACGGGTTCCGGTTACTGGCAGCGATTACAGCAAAAAATCCTATTAATTTGCGTCGGCTGAATGCATTAGCCGTTCATACCGTGATATAAAAGAAAAATAAATCAATTGGCACTTCGATATCTAAGTTCACGCCAATATGGGCACTACAATTTCTTAATTGTAGTTCCCATATTGCCGTGAACTTTGCGCACCATAAGCACTCATATAGTTATACGACTACTTATGATGCGCAATCTCATCTTAACTTCATTTTATCTGATAAAAAAAGGAAATCAGAAATGTAATCTATCAACAAACGGCCAAAACTATTAAGTGTAGAAAGTTTATATTTGAATCATCGATTGCTTTCATTGTGTCTGCTAAGGTTTGAAAATTGTAAATTTATGAGATAATTATGAAATGCGACAAAACAGTTAGTCATTTCACCACAAGGAAAATAACCGACAAAATCGCGGTTGCGGCGATTACTTTCGGCTGATTCGTAACTCACCACTTGAACTTTGTATTTAGGAGTATATTATTATGAGGGCATTATAAACTACTTTCCAAAAAAACAGCGCTATTCTTCTCTCCTTATAAAAATACAACTAGTATCTATCACAGTCTGAACATGAAAATTATACTAACCACTATTATCTTTCCAGGCGTCTGGTGTAACAGTATCTGACGCTTGTAAAACGACGTACGAGGAGATCAAGAAGGATAAGAAACACCGCTATGTAGTGTTCTTCATCCGCGATGAGAAACAGATTGACGTGGAGACCGTCGGAGAGCGCAACGCTGAATACGATCAATTCCTCGAGGATTTGCAGAAGGGCGGCACTGGCGAGTGCAGGTATGGCCATTAACATTAATTTACATTGTATACATACCTGAGCCGAAGATTCAGCTCCCTGGCGTTCACTACGGGAGGCCTACGTTCAGCAGTGAATGAAAATAGGCTGATGATGAGACATTTTTACACGCAGTCCACATTTTTGAGTTCTGTAATTTTATAGTTTACCACTTACTCTACCTCCCAGGATACAGAGTTGTCTAGTTTGGAGGTCAATTTATAGCATTTTTTAGTTTTATGTATAAAAAATAAAATAAACTGAGAAAAAGGGGAGGGTGTGTCCAGTTAATAGCAATACTCTTTCCAGCTATAATGGAACCTAAAATATACGAGCGAAGTTTTAAGTGTTTATTAGACCTCCGGAGCTGTTAACCTGGCCTTTAAGATCTTCAAAGAATTTAATGATTCGAGATGATTACATACTTTATTAACATAGGATGTATGTTTTTCAGATATGGCCTCTTCGACTTCGAGTACACGCACCAGTGCCAGGGCACGTCGGAGGCTAGCAAGAAACAGAAGCTCTTCCTCATGTCATGGTGCCCAGACACCGCCAAGGTCAAGAAGAAGATGTTGTACTCCAGGTGACTAATCGCAATTTTTGTTTTTCGCCCTTAGATACTCATACGACGGAACTCAGTTGAACTATATGACACTGATCAGGACTGCTTATAATTGTGCTGGATTTTATTTGCCAATATTATTTTTTGCCCCTTTTGGAGATGAAATTTGGTATCCTACCCCTTCTACTGGTATACGCATATTTCTGTTTCAAATAAAAAGAATTTGACACTGGAATAACATGACATCACATTTTAGTTTCGCTGTCTTAAGAAAAATAAAATAAAATCGCTATATTGTTGAATATATTTACTTGGTTGCAATACCTTTTCGACCAAGTATAGCCGGCAAGGGTGTTAGCGGTATGAATATGTAGTTTAGTATTATAAAATTGGATAGATTTGAATTTCAAGTTTTTTAAATTTAATTATGCAGGCAGAATCGTAGCTTACAGATCGCGTCGTTCCAGCTACAATCTGATGATAATAAACCGGAGGCCATGCACGCGGCTGCCAAAAAACACTAAATTATAAATAGAGATTGTTTCCAATGCTTCTCGCTTAAATATTGTTAATAATCCATGTCGAATGACGGTACTTGTCAATATTAATAGTAATGACGCACACCCTTCGAATTGAACAAGTTGACAATCATGATATTTATATATTTTACGATCGTTAAAATTGAATAATTACTGACCAAACAATTATTATTACCCACATGATAAGATTCTTTTTACTTAGTTATAATTCAGCTTTCAAACAGAGAAACCTAAATAAAATCGGTTCATCCGTTCGTGAGCTACGATGCCATAGAAAGACGCACACAGACACGTCTAACTTATAACACCCCGTAGTTTTGCGTCGCGGTTAAAAATAACCATAATAACCTTGGTTCAGTTTGGTTTAGTTAATACAATTATTTATATAATACTAGCTGACCCAGCAAACGTTGTTTTGCCATATTATAGGGGTTGGTGGACAACCCTTATCACTAAGGGGTGAAAAATAGATGTTGGCCGATTCTCAGACCTACTCAATATGCTCACAAAATTTCATGAGAATCGGTCAAGCCGTTTCGGAGGAGTACGGGAACGAACAGTGTGACACGAAAATTTTATATATAAGATATCCATACATTATAATGAATAGCAATGTAATTCCCTAACACTTATAGCCACGCCCTACACTCCGAATAATGTAGATGACGCACAGAACTGAATCATATTTACCAAGAATTACAGATACAATATCCTTATCAGCTTGATAAGCAGAGCTAATCGTGTAAAATGCTACGCGTTAATTATTGTAATAAATAACATTCAGCGCCACTTTCTCATATACTACGATCACATTTAGATGCATTCCAGACCATGCCTATAAATAAAACATATTGAGTTTATGAAATAAAATTACGAATAACAGACCTGTGTCCCATTAGGATAGGTAGACAAAACGATGGTCTAATAATAATTATTTATATAGACTGCTGCTTTGGTGTGGTCTAGTTGCCGTTATTGCGACTGCTGAGCAAGAGGTCTTGGGTTCGATTCCCAGGTCGGGCAAAATTATTTACCTATAGAATTCTCAGTAGCAGCTCAGTTTGGATTCGTGCCCTATTGATGGCAATAGTTTCCCTATAAAAAACATTCCAGCGAAATGTAGGTATACGTTAGTACACCTCTACCTAACCCAGGCGATAGCCGTGGTATAATTATGTATTTAAAATTGTATGTTTATCTCCCCAGCTCGTTCGACGCGTTGAAGAAGTCGCTGGTCGGCGTACAAAAGTACATCCAAGCGACCGACCTCTCGGAGGCTTCGCAAGAGGCTGTTGAAGAGAAGCTCCGCGCCACCGACCGCCAATAAGTCAGCATTTATCGCCACGACCGACGTGGACGCATCGCGACCACCCACAGAACATCATTTGCAACACAGTCGTGGCCGAGCGCGGACGTGTGCCGCTCCACACTGTGCCACCAGTCAGTATTGTCGTGACTCGCGGTGCGACCCACAAAGTTTCGCATGGGTTTTTTTTTATATATTGTTTCAATCCTTAAGCTTTTGCAGTCGATTCTATTTCGGAGCGGTCTCGTCGATCAGTCGGGCAGTCGGGACTCTTGTACAGATAACTGTAACCTACGGCCGACTCCGCGACAGCCTCTACTATTATAGCAATTAAGGAATCTTTATGTAATAATTTAAATTATACTAATTATTATATATATTTTTTTCCTATAAAATTACTAAAGAGTAAGTTAAGCTCAAACTAAATTTAATTACAGCGTACGCGTCGATCTTTTTTTAATTGTAAAACTGGTTAGCGAACGCCGGTCGGCTTTTATACTATTTAGATTGTAATATAAAGAATGTACGATTTTATACGATCACCTAGTTTCGTTTGAGATTCATCTTGCTAATGGATGTAAGCTTGAGCCGCGGCTCGACACAGGCGGGCGTTGGATAAGTATTTTGTAACCGATTTATCCAGAAATACACTCGATATAAGAATATTAGTTGTTTTATTACTTTTTTATATTTTTATCCTGTGTTGTGATAAGATTGAAGGTTGGCACATACAGTTGTGTTAACTATTAGTTATGCGGGTAATCATGTTTCAGTTGGCATTGATTTCGGTGACGAGGTGAGTTAGTTCGTGTATAACATCTCACTATATGCTAGACGTAGCATTCTGAACTTAGAATAAACTACATTCTAATACCAGTCTCGTTCTTATACAAGATATTGTTAGCGCTATCTAGTTCCGACATAAGCAAATAGGTTTGTGTTACGGATGCTAAACGATACACCACACATTTTTTGTAAATTTTTTTATTTATTTATTTAAGCCTTTTTAATTCCTTAGTAGTACCTAGTAATACATTTGTTTTTATTTTGTTTTATTTTATTATTTTTTTCTTGTGCTTTATTTAAACTAAGGACCTCTCGACGAGTATAGGCCTCCTCCATCTCACTCCATTTTTTCCTATCTTGAGCTGTTCTCATCCAATCATTGTTTGCGAATTTTATAATTTCGTCTTCCCATCTTTCTAGGGGGCGACCTCTTTTCCTTTTTCCGGGGGGGGCAGCCCATGTAGTAATTTTTCTAGACCATCTCTCCTTATCCTGGCGTGCAATGTGACCAGCCCACTTCCATTTCAGTTTCTTGCAGTGGGTTAACGCATCAATAACTTTTGTCTTTTCTCTTATTACGCTGTGTCGCTTTTTGTCTCTGAGTTTCAAGTTAAGAATGCTTCTCTCCATGGCTTTTTGGCATTTTTGAATTTTTTCTTTTGTGTGCGTGTTATAGATCCAGGTTTGGCTTGCATATGAGAGGCAAGGTAAAAGACATGAGTCTAGGACTTTCTTTTTTAATCTCAAAGGTAGGTCAGATTTTAGAACTTCTTTATGGCTCCAGAACTTGTTCCATGTCATTTTAATACGTCTATTTAATTCATCACGGTGTCTTGATTTTGAGAAAGATATTTGTTTGCCTAGATATATGTAGTCATGAACATATTCTAACTGTCGACTCTCCACAAATATGGGTCTTTGAATTGTATTACACATGATTTTGGTTTTTTCGATGTTTAATTCTAGACCAATATCGCGACTTACGTAGTTAAGTTCGTTGATCATTTTTTCAAGTTGTGATGCGGTTTCTGAGAACAGTACAATGTCATCTGCAAAACGTAGGTTGCTAATGTAGCTTCCTTTAATATTTATACCTTTTTTTTTCCAGTCAAGTTGTTTCATAATGTCTTGTAAAACAGTTATAAATAATGTTGGGGACAAGGGGTCGCCTTGTCTTACACCTCTGCAGATGTCTATTTCGGAGCCAGGTTTATCAAGTTTCACTCGGCTAGTGCTTTTTTTGTAGATGTCTTGTATCAATTCAATTATTTCTAGTGGCATATTACATTCAAGTAGAGCTTTCCATATGCTAGCGTGGGAGATAGAATCAAAAGCTTTAGCGTAGTCGATGAATGCACAGTATAAGGGACGTCTTTGTTCTTCGTATTTTTCTATTATCTGTTCTAGAGCGTGAATATGGTCCATTGTTGAGAAAGATTTTCTGAACCCAGCTTGTTCTACTGGTTGAAACTTTTCAGTGATCTCAGTTAAGCGTCGTTCTAGACATGATGCGAATAACTTGTAGAGGCATGGTTGTAGACTTATTGGTCGATAATTTGCAATATTTGCGGCATCTCCTTTTTTATAAAGTAAAATTATGTCAGATTTGGCCCATTCTTTTGGAATTTGTTTAGAGTCTAGTACTTTATTAAAAAGTGCTGTTAGATAGGGTGTCAGTAAATATCTTCCTGCTATGATAATTTCGTTGGGTATATTGTCAGGGCCACTGCTTTTACCCTTCTTTAGAGATTTAATTTTCATGAGGATTTCGTTATCAGTGAATCTTTGAAGTGGTGGATGGGAAGATGTTCTGTTTCTTGTTATTTCATATAGATGGTTATTTGATGAGTTGTCTTTACTAGAATATAAATCCTTGTAGAAGTTGGTGGCTGTCTCTATTATCCTTGACCTCGAGGATATTTCTCTATCAGACGGTTTTTCCTTCACAGTCGGGATCCAAGTTTTTGTCAAATTTAATTCTTTGTATCCTTTTTTTAGACTTCCGGTGTCAGATATATGTTTTTCTATTATCTTCAGTCTGTGGGTTTCGTATTCTTTCTTAATCTTTTTATGTATGCTTTTATATAGGTAGCTAAGTTCCTGTTTTTCTTCTTTTGTTCTTGCTTTGTTATTTTGTAGATCTTTCCTCCTGTTCAATAGTAGTCTTGTGTCTTCGGATATAATTTGTTTTGATTTGTTTATTGTTTTCTTTATAGTATTTATGGATTCAGTGATAGCTTTTTTTATATTTGAGTAATATATTTCTATATTTGCGCATGTTGATAATTCGGTCTCTTCTAGTTTCTGTTTTAGGTTTACCAGGAATAGGTTTTCATCATCTTTTGTTTTCAAAATACAGCTTGTTAAGTTATATTTTACTCTACATCTTTTGGTTGTTGATATTTGGAACTCACTTCTTATGAGGCGGTGGTCGCTTGGGAAATTGAGTTGGTTTAAAATATCAATGTTCGTAAACTTTTCTTTTGTATTAGACATAATATAGTCGAGTTGATATTTAGTTTCTTTAGGTGATATCCATGTCCACAAACTCTTAGTATTCTTTTTGAATATGCTGTTGATTATAGTTAGATTATTCTGAATAGCAAATTGTACTAGTTTTTCGCCTCTTGTATTCCGGTTGCCGTAACAGTATGCTCCTAGAGTTTTTTCTTCCTCTGGCAGTCGTTGGCCAACGCAAGCGTTGAAGTCGCCCATTAAGATGACATTTTTGTAGCTTTTTGCTAGAGCTTCTTGTAGCTGGTCGTAGAAGATGTCCAACTCGTCATCGCTCGCAGTGCTGGTAGGCGCATAAGCTTGTATGATAGATATATCTGTTTTATCTAATTTTAAATTTAATATGCATGTTCTTTCTGAGATTGCAATGAAGCTTTCTATGTTTCCTTTAAGATGTTTTTTCAGTAGAAATCCCACACCGTGACGGCCTTTGGTTTCACCATAGTGGCAGAAAATATGATCATTGTCTTCCAATATTTTGTAGCCTGTTCTGCGAACTTCGGCGAGTCCAATAACATCATAGTTTATTCTTGAGATAGCGTCTTTGAACTCTAGAAGCCGTTCATTAGACAGTAGAGATCGTGTATTGTATGTACATATATAAAGTGAGTTGAGTGGAGGGTTGTGGTCATTAGTCCCCTCGGTGACCGGCCGTATTGGGGGCTGTTGTTGAGAGGTCGCTTTATGTCAATACTTTTTATTCAGGTTTGGTTGAGGAAGCACAGTCAAAGAGTTATCTATGTGCATGGAAGTTGAAGGTAAGTTCTTGTTCTGGTTAGGGTTTTTTAGCATGTATTGTTGGATGTTTGCATTTTGTTTTTTCGGAGGGTTTTGGGTATAATTTTTTCTTAAAGAGCTGTTGGTGTTGTCTGGGGATTCGGATAGATTCCTTTTATTGGAGTTTTGGTTGCGTTTAGATTCTTTGAATTGTTCATTTCCTTGTTCTTCAGGAATAACAATAAGTTTATTGTATTTCAAGAAAGCTTTACGACCTTTGTCCCTTTCTTCCTTTAGCTGGACGCTTAATTTCTTGCGTTCTTCTAGTATTTCCCGGGGGAAGTCTTCTTTAATGTAGAATGATGTATCATCGAGTTTTTTCTTGTTTTTTAGTATGTTGATTTTTATACCCAGTGTGGTAAAAGTTACAACAATAGGTCTTATTTTTCCGTCGTCTTTTTTCCCTAAACGCCTTGCTTTATCTATGTTAGTTTCATTGTAGTTTAAACCCATATTTTGCTTTATAATATTTAGTATGTTTTGCTGTAGATGAAAATAGCTTCTTTCGCCTTCTTCAATCCCAAAGAAAATTAGGTTTTTTTCCCTAGTTTTTCGTTCTAGTTGTTGTATGCGCTGGTTCTGATCGTCCACGGATTTTTGAAGTGTATTGTATTTTAGTTCTATGTATGTGAATTTTTCGTCGATGTTGTTATTTATAGTCTGTGGGATGCTTTGTTTCATATCGCGTATTTCGGTGGTTTGTTCATCAAACTTTGTTTGTAGGTTTCTAATTAGTTTTGTAAGTTCTTCCATTGCGTCCCTCTTATTTACGTTATCAGTAATTATTTTTTTTGATAATCGCGCCCTCTCGCGGAGACGTACTTTCGGACGTCAGACGTAAGTTAGTTGGTTACGGCAAGGTTTCGATTTATCTGGTTGTCTTGTTTGCTCCGCCACTCGTCGCGAGATGGCGCTGATCCCAACTTATATGAAGATGATATCGTAGTATCGTACTTTTATATCTGGTTTATGTTTTAGGTTATATCAAGTCTAACTTTATGATATATGTAGGATACACACTTCACTATTCGTTATTAAGTTGGTTTTCCAGACATTTTTGTTTAAATCACTGATTGTAACAGTCTTTGTTTTGGCACTTTGATGATAAATAGTTTCAAAAGTGTCAGCACTATTTCGTTGTTTTTAGGAAAGTTATGTATTCTCTGTCGTCAGTTATGCACTTTGTTTTTGAATTATGTCACTATACACCTTATTAGATACCATTAAACACTTATATCGCTGGATTTTTATTTATATTATGATAGTAAACACAGAACCGATGTGCACGTAAGCACTCACTAGCGCCCTCTTCAACAAAGTTTCGCATGGGTTTTTTTTTATATATTGTTTCAATCCTTAAGCTTTTGCAGTCGATTCTATTCCGGAGCGGTCTCGTCGATCAGTCGGGCAGTCGGGACTCTTGTACAGATAACTGTAACCTACGGCCGACTCCGCGACAGCCTCTACTATTATAGCAATTAAGGAATCTTTATGTAATAATTTAAATTATACTAATTATTATATATATTTTTTTCCTATAAAATTACTAAAGAGTAAGTTAAGCTCAAACTAAATTTAATTACAGCGTACGCGTCGATCTTTTTTTAATTGTAAAACTGGTTAGCGAACGCCGGTCGGCTTTTATACTATTTAGATTGTAATATAAAGAATGTACGATTTTATACGATCACCTAGTTTCGTTTGAGATTCATCTTGCTAATGGATGTAAGCTTGAGCCGCGGCTCGACACAGGCGGGCGTTGGATAAGTATTTTGTAACCGATTTATCCAGAAATACACTCGATATAAGAATATTAGTTGTTTTATTACTTTTTTATATTTTTATCCTGTGTTGTGATAAGATTGAAGGTTGGCACATACAGTTGTGTTAACTATTAGTTATGCGGGTAATCATGTTTCAGTTGGCATTGATTTCGGTGACGAGGTGAGTTAGTTCGTGTATAACATCTCACTATATGCTAGACGTAGCATTCTGAACTTAGAATAAACTACATTCTAATACCAGTCTCGTTCTTATACAAGATATTGTTAGCGCTATCTAGTTCCGACATAAGCAAATAGGTTTGTGTTACGGATGCTAAACGATACACCACACATTTTTTGTAAATATATACCTACTTATTATACATAGGTACATAGAAATATCCATGAATCAGCTCAAATGTTCATGCTCATCACATATTGCCCCTGCCGCTTTCGTACCCAGGAATCTAATACAAGCAGATCAGGACAGGTCGACAAAACATTGAACTCGATGGAACGAATTCTAGAGCCACATATTTTGACTAAGGTATATTTTGTAAAGTACCTTGTAGAATTGTGTGGACGAGACGAGCCAGGAGCTTAGCTCTACATGAGATCTGATAACCTTTTAACAGTGCGAATCTTGGCGTTATTTTACATGAAAATGTTTTTGGTGGGATATTCATGGATCGGAATTAAACAACTACAAATAATGATATTTTAAAACATTTATTAAAACTCGTGGCAACAATATTGCTATCACACTATCTTCTATCACAAATGAAATCTTAACTACACATACAGTAGTAAGTTTCAAAATATTTATATTTTTTACAGAGATTATTTCCTTAGTAACTCGTCAATTTCAGAGGTTTAAGGTCAGGTTATTCTACTCAACGCTAAAAATTTCTCATATTTATATTCATAAGGACATTTATAAATGAACAAGAAATTCCTGATTCAGCCATTTCAAGTCAAACTAGAAAAATATTCTACCATTTAGGAATAAATTATTTACTCAGGCAAACTTTTACTGTCACAATATTGCAATAGGCATAAATCATTAAATGAATTTCTACCAATATTTGTAATTTTTTACTTCATATCAGCTCATCAGCTGATATGAAGTAAAAAATTATATGATGTATCAGTATGGGTAAACATTTCGCATTATTATTATTCCAAATCATCAGAATTATTATAAATATAAACTTTAAGCGTAGCCTGCTGACAGCTGTGTAACGATATAAACTTTCGTTTAGATTTTATTGTCAATTCAATGCTGAACATATTTTATACAAATACCTTTTATATGAATGACTGCTTTTTGATCATGGACGTACATGGACCTATACGTACATGTTTTTGATGTGTCAGTTTAAATATATTATTTACGCCTAGAATAATGAACTTAGTGTGAAATCTCAAGTATAAGTTGAACCTAAATCACAGTTTCAAGTTTTTTAAATTGAACTTGCTTAGAATGAAATAAAATATAGCTCTCTATAATTTTAGTAAACTTGGCAGTAGAAAAGTTTTAAGATAGATTATAAAATATCAGACAGTTATTTAATTCCTTAAGTTTACATTGATAAAAGCAGTACCTACGCATTGTCCTTTTTATATTTTTGACATATTAAAATCGATAGAGATACTATTTTATTTTCCTTGAGTTTAATTTTTTTAGTAGCATTCCTACTAAAATGCATAAAATTAGAAGCATATAGATTCCAAAACTACATTTTTATCTAATGTTATTGGAATTGAATTGAATTAACTATTTATACATAATTAGTTAGGTAAGTATATTTATCATCTACACCTCTTAACTTTATATTTAAAATTCCTTTTATGAATCACATTTAAGTAGAGTTAAGGATAAATTGTAAATGCGTTTCTTGGGAAATATTTTACTGCTCTGAATTTAATCAGGGTTACAGTATTAGACACTAAACTTACTATTCAGATATGAATATATAGAAATATTTTAAGTTATGACTACAATGAGAAGACACAATTCCTTATACAGTGGGCCCTACGAAATTTAAAAGTTTCGAATTGACGGCACGATTGCCGCAATAGCTGAGCGGGCTGAGCCGAACGAAGCTCGCTTCGGTACCACAGGTCGTGCGTTCGCTTACCGTTCGGAACATACCGCTGCGGGCGACTAACTCCGAACCCTATAGCGGATTAATTCGATCAGAAACTCAGTACTTCTTGAACATTATTCGTGGGGCATTAATACTTCACCAGTATCATTTTGGCGTCCTCTTCACTCTGCTGATTCGTTCTTGTATTATTGGTAGCATTACGATCTTATAGTAGTATCAGTAGACAAATAAGGACTTAAAAACATGGTCTTGTATACCTCCTTTGTTTTTTTATAAGCATTTTTTTATTGATCTCATCCATTTTCATTTATAGTTGGTTTTAAATTCATCAATAAAGTTTTAGCCATTTTGCCCCGACAATACTCGTCGTTTTTAACGACTGAGTTAACTTGGCCATTATGAGGTGTAAGGTAGATTAAATACTGATAGTACTGATGGTGTCCGCGGGTGCTGGAGTCACAATCGGCTGCTGTATTGTGGGATCTAACAGGGGAATACTGTCAGTTGTCCTGTAAAAAAAACTCATATTATAAAAAAATATTTGGTTTGACGAGCAGCCGGAAAGGGTCACTAGAACAAGCCATAGGTTGTAGCCTAATGAAGGCAGAGGATCAATGCCATACCCCGGGTAAATGCCTTGTATGAGATGCGTTCTGAGGAAATTGATAAAAAAACGCAATATGCGGATTCAAGGGAGTCATAGGGGTTCTGACTGGTCTTTTTCATTAGAAATATCGTATTATGACTAAATAATTGACCAATGTGACCGCCCCCCATTTCGGACCATGATGGTCCAAATCAGTGGTCCTTTGGGGCTAAACTTGTTAAGTAATATAAGTGGAATGACCTCTTTTTTAGCAAAAAAAATAAGGCTCACCTGTTCCGGGTGAGTGTGGGTTCGACAATAACCGCTTCGCAACATGGAGCTGTTGTTTTTGGCCGGACTATCGGTAGAGTTGTACATATCGTCGTCGTCAGGTATAAGTACTGGAAATAACGTTATTGTTCTCGTTACTAATACTTTAATGTTTGCACTGTCTACTAACAAGTTAATTGTTTGTTACAGAAAATTACGGATTTAGCTTTGAACTTTTAGATTTATATAACATTTTATTGAGATCCTGTAATTCTGATTATGTATTTGTTTTTCTATAACGATGTGGGTTACTCACTAACTACTAAATCCTATAAATTATAACTAAAGTTTTAAGAAAACAATGTAATTGATTTTATTTCCGAACAAATAAATAAACTTAGAGGTTTATTCATTTGTTAAACTTAAAACTTACCATCACAATGACTAATACCAAGTAAATGGCCGGGGTGGACCAATGCGAAGCGTTTTCTATCGCCACAACTCCCATCACCCAGTTGATGGCAAAGAACGGCTCCAGTACCAGACACATGTTCAGATACGTCTTCAGCTCATTACCCTCAGTATTCCAACCCCACTTCCAAGATATATTGTCATTGTACAACATGTTAAGAAGGCCTTTGTCCTGCATAGCCTTCGCAAGGTTTGGCTGAAAGACAGATTTCTATAAGTCCAGTATTCATAAAAAGACTAGTTGTAAAACATAGTATAACATACCGTCAAGCCATTCGGCCCCGAAGGGTTGGACAGACTGAATTGGATGTGCATTCTCACCTCGCTCCCAGTTTCTACGTTCTCTCCTGGTATAGACAGACTAACGTAATGACAATCGTCCTCACTCCCATTATAGTCTTTATCGAGCGTTTCTGAACTATCTGTGTTCTTCCTACTGCTGCCAGGAGTGTATATGTTATCTAACGTGTCTATACTCCCATTTTTGTCATCCATTTGATCAGTTTTAGGCCAATTAGCTATGTGATGGTCAACTAGCTCTTGGATTTTAGCAGTTAATGTTTCTGCTTGCTTCTTATTGACACTTTGCAAACCCAAAATGATGATACCTGTGTTGATGAGGATTAAAATCATGGCTGGTACCATGAAGCCCATTACCATTCCTTTTTCTATGGACATCCAACAGTAGCGCTTTATTTCGTAGTGCTCCATTGAAAGAGCGTAGTTGAACTGAAAATTAGGTTTCACTTATTTTTTTATTACATTGCTTCACTCTAGGATTCGCTAAGGAACCAAAGCCGAATAATTCTGTCAAACTTATTTTGGAAGTAATATCGGTATAACGAAACACCACAAGGAAATGTAATAAATGGACAGTATTTATGATTAAAATCGTTAAGTGTCTAGTCTTAATGTTATTTCACGTCAAATTTTCTCTTTCACTTTTATATAAATAATTAATGCCTGTACCTCACAACTATTTTAATCTTACCATAACCACGATAGCTGGAACGCCGTAAGCCAACAGGTAGTTGTACTTCAGCGGTAGCAGAGTATCGCACGCACAGTATTCGGCAACAGACGCCGCTAGCGTCACTATCCACATCGCGCACGACACGTGTGTGTAGTGCAGGAGGAGGGCTATCTTCTCGCATTGGGATGGCGAGGAGACGCCCTGTGAAAAACACATTTGTTATAGTTACAAGAGTGGCAAACAAGCTTACAGCCCGCCTGATTGTAAGCGGTTTGGAAGATTTTCTGGATGACGTGTGTGAAGTCTACCAATCTGCAGTGGCTAGCGAGGTGGACTATAGTCTAATCCGTCTCAAATAAGAAGAATCCCCCGACCAGCAGTGGGACAGTAATTAGGTCGATGTTTTTTCAGTAGCACCGCAAATTACTTACGTTCCCTTTACTATGTAAATCAGGAGTCAGTAGGATTCCTGATTTACATGACATTATAATAAACACGATCAAAGCCCCAACTGAACTTAATGAAGGGAAAAATGAATCATTAGTTTGCTATTAAAATAAATAAATAAATAAAGTTTGCTATTGTGCCTATGTGGAATCTTAAAACTAGTTAAGACCAGTGGCGTAGCTAGGTGAAAGGATCCTGGGGCCAAAAATAAAAAACAAAAAACTGAATTTATGAGTCGCCATCATTTAAGTTGTGTTGCAACCTATTTTATTTAGATTCCGATTGTGCAATATATTTTTAAGTTCCATAAGAAGTTTTCTAATCAAGTTTTGGGTGGCTAAGGGCACTGCCCCGCCCTTCGGTAGCCACACCAGTGGTTAGGACAACTATTTCTAGTACTATACCATAGCAGCCTGTATATAGATGAGGGTGCAGACAGCCAAACAGCAGCATAAGTTAATGTTGATGGGGTACAGTTTGCTGCTGCGGCGAAACTCGGCCGCAAAGTCGCTCCACATCAGCCACATCACTGCGAGGATCAGCAGTATCACGGCAATACCACTCGTTATAAGGATCTGGTGAGAGTTGGAGACTTAGAGTAAATGATAGAAAATGTAAGTTAAGAACCTACATCAGACACCAGTCTGTCACGTAGGCATCTCACGTGAAGTGGACAAAAAAGTGGTCTCGAAATGAGTTAATATTCCGATCAGTTATAGTATTTACTAGTAGACGTAAATATGTACGCATATTTTTTTCGTGTGACGTTTAATTGTACGGAAAGTATTTTATGCTCAACCTAAACCTAGCCCAGGTGGGGTATATACCACCTTGACAATGGGGTATATACCTTCCCCCTGAATCTGCCTTTAGGTTCACTTCACTCTCGGGGAAGACCCACTTTGGAAGCACATGTTACTTTCTACTGAGGTGTAAACAAATAATTCGTTTAATATATCTTGTGACGACAAAAATTGTTTGCTCAATATCGTCTTTGCTACTGAAGGAAAAGTCATAATATCACCGTATCGTCCACATAAACTTACCAGTATCATCCACGCGTTCCTTACATTGCAGTTTGTGAAGCCGTACATATAGGTCACACTATCTATTATATTATGCTCCTTCAGATCTGCATCAGCGAGGGAGTCGTCGGGAAGATCTGATTCTGATTCTACTTTGTTTTCAGAAGTTTTGCTTATCACTGTAAAATTTGAAACTTTCTTATTATTCGTAACATAACATACCATCACGCCTGATCAGCCATCACGCTGTCGTCTCCGAAGGGGTTAGGCAGAGGTGTACTAATGTGCATTTCGCCGGTATATTTTAGGTCCCATGTAATAGGACGTGAGCCTATTGCCATCAACCACACACGAATCCAAACTCCGAGCTACTACTGAGAATTTCATAGAAAAACCCAATAACACTTTGCTCGAACTGGCAAACGAACCCAAGCTACCCAAGTCCTCTTGCTCAGCAGTCATGATAGACCAATTGGTGACCATCAACAAGGCTGTCAATCTATTATTTGGGCATGTATAAACATATTTGGGGAAGTTTAAGCGTATATGAGGGAACAGAAGTATAGGTACCTTAAACCTTACCTTGATTACTTCTGGCAATAAACTCCGGATTAGGATACAACTGAGGGTTATCATCGTAAATGGAAGACGTAAAATTCGACACAACGCCACCGTACTCCGTGTCGTATGAAGTTATATCATAATCTGATCGATCAGCAGCTCTAGGATACGTCGATTTATGGTATCTGATAGATACTGGCTGAAAGGACCGGTACGAAGACTTTGATGATTTGAAGTAGCCATCGTCACCCTGTCTTCGGAGATGATGAGAACTCCTGTTCTGAGTGGCTGAAAAGGATAATGACGATGGTATTCATAAACTTTGCTATCCCCGACAGGGTGCTTAATCGTCTCTTTAATTTTGAGCCTTAAATCTTTATTTTCACTTTGGAATACAATAAAGTGTTGAGTATTTCTTTATGCATGGCATGAAGTAAATTTTGGAGTGGGATTTAATCGTTAATTGGTTTTCCACGTTTGTAGTGTAAGGTAAATAAAGAATACTGTATTAATTTAGAAAAACCTTTGTTATTGTTTTACGTACCTATGTTTTTTCTTATTAAATCCAATTAAATCATATAAAATTGCACCATTGTTAATTGGCGTATGTCCTTTGAAGGTCGATGCAATTCGAACTCAAACTCAAAGGCGTATACCTATTTATTTGAAACAGTCTTATAAAACAAAGTGCCAACCAATGTTTTATAATTATCATCTATTTAAGTCTATAAAATTTATTAGAAATATAAATGCTCACCGTTTGCATCTTCAATAAAAATCTGTATAATTAAAATGCCCAAAAGTATAAATTTAAAAACATATGACTGCATTTTGTGTATATTTCTTTCGTTTATGATATGCAAGTAACTGAACAAAACTTTAATTCATTGTTCCATTGAAATGAAAATGGGTATTTCACATAGTTTAATTCACTTAATTGATTGATATTAAAGATTTATCCTACGCACTTAATATTTAAGCGGCGATTAGCGCCAGCCATTTTCACAATTACCGCGGAAAATCGATAGTTTATGTACGTTCCAATACACCGATTAAACTTTTAACCTTTAAAATCAGATTGACTGTAAATTAACATCTTGAATACTACATAAATGTCAATATGCATACAAGACTTGATTAATATATTTGTGTTTTATTTGGTAGATATTTCATTTATTAAATTGCACCACTTAAACTTACACACAACTAAACTAAAATGTCATAACGCAAAGAACGTTCCAGTGCACAGTCACACTTCTTAGATGTTATTCTTTCATCTCGTTCTAGCATCAGAAATATAAATCTTGCAACCTTCTCTCATGTTAAGAATATACATATTTACATAATCCTGACTAATTATTTTTTTATTTATCAACTTCGCGACCCAGACGTCTCAGACAGACACGACACACTCCTGTCACATTCACAACAAATTCAAAAACGCAATAGAAATGTAACCAAAAATAGAAACAAAAATGAGTGCAATATTAAAATTTATCCGTGAAAATCATATACTGGCCCTTATAGAACAGGCCATCGTCAAAAAGAAGTCCCGGCTGAGTTTAAACGCGTTTGAAATCATTGAAATACCAGAGTTGCTTTACACCTGCGCTGATGTTGAACATCTTTACCTACATAGAAATAAAATTACAGTAGTGCCTGTGGAAATAACTCAATTATTGAACCTAACGACGTTGACGCTAGACTATAATAACATTACGCATTTGCCGCCAGAAATCGGTCATTTGAAGAACTTGGTGAATTTAAACTTGAGTTATAATCCTCTGAATGTTTTAATTCCGGAAATTGGTGATCTTGAAAACCTTGAGGCTTTCTGGTGCAATAGGATAGGGCTGCGGGAGATACCGAAAGAAATAGGGAAGCTGGAGAAACTGGATACATTTGGCGCGCGAGGCAATGAGCTCACAACTATACCTGAAGAGATGACCAAATTATCAAAACTAAGGTAAGATACTTGTTAAAATTTAAAAGAATATACATGTATGCTATTTATTCTGCTAAATTTTCTTATAAAAACTCAATTTCTGAAATAAATGGAGCCTCTTTAGTTCTTAAATTTATTGATTTAAAAATATTTAGTTTAATAGTAGGTACAAAGGTGGCATAAAGGTCATTTTTTAACTTAGATGCATAACAAAATTACCTTGGATCTATTAGTAAAAAAACAAGTTGTTATATCTGTACTGAGGTCAAGCTTATTTTTTGTTATGTACAAAAACAAATAAAACCTTGAATTTAACCTTAGATTTTTTCATCTGTGTGTTAATCTAAGTAAGTAATTGCTCTTGAATTGAGGAGTATGATTTTTTTCTCGGTATGTATATGAATATTTTAAACTTTTCCTTTGCCTTACTTTATTTTTTTAAAAAATATTTACCATTCACTTGGCGAATTATTAGAGAATTCGAAATTTTAATGTTGTAAATGCTTATCCAATTTAGGAATTATACATATAGGTATATATATTAGCAAATGCTTGTAAAAATTCTGGTAAATTTCTCAATATTACATATTTACCACACCTATTGTCCCCAAAGGAAGAGGTGTACTAATGTACACCCACACACACCAACAAGTTTGAGGTCCCAAGTAATGGGGGCGAGCCTCCTGAGAATTTTATAGAAAAACCGAATAATGCTGCTTGCTCTTTCTCAGCAGAAGTCACAATTACATCCAACAAGATAGCTTCATTAACGAGGCATAACATCATACTTCATACTAATATTATAAACACGAAAGTTTGTAAGTATGGATGTTTGTTACTCTTTCATGCAAAAACCGCTTAACAGATTTGAAGGAAATTTTGCATACATATAATTTATTACCTGGATTGACACATAGGCTGCTTTTTTCTATATACTATGCGGCAAAGCCGCAAGCGGCAGCTAGTTTAAATATACATTTTAATTTCCAGATGGTTGACTCTTGAGAATAATTTCATAGAGACATTGCCCAACACTATGGACAAAATGGACGCTCTAGTTCACTGCAACTTGAGGAATAACAAAGTTGCAGAGTTTCCCATGTCTATACTGAAGTGCCCTGACCTTATGTTCCTGCAGCTAAATAATAATATGGTAGGTAATCGTTCAATGGTAATGTTTTTACATCCAGTAGAATAGGGGTCTACTGCCAATAACATAGTATAGGTGCCGTCACGAGTTTAGAGCGCTCGACGAAAGTAGTGGGGAGACTTGCGCATGTCGTACACTCGTGTTCACATATATTACGAAGAGTTTTTAGAAAAGTAAGATTAACTTGAGTTGTTACTTTTAATGGAAAAGAAATAGAAGTTTTATATAGGTATTTTAAAAGAGAAACATAAAATATAACCACGGTTTATTTTATAACAATAATAATTTATTATTTTTGTAGATACCTATAGAATCAATATTACATAATCAATAATAAAATTAATGTAATGTGTTTTTTAATTATTGGTGTACAATAAAGTATATTCTATCTATCTATAATCAATTATATTAAAAAAAATATTTTAATCATTTGGCAATAATCCTATTCCTTTCATCAAATCGTCGTTAATTAAGGAAGTTGAAGTTAGTAGATGGATGCGACTGGAACTACTTGTTGAAAGGTAAAAGGTCAAGACGATGAAAAAATACGAAAGCAATATGTGCGTGAATATACTTTGGGCGATACACCAATACGGCGCCGGCACTGGCCGCTTACCCGCCGCACACCGCACACCCCGCCAAACGGACCCAAAAAATGATATCTGCGCATTCAAGGCCAGAGCTCTAAACTCGTGACGGGACCTATACTTTGCTATATAATACAGGTTTATTGGTAGTTTATCATTAACATTACCACAAAGTCTGGAATAGATAGATTACTACTCCACTACTGGTTACCGGTTTTTAAAAGTGGGATAACCTTTTTTTTTAACCCCATCACCCTTAATCGCATGCTCGTTTTTTTCTTCTTGGTTGTCTATGGTGTCCCCGTCTAGGGAGATGGTATGCCCAAAGCAATTGCTTAAATAGCTTATGGCCTAATCCAGGACTGCTGGTTACAAGTCTTCTCTCATTTAAGACGGATTAGACTAGTCTACTTTGATCACCTCATGCATGTTACTTCAAATACCATCAAGAAAATCCCTCACGTATACAGGTGTCATCTCTATATTTCCCCTAATAGTTTCAGTATATAAACACACAAATAACATCTAAAAGTCAAAGTTGCATGATTTTTATTGAAACTAACGACCTATTAAGGTGCTGCTAAACTTGAGCATTCACTTGTAATGAGCATTCTTGCGAATGTTACATTACAGAAAAATAAACAATATCGTTATACACATCTAACAAGCGTTTTGGTGAGCATTCTTGCGAAAGGACCATTTCGAAGTCGAAACAGATTAGTTTGCTACCATCTTTTATCTATCTTTTTCAATTTGACAAATTGCCGTTGCCGTTTTTACTGTAAATTATTGATGTTTTGTTATAAGTGAATGCTCAAGTCTATCAGGAACTGTATGGTCAACCTGTGATACATAGTGGACAGTGAATTCACAGGTCTCGAGTTCAAGTAGTTCCATAGTTGATTGAAATCTAGTAAAAACTATGGTATTTAGTCAAGATTGATGGGTCAGATAGTTCCTGCAAATATGAGCTTTATGAGCTAGTACATCATACCTACTACTGTGGAAACTGAATTATTCCCATAGCCATTGAGCCTTGTGTAAACTAAGAGTGTTTCTATAAACAAAGAAAGATCATACAGTAGACAATCAATAATATTCACACTTACCCACTTGAGAATTCCTATAAAAATAATGTCAATATTATAATTAATTATCTATACTAATATTATAAAGCTGAAGAGTTTGTTTGTGTGTTTGTTCTTTTGAATGCACCAATCTCAGGTTCTACTTTAGTTGGAATTTAAAATATCTTTTTGTGTTGGATATTCCATTTATCGAGGAAGGATATAGGCTATATAACATCACGCTATGACCAATAGGGGACTAGCATAAATAAAAATGTTGCAATAAAACTAGGGAAATTCTTCACATAAACCACTCTCTCTCTCTCTCTTAGGTGACGCATACGAAGTTGCACGGGTCAGCTATTTAATAATTTACCTATATTAGTCATTTAAATAAAACTACTATTTACGGGTTTTAAATTTTTTTTTTTTTTGGGAGACTAACTTTTAAAGTCGAATGTTCCATTTCAATTAGACCCGTATTATAGATACCGTGTTATATTCATCTCGAGGCGAATGGTATGATAGCTCAAACAAAGTATTTAAGTCAACATAGACGAAAAATTATTATTTATACAGGTGGCGCACTGTCCTATAAAAATCCACAAAAAAGTAATATAAAATGAGTTATCTTCATGAACATTTTATATGTATAAAACTAGTGGCCCGCCCCGGCTTCACACGTGTCTTCGTAACTTACAGAGTCATAATTTTGACAAAAAATATCAAATTTTCTTATATATTAATCTATACTGGTTGTAAATTAATGCAAATGAAATGGCACTAAAAAACATAACCTTTCGATATAACCTTCGATTCGAAAGTGTCGGAACCGAAGTCAAAGATCAGTTAGGAAATGCCGATGCCAAATAGATACTAAAAAAAAAATGACATGACTTGTAAAAGTGTCTTTAAAAAGATCTATTTACAGAAATAAACAATCATTTCATATCAATCGGAAGTTCCGACTTTTCGGAACCGCGAACTCAAGGCAAGGCGAATGAAGTTCGAAACTTCATTAACATCCCTAATTAATCAACTTCAAAAAAAGAAGGTTATCAATTCAACTGTATTTTTTTAAATTTTTGTATTCTCATAACATTCGACTGGGTGAACCGATTTTGATCATTCTTTTTTATTTGAAAGCTGGTGCTTTCCGTGTAGTCCAATTTGAATTTGGTCCAGTTCTAACCTTGAAGTCGTTTCTTTTTTTTTTGAGAGAATTATTTATACCACTAGTCTACATGTTTAATAATATCATAAATTAAAATTTCCAGATATCATACCTGCCTAGTGACTTCTGCACAAACTACTTGACGGTTCTCGAGATGATTGACCTCCGGTGCAATCCTATATGTGAACTAACGCACCCTGTAAGTCTACATACGTACATACTACTTTAGAACTTTTTTTTTTTTTGTGTTATGGCTCCATCGACGAACATTCGATGATTTTGCCAATGTCAAGGTAAAATATAGGAATAGTCGATACTCAATAGCATGGGAAACTGTAATGACTATTGGTCAGTTTTTGCAGTGTTGCCATCCATTATTTGCCATGCTAAAAAAAAAACCAAACAAAACATTTGTTAAAACATATAAGACGGCACATAATATGAGAGTTAGACATCAAATACAATTATATACTTACAAAAAATAATAATTAATATAATTTAATATCATATATATAATTATCTAACGTATAAATTATAAATAGATTTTATTTATATTAATAAATTTATAAAGAATTTTAACAGCGGGAGTATGGGCTAAGGATAAAAGAAAAGGAATGTTAATTGGGCGAGGACAATCAGGAGGTAGTAAGTCGTAAAGGGGGATAGTTAGACGAGGACAGGAAAAAAACAAGTGCTCCAGAGTACCCTCCTCTAGACCGCATTCACATAGAGAGCTGTCTCTCACTCGAAGTTTTGCCAAAAAAACTGGAGTGCATACAAATCCAAGTCGGAGGCGGATTACAACAGAGGTTGCCAGTTTATTTGAGAGTTTTAATTTGCTAAACCAACATTTTGGAGGAATAAGTGGTTGGATGGAGCCATAAAATTTGCCCTTCTGTAAACGAGTTTTTTGCCACAGAGTATTCCAGCTTTTCATCATCTCTGGTTTGGCAAGACAGCGCAAATCTCGAGCATAACAACACGTATGAGAATCCATCCCATTCCGAGTAGCCGATTTGGCAATCGAATCAGCATTCTCGTTGCCTATGATACCATAGTGGCTAGGGATCCAGGCCAAGGCGATATCTATGCCCAAACAATAGCATCTATAGAGATGTTCTTTGATCTGCAAGGTGAGAGGACAATTGTGTCGAGAACGGAAAGGTGATTTAACCAGGTCTTGAAGGCAGCTCAGAGAATCGGAGAAAATAATAGATTGGTTGAGACCATGAGACTCAACATAGGAGATCGCTTCCAAAAGAGCTATTGCTTCACCAGTATAAATGGAGCCAAATGCAGAACTGCGAAAATGAAGAATGATTTTGAATTTTGGAATCCATACCGCAGATCCGACATTGCTATTGTCTGACAGCTTCGAGGCATCTGTAAATATGGTAAGCCAGTCATGCCAATCTTTTGCTAAGATCTTGTTAAATTTATCATTAGCAGCAGGGTCATGTTTCGAGATACCAAAGTTAAATATAATTTTAGGTTGGAAGTGTAAAGAATTAAAATTTACTTCAAATAAGGGGTGCAGATTTGTTTGGGCTAAAGCAACGTTTATATTATTAAATTTGGTGAAGCTGTTAATAAGGAGAGGAGGATTTTTATGGGACCAATAGCGGAATGATGGGATTAACTCAAAAAGAGTACGAAGAAGAGGAAGAAGGGGGTGTGATTTGTTTTGAACTACTTTATAAAAAAATCTATCACAAAGATATTGTCTACGTAAATGAAGGGGGGGCTCCAAACACTCTACCTGAAGGGCATTAATAGGGGAGCATTTCATAGCACCCGTGATGATGCGCAAGCATTTAGATTGAATCCCCTCTAATTTAGCAAGGGCTATTTTGTTGCATGGTTCTAGGAGAAAGCTCCCATAGTCAAAGTGGCTGCGAACTATGGCATTGTAAAGTATTTTTTGGGAAGTGGGATGGGCTCCCCAGCGAACTCCAGAGAGACCACGAAGTACGTTGACACCTTTTTCACATTTCTTCGAAATATAATCCAAATGATGTAGACCAGACAACTTGGAGTCAAGAATGAGGCCGAGAAATTTAACCTTATCTCGTATTAATATAGGTTCATTTTCAACGGATAGGTTTATAGGGGGTATAGTACGTTTTCGGGAAAAGACGATTGCATTGCACTTGGGGACAGAAAGGTTTAGGCCATGATCGATAAGCCACTGATTTAAATATTGAAGAGCAGAGTTTAGGCGGGTTGAGGCCTCTGAAAAAGAAGCTGAGCTGAAGTAAAGTGCAATGTCATCGGCGTATTGTAAAATTTTGCAGAAACAGCTGACCGAAGACTCCAAGTCATAAGTGTATACGTTATACAGGATAGGGCTTAAGACCGAGCCCTGCGGTAAACCTTTCCACACAAGACGGGATGGAGAGAGGGTATTTTGATGGCGGACAGAAATAGAGCGGGTTACAGATGATGTTGACCATCCTCACAGGAATATTCAGCTGTAGCAGTTTTTGCCTGAGTAATGGAAGTTGGACATTATCGTAGGCTGAGGCTATATCTAGGAACACACCAAGAACACTTTTATTATTAGAAAAAGCAATGCGGACATCAGATAGAAAGATACTGAGGCTATCTAGAGTGCCCATACCTCTTCGAAAACCGAATTGGGACCTGGCTAGGATGCCTTTGGTTTCTAATAACCATTCAAGTCTGTTCTTGATGAGGTTTTCCATGATTTTAGCCAAGACAGAGGATAGAGCGATAGGACGATAGGAAGCAGAATCTTTTGGGTCTTTATTAGGTTTCAAAATGGGAATAATAATTTGGGATTTCCAGGAGTCTGGGACTTGACCAGAAGCGAAAAAAGAATTAATTAGGTCAAGGAAGATTAATTTGCAATTTGGAGAGGATTTGGAAATAAAGGAATAGGGTATTCCATCGCCACCCGGAGCAGAATCACGAAGATGTTCCAAGGCACATGTCAATTCTGAATACGAAAACAGGTCATCAAAGTTATCAGAGGTAGGGGGAGAAGGGGGATCTACAGTGGGAAGACATTCGTAACTAGGGACAAAAGGGGGGGCTAATTTTGTGATAAAGTCCTCTAACCAAGCACCAGGGTCATTGGTTGTGACTTCATAAGACTGATTGACTTAATTTTTACTTAATTTATGACTAGGACTTAATTTTTTTCCAAACAAGGGTAACTGGAGAGCGAGGAGACAGAGATTCACAGAACTTTAGCCAGCCAGACCTTTTCTTTTTAGCTAATAACCTGCAAACACTTGCAGAAGTCTTTTTAAAATTTATATAATCAGGCAAGTCTAGAGTAGAGGCGAAAGTATTTTCTGCTTCTTTACGTTTTCGTACCCCATCAGTGCACTCAGCATCCCACCAAGGAGGGGAAGGTAATAGGCGGCGGGCAGAGTTTTTTAAGGGGATTGAGGAATCGGCCGCTCTTAACAAACATTCCACAAAATCATTGTAGATAATGAAGGAATTGGAGGAGTTTATAGGGGAGAGGTTTTTAAGTTCCGAATCCAATTGGGAAGAAAAATGGGACCAGTCAGCTTGCGAAAGAAGATATTTTTGTAAGGGTTGAATAGGGGTAGAACGAGGGTGAGTGCTTGGAAACGAAATCATTATGGGGAAATGATCACTCCCGTAGGAATTAGGGAGAACCGACCAGGAGAGTAATGACATTAAGGAAGGGGAAGAGAAAGTAAGGTCGGGAACGCTAATGTTTTGGGTAGGCGAAACCCTACGGGTAGCAGATCCATCATTAAGGACGCAAAGATTGCGGTCATCTAAGAGATCTAACAGAAAGCTGGAGCAGGGGTCATTACAGTGAGAGCCCCAGAGAGTGTGACGGCAATTGAAATCACCGAGCACAATCAAAGGGCTTGGAATAGAAGAAAGGATAGAGTTAAATTCAGATATAATATTGGCATTGGGGTGAGGGATGTAGGCAGATACATAGGATATACCTAAGGCTCTAACGGCTACAACATGTAGGCCAGGATCATGGTTGGGAATACGAATCTCGGAAAAAGTGATAGATCTGCTAACCAATAGAGCGCAGCCAGCCCAGCCGTCCTCTCGATCGTCCCGAAGACATGAAAAACCAGGAACCCTAAAAGAAGTTCCAGGCTTAAGCCATGTCTCCGACACGGCAAAGACAGCGGGGGTGAAACGATTGATGAGGTAAATTAGTTCGTGTTTTTTCCTGCGAATTGATCTACAGTTCCACTGAAGGATCTTTTCCATTTTGACGAGTCCAGGATTCTAGGAGCTGTTGAACTAGAGTTATGACATTGTCCGGTATTGCGTCACTAAATTTAGACAACATATTAATGAGTGAGCAAGCTAGGAGCTCTATTAAGTTGTCATTAGGGGTGGGAAGGGGAGTGGTTTCAACATGACGGGAGTTTAAAGTACAGCCATTAGGTTGAGAAGAACTAGGAGTATAAATCATTGACCGATGAGCTGGGATATCATATGTTTTTCCCAAGTCTGGTCGTGGTTTTGGGGAACGATATACGGTCTTGACGTAAGAGGATTTAACAGGGGTTGCATATGGAGAGGAGTTAGTGCTATGAAAAGGGTCTGAGAAGAGATGGGGTTCAGAAGGAAAATATTGATGTGGTTTAGAAGCGGAGGGACCTGCCGTCACATTGGAGTACAACAATTTGGGGCGGGGAAACCTAACAGAAGCCTCCCGGTAACTTAAATTTTCCTGAGACATAACCATTTTTATGGACTTCTGTCTTGTATGTTCAGGGCACTTGTCATCAGTAGCCTTATGGTTACTGCCATCACACAGCAGACATGTAGCTTGTGAATCAGGGACATTGCAGCTATCACCAGGGTGTGGTTGAGCACAGCGATAACAGCGGGGCTTAGATCTGCACTGGGTGCTAATATGGCCAAAACGAAGACAATTACGACATTGAATAGTGGGAAGATGATAGATAGAGACAGGGAGAGACGCATTATAACAATACACTTTTTCTGGGAGTATTTGACCAGAGAAAGTCAGCACTACAGTTCTTGATGGAGACCATGAAACTGAATCCTCATTTCTATTTTTAAAATTGAGCCTCCTCGCCCTGATAACTTCCCCACAGTTACAAGGGGTCTCAATACCTGCAACTAGATCCTCAAGAGTCCAGTCTGTGGGAATATCTCTGACTACTCCCATGCGTGTAACATGGAAGCGTGGGATGGTCGCAATATAATTGTTTTCCCCTAATACAGGACTGTTAACAAACTGGTTGGCATCATTAAAAGAGACAAAATCTACAGACATCCTGTTACGGCCCATTGATTTTACACTGCCTTGAACAACACCTTTAAATCGTTTGTTGTATATAAATTGAGCAAACCTCAAGGGATTCAAGGATAGACCTTGCTTAGGGTCTGATTCCAGTTTAGAAATGAAGACAGAGAAAGGTGCTCTGTCGGACTCAGTATATAGGACTTTGGAGTCGCTCTCAAATCCGGGTTTAATAAAAACAGACTGGATTGAGTCAGATGGTGGCTTGTTTCTTTTTGCATCTATATACAAATCAGGTTCTCCGGTACGTTTTCTGCTTTCAGCTCTTACGCGACCAACATCGGATAGTTGCGAGCACTCCGAAATCTCTATATCAGGAGGTATCCCTCCTCCCCCGTCTGGGGGCTCTTCGGCACTCATTTCCAAGGAAATGAGCGTCAAAAAAGCTTAAAATACTAACCTTATAGCTAGATTCCTTCACCAGACAACACAAAACAATAGATATAACACCAAAAAAAAAGATTTTGATAATAATCAAACTCGGAGGTTAAGAAACGCGTGCTTAATCTACCAAGACAATAGCAAAATCCACTTTAGAACTTAATATCATGTGAAACAGTACATAGTTCCAATATTTTATCATACAAATTAATAAACTGAAGTGTCTGTTTGTATTTTCAAATAAATAGCTTTTTGCTAAATGCATATGAAAGTAGGTATATACGGTACTTACATCAATAAATCAATTTAAAAGTATTCTTACTGGGCACGGGTTTTCTCTCATTGGAGAGAGCTATATTCCGCCACGCTAGCCTACTGCGGGTTGGCAGACTTTAAACGCCATCTAGAAAATCTCTCAAGCATGCAGGTTTCCTTACGATGTTTTCCTTCACCGTTTGAGCATGTGATAAGTACGCAGATAACTTGCGAAAAGTCAGTGGTAGCCTTGAGTTCGAACTGGAGGGGTTCCACGTCTCATTCCTCTGGTCATACTAGACTACTACAGCTGATTGTACATAACTGGCTGTTTCCCGCAAACTGGGCCGCGTGCAGAGTAACGAAAAAAAGATCATGCTAATTTTGCACCCCCGTTTTACTCCCTTAGGGGATGAATTTTCAAAAATCCTTTCGCCCTTGAACCGCTGTGCATAATTTCAAGTTTCTACCCCTTATAGTTTAGGCCCTGCGTTGATATGTCAGTCAGTCAGTCAGCTTCTCCTTTTATATAAAATACCCGCGACTTCGTCCGCGTAAAATTTAACGAAAAATTTAATGTTCATATTCATGCATTGGTCAGGTCCCGCGTTTTTAATTCATACGGGACACTAATTCGTTTCTTGTTCTTAAATTAAAGTAGCCTAAGTTACTCCTTATAACGGTGGTGAAAGTCCCTACAAAATCGGTCCAGCTGTTGCAGCAATTAGAAGGAACGAAGAGAGAGACAGACAAACATTTTAGAAATATTTTTTTTGTGTAATTACCGTATCTATACTTTTATATATGAAATTACAAACAGAAATTCCAATTTTAAGGAGTATAAAATATTTGCATTGCATCAAGCTTTTATGTGAGTTCAACCTCTTTTGAATAAAATCGGATTGAGTTTTGAAGCATGTGTCAAAATAAAAAGTAATTTAAATCAAAAGCACTAAGGAGTATTGATATCACCTCCAACATAATTCTCTATCTCTTTTTAATCCCGTCAGGGATTGAATTTCGATAAAATACGAAATACGTCTTCCATCAATTCTGTTAAAGAATGTTTATGCAAAATTTGAAGTAGATTGGACCAAGGTATCACGTTGTCTCGTACAAACTTGGTCCCCCTATCCCGCCCCCCCCCTATGGGCAAAATTTTGGAAAATCCTTTCTTATCGGATACCTACGTCATACAAAGACTACACTCGCCAAGTTTCATTGAAAATCAAAGAAATTTAATATTAACTTTGCACCCCCATTTTACCCCTTTAAAGGATGATTTTAGAAAAAATATTTTACACGTGTTTCATAACTTTCAATGAAAAACCTTCAAACTGAATTTCAATTGAATAACTTCAAAAACAGCAAAGTTACATACTAACCTTACACCCCCGTTTTACCCTCTTAGGAGGTGAATTTTCAAAATTCCTTTCTTAGTGCTCCCCTACGATAAAAAAGGAATCCCTGTGCAAAATTTCAAGATTCTAACCCTTATAGTTTAGGCCCTTGGACCAAGGAATCACGTTGTCTCGTACAAACTTGGTCCCCCTAACCCCCCCCCCCCCTTATGGGCAAAATTTCGGAAAATCCTTTCTTATCGGATGCCTACGTCATACAAAACTACACTCGCCAAGTTTCATTGAAAATCAAAGAAATTTCATATTAACTTTGCACCCCCATTTTACCCCTTTAAAGGATGATTTTTGAAAAAACATTTTACACGTGTTTCATAACTTTCAATGAAAAACCTTCAAACTGAATTTCAATTGAATAACTTCAAAAACAGCAAAGTTACATACTAACCTTAAACCCCCGTTTTAATTGTAATTTTCAAAATTCCTTTCTTAGTGCTCCCCTACGTTATAAAAGGAATCCCTGTGCAAAATTTCAAGTTTCTAACCCTTATAGTTTAGGCCCTGCGTGGATATGTCAGTCAGCTTCTCCTTTTATATATATAAGAAGATATTTACAATCAGCTGTGGTAGCCTATTGATAAGCTTTATTTTGTGCAGGAGCATCCTCTGGTGAGGTATACGGAGGAGCTGCCGAGCGCCGACGGGACCCTGGCGGACCTGTCGCTGCAGCCGTCCAGCAGCAGCCGCCACGGCGCGCAGGCGCTGGCCATCAACGCCACGGCGCTCCGCCTGCCCGCCGTGCCGCCTAACAGGCACGCTGAACCTATGGTTATTGGTGAGTACCTCCGCCTCACAGAACACCGCAGTGGAATAACAATAGTTCTGTTTCTGCGAGTGTATAAGGTTGCCAGAGCTTGTTGGGGGAGTGACTATTCTGACAACTTAGAAATTTCTCGTCTACTATCAATTTAGTAACCCCTTTAAAAAAGTACACCAGTTTATTAGAAGAATATTTTATTTTTTTACTATTTGTGTACTTGACGTAATATGTTTTGTAGTTAAGTACGTAAGTACGTACGTTTTGTAAATGTTTAATCCATCTTGCCAGCAACCATCGCAACCACCTCGCCTGTCGTCCCCCAAGGGTTTGGCATTGGTTAATCTGGTTAATAATAATTACTGGTGTAATTAGTGGACTGCGAAGTTTAACTTCTAAAGTTCGATTCCAAGGCGCGCACCACTCACTTTTCTAATTTATGTGCGTATTTATCACATGCTCAAACGGTGAAGGAAAACATGTGAAGTCTACCAACCCGCTACCGTTGTAGACTTTAGTTGCCCAGCAGTGGGGCAGTAAAGTGGGCTGATGATGATGTAACGATAAAAAGATCACGCAAAATTGACAAAAACCGCATTTTCTCTTTATAACGTCAGTACTATTATACTATTTATTCTTCCTCAGCGGAAATGGATATGGATGTATCATCAGTAGAGTCTTCCGAAGACTGGGAGAACAGCGTGAACAGCTCCGAGCTGGATGTGCAGTACCAGAGCGACGAGGAGCGCGCAGAAAATGAGGTAAAACTTGACCTGGCGTATGTGCTCTTCTTGACAATCATAGTTACGTGTTTACTCAACAATACAAACGTCAGAAACTGCGATTTGTTATGAACAGAGAGAGCAAGAATATTATTAATTAATATAATGAATATAAATAAATATTTCTGGACATTATGACACAGCGCCATCTAGTTCCGAGCTAAGCAACGAGGCGTGTTACGGATACTAGTTGTATGATATACTAAATACAACATCATCAGTCTATATTATTTGACGACCCGTTTAGCTCAGCCGTAGTTAACGCTGCCTGCTGTGGGTCTCGTGTTCGAATCCCGGTAGGGACAAATGTTTGTGTGATGAGCATCAACATTTGTATCCGAGTCATGGATGTATCTATGTATAATATGTATGTATTTACAAAAAAAAAAGTATATATGTAGTATATCAACCATCTAGTATCCGTAACACAAGCCTCGTTGATTACCACGGAACTAGATGGCGCTGTGTAATAAATGTCTAGAAATATTAATATTATTATATTCGTCCACTGGACGTAGGCCTCCCCTAGTGAACGCCACAGAGCTCGATCAGCTTAACATACTTAATGTCTTGTTCATGTTATGCCTCTATTTATTAAACAAAATCTTTTCGATAGAAGTGTGGAATTTAACTAACAACTGTCACAAATACTATTATCAACAAGATCCATCCACTTAAGTATATCTCAACCGCTTTCTGGTCCTTTGGCTTGTTAAATCGTTGGACAATATATGGATTACTTCTAGTTTGTTCTAATTACTTTTTCTTCTTATCCGAGTCTAATTTCTTCCCATACTCCACCCCCCACCCCTATATGGCTGTCTGTTTCTTCTTATATCTTCCAAGCCACTGCCGCGTTTTTCATTTTTCAAATTTGTTTAAAGATTGCCATTTTTGTTATACTTCTCGTTCATAGGGGATTCATGACATATCTAAGAGGTCCTTTTACCTCTATTAACTATTAAAGTATGAGAATAAATAATAAACACGCTGATTCTCATTCTGCAAGGTTAAGCTGCATCAACCGAGGTTAGTGTAAGGATGGGTGACCATTTATAGTTAATCGTGACTCGCTTTGAAGTATTGCCTTAATTGAGTTAAGGGTCTAGTGGCATAAACCGCATCTAGAATTGAAAAGATTTTGTTTCCATATGAAAGCAGCAACTAGTTAAACACCAGAGAAATCTGTAAGTACATGGATGGGTCTAGTATGTTCGGTGTTACCAGAAAAGAAAAAAATATTTCAAACTGGAAGAAATTGGTAAAAATTTATTTTGTATGTTTTTGCTTCAATTCTAATCCAACCCTTCCTCATTTAAACTAACCATATAATATTTACCTCAAAAACTTCTCAACATAACAACCTCCCCTCTCCCACTCAATCCCTCCCATCCTATCCTATGTTCCGCCAAATGGACGGTGTTGTTATCTAGCTCACCGTAGATCGCACAATTCTTCCAGGCAGTTGGCATGGTTTTACCTGAGTTATCCCGCTACGCGTCCACTGCAAGCTGAATGTCATCCACAACTGAACACAGAAACCCTGACAAGAGAAAATATATACCGGCCTTCTTGGTGAAATTACGTAAGTTTACTATAATATGCATTCTGAATTTTAAATTTGACGTTTAAATACGACGAAAAGAAAAATGAAATGTGTTCTAAATTTAATTTGAAACCGTTAAGTTTAAGATGTTATTTTTTTTCTTAATTTTTAGCACAAGGTTTTCTTTTATAAATCATACAGTTAAACATTTAAATTTTATAATGAGACATTATGTATTACGAACTTATTTCTCAATCCGAAAGGTTGTTAAAACGGATTAAATAGTATAATATATACTAAATATTGTTAATAACAAAAACTGCATATCTCTATTACTTAGTATGTATCAAAGAATAATGTATGAAAAAAGAAAATTGTAAAAAACACAATCAAAAATAAAATAATTGCACAAAACTTTTATAAAAAAAAAGAAGGTTGGATATTGTTATTTCACGTTTAGTTTAACGAAATCAATTATTAAAATCATTTGGTGAAATTGAATGCTGTGAAAAACAAATTCAAAATGGGTAAGCCATACTTAACTAACCACACGAACGCGCTCAAATTGTTTTATATTTTATTAAAATCCATTAACAAAGGATTTAAAAGATTCTTTGTGTTGTTTTCTATCGTTGTAGTTGCGAAGCGAACTGCCAAATATGCAAATTTATTATTCCTTTTAATCACGCTTCTTTTCCGACATAATAATGGTCAGAACAATACACCCCCTGTATGAACGCTTGTTTCATCACGTCCAAATAGGAACCGTTTGCTAGAGAAATCCAAATTTGGAACACCATTTGTTCCGCCTCTTCAAAACAGACCTTTAATTTTTTTTAATTAAATTTAGAGCAGTATATTTATAACATCATGTCCGGAGAGGTATTATTTACTACAAAAATTCAAATTTGGATCACGCATCTGTTCAATTACATCCTAGTTACATTATTTGTAGTAATTTTCTATTATCTAGTACTTAAATTAACCAGAGCTTAGGATGTGGCAAAACAAGCCCTGTCTGAGACCAGAAAAAAAAAATTGGACATAGTGTCCTAATTAAAAATAAAGTAACTCTAAATATATACCCAAATAATTGACTGATAACAGACTAATCATTTTTCCAGTGCCGTTAAAAAATATTTATATTATGTAAGTATATTGATTAAAATTTAAAATAGCATCCAATATAAATATACAGAGAGACACAATAATTGATCATGGCTGAATAAAAAGATTATAATTATCTAAGACAAAGCGCTTAAAGTATCCAAACTTTTGAACAATATTCGATGCAATTTTTGGTATGGCGTCTATACATTTTTTCTGGTCTGAAACTATAGAAAATATTTCAAAATTTAACTAGAAAATTATACTATACTATATTAGTTTTGCTCTCTGACCCATTGTTCAAAAGAACATAATATTTTCAACTCATTATGAATTCTATATTCTATTTGCTTCATTTCGTAATACCTACGTATTTTATTTACTAAATTCACAAATAAAATGTATTAAAAAAATCATATACATATTACATAAAATTAAAAAAAAACATCTATGTACCAACTCCATTATTTCATTTCGTGTACATTTTAGATGAATAAAAATGTATTAGTTAACTTTTGTACTTATAAAACTTAAAAAAATATTATTATTTCGTCAGGCTCAAGCACAAAATAAGACAATTTAATTATGTGTAATTTTACGAAACATTTTGTTATTAATAGCAATAGAATTATTATATATAAAATAAAATACATATTTTACCGCCTTACTTACGATCGATGACTCGCCGTAACTTGACGATATTTCTCTCTTTCTTTTACAGCTAATTTTATATTTAATAAAAGAGACGAAAGCTATTTCGTCAGTAGCTAGCCATCGGTTGTATGTAAAAGTTTATTAATATATATATTTATTTAATTTTCAATTAATGTATTATTGTTTAGATTGTTAAACACTGGCTTCTTGCTTATAGGCTCGTTAGAAAAAAATGTAATCTTAATTAACCTAACATATAAAAAATGTGTAACAGTGTTAAGAAAATTCTATCTGATTCTTTCATGGATTTGGCATAGTGTTTCTAAGTTTTTTTTTTAATAAAAGGTTACATAAAATTATATTAAATTATATTAACAACAAAAAAAAACTAAAATAAATAACAAAAACCTAGGTCCCAAAAAAAACATTTCAAATTACTTACGCGAATCTTCTATATAAACAAAAATATGAATCGCCGAAATGTATGAGCGCACATAACTTCCGAAAGACTGCACAAAATTGAATTAAATTATTTTTTGTGTGTTCGTAACCGCCAAGGGAAGGTAAAAAGAAAGAAAACAATATTAAAAAAGAACGAACTAAAATAAAATGTCGTACGAAGTTCGCCGGGCCAGCTAATATTTTATAAATATTGTATGTTTCGTATTATATTTTTTTCTTAATACGCCACTTTCGCATCGAATAGGATTTTCTTAACATTTTGTTGAAATAAAAAAAGGTTGTTTTAAATAATTTTAGTTTACGGTTCCTACTATTAAGGTATTATTAATGTTAGAAAAGGGCTCAAGAGGGTTTGATAAAGTCAAAATTCAATTGTGATTTATATTTTCTAAATTATTAAGTTTAAGTTTTAAAACACAACTAAAATATTTTATGCTGTAAAAAGAAAGCCAGTTTAAACGTTATTGGGTGGGTCTATAAAAGCATCAGGGCTGCCAGATTGTATCTTTTGATACCAAATTGGTATAATTGGACGATATATTGTATCCATGTGGATCCATGATCATTTGGTATAATTCGATACAAAAGCAAGACGCTCACAAAAAAAAGGTCATGCCAAGAAGTTGTCCGCTAATTCTGCAAAGGATAATCGAATAACCGACGGATTTGAGTCAAAAAAAAAAAAGCTCATCCGACATAGAATGGGCAGTATGGTATAATACCATCACATTTGGTATAATTTCAGATGCTAAATGGCATAATCGCGTCGTTGCTTACTGGCAGCCCTGAAAAGCATATACAGTGTAACCTCAATATCACGAGTTCTTGGGTTTAACAACTTTTTCAATAATTAATCAAAGACATTATTGTAACGAATTATTTTATAACGAATTCTTTCATAACGAATATTTTCTCCCCTCAGATTTGTAGTATCGAGGTGCACTGTGTATATCATTATTCTTATCAAACGTACTAGATGCAGTTTGTTTATAAAATACACTAAACCGACGTCGAATAGGGAGGATAAAAATATACTGGCCTTTTAATATAAATAAAGAAATACGTAATAAGCATTAATGGATATATTAATTGGATTGTACTTACCAAATATTATATATAATAAATATATTATACAAATAACCCACATTAGTAACGTCATATTATTTTTATAATATCATACAGTTAAATTCTTTGATTTTATTTAACACTCAAAATTAAATTGGTATTTTGGTTACAAAACCAAAAACAATCGGATACCTATTTTTTGGTTTTGCAAGCCACAAAAAAATGGAGAATATTTTTGTTCAGAAAATTCGGTATTGCGAACATTACCGGTTGGATTTTTATACAAGTTCCATACGTTGGATGAATACTGCAGTTGTAACAATATTTGTGCCAATTTTGACTCTAATTAGAGCCAACGTTGGCCCAATCGAAGCCAACGTCAAGAGCCAATGTTATGCCAATATCACTTGCTTTTTCAGCACTGTTTTTCGATAGCAAAAGTTTTAAGTGCAATATTGTTATTTTATATACTATCTTTAAGCATTGCTTTTGTGTTTTTCACTTTGTATACAATGTATAACTGAAAGGTGATACAATATTTTAGAAGAAGAAGTATCGAAAACGGCAAACGTTATCCTACCATATACATTATCGAATAATACTATTATAAAAAATGGGGGAGTTGGGGGTTGGGGCGAGAAAAAAACTACGGCTTATCATACCTATCAAATAAGGGAGGGACGGAGGGCTGTGATCTAAAGTATTCTTTTTACAGAATACCTACCATCAAGTATATAATACTGGCTTGTGACCGTTTGTCGCTAACTATTTTTTTATAAACTTTATCTAAGCGGTATGAAAATCTGTAGGTTCAACGTTCCCATTCATTAAATGTATGTAGGTACTTACTTATACAAACCAATGTTATTAATTACGTAATACAGCAAAAAATGCTACGATTTTCACGTTCAATCAATACTTTTGCAAATCAACTCTTTTCCTAAAATATTATTTCCCATTTCTGTTATATATTGCATTCAAAAAGTATGTACATATCAAACAAAACCTACATTATGGTGCTATAGGAATCCACTTTAAAACATTGTTCTCTAACAATTTCAGAAAATGCACAAACATAGATAAAATTGATTTTTTTTATTTTCTGCAATTAGCTGAATCTTAAAGTAACCTTTAAGATTCCTCTAATGATATTCACGTTATAAAGTATTACTAAACCTGAAGACTATTTCATCAATATTAAAAAAGTTAAATAAAAAAACAGCCTGTATTAGTTCAGGCTAAAAGCCAACTCATATTATTTGGAAAACGTTAAATTAAATCTATATTTACTTATAAAATCGTTTGTCCTGGCTGAAGTCCTGAAATCTAAAATTTTGAACAAGGATTTATTTCATAGCATCTGCTAAGAAAATATTTTTTAACAATTCCGCGTTAATATGTCGGGGCTGGACCGCTACTAATTGATAAAGAACAATACTTTATTGCTTTCTCACTTCTACAACATAAAAATGACAAGGACAAGCGATTATTAAGTTCTTCTAATAATTACGACTTTTCTCGCGCACTCAGAGAAGTATAGGCATTAACTTGAATAAATCATTAAGCACTGATATCTCATACTGGTTACAGCGGCGGATGATGGATGGCCTAAATCAGTGGCGTGGTACTAAGAAAAGCTCATCCCAACTTGTCCCATCCCAACAATCCGCCCTTGACTGGCTGAATATCTTTCCAAATCTACCTTAAATTCAACAACACAACTATACAAGGCATCCCTTAGTTATCTTTGATATATTTACCACACAAATGAATATTGTTATTACTACTGGTAATACTCTGAGATCAGTGAATGGTTCATTTGAGTTGAATGCATACCTGTGAGCACGCGGGTTTATCAATGAGGATATAAGATTATTGAAATAAATGTCTGATTTAAAAGACAAGCCAAAATGGAGGCCACATTGAAATAAAAATGGTTATTGTAATTATTAGAATGTGGCAGAGATCTGTTAAATGTTAGTAATAAACACGGACTTACGTTGCTGTAGGTCTGTGTTGTATATACGCTCATCATTACGAATGTAACATCTTTATGTTAATAAAAAATATTTTTAAATGCCATCTCTTGTTTTATTTGAGTAACCCCCAATGTTAAAAGTTTGACGTGTCTATAATTGTGTGTATGTATCAGTGTCAGTCTGTGGCTGTGCTCCCGAACAGATGAACCGATGTTGATTTTGTTTTGTTACTACATATGTAGTTTTTTTTTATAGTATTTTTTTATATTGGCCCCGGCCTATTACCCTGAGGTACACCAAAAACAACTTTGTCTTATCCCCCTAAGCAGGTTACAATCTATCGTTAGAATAGATACCGGCATCAAAATAAAATTGTCACTTCAAATACCATGGTGGGAACATTTCTGTTGTACCTATACAGTATGTTTCATAATGTTGAAGAAGTTGTGGATGAGGCAAAAGTGGTATGCAGGGATCGTAGCGCGTAGTTTCTGCCTACCCCCATGGGTAAAAAGCGTGAGTTTATGTAAATATGTATAAAATCCCCCTTTTTTTAATCGTTTAAAATTAGAGTTTTATCGATTGCCCTTCCTTATAGTATCGGGTAAAATAAAAAAATATAAATAGACAACATCAATATTTATTTTAATTCTAATTCCAACGTAAAAAATATTTATCACATAACATGCCCTATACATGCATTTTATACATTTACAGGCTTCTCTGGTATTCTACAAACGGAATGTAGGTATATACACATCGGAATTTATGCAAAACTATACCTTATCATAAAGTATATATTTGTTTCATGCCCAACTAGTTTGCACAGGATCAAACCGGTTTCTCCAAAGCGTGTCAGGATATATTTACCTAGTTAATCAGTAGGTACAGTAGTACCTAATAGTAGCAATTTCCTAATTTCTGTAGTATTATTGGGTGCATCAAATGAAAAATTTTCTCTCAAAAATAAGGTCTGACTGATGATAACATGTATAATGTAAGGATTATTTCTTTAACTAAAACTATAGTGTGTAATTCGACTGAGCTGAAGTTAATCATTGTGCAGTAGTATATTTTTAGGATAAAAAACATATCAGGTTTTATTTATCTCACACTAAGGCCAGTTTACATTGAAAACATGTAAAGATTTGAGCTTCTAGAAGAAATTAAGTTGATTCCTGCCAAATACATTCATAATTCATAAATCTACAACATCCAAAGCCGAATTAAAATGTCATGAAAACATGCTTTACTTTCGAAGGCACTAAATACATTTTATATACATTTTCAGTCACTTATTAAAATATTGAACGATTTTCCCATGATTTAATTAAATAGTAGGTTCAGATATACGAAGCCGTGCGTCGGTGAATATCATATTCTCAAAAGACCACATTTGTAAAACATCACATTTGCAAATAGTCCCATGTGTAATTGAGTAGCATCGGTAGTGTGATTAGGTTAGGTTAGGTTTGAACTGCGACCCCCAGAACCGAATTCTATACATGTTTTACGAATGTGGTATCTTTTGAGAATATGATATTCAACGATACGAAGAGGAGCAACTCTGAACTGATTCTGCGACGCACGGTTTCGAGAACTCTTATCCTTATATTTCGCCATAATATTTAGCCACGAAACGTGCCAGGCGCCTATGCTTATGTATTTTTTTTATGCGTTGCTTGTGATTAACATCTATGGGGCTTGCCCCATCACCACCATTGATCCACCATTGATCACAAGCCTATTGTGCCATCAACCATGTAAAAAAAATCTTTTTTCATATTTTTTTTGCCTCTGAAATGAAATCAGCAGCGAACCGGGTAACTGAATTTCAGCACACATAATTCGCCTATAAATTAGTCATGTTATAAGAAGGCTAATGTTAAAATAATGTATCCAAACTTTTACTTATACTGTCAATTTTATAGAAGAAAATTAACACTGGCCAACAAGACAATGCCTCATATTAAAACAACCTCTTTTGTAGTATAAGATTTTTTTTATTTACTACTTTTATTCCCGTAACATAGTAAATTTGACATTTATGTATGAGATTATTGACATATTAATATTGATCATTTCTTTTGAGTTATCGCAGTTTTCTTTAACACCCCTGCCCTCTGGAAATGCTTATTATTATGGTATTATTTTTTCATTTATCGAAGTTATAAAATGGAAAAACAGTTTTGTGGCTTTTTTAACACCTTGGGATCAATTTAAGCCACTTTGTAACAAATTCGTAATTCCCTATTAATACAGTAATTTAATTACTTCATTCACTGGGGTTTTTGTGTAGGGCAATTAGTTATTTGCCATTTTTTTCTTATAACTTAAATAGCATTTAGAAATATGGGATAGTTTTTAAATAAATTATAAAAAATATGAAAAGTAAAGTGAAAATATATTACAATTTTGAATTTGTTTACAGTAAACAGTATTACAGTAATATGAAAGAAAGAAAGTCTTTATTTTTGAACAAATATGACGTAGAGTACATTACATTTAGTAATGTCACTAACTCATGACTACAAATTGATTTTAGAACATTGAAACCCTTCATTTTAATATCTTACATTTAGCGAATTTTAGATGTTGAAATAAATCATCTGTTATACAGTACCTATAAATTATTTTTATAGGGTTTTATAGAGTACCTATAAATTAATTTAAAAAGTAAATTTGTTTCATCGCTTGCATTTTTTCAAGTATATATTTCTTTTCATATATTGGTATATTTTCACTTTACGTTACAGTAATAAAATGTGCGTTTTAATATAAGTCAAATTAAGTATTAAATTAAATTTAAATATTTAAAATTAGTTGGAGCCTTGCCATAATAGAATATAATAATATAACTACGGTACATAATAAAATAATATTAAATATTATTTTATTGTAAATCACAATTAAGTCTTCTTAGTTTCATCTTTCGATTCGATTTGTTGGAATTCTTTTAGAAGTGCGTCCTCTTCGAAGTACGAAGATGAATCTGAAAAAATAGATTCAATTTATTAAATACATTACCATATAAAAAAACGGGGTCATTATACTTTTAAAAGAACACATTTTTTTATTTTCAATTCTTGTCTGATTGCATTTGATATTTGGTAGAGTAGGTTTAGTTGGGTATAATAGTTAAAATATGTTGGTCTGGGTAGAATAGTTTGGGTGCAATAAGGCGGGTTGGGTTGAGTAGGTTGGGTTAGTTGGTAGAGTAGATAATGCAGTCTTGAAAATATTAATTGCCACTCGTCCAAACATGTGAAGGAAAACATCGTATAACGCACCAAACAAGATGATATTCGGTGTGCGCATTCTACTAACCGACGCCTTTAACTATAGTAAAACTTGTCAGTATACTAATATTGAAAAGTTTTACTATTTGTATATATATTACCTTCTCTTTCCAACTTGACCTTTCCAATAAATTGTTTGCTGTCTTCTTCAGTCTTTATCTCCGAACGAAATTTATTCTGAAAAATGTAATATAACATAATTAATTAATCATTAATTTATCCGGTCAAAGACATGTCTTTACAAGTTAACGAGTTAAGTATATTTAACAAACGGACAACTATAAAACACTACATTGAATCGATTTCCCCACCATTTACTCTGAGAGTGACGTCACAGCATAAACAATATGGCGGATACCATTTCCGCGCCCGCTTTCTCTACTAACCAACATAGTATTCAGGAGTTATTACCACTTAAAGGTCAATATAAACCACTTTTTGATATACTTACTTTGATAAAATCTGGTAGTCCTTCTTGTAGGTGATACCAGCTCAATATGAACACCAGCGATACGAAGAACAAGTTCGTGCAGATACCTGAAAATCAAATAATTAAGAAAAAAATAGCTATGTAGTGACGGAAAAACCCTTTCCCTTAGCGCATGATGCAACGTATGCATCGAATAAAAATTGTCCTCCGCGGCTCATGCTGTGAGAATGTGCTAAGATGCAGCTACAATTTTTCATAATTAGGATAGAATAATAGTGGATATGACGTTTGGTATTTTTCGTGAACGGTACAATAAGAAATTTGTACTTATGTAATAGAAAACTATTTTCTTTTTAAATTTAGTTTACAAAACTATCCATCCATGTTTTGTTATTTGACATCACATTATATTATGATATTGGCGCCCCCTGAAATTACCAAACGGCGGGGCCCCCGATCCCCCTTTCCCCTAAATTCTGAGGCCGTGTCTCGTGCTCGAATACAGCGATATATTTTAAGAATCAATATCATTTCTATGGTCTACAATTATAGCTAGAAGAAGCAAAATGAAGTGTCCACGTTATGATGTAAGTACCAAGATTATTTCACTCACCAAAAACGGCAGATATCTTAGGCCAGTGGAACATGAGGTATCGCAAGCCGGTGAAGTGCGCTTGTACGTGTAACTCGCTCGAGTACACTTGCGCGAAGCGTGATTGTAGCTCCACGTACGCGTCCGTTGCGGGTTTCTCCTGAAATTTTAATACATAGACTAGACTTATTTGGCACTAAAAAGAGGCAGGGGGTACTTTTCTCCTGCCACCCATGGAGTTGAGGAAAATGACGAATGACCTTGAAGAACCCTATAAAATATAGGAATTATTTATTTATTTATTTATTCTTTATGCACAAAATATAAAAAATACATTGTACAAAGGCGGACTTAATGCCATAGGCATTTTCTGCCAGTCTACCTTGGGGTGATGCAGAGATATAGCATGGTAGGTGCATCCTGAATGTGATAAGTGATATAATATATAAAATTTACTTACTAACAAAAATAATAAGCATACATAAATAAATACATACATAGATACATACATACAACCACACATACATAAATACATACATACGTAATATAACGAATATATACATGACAAACTAACAGTAGTTATGCCAACGAGTTACGGAGGTGTTCACGTACTTTTAATTTGAAAGACAACCGATTGGTAGCCATCCTGATATCCCGAGGGAGCGCATTCCAAAGGAGAATTGATTGGACAAAGAAAGAAGAGTGTAGGAATTCAGAGCGATGCGAGGGACATTGTAAGAGACGGTTGTTGGAAGAACGAAGATTTTTGTTGTGACTGTCGGACAAGTATTGGAAGTGAGAAGATAAATAAGAGGGGGTAGTGGGAGAATCAAGAATAGAAAATAAGGTAGTTAATGCCCTCTGCATTCGCCGTTGTCGAATCGGCAACCACTTAAGGCGCGATCGATACTCAGAGACATGATCATACTTACGGAGATTGAAAACGAATCGAATGCAGTTATTTAGAAGTCGGTCAAGTTTGTTGAGGAGATCTGCATTCAGGTCATAGTAACATACATCACCATAGTCAATTATAGGAAAGATTAAAGTCTGTACAAGCATAGATTTAGTGTTAAGTGGTAGAAGATTTTTCATTCGGTACAGAGATCGCAACGTTCCGGTAACCTTCTGACAAACACTAGTGATTTGCTTTCGCCAATCAAGGGTAGAATCAACGTACAAACCGAGGTTCTTGACATCGGAGCTAAACGGGATAACTACATTATTAAATAGCACAGGTGGTAATGTTATGCGGTCCAGTTTCCTGATATTTTGGGGGCTTCCTAAGATTATAGCTTGACACTTTGTAGGGTTAACTGCCACTCCAAACCTATCCGACCAGGCTTTGATGCTTCTTAGATCCCGATTTAGCTCATCAATCGCATCAGATATACTATCAACCCTTGACTGACTATACAACTGCAAATCATCAGCATAAAGATGATACGCACACTGAAGCTCAGCAGTTATAAGATTAATGAAAACAGAAAACAGAAGTGGAGATAAAATGCCGCCTTGCGGGACGCCAGCTTGCAGGTCACACCAACTCGATGAAGAGTTTTCAACCTGCACGGACTGCCGACGCCCTTGAAGATAGGATGAAAACCATTCCAGCGCCTCAGGAGAGACCATAAGATGAGAGAGGATTATCCATCCTCTCTCATCTTATGGTCTCTCCTGAGGATATCATGACTGACGGTGTTAAAGGCATTAGAAAAATCAATCAACACCAAGACTGATACTTTGGTGTTTTCCATACCTGCCCTGACATCGCCAGACACTTTAAGAAGGGCAGAAATGGTGCTATGCCCAGGCCTGAACCCAGATTGTAAAGGACTGATAAGGGAGTTTTGAAGGATGAAGTGAGAAAACTGTTTGTGAGCACAAGCTTCGAGCACTTTGGAAAAGAAAGGGAGAATAGATATCGGGCGAAAGTGGCTGACTAGAGAAGGATTAGTAATTTTTGGTAAAGGAACTACAAGAGCGTTTCGCCACAGGGAAGGGAAGACACTTGAATCAAGGGAAAAATTTACAATGTGGGAAATAGCAGGAATGAGGTGTTCCAAAGCCATCACGATCATACGTCGGCTTATATTATCACAGCCCACGGCTTGTGATTTAATGGACATAATGATCTTTTTAATCTCTCCTGGGTCGACTGGGGTGAAGCGGAAGGGAATGATATTAGGACGCGTTAGACCAGCAATAAAATCGAGAGTTTGAAATTTAGTTAGAGGATCTAAAGTGGAGACAGTGGAAAAATGACGATTCAAATCATCTAAACTAACTGTATTAGGAAGGTCTAAATGCCGCGTTTTGCCTATACCTAGAGTTCTGAGAAATTTCCAGATATCGGCAGAAGAGGAAGTAATATTATCTAGAATGTGGCGGCGTTTAGCGTTGCGTATCATCTGATTACATCGATTTCTTGCAGCCTTGTAGAGATTCCAGTTGTCTTCAGAGCGCTCTTTCTTATGTTTCCGAAAGGCGCGATCCCGTCGCCGCATTGCCATTTGAATGCCCTTAGTCATCCATGGTGCAGGTTGACGCTTTAGCTTAATTCTTCTGACAGGAGCATGATTGTCGTAGAGGCTAACAATAGCAAAGTTGAAATATAAGATTTTATCTTCTACCGTGTTAGCTCGCGCCAGGGGCATCCAATCGATTTCAGAAGCATCCTTTGAAAGTTTATCTGCGTCGATGCGTCCAAAGGACCGCCGGTACAGAACTTTAGGCTTGGATTTAAATGGTTTAAGGATATAGGAAAGGAAAATAAGGTCGTGGTGAGAAAAACCAGGAGCAGCGTATTGACCATGGGACGAAACAAGGGAAGGATTTGAGGTAAGGATTAGGTCGAGCCAAGTATCATCTCCAACAGCATTATGGTGCGTAGGTTGAAGAGGCAGCACATGCAAGTTGGCCGACTCAACTAGGTGTAAAAGTTTACGGGAGCGAGGGGAGTTGTGTGCAAGGTTTGTGTTAAAATCTCCCATGATGATATGGTGTACATACTGTGAACCCAAAGATTCCAATACCGATTCGAATTCGGTGAAATAATCAACGGTAGGCGGGCAATAAACGACGCCGAGAACTGCTTTAGCTCCCCTGACACAAACCTCGAGAAAAAGAAACTCAGCGGCATCGTTTACGGAAGAGGTAGCTAATAGTTTGAAGGGGAAATCAGCCCGCAAATATATTGCTACGCCACCACCTCTCCTACCTACCCGATCATTTCTGACGAGGACAAAACCTGGGAGGGAGTAGGCGGTGGACAAAAGATTAGGCTTGAGCCAGCTTTCAGAAATCAGGATGGCGTGGACATTATTGTTGGTAAATGTGTCATACAATTCGCCATAATGACTGGCTACACTCTGAGCGTTGATGTGACACACATTTAAATGGTCAGGATTGTTAATAAAATTATCACGTAATAAGTCACCAAGAGTGTCAGTTAAAGAATTAAAGGTAAGATCATTAGAAGATATAGAAGAATCGTTGGCAGAGTAAAAAGAATCATTAGAATTATTGGACATATATAAATAATAATACTATAGTAATATAAATAAATACCTAATTTATACCTATAACAAAAATAACACAAGGACACAATATTGGAATGGTGTTGCAACTCTGCACCACCCGCCAGTCCACTTCAACACATAAAAAAAACAAAGAAAATAACAAAAAAAAAAAACAATACAATAAAATCCAACAGTGTAAAACAAACTTATTAATATAGGTATCTGTGTGATACCTATACCTGTGTTGATCAAAATACAATGAAATACTATGTGGAAAGTTACTAGGTACTGCAGAACCAATTGCACTATTAAGTCAAAGTAAGTAATGTAATTTTGTTGGTGAAAGTTAAATAAAAGTGAAATATTATATAGATTTTATGACACTATTTACGTGATTTGTTTTGCAGGTCACCAGCAGCTTTCGGATATTTGGTCAGCATTGGATTAAGTTCCTCGATGTTAGTGATTTTTTACTACACGAACAGCAAACAGATTCTTATACTGCCTGAATAGTTTCTCCTCTAACGAACTCTGGCAACGTTACTCACGCGCAGAAACAATGGTCTTCTGTAAGGTACCATACTACTCCATTCGGGCAGCCCAATTTGAGCGAGAACCTCGCTATGCCCTACCACTTTAAGAAAACCAAACGTGGTCGTCAGGGTTTATGAGTAACGGGCTACCACTAACAATTATCATAGGAACGACATCTGGGACCGACGACTATTTACGATATTTTTCCTAACTCACCGGATCATCTTCAAAGTCGCTGAAGAGTTCCACTTTGAGCTGTTGCTTCTCCTCGTCGACTCCGCCGAGATACAGCGGCGACAGGACAAACGTCCTCATTGTGTGGTGCAGTACAGACCTGGAAATATATCACTATTATACCTACATCTAAGAGGCAAGAAAATATTTTTTTCTGCAACATGCTTCGTCTAGTAAAATGTATTGTAAATTGAAACTAATGAGGGTAGATTTGCATTATTATATTTGGTTATATTACTAGTGTAAGGCCCGGTTTCCACCAAAATGGAGAGGAGAGGAGATGTGCGGAGATGTGTTTTGAATAACCAATATTAGTATTTCGTTATTTTTACGTTATTTGGCAGTGGTAGTCAAGCGGTGTGACCAGTAGACTGAGATGTCGGAGGTCTCGAGTTCGAACCCAAGGCACGCACCACTGACTTTTCGGAAGTTATGTGCGTATTTATCACATGCTCAAACGGTGAAGGAAAACATCGTGAGGAAACCTGCATGCTTGAGAGAATTCTCGATGGCATGTGAAGTCTGCCAACCCGCAGTAGGCTAGCATGGTGGACTATAGCCTAATCCCTCTCAATTGAGAGGAGACCCGTGCCCAGCAGTGGGACATTAATGGGTTGATGATGATTTCCACGTCTCCCCGCAACGATATCTGATTGGTTATAACAAAATTGGTTAAAACACGCCTCGCGCGTAATCCGTACTGGCGTAGCGATGTTAAAAACACGCAGGGCGTGTTTTGCCGCCCAGTCGTAGCACAAAATATGAAAACACGCCAGGCGTGTTGGCGCCGCACTCGCGTTATGTGAGTCAAAACAGCGTGTGTGTTTTTCAGCAGCCAACGTGTTAAATCAAAACACATATCTCTCACACATCACCTCTCCGCTTTGGTGGTAACCTTTACTAAGATCTAAGACAATCGCTTACCTGTATCTAAGCATGGCTGACCTGCAAGAGGAGGACACCAGATAACCGCCTTTAGCGCGCATCTGAACACACACCATGAACATGCCTGAAAAAACTTACGTTCTTAGTTATGCCCGACCCTACTTCGCAAGGGTAATACTAGGTATTTAAATTTTCTAAGTCTAAAGGTTTAATGCTAGGCAAGGTGGATAGGCATAGGCAAGGGGGGAGGTAGACCGAGCCCACCATAGGATGGCCCAGTGCCCAGCCTAGGATGTTGGGCACATCATCATCAACCCATTATCACACCGCTGGGCACGGGTCTCCTCTCATTTGTGAGTGATTAGGCCATAGTCTACCACGCTATGCTACTCTGAAGAAAATCTCTGAAGCATAGAGGTTTCCTCACGATATTTTCCTTTCCACCGTTTGAGCATGTGATAAATACGCACTTATGTTCCGAAAAGTTGCGCCTTGGGTTTGTACTCGAGACCTTTGACATCTCAGTTCATTGGTCACACGACTAGACTACCACAACTTGGATAACTTTTAACTTGGCTAACGATTCGAAATTGTATATGATGCACGCGGAAATATTATGTAACATATAAGTACTCATTGGCCACGGCAGGTCAGGGGCCCGGCCACCGCTAAAATTTTAGCCAGATAGGTACGGCAATGACGCCACAGACAGATACTTAAACACGTCAAATTTATAACACCCCTCGTTGCGACAAAGGAAGGTTGTCAATTCGACTATTTAGGTATATTTTTCTTACTACGACAGGAACTTTTACGAAATTATTACGTCACTAGTTTACGAATTCGTCGCATATCTATCATTACGTAAGATAATTACTATGCAATGAATTCGTTAACTACTGCCTTCTTTTTATATTGAATGAATAATCAATTAATTCGTATTACACGTATATACTTGCGTCATTTGAGTAGAAAATGTCGTAAATAATGATAAGCGACAGAGACCTTTTTATCTCCTGACTACTGATTCAATTCAGCGACCCCGATGACCTCTGAGGTGATTGCTCTATTCGTAGTTTATAATACAATATTAGTCTATTGGATATTTCCAATACAACTTTGTAACATAATATGTATTGGATAAAATATTCTCTCTAATACTCCAACGTACAAAGTTATCATTATCTAATATAATTAAATAAAAATCTCGTGTCACCGTGTTTGTTATCGAAGTCCTCTAAAACGGCTTGACCGATTTCGCGACAATTTTTGTTTCCTAAAGTATTTATCGCCCCCCTACCCCTACCTTCCATCTTTTTATCGCGATTTTTGTACTTTTATGTGGCACAACAGTATATGCCAGATCAGGCAGTATTTAAAGAAAATCATAGCCATAGGTACATTAAAAGTTTATTTGTTGTTTTGTTACTGAGTGTTTTGCGGTCAGAGTGACCGTGTTTGTATTCTGTTACAATTTTTGTTTATAAACACACATTCTTACATGCATAAACATTCATACATTGAACAAGTACTTGTAGGTCATATACTTAAATACTTGGTACCTATTACCTATAGGTACTCTTTGTTATATGTACAATACTGTAATACTGTTTCCTTATATTTACATGAATATTAGACATTGAAGTAAAACTACTTTTACTGTAAAGAACGGCTCATTGTTGTAAAGAATCGGAAAAGTCGGGATTAAATGATATATTGATCAATATGCCGCGATAAAATCAGTATAAAACATAGTTTTATTCCAATTAAATATTTAATATTCAGTTTAAAAAATTACTACATCAACATTTATGGTAGGTATTTTGAGCGAAATGTACCACCTATTTGCTTTTAGTAGGAATTGAAACCGGGACCCGTGACATGTAGTAAAGCTCATGCACCAAATACGTCGTCTTTTTAAATTATTATGAATTCCTGATCATCGCCATATCACCGTCATAGGACTCCATAGCTGAACAAAGGCCCTTTCCATATATTGCCACAAGTACATAATCAAAACATCAAAACATTGTTTAAAAACTCTCCTCCAAAAGTACCTTGAATAATTTTTTTTTGCATATTATGTTGAAATATCATTTGAATTTTATTTTTATAACTTAATTTTCTGGTAAAAGCCCAATCCACATGAGGCCATTGCATTAAACTTTGAAGTTTGGCAAGGAAATAACTTCATTTGTTTATACCACACATGTGGGAGACAATTATGGTCCATCTATTGATGGTACGCCATTAAAATAGCTTGTGGATGGTTGAAATACCAGAGGCGTTAATTGCGAACCCTGTAGAAACCTACCTACTCCCTTTTTTTAGAACCCCAAGAAAGTTATTACACAGATAGCAAACGGAATTCCCTTGCTGTCAGAATTGTCATTCCCTAATAAGCTCTAACAACCTTACTCACTTGTAGAAACAAAACTATCCAGTTGGGCAGCTCAATTTGAGCTAGAAATCTCTCTATGCCCTGCCCCTCTAAAAATCAGAAAAATGTGACAGAATAACTAATAGATAACCTACCCAACTCCTTATTGACTTGTGACTCCGGCATCTCAAGCATGAGTTTGATCCTGTATGGCTGCTTCGGCATCAAGATGTTGTTAGCCTTTGTCAGCTGCACATAGGCATAAGGGTATGAGCATATGCCTGCCTTGTCTTCGCATGGCCTGTAATTAAAGTTAACTGGAATTGAATGGTGTTGATGAGAATCTTACTGGATTCTAATATATAGCACAATTTGATTGAGAGCTATTCTAAGTTCTGGTTGTAATATCGCTAACCCTATAGATGTCGACAAGGACCATACAGGGCAAGAATATGTCCAGTTATAAATCCAGCTGTGGATGATAACACAACCTAAATAAAATAACTCGTATATCATTAATCATAGTTATTGGACAGGACCGAGTAGCAGTAGTGATCATTAGGGGATAAGGTTTATTCATTTCATAATTTTTTATAACATAACCAATGAAATATAATATTTAAAAGTAACTTGCCAATATTTCAAATATCTCCATTATCATTAGCCCATATTTGCCCACTGCTGGACATAGGCCTAGTGAATGCCACAGAGCTCGATCTTCAGCTCTTTTCATCAAACATCTTGCGCACTCAAGAATAAATTAATTAGCTATAACGATGAACTAGCACTACTAATAACTTAACCAAATACTTACTTGAACTGAAAATGAACTGGTCGCACATGAGTAACATTTGGCATATAAATGTTATAGAACCCCACATATATAAAAATAGACATCCACAGTATTACAGTAACAAATAAAATCACTATCGCGACCCTGTACATCAGTTCCTTCACGCTTGTTATACTCTCATCAGTCTTTTTACGATATCCCAAATACTGGTTCAACACAAAAGCTTCTATAGGCTTCCGAACATATTCCCTTACTACAGTAAAAGGGTTAAGATAACGTAATATAGTTTTTTCAAACATTTTTTTAAATTGAAATCAATCAAAGGAACTGATGCTTAATCGTGGGTAGATAAACGTGTAGTAAAGATAGTGCATATTTTATCATCGCTCGTACAAGGGTTAAGTCCGCTTTTTATTGATACAAACGTGATCGCTGTCGCAGTGCAGCACGGATGTTAATAGATTATTAAGATAAGCGATGGAGGTCAGTTATTAAAGTATAAAATGATAATAAATAAATATTTTTGTTATTGTTGTTAAAGTGCTCTCGTTCTTCCTTGAAATTTGACAGCTAACTGACATCCAAACATCTGACACTGACATTGACATAAAAGTAAAACTACCTTAAACAATTTTAGTTTAAATATCTATTGGAGCTCTTAGTGTAGATTACAGGACTAGCAAATTGGCGCTGGCGCGAGCTTACCGTCTTGCAACAATTTGGGGGCAGACGGACGAAAAATGTGCAGTAAAGAATTTTGACAAACATCGGTCAAGAGTAAATACCCTCGATTAGAGACAGTTCACGGACTGTGAAAAGTCTATATACGCCCATGACTACATATTATATACTTATTTTATGCTTGCGGCGCATGATAGGTCGTCAAGCGATCCTTGAGGAAGCCAGTATATAGTCTATGTCCAGCTGTGACAACTGGCCATAGACTATATACTATCGGAAAGAAGTGGACGTCTAACGTCATCAATGTGTCAAAGTGTTGACAGACAGGCGTCTGTCATCGGTGTCATCACATAATTCAAACAAAATCAAAACTCAAGTCAAAAGCATTAGAAAAAATATCGCCGGTTAATGTAGAATTTTGGAGTAATTTCTAAATACAAAAATGATACGATCACGAAATTATAAAGTTTCATATTATTGCATACAATGGAGGCAAATCACGAGTACTACAAGCGTTGAATTAAAACCAAGTGTATCTCCTGCGGCTTATCAACCAAAATTAGTTGAAAAAAAGAAATACGAAAATTGGGAAAAACAAAATCTTTTCAAGGCTGAGTGTCCGAGCCAAAAGAAATCTTTTTCCATGGTGCTACCTCCACCTAATGTCACTGGGGATTTACATTTAGGTTAGCTTTTGCATTTCCAATAATCTTATTTGTTGGACTATCATGAAGCCCAAAAAGCGGGACTACACGTCAAGAGATAGGAACTGTAGTAAGAACTTGATTCGTAAGGGTTTTGTCTGACTTCATCAAGTAGATTGTCTACTTAATTAATTGTAACACAGGTTATATTATTATATCTTTTAGTCTCAAAATTACTTACTATCTAGATTATTATTATTTCTTAACCAAGTATTAAATTGCGTATTAAATTGATTATGCAGAAATATAATTAAGACATGATGAGGTTGACATACCCCTATGGATAAAAACGCCAATTTAAATCATCATCATCATCATTTCAACTGTTAAATGTCTACTGCTGGATAAAGGTCTCCCCCAAGGATCACCACAATGACCAGTCATTAAATAAAGATCATAAAAAATATGTGAAACTCAGAATTTAATTGGCATTCTATTAAATCACTTGCTAACTTTTCCTATATCTCAGAAACTGTAAAGTATACTAATTTGGTATTTGGCAGATATTATCATTAAAAAAACATTAGCAACTGAGGTAACACAATAGGAGTCAGTAGAGTACAATACTTCACAATATACAAATTGTGAATATACATAGACCAAGAATATACAAAGTGTTGAAATAAATTGACGATTTTTCACAGGGACACAAATTGATTGAAAATTATCTATTAAAAACAAAATTATATAGCCATACTTGATACTTAGCTCAGAACTAGGTGGGGCTGTGTAATAATGAGTGAATATATTTAATATTTAAATAGGCTGTGGTAGCCTAGAGGTGTGACCAATGGACTGAGATGTCTAAGGTCTCGAGTTCGCATGAGGCATGCATCACTGACTTGGCAAGTTATCTGTAGTTATGACATGCTTAAACAGTGAAGGTAAACATTGTGAGAAAACCTGCATGCTTGAGAGATATTTTTGATGGTACGTGACGTCTGCCAACCCGCAGTAGGCTAAAGTGGAGGAGTGGGACGTTAATTTATGGGTTGATGATGATATTTAATTATTTATTTAATTTTCTTTTTAGGCCATGCATTAGCATGTACAGTGCAGGATGTAATTGTGCGACACAAGAGGTCTTTAGGGTACAATGTCCTATGGCTCCCTGGCACAGATCATGCTGGGATTGCAACCCAGGTATGTGCTTGGGCTTGCTTAGCACTATTGGTTTGAATTTGTCACAGGAAAAATAAATAGTAAATACAGTTGAAAAACCATTGTATTATTTGTAGCCATTTTCATTTTACTAGGCTCATGTTTAAATGTTTGCAATTGCAAAGTAACTAAGTAATTAATCTGAGGTATTCAGGTGTCCATAACATCTTCTTTTGCCTTATAAAAATATTGAAAATTACACGCACATTTCACTAGTAGGTTTTCGGTGCCATATAAAAGGAATTAGAATTTCATAGAAAAACCCAATAACACTGGGAATCAAACTCAAAACCTCTCCTCTCTGTTCTCAGTCGCACTTACGATCAACACGGCAATTAAAAAAATGTTTTTTCTTTTACAGGGTATTGTTGAAAAATATCTCAAAACAAAACAAGACGTCAACCGCCAAGACTTAGGCCGGGAAAAGTTCATACAAGAAGTCTGGAAATGGAAAGAAAAACACGGTGACAACATAAACAAGCAGTTGAAGACACTGGGCTTGTCCCTGGACTGGTCTCGACAAGTCTTCACCATGGACGAAAAGCATACAGATGCTGTCAATACAGCCTTCATAACCTTGTTCAAAAAGGGTCTTATTTATAGGAAGAAGGGGCTTGTGAACTGGTGCAATGCGTTAAAATCTACAGTCTCCGATATTGAGGTAAAGAATATTCCTCTGAATGCACCCAAAGACCTTGCCGTTCCTGGTTATGACACGCCTCTCAAGTTTGGCTTGTTGTACTATATCACATACAGATTGTGCGATTCCGAAAAAGAGATTATTGTGGCTACGACGATGCCGGAAACTATAATGGGAGATATGGCGATTGCTGTACATCCTCACGACGCAAGGTAAAGGCTGCTTGCATATTTTCGGATTTGTAAGGTAATAAGTGACAGTTCATGATGAAATTGCATAATTTCTGACTTATATTGAACCTAATTTATATTGCAAAACATATTTCGTTTAGGATACAATTACAAGAATTTTTATAGGGATGTAGTAGACATCTGTACCAACTGGGCAACCCTGTTTAAGTATGTAAAGTCTTATGGGCATCACAAACTCACTAGAGACCGGTACCTAAAAATTGGTGGCTTATATCTTGTGTATCACAGTGTTTGTCGCTGAACTCCTCGGAAACGGCTAGACGGATTATTATGAAATTTTGTATATTTGGTAGGTTTGAGGCGTAGGCTATTTTTGACAACCCTAGGCGAGGGACGCCTTACCAGACTTTTTTATTTATTTTTTTGACATCCTTTTTTTGTATTATTTTTTTATAAATTGGCATTAAAAATACTTATAACCCTCAATTTTCACTTTTCTACCAACCCCTGTAATGTGGCGAAACAACGTTTGCTGGGTCTGCTAGTATAGATATAAAAAGTGATAGAAGCTTCGAGAATAATCTAGAAGTAGACGGCAAAATCCATTATAAAGCTTCTATAAAATATTTTTTCTACAGAGGTAACTTCGGCACTTTCACTTTAATCTATATATTATCTGGTATAATTTCAGCCAACCCCTATTAATTCTAAGATAATGAAGTAAAGATTCCTAAATAATACGTTCTATTTTCATCACAGGTACAAAGAACTAGTAAATAAAAGAGTATGGCATCCTTTCCGAGACGTATCGCTACCGATTATATTCGACGATTTCGTTGACATGGAGTTCGGTACTGGAGTCGTTAAAATCACCCCCGCACACAGCAAAGTCGACTTTGAAATAGCAAGACAACACAATTTGCCTCTATACGAAGTTATCGACGAAGACGGATGCATGAAGAACTCGGAGAAATTCGACGGGATGAAACGTTATGACTGCAGACGGGCGATAGTCAAACACTTAAATGAATTGGGGCTTATTCATAGTATCAAACCACATAAAATGACCTTACCCGTTTGCAGCCGAACTGGTGACGTAATCACTCACTTACCAAAGGAGCAATGGTTCTTATCATGTAGTCGTTCGAACGAGAGAGCAGCTCAAGTGGTAAAGAATGGCAAATTGAGCATTGTGCCCGATAAGTACTTGCAAAATTGGCTCAATTGGACCAAGGACGATAGAGATTGGTGCATTTCAAGGCAGCTGTGGTGGGGACATCAGGTACCTGCTTACAAATGCAGCGCTGACAAGAATATTGTATGGATCGCTGCGACTAACGAGGCTGCGGCCAAAATGGAAGCTTCCAAGTACTTGAGAACTTTACCAGATATGATCAAAGCTGAAAGGGATTCAGATGTTCTTGATACTTGGTTTTCTTCAGGAATATATCCGTTTGCTTCGTTAGGTTGGCCTACCCAGTTCAATAATATTGACTTAGCCCAATTTTATCCTCAAAGCCTATTAGCGACCGGACACGATATCCTAGGTTTCTGGGTTCATAGGATGGTGATTCTTGGTTTAGAATTAACAGGACAGTTGCCGTTTAAAAAGGTATTACTACATGGTGTCATTTGCGACGGCAAAGGAGCAAAAATGTCTAAAAGTAGGGGCAATGTTATAGATCCGATCGATGTCATAAACGGCATTTCGTTAGAAAACTTGAAGGGCAAAGCCAAGGAAATGCACCGGAATGGAATTCTAAGTACTGTAGAGATGGACAAGGCCATACAATATCATCAAACTAACTTCCCAAATGGGATTCCCGAATGTGGCGTTGATGCTCTAAGGTTCACGCTATTGTCACATGACATTAAATCCCATTTTGTCAACTTCGATATCGCCATGTGCTACGCGAACAAGCTATTCTGCAATAAAATGTGGCAGAGTGTTAAGTATACACAACTGTCTTACGAAAAACTGAACACCTTAGATAAAGATATCACTAAAGACGACCTGACGTACTTCGATACATGGATCCTCAGCAGACTGTCGGATATGGTAGCCATAGTCAGCAAGTCTATGGACACATACGACTTCCATTTAGCCACGAAAGCACTCAGAAATTTAATTTATCATGAGTTTTGCGACGTTTATTTAGAGTCCACCAAACCTGCGTTTGTTGGTGGTGGAAAAAAGGCGAATGCGCACGCGCACACTTTATCAGCTGTTTTAAATACGTCACTGAGATGCCTCGCGCCTTTTATGGTATTTTTGACAGAGGAACTTATCCCAAAAATACCAAATTTCACGCATAACATAATACATGATTTTAGGGACAGTAAAAACAAATACCTAGATTTCCCCCAATATCAGGACTTTAAGGAATGGAAGGACGATGATATTGAGAAAAAAGTCAACAGATTATTGGCCACGGTACATTTTGTGAGAGAAATAAAAGGGCTGTATAATATTTCAAATAAATTCAAACCTTCTGTAGTCATTCAAACTTTAGATAACGAATTGAAAAGTGATATAGAAAATAATTCACCAATTTTTTTAAATTTAACGCGTAGTAGCGAACTCGTGTTCGATAAAAAGGCTAACACAAATTACGTTACTGCTTCACTAGATAAAAATACTGAAATAAATGTAGAATTAATCGGCGAAGATGTTGAAATAGCAGTGTTTGCTGCGAAAAATAGATTAGAAAAGAAGATAAAACGTCTAGAAGAGAGCCTATCTAAATTAGAAGCCAAGTTTCAAAGCGGCTATTATTTGACAAACGCGCCACAATGGGCTCAAGTCGCGGATAAAGAAAAATTGCAAAATAAAAAGAAAGAGCTAGAAGGATTACAAAGACTGTTATAATTTTAGACTAGTTGATAAATAATAGTAATAGAGGATATACGAGATTTCACACTAAAGAATTATATACTTGAGCATTCTACTTTCAAATATTGTCGAGTAAAAATAGGCATACATCGATTGACATTGTTCCTGTTGTATTTTTGTGAACCAAGATATTATTTTAGTCTCTCTACAGTTTATATCTCTTTCTAACAAAGAACATGGGAAAGGGATAGAAGAAATTTGAATGTAGCTGTCATAGAGATAGTTCGTATTTTTTCCCTTTAATGACTAGAAGTTATTTGACAGCTCTTATAGATTTTCTGTCCCATTTCAATGAAGTTCGTCAGTAAGAGACGAAGTGTGAATTAAAATTAGTTCTGTAATGTAATTTTATTTTGATGTTTTTACTTTATATTAATATTACCGTATATTTCTGTGTTATGTAACAAAATCTATACTTTCTAGATTTTTTAAATTCCATAAAATACTTTGGTAGAATGCTCAGTAGTGGCTTTTTTTTTTCATCATAACACTACAGACTTATCTTGTTTAATCAGCGTGCTTTTGAGTGCCATCAGAATATAATCACTTGTTTAAATTATTTATGGCAATACTGTGTATGAACTATAAGCAATAAGATACTGACATTAAAACATATATTTTATAGTATTCATGTAAGGTATTAATTTAAATGGCAATAAAATTATTAAGAATTCTTTTCCTGCTTCTTATACAATTTAAATTGCATTTATAGTTGTAAAAATGACTTAAGTAATCATTGTTTTAAAATAAAGACAAAGTGTTAAAAATCAAAACGTTTTTAATTATTTCAAAAATGAATAAAATGTTTTAAAATTACAACAAACGATAGATTTCTTAACTATTAATTGACTAACAATTAGTGGTCCCTTCGAACCAAAATAATACAATTTTATCTACAATAGGTACATACAATGTATTAACGTAAACAGCGCCCTTTTGGAGGGCGCAGGCAGGTGCGGGCGCTAGTCTTTACATTAAAAGTCACGACAACCAAGATAAAGAAAAAAAAAATATGAGAGTAAAAATGCACTGGACTAAACAGTTTACCAGCTGACCGCTCTTCTAGAGGGGAGCAGCTGCCCATCCCTAGAAAATCGGTCAGCGGTAAACTAACTGCCTGCACGTACCTCGCTTCGTCCATGGTGAGAGTTGAAATTATTAAATAAAACTTCAACACTCACTTCAAGCTCTTAACAAAAGCATTAACAATTAATGAACGCGGCGAACAGGCGTTACAAATCATATCATTTCGGGAATACAGGTCATACCGTCCTCCCGCCCGCATAACGCGAAATCGATATTATTATTTCATTTTAAAGAAGACCTATATAATACCAGCTGTGCCCTTCAACACTGGCACAAAAAATAACAACAAACTATGAAGCAGGTTGTACATCGTGTCAAAATTTGAGCTCAATTGGTACAAAACTTTTTGTTTTTGAAGCTTACACAAACTAACTTAACATTTTAATATATATAGATAGATAATACATATTAGATCAACTAAAGGCGCCAATCAACCGCAAACAGCTTGTATAGTACCTACATTAAAATATTTTATTTAATTCAAATTCCTTGTATATTTATGTTCCCGGCAATGTATAGAATACCTAAAACGTGTAGGTAATGTATGAAATATTATTTATTTTATTATTTGCCTAGGTATTCTATACAATACCGAATGTGCAGCCGGTAATGTACTTATAGCCAGAAGAACTACTTTTACGGACTTTACACGGTATAATGATATTGTTTTATTCACACATTTTGGATATTGGAGTAAATAGGTATATCGCGATAAAATCCGTAAAATAAAGTGTTGTGATGTATAATATTCGCGTAAGTGTAAGAAATTCAATAGACTCGGGTGTTATATTTTCGTATGACTGATAACTTAACGCCTAGAACAAAGGTACCTTAAAAAACGAAATATCAACACATTCATAGCGATTACTGCGTTCGGTGTTCTGATTGGTCCGAACCCGGCTCTAGTTAGCCAATCGCGGGCAACACTGAACGCATTTCTGTATGTAACTATGTATTAAATATAAAAAGAAATTCTCATCAGGCACATTTTTATTTCGTACTAGCCCATAATCATATTGTTTGACTGACTAATAATATTACATTGGTATTACGAATTCGTATATGATTTTATGGACTTGGATTTACGCGTATGTAAGGTCGGCAAAAAAATTCAAACAGTTTTTTTTATATCACAAGGATGACAATCAAGGTTACGGCCCGCCTGATGGTTAGCGATTACCGTAACTTAGGGACGTTTGGACCCACCTACTAAACCCTCGGCATGACCCGAGCTTGAACGATACAATCGTGAGCGAGCAACAGTTCATAGCGAAACTCACTTTGGCTCGTTACCACTAACAAGGTCCTAAGTTTCGAGAAAAAACAGAAAAAAGATTATATATTTTTTTATATATACGTGGAGGCGATAATGACGTAGTTCAAACGCGTCAAAATGTTTGACTATAAATAAAGAAATGATTGGCCGTTCGATAAAGGCCAATGCCCAATATCCAACACCGTTATATTCAATTCATTTGAGATTTACGTTTCGTTCCACGAAATTTTATTCCAAATATGAACTCTCTCTCTCTCTCTTTGATTAATAGTTGTAAAAATATTAAAAATAAACTAAGATCCCACGTCATTATTGACAGACGTTTTTTTAAACGCATTTTTGGTACGCTTTGGAATTTTTAATTCCATGTCAGTACTTAAGGCGGAAGCTCCACGCTAGCCAGCAAAATTCAAATTTTCGTACGTTTTTTGCAATTTGCCGGTATTTGACAGGCTGTACAGTGACCGGCAAATTGCAAAGAACGTACGAAAATTTGAATTTCGCGGGCTAGCGTGGAGCTTCCACCTTAAATAAAATCTGTAGTAAAGATACATAGGTACTTGTTAGTGTATACGAGCATTAGGCACTCGAAACTTAAATCTATTTCAATAAAATGTATTACATAATAATTATAAATTTATAACCTTACATCTACACAACTATCTACATACAGTAAATATGCATTCACACTCACACAATAAAACTAAAATTGACAATCATTATTTTATACTCAAGTTTACATTTTCGGCCTAAGTAGTAGACGGATGGGTTTAAAATTTATCAAGTAATTTATTTTTAGCAAGACCAGCCGGCTATTAGATCTTGGGTAAGATAAGTAAACTTTGTGGTAGGTTTTTTGGACCTTATGTATTAAATAATTAGGGTAAAAATTGGTCTACCTCAATGTTTGCTGATTCTTCTTCACAGTTCACCGGTAAGGTTGTTTAGTAGACTGATATAATAAACAAAATAAACATATCTGGACATAGTACATGCTCGGCTTGAGAGTCGAACCCAACGCTTTGCAGTCGCATAAATAATACCTGAATAACAATTTAATGAAAATATATTTCCTTTACAATTTTAAGGTTTGTACGGGCAGTCACTGGCGGCCTTATAATTTACGTGGAAAAATATTTAATAAATTTGTGTATATACATGTTAAAATGTGCAAACAATAACAATACGTCATAAAACAATTTAAAAAAAACAACCATAGACCAATTTATAACCTCGGTTTCAACCTCTTTGGCAGTTTCCGTCTGTTTTTCTTTCCTTCTGGTAACAAAACTTTTTTCTTGCTTGTATGCAGGCAAATGCATCCATTATCTTCCGACTCTGGAAAAGAGATTTGGAGTATGACATTAAGGGTATAATTTTATTAAATAGGCACTGCATCTGATGGAATGGATATGGTTTCCTGCCAGATCTTATTCATATAGCTTTTTTGGAACCTTTCAAATATTTTGACATTCAAAAGTAACTCTAATATAGGGTCATACTTTAAAAACTTGCGACTGAATGGTCTTGAAAATGAATAACCCTATTATGACACTAAGGCAGCATGAGCAAAACATACTCATTTTAAGAGGGGAGCCGTGCCCGGCAGAGGACAGACAAAGTTCAATGGAATTTGAACCACACTTTATAGAAAAAATATGAGATATCTAAATATAATTATAAATTAATTTTAAATTTGCGTCAGTGTCAAACAACCAAGCAAATTAATTACAAATGCAATGACACAAAGTGGCCCTTTATTTGAATTATCAGCAGGTATGCAGGTTTCGTCACAATGTCCTCCTTAACCGTTTGAGCATGTGATTAATATGCATGTGACTTCAGAAAGACTGTTGTGCATGCCTTGAATTAATAGTTTAGGATAATAAAACAAAATAATATGTGATAAGAAATTATTTATTTAAAATGTCTTCAGCATTTTTTATTCTTCCAATTGCTGTCGCGATCCTGAAAAAAAAGAAATAAATAAATTATAAAAATATTTACAATAAATTAACTACTTTTTATTTTATCTCAGTATATTTGTATTATTTAATCTCAGTGTTATAGATTCGTTACACAGCATCCAGTAACATATAGTAGTTTTATAGCAGTACAATACAAAACATTTTTTTTTACTACTGTAACACTTAACGACAAGCGCAATCATATACAATTCGTTAGTATGAGAAAAATGTCTAGAATAATTTTTCATATATGTACGTACATACAAGGAACTTGACCACTGACCTGGCTAAAACTTCCACTTTTTTGCTTTTGTATGCCTTTTCTAATTCATTACTCTCTCTTCTTATTAATATCATTTCCTTTTCTAATGGACCTTAAAAAAATATGTCAACAATTCATATTTTTATGCACATCGAAATACAAAAGCTCAAAATAAATAAGGGACAGAGGGCTCAAGCTATAAATATTAGACACATGCACAATTTGGCAACCAACCACTTTAAACCTTCCTAACATAATAATATGGATGAGAATTGGTTGTAGTTAGAAAAAGTTATATTTATTTCTGTAAATAGGTATTTTGAGGACACTTATTGATTTATCTATCTAATTTTTGTCTATTTTCGGATCTAAATAGCTATTTGGATATGGAATGGTTAATTTTAATTGATGCAACTACTGTACTTTATACTTTCTGCATATTCCATATTGTTGTCTTTTTGGTGTATATTATTATTACTATTATTATTAATACTCTATCTATGCTTCTATCCGACGAATTTTTCATGTTACAATTTTGTATTTCTTTTGACAGAACATTTTTATTGTATATTTTTTTTTATTAATACTATATTTTCTCCTGTATCCTGGACTGTGTGGGTTTACAAATACAAATTCTTACACACCCGAAACTGCATACTTTTTCATCAAATTGTTGTCTATGTAAATGAGTAGTCCTTCTGTACTTATTTTTTTTTTTTTTTATAACAGAGCCTTTCGGGCCTTATTTTATTGTCAATGTCTTTAAAGAGCCTATAGTGTCCCACTACTGGGCAAAGGCCTCCCCACTCTTCCAGTTTTTTTCTAACGAGACAGAGAAAACTGGAGTTGGGTGTGATGATAACAGTTGTGTAATCATCACCATCATCATCATCATTTCAGCTTAGCATAAGGCAGCTTTTAAATGGTTTATTAAATAATAAAACAAATAATTAAATTTCGTCTAAAATTATAGATGTATAGACCAACCAATAGCCATATTGTGGCAAATTAGAAATTAAAAAAATATGCAAAAAATGCTATTGGTTTTTTGGACTAATTTGGTGGATCTATAAATTGGTTTAATAATTCAATTTAATATTGTATAAATAATACTTACCCCATAACCATAATTTGACTAAATTTAATATTATATTCTGTCTTTTAATTTCAATCTTGTAATTTCATTGAATACCACAATTACCACAATATGGCTTATATGTGAAGTTTGTTTAAACAAATTATTAAATAAAAATTGGTCACTTTGCAGAGTATTTTAGTTTAAGTTTCATTTGAAAATAATAAAGTATATATACTCTTATTTATATGAAGACTTAAGGTAGGAAATGGTTACCGCACTGTTGGTATGTTTGCAAAAAAAAACTGTAAGTAATCTCAACTAACATTAGATAAGTTTGGGTACTCACTTAGCTTCATTAAGGGATCATTTTTAATTTTATTTTGTTCTTCATGCCATCGTACATGCTTCACTAAACAAAATAGGTATTTGAAGGTTTGTGAACACTTGGCGCAGGCATACATCATCTCTCCATGTCCTGACTTTGTGTTTGTTGTTGTTGTGGGGCATTCTGTAGGGTGAGTGTCACAATCAAGAGCATTCTTTATTACGCCACCTGGTAGAATTTCCAGTGTCGGCCAACTATCTGACCGGGTCTGTTGGTGTTCAATTTTTTCTTGATGAATTTTCTGTCGAATGGAATAAACAAATAAATAAATATATCTGGATATTTTGACAAGGCACCATTTAGTTCCGAGCTAAGGAATAAGGTTTGTGTTATAGACACTAAAAGGTTGATTTACTACAAATATACTTGTTTTTTTGTAAATACATACTCATTATACAAAGACACATTCATTGGCTTAGATACAAATGTTGATATGCTCATCACCCAAAAATTTCCCAAGATTCAAATAACATTATGTTAATGTTAACTACTACTGGGCTAATTGGGTCGTCAAAATAGGTAATAGGGAATTTAACCATTTAAATTATTCAGGATACTCGTTAGATTTTAAGCTGCGATACTAATAGTCTATAATTAGAAAACAAACAAAAAAAAACAAACTGGAGTTCTAAAATACAGTCCTAGGCTTAGTTTAGACTCCAGATCTTCCATAAATTACAAATTCCTCAACTGTTTTTTTTCAACTATAGTTTATAAGTGAAGCCTGTAATTTGTGGAGATGAATAAATATTTTTATTATTTATTTATATAAACACGAAGTCTAAAATCTATAAGGTTTGTCTAAGAACCAAAAACAAAAAGCGTTTTTTGTTATCATTTTCAAGGGCGCAAAAGAAAAATAAACTCACTACAGGCACATTTATCGCCAAAGGCGGGTCCAGTACCTCAGGAACGATTAGTTCTCCATTTTCACTATCCTCAACATCATTGTCTACAACTTCCTCAGACTTTATGGACACCATACTTCCAATATTGGAGTCACTGTCATCGTCAATCGTGCAATCGTCGTATTCAACTTTGTCAATTATACATGTCTCAAAAATTTCTTCGTCATCTACAGAAGATATCCGTGGTATAGCAGTCCTGTCTATCCTGGTTCGTGAAGGCTGAACGTCCTCCATTCTAACAAGAGCCACATTCTCCAAATCCTCAGTTTCCAACGAAGAAGACATTGTTGACATACGACTCAAAACATTAGATTAGTCCAATTTCCATAGTAAAAGTACTTCAGTTTATAACTTTCTTATAGTACAGTAAGTTCTGCCAATTAATAACGATTATTTTAAAGCTTTTAGCTTAATAATTAGCTTTTTAAAATAATATAAATGTTTAACAAACAAAATAATCCTATCAGAAATTACTGACAATGACATAATTCAGATGACATATCAACTTTGACAGTCAATGTGTCAATTTTTTTTTTAAACGTTTCTTCCCTTTCGGGATGAGGCAAAGGAATCTAGTCCATACAGCCTAGTCTTCAGTATTCTTTTATTTTATTTATGATGGATGACTGGATGATTCACGATAATGGTTGATGATAGGGTGAATTAATGGTTTATGAACGGTGATAGATGATTGTTTTTTTTTCCTAGTTTCAGTAAATATGTGGTTCTTTACTGAAACCTAAGGCGGACTTCTTGGGAGAATTTGAAAGTCACGTTACACTGTTTTGTTTCATTTGCCAACACTCATGCACGTTTTCAAACACTTAACGGTTAATAATCCACCATTATTATACATTAAAGTTTATCAAAACACAAATTTTAGAAAATAAAACAAAGCTGCTGAACATGATGCTTCACTTTCCCGCCAAAAAGTCCTCAATGTGTCAATGATGATGGCAATGAAAAAAGTTATCTGGAGATGATTTTTACCTAATGAGTATACAAAAGCAGTATTATTTAAATGCTTTATTAACAAACAATATTTATTTAAAAAGCCCTTATAATCGGTTTACGATAAACTTGAAAATATAAAAGTTTTTGTTTTTTCTGTATATCAACACATGACCAGGCCCGATGTTTTATCATAAATACGAAGCAAACTAGTATCCCTATTTAAAACTGGAGATAAAATACATCCTAGAAATTTTAGACCCGTATCATTGCTTTGCTTTGTAAGATTTTTGAAAATATTATACATACTCACGCCTATTTCCCATGGGGGTAGGCAGAAACTACAGAAAATATTATACATGTACTAAATCAACTGTTTCATTGTCATGAGCAATATTGGGCCCTTTTTAGATGTCAATCCGGTTTCATACCAGTGTTATTCTCACAGTAGTTTGTAATGTTTATTTATAGCTTAGCAAATTCGTACGTGACACTCCCATGGTCCGCGGGCGACGGGGGACGACAGGCAACGGGGGTGGCGGCATGTGCGCGCGGGACGGGGATTACCTGACGGGAGCGTCAGTTTCCGTATATATAAATGTACTCTGTGGTCGGCCGCCGTCGCTGTCATAGATTAGAATATGTCGCTGTCGACGGTAACATTTGTTTTCGGTGCGGACGGACACTTTAGACAAAACACACACGATATCACTACACGTAGATGAATCCGCCGATAAGCAAAATGATAAAACGTCAAGCCAAACAAATACAATGTTTCTTACCTACTTCTTAGAACATTAATAGGACTGTTTTACATTAAAATAAAACAGTTATTATGTGCCGAAAGAAAGACACAGCGTTTATGTGAAGAAGCTGTCTATGATCTTGCCACCAAGGAGCATATTTAGTTAAAAACATACCTGTTTGTCTCTGTTTACTGAAGTTACCATGAATTTCCGGCAGGGGTCGAGCGTCCTTCCCGCGCGTCCGTTGATTCACTTCATAGTGTCTTCACTCACCAGCCAGGCCCTTGCTCTAACGCTGTGTCTTTCTTTCGGCACATAATAACTGTTTTATTTTAATGTAAAACAGTCCTATTATATGCCTAGTCGAAAGACACAGCGTTTATGTGAAGACTTGTTTGATATCTGCTGGTGATGGTAACTGCAAACGCTATGTGAATTGGATATAAATGTGTAAAATACCAAGAATTGTTTCTGATAGTTTAAACATTTATTCTTATTAATAATCAATTATTATTTTTTCTAACATTATATAACAAAATATAAGTAAGAATTATAAACGACTCATTTATATAGTTATATATTATTATGTAGTATGGTTATCTACTACTACAATAAACAAAATGTTATTAATTAAGATATTATAATAATTTGGCACTCAGTCTCATGATCATTAACAATCAATATTATAAAAAAGGTGCATCTACAGTAGATGCTAATTAAGATCAATTCTATATTTGTAATTATCAATTAAAATATAAACTCTAGACACATGAGAAATTTGATCTAAGTAAATCCTCATTTTTATCTTTCTGAATGATTTCCCTGCAATGAAATAAAATCTTCTTAAAGTTTTATCACTTTTCCAATTGCCTGTTTTTAGTCTTTCTTCAATTACAATGTACATTTTTCCACCAGCCTTTGAATGCTACTGCAGCTCTAATACTCCCTGGTGGTGCACTTATGCCTACTGCTTTAAAAACAAATTTAACCCATCCTGCAATTAGGGTTCTAGTAGTTGGCTTAACTTACCCTTTAAGAGGAATAAATAAATAAACTGGATATATTACTATTTACCCGACTATGCTGCAAAGTCTAAATTAATTGTTTGATATGTCTTACAGGACATATATGTACAGGGCATTTGGGTGTTTCACCAATGACCATCCTGACTGCCTGTAATGGCTTGAATCTGTTATTATCCAAACCTGGACCACAGCACAATGATGTCCTCTTCTTCTATGCATTTGTTTGAGATATGTCTAGTAAGGTAAGGTCATGTATTCTTGGACCTGATGCTAAGAGCAAAATTAATGCAGTTCTTCTATATATATCAAAAAGCGAATTGGTGCTATAAACAGTGGTTTCTAACCAATTAAATAATAAAGGGATATGCCATAAAGGCGATTTTGTAGGTTTGAGTTTAATCAATGCAATGGCTTTTATTACTTGTTAACAAAGGAAATTTTTTGGAAAGGTTTTCTACTGTTGAAACACAATAAGTAGAAATAGCAGATTTATGTAATAATATTGTGTTATAGTATATATAACACAATATTATTGTATATTTTTTGTATATAGTGTATATACACTATAAAATAGTTATAAATAAAGATTTGTTAAAAAACCTTGCAACATCTCTGCCATCTGGATTTTTATTATTAACATTATTTGTGGTGGAAAATGCTAACCACCTGTTTATAGGGGTTTTGTATGTGTTTAGAGTGCTAGTTCGCCAACTGCTACTCAATAATTGTATTTCCTCTCTATTCCAATTTGAGAGCTGATCACCCCCCCCCCCCCCCATTTTGGGAAGTTTGATTCAGGTTTGGAAGGACAATTTGTCCACCTGTGGGGGACCTAGACCTGTTGTTTGATCGATTAGATTCTGCTGCAGATCCAATGTTGGCAATGGATCTGCTAGGGCTCTGGCTTTGAGGTCGGTTAACCCAAAGTAGTGGTCCCAATGTGGGACTATTAAGGTGAACATTCCCTTGGCTTTGTTCAAATGTGCCAGTACCCAAGGGACTAGATTGGGTGGGGGAAAACCCAGCCCAACTGACAGTTCCAATTTTGACTGGAGGCGTCGCAGAAAACTGCTGACCCATCTGTCGAGTCCCAGGTTACGTACCGCGGGACGACTGCGGTTTCTTTTGATGCAAACAAGTATATGTCTGGCACGCCCTATTTTTTAAATATTGCCACCCTGGCTTGGATTTGCAGATGCCACTTGGGCACAGGCTTTCCTCTTGAGAGGTGGTCTGCAATCCTGTTTAACCTCCCTAAGAGGTAAGAAGCCGACAGCGTTATGTTGAGCTGCTCGGTCAAGTGAAGGAGTTTGTCTGTTAGGCCCAACAGGGGTAAGGAACGGGTACTCCCTTCGTTCCTTATGTAGGCTATCAGGGTGCGATTGTCTGAGTGTACCAGTACGTGTGCACCCCTCATGTCTGCACCTTGTTGTGATAAGGCTGCATACACGGCATACATCTCCTTCACATTGGAGTGCCACTTTAGCTGGCGAGGACTCCAATTGCCCGACAACATTGTGTTGTTCAGGTGTGCTCCCCAGCCCGCGTCCGCCGCGTCTGTGGTTGCACTTTTAACCTTGCATTTTTTAGCCACTTTAGTAACTCTACTCAAGAGTCTACTAGAGGAGGTAACATCCTCTCTTGCCTTGGTCTGCCTCCTCTGAATGATTTTAGTAAAATCGGTGTTCTGCGATAGTGCAGGTGACCATTCAGTGTCGCTAAATTGGTAAAGTTTATTATACCCAGCCATTTCTGTACCTTCCGGAGACAGGCCATTTTCTTTTACAATAAATTGGTTGACATTTCTGTTATATTCAGTACTTTTTTGACAGGAAGAGATATTAAATTGGATTTTGTGTTCCATGTCATGCCTAAGTATTCTAGTTACTGAGTTGGGGTGAAAAGTGATTATTGATAATTCACTTGCCAACCCAACTTTATCAGGGTTCTACAAGCTTTGCTTGGTTTTGATTGGTTAAATAAACTATTAATAATTAATAAATGAAAATTAATTTTTATCCTTATGCCCTGTCTCTGAAGGATTTCCGCAATCCAATTGGTAACAGAAGCGAAAGAGTGAGGGGCTGATGAAAGACCGAAGGTTAGGGCTGTTTACTGCAATATCTCGCCTCCATATATTATACGTAGAAAACACCTGTGGGTTTCCTTTATGCATAAATGGAAGTAGGCTTAGTAGAGGTCGATTTTTATCATCCAGTCCTGATCTTGAAGGAACAGAATAATATCCACTGGAGAAATGAGTTGGAAATGACGAGTTGAGACATGCATATTCAGTTTTCTTAAATTGAATATGAGTTGTACTCCTCGTCTGGGTTTTTATCAAAATCATCTTTGAATGAAAACCCGGTGCGGTTAATTTTAGTTTCTCTAAAATGCCCACTTCCTTGAGTTCGCTTATGACTTGTGTCATTTTTGCTGATTGCTTTGTAGCAAATCTGGTTATTATTTTCTTGCAAGGATATTGCACGGGAGGTTTTGTTAAAAAAGGGTATACAGCCCCTGGCTATAAAATTTTGAACATATTTGCTCGCCCTCAGCTGTGCTCATATCTGAACATGGTACCCCCCTTGAATATCCTGCTTTGATAGTCACTTGTCTTTATTAATGTTGGAGTTGTCATGGGAGTCTGTGAGACAGGGGAATATTTTATATGATAGTTATTATAGTAATTTTTCTCAACTTTTGATTTATTTTCCTTATCAAATTTTCTTGATTTAGAGGACTATTTAATTATTTTTTTTTAATTATTTTTTTTTTATTTAAGTTAGTATTATTACTGTCACTAAATTTATTTTTATTCTTTAAATAACTTGGCATGTTTAGCCACACCTGGGATCTCCCCAAAGAGTATACCAGCGGAATACGAGCATCCCTATTAATTAGGTGTTTCAAACTGGGTGGAATGTTTTGAAACGCAATTTTTAAATTGACATTGTTTATTTCTTTTAGAATACGGTCACATATAACCTCAATACATTCTGCCTATTTTGCACAATTAACCTGCATACATGACTCCATATTTTTATATGATGGAGATAACAGACCAAATATTTCTGTAAATTTACCCGAGTTTGCATTAAGTTCCGTACCTGCATTAGAAGCCTAATGTATGACGTCCTGTAAACCATTTACTTAAATAGTTGTCGACTATGTAAGACTGCATTCGATAATCCCGCTAGTAAATGTTCAGTATAAGTTAATAATCTGTTCCCTTATTTAAATGACAGAGCTCCTCATCTAATTTCAGACCTGTAAATCTCACAATCACATCGCTACTCCGGGTAGCGAAGTGAGCCTGTAATGCTTTTTTATATCTTATGCCTTTCCAAGCTTGCGAGTTAGACTGTTGTAAATTACTGATTTCCGCTAATTTACTTGGGTCAGCACTAGGTATAAAGTTATTATTAACTTTCCTAATGACATATTAGTTGTAGGTATAAAAGAAAAAATTGTTTCGGACATCTTGGAATGGCCGGCATTATCTGAACTATTATGAGTTTTGTTACTATTTAATGCATTTAGGTATGATGGAATCTGAGCTACGCACTCTGAAAGGAAATCGACTTGATTTATTGGCGAGTCTTAACAGGTTTCGACCTGCTTCGACATCCGCCTGGATCTATTGTTTGGTGGTGGGTCCGCAAAACCCTCCTCATCTTCTGAAGATGAGGAAGAGCTGCTGCTTTCTATTGAGCTAGAGCTCCTAGCACTTCGCCCTCCCTCGGGAGCGACGACTTGCGCATCGGAAGCCTCCGACTGATTCATAAGTACAAGTAGGTACTCACCTAACTGCCGCTAACGACGACACCCACACACACTACATTAAACTTATGCGATAAAGCACTTATTTCAGCTAAAAAATAAAAAATCAAAGTAGGAACACTTAGTTCTCACTTTTACAACTTTGGAAAATTTTCGCTCCTTACGCGACGAAAATCACAAACGCTATGAAGTGAATCAAAGGACGCGCGGGAAGGACGCTCGACCCCTGCCGGAAATTCATGGTAACTTCAGTAAACAGAGACAAACAGGTATGTTTTTAACTAAATATGCTCCTTGATGGCAAGATCATAGACAGCTTCTTCACATAAACGCTGTGTCTTTCGACTAGGCATATAATATATATTAATAATAATTGATAGATATAGCATAATAAACAGTCACAAAAAAATATATTTGTGCATTAATTTGACCTATAACTCTAGCTCAATAACTGCTATCGTTACTTGGTTAGCATTAACGATTAAATTTATTTCATGGTTGAATATTACTTCAACTTTTTTCTACGGTACAACATTCATACACTCACGCCTTTTTCCCATGGGGGTAGGCAGAAACTACAACTGCGGTATTATCTTGGATAATCCACCACCCAGAGTAATGAAAATAGGGGAAACCAGAATGAAGTCGGGAAGGCATTCTTATTAAAACTTCATACATAATTAACATAATTTATTTTTAAAAATGCTTTTCGTGACCTTTATAAAACAAAAAAACAATAGTCACTATTACAGGAATATCCCAAAATGTATTTATGTACATATTGTTAATTTTGCTTAGAGCCATAACAATTTTATAAAAATTTAAAGACTTGAATGTGCTATTGTGTGGGTATTATATAAACACAGAGTGTAGCACTAAGTCCTGTCCTGAATAGTGTATTTAGCCACAGCGGAATAAACCTTTGGTAAATTACATTATATACACACAGCTGATATTCCTATAATCAAATAATCCCAAAAGCCTCTTGTAGTAACTGACATTATCATAATGACAATAATTAAATTACTCGCTGACTGCAGTACCATCATTGTAGTTCCAGTCATGAACAGGGAAATACATCTGCATCAACGTCTCGTAAATTTCCACATCAATAGGCATGAAAAGGCAGAAGATGACTCTGTCGACATCCTCATTCTCTTCCAGAAACTTCCGGGTAGTGCGAAGAGCAATGTGGGCAGCCAAACGGTTTGGGAAGCCATAGATTCCAGTAGAAATGCAGGGAAATGCGATGGATCTCAGCTTATGTTTTCGTACATAGGCGAGAGAGTTCAAATAACATTTATGAAGAGCTGCTTCTGAACCATCTTGAGGGCCGACTGTGTGAATTACATCTGTAAAAATGAATTAGATTTTAACGAGTGCGTATAGTTAGCAATCAAGGCAATCTTTTCCAAGCAATGGATCCACGGCAAAGTTGCTAGATCTAGTCCACACGGACATATGTCGCTTCGATTGGCAGTGCCAGGTATTTAAAACTTTTACAGATGATTTTTCAAGAAAAGTTTATGTGTACACTATTAAAAGTAAAACATGAAGGTTTCAGCAGAATAATAGGTCTGCATTCGGGAGAGAATGTTGGGATAAACGCAGATATATGATTCTAACCTTTTATCTACAGAACTATAGGTAGGCTACTACGATAAATAGGTTTTTGGAAAGATTACACATTAAAAGAAGTAGCACGGGATAATGAGCAATGAGATGAAAATGTGGTTAAAGATGGTGGAAGTTGCAAGATACATGCAGGGCTTAGGAAATCTATGTAGTATGTAAAAATTACAACACAACATACATACTACAACACAACATATTTACTATTTATAGATTTCCTTAGTCTACAGACCATAATTAAATACATACATATAAAATAATACAGGATATCCTAGGGTTATCTGTTGATCATTAATTTTACTATAAATAGTACATTTTGCAAAACAAGTATGAAAAAGTTAAAATATTATTTACTTACATTGGGCTGGTAAATTGTAGCCACAAGTGATTTTAGCTTCACCGGTAGGGCATCCTCCGAGGGTATTACACTCTTCCTGTAAAAATAGACCATATTATTTCACTACGTATCCTTCATCAGTCTCCTGCCTTTTCATCAACCCAATTATTACCCCACTGCTGGGAACGGGTCTCCACTAACTTGAGAGGTATAAGGCTATCGTTTTCGAAGATTGAAGTCAAGATCTTTGACATCTCAGTCTATTCTACCACAGCAGTCTGTTGTCTATCGGTATTGTCTTAGTCCCAATTTAAGCTATCACTTATTAAGTTTTGGTCTGTGGGAAGGGGTTGCGTAACTGTATCTATTGTCTATGGCAAAATGGTTCAGAATATATAGAATCTTTTAAAAAAATGTTTGGTGTGATTAAATCTACCTATTTTATTTGACAGTTGGGATTAGATAAAAAATTCAATTTATACCAAATTAAAAAGAATTTAATATTAAAATAGTGTCATTGCTTCGTACGGGGATAGAACCTGCAACCTATGACGCACAGCCGGTGCTCAGGCTCTGTGCCAATCAGGTCGTCATATTGATCTAAGTGTTCTTATTAATGTTTAATAAGAACACATAGATCTGAGAGAACACCCATTACCTGTAGGTAAGGCCCAGCAGCCCGGTGTATTGCTCCATCAACACCACCTCCGGCCCGCAGCATTGAGTTAGCAGCATTAACTATGGCACTTACCTGGAACATATTACTGATTTTACTTCTTTAGATTTTAATCTCATGAAAATTAAAGTTGAACACTGGGTTGTAATATATTTTTATGCTCAAGTATATATTGAAGTTGTTATACAATAAATCTTAATTTGAAGGGTAGTACCACATTGCTATTTAGATACTACTAATATTGCCTCCGTAAGAACAATGAAGTTGGATTTAGCCCAAATCCACATCATTAGCGGTTTAGGAATAGGATAATATTATAGGCTTTTCAGTTACTAATACGATGTAAAAATATATAGCCCGTTACACATACTAGATAATTTTTAAAAAAAGTTACACATACTTCCAGTTTGGTAATATCTCCTTTAAAAATAGACACCTTTTGGGAAAGAGACTTGTTCTTCAAGCTATTTATTTTATACTTCTTAAACTCAGTCAAATCATCCAGATTATGTTTCTTGGTTTCTATACTTTTATCCCTTACGACATAGCTGCTCCAAGGGTCAACCATGTCCACGGTGACAATTTGTTTATTTTTCTCTAAGTCAAGTTTTCTTCTCTCTTCAAAAGATAAGCTAAGACGCTTTTCTTTCTCAATTTCCCACTTAGGCTTTTGTTTTTCCATTTTTATTAACGAACAGTTACGTATATTGTTAACTCCGGTGCTTTGACTGATGAGTAAAATTTTCTCATAAGTTCTTCGCAATGCCGGCGAAAACATTTTCGCAGATTATGTAGGATTTTTGACATTTGCTTTAGTCGATTATAGTCAAAAAAATACCTGAATATCATATTCAGCTTTGTTGTAAAATTATGATTGTATTTACAGACTCTAATTAAACCCTGAACTTATGTGACGTGTGTATAAGCTTATATAAAGACCGAGGCTATGAAATTAATCGGCCGATCATACGCTGTACAATCAACAGTCTTTTGAATTATGTTCATCTGTGGTCTCTGTGGATGTAATTTTATTGCTTGTTGGGAGCCTGGTAACACTAACTAAAAAAAAATATAGTTGTCAAACGAACGGGATACCTCCACGTAACGCAAGCGTGCATTACTGTCGTATTCCTGATTTTAATTAAAACAATAATACCATTTCCGTGGCGATGTTCATATAAAAAAATAGCCACATAATTGTACCATATAATTCAGTCGTTAGAACTATAAATCCGGCCAGGTAAGTGTACAAATATCAAGTTACAACTCGTGTTACTTTTTGGATTTGCATTGACACCGGTCTTTGTTAGTGATATCTATTTTTTGGCACTAAAATAACGATTTGTGTTGCAGTATGAAGACTTGGGGGCTTCTTCTGGTCGCCGCTTTGACGTTGAACGGTAGTTTTGCTGTAGATAAGAATAATTTCAAGACTTGTGATCAATCGGGATTTTGTAAGAGATTGCGTGGTTTTAAGCCCGAAAAATCACAATATTCACTTAATTTAGACACTGTTTTTGTACATGGGAATGTATTATCAGCAGAAGTTAACACAGTGGACACATCAACACCACAGAGAATCACTTTGGTGAGTAAAGTGCGACCATCAAAACTGTTATACTTCTAAGTGCATTGGAGATTGGGTGCTTGCCAAGCTATTTTAGTATTATACTTGTTTGATGTAGTAACTATCTGGAATGAAATGAAATTTTACCTATATGTAGAAATTCTTTCAAACCTCACCTATATTCTTACCTATTCCAAGATAACTAACACACACATTTGGCTGATCACCTAACACCCAAGTACATAATACATCATTCTATCTATGGATATTTTTCATTATTATTCATTGTTTCATTATTTTTTCATTTCATTGTTTTATCTTCATTTTATCTATTAAAAATATTAAATAATACATTGTTTCCTAGTTTTTATGACTTTTTTCTGTTATTTATTGTTTTATCAGAATTAAAAAAATATATTATATATCTAACGGTTGAAATGATGATGATGATGATTATATATTGTGAACTTATCACATTAACTAAGTACATTGAAATTCATTGGCATTTAAAATGGTAATCTTAATAGTTCTAGTATTTAGATCTTTTTTTCTTTTCTGAAATGGAAACGTTTTGATGACTAATATTTCTTATTTTTCTAATAATAGAATATTATGTTATTTTTAGAAGAAATTAACATCAGCAGTTCTTCATCTTCAAAGATGTTTAATACTTCTGCCTGAAATAACATACAATTTTATATTTGGCAGCTCTGCTTCCTTTTTATATCATGTTTATATTGTTATCATAGTAATTATATCTGATACTAATTAATGTCATAAGTGATAATTGACAACACTATATTTAATAATACCAATTAAATATAGGTTACTTTAGTAGGTGTAGAAGGTGACCTTTTTAGTAGGAGCTAGTGCTCCTACTAAATTATATACATTAGTGGCACAAATATATTATTTTTATTTAGTTGTTTTACTTGAGCTACAATCTATTAGTATGGTTATGTAGACACAGAAATGTCAACAAACTGGAATTATTATTGAGTTACATAGAGAGTTACTTTAGATTCACATTGCTTCTGTTGCTTGCTAAATAAATGATTATTAAAAGCGAGACAATCTATTCACACAAAATCAAATGTGACACCCGTTGACAAGGATGTTTGATTTAAAATTTATTTTATTTGTTTAAATGCCTAAACTACTATGTACAGGTCTTAACCTAATGCAATAGTTAAGTCACACACAAAAAATCAAAATATAATAATACCTTTCAAAGTCATTGTTTGTAACACAATTGAAACAATAGTACTTTTGCAAATGAACCCAAGCTGCATACAGTTGAAAGATATTTAGTTAGATTAATCAGTAATTATTCTTTTCGCAGTGGCACTATGCTCTAAGGCTCTCAGCTCTGGTGGATGGGACCTTCCGAGTTGAGATTGATGAAGCTGATCCTCTGTACCCGAGGTACAGGACCCAGCTGGCACTGAATGGAGAACCTAAGCCTGACGGGTAAGTTTTTTTTTATATCGCGAAGGGGATTTATGTATAATTTACCAGAACATTAAATAGTGGGCCTATAATGTCTGCTAAATAATATTACATAGTGTAGGGTTTCGTACACTTGCACAAAGATATAGTTCAAGTTGTAGTTAGGTTGAGATGAGAGCGGAGAGAAAGAAGAACACAATTATTTCACTTGAGTTAGTTATAATAGTTAAATGTTACACGTAACATAGTATAGGCAATTCCTTTCTCTAATAAAGTTAGTTGTTATTGCACACACTTTTGCTCACACACTAAAACATTCTTTTTAATTATTAATATGTAAAGTTAACAAACCAAAAAGACGCACGCGCTATGTAGGCTGCAGCGTCAGCAGAACATGTACGATTAGGATCGTACACATAGCATATTTAAAAAAAACATGGAAGAGTAAGAAAGAGGTCTTCCAATATCTCAAATGTTCTAAGTCTATTTAACAGAGAAATCCTGACTTGTTTTAACATCATGCAGTAAAATAATGTTTTTTTTATGAAATAACTGCCTCGTTGATCTGGTGGTTTTATATAAAATTCTCAATAGCAGCTCAGAGTTTTTGTGCCTTGTTGACAACTTACTTTACAAAAGTGCGAAAACACTTTTAGGGTTTAGTGATAGCATAAAACTACTTTTTAAGGATTTTATTCTACTCTTAACCTGTGGATGCTGTATAGAAAGATCAAGGCTGTAAACTACGAGATTAAAACGATATACTGGAATCAAATTCGCCAAAAGTAATGTTGTTGTGAATTTTAAATAAATACAAAATTTATTTAAAATTCACAACAGCTGTCTAGAAAAGCAATTCTTATTGACTATCATTGTTACAGCCTTAAACTCCTTTCCAACGAGAACGGCAAACTGACCCTCGTGAACAGCCAAGGTCACAAGGTCATCATAACAGCTGAACCTCTCAAGTTGGAGTTTGTCAACTTGGCCGGTGATGTTGCAGTGGTGCTGAACGAGAACTCTCAGCTGCTGGTGGAACCGCTCCGAGTTAAGAAGGAAAGAATTGATGATGATGATGGGTCAAACGCTTTGGAAGTTGTGAGTGTGCTTTTGTGTTTGTTGGCAGCTTATTTCCGGTATGTTCTATTCTATGATTCTTTAGACAGGCTTAGTCAAATGAAATCTAATCGAAGGTTTTATTACAATCTTTTTGTATTATGGTTTGGACTAGTACTTTTGGAAGAGAATCTAGCAAAAACGCTTTAAATAGACACTTTTTTTAAACAAATGGTAGTCATTAGTAACAGTGTCCTGATAACAATTGTATCAATATTAATGTCTTAAATGGTCTATAATTAAAGTAATCATTTCTAAAAGTTATGGTATAATGTTAATTAATCATGAAAATGTGTAGGTGGGAAGCAATATGTACTTCATTAGGTATCTAGATTCCTACCTGTCATATAAATCCATTGAAAAGAATTAAAGATTTACATAGATAAAGCTTAATTTTAAATATACTAACACAGGACTTAATATGAAATATGTGTAAGAATATAAAAGCGCTACATTTGACATCATTATTATAAAGTTTCTATAGAGCCTATGTTATGTATATTCTATAATTTATAGTTGGTCCATTATACAAAATAATTTGCACTCACACAAATCTGACGCACTCTACCCTATCCATAATAAGAAATTATGTGGTACAGAAGAAATTTCTCAAAATAATATAATGCAGAATGTGTCAGGAGACTTCTTTTCCTGACCTCCCGGCGAAATGTTCTATGTTTGATATGTTCAATGTTTTGTGACTTGTAATTATGTAGATGTATTTGTGTATGAATGAGTATCTGTTTTTGGTGATGGTTTATGCTATACGAATTCTTCTACTACCGTCATCTATATACTTATATGTATTATACTGTTGATTCCTGTATTTTATAGCGCTTTTATATGGCGCTAATGCCGCCGGTGCTGTCAATATGACGCTTTAGCCACTAGCCACAAACCTCTCAACCCTCAGTTACTTATTTCCTGTCATAAATTATCTTAGTATTGACCGCTTCACCTATATACAAAGATTAATCGTGTCATTGATCTTGACTTATCAGTATACGTGACCGATTGTAAAATTGTTGTTTATATGTATAAATAGATAGATATCTGGTCCATCATCTCGACGTAATCTACTGACGGAAACATGATTGAGAAAGAAAGGAGTTTGTATAGCAAAATCAAAGAAATAAAGTTTCTTTTGTCAGTTTTTAAACAATAAATTGATATAGCAAAGGAACAGAAGATAAACACGGAATACAGATAAAATAAAGTTACATATATATTTTTTTGTATTGAAAAAATAAACTACACACACCGGCATTTTCTCCTGTGTCTGGGGTGCGTTTATATACCTACGTATTTTCACATACACAAACACCCAGACCCGGAACAACTTCCTGTAGATCGTGCAAATATTATTTGGTATTTGCGGGGATCGAACCCGTATCCGTCGACGTACGGTTCTTACCCCCAGAGTTGATCTTACCCCAACGCACTATATGTATTTTAATTTTAGGTGTTTTTAAAAAGATAGATAGTAACTTAACTTTTGTCTTACTAACTCTGATATATTAATACCGGATATGTAAGATAAGTATTGAAAATGCGTTTTGCGAGATAAAAATTATAACACACATGACCCCTTCCAAAAACTTAGATAACTCCAAATTTTTTTATAATCGACAAAATTTTTCCACGTATCCGTGTTTAAAATCTGATAACCATTAGATTACATGACTACACTATAATACTGAATGCAACTGGACACACGAAAAAAACTTCCATCTTATCTAACAGTCTTATCATCATCACCAACTATTAGACGTCCACTGCTGGACATAGATTTCCCCCCAAGCATCGCCACGACGACCGTTCCAGGCCACCTGCATCGGCGGATTCCAGCGACCTTTACCAGGTCTTCGGTCCAATTTTTTAGGTGTTTCACCTTTTGTTTGTATAGTATAAGTGTTCTGTATAGTCAGCTATATATATCTATCCATACTAATGTTATGAATGCGAAAGTACGTCTGTCTGTTACCTCATCACGCTTAAAGAGAATAAAGGATCATTTTAATCTTAAGAGAGCGAAGATGGGGTATAAATTTCTACGCAGACAAAGTCGCGGGCAGAAGCTAGTATATTTATACATATATCCTGTTATATTACCTCATTCAATTAAGAGTTCATTGGCCTCTTGTTAATTACTTAACACAAAACACTGTTCAGTCTAATTACGCCTTAATTAATCGTCGGTACGACAAACTAATCCTTTGTTTATTTAGTTTTGTGTACTTAAGTATCGTGCTATTTAACTGCCATAATTGTACGCGATGAAAAGCAAATGGCTATCAAGGTCATATGCTTATTAAATAAACTTGAATTTTAATATGTAAAGTCACGCTTGAACTCCGATGGCAGATAAACGAAGTACATATAAAAAAATCTAGTATACCATCACGCCTGTAGTCCCCGAAAGTTTAGGCAGAAGTGTGCTTATTGGAACAATACGGAATATAAGAACAATTAACAGTATTCTGTTAAAATGTAATAATAATAATAACGATTTTTTGAAAACAAATAAATGTGTTGTGTATTTCACGAAGAAATCAAACACGTAATTGGTTACGCTGAAGCCTATCGTTCAGCCACTAATTGAATCATAAACGTATAACAAATAAAGTTTTTTTTACCTATTTCTACATGTACAATGGAAATAAAGAAAACATATTGGGATAATTTATTTGCCATTGCCCTGAAACATTTATGGTAACTCTCATGATTTTCTAGTAGCATGATTTATGTGTTAGAGCGAGAGAGCGGGTTTATTAATCGTTCATTTGCCTTTTTCTCAAAATTGATATTTTATCTTTGCACGATAGATAAAAGATAAACTATATATTTCGCAACATATCGATCTGTAAATCGACAAAGCTCACAAATGAGCTATCAGATTGTGCGTCAGGGGTGCCCGTTCGATCTCCGCACGAAGCAAATCTAAGTACGGTCACCAGGTAGTCGTCCCAGGACTGGGAGTTTGTGTATATGAAAATTAGTGTTTGTAAACACCCCACGCAACTTACAAAGTAGGGCAAAGATGATTAAATAAAGATATATGCATTCTTCTGCGTCAGTCATTATCTGGTACCTCTTAACGCTTTAACTGCTGAACCGATTTCGATGGAATTTAGTATGGAGATAGTTTGAGGCCTAAGGATAGACGTAGGATAGTTTTTATCCCGAAAATCACCTCTTAAATAAGCGAAAACGGGGGTGCAAGTGTGTACGCGAAATCGGTAATTTCTTAAAATAGAATAGACAAGTAAGCAAGGTTGGATACAAAGTCGGCAGACAAAGTCGGGGGCAAAAGCTAGTTTATATTATAAAGTCTTTGTACACACGCTCGTCACACAAACGTGTCCATATTATATACAATGACGTCACTGATAAACTTCAAATTAATAGTCTACGTGAGGTCAGGCGTCCACTGTTATGTTATGTGTAGGTTACGATACGTGTTAACGAACTAATGAGGTTGGTGGGTCGCGTTCGTTTACTTTAAAGGTTTTGTACTTACATTGTAATAGATAAATCAATTAGTAAATAAATCCGGTCATTGTGAAACAGCGCCATCTAGTGCAGAACTTCCGAGCTAAGCAACGAGGTGTTACGAATACTAGATAACTGATACACTACAATTTTTTTTGTTGTGAATACATAAATATTTCCTCACTAAAAACTTTGGTCTTCCACCAAAGAAGAGAGGAGAGAGGTGTGTGTAAGAACCAATCTGATTTCGTTATTCCCACGTCTCCTGTCCGCAATGATATCTGATTCGTTATCATGGGAGTACCCAGGCGGGGAGCCGGGTGGGCCGTGCCCACTCCAGAATGGTCCAGTGCCCACCCCAGGATGTTAGGCTGCCGATTAGACATTCTCATACGGTGGACTTTACTCATTCCAGGTGGGGCCAAGCTCCCCCTGAAGGAAAACTAGATACGCCCATGTTCGTTATTCAAAACACATCTCCGCACTTCTCCTGTCCTCTTCGCTTTGGTGTAACCAGCCTAAAATAAGGCAGCCGTGCCAATTGGGTCTAAAAAGTTTTATTCAAAACGGGAATTTTGTGATAGAATAAGTTTAAATAGACTTTTTAATAGAGTAAATGTATTGATTCTGTCGAATATTCTCGAGCAGGAAGAGGAAGGCACTTGGGGTGAGAACTTCAAGTCCCACCACGATAGCAAGCCGCGAGGGAACGAAGCCGTGTCTCTGGACATCAGCTTCCCCGAGGCAGACCATGTATACGGTGAGTTTGAGTTGTATATGTTAAAAATAACAGATTTAGACAGCCAGAGTTTAGGTTCCAGTCCACCACAAATAAATCATAATTGCCTATAGCATTATATTCTGTACCAACTGTCTAAGGACCTGGGGTCGGGATCTAGGTATCTACAGGATATTAATTAAAACACCTTATAGAACCCACAAATGTATTCTAGATCTCAACTTATAAAAAAAACATAGCGAACACTTATACTATTGGCGGAGAATCTTAACATCGCCATCTAGAAAATGACGTCACAGGCACAGTGACATCTAGTGGCGAATAGTTTTACTAAAATGGACTAATATTGCTTAAACTACGTGAACATACCGCCCACCAAGGACATTATTGACAAAAATGTCCTTTTCAGACTAAACTTAACCTATTTTATTTCTAAACTTATGTGCTATGAATTAGAAAATGACATTGATGAGCTGCTCTCACAAGAACATGTTTAATTAAGAGCTCTAATAAACATGGTGTCACTAAACAACCTTAATCTAAACAAACAACAGTTGTTTTCTTTAAAACAAAAAATAAGCCTTCTGAACTGCCTTAAAACTTAATAGAACTAAATCATCTCACTTAAAATATATGATCAATATAAATTTATAAATCATTTGAGTTAACACCAACATAATCAGGTTTCATTGACCGGCAAAATACACAATTTAGAGGTCGGTCGTTTTAAAAGAGATCCTTTAGTGCGCAATGTGACCACGCGAGTAATATTGTCTGGACCTGAGTGTTTTTCGACTATTCGACCAAGTAACCAACGAGCAGGGGGTAAGTCAGTTTCCTTAACCAGTACTACGTCACCGATCTGTGGTTCAGGGTTTTGAAAAGACCATTTGTATCTATGAACTAAGTTGGTCAGATATTCCGTCGACCAACGACGCCAAAAATCCCTGACCATTTTTTGCACGAGTTGCCATCGATTCAAGGGACTAATCTGCGAAACTTCATAATTGGCGTCAGGGACAGTCACTAAAGGTTCCCCCACTAAAAAATGACCCGGAGTAAGTGGCAACGGTTCATCAATATCTTCACCATTGATGACCGTCATAGGTCGAGAATTTAAACAGGCCTCGATCTGGCTGAGTAATGTACTCATCTCTTCATATGTGAGAGTTGAATCTCCTAAGACTCTTTTAAGATGAAATTTTGTAGATTTAACAGCCGCCTCCCATAGCCCACCAAAGTTAGGAGCATGGGGCGGTATGAAATGCCAAGCTGTACCCTTTGACTCTAAGTTCTCCGCAATATTTTGTTGCACAGCGGACATTTCTTTGAGTTCTTTAGCTGCTCCAACGAAATTTGTCCCGTTGTCACTCCAGATCTGAGCACAATGTCCACGTCGAGAAACAAAACGCTTAAAAGCAGCTAAAAAACCTTGTGTACTAAGATCACTCACTGCCTCCAGATGCACCGCACGAGTGGCCATACATACAAAGACACAAATATAGCCTTTATATGAACGATGTCCTCGACCTTTAGCTGTTCGAATATTGATTGGTCCAGCATAATCCACTCCACTGTGTAGAAATGGCCTCGTTGGATTACATCTAACAGAGGGCAGTGATCCCATCAACTGTGTGCTGACCTTAGCTTTAGTTTTCACGCATATTACACACTTACGCACATGCTGTTTAACTAGGCTCTTTACCCCAATAATCCAGAATGCTGATCTTAAAAATGTTAACATGAGCTGAGGACCGCCATGTAAAGTCCGTTCATGAGCATCTGCAACTATTAACCTTGTGATATGTGCATGATGTGGAAGAATAATAGGATGCTTAATTTCGTCTGTCAGAGATGCCTCATTTAGTCTACCTCCGACACGAATTATGTCCTCGCTGTCTATAAATGGGCTTAAAGATTTGATTTTACTACCCTTAAACCTTATATGACCTTCTTTTATTTGCTTGTATTCTTCTTGAAATTCTTTTTTCTGACATTGTCGTATACAACACCTTAAAGCTTCTTCCATTTCAGTTCCTTTTAAATATCTTGTTCTATTCTTCCTATTTTTAAAATATATTAGTCTTCTGCAATACGATAAAACTCTCAATAGACGCCATAATGAACTAAATTCCGACCAGGGTGATTCATCTTCAGCTACAGCAACATAAGATTTTATTGATTCTTCTAAAAACATGTCTTCATTCATTGGTCGATTAAAAATAATTTTATGATTATATAAGAACTCTGGTCCCTCTAACCAAAGTTTGTTGTCAGCCAATAACGCTGGTGGGACTCCTCTCGACGCGCAATCTGCTGGATTGTTCTTGGATGACACATGTGCCCATTGATCTGCGTCCAGGGTTGTTAATATCTCGGACACTCGGTTGCCCACAAACGTCTTCCATCTGCTAGGATGACTATTTAGCCATCCAAGCACTACAGTCGAGTCGGTCCAAGCCCGAACCTTGTCCTTAGGGAAATTCATCGCTTGTGCTACGTCTGCCAGTAATCGCGCCAATAGTACTGCTCCACAGAGTTCTAAGCGAGGGATACTTACCTGTTTGATTGGTGCGACCTTGGTCTTTGCAACTAATAAGGAAACATGAATATTTCCTGTACTATCGATAGTTCTAACATACACTACTGCAGCATACGCTACCTTCGAAGCATCGCTAAAGCCATGCAACTCGACACTACTATCGTTTCCAGTTATCCCCAACCACCTAGGAACGCGCACCTTAGAGAGCTGTAACAACTCAAACCGGTAAGTCTCCCATTCTACCTTCAACATATTTGGTACTTCATCGTCCCAATCCACACCAGCCAACCAGAGCTTCTGAATCAACACCTTCGCTAATATGATGCTTGGCGCCAACCAGCCTAATGGGTCAAATAAGCGCGCAATATCCGATATAATAATCCTTTTGCTTATTTTTTCAGATTTTGGCGGTAGCTGCACGGTGTACTTAAATTCATCTGCGCTGCGACACCAGGTAAGTCCTAATATTTTAGTACTATCAAATATATCCCTTTGATCATTTTCTTTATAGTTGTCTGTCCTTTTCTTTTCCTGATCATGCTCTAAATCCCTTAGGATTTCCTTGCTATTGCTGTTCCATTTCTGTAGTTCAAATCCTGCCTTTGCTAACAATTCCTTCATATCTGTACATATTCTCTTTCCTTCTTCTATAGTTGAACAACCTGTCATTAGATCATCCACGTAATAACTAAATAGAACCTTTTCAGATGCTGCTGGGAACTGCTTGCCTTCATCCAATGCGACTTGATTTAATGCCTTTACTGCCAAGTATGGGGCCGACGCTGTACCAAACGTCACTGTTGTTAATTCATAGTCTTGTATTTCCTCCTGAGGATGATTTCTCCATACAATTCTTTGGTACACGATGTCTTCTTCGGCGACCTTCACTTGGCGATACATTTTAACAATGTCTGCCACAAGCACAATAGGATGTGTTCTCCATCTGAGTACTATATGACGAAGATCTGGCTGTAAAGTAGGACCTACCATCAGGGTGTCATTAAGTGACACACCGTTCTCGTTTTTACAGGAAGCATCGAATACCACCCTTACCTTTGTGGTAGTTTTGTCCTCGCGTGTGACTGCGTGATGTGGTAAGTATACAGCTTCATTCAATTTACTATCGTTTTTTTTTACTCTTCTCATGTGATTTAATTGTAAATATTCTTGTATAACCTCGGTATATCTCTCTTTCAGGACCTTGTCTCGACTAAATTTTCTTTCTAATGCCATAAATCTCTTTACTGCTATCTCTCTGTTATTACCACCTATGCATTTCGGTTTCTGTTCTTTGAATGGCAGCTTTACTACGTAGCGGCCATCCTTTGTTCTAGTTGTAGTGGATGCAAATATGTCTTCACACCTTTGTTCTTCTTCAGTGAATAATTTTTGAGTGACTGGCAATTGATCTTCAATCTCCCAAAATCTTTTCAGAAAATCGGTTTGGTCGATTTGCGCATGCATGGTTGTAATGTTATTTGAACTAATGTTGTTTCCTATATAGACTCCACCTGAAAGGATCCAGCCAAGACTTGTTTGTTGAGCTACAAAGGACCCATTTGGACTCTTCTTCACACCATCACGCAATATCTCACTATATACATCAGCACCTAACAAGACATCAATCTTGTTAGGTGTACTAAAATGCGGATCTGCTAAAACCAGATGTTCTAGGTCTGGCCATCCCATCGGTTTTACTTGCCGCTGTGGAAGATATGATGTAATATTCTTCAAAACATAAGCCTTAACTCGTATCTCGAAGCTGGACTCTGTTAGCGATCGCAACACTAATGTGACCATGTAGTTTGCCACCATTGACCTGTCATTACCAAGACTAGAAACAACACCCCTTACTGGGCTCCTTTTTAATCTTAAGAACTGAACTGCTGCTTCTGTTATAAATGACGCTTGAGAGCCTTGGTCTAACAAGGCTCGAACTATCTGAAAGTCGTGCACTGAAGTCTGCGCCTTTACTAGCGCTGTGGCTAGTAAAACCTGACCTGGATGAGCGACTTTCTTTGTGGAGAGACAAGATACGAGTGGCACACATGCCTCTGAAGCCTTTGGATCTTCAGAAGGGGTATCCTGCTTGTCTTCCTGACCTACACGTGAAGAATTTGTCCCATCTACATGAAGAAAAGTATGGTGCCGTTTTTTACAAAGACGACACGAAGTTGAAATTTTACATTGTCCTACCAAATGGTTACCGCCTAGACAATTGAAACAGATCTTGTTTTGTAACACAAATTGTCTTTTCTGGTCTGAACTGAGTTTAATGAAACCTTTACAGAAACACAACTTATGTTCTTCTTTGCAATATTCACAAAGCAATTTAGAAGCAACGTCTGGTTTGTGTGTCGCTAGCATAACTTTATGACTACCTGATGCGGGACCACGATATTGCCCTGTCCTATTTGCGGTAGGCTCAATAGATTCTAGTGCCCTGAAACGACTTTCTATAAATATTTTGAATTGGTCTAGAGTAGGAAGCTCAGTTGAATTGTCCGATGCAACCTTTAGCTCCCACTGCTTGCGAGTCTCTGGGTCGAGTTTAGATGAGACTACATGTATAACAATAATATCCCACGTAGTCACATTAATGCCTAAATTACTTAATGCACTCATACAGTCTGAAGTGGTATCCAACAAATGTTTTAGAGTAACTGCGGATTCGAAACCAACACGCTTCTGGCTAAATAAACGGTTCAATATACAATTTGCCAAGTGTTTTTTATTATTGTACCGATGTTGTAACTGATCCCAACATACTTTATAGTTTGACGCAGTAATAGGTATTTGCCGTAATAATTGTTCAGCTTCACCCGCTAATGAACCCTTTAGGTAATGTAGTTTTTGGACGTCGTCTATATTTTTATTATTATGAACAAGTGATGTAAACAAATCTCTAAAACTCGTCCACTCAGCATAATTCCCAGAAAAGTTTGGAATATTTATTTTTGGCAATCTTACATTTACTGATTTAGTACTGCTCGGAGATGACTGCTCATGGCTATCTTTAATCACAAATTTTGATTTACAATCTCTTAATTCAGATTTGTAGGTAATGTAAGTTTCTTCAGTTGTTTCGTACATATCTAAACTAAAATAGGAACCTTTTAAATCTTCTCCTGTTGCGTTCTCTACTATTTTTCGGTGAGTTTCTTTAAATTTCGCCCACTGATCGTCTAAATTTTCTAATCTCGTTTCTAAATATCCTTGAGTAATTCTATCCTTAGGGGATTTTTTAAAATTAACCCTCCCCTTTTCTATAATATTCCTTGTATCTGTTTGTAATTTAAAGAACGACTCCATTTTTATTTAAGACACTACTAACGATAACAATAATGTTAGGAAATATATTAATATAAGTAATTGACGCAAACTTCTCTAAAACAATACACATACAACAACACAGAAATCTTCGATTCCCACGAGAAATAACAATTTAAGGTGAGAGAAGGTTTTTTTTTTTTTACAAGTTATTAAAATCCTCAAAATTTTTCTAAGTGTTTACAGTTACAGAAACTTGGAAAAAATCGGGCATAGGTTCCCCGTCTGTGCACTTTTCTTAAAATTATTCTAAGTCTAAAATTAAAATCTACAAAATTTACTAAGTCCAAAATTTTGCAATTTATTCTAAGTCACTGTATAGAAAGTCTCGAATTCTTCAAAGTTAATATAAACAAATTAAAGTACTCACAGTTGATCACTACACTCACTATTCACTTGCCGGTGCTAAGTCCTGTTATCCGCTTCCGCTTATGAGTCCGCTTCAGCTCGTAACCTCGTTCGCTGCGTGGCTTTACCACTAACTTCAGTATGTACTGGATTCCGCTCTCCGCTCAGGAACCCGCTCCGCAACTGGATCCGCCAACACTGTGACCCCAGTTTCTTCCAACTGCACTCCTCACTTGGGTGTCTGAACTGCACCCTAGCGCCATCAGTGGCGATCCACCACTGTGTCGACGCTAATCTACGACACTAGTCAGTCAAAGAAACTGACTCGCGCACTTCATCCGGCTCCGACAGGACCACTTTTGTCTAAGGACCTGGGGTCGGGATCTAGGTATCTACAGGATATTAATTAAAACACCTTATAGAACCCACAAATGTATTCTAGATCTCAACTTATAATCTTCGTAGACATCTCAGCGCCCCGCAAGGGGCGCGAGGATTCGGCGTCGGGGCGTTGGCCCCCTGGCCGAGGGCTCGTTCGCGGGCCATTAATATGACCCGGTCATTTGGTTGGCCATCTGTTGCCTAGTTAGTGTCCGTGTATGGCGCGGCGCCGCCTAGCGCGGGACGCGGACCTATACACGGACGTGTGTTGTTGCTCTGTGTTTTCTGGCAGGGGCGCCCTAAGTTTTTCACGTTGCCCGTGCGATCAAGATCCCCACCGGGTGAGACCCCCGGCTACCCGGGTGAAGCCCAGCGAAGATCGATCAGCGTCCGGGCAACGACTTTTGATGGCGCCCCCTGCGGAAATCGGTGTCTGACTCGTAATTTACAACGCTTTCAGAGCTAGCCAAATACCGTTGCAAATTCGAGACGTTATGGTGTTTTTAGCGACTTGGTGGGTGTGTGTACGTCGCTAAGTGGTATGTAACGCCTTACTGTGCCCACATTGACGTGCAGCACAGCAAAACGCACCTGTGAGTCATCACGAATGTGAAGTATGATCATGTGTGTACCGCGCGTATGTTGCGCCTATGTTAACTTAGGAGCAACGCGCGCGGTGGATGCGAGTTATGTTATGTTGAGTCTAATTGTTCGGGCAGGTTGCGTGTAGCGTGTGTGCTACCTGCTCGGGAGTCCAGTCCGGTGAGGGGGCCGCGTCGCCCGGCACTAGGTCGCGCGGGTAGCGGCGGGCGTCCGGGGGTCGCGCGTGCAAGGGCGCCATGCCGTGGATGTGGGGCCAGGCAGAGGCGTCGGCACGCGCGAACATTCTCGTCGCCATCGCTGCGACGAAGTCGTCGATGCTCTCGACGCGCAGGTCCCTGTGAATCACAGCGTTCCTCACGTAGCGAGGCGCATCAGTGATGGTACGCAGGGTGAGATTTTGTTGCACCCTGAGCTTCCGCTTGTGCGTCTCGCACGTGAGGGCGAGCCAAGCTGGGGCAGCGTATGTCAGCTGCGGGCGGATGTACGTCTTGTACACCCCCAGCTTGACTCGTAGCGGCAGGCGCGACGAGAGCACCGGGCGCAGCAGATGGCGGGTGGTGCGCACCCGCGCGACAGTGTGCCGGACGTGCGGACCCATTGTGAGCCGACAGTCTAGCGTGACGCCAAGGTACTTGGCAGTACGGGTCCACGCGACGTCGGCTCCCATGAGTCCAAGGTTGGGTGGGTGCGTGATGTGGCGGCCAGAGATGATCATGGCCTGTGTTTTACTCACGTTTACCGACAGTCTCCACTTGCTGAGCCAGTCGGGGAGGTCGTCCAGCGCGCGCTGCATTTTGGCGGCCGCGTGCGTCGCCGATAGCGACGTGGTGATGTACGCGGCGTCGTCCGCATACAGCGCGAGCGTCGCGTCGTGCGTGGCGGGAATGTCGTCTGTGTAAACGGAGTATAACACAGGCGAAACACAGCTCCCCTGCGGAACCCCCGCGGATATGGGGTACGCATCCGAGAGCTGGTTCTCCACCACAACCTTGAACTGACGATCCTGTAGGAAGGAGGAGACCACCTGTACGAGTCGACGGGGCGCTGTGGAGCGTGACAGCTTGTAGAGCAGACCGGTATGCCAGACTCTATCAAACGCCTTCTCCATGTCGAGGAATACGGCCGCGGCGTACTCCCGCTTGTTCACAGCCGCGGCGAGGAGGTGCAGTACCCTCGACAGCTGGAGCGTCGTGCTATGTTCCGCTCGGAACCCGAATTGTTCTGCCCGCGGGGTGATGTGAGGTCTCAGGTGTCGCAGCAGGAGTGCCTCGAACACCTTGGAGGTGGTCGGAAGTAGGGTGATCGGCCGATAGCCTTCCGGTCGTCTCGAGTTCTTCCCGGGCTTGGGGATCATGATTATCTTCCCCGTCTTCCACGCCGACGGGAAAGTCCCGGTGCGGAGTATTCCGTTGTACAAGCGCGCTAACGCCGCCACCGTGCGGTGGGGGATGTGGCGCAGCGCGGTATTCGTGATGCCGTCCGCACCGGGGGCCTTTCTTAGCTTGGTGCGGGCTATGGCCCGCTTGACCTGGCCCGGGGAGACGAAGATGGGGTCCTCCTCGGTGGCTATCGGCGTGCTGAAGTACTCTCCAAGGTGCCTCTCGACTGCTGCGACGTGCTCCGTGTCGTCGGTCGGGTTCGGCGAGAACTGACGCTCCAGGTGAGAGGCGAAGATCTCTGCCCGGTCTGCGGCAGCGTATCTCAGCGCCCCGTCGCTGTTGAGCATCGGGCGCACCGGAGCTGGGGTGTTCTTTAGGCGCCGGCACAGGCGATGTACCGACGGCCAGTCGCTGTCCGCGGAGTCGATGTAGTCCTCCCAGCTCTCGGTGGTGTGGGCCTGGAGCTCGGCCTTCACCTTCTCGGTCAGACGGTTGAGCTGGGTTTTTAGTGTGGGGCATCTTGTTTCCTGCCACCGCTTGCGAAGACGCCTCTTGTCGGCGATCATGCGCGCTATGCGTGCGGGAAGTGTGGGGCGGCGCCCTTGTGGCGCGGGTGTCGCGACAGCCGCCGACTCCAAGGCGTGCTGTATGCAAGCGGTGAGCTCGTCCGCCAGCTCATTGACCTCTTCTGAGTTGGTGACAGGCCGGGTAGGCGTGGTGGTCTCCAACTTCGCCGCGTAGGCATCCCAGTCGGTGCGGAGACGTGGCGCGGGATGAGCGAATCGGGTGGGCGGTGCTGAGACGACTAGGAGCACCGGCTGGTGGTCCGATCCGAGGTCGTCGTCCAGCACGTGCTGCGCGATCTGACAGCTGAGGCCGTTGTGCACGACGATGTCTAGCACATCGGGTGTGTGGTTCCGCTGTTCCGGGTAGTGTGTGGGCGCCTCTGGGCCAGACACCTCGTACGCGTGGGCCTCCGCGTCAGCGAAGAGTCGGTTTCCCGCCGCGTTGCGCGCGTTCGAGTTCCACGCCGGGTGCTTGCAGTTCAAGTCGCCGGCGATGATCGTGCGGTTTGGGCCCGCTAGGAGCGCGCGTATGTCGCGCGGCTCGAGCGGGGCGTTGGGCGGCTTGTACGCCGCGTACAACCGCAGGTCTTCACCGCCGGCGTGCAGCTGCACACCTAGCGCGTAGAACTCGCCTCGCAGCGTCGGGAGGGGCAGGTCCTGGTGGACGACTCTCCGCTTAACAAATACCGCCAGACCGCGGTACGTGATGTTGAGCTCCGATCGCTCATCCTTCCTGTAAGCGAGGTAACCAGGGAGGCGGACCTTGTCCGCGGGTCCCAGGAGCGTCTCGCTTATGAGCGCCACGTCTATGTCCTGTTCTTGCAGGAGGGGACGGAGGAGGGCGACCTTGCTCTTGAGGCCGCGGGCGTTCCAATGAAGTATCCTCAATGGCTTACCCATGTTGGCTTATTAGGGTAGCCATGCCATTGAGGACAACTCGTACCGGGTCCTCTCCTCTGCGCAGTGCCAAAAGCACCTCCTGTAGGACCCGGATCGCGACCTCAATTATGTCCGAGTTTTCGGGTGTAGCCGTCGACATTGTAGCCGTGGCGGTACTCTTATTAGTGTTAAAATTAAAATAATTTTTATTTTTATGGTTCTGCCCACCCTTTTCTGTTGCGAGCGCGATAGTGTCGCGCTGCGCGGGGTGGGCGGCTCCGCCATTGTTCGACGCCACTGCCCTCGGCGCGGCGGGCGCGCGGTGGCGCGCCCCGCCCTTATTAGTCGACGGCTCTGAGCGGTCGGCCATTGCTCCGGTAGGGAGGCGGGGCTTTGACTTGTCACCGCCCACTATATCATTACGACGATTAGTGTCGGCGGTGACAACCTCCTTGTCTGTTTTATTTTCTTTTTCACTAGTGGCATCGGGCTTTCTGCGCCGCTTGCCTCCCCGCCTCGTTTTCCTCCGTCCCGAGGAGGCGGTGGCCTTGTCGCGCGCTGTGGGGTCATTTGCGGCCGCCATCAGTGAGCCGGAAGGCTTCTCTGAGCTGTGGGCGGGGGGGTCCTGCCTCTCGGTGGCCGCTGCGGGCCGGCGCGAGTCCCCGCCGGTGGTGATGGCGACCGTGCCCGCTCGCCTGTTCCTCATCTCGCGGGTGCGCACGGGACACTTGGCACTGTTCGCCGTGTGTGCACCCCCGCAGTTGGCGCAGGTGGCGGCTTCCTCGCGTGGGCGCGTGCACTCGGATGCACGGTGTTCACCGCCACACTTCACGCAGGCGATCGGGCGATGGCATTGTGCCGACGAGTGCCGAAACTGTTGGCACCTATGGCACTGTGTGGGCCCCTTCTTTCCACGCCATGCCTCGATTTTGACGCCGGGCATGCACAGCAACTCAGTGACCTGGTATATGCCCGGCACCAGATCTGGGGTCCTCTTCAGCACGGCGTGGAAGATACAGCCCGGTCTTCCTTGTCGTGCCTTAATGTGGCGGACGTACTCGGGCTCGTATCCGAGCGCGCGGAGTTCCTCCTCAATGTCTTCAGGCGCGGTGTCCGTGGGCAGCCCCCTAATGGCCACCTTTAGACTCCTGTCCGCTGGTAGGGAGTAGGAGAACCAAGACACGTTCTCCTGCTTTTCTAGTTCCGTCAGGTATCTCTGTACCAGACGGAACTCCGCTTCATATTTGGGGGTAAAACGAACCCCCTGTTGGAATGGGCGCGCATTCGGCGGATGGCCCAGTTTATCGCGCAGGGCGCGAAAATGGCGCGCCCATTGCGGCAGCTTCTCCACTATCAGCGGCGGGTAGCGGAGCTTCTTCTCCTGCTTACCCGGCGCGGCGCCACTGGAGGTAGTGGCGCGCGCAGGGGCTGCGGCGCCTGCTGGGGTCTTCGTCGTGGCCGTTGGCTGCGGTGAGCGCGCGGCGGCCTCCGCGAACGTGGCCGCGGCGACGCACTGGCGCTTCGCCTCCTCTTCTGCGTCGTCGTCAGGGCTGCGCTGGCGCCTCTGAGCCAGCCTGGTGAGCCCGAAGTCGTACTCTAGGTCGAAACCAACGTTGGTACTCACCTGCTGTAGGTTGGGCAGCGAGGGTGCCTTATCGCAACCCATGCTGGGTCGCGTCTTGGGTAGCGCAGCCCTAGGCGCGCTCACCGAGCTCATCGCGGAGTCAGCCGAAGCGCTCGACGCGATGGATGCGTCCGACCCCGCGAGCTGCGAGTACATCGACAGCGACGCGGGCGACGATGGTGCGGATCCACGGGGGGCAGGAGGTGAAGCTACGGCGACGGCGACCGACTTAGGCACAGTCGGTCGGTTCAGCACTCGCGGCACTTCACTGCACTGTTTATTAGCGTTCCTCGCGGCGGAACCGGGCGCGCTCAACACCACCGTACGCGGTGATGGAGCTGCGCGGGGGACTGCGCGGGACGCGGGCGCGGGCGCGGCAGGCGCGCGGCGCGAGGCGGGCGGGCACGACACCTCCATCGGTACCGGCCGGAACGACGAGCGACGGACGGCGGTAGCGGGAGGTGCGCGGGACGCGGCGTGCGGGCGGCGCGCGCTCGATGCGGCGACGGCGGCGGGCGGGCGCGGGGAAGCGGGAGACGCGGGCGGCGACGATGCGGAGATCGGCGCGCGGGCCTCAGTCGCGTCTTCAGTGCGCGCGTGGCTCTCAGACAGGACGGTCGCGGTCGCTCGGGCCCGGATCTCCGGGTTCGACGCGGTCCTCCTCGGTCCTGCTGTGGGTGCTGCGGCGGCTGAAGATAGCGGCGGTGACTGCGGCGGCTTGCGGTGACGCAGGTGGCCCTGAGAAGGGCCGTTTTTATTGCCTTTTGGCGAAGGCATCGCGACGGGGTTCGGCGACCTCACACCGCGACCGTGCGGCGTGCTGCGAAGCACACCGGCGGCAACGGGCTCGGCGGCGGCGGTCCCCCCGCGTCTACGTCAGCGCCCCCTAGAGGACACTGCCGTACACACGGCGGGCGACCCGACGCGACGACGCGGACGGTCCGAGCGGCGCGAGTAGAGAGCGGGTAGACGCGAAAAAGCACTGCACTATCCTTGCGGTCTTCAATGCTTCTTCGGTAGGGGTCTTCTTGAGGTCGCTGAGCTGTCCTCTCAACTTATAAAAAAAACATAGCGAACACTTATACTATTGGCGGAGAATCTTAACATCGCCATCTAGAAAATGACGTCACAGGCACAGTGACATCTAGTGGCGAATAGTTTTACTAAAATGGACTAATATTGCTTAAACTACGTGAACACCAACTCTTTATTTTGTGGTGGAAAATAAAATAAATTTAATTTTGAAATGAACCTACTTATTACGGATCTTATCGGTATATTGATATTATTTTATACGTAAAAAGAAGTTTTATTTCAATTGCTAATATTCGCGTCAGTGTAAGATATCTATATACCTATATTTGATTTATTTTCTCTCTCGCAGGTATACCGGAACATACGGACAAGTTCGCGCTCCGCACGACGACGTCCGGCGAGCCGTACCGGCTTTTCAACCTGGACGTGTTCGAGTATGACCTCGACAGCCCGATGGCGATATACGGCGCCGTACCCGTCATGTATTCACACGGGTGAGTCGAGCCCTACAGGGCCGATAATTGTGTCTAGAAAGATAGAAAGAAAAACATTTATTCAGCTGATGACACCCACTGCTGAGTAAAGGCCTCTTCTTTATTCTGTCACTGTTGCCGATTTTACGCAAGTTGCACCCACCCTCATTGTACAGCTAGTAATTTATTGTTTACAAGCTGACTCCCGTGACCTCGCCCGCGTGCAATTTAACGAAAAATCATTTCATTTGAATAACTTCAAAAACGGCAAAGTTTCATACTAACTTTGCACCCCCGATTTACCCCTCTTTTTGGGGTGAATTTACAAAAATCATTTTTCCGTTCCCCAACGTTATACAAGGAACTCCTGTGCAAAATTTCAAGTTTCTAAACCTTATAGTTTATGCCCTGCGTTGATATGTGAGTCAGTCAGTCAGCTTCCCCTTTATATTTATGTTTTATGTTGACCAGGCCCAAACGCAGCGCCGGCGTGTTCTGGCACAACTCGGCGGAGACGTGGGTGGACGTGGTGAACTACGCTGACAGCACCGTCGTCTCCTCGCTGGTGAACCTCGTCACCGGCGGACAGAAGCGGCGTGTCGATGCCAGGTACGATGCCAACAACCCGTAGATTAGATCCTTGGTGTTGTAGGACATTTTGATCATGGGTCCCATAGCCCAAGCAAGTTAGATAGGTAGGTAAATGTGGCTTTTAAAATGAAATCCTGAGGGTCCAAAGAAAGGTTTCAAGAAAAATTCGAAATGATACAAACTGGTTTGTACAGCAAAATATGCCTGAAAGCATGGTATATGAAAAAAATGCTTTAAATAAAAAAAAAACAAAGTTCAGATATTTTGTAAAGAAAAAAAATCTTAAATAAATATGATATTTATTTTATACAATAATTTAATAAAAATACCGCAAACACTATTCTTATAACTCGTATGTATACGAGTTCAGCGCAGTGGAAGGGGTTGCCGACACAGAGTTACGCTTACGACCGCATGTCATAATGACGTCAATCGTCCCCTATGTGATATTAACTTACATGAACTTAAATCTACCAAATGGCAATATTATCATAAAACTATTTTAGTAATATTTTTTTCAGATTATTGGCCCTTGCACATGTCACTTATACACCGTTTGTTTCAGATTTATGAGCGAGTCTGGTATTCTGGACGTGTTCGTGTTTCTTGGTGAGAAGCCGGCCGATTTGTTCCGTCAGTACACCGCACTCACTGGCGTAGCGCCCCTGCCTCCTGTGAGTACTCGTAAATATACGTACTCTATAAATATTTGAGGAACACTACTTGACACATATTTTACGTGAGGAAACCTGCTTGCTTGAGAGATTTGTCTCGATGGCATGTGAAGTCTGCCAACCCACAGTAGGCTAGCGTGGTGGACTATAGCTTAATCCCTCACAAAATGAAAGGAGACCCATGCCCAGCAGTGGGACGTTATTGGGTTGATGATGTTGAGACAGACTAGACACGAGAAAAGACAATGTTGCAATGGTGTAGGAAGTCTGACAACCCGCATTATGTTAGTATTAGAGTGGACAATTTTCTACATAAGACTCAATTGAAAATTTCTAAGACTAATAATAATAAACAAATGTTTAAATACCCTTGAGAAGTTTTTATCACATCTAATATTTACTGATTTAAATATTGTTTTACTCATAGCCACAGAAGTAATAGTAATACTTTATTTTTATAAAGCTATATTATCCTATTTACTCTTTCACTGCCCAGTACCGCAGTACCTGGCTCCTGGGTCGATATTATATCAAGGTTCTGGGCATTGAATTTAATTACTTTATTATATTTATGAACACTTTTTGACATTCTTTTCATTTATGTCAAAAAGTCTTCATAAGTATATACCCTAAATATTTAATACCCAAAGCCTTGCTATAATATCGACCCAGATCACTGGGTACTGGTCACTAAATGGGTTAAGTATGCAAGGTTTTCACTGAAATATATACCAAAATATTGGTGTGTTGCACAGAAATTCTCGCTGGCGTACCACCAGTGCCGCTGGAACTACAACGACGAGGCGGACGTGCGCGGCGTGGACGACAACTTCGACGTGCACGACATCCCCGCCGACGTCATCTGGCTCGACATCGAGTACACCGACAGGAAGAAGTTAGTATACTGGGCTTACACGACCCTTATATGACTCTTACATGACTCTTATATGACTCTTACATGACTTTTATATGACCCTTACATGCCTCTTATATGACGCTTACATGGCTTTTATATGAGACTCAAAACCTGCACGAGGAGATCTCTGGCCACGCCTAACGCCATTGAGATCAGGAGCGAATTCACCATAAAATACTTTTTGAATCGAATTGGTGCTATAACTGGAACATACCACTGTATGAATCCGCTCTTGCTTTGAAAGCTAGATTCGCCATTGTACTACTGAAGTATAAAATATGACCACAAAAACTGCCCAGTTGGTCTAGTGGTAGTAAGTGCGAGTGCTTGCTAATCAAGAGGTTTTGGGTCGAGCAGTGTTATTGTGTATTTCTATAAATTTATCAGTCACAGCTCGCAGTTTGAATCCTTATACGTAGGCGCTGTCATAATGTCCGGATATTATTTCATTTTTATTTTACTAGACATTGACATAAAGCCCCGTTCACAACGAAGTGTTTCCATTTTAAGCTAAACAGCCCCAAAAAACACCCATCTAAGATATTCCTTTCCTCAGGTACTTCACATGGGACCCTCTGAAGTTCGCCCACCCTGCTGACATGGTCGCGAACCTCACTGCCAAGGGTCGCAAGCTGGTGGTGATCATAGACCCCCATATAAAGAGAGAAGCCGGCTACTTCCTACACGAAGACGCCACCGACAACGGATACTACGTTAAAGATAAGGACGGAAAGGATTATGAAGGTAAGATAATCTATGGTTTATCTATTGAACGGAATAACTAATACTAAGTTGCGTACAGACTGCACACTTCCCATTTTTGTGTGTCGTAGCCTGTGAAATGTTAAGATGTCTCCAGTTCAAACTCAACGCATGCACCACTGACTTTTCGGAAGTTATGTGCGTTTTTATCATATGCTCAAACGGTGAAAGAAAACATTGTGCGAAAACCTGCACGCTTGAGAGATTTTCTCGATGGCTTGTGGCAAGTCTGCCAACTCGCAGTAGGCTAGCCTGGTGGACTATAGCCTAAATCCTCTCAAATGAGGGGAGACCCGTGCCCAGCAGTGGGACAATAATGGGTTGATGATGATGATGTTTAATTTTTATGTCTGTATTTATGGTCGACGTTCAAAAAGAGCCGATTAAATTTAGCCTACTTTGAATAAATTATATTTTGATTATGTACAGGTTGGTGCTGGCCCGGTTCCTCATCGTACCTGGACTTCTTCAACCCCGTCGCCAGCAAGTACTACTCAGAACGATACCTGTTCGAGAACTTCCCGGGAACCAGCAAAGATGTGCATCTGTGGAACGACATGAACGAGCCTAGCGTGAGTACAATACTTTTGATAAATAAAAGTCTTTTATCGGTCCCAAGATTGTAAATTTCAAGTCTCATGGTCTTTTGACGACCCAATTAGTCCAACGGTAGTTAACACTGCCTGCTGTGCTATGGCTCCCGGGTTCGAATTCCGGTAGGAACAAATGTTTGTGTGATGAGCATAAACATTTTGTATCCAAGTCATGGATGTATACGTCTACGTATAATATGTAAGTTTTAAAAAAAAAAAAAGTATATATGTAGTATATCAACCGACTAGTATCCGTGACACAAGTCTCGTTGCTAAGCTCGGAACTAGATGGCGCTGTGTTATAATGTCCAGGAATATTTATTTATTACTTATTTTAGCAGCGCCAACCTGCTGTTGTAAGGCAAAGAAATTGCGTGCTTAAAAACGCTTTTATTTATGTTTTGGTTTCATGGGTCCGGGGTCGGTTAGTAAGTAACATAATGTCATGATCTTCATGACCGTGTTAGTCGGTATGTTAACACGCATCACGCAAAAAACGACTGCACGGAATTGTAAGCAGTTTTAACCGATCTATTTAGTCGTGCGACTATACGCTACATTTTACTGGAGGAGAATATGATCTGTACATTAGAATAACACAGACTACTATTTATTCATAAAACGCGGGCTAAGCCTTAGGTTAGCCCATGGGCGTATCCAGGGGGGCCATGACCCGTCTCCTGGGCTGGGTTAATTCGACTAGAAAATAGTTTTTTTTTAGCCTCTTCATGGTCTCACGGCCTTGATCATTCTAGATGACACCCCCTCCCTTCCCTAAGTCGAAAGCTGGATCCCCCACTAGGCTAGCCCGATAGCTAGCTAAATATAAACGAATAAAAAATAATCAACGAATTATATTGTTTAGGTATTTAACGGTCCTGAGATTACAATGCCAAAGGATTGCCGTCACTACAAGCCGCCTCAGGACGGACACGATGGAATCGCCTCATTCTGGGAACACAGGTGACAATTACCTCGTTACAAAACACGAAATCGATATAAAACTACTCACTTTATTATTGACAATCCGATTTATTTCATTGATGCTGTAAAGGATCCGAAACTTCGGGTCAAAATAATATCAATACACCGCAACAAAATCCGTAAAAAGGAGACATTAATGCTTTATTGTTCGCAATAATATAAAATCATACATTACATTAATATAATTATTTATGAAATAAGAGCATTTTTGGGAGCTGTCTTTATTCTCGACGTTCGAAAAAGAGACAATTAAATTGACCCTAATTTGAATAAATGCTATTTTGACTTTTACAATGATGGTCTTTTCGTTCAATTTTTTCCAAAATTTTATTTCAGTGTCTAATATTCGCGTTAAAGTAATATAATAATGATATTTTTTTTCTTGCAGACACGTCCACAACGAATACGGTCTATGGAATATTCGCTCGACCCACGAAGGCATGCTGCTGAGGACTGACAGCAAATACAGGCCCTTCATACTTACACGATCCACCTTCGCTGGTACACAGAGGTGAGTTATTTTATATTACTGTCTATTGTTGGTTTAATGGTTGCATATGCGACTGCTGTGTGTAAGATCTTGGGTTCCATTAGTTGACGCATTTAAAATACACCGGCGAATTGTGGAAGTACAGTAATACTCCTCTGCTAACCCTCACCTTCAACCCATACCGTCCCACTGCTGGGCACAGGTCTCCTCTCATTTGAGAGGGATTAGGCTATAGTCCACCACGCTAGCCTACTGCGGGTTGGCAGACTTCACATGCCATCAAGACAAATCTCTCAAACATGCAGGTTTCCTCACGATGTTTTCCTTCACCGTTTCGAGCTTGTGATATATACACATAACTTCCGAAAAGTCAGTGGTCCGTGCCTTGGGTTCGAACTCGAGATCTTTGACGTCTCAGTCTACTGGTCACACCGCTAGGCTACCACAGCTCTGCTAACCCTACCAAGGATATATTTCTGATATGATTTTTTAAAAAGGAGATACTGATCATGATTCCTATCGTCAGGTACGCAGCAGTGTGGACGGGAGACAACGCAGCGGAATGGGGCTTCCTCGCCGTCTCCGTGCCGATGTGCATCTCGCTAGCCTCGGCCGGCATCAGCTTCTGCGGCTCCGACGTCGGCGGCTTCTTCAAGTACCCAGAAGCTGAGCTCATGACCAGATGGTACCAGGTCAGTGCAATAATAATAATCAAAAAGTATTTATTGCCTCTTAACAAAAGTAAGTTACAATTATTGTGGAAACCTCTTGTTTAAACGGTAAGCTACTTGTAGAAGTTGTTTCCATACGCGATCTAGGCGTAAGATTTGATTAAAAAAACTTAATTTTGTCCAACATATCGATGAAATTGTGTTAAAAGGATAAAAAATGCAAAAACTGGAATGTAAAAACTTAAAGAAACTTGGTACATAAAATGTATTATTTACTTGTAAGGTGTCATCTTGAATGTTGTAGTGTAGTCTGGTCACCAAGATGTACACTATGTACACATTGTCCGCCTTCAAAGTAGGATAATCTTACCAGGATAAAATTATATTAAATTGATTTCATTAGAAAAACTGAAGGAAATGCTGGACTCAGTTTTATTACAAAAACTGATACTGTTGATTGTAAAAAAATTCAAATAAGGTCGGCCCAAGAATAAGGCCTTGCGGCACACCTTTATTAACGGGGAGCTCACCACTACGCACGTTATCAAGTTGAACGCACGTGTGCGATCTGAGATGTAACTTGCAAAGAATTGCCTTACAAATCACGAATACCCAACCGCTCCAGTTTATCAAGCAGTAGTGAGACAGAAACTGTGTCAAATGCCTTCGCTAAGTCCAGATAGATATACAGCGAGTATTTGTAACATAGGGTGACTGCTACAGTTATTGACCACTTAAGGAAAAAAAATATTTCTAGGCTCTATAAAAAAATATTCAATAGAGATACAGGTTCCTATCATATACCAAACATAGGGAAATATATCTGAGTAATAGAAAATTAAACAAATGACAATAAAATCAAATATTTATTATTAAAAAAGATTAATTAAATTAAATTTGGCAAGAAATTCAGTTATTGGCCATGAAAACACAGTTATTGTCATACTGAGATACAGTTATTGACCAAGAACAAATAAACATGAAAAAAACATCATAACTTCAAAACGGCTAAACCGATTTTAATAAATCAAATATTACAACACTTAAAAAACATTCAGCTAACAGTTAAATAAAACTTTAATTTAATAGGTTCATTTGTGTTGCGGATACTACAACACATAGAAAAGATAAAAAAGTTAAACTTTGATCACCCTCTTCTGGCATTTGAGGGTAATCATAATAAAAAAATTAAAGAATCTTTAAACATTTTTAAAACTTAACATAGTTAACACCTAATTCTTTCTCTCCTGCTTTTATTACATTTAGAAAATCTTCATTTTCTTGGTCACTGTCTTCATTGTCACACACATCGTCATCATTCTCCATTCGAAAACATTGGTGGCATAGAAAATGATCACCTTCTTCTTGAGGTATATGTATAAGATGTGATTTCGGAATGCATGACCTGTGAAAAGCTTTTCCACATTCGCAACATCGTAATTTTATGCATTTTACCACTCCTTTGCACGCACCACAGGTAGAACTAGGAGTTTTAAGCTTCTTTTTCTTTAACAACTTTTTAACCTTCATTTCTTCCAGTTTCCTCTTTTTATCCTCCTTCTTTTGGTCTGTCTCCAGTTTCTTCTGCCTTTTTTTTTCTTCTATTCTTTGTTTTTCTTTGATTTTGTTTTCTAGAACCTTTTGATACTCAAGTCCTGAAATATGATAAGGTAGCCTTTTAATGTTTCGTTTTCCTTTTCTAGACGGTGTTAATGGTATTTTCAAAAAATCTTTTATATTAGTTGTTGAGCATGATGGTTGGTTTAAGCTACAATAACGTGTATCTGGTACTCCTAGATCTTCCAAAGTGATAAGTTTCTCAACTTGCAGAGCAGTGTCAGTTTTATTAGGTTCATGAGTTGAAAGGCTTTGCGATCTGTCATTGTAAGAGGAATTGATAAGTTTCTCGTTTACATAGGTTTGATGGTCACTATTATTGTTATGTTGTTCGTCCATACTTTCTTGTTCCAAGTTCTTCTCTTGTTCTCTGTCGTATTCTAAAATGTCATCTATAAATCTGCTTTGGTATTCATCATCAGTTAATTCAGGTATTATCGTAGTCTTCAGATATTCTTCTTTCTCTAAATTGTTCACAGAAATTGTCATTTCTAGTTCGGGCTCAATGTTTTCAACTTCCTCACTTCCAATAGCTGTAGTTTCTTCGCCAATGTTCGTTTTTGAATTATAAAATTCCCACATTTGGTAGAGTATGAAAAATGACTCATTGTTCTCCACATCCTGAATAATATTTTTAATATTTCTAAATTTGGTGATCATCTCTGAACCAACAATCTCTGTAAATTTTGAAAATGGCAGTGTTTTATCGGGTTCTTTGTTTGAAATACTCTCTTGAGTGTTTTCTGGTGTGGAAGCAGATTTAGCTATGCATTTAGAATAATCCACAGCATCTGGATTAAATGGGTAGAGGCCACAAGCCCGGAAACCATTGATTATGCACGTAGAACTAATTTTATCCGTAACTTTTTTCAGAACCAATGCAAAATTCTGTTTTGACACTATTTCACCCTCATTTTCTAGCTGCCATTCTCGAACAGCCGTTCTCCAAAACTGTTTTACAGGCCTAAAAAGTGACACATCTGCTGGTTGCAGGATTCTTGTAGAATTTGGATACAGAGCGAATATTTCTATTTGAAGAGAGCGAGCTAGTATACTTAAATCGTATGTTAAATGCGATCTGTGACCATCTACGAACAGCAAAACTGGTAACTGGATATTATTTTTCACTAAAAAAGGATGAAATACATGTTTAATTATATATTCAAACGTGTCTGAAGTCATCCATCCTGAACTACTCGTAGCGACACCCCACTCATCAGGAACAGTTTGTCGAATTCTCTCAGGTAAACGTTGATAAGGGTATACAATCGTAGGCAGTACTATTTGTCCATCAGCTGAAATTGTAAAAAGCACTGTCATACTTTCTTTGGCTTTTCCTTTATCGACTATGTAGACATTCTTCTCACCTTTTTCAGCAAAAACTTTTCCGGAACATGGACAGGTTTGAAAACCACTCTCATCAGCGTTAAAGATTCTGGAAGGATTATCTAATATGTCCAGTAGATCACATTTGATTAGCTCAGTCATTACTAGACTAAACCAATTTCGTATATCTGACTCTGATACACAAGCACTAGCCTGTGTAACCGCCTCACCAGTTCTCTGAGCTATCCTGGGATGTCGTTTCAGGAAACCTTTTAACCATCCTTTTCCTGGTCTGTTTTCGTTGAATGGAGTCTCTCTAGGATGTTCATTGAGAAAGTTTTGAACGGAATCTAAAATATCGTTTGCATTTCTAGGAAATCCTCTCCTACCCATATCAAACAACCATTCTTCTAAGAGTTTTTCTTCTTCTGTAGTCAAAAAGGGTAATGGTCCAAAATCACTTTTGACGTCTGGGTATTTTAGCTTAAAATGTATTGTCGCTCTAGGTATACCATACTTTTTGGCTGCTGCCCGAACAGGGGTACCTTGTCTTACGTCTTCTAGAGCCTTTTCTAATTGTTCTTTGGTATATTGCGGTACTTTGGGCATGTTGAATCAGTCTGAAAGAAAATAAAAATAGGAATTTAGTTATTGACCACCTTAGATTCAGTAATAAGCCACCCCCCGGACAATAACTGATCCGATGCACTTACAACGCTGAGATTTTGAGAAGACTGTAATGATGCCTCAATAAAGTCGAAAATGCATTAAAAACACTTATTTCGAAAATTCAGTTATTGACCGGGGGTGGCTAATAACTGAATTTCAAACAACCTAAATTTAGTTATTAGCCGGGAATAATTTTCGATGTTAGAATTAGTTCACAAACTTTTAAATCACACTAAATTAACCACTATTCAATTACCAACAGATAAATAAAGAGTTTACAAGGCCAAACCAACAATTTACTGATAAAATAACGGATTTTTAAAACACTTACCTTAATTTTTCCGTAACGAACTCCTGCACTTGTCACATCTTTTTTTGAACTGGGCTCACGAAGAAAATATACGCCATCTAGGTCAACTATTATGAACTTATACGAAAGAAGGATAATTGAACGTGCATTTTTTGTCTTTTTCATTCACGTGCGATTTTCTATTACCTTATTTCGATCATTTTAGTCTCAAGTGGTCAATAACTGTAGGGTGGTCAATAACTGTAGCAATCACCCGTGACTGCTACAGTTATTGACCACTTAAGGAAAAAAAATATTTCTAGGCTCTATAAAAAAATATTCAATAGAGATACAGGTTCCTATCATATACCAAACATAGGGAAATATATCTGAGTAATAGAAAATTAAACAAATGACAATAAAATCAAATATTTATTATTAAAAAAGATTAATTAAATTAAATTTGGCAAGAAATTCAGTTATTGGCCATGAAAACACAGTTATTGTCATACTGAGATACAGTTATTGACCAAGAACAAATAAACATGAAAAAAACATCATAACTTCAAAACGGCTAAACCGATTTTAATAAATCAAATATTACAACACTTAAAAAACATTCAGCTAACAGTTAAATAAAACTTTAATTTAATAGGTTCATTTGTGTTGCGGATACTACAACACATAGAAAAGATAAAAAAGTTAAACTTTGATCACCCTCTTCTGGCATTTGAGGGTAATCATAATAAAAAAATTAAAGAATCTTTAAACATTTTTAAAACTTAACATAGTTAACACCTAATTCTTTCTCTCCTGCTTTTATTACATTTAGAAAATCTTCATTTTCTTGGTCACTGTCTTCATTGTCACACACATCGTCATCATTCTCCATTCGAAAACATTGGTGGCATAGAAAATGATCACCTTCTTCTTGAGGTATATGTATAAGATGTGATTTCGGAATGCATGACCTGTGAAAAGCTTTTCCACATTCGCAACATCGTAATTTTATGCATTTTACCACTCCTTTGCACGCACCACAGGTAGAACTAGGAGTTTTAAGCTTCTTTTTCTTTAACAACTTTTTAACCTTCATTTCTTCCAGTTTCCTCTTTTTATCCTCCTTCTTTTGGTCTCTCTCCAGTTTCTTCTGCCTTTTTTTTTCTTCTATTCTTTGTTTTTCTTTGATTTTGTTTTCTAGAACCTTTTGATACTCAAGTCCTGAAATATGATAAGGTAGCCTTTTAATGTTTCGTTTTCCTTTTCTAGACGGTGTTAATGGTATTTTCAAAAAATCTTTTATATTAGTTGTTGAGCATGATGGTTGGTTTAAGCTACAATAACGTGTATCTGGTACTCCTAGATCTTCCAAAGTGATAAGTTTCTCAACTTGCAGAGCAGTGTCAGTTTTATTAGGTTCATGAGTTGAAAGGCTTTGCGATCTGTCATTGTAAGAGGAATTGATAAGTTTCTCGTTTACATAGGTTTGATGGTCACTATTATTGTTATGTTGTTCGTCCATACTTTCTTGTTCCAAGTTCTTCTCTTGTTCTCTGTCGTATTCTAAAATGTCATCTATAAATCTGCTTTGGTATTCATCATCAGTTAATTCAGGTATTATCGTAGTCTTCAGATATTCTTCTTTCTCTAAATTGTTCACAGAAATTGTCATTTCTAGTTCGGGCTCAATGTTTTCAACTTCCTCACTTCCAATAGCTGTAGTTTCTTCGCCAATGTTCGTTTTTGAATTATAAAATTCCCACATTTGGTAGAGTATGAAAAATGACTCATTGTTCTCCACATCCTGAATAATATTTTTAATATTTCTAAATTTGGTGATCATCTCTGAACCAACAATCTCTGTAAATTTTGAAAATGGCAGTGTTTTATCGGGTTCTTTGTTTGAAATACTCTCTTGAGTGTTTTCTGGTGTGGAAGCAGATTTAGCTATGCATTTAGAATAATCCACAGCATCTGGATTAAATGGGTAGAGGCCACAAGCCCGGAAACCATTGATTATGCACGTAGAACTAATTTTATCCGTAACTTTTTTCAGAACCAATGCAAAATTCTGTTTTGACACTATTTCACCCTCATTTTCTAGCTGCCATTCTCGAACAGCCGTTCTCCAAAACTGTTTTACAGGCCTAAAAAGTGACACATCTGCTGGTTGCAGGATTCTTGTAGAATTTGGATACAGAGCGAATATTTCTATTTGAAGAGAGCGAGCTAGTATACTTAAATCGTATGTTAAATGCGATCTGTGACCATCTACGAACAGCAAAACTGGTAACTGGATATTATTTTTCACTAAAAAAGGATGAAATACATGTTTAATTATATATTCAAACGTGTCTGAAGTCATCCATCCTGAACTACTCGTAGCGACACCCCACTCATCAGGAACAGTTTGTCGAATTCTCTCAGGTAAACGTTGATAAGGGTATACAATCGTAGGCAGTACTATTTGTCCATCAGCTGAAATTGTAAAAAGCACTGTCATACTTTCTTTGGCTTTTCCTTTATCGACTATGTAGACATTCTTCTCACCTTTTTCAGCAAAAACTTTTCCGGAACATGGACAGGTTTGAAAACCACTCTCATCAGCGTTAAAGATTCTGGAAGGATTATCTAATATGTCCAGTAGATCACATTTGATTAGCTCAGTCATTACTAGACTAAACCAATTTCGTATATCTGACTCTGATACACAAGCACTAGCCTGTGTAACCGCCTCACCAGTTCTCTGAGCTATCCTGGGATGTCGTTTCAGGAAACCTTTTAACCATCCTTTTCCTGGTCTGTTTTCGTTGAATGGAGTCTCTCTAGGATGTTCATTGAGAAAGTTTTGAACGGAATCTAAAATATCGTTTGCATTTCTAGGAAATCCTCTCCTACCCATATCAAACAACCATTCTTCTAAGAGTTTTTCTTCTTCTGTAGTCAAAAAGGGTAATGGTCCAAAATCACTTTTGACGTCTGGGTATTTTAGCTTAAAATGTATTGTCGCTCTAGGTATACCATACTTTTTGGCTGCTGCCCGAACAGGGGTACCTTGTCTTACGTCTTCTAGAGCCTTTTCTAATTGTTCTTTGGTATATTGCGGTACTTTGGGCATGTTGAATCAGTCTGAAAGAAAATAAAAATAGGAATTTAGTTATTGACCACCTTAGATTCAGTAATAAGCCACCCCCCGGACAATAACTGATCCGATGCACTTACAACGCTGAGATTTTGAGAAGACTGTAATGATGCCTCAATAAAGTCGAAAATGCATTAAAAACACTTATTTCGAAAATTCAGTTATTGACCGGGGGTGGCTAATAACTGAATTTCAAACAACCTAAATTTAGTTATTAGCCGGGAATAATTTTCGATGTTAGAATTAGTTCACAAACTTTTAAATCACACTAAATTAACCACTATTCAATTACCAACAGATAAATAAAGAGTTTACAAGGCCAAACCAACAATTTACTGATAAAATAACGGATTTTTAAAACACTTACCTTAATTTTTCCGTAACGAACTCCTGCACTTGTCACATCTTTTTTTGAACTGGGCTCACGAAGAAAATATACGCCATCTAGGTCAACTATTATGAACTTATACGAAAGAAGGATAATTGAACGTGCATTTTTTGTCTTTTTCATTCACGTGCGATTTTCTATTACCTTATTTCGATCATTTTAGTCTCAAGTGGTCAATAACTGTAGGGTGGTCAATAACTGTAGCAATCACCCGTGACTGCTACAGTTATTGACCACTTAAGGAAAAAAAATATTTCTAGGCTCTATAAAAAAATATTCAATAGAGATACAGGTTCCTATCATATACCAAACATAGGGAAATATATCTGAGTAATAGAAAATTAAACAAATGACAATAAAATCAAATATTTATTATTAAAAAAGATTAATTAAATTAAATTTGGCAAGAAATTCAGTTATTGGCCATGAAAACACAGTTATTGTCATACTGAGATACAGTTATTGACCAAGAACAAATAAACATGAAAAAAACATCATAACTTCAAAACGGCTAAACCGATTTTAATAAATCAAATATTACAACACTTAAAAAACATTCAGCTAACAGTTAAATAAAACTTTAATTTAATAGGTTCATTTGTGTTGCGGATACTACAACACATAGAAAAGATAAAAAAGTTAAACTTTGATCACCCTCTTCTGGCATTTGAGGGTAATCATAATAAAAAAATTAAAGAATCTTTAAACATTTTTAAAACTTAACATAGTTAACACCTAATTCTTTCTCTCCTGCTTTTATTACATTTAGAAAATCTTCATTTTCTTGGTCACTGTCTTCATTGTCACACACATCGTCATCATTCTCCATTCGAAAACATTGGTGGCATAGAAAATGATCACCTTCTTCTTGAGGTATATGTATAAGATGTGATTTCGGAATGCATGACCTGTGAAAAGCTTTTCCACATTCGCAACATCGTAATTTTATGCATTTTACCACTCCTTTGCACGCACCACAGGTAGAACTAGGAGTTTTAAGCTTCTTTTTCTTTAACAACTTTTTAACCTTCATTTCTTCCAGTTTCCTCTTTTTATCCTCCTTCTTTTGGTCTCTCTCCAGTTTCTTCTGCCTTTTTTTTTCTTCTATTCTTTGTTTTTCTTTGATTTTGTTTTCTAGAACCTTTTGATACTCAAGTCCTGAAATATGATAAGGTAGCCTTTTAATGTTTCGTTTTCCTTTTCTAGACGGTGTTAATGGTATTTTCAAAAAATCTTTTATATTAGTTGTTGAGCATGATGGTTGGTTTAAGCTACAATAACGTGTATCTGGTACTCCTAGATCTTCCAAAGTGATAAGTTTCTCAACTTGCAGAGCAGTGTCAGTTTTATTAGGTTCATGAGTTGAAAGGCTTTGCGATCTGTCATTGTAAGAGGAATTGATAAGTTTCTCGTTTACATAGGTTTGATGGTCACTATTATTGTTATGTTGTTCGTCCATACTTTCTTGTTCCAAGTTCTTCTCTTGTTCTCTGTCGTATTCTAAAATGTCATCTATAAATCTGCTTTGGTATTCATCATCAGTTAATTCAGGTATTATCGTAGTCTTCAGATATTCTTCTTTCTCTAAATTGTTCACAGAAATTGTCATTTCTAGTTCGGGCTCAATGTTTTCAACTTCCTCACTTCCAATAGCTGTAGTTTCTTCGCCAATGTTCGTTTTTGAATTATAAAATTCCCACATTTGGTAGAGTATGAAAAATGACTCATTGTTCTCCACATCCTGAATAATATTTTTAATATTTCTAAATTTGGTGATCATCTCTGAACCAACAATCTCTGTAAATTTTGAAAATGGCAGTGTTTTATCGGGTTCTTTGTTTGAAATACTCTCTTGAGTGTTTTCTGGTGTGGAAGCAGATTTAGCTATGCATTTAGAATAATCCACAGCATCTGGATTAAATGGGTAGAGGCCACAAGCCCGGAAACCATTGATTATGCACGTAGAACTAATTTTATCCGTAACTTTTTTCAGAACCAATGCAAAATTCTGTTTTGACACTATTTCACCCTCATTTTCTAGCTGCCATTCTCGAACAGCCGTTCTCCAAAACTGTTTTACAGGCCTAAAAAGTGACACATCTGCTGGTTGCAGGATTCTTGTAGAATTTGGATACAGAGCGAATATTTCTATTTGAAGAGAGCGAGCTAGTATACTTAAATCGTATGTTAAATGCGATCTGTGACCATCTACGAACAGCAAAACTGGTAACTGGATATTATTTTTCACTAAAAAAGGATGAAATACATGTTTAATTATATATTCAAACGTGTCTGAAGTCATCCATCCTGAACTACTCGTAGCGACACCCCACTCATCAGGAACAGTTTGTCGAATTCTCTCAGGTAAACGTTGATAAGGGTATACAATCGTAGGCAGTACTATTTGTCCATCAGCTGAAATTGTAAAAAGCACTGTCATACTTTCTTTGGCTTTTCCTTTATCGACTATGTAGACATTCTTCTCACCTTTTTCAGCAAAAACTTTTCCGGAACATGGACAGGTTTGAAAACCACTCTCATCAGCGTTAAAGATTCTGGAAGGATTATCTAATATGTCCAGTAGATCACATTTGATTAGCTCAGTCATTACTAGACTAAACCAATTTCGTATATCTGACTCTGATACACAAGCACTAGCCTGTGTAACCGCCTCACCAGTTCTCTGAGCTATCCTGGGATGTCGTTTCAGGAAACCTTTTAACCATCCTTTTCCTGGTCTGTTTTCGTTGAATGGAGTCTCTCTAGGATGTTCATTGAGAAAGTTTTGAACGGAATCTAAAATATCGTTTGCATTTCTAGGAAATCCTCTCCTACCCATATCAAACAACCATTCTTCTAAGAGTTTTTCTTCTTCTGTAGTCAAAAAGGGTAATGGTCCAAAATCACTTTTGACGTCTGGGTATTTTAGCTTAAAATGTATTGTCGCTCTAGGTATACCATACTTTTTGGCTGCTGCCCGAACAGGGGTACCTTGTCTTACGTCTTCTAGAGCCTTTTCTAATTGTTCTTTGGTATATTGCGGTACTTTGGGCATGTTGAATCAGTCTGAAAGAAAATAAAAATAGGAATTTAGTTATTGACCACCTTAGATTCAGTAATAAGCCACCCCCCGGACAATAACTGATCCGATGCACTTACAACGCTGAGATTTTGAGAAGACTGTAATGATGCCTCAATAAAGTCGAAAATGCATTAAAAACACTTATTTCGAAAATTCAGTTATTGACCGGGGGTGGCTAATAACTGAATTTCAAACAACCTAAATTTAGTTATTAGCCGGGAATAATTTTCGATGTTAGAATTAGTTCACAAACTTTTAAATCACACTAAATTAACCACTATTCAATTACCAACAGATAAATAAAGAGTTTACAAGGCCAAACCAACAATTTACTGATAAAATAACGGATTTTTAAAACACTTACCTTAATTTTTCCGTAACGAACTCCTGCACTTGTCACATCTTTTTTTGAACTGGGCTCACGAAGAAAATATACGCCATCTAGGTCAACTATTATGAACTTATACGAAAGAAGGATAATTGAACGTGCATTTTTTGTCTTTTTCATTCACGTGCGATTTTCTATTACCTTATTTCGATCATTTTAGTCTCAAGTGGTCAATAACTGTAGGGTGGTCAATAACTGTAGCAATCACCCGTGACTGCTACAGTTATTGACCACTTAAGGAAAAAAAATATTTCTAGGCTCTATAAAAAAATATTCAATAGAGATACAGGTTCCTATCATATACCAAACATAGGGAAATATATCTGAGTAATAGAAAATTAAACAAATGACAATAAAATCAAATATTTATTATTAAAAAAGATTAATTAAATTAAATTTGGCAAGAAATTCAGTTATTGGCCATGAAAACACAGTTATTGTCATACTGAGATACAGTTATTGACCAAGAACAAATAAACATGAAAAAAACATCATAACTTCAAAACGGCTAAACCGATTTTAATAAATCAAATATTACAACACTTAAAAAACATTCAGCTAACAGTTAAATAAAACTTTAATTTAATAGGTTCATTTGTGTTGCGGATACTACAACACATAGAAAAGATAAAAAAGTTAAACTTTGATCACCCTCTTCTGGCATTTGAGGGTAATCATAATAAAAAAATTAAAGAATCTTTAAACATTTTTAAAACTTAACATAGTTAACACCTAATTCTTTCTCTCCTGCTTTTATTACATTTAGAAAATCTTCATTTTCTTGGTCACTGTCTTCATTGTCACACACATCGTCATCATTCTCCATTCGAAAACATTGGTGGCATAGAAAATGATCACCTTCTTCTTGAGGTATATGTATAAGATGTGATTTCGGAATGCATGACCTGTGAAAAGCTTTTCCACATTCGCAACATCGTAATTTTATGCATTTTACCACTCCTTTGCACGCACCACAGGTAGAACTAGGAGTTTTAAGCTTCTTTTTCTTTAACAACTTTTTAACCTTCATTTCTTCCAGTTTCCTCTTTTTATCCTCCTTCTTTTGGTCTCTCTCCAGTTTCTTCTGCCTTTTTTTTTCTTCTATTCTTTGTTTTTCTTTGATTTTGTTTTCTAGAACCTTTTGATACTCAAGTCCTGAAATATGATAAGGTAGCCTTTTAATGTTTCGTTTTCCTTTTCTAGACGGTGTTAATGGTATTTTCAAAAAATCTTTTATATTAGTTGTTGAGCATGATGGTTGGTTTAAGCTACAATAACGTGTATCTGGTACTCCTAGATCTTCCAAAGTGATAAGTTTCTCAACTTGCAGAGCAGTGTCAGTTTTATTAGGTTCATGAGTTGAAAGGCTTTGCGATCTGTCATTGTAAGAGGAATTGATAAGTTTCTCGTTTACATAGGTTTGATGGTCACTATTATTGTTATGTTGTTCGTCCATACTTTCTTGTTCCAAGTTCTTCTCTTGTTCTCTGTCGTATTCTAAAATGTCATCTATAAATCTGCTTTGGTATTCATCATCAGTTAATTCAGGTATTATCGTAGTCTTCAGATATTCTTCTTTCTCTAAATTGTTCACAGAAATTGTCATTTCTAGTTCGGGCTCAATGTTTTCAACTTCCTCACTTCCAATAGCTGTAGTTTCTTCGCCAATGTTCGTTTTTGAATTATAAAATTCCCACATTTGGTAGAGTATGAAAAATGACTCATTGTTCTCCACATCCTGAATAATATTTTTAATATTTCTAAATTTGGTGATCATCTCTGAACCAACAATCTCTGTAAATTTTGAAAATGGCAGTGTTTTATCGGGTTCTTTGTTTGAAATACTCTCTTGAGTGTTTTCTGGTGTGGAAGCAGATTTAGCTATGCATTTAGAATAATCCACAGCATCTGGATTAAATGGGTAGAGGCCACAAGCCCGGAAACCATTGATTATGCACGTAGAACTAATTTTATCCGTAACTTTTTTCAGAACCAATGCAAAATTCTGTTTTGACACTATTTCACCCTCATTTTCTAGCTGCCATTCTCGAACAGCCGTTCTCCAAAACTGTTTTACAGGCCTAAAAAGTGACACATCTGCTGGTTGCAGGATTCTTGTAGAATTTGGATACAGAGCGAATATTTCTATTTGAAGAGAGCGAGCTAGTATACTTAAATCGTATGTTAAATGCGATCTGTGACCATCTACGAACAGCAAAACTGGTAACTGGATATTATTTTTCACTAAAAAAGGATGAAATACATGTTTAATTATATATTCAAACGTGTCTGAAGTCATCCATCCTGAACTACTCGTAGCGACACCCCACTCATCAGGAACAGTTTGTCGAATTCTCTCAGGTAAACGTTGATAAGGGTATACAATCGTAGGCAGTACTATTTGTCCATCAGCTGAAATTGTAAAAAGCACTGTCATACTTTCTTTGGCTTTTCCTTTATCGACTATGTAGACATTCTTCTCACCTTTTTCAGCAAAAACTTTTCCGGAACATGGACAGGTTTGAAAACCACTCTCATCAGCGTTAAAGATTCTGGAAGGATTATCTAATATGTCCAGTAGATCACATTTGATTAGCTCAGTCATTACTAGACTAAACCAATTTCGTATATCTGACTCTGATACACAAGCACTAGCCTGTGTAACCGCCTCACCAGTTCTCTGAGCTATCCTGGGATGTCGTTTCAGGAAACCTTTTAACCATCCTTTTCCTGGTCTGTTTTCGTTGAATGGAGTCTCTCTAGGATGTTCATTGAGAAAGTTTTGAACGGAATCTAAAATATCGTTTGCATTTCTAGGAAATCCTCTCCTACCCATATCAAACAACCATTCTTCTAAGAGTTTTTCTTCTTCTGTAGTCAAAAAGGGTAATGGTCCAAAATCACTTTTGACGTCTGGGTATTTTAGCTTAAAATGTATTGTCGCTCTAGGTATACCATACTTTTTGGCTGCTGCCCGAACAGGGGTACCTTGTCTTACGTCTTCTAGAGCCTTTTCTAATTGTTCTTTGGTATATTGCGGTACTTTGGGCATGTTGAATCAGTCTGAAAGAAAATAAAAATAGGAATTTAGTTATTGACCACCTTAGATTCAGTAATAAGCCACCCCCCGGACAATAACTGATCCGATGCACTTACAACGCTGAGATTTTGAGAAGACTGTAATGATGCCTCAATAAAGTCGAAAATGCATTAAAAACACTTATTTCGAAAATTCAGTTATTGACCGGGGGTGGCTAATAACTGAATTTCAAACAACCTAAATTTAGTTATTAGCCGGGAATAATTTTCGATGTTAGAATTAGTTCACAAACTTTTAAATCACACTAAATTAACCACTATTCAATTACCAACAGATAAATAAAGAGTTTACAAGGCCAAACCAACAATTTACTGATAAAATAACGGATTTTTAAAACACTTACCTTAATTTTTCCGTAACGAACTCCTGCACTTGTCACATCTTTTTTTGAACTGGGCTCACGAAGAAAATATACGCCATCTAGGTCAACTATTATGCACTTATACGAAAGAAGGATAATTGAACGTGCATTTTTTGTCTTTTTCATTCACGTGCGATTTTCTATTACCTTATTTCGATCATTTTAGTCTCAAGTGGTCAATAACTGTAGGGTGGTCAATAACTGTAGCAATCACCCGTGACTGCTACAGTTATTGACCACTTAAGGAAAAAAAATATTTCTAGGCTCTATAAAAAAATATTCAATAGAGATACAGGTTCCTATCATATACCAAACATAGGGAAATATATCTGAGTAATAGAAAATTAAACAAATGACAATAAAATCAAATATTTATTATTAAAAAAGATTAATTAAATTAAATTTGGCAAGAAATTCAGTTATTGGCCATGAAAACACAGTTATTGTCATACTGAGATACAGTTATTGACCAAGAACAAATAAACATGAAAAAAACATCATAACTTCAAAACGGCTAAACCGATTTTAATAAATCAAATATTACAACACTTAAAAAACATTCAGCTAACAGTTAAATAAAACTTTAATTTAATAGGTTCATTTGTGTTGCGGATACTACAACACATAGAAAAGATAAAAAAGTTAAACTTTGATCACCCTCTTCTGGCATTTGAGGGTAATCATAATAAAAAAATTAAAGAATCTTTAAACATTTTTAAAACTTAACATAGTTAACACCTAATTCTTTCTCTCCTGCTTTTATTACATTTAGAAAATCTTCATTTTCTTGGTCACTGTCTTCATTGTCACACACATCGTCATCATTCTCCATTCGAAAACATTGGTGGCATAGAAAATGATCACCTTCTTCTTGAGGTATATGTATAAGATGTGATTTCGGAATGCATGACCTGTGAAAAGCTTTTCCACATTCGCAACATCGTAATTTTATGCATTTTACCACTCCTTTGCACGCACCACAGGTAGAACTAGGAGTTTTAAGCTTCTTTTTCTTTAACAACTTTTTAACCTTCATTTCTTCCAGTTTCCTCTTTTTATCCTCCTTCTTTTGGTCTCTCTCCAGTTTCTTCTGCCTTTTTTTTTCTTCTATTCTTTGTTTTTCTTTGATTTTGTTTTCTAGAACCTTTTGATACTCAAGTCCTGAAATATGATAAGGTAGCCTTTTAATGTTTCGTTTTCCTTTTCTAGACGGTGTTAATGGTATTTTCAAAAAATCTTTTATATTAGTTGTTGAGCATGATGGTTGGTTTAAGCTACAATAACGTGTATCTGGTACTCCTAGATCTTCCAAAGTGATAAGTTTCTCAACTTGCAGAGCAGTGTCAGTTTTATTAGGTTCATGAGTTGAAAGGCTTTGCGATCTGTCATTGTAAGAGGAATTGATAAGTTTCTCGTTTACATAGGTTTGATGGTCACTATTATTGTTATGTTGTTCGTCCATACTTTCTTGTTCCAAGTTCTTCTCTTGTTCTCTGTCGTATTCTAAAATGTCATCTATAAATCTGCTTTGGTATTCATCATCAGTTAATTCAGGTATTATCGTAGTCTTCAGATATTCTTCTTTCTCTAAATTGTTCACAGAAATTGTCATTTCTAGTTCGGGCTCAATGTTTTCAACTTCCTCACTTCCAATAGCTGTAGTTTCTTCGCCAATGTTCGTTTTTGAATTATAAAATTCCCACATTTGGTAGAGTATGAAAAATGACTCATTGTTCTCCACATCCTGAATAATATTTTTAATATTTCTAAATTTGGTGATCATCTCTGAACCAACAATCTCTGTAAATTTTGAAAATGGCAGTGTTTTATCGGGTTCTTTGTTTGAAATACTCTCTTGAGTGTTTTCTGGTGTGGAAGCAGATTTAGCTATGCATTTAGAATAATCCACAGCATCTGGATTAAATGGGTAGAGGCCACAAGCCCGGAAACCATTGATTATGCACGTAGAACTAATTTTATCCGTAACTTTTTTCAGAACCAATGCAAAATTCTGTTTTGACACTATTTCACCCTCATTTTCTAGCTGCCATTCTCGAACAGCCGTTCTCCAAAACTGTTTTACAGGCCTAAAAAGTGACACATCTGCTGGTTGCAGGATTCTTGTAGAATTTGGATACAGAGCGAATATTTCTATTTGAAGAGAGCGAGCTAGTATACTTAAATCGTATGTTAAATGCGATCTGTGACCATCTACGAACAGCAAAACTGGTAACTGGATATTATTTTTCACTAAAAAAGGATGAAATACATGTTTAATTATATATTCAAACGTGTCTGAAGTCATCCATCCTGAACTACTCGTAGCGACACCCCACTCATCAGGAACAGTTTGTCGAATTCTCTCAGGTAAACGTTGATAAGGGTATACAATCGTAGGCAGTACTATTTGTCCATCAGCTGAAATTGTAAAAAGCACTGTCATACTTTCTTTGGCTTTTCCTTTATCGACTATGTAAACATTCTTCTCACCTTTTTCAGCAAAAACTTTTCCGGAACATGGACAGGTTTGAAAACCACTCTCATCAGCGTTAAAGATTCTGGAAGGATTATCTAATATGTCCAGTAGATCACATTTGATTAGCTCAGTCATTACTAGACTAAACCAATTTCGTATATCTGACTCTGATACACAAGCACTAGCCTGTGTAACCGCCTCACCAGTTCTCTGAGCTATCCTGGGATGTCGTTTCAGGAAACCTTTTAACCATCCTTTTCCTGGTCTGTTTTCGTTGAATGGAGTCTCTCTAGGATGTTCATTGAGAAAGTTTTGAACGGAATCTAAAATATCGTTTGCATTTCTAGGAAATCCTCTCCTACCCATATCAAACAACCATTCTTCTAAGAGTTTTTCTTCTTCTGTAGTCAAAAAGGGTAATGGTCCAAAATCACTTTTGACGTCTGGGTATTTTAGCTTAAAATGTATTGTCGCTCTAGGTATACCATACTTTTTGGCTGCTGCCCGAACAGGGGTACCTTGTCTTACGTCTTCTAGAGCCTTTTCTAATTGTTCTTTGGTATATTGCGGTACTTTGGGCATGTTGAATCAGTCTGAAAGAAAATAAAAATAGGAATTTAGTTATTGACCACCTTAGATTCAGTAATAAGCCACCCCCCGGACAATAACTGATCCGATGCACTTACAACGCTGAGATTTTGAGAAGACTGTAATGATGCCTCAATAAAGTCGAAAATGCATTAAAAACACTTATTTCGAAAATTCAGTTATTGACCGGGGGTGGCTAATAACTGAATTTCAAACAACCTAAATTTAGTTATTAGCCGGGAATAATTTTCGATGTTAGAATTAGTTCACAAACTTTTAAATCACACTAAATTAACCACTATTCAATTACCAACAGATAAATAAAGAGTTTACAAGGCCAAACCAACAATTTACTGATAAAATAACGGATTTTTAAAACACTTACCTTAATTTTTCCGTAACGAACTCCTGCACTTGTCACATCTTTTTTTGAACTGGGCTCACGAAGAAAATATACGCCATCTAGGTCAACTATTATGAACTTATACGAAAGAAGGATAATTGAACGTGCATTTTTTGTCTTTTTCATTCACGTGCGATTTTCTATTACCTTATTTCGATCATTTTAGTCTCAAGTGGTCAATAACTGTAGGGTGGTCAATAACTGTAGCAATCACCCGTGACTGCTACAGTTATTGACCACTTAAGGAAAAAAAATATTTCTAGGCTCTATAAAAAAATATTCAATAGAGATACAGGTTCCTATCATATACCAAACATAGGGAAATATATCTGAGTAATAGAAAATTAAACAAATGACAATAAAATCAAATATTTATTATTAAAAAAGATTAATTAAATTAAATTTGGCAAGAAATTCAGTTATTGGCCATGAAAACACAGTTATTGTCATACTGAGATACAGTTATTGACCAAGAACAAATAAACATGAAAAAAACATCATAACTTCAAAACGGCTAAACCGATTTTAATAAATCAAATATTACAACACTTAAAAAACATTCAGCTAACAGTTAAATAAAACTTTAATTTAATAGGTTCATTTGTGTTGCGGATACTACAACACATAGAAAAGATAAAAAAGTTAAACTTTGATCACCCTCTTCTGGCATTTGAGGGTAATCATAATAAAAAAATTAAAGAATCTTTAAACATTTTTAAAACTTAACATAGTTAACACCTAATTCTTTCTCTCCTGCTTTTATTACATTTAGAAAATCTTCATTTTCTTGGTCACTGTCTTCATTGTCACACACATCGTCATCATTCTCCATTCGAAAACATTGGTGGCATAGAAAATGATCACCTTCTTCTTGAGGTATATGTATAAGATGTGATTTCGGAATGCATGACCTGTGAAAAGCTTTTCCACATTCGCAACATCGTAATTTTATGCATTTTACCACTCCTTTGCACGCACCACAGGTAGAACTAGGAGTTTTAAGCTTCTTTTTCTTTAACAACTTTTTAACCTTCATTTCTTCCAGTTTCCTCTTTTTATCCTCCTTCTTTTGGTCTCTCTCCAGTTTCTTCTGCCTTTTTTTTTCTTCTATTCTTTGTTTTTCTTTGATTTTGTTTTCTAGAACCTTTTGATACTCAAGTCCTGAAATATGATAAGGTAGCCTTTTAATGTTTCGTTTTCCTTTTCTAGACGGTGTTAATGGTATTTTCAAAAAATCTTTTATATTAGTTGTTGAGCATGATGGTTGGTTTAAGCTACAATAACGTGTATCTGGTACTCCTAGATCTTCCAAAGTGATAAGTTTCTCAACTTGCAGAGCAGTGTCAGTTTTATTAGGTTCATGAGTTGAAAGGCTTTGCGATCTGTCATTGTAAGAGGAATTGATAAGTTTCTCGTTTACATAGGTTTGATGGTCACTATTATTGTTATGTTGTTCGTCCATACTTTCTTGTTCCAAGTTCTTCTCTTGTTCTCTGTCGTATTCTAAAATGTCATCTATAAATCTGCTTTGGTATTCATCATCAGTTAATTCAGGTATTATCGTAGTCTTCAGATATTCTTCTTTCTCTAAATTGTTCACAGAAATTGTCATTTCTAGTTCGGGCTCAATGTTTTCAACTTCCTCACTTCCAATAGCTGTAGTTTCTTCGCCAATGTTCGTTTTTGAATTATAAAATTCCCACATTTGGTAGAGTATGAAAAATGACTCATTGTTCTCCACATCCTGAATAATATTTTTAATATTTCTAAATTTGGTGATCATCTCTGAACCAACAATCTCTGTAAATTTTGAAAATGGCAGTGTTTTATCGGGTTCTTTGTTTGAAATACTCTCTTGAGTGTTTTCTGGTGTGGAAGCAGATTTAGCTATGCATTTAGAATAATCCACAGCATCTGGATTAAATGGGTAGAGGCCACAAGCCCGGAAACCATTGATTATGCACGTAGAACTAATTTTATCCGTAACTTTTTTCAGAACCAATGCAAAATTCTGTTTTGACACTATTTCACCCTCATTTTCTAGCTGCCATTCTCGAACAGCCGTTCTCCAAAACTGTTTTACAGGCCTAAAAAGTGACACATCTGCTGGTTGCAGGATTCTTGTAGAATTTGGATACAGAGCGAATATTTCTATTTGAAGAGAGCGAGCTAGTATACTTAAATCGTATGTTAAATGCGATCTGTGACCATCTACGAACAGCAAAACTGGTAACTGGATATTATTTTTCACTAAAAAAGGATGAAATACATGTTTAATTATATATTCAAACGTGTCTGAAGTCATCCATCCTGAACTACTCGTAGCGACACCCCACTCATCAGGAACAGTTTGTCGAATTCTCTCAGGTAAACGTTGATAAGGGTATACAATCGTAGGCAGTACTATTTGTCCATCAGCTGAAATTGTAAAAAGCACTGTCATACTTTCTTTGGCTTTTCCTTTATCGACTATGTAAACATTCTTCTCACCTTTTTCAGCAAAAACTTTTCCGGAACATGGACAGGTTTGAAAACCACTCTCATCAGCGTTAAAGATTCTGGAAGGATTATCTAATATGTCCAGTAGATCACATTTGATTAGCTCAGTCATTACTAGACTAAACCAATTTCGTATATCTGACTCTGATACACAAGCACTAGCCTGTGTAACCGCCTCACCAGTTCTCTGAGCTATCCTGGGATGTCGTTTCAGGAAACCTTTTAACCATCCTTTTCCTGGTCTGTTTTCGTTGAATGGAGTCTCTCTAGGATGTTCATTGAGAAAGTTTTGAACGGAATCTAAAATATCGTTTGCATTTCTAGGAAATCCTCTCCTACCCATATCAAACAACCATTCTTCTAAGAGTTTTTCTTCTTCTGTAGTCAAAAAGGGTAATGGTCCAAAATCACTTTTGACGTCTGGGTATTTTAGCTTAAAATGTATTGTCGCTCTAGGTATACCATACTTTTTGGCTGCTGCCCGAACAGGGGTACCTTGTCTTACGTCTTCTAGAGCCTTTTCTAATTGTTCTTTGGTATATTGCGGTACTTTGGGCATGTTGAATCAGTCTGAAAGAAAATAAAAATAGGAATTTAGTTATTGACCACCTTAGATTCAGTAATAAGCCACCCCCCGGACAATAACTGATCCGATGCACTTACAACGCTGAGATTTTGAGAAGACTGTAATGATGCCTCAATAAAGTCGAAAATGCATTAAAAACACTTATTTCGAAAATTCAGTTATTGACCGGGGGTGGCTAATAACTGAATTTCAAACAACCTAAATTTAGTTATTAGCCGGGAATAATTTTCGATGTTAGAATTAGTTCACAAACTTTTAAATCACACTAAATTAACCACTATTCAATTACCAACAGATAAATAAAGAGTTTACAAGGCCAAACCAACAATTTACTGATAAAATAACGGATTTTTAAAACACTTACCTTAATTTTTCCGTAACGAACTCCTGCACTTGTCACATCTTTTTTTGAACTGGGCTCACGAAGAAAATATACGCCATCTAGGTCAACTATTATGAACTTATACGAAAGAAGGATAATTGAACGTGCATTTTTTGTCTTTTTCATTCACGTGCGATTTTCTATTACCTTATTTCGATCATTTTAGTCTCAAGTGGTCAATAACTGTAGGGTGGTCAATAACTGTAGCAATCACCCGTGACTGCTACAGTTATTGACCACTTAAGGAAAAAAAATATTTCTAGGCTCTATAAAAAAATATTCAATAGAGATACAGGTTCCTATCATATACCAAACATAGGGAAATATATCTGAGTAATAGAAAATTAAACAAATGACAATAAAATCAAATATTTATTATTAAAAAAGATTAATTAAATTAAATTTGGCAAGAAATTCAGTTATTGGCCATGAAAACACAGTTATTGTCATACTGAGATACAGTTATTGACCAAGAACAAATAAACATGAAAAAAACATCATAACTTCAAAACGGCTAAACCGATTTTAATAAATCAAATATTACAACACTTAAAAAACATTCAGCTAACAGTTAAATAAAACTTTAATTTAATAGGTTCATTTGTGTTGCGGATACTACAACACATAGAAAAGATAAAAAAGTTAAACTTTGATCACCCTCTTCTGGCATTTGAGGGTAATCATAATAAAAAAATTAAAGAATCTTTAAACATTTTTAAAACTTAACATAGTTAACACCTAATTCTTTCTCTCCTGCTTTTATTACATTTAGAAAATCTTCATTTTCTTGGTCACTGTCTTCATTGTCACACACATCGTCATCATTCTCCATTCGAAAACATTGGTGGCATAGAAAATGATCACCTTCTTCTTGAGGTATATGTATAAGATGTGATTTCGGAATGCATGACCTGTGAAAAGCTTTTCCACATTCGCAACATCGTAATTTTATGCATTTTACCACTCCTTTGCACGCACCACAGGTAGAACTAGGAGTTTTAAGCTTCTTTTTCTTTAACAACTTTTTAACCTTCATTTCTTCCAGTTTCCTCTTTTTATCCTCCTTCTTTTGGTCTCTCTCCAGTTTCTTCTGCCTTTTTTTTTCTTCTATTCTTTGTTTTTCTTTGATTTTGTTTTCTAGAACCTTTTGATACTCAAGTCCTGAAATATGATAAGGTAGCCTTTTAATGTTTCGTTTTCCTTTTCTAGACGGTGTTAATGGTATTTTCAAAAAATCTTTTATATTAGTTGTTGAGCATGATGGTTGGTTTAAGCTACAATAACGTGTATCTGGTACTCCTAGATCTTCCAAAGTGATAAGTTTCTCAACTTGCAGAGCAGTGTCAGTTTTATTAGGTTCATGAGTTGAAAGGCTTTGCGATCTGTCATTGTAAGAGGAATTGATAAGTTTCTCGTTTACATAGGTTTGATGGTCACTATTATTGTTATGTTGTTCGTCCATACTTTCTTGTTCCAAGTTCTTCTCTTGTTCTCTGTCGTATTCTAAAATGTCATCTATAAATCTGCTTTGGTATTCATCATCAGTTAATTCAGGTATTATCGTAGTCTTCAGATATTCTTCTTTCTCTAAATTGTTCACAGAAATTGTCATTTCTAGTTCGGGCTCAATGTTTTCAACTTCCTCACTTCCAATAGCTGTAGTTTCTTCGCCAATGTTCGTTTTTGAATTATAAAATTCCCACATTTGGTAGAGTATGAAAAATGACTCATTGTTCTCCACATCCTGAATAATATTTTTAATATTTCTAAATTTGGTGATCATCTCTGAACCAACAATCTCTGTAAATTTTGAAAATGGCAGTGTTTTATCGGGTTCTTTGTTTGAAATACTCTCTTGAGTGTTTTCTGGTGTGGAAGCAGATTTAGCTATGCATTTAGAATAATCCACAGCATCTGGATTAAATGGGTAGAGGCCACAAGCCCGGAAACCATTGATTATGCACGTAGAACTAATTTTATCCGTAACTTTTTTCAGAACCAATGCAAAATTCTGTTTTGACACTATTTCACCCTCATTTTCTAGCTGCCATTCTCGAACAGCCGTTCTCCAAAACTGTTTTACAGGCCTAAAAAGTGACACATCTGCTGGTTGCAGGATTCTTGTAGAATTTGGATACAGAGCGAATATTTCTATTTGAAGAGAGCGAGCTAGTATACTTAAATCGTATGTTAAATGCGATCTGTGACCATCTACGAACAGCAAAACTGGTAACTGGATATTATTTTTCACTAAAAAAGGATGAAATACATGTTTAATTATATATTCAAACGTGTCTGAAGTCATCCATCCTGAACTACTCGTAGCGACACCCCACTCATCAGGAACAGTTTGTCGAATTCTCTCAGGTAAACGTTGATAAGGGTATACAATCGTAGGCAGTACTATTTGTCCATCAGCTGAAATTGTAAAAAGCACTGTCATACTTTCTTTGGCTTTTCCTTTATCGACTATGTAGACATTCTTCTCACCTTTTTCAGCAAAAACTTTTCCGGAACATGGACAGGTTTGAAAACCACTCTCATCAGCGTTAAAGATTCTGGAAGGATTATCTAATATGTCCAGTAGATCACATTTGATTAGCTCAGTCATTACTAGACTAAACCAATTTCGTATATCTGACTCTGATACACAAGCACTAGCCTGTGTAACCGCCTCACCAGTTCTCTGAGCTATCCTGGGATGTCGTTTCAGGAAACCTTTTAACCATCCTTTTCCTGGTCTGTTTTCGTTGAATGGAGTCTCTCTAGGATGTTCATTGAGAAAGTTTTGAACGGAATCTAAAATATCGTTTGCATTTCTAGGAAATCCTCTCCTACCCATATCAAACAACCATTCTTCTAAGAGTTTTTCTTCTTCTGTAGTCAAAAAGGGTAATGGTCCAAAATCACTTTTGACGTCTGGGTATTTTAGCTTAAAATGTATTGTCGCTCTAGGTATACCATACTTTTTGGCTGCTGCCCGAACAGGGGTACCTTGTCTTACGTCTTCTAGAGCCTTTTCTAATTGTTCTTTGGTATATTGCGGTACTTTGGGCATGTTGAATCAGTCTGAAAGAAAATAAAAATAGGAATTTAGTTATTGACCACCTTAGATTCAGTAATAAGCCACCCCCCGGACAATAACTGATCCGATGCACTTACAACGCTGAGATTTTGAGAAGACTGTAATGATGCCTCAATAAAGTCGAAAATGCATTAAAAACACTTATTTCGAAAATTCAGTTATTGACCGGGGGTGGCTAATAACTGAATTTCAAACAACCTAAATTTAGTTATTAGCCGGGAATAATTTTCGATGTTAGAATTAGTTCACAAACTTTTAAATCACACTAAATTAACCACTATTCAATTACCAACAGATAAATAAAGAGTTTACAAGGCCAAACCAACAATTTACTGATAAAATAACGGATTTTTAAAACACTTACCTTAATTTTTCCGTAACGAACTCCTGCACTTGTCACATCTTTTTTTGAACTGGGCTCACGAAGAAAATATACGCCATCTAGGTCAACTATTATGAACTTATACGAAAGAAGGATAATTGAACGTGCATTTTTTGTCTTTTTCATTCACGTGCGATTTTCTATTACCTTATTTCGATCATTTTAGTCTCAAGTGGTCAATAACTGTAGGGTGGTCAATAACTGTAGCAATCACCCGTGACTGCTACAGTTATTGACCACTTAAGGAAAAAAAATATTTCTAGGCTCTATAAAAAAATATTCAATAGAGATACAGGTTCCTATCATATACCAAACATAGGGAAATATATCTGAGTAATAGAAAATTAAACAAATGACAATAAAATCAAATATTTATTATTAAAAAAGATTAATTAAATTAAATTTGGCAAGAAATTCAGTTATTGGCCATGAAAACACAGTTATTGTCATACTGAGATACAGTTATTGACCAAGAACAAATAAACATGAAAAAAACATCATAACTTCAAAACGGCTAAACCGATTTTAATAAATCAAATATTACAACACTTAAAAAACATTCAGCTAACAGTTAAATAAAACTTTAATTTAATAGGTTCATTTGTGTTGCGGATACTACAACACATAGAAAAGATAAAAAAGTTAAACTTTGATCACCCTCTTCTGGCATTTGAGGGTAATCATAATAAAAAAATTAAAGAATCTTTAAACATTTTTAAAACTTAACATAGTTAACACCTAATTCTTTCTCTCCTGCTTTTATTACATTTAGAAAATCTTCATTTTCTTGGTCACTGTCTTCATTGTCACACACATCGTCATCATTCTCCATTCGAAAACATTGGTGGCATAGAAAATGATCACCTTCTTCTTGAGGTATATGTATAAGATGTGATTTCGGAATGCATGACCTGTGAAAAGCTTTTCCACATTCGCAACATCGTAATTTTATGCATTTTACCACTCCTTTGCACGCACCACAGGTAGAACTAGGAGTTTTAAGCTTCTTTTTCTTTAACAACTTTTTAACCTTCATTTCTTCCAGTTTCCTCTTTTTATCCTCCTTCTTTTGGTCTCTCTCCAGTTTCTTCTGCCTTTTTTTTTCTTCTATTCTTTGTTTTTCTTTGATTTTGTTTTCTAGAACCTTTTGATACTCAAGTCCTGAAATATGATAAGGTAGCCTTTTAATGTTTCGTTTTCCTTTTCTAGACGGTGTTAATGGTATTTTCAAAAAATCTTTTATATTAGTTGTTGAGCATGATGGTTGGTTTAAGCTACAATAACGTGTATCTGGTACTCCTAGATCTTCCAAAGTGATAAGTTTCTCAACTTGCAGAGCAGTGTCAGTTTTATTAGGTTCATGAGTTGAAAGGCTTTGCGATCTGTCATTGTAAGAGGAATTGATAAGTTTCTCGTTTACATAGGTTTGATGGTCACTATTATTGTTATGTTGTTCGTCCATACTTTCTTGTTCCAAGTTCTTCTCTTGTTCTCTGTCGTATTCTAAAATGTCATCTATAAATCTGCTTTGGTATTCATCATCAGTTAATTCAGGTATTATCGTAGTCTTCAGATATTCTTCTTTCTCTAAATTGTTCACAGAAATTGTCATTTCTAGTTCGGGCTCAATGTTTTCAACTTCCTCACTTCCAATAGCTGTAGTTTCTTCGCCAATGTTCGTTTTTGAATTATAAAATTCCCACATTTGGTAGAGTATGAAAAATGACTCATTGTTCTCCACATCCTGAATAATATTTTTAATATTTCTAAATTTGGTGATCATCTCTGAACCAACAATCTCTGTAAATTTTGAAAATGGCAGTGTTTTATCGGGTTCTTTGTTTGAAATACTCTCTTGAGTGTTTTCTGGTGTGGAAGCAGATTTAGCTATGCATTTAGAATAATCCACAGCATCTGGATTAAATGGGTAGAGGCCACAAGCCCGGAAACCATTGATTATGCACGTAGAACTAATTTTATCCGTAACTTTTTTCAGAACCAATGCAAAATTCTGTTTTGACACTATTTCACCCTCATTTTCTAGCTGCCATTCTCGAACAGCCGTTCTCCAAAACTGTTTTACAGGCCTAAAAAGTGACACATCTGCTGGTTGCAGGATTCTTGTAGAATTTGGATACAGAGCGAATATTTCTATTTGAAGAGAGCGAGCTAGTATACTTAAATCGTATGTTAAATGCGATCTGTGACCATCTACGAACAGCAAAACTGGTAACTGGATATTATTTTTCACTAAAAAAGGATGAAATACATGTTTAATTATATATTCAAACGTGTCTGAAGTCATCCATCCTGAACTACTCGTAGCGACACCCCACTCATCAGGAACAGTTTGTCGAATTCTCTCAGGTAAACGTTGATAAGGGTATACAATCGTAGGCAGTACTATTTGTCCATCAGCTGAAATTGTAAAAAGCACTGTCATACTTTCTTTGGCTTTTCCTTTATCGACTATGTAGACATTCTTCTCACCTTTTTCAGCAAAAACTTTTCCGGAACATGGACAGGTTTGAAAACCACTCTCATCAGCGTTAAAGATTCTGGAAGGATTATCTAATATGTCCAGTAGATCACATTTGATTAGCTCAGTCATTACTAGACTAAACCAATTTCGTATATCTGACTCTGATACACAAGCACTAGCCTGTGTAACCGCCTCACCAGTTCTCTGAGCTATCCTGGGATGTCGTTTCAGGAAACCTTTTAACCATCCTTTTCCTGGTCTGTTTTCGTTGAATGGAGTCTCTCTAGGATGTTCATTGAGAAAGTTTTGAACGGAATCTAAAATATCGTTTGCATTTCTAGGAAATCCTCTCCTACCCATATCAAACAACCATTCTTCTAAGAGTTTTTCTTCTTCTGTAGTCAAAAAGGGTAATGGTCCAAAATCACTTTTGACGTCTGGGTATTTTAGCTTAAAATGTATTGTCGCTCTAGGTATACCATACTTTTTGGCTGCTGCCCGAACAGGGGTACCTTGTCTTACGTCTTCTAGAGCCTTTTCTAATTGTTCTTTGGTATATTGCGGTACTTTGGGCATGTTGAATCAGTCTGAAAGAAAATAAAAATAGGAATTTAGTTATTGACCACCTTAGATTCAGTAATAAGCCACCCCCCGGACAATAACTGATCCGATGCACTTACAACGCTGAGATTTTGAGAAGACTGTAATGATGCCTCAATAAAGTCGAAAATGCATTAAAAACACTTATTTCGAAAATTCAGTTATTGACCGGGGGTGGCTAATAACTGAATTTCAAACAACCTAAATTTAGTTATTAGCCGGGAATAATTTTCGATGTTAGAATTAGTTCACAAACTTTTAAATCACACTAAATTAACCACTATTCAATTACCAACAGATAAATAAAGAGTTTACAAGGCCAAACCAACAATTTACTGATAAAATAACGGATTTTTAAAACACTTACCTTAATTTTTCCGTAACGAACTCCTGCACTTGTCACATCTTTTTTTGAACTGGGCTCACGAAGAAAATATACGCCATCTAGGTCAACTATTATGAACTTATACGAAAGAAGGATAATTGAACGTGCATTTTTTGTCTTTTTCATTCACGTGCGATTTTCTATTACCTTATTTCGATCATTTTAGTCTCAAGTGGTCAATAACTGTAGGGTGGTCAATAACTGTAGCAATCACCCTACTTATAACTATAGTATTATACTACTATAGTATTATTTGTAAGTTCAAGAACTGCATCACCGGTGGACCTGTTCCTTGGATTTGACAGGTTCTTGCTTACCCTTCCTTATAGTAATGATTACTTTGTTGGTACTCAGGCGGGAGCGTTCCAGCCGTTCTTCCGCGCGCACTCGCACATCGAGACCAAGCGGCGCGAGCCCTGGCTGTACGAGCGGCCCACCACCGCGCTCATACGCGACGCCGTGCGCCGCCGATACGCGCTCATCGACTTCTGGTACGTACCGTATATATGTACATATACAAGCGGCGCGAGCCCTGGCTGTACGAGCGAACGTAGCCTATGGACAATTACAAAACAATAAGTATCGCTCATGCCCTATAAAAAGAAGGTTATTCATTTTTGAAGAATATACAGGGTTATTTGAAAAAAACAAACATCCTCACAGGACTAGATAGCTAACATCATAAGCAACAACTTTTGTTCTACGAGTTCTGCCATAACTCAATACATGAAAAAAAAAATATATTTCAAGTTTCTGTTGTACGACATACGAATTGTTTACAGGTATATTGTTTATAGTTTACAGGGTTTAACAAATAACCCTGTATAATACTTAAAAAAAATATCCCGACTTTTGGGTGCTTTAGAGTAGGGAGTTTTTTAATTTGAGATATCTATTGCGTCTTCTTACTTCATTATATTTTGTATCGCTAAGTTGTCTATTTTACAATATCGTAATTAAATATTATCTGTTTAGGTACACGTTGTTCTACGAGCACACCATCGACGGTCTGCCTGTGATGCGGCCTCTGTTCCAAGAGTATCCCACTGAGGAGGATACCTTCACCATCGATGATGAATACCTGCTCGGTAAGTTAACAAAATGTTATATAGCATAATTATTATTACTATTATTATAGCTCTCGCCTCTTTCGACTAATGATCGGTAAGACTGTTGAGCAAGAAGTTTTAGCTCCGATTCCTAGGTCGAGCAAACTGTTGGGTTTTTTTATGAAATTCTTAACTGGTTGTTGACAAAAGGCTCGTCCCCTATTACATGGGGCCCAAAAAACATACCAGTGAAATGTGGGTGTACATTAGTACACCACTACCTAATTCTTTGGGGATGATTACATAGAGGGTCATTTTTGTATCATCATCCAAATTTTTTGTATTAATACATTTGTATTGAAGATCAACATACTGAAATTTGGACGGTGATTAAAAAGTAGCCCTGTATATGCTTCTAAAATCGCTGATTCAATTGTAGGCAACAAGCTGTTAGTGCGTCCAGTGGTGGAGCCAGGAGTGTCCAACGTGAAGGTGTACCTGCCGGGCGCCGCCTCGCGCACGCTGTGGTACGACGTGGACACGTACCACGCGCACCACGCCAACGGGTACTTCACCGTGGACGTCACGCTGTCCAAGGTATGTGGCTAGGCACAGGACTGGACAACCTAGGTCTCCGGCCTCCATGAGCTGTAATCAGCGGGCGAATGTGACTAGGGGAGTCCGCGGCCCGACCTGAGTATAGCCCCAAGTAAACGAAGGATGCGAGACGAGCGATGCCTCGCTCTTAGCCGGGGTCCAGCGACCAGAGCTGGACCGAAGCCCGCCGGGGTTGTGGTGCATGCTTTTGCGAATCCTATGGTCCCGGCAATAGGGCTGGTAGCGCGTTGACGGGTGCGGTTTTTTAGTCAGTAAACGCTCACGCTGGCGGAGTCCGACACACCCCGTCGCAACCCCAGGCTACGGGACGGTAATGGATTATTCCGTACTTAAAAAGAGGACTAAACAACGTGATAATAGGATTGATCCGATAGTTTTTACTAGAAGATTCGATGGTTTTTCAATGTGTGAGTTTTCCAATTCCAAACTGTGTTTTTTTTTGATGATATTACTGCAATCTGTTTCTTCGAACATTCAGCATAAGGTCAGGAATTTAAAATTTTGTCTTGTAGGGTAGCCAGTCCAGCGACATGCACCCTTTATTTATGTTGTAACTGTGTTTAGACTATGTTTATTTTTTTTATTGACAAGAAGCTAAGACTATATTGTATCTGCTCTAGATCCCGGTGTTCCAACGCGGCGGCACCATCATACCGCGCAAGGAGCGCGTGCGGCGCTCGTCCGCCCTCATGGCCGACGATCCCTACACACTCGTCGTCGCGCTCGATGTTAATGTGAGTTTTATACCTTTATAATACCCACTATATAGGGTAAAACACCCATTTATTGGCACTTTAAGGAGTAGCTTGTATAAAACATTAAAATTAGGCATGTCTTTTTAATTTTAACAAGGTTATGAGTATCCATATTGGTTAAATACACATAGAAGATTGATTATATGTACTTTTTATTTCAATTTAAAGTAGATTATTCCATAGTTTTTATGTTATAAAGAAATGTCTCAAAAAACCAAATATTGGCATAGGTAACCCTTTTATTGGCAGTTAAAATTACCTATTATTGGCCCCTCATTCATTTTGTGGGTATACACTTAAATGAGTAGAAGACAATATTACAGCTATTCTAAATTCTAGGGCTTTAATTAATATAATATATAGATATAGGTATATTTGCGTAGGAACATTAATTAGTTCAAAAATATTAGAAAGAAAGTCAGAGGTAGGCATTTTTTTGAAAGAGTTATTCTTCTTAAATAATTAGTAATAAAAAATCAGTCATAAATCATGTAACTAGGTAATTTTAAGTCATTCATCTTCGATTAGTCTTCCATTTCAGATAAAAGTTTTTCAACACAAGTATATCATTAAGGATTTACGCTTAAAGCATACTTTCCTCTGTATACACAATACGCCTCACCTTTACTGATTTTACTTTTACATAATTTCTCGTCCTTAGTTTCATGTTATTTAACTGAAACGAATATCAATGTTACCATTCATGAACACAACAGAATTATCAATTATTGATACATGCCAATAAAAAGATCTAACCTCATTGGCAGGGGCCAATAAAAGGTTAACGGCATATTTTAGATACCAAATGTTAGCACGGTTAACAAATATGAAAATCGCCATTAATGTAATATTTTATTTACGGCTAAAATAAGATTAAGCACTCTTAAATCACATGAAATAACATTTGTAGTCAAAATTCAAAAGATCAACTAATATACACAAGAATAAAATTAGTCTTACCTTAACAAAAAATCAAAATTTTATTTATTTTTTCCACAAACGTTCAGACACGTCACTTAATTTTTTATGGAGGCACCATATAGAAAATACATCTGTTTCTATGCTGGCAGGGCAATAGAGTATAAAACTACCGATGTTTTCCTATTTGAAAAAATATGTTTTGCGTTCTGATAATCTTAATATAGTTAAAATAGTGTAAGGTGCCAATAAATTGGTAGGGTGCCAACATTAGGGTAGTTTACCCTATACCCCCATTCTAATATTATAAATGCGAAAGTGTGCATGTCTTTTGTTCAGACGCGGATCTGGTTTTTAAACTTGGTGGGAGGGAGGAATTATCGAGAATAGTCAAGTGACCTAAAATAAATATGTCATCTCACTGTAATTTATTGGAACGAAGTTCCTTATCGCGTGTTGGGAAAGGGGGCTAGACGGAAAAATTAAGACGAAAAGTTGTAACGACACTCTTTGCTATAGCTAGCTATTGTAAAAAAAAATACAATTTTATTACAATTCCTTCACTTCGTTCCATCCGGGTGTCCCTTGACAACTCTCAAGTTTTTTATTTAACAAGTATGAACTGTAGAAGTTGGGATGACAGTTATCTAGATATAACGCGATATTTCTAATTAAAATGACTAATTTCTGGTCGATTAACCCAGCTAAACGGCGGCACACACTGTATAAATAAATAATGTTTATGTATTACAGGGCACAGCCGAAGGTTCGTTGTACATCGACGACGGAGAAACATACGAGTACTTGAACAACAAACATATCTACGCCAAGTTCGCTTTTGATTCAAAAGCCATGACGTACTCGTGAGTAAACTTATTATATTACAGACGACTTTGCAATAAGCACTCAAACTGTATAAAGCATAAAGTTGAATTTGCATTGTAACTTGAATAGTTTTTGTTTATGACACAGTATCGGTGCTGCTTGTAAATTACTTTTAATAAACTACACATTGAATATATTTAAGATATGTAAATTTATCAACGACACTGGAAAAAGACTAGGACTCAACGTCAACGTACTACGTTTTGGGATTGAAAACAATATTGCTTTCAATCCCAAAACGTAGGGATTAAAGTAATATTAATATATCGCGATAAAATTCGTAAAATGCAGTTTTATATCAATGTCTGATATTCGCGTGAGTGTAATAACTCAATATGTTAAAAATAATTTCCAGTCTCAATCAATTCATTCTTACATAGACTCAAAAGTAACTTCATATAACAAAAAAAAATTGTCTACAGCTTCATACACGAAAACGCAAACTACCCGACCCGGTCATGGGTCGAGCGCATCGTCATCGCCGGCATTAAGACACCTCCAAAGAGCGCCAAACTCCAGCAGGGCGACAAGCAGACATCCCTGCAGATGACGTGGCACAAGGGCAATGATGTACTGGTGGTGAGGAAGCCAGCTGCCAGCATGGCACAGCCCTGGAGAATCACGTTTAGTTACTAGGTACAATTAGATTACTCAGACTAAGTGTAGGGACGTGGGTAGATACCGTACTGAGGCTTTAAATTAGAACTTAAAATACAACTAGGTTAGGTTAATGAATAAAATTAATAAAAAATTAAAAAAATGAATAAAACGCGTTATAAATCAGATATGATTTTGTAAAGATAATGTAAACGTCGTGACCATGATGACCAATCGATGAAGTTAAGCTGCGCGTGTTGAGGTCAGTTCTAAGATGGGTGGCACTTATAACCCAGCGTTGGACGCGTAGTCGAGCATTGCTAAGTATTGACAACCAATTTAACCTGAAGATATTTGTATATGTAGATATCTCAACAGACTATAACTATGAAATAACTAAACTATACCTTCAAAGATGGTAACATTGTCTCAATTTCCAAAGCATTTTTGTTTTATTAATATTACTAATGTTCCTAAATGTAAATAATATAAATGCAAAGAATAGTCAACTAACCTGATACGCGTTGAAATGGGGCTTACAGTACGGTGTCTAATCATAGGAATTGGGTATAGTTTTACTGGGTTTAAATCACTGGATATATCTACCGAATAATTACGTATTATACATATATATTATACGCTCTGTGACGAGATTTTTAAACATAACATCTTAAATCGGACCAGTGAGAGCGCAGTTATTCTAAACCAAAATATTTACTATTACAAAGCAGTAAGGACAAGAATTCAGTGTTCGTAACTCAGTGAGCGATTCTGTTATGTTACATAAACGATAAATTGTTATGCACGATACTTACCTCATTTTATATATTTGAATAAATCTGTGATTGAAATAAATATGATGTTTTATGTTGAGACAAAATACGCAGTAATACATTTGTCATATGGCAATAAAAAGCGATGTTGCCAGTTGCCAATGGCAGCCGTGATACAGAAAATAGAAAATTGCGAATACAGATAATTCATATCATATCTTCACGTCTCTAACCTTAAAGGGTTAAGCTGAGGTGTACTCTTGTACGCTTACGGTTTGCTGACATTACAGGGAGAGTCCTCTCATATTTGTCAAATATCCGTTTATATGATTGAATACTAGAATGAATGAATAGTTTGACGTCCACAGAAAAAAAAATACTTAAATCATATCCACCTTATTACAAAAGATGGTTTAAAACGGCAAAAACTTACTATATTTATATCCATCACTTGTAAAAGACTAAAATCCATTTAGTGTTTTTTACCATTTTTTGTATGAAGGGAGTTTTATAAGCAATATATTGCTTGTGTAACATTCACTCCTATAGTTGTAAACTTTAGTACACCTAGCGTATTAACATCGCTCCGTAAGATTTTAATTAGTTCATAGCGGGAGCAACGATTGACAACAATAATAATGAGAGTTGAAAATTTCAATTTAATCGTTCTACTTATTAGAATAGAGTTGAAAATTGTATGCAAGGTTGCCGATGTCGTTTCAAGCCGATGTTGTTGATTTTCATTGTATTTTCAACTCTATTACGGTGTAATAATGTTTAATGTACTTGTTACCATTCGTTGCCTCAGCTATTGTTGTGTGTTTTTATAGTTTGGAAATACAATAACATTGTATTAATTTCAACTTTATCAATACTTTCAAGTATTGCTAGAATTGTCCTGATTTTATCGAACATTTTTTCTCATTATCCACTTAACGTATTTTGGCGTGGGATTATTTTGAACAAAAACCGTTTTTAATGTTAAAATTTTGAAGTGTTTTAAGACCAATATGTATTATATTCCATTGCGTAAATGTTAGAAATCACAATGTATTGTATGTATATCTAGTTGAATTTGTCTATGGTGTAATTGTTGTATGACTACATCCTTGTGTCAACTTCCTAACGGGTAACTGGAGGAATTTTATCGTATGTATGTGATAATAAAACAATTTTTAATAATTACTGATTTTTATTTTTACCATTGCAACATCTGGCTCCGAGTTGAGCTGTGATAGTCTAGTGCTGTAACCAGTGATGTCTGGAGGTCTCGATTTAGATCCCTATTACGTACCACTGACTTTTTAAATTTCGTTCATATTTATCACGTGCTCAAACGGTGAAGGACGACATCGTGAGGAAACTTGCATGCCTGAGATTCAATGGCATGTGAAGTCTGCAATCCCGCACTAGGCTAGCGTGTTGGACTATAGACTCGTGCCCAGCAGTGGAACAATATATAGGTTGATAATGATGATGTCTTGTGTAAAAAGTTCCGCATCGATCGAGCTGTCATTCTTCTCCTTGCTTTCATTTGGTAAGGATAGCAGAGCCAGTTCATTGGTTGATGATCACCTCATCAACATCATCATATCAACCGTTAGACGTCCACTGCTGGACATAGGTCCCTGCAAGGATGGCCACGACGACCGGCCCTGCGCCACCCGCATCCAGCGGATTCCAGCGACCTTTACCAGGTCATCGGTACACCTTGCCGGATGATCATCACTTGATCATGGTAAAACACATACTAAACGGGATTCCTTTTCAGAAAAACTACAAAATACTGTTGTTCAACAAACAATATATTTTCCATCTCTTATAACTAAGACTACTTGTGAATTAAAGTAAATATCAGGCACCAAAACACACAACTTACACAATAGCCGCGAACCAATTATTTACGATTGATCATTATAATATTGTTATCGAAAGACGACCCACTTATAAGCTTAATAATAAAAGAAGGGCGTTCTTTCCCTACCATGGGATCAGATTGATTTTCTGTTTGATTTGTTTTATTGTTCATGATTTTATACGCGTAAAGGCTTGTGCCCAGTGACCGCACGACTCAAAGGATTTTTATGTGACAAAGTATAATATACCTTAAATTTAAGAAAATATAGTTGAAACTTCAATAATAAAATGGTCGTATCTACAAAAGAAAGTGCTGTGCGATGGCGTGTCTGCACGTGTTTGGAATTTGAGCTTTAACATTATGAAATTATGGTTTATTAAATCACGCAAAATTCCCTTGCCTTCTGTGCCGACACTGGGCAAAGACCCAAAATAATACTACTAAAAAAACAGTAATTAAAGAAGTTATACAAATATATAGGAGTGAGAATGAATGTGGAGTGGCGATGACGTCACAATTTTTAAGTACCCCTTTTCTTGTATCATGACAATAACCCCACAAATGAAATTAAAAAGTTTCTAATTTACTCTCTTCTGAACGGATCTCCAAAATTTTCGTTTTTTTTAATACTCAAAAAAAAAAATAACTACCCTACGTTATCATAGTTTAGAAAGTTATCAGACGAGTGAGGTACATCGAGTTATTGATAACAGATTGATAGAATTGAAGTACCTATAATAGTAAAGCCCGCTATCCACCAAAGCGGGGAGGAGAAGAGAAGAGAGGAGACGTGCCTTGAATAACCAATCAGATTTCTTTGTTTCCACGTCGCCTCTCCGCAACGATATCTGATTGGTTATTCAAAAGACATCTCCCCACGTCTCCTCTTCTCTCCGCCTTGGTGGATACCGGGCCTCACGCGGGAAGTAACACAGATGAAACCATTGTTAACCTATTGAACGCCGTAGTCGAGTATAGCCGACAAAAGAAGAAAATATGTGCACGATGACAATTTCGTCGTCGGCAAGTAATGGTGAGGGTAGAGAGTCTACATTTTCATTTGTCGGCTATATCCGACAAAGCTGTTCAGGGTTGAAGGTTAATACATAACGTATATACTATCTCCATTACATTTAGAACATTCATGATATCAATATATATGTTTATTTTCACAAAGCAGCTCAAGATAAATAATAATCAGTACTCAACATGTAAATTTAGCATAATATTTGTAATGTGTAAATCAACATATTATTTTTCAATCAGCTTAGAAAGAGAGATTAGATTATTTGTGATTTTTACAATCAGCTCAATTAACTTATTTGTTAAACTTAACAGTGTTTATAATTATACAAATCAACTTTTACTAGAATTAAGTTATAATATGACATCGTGTGTTTGTGGTATTTAAGAAGTTGTTATTATTTATTTTTGTTATTGATTCCAGGAGGTGTTACAATTGTCTACACCTTAAATTAAAGCTTTATTTAGCAACTACGCACGACCAATTTTGTGTCTTCAGTAATCTTTATAAACATAATATTAACAATTGATTATAACCCTTCGAACACCGTCGAGCATAACCGACATATGATAATATACTCATTACTTTGTCGTCTTCTACCGTCATTCATATTTACATCAGTCGGCTAATCCCGACTGGGTCGAAAGGGTCAAACTTTGAGCCTCATAGTGCCCGTGGCACTCATACTGACAATCGTAAGCAACCACTTCGCAAAAATAGATTAATTTATAAAGTAGACTAGTTTTAAACAGGTGCCCGGAACACCGTACAATAATAATTATACCCTGCCAACAAAAAAACGCTTTACAAAAACTTATACGCGAAGCCGATAACTTTACTTACATAATAATTATTAAATTAATTATGTTCTTATGTTGTAGTAATATTTTATGAACGTAATACATATTTGTAAACCACAGCAATGCACAGAGATATTCAATAACAAACTGTGAGACATTCCAAATGCCAATTTTAGTATTCTAGCTTTCCATCTATAAATGTTGTTATGTTGTTTAACTAAAAGAATATTTATAAAAAATATGCATTTATAATTTAGTTTTTGCAGTTGCCATTAATTATTTGTTATCACAACAACAAAAAACTTTCAACATTATTGATTTTATTGTGTCAGTTTCAGTCAGACTAAAATTTTTGTAAATATTCTATCGCGCGCCTACTGATGTGGAAGTTTATTAAATCATGTAATATCACTACAACATAAAACACAAAATAGGCAAGATTTACGTTACTTAAAAAATATCCTACTGGGTTTGTCTTCATTAGGGAATTCAATAAATGGGTGGGTTTGTTTATGTTCCAGCATCTCAGTCTCACTAGGGAAATTATCCCCACAAATATCACAAGCCACTTCACTACACTCAGATTCTGACTCACTCTTAGATTTTTCTCTTTTTTTCTTTTCTTTAACTCTCTCTTTCTTCTTCTCCTCTTTTATCTTCTCCTGTTTTGAAGTGGACTGCGCTTCTTCTAACAACGGTTTCCCAGTTAGTAAGAACTCTTTCATATTTACATGTTTAGGCGATAATTTATGTTGTTTTAGTCGATTTTCGGAACTGCACTGGTATTCGCATATGAAACAGACGTATTTCATATCGCCCGTATGGATTTCGGAGTGCGCTTTCCGCTTTTCAGGCGTAGCGAATCGAAAATCGCAAAACTTGCAAGGGTACTTCCTTTCTGGTGAATGGAGGCGCATATGAGAGAGCAATGCGTTCATATCCTTGCAGATCTTTCTACATTCTAAACACATAACACCAGTTTCAACAGTCTCAGATTCTTCTACGCTTTCCGTGCTGTGGTGTATCCGTCGATGAGAAGTTAGTCCTTTTTGGCTGACGAAAACCCTTCGACAATCGTTGCATTGAAATTGAATCTCAGATTTTATATCTGGATTGTGTTTTTCAATTTGATGCATGGCCAGTTTGTCAGCCTCATGAAATTGCAGCCCACATTCTTCGCATTTCCAAGCCTTTACTAATTTAGAGAAAGCTTCTAGAACATCCAAAACCGATTGGCCTTCAACTTCTGGGTGGAAAGTTTTGGTATGGTTGCCAAAATCGATGATTTTCGAGAATGTTCTCTTGCAGCGAGGACAGCTGTAAGGCTCTTTGTGGTCATCCATGACATGACATTTTAGGTCTGACAGTTCCATGTAACTTTTAGAGCACATAAAGCATTTGAGCTTCTGTTTTCCTTTGACCACTTCTGAAATCACTTTATACTCCATTAATTGAACTTTTTGGTGGACCTGTAAGTGTTTGAAGAGTTCTTTCCTAGTGTTATAGTCTGTTGGACAGAATTTGCATGGGAATCTCTTTCGATGTAGTCGTTTGCGATGGAGGGCTAGTTCCTCTTTATCTTTGAACTGTTTCGTGCAGGACACGCACGGATAGGTATTTGTATCGGAAAACAGATTATGGGATCTCAAACAAGTCTCCATTCGACTCCGCCTTTGAAATACTTGGCCACAAGTACATTCGTAGCCCTCTTTCTTGATTTTTTCTTCTTTTTTAACTGTTTGACTTTCAAGTTCTGCGTTCAACTTCTTTTTACGATTCTCTTTCTTGGTTATAAGGCTCCTTTTATGGCCTTGAGCCCGTTTTTCAATGGCATCGTGAACAGCTAGATGTTTTTTCATGCAGTTCTTTTGTCTGTAGGTCTTCGGACATTTAGGACAAGTAAGAAAGGTCTCCCCTAAATCTTTTTTCTTTCCTTTTGCTTTGAGGAGACCATATGCCTCTTGTTCTAGTGACAAAATGTTTCCTGTTATGGAATTTAGTTGGAAAGACTCTTGGTAATCCATATAGTCTTCGCAGTTATTATAAGTGGTCGGTAGAATTTCTTCTGGGTTGTGTGACATGTTAGTTCGAGACATCGGAAGTATTTCCATGACCAGAGTCTTAGTGGTCTTCGATTCTATGAGGCCGTCGTGTGGGTTAGTGATGGTGGAAGTGGTATTGATGACTTTGTTCGAAATTAAATGCGTTTCTGTTACTGTCATGTCTGATTCTTCTTTGATATTCATTTTGTCATAGTCTTCTTTGTCCTGAAAAATAAGATTGATTCAAATCACTATCATATAAGACACAGGTCTTAGAAATTCTGTCTTTAGATTAATATGGTTTTGATTGTACCTAGGCAGGTGTACCTAGAACCGTAACCGTAAAATATAAGTCATCACTTAATTCCCATTAAGTGATGTCTTATGTTTTGTAAATACTCACCACAAAACGTGCATCATCTTCACACTTGATATGAAAATCATCTTGCAAACATGCTTCAACATGGGTCAAAGCTGACGCATCATTGCTGTCTATACTGCCCACGTCATCGAAGTTAGGATAATCATATGTAACTAGCGACTGATCTCCCAAAACTGCTTCTTCTTTTACATTAGACTTGTCATCACAATCGATTTCAGACTTAGTTACTGTGGCATAGTGCTCCATTTCGGTTTTTCCATCGTCAAATTCATCAAGTCTTGATGGAGAGTCACCATTTTGGGAGTCTGTGCTTTCTTTCTCTATACTCAATGATATTAATTCCTGTTTAACTAGTAATTGTACATCTTTGAAGGGATTGTCACAGTTTTCTTGTACAACTGTATCATCTATGTGGAGTTCTGTTTTTATATCAAGCGGTATGTCTTCTGGGACTATGTGTTCTATGTCATTCTCTTCTTTAATTACGGTATCTGTTTGTAAACTTGCTATATCTGATGCGGACGGGATGTCGGATGATGCCATTTGATTTTGCTGAAACAAGATTGTTTTGTAAGTAATATTGAGCAAAAGAGAGTAATCAATTCTAATATTATATAAAACTAGCTGATCCAGCAAATGTTTCAGCTAAATTCTGGTGAGGGACATCCTTATCACCTAGGGGTGTAAAAATAGTCTACGACCGTTTCTCAGACCTACCAAATATACATACAAAATTTAATGATAATCCATCTATCTACCTAGTTTCGGAGTTCAGCGGCAAACACTGTGACACAGATTTTTATAAATAAGATGTACAATAAACTTTGTATTTATTTATTTTATCTTTATTAGATGTTGAAGTCTTGCTAGATATATGTAACTTTGAAAAGCAATCAAACATGATATCTTTGAGTTCAAAGATCATACCACTAATTATTTGATTGATTGATTGACACAGTCCAAACCTCTTTCTTTTCCAGTCCACATTTTAACTTTTAGTGCGTAACTCAGTTAAAAGTGGGATGGGTAAAAATATATATTTATGGTTTTATATGCAGGAGATATTGACAGAAATCGCTTTCAATACAACAAGTTCATTATTGACAAATCAATATGTCTGTCAAGTAACTTCATCGTTTTTAGGTGCGTCCAGATCTGGCGCGCCCGCGGTCCTTGTTGGAGTTGCATTAGAGCGGCGCAACAAACGTAGACTGTAACCGCACGCGAGCCACACGCGCGCAACTCGCAAGCGCCTCGCGAGCGGCGCATTCGGCGATCTGGACACACCTTTTAGTCATTAAAACAGTGAATTTCTAGGCCATTTGATGCCACTGTAACAAGAAGAGAGGTTTAATTCTTAAGCAATGGCCATTGCCATATGGCTACAGTACAATCAAAACAAAAAAATAACAAGTTTCATCCATATTTTTAATGAACTGCAAATTTTAATCAGTAAACCTTGACTATGGATTCTGGAAAGCATCCAAAACATTGGTTTAAAATAATATCAATATACCGCAATAATATCTGTAAAGTTTTATTTCAAGGATAATATTTCTAAGTGCATACCTCACTTATTTGGTCACACAGTATATTAATTTGTTCCTCATATGCCACACCTCTGACTTTCAGTAACTCAGAGCCCGGCGGATTAAAATTTGGTTGTTGTTCAAACTGAGTTTCACATTGTTCCAATGTTTTAGATCCTGCAGCATCTGTACTCTTTTTTATTCTACTATTTCTTGCACGCACACGTTGTTTTTCTAATCTCTGTTGGCGTTCCTCGGGTGTTTCATTTGCACGTTTCTGATTCCACTTTAGTTTGACTTTTGTTAATCTTCTCTTTCTTTGTAATGCTGTTTCGTTTTTAGGCATTTTGATATGAGCCTATCAATAATACCCGATGAGATGACAAAGTTAAATATTTAACACTAGAAAACTGGTGGATGGTGGGTGAAATATTAAACTGTAGCTTTGATTATTAAAGATCTAAATAAAATTTTATGTGAGTTAACAGTAATCAAAACAAACTTACGTTGTTTTGGAGAAAGGATAAAGAACAAAATTGATTTAATGAATATAATTCCTTTTTAAAATAAAATAAATTCCCTCTTAATATATTCTGACAGATTATTCTATTAAGAAGAAATTTCTTCCTTTTGTTTATTATTTATGAAAAGTTAAGTAGGTACATCAACATTTACTGACTATTGCAACTATTTGAAATGTATTTTTTAATGTAGAATGGTTGAAATCAACCTAATAATGTTTAGTAAACAAGTATGATCAAGCCAACAGTTTTTTTTTAAGGTAATTAATTGGCAGTGAGTAAACATATTGATAAAATGATAAATTAGATCCCCGTGATGCTAATAAAATAAAATATGACCTTCAAGGTCGTGCCTACTTACTTATTAGTATAATAATACACACGATTAGTATTTCCTCTAAACACAGGTATCCATTAAGTTTAATCAACGAGTTATATTCAGAGGATAAGAATATATGTACTTTTTATTCTCCTTAGTAAAGGCACAAATGGAACATGGCATTATTATAGCCGATGAACGTAAATTGTATAAGAATCGCTAATTAATTATCACACCGCTGATTTTACCGAAAACTATTTCGATATATAACTCACACAAGCGCCGTATCGCGATTTTAATATATTCAAATTATTAATAGTCTGTTTGCTTCATTTGTGACACTGATAAATACTGTAATTATATACAAATTCAAATTAGAATATAATGCAAAATACATTATTTTAAACATTCCATTGCACTAAATTTTGACAGCTGTATTTATATTTTTTCTGCATTTTTCACTATTGAATCTATTTCATTGTATAATCGACTAACTATATTTTTATTAAGAAATGTCGATTACAAACTATCTTCCTCCTCGGGTATTCTTGGCTGTAATTAAAACTGGACCTTTGAGATTGATGTGGAGTTTAAACGATAAACTTCTGTCATAAAGTAGCAGAAATCTTTCTATTTCAATTTAAGATTATCTTTTTAAAATTATTAATCTTTTTAAAATTATCTCTTTAAAATTATCTTTTTAAGATTATCTTATTTATATTTGTGTGACTACATTTTATAATCGACTAAACTGCCGTTAATAGGATTTAGTAAACTTCAAAAAATGCAATATGGCGTCGGATAAGTGAAATTGAACGGATCTTTTCGTAAGTCGGTTGTTTAGTTTATTATTTTACAGAACGCATCTATAGTTGATTTGGTGGTAAATTCAGAATCTATCACTAGAAACTCGGTATTAATTTTTTATAAAATGTATGTAAAATCTGCGGTATGTTTTTTGCAGAAGGTGCAGGAATTACTGAAAATATGGCAAATACCCTGGACATGAAATTGGTTTTGAAACACCTTTCAAATGGATCGCTACGTGAAAATTTGTGTATTAATTGTCTGAAGCCTCTACGAGATCAATACGAGAATGTTTTTACAAAAGTTTGTAAATACGACAAGGAATATTGTTTTGCAGATATATTAGAAATGATGTGCGATGTTACGGTAGGTGTAGTCTTTATACTATCTTGCTGCATTTGTTACCTGTTCAAAAGATTTTATGGATATGAAGTTTGTAGTTATTGTACTCAACGAATTGTTATAAAAGACTTGCTTACCGAAGATATAACATTGTCTATTTGGTATATTAATTGTACATAATAGATAGAAATTGGATATGTTCCAAATTAATACGAGCAACATAAACTTTCAGTATGTGTAAGTCAATACTATTCTGATATCACTAGCAATCACCGATTTAACTCCTCAAACAACTCAGAAGTCATAGCAAATTAAGACTACAGCTTAATGTTTTTAACCATTCATTTCAGCTGCCAGACTCGGAAAACTACAATGTTTGTATTAACTGCTTTATGATGGGGTCCATGGCTTACAAGTTCTACTTGCTATCGAAACGGAGCCATGAAATTCTTAACTTTTATGTGAATGAACTCCTTAGCCACTTGGATCAGATTGAGTTACCAGAAGAAATGAAAAACAATACACTTTGCATCTCTTTACCCGAGATACTGACCGAGACACCTATTTATGATTTCAATTTACATGCAATAGGTAAAAAGTCTAAAATTGATAAAGCAAGTAATATCAAAATGAAACCACAAGTTACCAAAGTAAAGATTGAAAAGAATGAAAAAAATATACAAAAATCCATAATCAATAAAGTTGGTGAAGATGATAATGTGGTTGTCATTATAGAAGATAATGGGGAGCCTCTGTTTTATAGAGCACAGCCTGATGGAGTTTTAGAGTTGCTGAAAGAAAATGAAATGGAAAAGTACATGAAAGTGTTTAGTGCATCAGTGACGGTAGAGCCTAAGGAGAAACAGCCTAAGCAGAGGAGAAAGAGAGGCCCAATGTCACAAAAGTCCTGTTCTAGATGTTCTGTAAAATACAGGTTTATTGCAAGACTGCAGGAACACATGTTGCAAGAGCATAATGTTGTTCTCTATGTTTGTAAGGTTTGTGGAATTTTTTACAAGTCTCAATGGAGTGAATGTAGTAGAAGATATGGTTCTTCAAAAAAGAAATGCAAAGGTTTTTACATGGTTTGGCATCATAATATAGTGGATGCTGTAAAAGATCTGAACAGTCAGGATTGAATAATTACAACAAATTTTGTACATAGTAATTTTGTTTCAGAGATCAGTATCAGTTTCAGAAATCAGTATAAACACTTTTTGAGTTTTTTTCTATATTACATTACACAGGTGTGCAAAGCGATAACAGAGGATAAGCAAGAGTACCACAGCCACCTGAGGACCCACACCAACATTCATCAGTGTGCCATATGTAACACGGTGTTCAAGAAGAGGGACACCATCATCAAACACCTTAAATGGCATGAGAAAATGAAAAATATCGGTCAGGTATCTAATTACAAAATAATTTTACTCCTCCCTCCCCTACTTATCCCTTTTAATTAATCAGTTAAAATAGGGCTACTAAACAATCATACTAAACTCCCATGCTGTTAGATTAGTCACTCCCCTAACAAGCTCTGGCAACTTTACTCACTCACACTAATATTTGTTTCTGTTATCTAACTATTGAGGGTATACTGATATTTTATTGTGCATTAATACAATAAGTAGCTTAATTATTTATATTTTATGGACACCCCAATTAATAGTGGTAGTAAAGGTAGCCTCTGGCAATTTGTGGCGTGCGGTTTTATAATATTTTTCCTTCACCAAATAGTGTGATATTTTAAACTCACTTTACAGACAGAAAGTGCTCATATCTGTGAAGTTTGTGGCGTGATCTTGGAGAATGAAGAGTCTCTCCGTCTGCACTATGACAGCAAACACTACAAGAAGTTCACATGCTATTACTGCGGCAGGATGTACAAGTTGGAGTCTAGCTTCAATATGCACATCAAAAAGCACGAAGCCAGGGAGGCGGCTAAAAATAATAGGTAACTGTCTTTATGTACTTTGTAGTGATACAATTATATTTTATTTTTGTAAGTACCTACATATATTTAAGGAGACTAAGTAGACATACTATCTATCTCGATAGTCTGGCAATCGCAAGTGCACTGTCAAGTAACAGGTCTCGGGTTTGATTCCTAGACCGAGCAGTGTTATTGGATTTTTCTATGAAATTCTCAGTTTCTCGAAATTTGGATTGGTGCCCTATTACCGCCTATTACATGGGAACTTAAACATATCGGCGAAATATGGGTGTACACCTCTGCCAAATTCTTCGCGTGTACAACAGCCTTGATATGTTAAAATACTACTTTTTTAGTATAGTTATGTCTTTATAGTATTGTCTTTTAGTATAGTTATGTTATATCTGCAATAATAATTAATTTATATTTAGCGGCGAAATCTTGTTCCTTGGGCCACCGGTTTATCGCAAAAATACTATAGTTGACAACTAACCTTATTATTTTTACAGTAACCGCACTGGGATACTATTACTAACAAATGTTTTTAAACCGTAAATACTACATTACAGGCATATCGCGGTGCAGCAAGAGGCGGCGTCGGTTGAACAGGAGAAGGTTGTGAAGAAACAGAAGTGTATGTGTAGTACGTGCGGCGGGTACTTCGTGGACGAGCGCGCGCTCATGTGGCACCAGCGCCTGCACACCAACGAGAGGCCCTACACCTGTGATGTGACTACCTATTATATATTATTTCATTTATATATATATCCACACTAAGATTTTAAATTCGAGAGTGTGCTCGTCGTCTGTTACCCCTTCATGCTTAACCGCTGAACCTATTTAGATGAATTTTTTTATGCAGATAGGCGGAGTCTCGGGTAAAGGATAGTTTTTATCCCAGAAATTATACCTTAACATGGCGAAGAGGTGGAAGTTTTTAAGCACACGAATTCGCGGGCTATAATAAGTACTAGATATGTACTATATAATAATATAAATAATACTAGCTCACCCAGCAAACGTTGTTTTGCCACATTATATATAGGGGGTTGGTGGTATAAGAGTGAAAATTTAGGGTAGTATAATTTTTTTTTATGCCAAATAATTAAAACTTTTTTTTACAAGGTATAAAGTGCCTATAGGTTTGTAAAAACGATCGTACCGTGTCGTTATTGTGATCAGTTGAAGTCATGTGGTTCGGTTGTCGGGTTCCCAGGTGTGCGGGCGCGGGTTCGTGTCGCTGAACCGGCGCAACCAGCACGCGCTGTGCGCGCACACGGCGCCGGCGCGGCGCTGCCCGCTGTGCCCCGCGCTGTTCCATCTGCGATCCATGGTCAATACGCACATCAAGAAGGTAACCTACTCCTCTCGACTCTACACTCCCTACTCGATGGAAGTCTGCACACTAAAATTACCTTATGTCCCGTAATTTGGCCATGGTTGTCTTTTTTTTTCTTAGTGTAAAAATTCTTATAACTCGCCAACAGACTAGTACTGAGGCAAATCGAAGCAACTCTGATTGGAAATTGCGATTTAGTCATATCCTCAGTCAAAAACGGAATAACAGGTCCCAACGAACCCAGGACCCTTACCACAGAAGACAGACATTAATACTTGTGTAACAGTATCGATATAACATAATCGATTAGATAAAGAGTATAATCGAGACGTCAAATATTACAGGTCCACCTCAAATCGCATAAGCGCCGCAACCGCGTCAGCAAGCATCAGAACGTGTTCTGGCGGACGGAGACGGTGCCCATACAGGAGCTCAGCGTGGATATACAGAACGACATACTGGAACTACAAGCTGCTCATGAACGCGAAAAGGTAGGATACCATACTGTTGCGTTATTTATTTATATGTAACTAGCATTCGCCTGTGTAGAATTAGTAATTTTATCCAATGAGCTTTTTCATCCAATTGCTTATTTAATTCGACCCTCTTGTAAGAATTAATTTTCTGTATACACACTTTCCGCCGCCAAGGGTTCATTTCCGGGACAAAAACTATCCTGTTTTTCCCCGGAACTCACATTTGTTTTCATTATTGATTTTTGAGATAGTTTGAACCCTGTGAGCTGTTACTAATAAAATTAGTAAACTATCTCTATACCAAATTTCAATTAACACGTTGGCTGCGGCCTAACATAGCGCGCGCTAACCTACGCTACGGTGCGGCTGTTTACGCGCCTGGCGTGAGCGCCCGCACGGCCGGAACACATTTTGTATTCCGACCAACAGTGCGGCCAAAACACACCTGGTGTGTTTTGGGTGGGGGAGCGCATATAGTAATAGTAATAATAATAATAGTAGTAATAGTAACCATTCATTGTCTTTTATTTTTGAGTGCATAAAACAATTGGGTACTTAGAATTATTTTACGATATATTTTGTGCAAAACAATCACCTACTAAGTTCTTTATTCAAAATTAAAACGCAGATGTATTTGTTAATACCGCAGAATCCTTTGTAGAATATTTTACTTTGTTTTCTTCGAATTTTATGAAGGCGTTTGTTATTAAATTTGTTAACACTACGACATTATGTCGATTTATTTTTCGTAAAAGCTGATTAGAATTAAATACCTACGAAAGGAAGAAAAAAAAATATGTGTAGAACAATATATTATATTGTAATAAAGATATAAAAATACGGTCGAATTGATAACTTCCTTCTTTTTTGAAGTCGGTTTAAAACACGCCTCGCGCGTAATCCGTACTGGCGTAGCGATGTTAAAAACACGCAGGGCGTGTTTTGCCGCCCAGTCGTAGCACAAAATATGAAAACACGCCAGGCGTGTTGGCGCCGCACTCGCGTTATGTGAGCCAAAACACAGCGTGTGTGATTTCAGCAGCCAACGTGTTAAGTATGGAAGTATGGATGTTTGCAAGCAAGGTTATAGATTTTACTAATTATACGCAGTCGAAGTCGCGGGCAAAAGCAAGATTAGAATTTGACTAACTTTATTATTTTCAGAAATACATGGAGACAGCACCGTCGCCCTCTCATGAAATGGAAAGTATTTGACACCGGTCTTTGTACATGCTCGAGCGACACCGTGTCTTTGAAAACAAACTAAGGTGACAACTTTGGATATAACTATCAACGCATCGAAAAATAAAATGGAAATTTGAAAAGCCCACATGAATATAGGCTTTTTAAGAAGTGTGAAGAAATATAGGTCAATTTTATGTTGATAGTTGTGATACCTAAGGCGTCTACTTATATGTAGAGGTCTATAATTATCACAGTTGTGTTCTTTGTTGTTATTCTAGTTACACAATTTATTTCTGATACTTAATCATGTTGACCCTATAAATATATTTAAATAAAATTCTTTAATTTGAATGCATGTTTTATTTATTGACGACCCGTTTAGCTCAGCGGTAGTTAAAGCTGCCTGCTGTGCAATGGGTCCCGGGTTGGAATCCCGGTAGGGTCAAATGTTTGTGTGATAAGTATTAACATTTGTATGCGAGTCATGGATGTATTTATGTATAATATGTATTCACAAAAAAAATTACATATATATGTAGTATATCTACCAACTAGTATCCTTAACACAAGCCTCGCTGTTTACCACGGAACTAGATGGCGCTGTGTCATAATGTCCAGAAATATTTATTTATTTATAAATATAAGGAGAGGAAGGAAGAGAAGTCTTAAAGAAAACAACAATAATCCCTTTTGTATACACATTTATTGCTTTTTTTTTTTTCAATTTTAATTTATTGTTTACCAGATATATACTTTCATATATAATAATCAATTGGCTATCGAATATGTACAACTTACATTTAAACCTGAAGGTCCTTACGAACAACTACATTGAGTCTTATTATCTAGGTGGAATCATTTCGTTTAATAACTAGTTGAAAACGTCTTAACGTGAAAAATGCAATTTTCACACGCCAACGAATCAATTCTGATATTGGACAAAATAAATGTCAAAATTAAATTTGCAAATGATAGTATTTACCCTGATTTTGTAGAAGAAAAATTTTGCTTATGTTAATTAGAATACTTTGACCAATTGATTTATAACTTGACAACACTAATGAGATAAGATTTGGTCAAAATAGTGATGAATGTTGTGAATTTGTAAAACAATTCAGTTAACTTTAATTAACGAATTTAGAAATCATGTTTTATTTATATAGAAACCGAAATCATGAAGTTGAACCAATTTTAATATTTATTTTATTGCCTGAACATTATTTTCACGAAAAACAATGCTTCTTGCACTCGAAGTATTGTTAGTGATTTTGGAAACATGAACTAAAGATATAAAAAGCTCAAGTATTCTTAATTACGAATTAATAATACTTGATCTATGATATTACCAGTGGTTGTCAAGTTACAAAATGCGTATGTAAAAATCAATATAAAAGAAAACAAAATGAATAATAATATTTGATCAATTAATTTCTTCCACTTTGTACTACCACTGACCGTTTGCAAGAAAAAATTATATTATAATGTGGGTTAAGTTTTAAGTACTTGCTTGTTATTATTCGAAGTGACATGGTGGGCTTTCTAGGAACTTTTTTAATTGCCTTTTAATAGTTAATATGTAATATGAATTAAGATTTTTCCTGAGAATGTGAGGAACAAAGGCTATTTGCTGTATCTACTGCTTATGAAAAAACTACTCTTAACACTTCAAATATCAAGTGCCAATTTTGTGTTTAAATAACTTTAAAAAATATTCGCAAAATATACACAGACAACTCTAGGTCTAGAATATAGAGAAGATGCAGTAGATTCATCAAAAAGGCTTATAGTTGTTAGAAATGCGGGCTGATTTATTAACTTCTATCGGGTACTGAAAAATAATTCAACAAATGTTGTTTATAAAATCTACTATTTTAAAAGGACTCTCTTAGGTCAAGAACACTAATGGCAGTAAATATGTTTTACCATTACCAAGCCGGGTCCGGTGACCTATTTTACTTCAATACTGAACTTAATTATTGTGCTTTTAGCAGAATTGAAAAATTCTTACTAGGTCCATAGAATAGTAAATAAATGGAGTACTAATGTGTGGATGAAAGCGTGTCACCGTCGTATGCAGAAATATTGTGAGTCACGTCGCTACTCGTCTACTTATTGTCAGTCGTAATGCATTAGCTGTATCAAGCTCACCGTATGACGCGCTGGTGATCCATCTTCAAAGACAGACGTTCCCAGTGATGCCAGACCGATGTGACCTTGAATCTACAAAGAAATTACAATTTTCACTCCATTTATTTACTAAATTGTGTTGCAAGAACTGTATCACCATTCCCTTTGCTCCGAGTCAATGTTAAAATAAGTAGTGTGTATAAACAATTTCCTTGCAAACGGCCCGACGTCCCTACCCTAGGTTCGACAGAGCCAGACTTACATGACGCCATCCCGCCGCGCGCCATCTGCAAATAAACAACACCCAAATATCTCGTACAATACATGGACCTTCAATTGAATATCACTTTAATTATCTAAACATTTTTTTTTTACTTTACGATCATAATGTCTAATGATATTTGATAACTTACGCAGCCACGATGCGTTGACCCCGTATCACATCTATGGAGCATACAAAATTTATGTGAGAATTGCGTTACTTGATTTAATACTTAATAAACTCGCTCAACAATTGGCGAGGTTTTGACGACAAAATAACGGAACTATTATCTAGGTAAGAGAATTTATTCAAGTGGTCTTTATCATCCATTTGGTAGCTAAGTATATAGTGTATTGTAATAGACCTATTCTAGAACTAGTTTCACCAATAAGCTTAAAAATACTACTTCTCGCCTAATTTAAATAATCAAGAACAGAGAATTTTGATGTTTTTTTTAATATAACGACAGTATAGAACTTACGTCAATGGTTAAGTTTCACGATAGCCCAAACGAATGCCGCCCGTTACTGCCAGTTCCCGAGTTCAGAGTTCAGTCCCTATATTAATGTTCTACACTACATCAATATGTATGCTATAAAATATACAAGATTTAAGCATAAATGATGAATAAGTGTATCTAATATTCAATGATAGTATAAATTTATGTGAGCTCTCCAGTGGTTAACTACTCTGTAATTATATTACTTACATTACAAGGTTACAAAGACTCACCATAAAGAAACCATCAGTCCTCTTCAGCGACAGGGCAACACCAAAACGTCACAAGTGATTGCACCAAATAAATTGCAATGTGTTCGAAACTAAACTATCACGAGTTCTTACACACTATAATCACATTAGTCAGTTCATCACTTATTTATAGTTCACTGTCTGTTTATTTAAACTCGTTTGGTTCTGGTGATTTTGACGTTGTTGGTTCCGTATATGAACCGGGTACGCCATTCCTCGTACTGCTACGTGCACGCTATAGTGTTTGATGTTGACGGCGTATGTTCGGGCTTGTCTGTTGGGGGCTTGGGGCGGGCGTGCTCCGGGTCTACGGCAGGATGCGGCAGGGTTCCACTCTGCAGATTTACCTCATACATGTTGGATGAGTTTGAGTCTTCATTGTAGGATAGGACACTTACTTCCTCAGTCTGTAAACAGTTATGATTGAAATTAAAATATAGCCATAGTTCACCACCCAGTGGAGAAATTCAATTTCGAAGGTGACTTGTGTATTCTCAATCTAGAAAATAAAAATAGAAGCGTAAAGAAACACATCGTCATTATTTTTCTAAAATGTGTGTTTGTATCTGTGTACACAAGATTGGGCTAAATTGTCCACTTATTCTGACAAGGGGACACAGATTTCAGTTCGAACCTAAAAAAGCTTACTTACCTATTTGAATTAATCAGAAAGTTTCGTGGTAGAATTTTTTGACACATGCGAATAAACATAGGTAGGTCCTCAAATTTTTTTAAACAGAAAGGCGGTTTGCACGTACGCTGCTTTCGGAGAGTCGCTTGGCCTTCTTGAGCGGCGCCGGCATGGCGGGCACGTCGGCCGGCTTCCGCTTGGCGCCCGACGTGGTGCGCTCGCGCTTCAGCAGCGACGCCGACAGGTACTGGTGCAGCTGCCGCCGCCGCACGTGCCGCGCCTGCACACAGCACACCACTATATCTACCCGTCTGCACCCGAGCCTCCATCATCAACCCATTATTGTCCCACTGCTGGGCACGGGGTGTCCTCTCATTTGACACGGATTAGGCTATAGTCCACCATTCTCCCAATCACAACTCTGGCAGGCTTTTCTTCACCGTTTGAGAATGTGATAAAGAGGCACATAACTTCCGAAAAGTCAGTGGTGCATTGAGTTAGAACACGAGACCTTTGTCATCTCAATCCAGAGGTCACACCACTAGGCTGTCACAGCTCTTAGCTCTCCAACAAAACTCACTATTTTAGATTGTCATCAAAAATAACGACACACCCAGATTTCAGGCGAATAGCAACATCTACCAGCTCTAAAGTAAAGCTTAGAAACGATCCAGGCGCAAAAATCCATCAAATTGGTTAAGGAGGAATCGAATTGTAAATAACCCACTAAAGAACTTTAACTGACGAAGTTTTAATTAAAAGACAAAATTACGTAGCCTTATTTTGTATCTATAAATGAACTTTAATTTTAAATACTTACTGAACTACAATGCCGCATTAAGTTTTAGAATGTTTAACCAAAACAGTACTGAATAACAAACACACAGTATGAAATAGATAATGGACACTCCCTACCTCCCATCATCTTCTCTTAACGTTGAAGGGACTGGTGACGTCACAGCGTGACAAAAGACCGCGTGAGTTTTTAAATAAATCCGCCCGAAAATGCGCACTTTGATTGCTATTATCTCGGCTATCTTTGCGAATATAAAAAAAGTAAAATTATAGATGTTCTTGTATTTTTTAAACGGAAAATTTTTTTCTAGATTACTTCGGCATATTGAGAAAAAGCATTGGCCAGCTTCATTATAGCAGGTATTCAAATCGGAAAGGTTGAATGGAGTGACCAGAGTGTGCTTACAATAAACTCATGGTTAAGTCTGTGTATGTTTTACGATATAGAGAGGGGAGTTTATAGCCATTTATTCATTTTTGACAGGTATATTAAATAATTGACAATACTATCAGCTTCAAGTATCAGTTATGCCTATAGCCTTTTAGAATAAACTAATTATACTATTCTTACCTCTATAGTCATTCCCTCTCTCAGCATGTTAGTGTTCTCTGCCTGATAGTTGACAGCCTTCGTGAACGACAGGATATCATATGTCAGGTCCACATTCAGGTTAGTCTTCTCAAACACCAGCCCAATGAACCACATTGAGCAATAGTTGGCCATTACTTCTCCCTGAAATTGTTATATTATAACTTTAGTAAGAAATACATGTGTTGTATTGTCATCATACATGCTTCTTGTGCTGATGATGCGTGAAGAAGGTAGTTTTTGTGCTGTAGGAAGCAGGTTCGGGTTCCCCTCCAGGGCTGTTATGATAAGTTTGCTTGAAAATATATAAAAGGCACAAAATGACAGTTAGGTAATCCCATACAAATGGGATTTTTTATATGAATACAGATCATTTATGCACATTTTCTGCACCAAAAGAACAGGTTATATGCACAGATGCTTTGAGAGTGAGTGAAATGTTATACTAAACATTCTATTGAGTATAACATCAACTGGCAAAGCTAATGTTTGAGAGAATACAAATGAAAGACACCAACAACTCACATTTTCATTCTTTTTAATTTCCGGAGCCGGATCCGATGCTACTGGAGCTCCTAAAACCGATTGATTGATACATTTTAATAAAAATTAAAAAACTTGTTGGTCCTCTAGACTCTATATAGGCTAGAAACAGCGCAATTCTGATATATTGATTAATATGTTTTCAATCTCCTATAGAATATGATTCCTGTTCTATTAAGATGTGTAAAACTGAATTGTCTATACATTTCTTTTCTCATGCCTACCGGAAGAAATTTATTTCGAAATAAATAGTGCCTTTGTACATTAATATCTAATAACATGGTTTCCTTCATATATTTCGTGTGTGAACACACAAGAAATGAAAAAGAAACGTAAACATAAATAATGTTAATAATTGTTATTTGTACAAATACTATAATTATAGATTCAAGGTGTTATCAATTAAAACGTCCTTGTTCAACAATCACTGAAAATCTTTTTGGCGTTTTAAGGGACCATAATATAACCTTCAATAATCTTCGGTAAGGGATTATTACCTGGAGGCAAGGCGAGTGGCTGACCGTTGTTAGTGTTGAGGGGTACTGAATTGTAGCATTCGGGGTTTACATGTGCTATCGTTATGTGCGAGTTGCGTTCTAGGGTTGCTGTAACAAACACACATTCATTATACAAAGTATGCCTAGAAATTTGTCAACAGTGTATGCATGTATTCCTTGATAACAAAAATGAAACATTGCAGAGCAGGGTCTAGTACAAAAAGTAGGTTTGAAGTGCGTTTAGTCTCTGAGTTCTAGACAAGAAATATATATATTTTGACAATATATGATGACGATATTAATAATTCATTATTATTATACACCTAATGAAACACATGGTTACAGTTTTCTTTTATTATACATATATCAACACATGTGTACATCATTCTATTTTATTATTGAATGTCAAAATGGCGTCATCACGTTACTTTTCTCTCAAAGGTCGTAAGTTTCACGAACTAATTTAACAAAAAAAATAAGTGACAAGATCTGTTTACAGATACATACATAATATATAAGTAAAACTTCAATTTGATTATAAAAATACTAGGAACCGACCTACATAATTCAATAAAAAATAGATCTATTTTCATAATTCTCACACATAATATAAAACGGCGTAGTAAATGGTGTGAGCTCATACTCCACATATACCTGTCCTATATACAGCTGTTTACGCGAGTCATTGACCTAATTTTGGCGCTTCATTGCCACAATGTAGATTATTGTTAATTCTACGCATTTATTAAACACGTTTTCAGTTTTAATGCTGCGGGTTTCCGTTTTTAATGCTGTAATTTTTTTTTTTTTTTATACTACACGGTTAGCAAGCAAGCTTACAACCCGCCTGATAGCAAGCGGTTACCGTAGCCTACTTCTCCAAGGACACAGACGCGATGGTATGTAACATAACAATAACTCACTAATAAGGTGTCTGATCTTGCTCTCGATGAGTCCGCACCATTGCAGCTGGTCGTCGGGGCTGGCGGACGAGGCCAGGAGTACGATGAAGTGCTTGTAGCGCGAGAAGAAGTTGGGCGCCTCGAACAGACGCTCCCAGCCGCACTTGCCCAGCATAATCTCGTCCGTTATGGCAAGACCTGCGAATTACATACAAACAGTGTAAGTAGATGTATAAATCCGAAATATGGTAGGTAGGAGACGTGAGATGTTGTATGAGATGTGTATTTCCGACTGGCGTAGCGTCAAGTTAAGATATATGCAGGGCGTATGCAGACGCGCAGTCAGCCACACAAAAGCGTGGTGTGGGCGCCGCCCTCGCGTGACACACACGCATGTGTTTTCCAATAGAAAACGTGTTGAAAGCGAAGATGGTGGGAGGATGGCGTGCCGTGAACTACAGATCGTTTGTAATACTCACCCAGTCTAAACTCCTCCATGATGACAGTCCGAGTGGATGCGCACACGTTGAACGTGGAGTTCTGTTGTGGATACGCCGGCGTTATTATCGGCATCAGGTGGAAACGGTCTGATATGTTCACCTGCCAAATAATACACGACATAATTTAAACACAACCAACTGTTATCAACATCATCAACCCAATTATTGCCCCTTTATTGGACACGAGTCACCCATTTGAGAGGGCTTACGGTATAGTCCACCACGCTTGTCGGTTGGCAGACTTCACACGCCATCGATAAAACTCCTTCACTGTTTCCGTATGTGATAACTACGCTAGTGACTTCGAAAAGTCGGTGATGAGTGCCTTGAGACTCGGAAACGTTTAACCTCACAGTCCAACACAGCTTTGCACAGCTACCGACCGAACCGAGATTTCCTCTTTTTATTTTTCATAGATCAATTTAAATTTAAAATTCATACTTACTCTAGGATCCCAAACAGGAAAGCCAAGGTTGACAGAGTCAGGCTGCTTCAGGAGCACGGGCTGCGGCCACTTCCACTGGCTGAAGACGAGGAAGAACTTGTGCACCAGCGTGGCGGGCAGCGCGTTGGGGTACAGCTGGCACGTGCGGGCCACCAGCATGGCCCACGACACGCCGCCCAGGTACCCCAGCGTGTTGGAGTAGATGCCGTGGCCTGATGGGCAGAAGTCGGTTACAAAACAGGCATACTAACGCAAAAATCATTATAATAATAATATTAATCTTTATTTCTAGAAGTAGTACTTATTATAGATACAGGTAAATGCTATGATAAGATATACAGTATTGTCCCGATAGTTTTAGCATCTGGAGCCGAACTAGGACCCAAGGTACTCAAGTTAAATTAAATGAGGTTTCATAAATTTATTTGTGTGCATTATACACAACTTTTGAGTATCCATTATTTATATTTGAATAGTAGTTGTGATCTGTTATTGTTATAACTATTGTATGTATAGCTGCTTACACAAGTTCCCATAATTAAATTTATTTGTTTCACCACCTTGGCTGCAGTTCTGTAGGTGTATCTACTTTTCGCAATCATGTTGAGTCTAATTATAGTCTTCAATTATGTCTAATTATTTCTCTCTTTATTCACATTAAGGAGGACCATTATCTGAGATTTTTTAAACAGAGCATGATGGTAACAGTTACCGTAGCCTAAGGAGGTTTGCGACACCAAAGGTTTGTCGCTGGTGCGTAGTCAATCCGACCGCGATTTCTTGACTATTGTTTTATCTATGTATATGTGAATACGTGAAACAAAAACTTTGTACCCCTTTTGACGAAAATTGCCCGCACAGAGGAGTATGAATTTTCCCACACTTATAGTTTGTATAGAGAAGGAGTGCAAAATGCTAATATTTTTATAAAATTATTCATAGAACAAAACTTATAATTTACGCACGACCACTAGTTTATTAGGACGTTGTTGATTTTGAAATGAGTGGAAGTCGATTTTATATTAAAGTAACGTTTAATACATTGGAATTACAATTAGATGTACTTTACACGTAGTGTCACAGAGTAGAGAGAGTGAGCATATCACAAAGTATAGAGTAGCTGAAGAGAATCTAACAGATGATTAAATTACATCAGAAGGCGCGAATTTTAAATTATAATTTTTAATACATGTTATGAATGGTTTGTTGTTGTTGATGTTATGTTGGTACTCACGTTTAGCCCACAGCTTGATGGCCCGCAGCGTGAGGCGGAAGTTGTTGATGTTGGGCACGAGGCGCAAGATCTCGTCGGTGACGCGGCACCCGTTCAGCGAGCGCACGCACTTCTGGTCCAGGTTCTTTAGCAACATGTCGTCGCGCAAGTCAAATGAGTCTGTCAATGTTATACAACAGATTATGTATTCAATTAAACAGTAAAATTTATTAGTAAACTAATACAATAAGAAGTCACTAGAATTAACGGTACGATTTAATTTTTTTATTATTTAAAGTTACTATTCAAGTTAAATCACAAAAAAGCCTGAGCCCGCAACCCGGCGCCCGAGTCGTATATAAATATGACTATAAATAAGACATATTTTAACTTAACAAAGCAAAGTCAAAGTTAAGGCTACTCAGTAGAACAGACAAAGTCGATGAAAATATTAGAATCGAGATAAAAATAAACAAAAACAATTTTAAATTAAAAAGGTAGCATTTACCTCCGTAGTCCGAATATCGTAGAACGCATAAAATGTGAATATTTAAATTATTTTTATATATGCAATGTAAGCTGACCTTTATAACTACATGCCTAGTGACTAAATAACAAAATCTAGGTTAATGGTCTGTTCCAATACACTTCCACAACTTTATTTTCATGTATTTTTTTTAAACTGAGCTACATTCTGTAATGTTCTAGTTTAAATCCCTATATCTGGCAATGTATATGTTGGCTTTTTTCCTATTAGTAACACTTAGGGGTAGTGAGATTATTATTAAATTTCGAGTAGTGAACCAATATGATACTGGTAAACTGAGGGTGTAAAGCAGTCTACCAGCCTCCTCTACCTTACAGTCATGGGCATATCGAGACTTTTCCTTCAGGGGGGGGGGCTTGGTCCCTCCTGAGGTGGACACAGTTTCCAATTTCTAATTGGTAGTCTAACATCCTAGGGTGGGCAATGAACCATTTTGGGGTGGGCACGTATTTTTGAAATGCACGCACATTTTTCAAGACAATGTTTTATAATAAAATAGAAGTAAGAAAAATATCTATCTATATCTCATTTTTGTCTTTTCTGTATCCTATTTGTAGACGTATTATTGGCTTTCAATTATCTATATATTTTATGTTTACGTCAACTAATTCTTACATGCACAAGATCGTGCAAAAAAAATCTGTATATAATGAAGTAATCACACACTTTTCTTGACAGATCAGATGAGAGATTGAGCTTACCAGGTATTTCTTTGAGCGCCAATCTGGCGAACAGCAAATCAATTTCAATTCCGTCAAAGTTCATCTTGATGACCGGTACAAACGCGTCTTCAACTGCCCTCAGGTCTTTTACCTAAAAAGGAATTGTAAAATTATGTAGACATTATGGCTTTATGAATAACCAGTTGATTCTCAATTTAGTACTAATTTTTCATCCTCATTTCGCTCGTTAGGTGTTGTATTTCCAAAAACTACGAAACACGTATGCATTTATTTTTGCTGAGAAGCTTGAATATTAAATTTCATGCTTCTTACTTTAAAAATGACGGACTTCCCATATGAACTTTCAACCCCTATTTCACCCTCTTAGAGGGTTAATTTATAAAAACCCTGAAATACGTGTTTATTTATTTTTAACCAAAAGCTTGTATATGTATTTTCATATCTCTAACTTTGAAAATAACTGATTTCCATAGAATCGTTTGTCCCTTATTTTACCCCTTTATGGGTCATTTTCAAAAAAATCCTTTGTTAGCGGAAGTTTTCATCATAAAATGCATAATATGATTATTTTATATTATATCTGAAACAATACATGTTATGACAGATACTGCATTATTTAGTTGGAGAAAAACTGTGGATCATCCGGTCATTCGTCATAACTACCTTCGTTTTAATCACGTCAAAAAGATAAAGAATTATGATTAATGATAAAGAATATTTTACAGTTCAATTGACGGAATTTTAGTTTTTTTTTAATGTGTCAATTTTAAATGTAATAAAATAAACAGATTTACGTTTTAAGTACTTAAATATAAATATAGTGAGGGGATTTTGTTTTATTAGGTACCTACATTATAAAACAAAATCCCCTCACTACATCTGTTTGACTGAACGTGATAAACTCAATAAATAAATATTTCCGGACATTATTGCACAGCGCCATCTAGTTCCGTGGTAAGCATCGAAGCTTGTGTTACGGATTCTAGATGGTTGATATACTACATATATTTTGTAAATACATACATACATATATACATAGATACATCGATGACTCTGAAACAAATGTTGATGTTCATCACACAAACATATGTCACTACCGGGATTCGAACCCGGGACCCATAGCACAGCAGGCAGCGTTAAATACCGTTGAGCATTAAATTTAATTCCCAACAAATTTCCCTTTTAAAATTTCACCAATTTGCCCTTGACTTGAAAGAATGCTTATAAATTCATAATGTGGCTATGATTTTCACCCAATGAAACGGAAAATCGGATTACGGAAAATCGGTACGGTTTCTGAAAAAACAAAACAGCAGGCTACAGGAAATTCAAAAATAGCCCACCCATTGTTCTAGAAGTAACTACCTAACTGTACAAATGTTTACCATGAATTTGTATGTCTTCATCATTTTGAAATGCTTACTTTATTGCGTAATTGCTTCGGTAATCTTGTTTTTGGTTAATATTTATACTAGCGGACCTGGTGACGTTGGCTAAAGTTTTTGCTGGTTTGCAATAAAAAATATTGTGATTATAAACTGATAAATAAATAAATATTTTTGGACATTATAACACACAGCGCCATCTAGTTCCGTGCTGAGCAACGAGGCTTGTGTTACGGATACTAGCTGGTTAATATACTACATATATATATTTCTTTTGTAAATACATACATATTGTAGATAGATACATCCATGACTCGGATACAAATGTTCATGCTCATCACACAAACATTTATCCCTACCGGGATTCGAACCAAGGACCCATAGCACAGAAGGCAGTTTTAACTACCGCTGGACTAACTGGGTCGTCATATGATGATGTGATGAACTATCCTATCTCGTAAGGGACCATACTACATACGGTGTACCAAGGTTCATCAAAATCTGTTCATTAGTTAAGAAGTTCAAGGCATGGTATGACCTTGGACAGACAACGTGACACGATATTTTTTATAAATAAAGATATAGATTTCCATAAAATATAAAAAAAAACAAAATAATGTGCGTATTAATAATTACTCGCACAACGTTGAAGGAAAACATCGTAACGAACTCTGAAAGATTTTCACGATGGCGATTTTTGCCAATCCTGCTGCAGTCCATTTCAAGCTGAGAGATTTTTTTAATTTAAATTATTATTTTTTATTTTTACTAAGAACTAAACTAATTACTGCTGTGTAACCCTTGTACCAGCAGATCTTAACCACGTTAATAATAAAGTAAACATGAGACACGTGTTATTTTTATTCAAGTTACAGTTGTTTTCATATATTTAAGCGATAAATACCAGTTATTAATAAATATCAAATACATTATACAAAAAAAATATATATTATTTGAATGCTATTAAATATAAAAGTACAAATTACAGTATCAATATTGTTACAAACCTGTGGCTGCATCTTCAATAGTTCATAGAACGACGCGAAGTAGTCAATGCGGTCGATGTGACGCGGCGCAACGCACAACGCGTCGATATCAGCACCTCTATGGTGCACCTGTAACCAAAACGACACTATAATGACGAGGAATACATCTGTATAGCTTTTTTATGGTGATAAGACCTCAATAATGATCTCAAGAGTCAAGACGGAAGTCTTTGACCATTGTGTGTTGCCAGTGATGACTTATGGCACCGAAACGTGGTCGCTTACAATGGGCCTTATAAGGAAGTTCTGCCACTCAGAGAACGTTGGAAAGGACGATGTAAGGAGTTCCACTACGTGATCGAACCAGAATAGAGGAGATACGTTGAAGAAGACGGGTTACTGATATAGCCCGAAGAATCGCCAGACTCAAGTGGCAGTGGGCAGGGCACATCGCTCGAAGAACAGACGGCCGATGGGGCTTGAAGGTTCTAGAGTGGCGACCACGTACTGAAAGATGCAGCGCGGGCATGCCTCCAGCAAGGTGGACTGATGACCTAGTAAAGGTCGCTGGAATCCACTAGATGCGGACGGCGCATGACCGGTCGTCGTGGCGATCCTTAGGGGAGACCCATGTCCAGCAGTGGATATGTTCAATATGGACAATATATTGGTAAGCTTCGAGAGCTTCTCTTTTTTTATATACCACAAGGCCGGGAAAAAAGTATACGGCCTGCTTAATGGTAAGCGGTTACCGTAGCCTATGGACGTTCGCGTCAGTCACGCGTCGGTATTCCCAAGCTGCCAGAATAGTATCTAACTCCATTAACATTCTTAGTGAAACCTCGAAGTTTCATTTAAGGTCGCCGACTAACATAAGTACTTATGTAAGTCACTTATGTGTGCCTGCTCTTTCGAGGATACAGGCATCATGGTACGTGAGTAGTCAATAAATGACTATAACTAACTAGTTATTGCCGAACTCAACATTACGTCACTGTGCTCAAACCAAACAATTAAAATAAATAACAATGATGTAAGTCAATGGTAAAGCGCGTAATTTTCGTGAAAACGTCAGCGAGCTTTCAATGTTGCTATCTCAGTATGAACACTCGGCTCATTGAATTACTTGCACAGGATATGGTGACCTTAGGGTAACCGTAGCATTTTGCCGGTCTTCCATTCAGACTATACCCAAAGTGTTATCCCCGACAGAATAAGGAGCTAATTTAATTTTGTAATACATATTAATTTAAAAGTGTATAATTATGGAATTGGTTAACGTTGACAAATCCAAAGTACTTTTAACATTATTCTAATTGAGATTAACAATTTGAATTTGAAATATGTACAGAAAAATTCAAACACAAAAAGATATTTATAAGGCATAGAAGGTGTGAAGAATAAATAATGGCGTTTGCATTTCAACTACCTTGCGATCACTAGCATCGGAAAAGCGCGAGCATTACCTCTGGTATTGCGAACGTCTTTATCCTACGGTAACTGCTTTACAACAGACGGGCCGTAAGCTTGTTTGCCACCTATGTGATATAAGATTAGACTAAGTACATACCCCGAGTCATTTTTCAATGGCTCGCTCGGAGTGGTGCTGGGGCTAAAAAAAAGATCAACCCAATTTCCCTATACTATTTTCTTGGGTTGGGATAATTTGTAAGTCAGATTGCTTTTCTCTCTTTTCGGTTCATCTGTAGGACGCTACATCATTGCGAAGATGAAAAGGGGAACTCGGAGGGTATATTTATCGAGCTAAGAATAACCCTTCAAAGAGCCGAAAGTTGGCCACCTCTGGTATATGATAATGCTTCACTCACCCCCAGTCGATAAGATCCGAATGTATAGATGTTGCCGCCGACAGTTTCAGCAACACTAGGTGGCATATTCTTCCGCGTCGACTCCTCGCGGATCCACTGCCTCACGAGCAGGTGCAGGGAACCCAGCACCTCCATGCGATGGTTCATCTCTTGTTCTGTCTCGAACACGCCATAAGGAGCCAATGATTCCTTTAGCTCATTGGTCTTCTCTATATCGATGGGCTTCGGGCCTGCATATGAATACATGTGATAAAAATTTGTGAAATAAAACTACTTTATATAGAATGGATCCTGCATCGTCTGATATAGATTGTAGAGGATCCGTAAAGTCAAGATTAAAACTTCGAACTCTGTCTGTTAAAAGTTTGGAACCAAAAGCACAACTGACGTTTTGGAAGTTATGTGCGTATTTATCACATGCTTTAAAGAGAATCATTTTTGTTTTGGATTTTCTCTTTGGTCAAGACTTCACAGTCTACCAACCCGTAGTAGGCTAGCAACAGACTATAGCCTTGTCCTTCTACAATGAGAGGAGACACTGGTCTCCTCTCATTAAATTAAAATTCAATTATTTTAATTTAATGAGAGAGATGGCTGGCCGAACAGTTAGACGATAATTTAGTTGATGATGAGTAAGTAACCTTTCATTATATTAATGTAAACGGTTAGTAGGATAACTGTGATAACTTTTTATTGCGTGTCACCTTTCCAAAAAGTAAGTTACAAACCTTTCTTAATGATAGGTGAAGTCAAAGTATGAATCATTTAATAAAGCATTATGTAGTTCAAGAAAACCAGATATGTACATACCTGCCATAGATATAGCAGAGGTCATGCCTAAAGTCTTCAAGTTCTGCTGGTTTTGATGTTCATTAGCCTTCCCAGGATTTGCTGGATGCGGTGCATTACTGTGTGAGTACTGTGACGCCGGCCACATCTTGGACATTCTACGTTCACTTCTTTACCAAATATAACCACGTATGGTAACCTACTTGCTTACAGTATTAGGTAGGGGGTCATTTATACAAAATGCTCTCCTTTTGGACAACTGCTGGGTTTCTTATAAAGCCGAGATAAGGGTGAAATAATCTGAAACAATATTTTGAGTTGCTTACATGTCCCTCTAGTCCTTTAGAAGGTATAGTAGACTATTAAGTCCTAAGTGCAATTAATAAATCATCATAATCAAAAAACTAATGGTGAATTGTGTTGTGTTGTAGTTGTGTCCCATCTTTGCTAAAGCGTGTTACTTAGAAAATAAGCCTATTTTGTGTATTGTTTAAATAAATAAATAAATATATTTGGACATTAAACAGTTTCGAGCTAAACCACGAGGCTTGTGATACTAGATATCTGATACACTATAAGTTTATTTTTTGTAAATACAAATATCCATGACTTAGGTCAAATGTCCATACTCCTCATATAAACATTTGACCACACCGAGATTCGAACCCAGGGCCATTACTATAGAAGGCAGCCTTGTGTGCTTATTTCACATGCTCAGAGGGTGAAGGATAACATTCTGAAGAAATTGAGTTATTTTCTCGATGGCGTGTGAAGTCTGCCAACCAACACTAGTGTGGTGAACTGTAATAGCCTAGACCTGTTTTTAATAAATTGAAAATACAATAAAATATATGCTATTTAAATATCTACAGATACTTCCCACAAACACATAAAATTTAGTGTTTTTTCAATAGACCAGGTTGTTTTCTGTCTTTATTATTTATCTTAACATTAATAAACAAAGTTTAAAGACAGTTAACCAAACAAAAAGATATATTTTTCAATTTCCTAAAAATCTGGGTTTTATCACCACAAAGACAATCACTTCTCTACAAGGAGCAGTAACATGCCATACAACAACAGTGTTGGTTACATTTAGTTTAATAATTCTCATGTAATTTGCTCTCTTCCCATTAAAAACTTTAAATAAGTAAATGCTTTAGAAAGTTTAATATTTATATTACAAAAATAACTGCTTCTATTAAATATGCAATGCCTTTTGTATCCTTATTTATCTACCTATAATATTGTTAAACATGATTTAAGCAACTTCCATGTTTTGAAACAGAATGTTGAGTAATTTTGTTCCAGACCATATTCCTAACTATGTACAATAACATAGTAAACAAGTTAACACACATATAACAGTACATGATGTGTATTATTAATTTATATATGTATGTATGAAACATTATTAGGTCTACTTTCAGCAGACGCTATTGAAACATTAATTATACCTTCTCAACTAAATATTTTCAGTCACACTTTTGTTGCTAAAAAAATAATTAAGCCGAACGCTCAAAATGCTCATCACAAACGCGGATATAGACCATGTAGTCGTACAATTTCGAAGAAGCGGTTGAGAGTGATGCGTAAGCAAAAATCGAACTTTTAGAAAGCACTATACTATTTGTGGACTTAAATAGGGGTTGGTTCGTTCACCTACTTTTACATACCACCTTTATTTTGCAAATATGCAAACACATTAACGTAAACTTGTAAAGAAAACTATGTATAACAGCTAATAAATAAGAAAAAACATCAAGAACATTACTTGTACAGCTAACATCAGATTCGTGGAAGTATTCTTTTGTTGTCTGTATCTGTACGTACTAAGGTCACAACTTATGTAAATACGACCCTCACGCATATCTGAGCCTTGAACCCCAATGTGAAATAGAAAAGAACGTAGTAAGATGCTATAATCCCAACACTTATAATCAAAAACATAAAGAAAATGAATACGCATTTAAAAAAGCTCACGTTGCCCTGAGCAGATTGTTATTACGTTATCAAGCAGTTATTACGCGGATTAAACTATTTACACTTACCAATTTATTACATCATCCGTCCTAATCTGCAAATTTTACACATGCAATTGGTTGAAATCATAATAATCGAAAGAAACAAACATTAATTTCCAAACAAGCACCCAACAGTCGCCAACAACAAGGCAGCCATTTTTGTAAAGATGGCGCAATTATGTCCTGCCAGATGGAAAATATTTACGGAGCCAACCGTTGGTATTACCACCGTAAAAAAATAGTTGTGATTAAATCATTCCAAAATACAGTATACCATAATATTACATACTTAACTAATAGTGAGAATAAGTTATTATGGTCCAAATTTCGAAGATGAATTTTGTAATTCAAACCTTCTTTGCTTTTACTTAAAATATTTCATGAAAAATTATGCACTTTGAATGGCACCAATTTACAGTGAAAAATATATTTCAATTACACTTTCGCTCATTTATTAATATGTATACTAAAATTGAAACCTAAATTCTGGCTTAGTTACAATTTAAACTGCTATAAACTAACACAGTATCCATAATCTTTATTAAAGTTCGCATCCAATACAGTCTATTTTTTCTTTCGCTAAAACAGGTATCATACTTCTAATACTCGCAGTTCGAAAAGATCTTTCAAATTAATTAATCTTTTAAAATAATTTACGTTCTAATCAGATAATAGGCCCCATACATTGTTTTGGAAATAAAAAAATAAATTGAATGCATTAACGAAACGTCTATGGGTGCGTTCAAAGTTTCAAATATTCGTTAGTTTTGCGCATGCTCCATTGGCAGTTTTTTCAGTGACGTATCACAAAACTCTGTTGAACTCGTTCACATATCACTATCTCTTTTCATGTGGTGCCAAAAGAAAGGGATTGATAGAGAGCCGGTTGATGTTTTCGTGTCAGCCTTGTGCCCATTTACGAGGAGTAGGTAAAATCCGCCATCTTGAGAGTGAATTCAAGAATGTGAGGACTTTTAGCGGAGTTAAGTGAATTTCTTTAGTAATTTTATTATTAAATGGATTTATATTTATCCACCACGCGATTTCGTAACCTCTACATGAGCCGGTGCCATTAACGGAAATACTTTGCGCGTCGACATAGAGCCTAAACGGCGAATTCCTTGATTGTGTTTATGTGACAGGAGAAGACACCGTAAGCTTTCTAATAGTTTTTTGCGTGTCTATTTCCGTTTTCCATCTCGACGATCGTTAACATATACGTGAAAGTGAAATAGGTATTGCGTATCATTGCACAGTTTCGTTATAGGGCTTCGCGATGTTTTTTTCTGGTCGAAAATGCGGTTAGATGGGCGTTGTTGGTCGGCGATCGGTGGAGCTAAGTCGGGGGCTGTGTCGGCGTCCTGGTGAAGGCCTGGGCCGGTCGGGCAGGCTCAGCGCGCGGCCACCGCAGAGGATGCGAACGGCGAGGGTGGGCTAGCAAGGTGTTAAAGTGTTTGAACTAGTGTTATTGTGAAAATGTCGACGACTATGAGGCCTACTCTCCAGACTGTCCCGGAGTCGTTACCGGCGGACCACGTGACGTCGCCAGCGCCGGCCCCCGCGGCGGCCACCACCGCCGCCGCTGCACCAGCGCAGCCGAGGCATCCACGGCCCATGTTCAAGGTAAGTGTCTACATCTGTTTTGATTCCCCAGTCATTGTTTTACTACTACTGATAAACAAAATCTGATAACGAAAACATCAAGTGCCTTACATAACTAGTTTTATCACACTGAGAAAACTCATTAGCATACAAGTTATTGTTTGGGTAGTATGGTACTATAACTAGTCCTGTTATTTTTTTAATTACATACATACATACTAGTATTGGAGCATTCTTATCAGAGGTTCAATATTTGAGGTAGAGATAAGAGTAGATTTATGGTATTACTGAGATAATCAGTAGATTGTGTGAATACATACATGAATTAATTGTGTAAACTCCTTGCAATTGTAGCCTACATAGGATAGAAAGTGTGACCAACATAGCATGGCATCTTAACTATTAATTATTATACTAACATGTTATTTTTAATTCTTATTTTGAAAATAATTTTTTGCTTGTTGAATTATATTGGCCCTAACAAATGTTAATTTCTCTTTCAATATTCTTTGAAATTACTTAGCTTAATTTTCTTATTTAGCTTCTTTAGTTATTACCAGATAATTAAATAATACATATACCTAGGTAATAACAAAAAATCATTGACATCTCTAGGGTCAGATTATGGTCAAACAAATTGTTGAAGTATTGTTACTACAAATTGTACTACTGATATTTAGGTCTTCACTATTACTTTTTATTTGATATAGTTGGTTTTTAAACCTCTTTTGTTAGATATGCCAGATACCAGTACTGGTACCCGACTCTTCCATGTTTGAATTTGATGCAATTTAAAAATAGAGTTTGTCTATTCCTCAGAACTGTTAATACAAAAAGTGGGTAGTAAACATAGATTACACAAAACAGACCAGCAACAATGTGGGGGTATTACTCATTCATTTATCTGTGTACATAGTGATGTTATATAAAAACCAAAGCTTTTGTTTGATTATTAGAAGCTAGACAATTGACTCACCAAAGCCAAAGAATTCAAAATTGATAAGTAAAATAACTAAAGTATGATAAGTAAGAAAGTTATTCAATATTAAACTTGACTTAGTGGTATTTATTTAAAAATCTAGTTAGTCACTGAGAAACTGGCTGCCAACAGTACTGGTACACAGATCTTAAAAATATATTAAGAAAAGAGGATCAATCTTATTACTCAACAAGTAGAATATTATGGGAAAGCTTTTTGTATTTTAAGTTATGCTTATGAATCATAATGAGAGTAAGAAATAAGGAAGCTTATATAAAATAAAAACCATTTGATTTAACATACAAAGATCTTTTTTTAAACCATTGATAAGATAACCCAATTACAATCTTTATAACTATACATAATTTGCTTGTACTGTAAATCTAGACATTCGTTCCAGCATCTATTACAATATGTAAATAATAAAGAAATAGAGTATGTACCTATTAAACTCTAATAAATAAAATAAAATACCATAAACACATTACTGACAAGTGAGAGTAGATGAGGCATTGGTATCTCTTATATTCTTGATTTGCCACATTCTTAGAATATTCTCTTAAGAATAATAATATATTACAAAAGCATTTAATTTTAGGTACTTACCAACAATAATTGTTAACACAATCTTGAGTTGAGTTGTAATCAATCAACCAATTTATTTAAAATATTATCTAGGTAGTTATACTCTAAATTGTTTTCAAATATAATATTGATTGTAATATGATTTTTTTAATATGTGTTAATATGAATTTAATATTCGAAATACATAAATTATTAATATTGTCATGTTGTAATCTTATCATTATTTTTGCAATTACAATAAAATTATAAAAACAACATATGTAATGTACTTACATCATTAACAATATTAGTTTAGAATACAAAACAAAATGTTTTCTTATTTATTTTAAAATATAAAATTAGCATTTGCTGTAATATAATGTAAAACACAAATTATCATTTGGTTATGTTTTTAAATGTAAGTAAACTTATTATGTAGTTGGTTATCAAACTTTTTGTTGATTATAGAAACAATTGATGGTCATCATAGTACCAATGTCTAAACATAAAATTCCAAAAGATTAAATAGGTAAGTTATACATACTTAAACTGGAAATAAAATAACAATGCTGTACATAATACATAAACATTACTATATCAACTAAAAAACACATGTTCTGTTACAAGAGACTGTGTCACCTTTACAATAATAATATTTAATTTGAGTAAACTAGATATTGTAACTGCCATTGAGTCATGTTTATAAACAGCTAAGTATATTATATTGGGTTATAGTAGGTTATTACATCTTTATTTAAGTGTTAGATAACTTGGCATATCAGTGTCCCCGCCAGTTATAAACCTATCCAATAATAGTCATATAAATAAGTACATCTAAAATGCTCCAACTCATTGTATTTGTTTTTAAAAATTAAAGAAAATTTAAGGCTACAATTTTATTGTGCTTGTGCTTTGCACATTCATATATTGTAATTAAAAAAAAATATTTATTCAAAACTGGTAGTGTCCCACTGCTGGGTAAAGGACCTCCCCACTCTTCTTCCATTTCCCCTATTTATGGCTATAAGGGACTAGTCTTTTCATTTATTCACTTTATAAAAAAATATTTGTGGTATTTTAATCCTATTTATATACTAGAATTCTAAAAGATATTTATTGTTAGCACTTACATTCCTAATTAATCTAACTGGTTAACCCTTTTAACCCTTGCTCATAAATAATTACCTTTTTTAACAGTCTAATATGTACATTTCGGAGTTTGGTTAAAACCTTGTTAACTCCAAAACCAGTGTAATGAAACATCAAAATAATATATGTAGGCAAACATTGCAAGAACATTTTGTTCAATTTCTTAGCTCAGTTTTCCTTCATAAAATAAACATACTTACTTAACGTATACTATTATAATGTAACAATATAATATCAAAAAATAACAATCTTTTTAGAATATTAAACTCTAATAATAATGTAATTTTTTTAAGTCCTTATAATAAACAAAAAAATTATGTAAGCAATAAAGTTAAATAGTGATATTTTTTCTTGAATATAATGTATGTTGTATCATACTTTTGTAAAGAGAATGTTAGCACATAATGGTTTTTAAGTCCTTGTGTTCTCAGTTTCTTTGTTTATATTCACTTAATTAATTCATGATGACTTCAAAGTATGCATCATTTACATAATAAGAACCTGTTCAAGAGCAGCATAAAGATTTTTTGTGATTTCAGTTATGAAATAATAATAAATATCATACATTTGTTATTTATTACTGTGAACAAAATTATCAGATTTCTATTATTAATTTAAATTTTCATTCAGGAATTCAGTGTTTGTAGGGCACTTGATGTATCAAAAACGTCGTTTATAATATTTTGCGCCCAAAAAATCATGTGACGACACTTGTCCCATGTGGTTTAATTTAATTTGATTTTGTACCAATTCAGTATTAAGTTTTTAAAGATAACAATGACTGTGGAATCGTTATTTTATGCTCCATGTATAAGCTTTCAGCCTGTATCGTCTACATACGTGATTATGTCACAAAATGTATGGTTTTATGTACGCTGTGTTGTTGAAAAATGTCTTAAATAGCTTAAAATGTTGTGAAGTATTATTTATAAGCAATATTAATTAAAACTTCGTAACGGGATAATCCAACATAGTCATTATTTTCGTGATAAATATTTCGTCATACTTTACGTTATGACAATAATTGATAATACCTGCTGTTGTGTGGCGGTTGCTAATTTAAGATACGAGCTTATGACTATCTTCATAGGTTATTATTTGGCAATAACAATCATAGCAATTTTATTATATCATGTACGTACTACATACACTAAGCGATCACATAAATATCTGGTGTACATATACCCACAATTTAACGAACATATCTGTTCAAAAAAACTCGTAAATTACTCAACTCTTAATTACAAAGTCTTAATTAATATTGGGACCGACCAAAAACTTGAAAACGTCTGTAATCTTGTAAATTTATCTACTGTGAATGAATAGAATATTTTGAGTATTATATTAAACTTTACTTAATCATTATCTTCGAAGATTGTTGATCGACGAAAGAGTAACGAAAACATTGATAAGTATATTTAAATTTCATGGAAATTTCAATGGTTTATTTGTGGGAATATTTTGTTCAAGCACATTATAATATATACGTCAGCTCAAATATATCAATATTATTAGGTAAGGGTGTTTTATTATTGGAGTTATTTACTCACGCGACAGCCGGTGTCGCCTCATGCATAAAGCATTGGGCCTACAGTAGGGCCGGTCGGCCTCTCATCTGCCCCAGTTTTGACGCTATACTGTACTATATCTAGATAATCTTCTTGATGTGAAAACCCTTGCGTAAACATACGCGACATTGAATAATTTCATGGTTCGATAAATAATTCAATTACTGTTGACAGGTCATAATGTGAAAAGTGTATTAAGATTAAAACAAATGTCTTGGCAACAGTTAATGTTAGAGTGGCGAAGCGCAAAAACAATTAGCAATACCAAACGAAATCAAAGCATCTATGTGTTTTTGGCAATTGTTTAGTTGATAACAATGAAATGAGCCGAAATGCCACAATAAATGGAAATAAAATGTAGGTAACTGAATGATTTCGTGTTAAACGGAATCATATATCCTGAATATAATCATGTTTTGAATTTTAAAACATGAATCAATCAAACTTCCCCTTAACGTTGTTTCCTCAACCTTACCTTTTAATACTATGGCAATACTATCAAGATATTACGCGTGAAAAGTAAAAAAAAAATACTTGCTTTTATTTGTATTCTGAACGCTATTAGAAATAGTCATTGCAATGCTTGTTTTATAAATCGATTGCAGTTCACACGCAGTAAAATGTTATAGTTGTATTACGATTTTATTACGGTTATGATCTGATTTAGACTGATTTTAAATAGACATTTTTACTAAATGGTAGGTTTTTTATGAATACGTTTTACCAATATTTTCGATAGTAGAAATACTTGTAAATAAAAGCAAATACTGAAATAATAAATATACGATGAAAGTGACGTGCTAGTATGAGCGGTTTTCAGAAATTGGCTTTTGCTCAACGCTATCTTAAATGTCAAAACAAGATTTAATTAGTCAAAATCTTTTTGAATCTCATCTCACAAATCCGACGTTCCACTCTATTTTACGTGCAACCACCGAAGACATCTTGGCGCTCTGTTTTACATTAATATTAACTTTAAATAAATTTACTACACAGTAGCTCATTTACTTAAAGGACAAAATTTGATTACTGTGCACAAGAGTTTCTTATCATAATTTATTTTAGCTCCCTATAATGAAATATACAAACGATAAAATCATAACCTATTTTTTTTTATACCTGCAAGGAGTTCTAAAATGGTCATTTTTCAGTATAACCACAAAAGTTTTCAGTTTCTGACGTAAAACTCGTGAGCTGCATTTCCCAAGTCCGTTATGTGACATAAGATGCATGTTCCAAATATAACCACACCGCGATCGGCGTAGGCGCAGCCGTGAGCAACGAAAATATATATTTCGGCGTTATCATTCAGTTTCAGTTCTTATGTGTACGACTAGTTACAATTATACATTTACCAAGTGAAGTCATCTTTAGAGAAGCTGTTTTGTATTTTTTTTGCGCTGTATTAAAAACGTTCGGATACACGGTCTGCGAAACTCAGCCGTAAAGAGTCGTCACCATGTCTCATTCACATTCAAAATGGCATGTTGTAGTACGACTAAAACATTATTTAACGGGACGCATGGTAACGTCTCAGGGTTTCCTAGATTTATAAATAAGATAGACCCATAATAGTAAGTTGTTACTCAAATAGCTAAAAAGCTTCCTTTCTCTTTTTAATTTGCACAGAGAAAGTGTCAAACAAATCATTTAAAAGTAAAATGGAAGTTGGATAATCTGCGTTCTTTCCACAAAGGAGGTATTAAACAATCCCCTCTTAATAGAGCTCCGACAAGAAAAGTTTTAAAACAATAAATTTATACACAATTGCTATGTAAACTGAAACGTAGCAGAAAGGAAAGTAGACTTAACATTTTCTATTTACAAAAACCATTTAATATAAATATTTTTATTATTATGGGTTTTATATAATGGCGCGATATAAAATCTTACTAACGCCATATAAAGTGCACAGATTTCTTCTTTAATCACGCAACAATATTAATATGTTTAACTTTAGTGTCTTCTCATATTCTGCATTTTAGAAATAAACCAGTGACTATAGTCTCATTAGTCAATAAAAAACAAACAGTTATCCATTAATGCTTTGCTAGGTATCTAAAGGTCTATATTAGTCTGAAACCTGTCGCCAAAGGCAGAAACGACATCGAATATGAGTAAAGATTTCTTACAATTGAAATTGATACCTATTGATTTCTAATTCTAATACTATTGAGTTACCCGAGTTAGATATGCTCATTATTTTTAATAGAAACGTGTAGCTCTCAAAACTATACAATGTTACTATGATGCGCGAGATTGAATATGAATCTTTGATAGAGATATTAGGTAGTGGCGGTACACTCACAAATTGTCAACCAGTTACCAATCTCATGTATTAGGGAATGATCCTGTCTCGATTACCCGGGCAGACATCTAAAACTCCGAGCTGCTACAGATAATTCCCTGACAGAAATTATCTAGTAACCTCTTACTCAAACAGCCCCGATTGCAGCCAACATACTGGTATGTTGGCTGCAATCGTGGCTGTTTGAGTCCGCGCCAATCTTTAGAGGTAGAGATAAAAAAATATTTCCACGTGCATTAAAAACTAGTCTAAATGATAATAACCCTAGTGGATTCTATACACGTTCCTTATTTACATGCTACCGTGTTAGACCAATCCGTGACTTCGTCTAGACATCCTAATGGATTTTACATTTCTAAAACAAGTCCTAGACTTGTATCCTTGTTCGTAGTCGAATTGTCTGTTTCCATGCGATTGTGCTATTTAATAGGTATTTAATTGGGATGTATTGATTGCTCACGGGTATCTTTAGTATTAGGTGCTTAGATATCCATCTTAAGTCAGTTGGAAACCTTTGATTGTATGGACATAGATAAAGTCTAGTCATAGATTGGAAGTAGTGCTTTTATCTCTCACCTTTAACAAAGATACCTTCTTAGAAATACCTTCTTTTTTCCAATTTACCTTATCTCTAAAGAGTTAACGGTCTCTTTCCACAAATCTAGCAAGGGGCCCGGGCTTGCGGATGCTAGCGGCATTCTATACTATAATCATGTTAACCACTTGTAAAAGCTATTGTTTAAGATAGCAAACAAACTTACCTCTCACTTACGGAAGCTTTCTAAAGACCATGTACGCTGATTTTCAGTAGAGTATGAATCGCACTTAGATGCTCAGGGGTTTAGTCCCATTGGTCAAGTAATTTCACTAGCAATCCTTCCCTTAAACTGGAACAAAATATTTTTAACTCAACTGTATGGCAGAATGTTTCCCAGTGCCGTCTATGCCTTACTCTAGTGAGCGCAAGGAATCCTAAGCCCATAAGTTATGATTTTTTATCTACTGTCAGTGTCATTAAACTACCTTATGGCATTAATTACAATCAAGCGCTGTCAGGCACCAAATAAGGCAATAATCCTTTGAAAAGGACGAAGGCCTCATAACAGAGCCTGCAGCAATAATGGCTTAAGGTTTTCGCTATTACCTCTTATTAAAATATACGGCTATGTTATAACAAAGAGCAAGGGAACTTGCAACGAAGCCGAAGGAGCCTTGCATAACTCGCAAGTAGCTATGATTAAAAAACTTAAGGTCACGCAACGCTAATATTAAATAAGGTGGAACAACCACAGTATCAGCTTACATTTTTGCTAGTAAAATAATTATGTTGACTTATGTAATCAGTTTTTTGTGGCTTCAAACTGACTAATCAGCTTGTTTAGCGTATGAAAGAACATGATATGATTAATTCTGATTAGTCCAGACTTATTATAGTTGCCGATGAAATGAGCAAACATTATCGAGTTTATTTTTTAATTTATGGGAATCGCTACGCTGCCGTTGAACAGATCTACTGGTATTTACTACCTGATTATTATTGTTGTAATGTATGAGGCTTTAATTCTAATGTGCATGCCAAGCTAGGATATACATAGGATCTATGAAAGTAGTTGCAGTAAATTTTAGATCTGTTTGAACGTAAAGTTCATTGAATAGTCACTATCGTTAAATATGTTACAAATAGTAACTTATAGATAATTTTAGTTTTGTTTTGAATATAGGAAAATTATAGACAGGTTGCGTACAGCCAAACATACTTGGATTTCTACGGGAGTGGCCGATTCCGCAACGCATGCAGTTATAGGTTAGTTGTATGCGATTCTATTAAATATTTCGAAATGCGTAGTGTACGGTCGTCTTGTTTTACAGTTATTATTGGTAACAAAAGTAACATAAATTTTCGCTATTAAAACTTAATTAACTTATCTTAAACCCCACTTTGAGTGTCGTAGTCCCTTTACTATATTTTAAGTACCAGTTCCCTTACCAAACCCTTGATGTCCCTAATCAAACCTAGAAGTGGAATTGAAACTCTGGAATTGAAACGCTTTCCGCGGCTGCTTACGTCTCAAGTAACACGGTTAACCTAATTATCGCAGTAAAATGATGCAATGATTCATAATTTTCTTCTTCATCATATCGTTTTCTTGGCACAACGCCAGGCTTCGTTTTGCGAGGAACCGATGGCGCTGATATTGACTAATGCATTGACAGAACCTTTCTCTATGATATAGAAAACTTCTATTTACCTACTTTTAGTTTGAAGAAAAACTTTAAATCTCCTTCTTTCTTTTAAAAAATTGGCATCCATCTATAGGCCAATAGCTTGACAGTCCTCACATTTCTTACGTCAGGGTATTCCTTACGTAATCCATGTACTGGAAATCAGTAGAACCGATGTAGAATACATCCCTATCTGGTTTAAGCACCATCCCTCAACTACTCCAAAATTACATCATGCTCGTTTTCATCGAAAGGTCAGGTAGCACTGTGGTCGTTACTCTTACACCCACTGATTGCACCTACTGTCTGCCAGTGATGTATAAAAAGCAGTAGCGGACTGCGCTCTTCGAAAGCTTAGTGTGACGAAAGAACTTAAGCAGCCGGTCGGCTTAAAAAATATCTATGCCCTAGGAGGCTTCCAATTCTAGAGATTTGGAAGCTCACTCAACAAAAGGCCACGCCCTTTACAATTGGCGATGAGCCTATTCTCTTCAACAAATCTATACGCTCATATCAGCTGCTACATATAATTTACACACACAATATCCCATGTTCTTCGAGTGGCAGATAATTATAATAAGTTCTGAATGTGCCAGAAGTGAAAGACAAAGTTTGCGCGTGTGTCGGTTCTAATTCTACTGAAGTTCTCACAAGAACGGATCACTTTGTAAATTGTAGATATTTTCTTAAGCTAGGTATATTTACTTATAGAACAGGATAAAATTATTCTGTACGGTAGTTATTAATATTATGTAAAAGCTTTGAATAATACCAATAACAAATGCAGTATTTAACTTTTGGAGACGTTGATTAAAAACTCTAGGGAAGCAAGGAAGGAAGTTTTTATCTACTTACTTAAGTATTACGTGTATTATACTTCGATGTAATCAGACGCTATAGTGCGATATAATCGGCAGTACGGTATAAGGGCTGGAGCATCTATTCCGAAACAATTATATCGATTCCTCGTTGACATAACGTTCACATGCTCGGTTGTTCAACCTGACGGAAACATTCTTAATTTAGTGACTGTTATTTTTAGCTAGAACCTTCTTTATTTCGTTTTCCGATGCGTATCCCCTTACGCTGTCACGTTTTGGTATTCGTTTATAATATACTATGTTTTGAGTTGACGAAAATAGGTGTTTTATTAATGTGAGTTTCGTTAACTGAATTGGGTATCTTATTTATTTTGACTTCAGAGGCTAATGGAATTAGGAATTATTAACATTTTTATAAAGGAAAAACCTTCATCATATCAGGTATGTTAATTACTGAAAACACCATCATAAATTTTAAGCATCTTAAGGATAACAGCTGCCATGACAAAGGATACTTTTTCTGTAAATTATGTACCAAGCTACTCGTTTGATATACACATACTTATGTATATTATAAGAAGACTATAATAACACGACTTTATACACTAATACAACAGTATGTACATACTGATGTCACCTAATGAATCTTAGATTATTATTATCTCTGAGTAAGAAGAAAATATAACGACTTGTACGTGTGTATAGCTGCCATGTATATCTATTGCTGTTAGTTCGATTGTCCGAAGTAGCCAACGTATTTGCCATCGTAATAAAGAACGCTTATAAAACGTCATAATAACTTTCAACTGTTGTCATTTCACTTAATTACCATAGAAATGACAAAGGTACGTATAATATTAAAGCGTTTTTAAAACATATTATTCTTATGGGAAAATGTAACTACATGCAGAAGTTTAAATTTGTACCATGTTCTCTAAAGAAAAACGTCGTTTATCGAAGCGATTCGTCGCGTACTTTACATTTACTAAGTACCCTCGCGCCACCTATTATACGATATGATATTATGCAGGCGCATAAAAAAATGAGACTGTAACGACTGCAAAATACTGTTTTCACAGACATTTTCTTTTATAAAGTAGTGTGCTTTGCTGCATATAGAAAGAAATGAAAATCTAATGGACGAAGTAAAAAAAGAATTGGTTACTCTTTGTCTATCAGGTTTTGGTTGATAATATGTGACTTTTTCAATCATAATTCAATTTCACGTGTTTGGTAAAATACATATATATTTTAAAGATGCTACATCGTAAAGCTTCGCTATGAATATTAGTCCGAGAACGTCATCACCAAATCAGCGAAATGTGATTCTCTGATTCGTATTCCCGTGGTACCTTCCAACAAAAACTTCTTGCGATGTGTCCAGTACGTCTTGTCCACTCACCATTTAAGGGCGTGCCGAGAGAGTTGTGAAGTATCTACCTTATAAGCCACGTCAACGTGTTTTTGCACTTTTATATGTGCGTAACTTTCTAAAGAATTAAAATTGTAGCACTAGCCTGTAACTGTACGCAGTATATCGTAAAATTATTTTAATTCTGTACTAAAAAAACAACAAAATCTTTTCACAAAAATAATTGTTATTCGAAAAAAAAAACGTGTCTAGTCTTACTATACTCTACGTCATGAATTTTAAACAGAGTAATTTAATCAAAGAATTAATTTGATAACAGACTAAATATTTTTGCAGACGCTTTTTTTTTGAATAACAAACAAGAAATTCTGATTTAAATTTCAAATCTGTGTGTAGACAATTAGGATAAAAGCGTAGAAAACTGAAATGATATTGAAAGAACGTGTTTTTATTTCTTAAATTGTCGGAATTTAAGTATCATAGATCAAATTGACATGTCTATTTTCTCCCGACACCTGCGACCGACTATAGACTTTCTTCTGTAAGTATTGCCAACCTAATAAACTTATGCTAATTTTAAATTTACCAACCCAAGGCAAATTGACAAAGGCTTATTGAGGCGACAGCGCAAATCCGACATCGTTTTTGGATGCTCGGACAGATATTTTAGAAAATTGTTTTAAATATTCTCTTAGATTTTCATGAATAAAATATTTAGTAATTTGAATAGTATAATTGATTTAGCTCCGGATGGAAACAGTTGGGCTGTAACCAAGTGAATAAATAATTATTGTTCGGAGTTCTGGAGTAAGCTAAGCTGTAATTTGCTTACCTTCAGACCCCTTCAACCTTCCTAGATTTACCGAGATAAATTTCTAAACTGTATTAAGTAGCTGTTACGTGTTTGAACAGACACAGATTTAGGTAGTTGTTCTACAGATAATATGACAGAAATGCTAACGATCCGAATGGTATTAAAGCTGTGGGTGAAGAATCAAAAGCTTGTTAAAACAAACGACATCAAATTGGGTTCCTGAAATTAGAGAAAGGGCTTATACCTCAATCTTGGGCATCAAGCTCATTAGCCTTGTCTGCAATCACTGGGCTAATCGGGCTGTTTCGATATTTCAATTTAGACACTGGTCAGAAAAAAACACGTGTGTCGTGCACATTCATATCAATGTAAACATCACATGAAGATTTAAAACGAACCGAGTATGAAGTCTTAATTGTGAAGGTACTCGCTTTGATGACGAACAAATTAGTTAAGGAGAATATGAGTGTCAATTGAATATGCTTGATATTCTTACGAGGTAGAAGTATTCTTACTTTTTTTTCGACGTCATCATCTTCGGTCCTTATTTAGTCAAACATACCATCACCCCTGTCGTCCCCAAAGGCCTGAGGGTACTAATGTATACCTAGATTTCGCCGGTATGTTTTAAGTCCCACGCAATAGGGGGCGAGCATATTGATTCTAATCAAACATTGGTGAAAATTGCATTGAAAGATTTCTCTACTTGTCACTTGTAACCTAATGTGTTCTAGTTTGGGGCATTATATGTATGACTAGCTGCCTCCCGCGGCTTTGCCCACATGGTATATAGATAAAAAGTAGCCTTTGTGTCCATGTAATCCAGATAATAAACTATATGTATGCTAAATCTCATTCAAATCTGTTAAGCGGTTTTTGCGTGAAAGAGTAACAAACATCCATCCATACATACAAACTTTCGCGTTTATAATATTAGTAGGATTTACCTGCTAAGCCAAGATACAATATTGAATGTTATTTGAAGGCTCTTTTTAAACGAATTATGGAAGTCGGAGTTGTATTTTATATAAAGAGGCGCAATATAGAAATGATTAAGTTAAACGACTGCGGGTGTTTAGCTTTTGATCAACTCCCCCTTTGTAATGAGGACAGTCGATGTTTCGTGTTTACTTATACATATTTTCATGTAATTTATATATTATCGTGACGATCTAGGTAGACAGGATGCCGAACTTAAGATAGGTTAGTAACTTACTTCCGGTTTTAAGCCGCTTCCTCAAACATACGTTGCATATGTTCATAGCCAAAGTCTCAGACTTGAAACAAAACACAAATACATGGTTTATCCTGTGAAGTTTACTCTCTGGACAATTCTCTCTAATTAAGGTTTGAGAGAGATGGAAAAAAGATTATATCAGATTATGTGATTATTGTTGCTTGATCAAGAAGTTTTTTTTTTAATTTAGATATCTATTCAAAATTATTAATATCTGATCTTAAAGCTTTATCTGCTGGAAGTTAATAAGAACATATTGCGATTCTCAATGAGTTTTTCATGAGTATATACGACTAATATTTATAACTACGCACATTTTAGATTACTTTTTGATATCAGCGATACTGACTACAATTTAATGAAAGCTTACCGTGTTGTTTTGCATGATTCTGTGGTTTTTGTTCTTTGTAATTTTTATATCATATTATTATAATGTTAGAAACATAGTTTTTAATTAATATCATAAAGGGCAATCTTGAGCTTATGAAATATCCTACACATAAACATATTCGTCATAAACTCACGTGATGACAAATTCCTCACATAATTTTTAAGTAATTGGCTTGCCCTACTGCCTCTAATAACATGTTATTAAACTGAACTGTGAGCACGAAACTATAGTTAACGTAGCACAACTTCTAAGGACAGTGTATTGTCCAATCGCTATAATTAACATTTGTAACTTGCTGACGGTCACTGACTACTGACATTCCAATAGCCACTGAAATAAAACATATAGCATAACTTAATTAATCAACGACTTTCATTTACGAGAAAAATGATAAATATTTTTTATTTTAAACAAACTTGTCGTCTGCAGTTAAGCGCAGTGCACATAAAATAAATTCAATTAGGCACTTAAGATTTTTAAATATCATCGATCAAATATTTACCCTCATTGCGTTTATCGTGTGATTTCGTTATAAAAAAAGAACGATTGATATTACGCACTTTCATTTTATTAAACTTGCTTATTGGTACCCCAGGGTTAATAACTCGGCGTGGCAGCGTGATTGCGTCATTCAATATAGTCAAAGTCACTATAACAGAATATTATGGACATAAAAGATATTTCACGACTGCGTAGTTACAATATAAGCACACTCAGATTGTAGTTTATTTTATGAAGTTAACTGGAAGAAACATTGAGTTTTGAAGTAGCACATCTTGTGAAGTTGAGGGATAAAAGTTGAAAACTTGGCACTTATCTACCTGTAGCTTCTGCGAGACTTAGTTGTCTTGAAACATAAGCGACTTGCATATTAAATTTATCTTACATAACACCTGCCATCTCAGGAAGAACAGGCAGAATGTAAATACTGGTAAGAACCAAATAATTTCTCATACATATTTTAACGTTGCGTGATAATTATTGTTTTGTTATTACAGACACTAATTACAACTTACCATTGACCTGGGAAAACTAACGACTTATAGTAAAATCACAGTTACACACTACTTACGTCAAGGTCAAACCCATACTTAATTTAACCATTACATTAATTAGGCGATCGGTTTTGCGACAGTTTTTATGTGTAATGAAAATATTTTTAAACACGCTATTTCCCATTGGCCTAAACAGGATGGTTTAAGCGAGTAGTTTATATCTACCACTAAGATACTATCAGGATAAAGTGCGTTATAATTCCATTAGCATGCATTTGCTGGCGACAGGTTGGCCATTAGCGGTGGTAAATAAATACCGGTATTGTATCGGCTATGCCTTTCAACCTTATAATGACATTAAAAATATCACTGACGTTAGTTTTCACAATTCTAGACAGTTTTTAAACAAATCATCGCAAACACTGAGTACCTTTTAATATTTATATTAAATTTTATATTCTTATCTTATATTCTTATAATAAAATATCTACTTATACATAGATATTTTGTGTAGTACTTTTATTCTCTAGTCCTATTAGTACCTCGTGTCTGAAGTATAGTTCTTCATGTTTTAGTTAATATTCTACCGTGTCGTTCGATTCTTGTAATATCGCTTATAAATAATATCGATCTGTTTATATTACATAGTAAAACAATCTATTAAGTACCTACGTATATGAATTGAAATAATTTGTAATTTGTTAAAGTACCTACTGAATTTGTTAAATTAATTGCCTATTTATTATTTACGCAGTATTTATTATTTTTATTACTATTACTGTTACCACACAATCGCATTAATGACGTAAATTAATTTATTTTATTATTACGTCGTATTTGTTATTGCAGGAAAGAGGAAATTTAATTGAAACGCCTATTGTGTGTACTATGCTTTACTGTTGTCGTGCAAGTTTCGACGCTAGAATTACAATTAGATGGTATAGATAGGATAATTGTAACCAGATTAAGATAATATGTCGTACGTTCGTAGTTATGTAGAGTTTACTAAAACAAAGTTTAGTAATATAAGTTCCACTCTGTTTACTACAAAACGTAGACTTATGTAACCAGAATGTAATTATGAATGTAAAAATATATATTTAATCTTACAAATTTAGAAACAATTTGTGTGTAGAACTCATATATAAGGCAATTCACACACTGCCCTGCTCTACGCTGCGGGGTGCGTAGCGAAGGAGCTATTGAATGAGTTTTCTGTGTGATACACTTCGCGTGTATACTATGCAAAGAGAGATACTTTCAAGCAAAGTAAGTACGCGCTACGCCGCGTAATGTGGTGCAGTTTGCGAATGGCCTAAAGGTTCACTAGTCAATTGTTTTTAGCAAAACATGGAAATACGGTGTGTGACGTCAGAGACGCGATACTGATATCACGTTTAGCGCCGACGCGATACCACGTGTAACTCGACTCGAGTGAAGTATCCTCGTAGATACAAATGCGTTTTGTTATTTGTTTGTGTAGTGTTGTATCCGTAACTTATGGAACGGTAATAGCACGCCGGGAAAGAGTGGGCTTTCCAGAGAGAGGTTAGAAGTACTGATCTCAGCTGATACACTACTTAGCACCTTACTTTATATATATATTTTTTTATAAGTTGGTGGGGTTAATAGTGATAATAGTGTCTACAATTAAATTTTTTCCGTAGATAAATTATTCTATAAGTCGAGAACTGATATATAATTTCATTCGAATTGATTCGATTCATTGAACATGTCCCATGACCAGTCTACAAATAGTATGAACAAAAATTACGACGATTTATTACAATGATGTCACACATTAATTCGGTTATGGCGGAACGAATAACTGCACACTACGAATAAATATGCCTTTATATTGAATATTGTACTTAAAATCTTCTGTTTTACGAGTTTGGGCAAATTACAATATATATATTTTACTACAAAATGATTGAGTCCATTACTCAATCATTTTGAAGTAAAATACTACTTAATAATGAATGAGTTAATTTACACATCACGTCTTAGGATCAGTTAATGGTACCTAAGTTTAATGGGGCACTTAAAATATCATGCAAACTATTGGTATACTTGTTTGCTGCCCTCAGTAGTATGCAAAAATATAAATATATTACTAATATATTTGTAGCCTTCATCACGCATTGATATAGCTTAGTTATTCGTAGGTTTGCAATATCAAAAAAATATTGTGATTATAAATTGAGATAAAAACTATCCCATCTCTCTCATAAATTGAACCAAACTACACACAGCGCAAAGTTTCATTTAAATCGGTTGATCATTTCAGAGGTTCATTGCGAACAAGCAACGTGACACAAAATGTTTATACATAAATATTATACTTGTATGTCATATATAAGCATAGTTTATTAAATTTTGTGCTCATTGCATAAATGGATTGGTCAATTGGCATTGTATTGTCGACACGGGCCCCAAAACTGCTCTATTAGTTTGTATTATAACATTCAATGAATTCCATGCGTAACGCTTGTGCTACCAAGAGCATTACAATATAAATAAGTTGACGAAGCTTTTGTTACGAATTCACAGACTTATTTAATTCGTTATTTAGTATTTTAGGTCTCAGATATAAAAGTGGGCGAGCCCTATTGCCCAATCTAATAAATAATACTAATCCAAACTCCCGCTTGATTCAAAATTTTCTAACTTAGAAATCTATCTGACTTCGATTTTACTAGTGAGTAGGTAACAGATTGCGCTTGCTGTCATTTGTTTGTGTAGGGAACTACGATAAATCTTTATTAATAATAGAAACAGTTTGTAGGTTTTAAACAAATTCATTTGTTTTAACCTCCGACGTAAAAAGAGGGATATTATAAGTTTGACGGGTCTGTGTGTCTGCCTGTGGAATTTTAGCTCCTAATGCGGAAGGTACAATTAATGAAGATCAGTTCAAAGTCCGCCGGGGCTACTTAAAATTTTATAATTACATATTTCGAATAAAGACAGTGCATAAGTCTTGATATCTATTGAAAGGTGAAACTTCAACATGCACTTAACAACTTGTTTAATGTGAAAGTGTCAATATATCCGTATTGTATTAATTGGTGACAAATTAATTAATTTCCAGTCATTGTAGCGACAGCTTGGCACTCGTTCCTTTTCCATCGCTTGATGTCACGACGGACGAGACTTGTATTTATAAATATACTTTATTATATCTATTAATATTCATATGATAAATAAAATTAACAAATTACTGGAGAATGAGACAATCCAATGAGATGACTAAATTATGTCACGGGATGACGCGTCCCTAAGCAGGCGTAACGTGACATAATACGCAGGGGCTTTCACTATAAAATTAACTATTTAGTCGGCTTTCAGATTAGACTCTTCGTTCCGCATTTAATCTCACCTCATCGTGGAATTGGAATTTGAATTGGATTCACTATACATAAATAAAGATAAAAAATACTATCTTTACACACAAGCTAATGCAATGCAACTTCATTCCAATATTTACAGTTTACAGCAAAACGTGTTAAGGAAATGTAAAACTGCAATTCGTATGACCAATCCACATAGGTGTGTTTATACAGGGAACTAGATAGGTACGTACAGTCGTACATACAAGTTGCGCCCAGTTAATCGCCCAGTGGAATCATTAAGAATATTGAATCGATTTAGTAAAACCGGCGCGGTGAGTCACCCCGCCCCGGTCAAGTTCACGTTCCGAGATGCGCGGTGAGATCGTGGGCGTAGGCCTTTGTAGGTGACGAACTGTACGAGAAAGTATTACGATTTATTGCGATTTAATTAGAGCATCGATGTAACTTTCTTGCTTGAAAACATTCGAATTGATATTTAACACACAGACTCAAAACAAAAGAATGCCATACAAAGTATGTATTTGTTATAATCGATACAAGCCGAATGCTCAGTCGTGTGTAATCTTTTACGGTTAAACATTATTTTCCGCTTAAAGTGACAAATAAAATGAATAAATATAAGCAGTCGTTTAAGGCCAGGACAGACCCACCCAATCAGGTTATTTATATTTATAAGCTCCTAAATAATGTCTCGAAATCAAATTATTTATTGGAAGAATAAGAAATAAAATAGTTATTATAGCTCTTAAGTTTGACACAAAACAAACAGTTATGAACTTACTTAAAATAAATATAGAGTCGATTTGAGAACTTCCTTCCTCAACTCGAAGGCGTTGTATGAAACTCGCAGATCACACATTAACGAGTGCCCGATACGATGCGTCAAAAGTTGGACATATTTTTGGCAAAAGCGTATGAGATCGATACAACATAGATGTACGGAACCGCTGTCGTTGCGTGGGTGTCTGGGCTGACTTCCAGAGTCTCAGAAAGTATATTTTTACTATATTAATACATACATAACTATTGTGTATCCATATTAATGATATACTCTTCTTTGAAAGGTTTTTCTGTAGCCAGTAGTCTTTTGTACAATAGCTTTTGTTTTCGTTGTACTTATTATGTACACAATACTTTTATTTGGAGGGCTCGTGGCTAATTAGCCACGATAATCTATGTTGAGACCTGGAACTACGGGAAATAGCAGGTATACTATATAGTGAAATTTTCTCTCGCCTGTTGAATTGGAAGACACAGGCAGGTAAACGGATTTACTTTAATCCCTTTGCAGGCTCTGGCTCTCACGTACACACGACAGAACCGTGTAAAACTACTGGTTTCACACATCAGGTAGGTACTAGCCAGCTAGGAACCAACCAAATATGACGGAATACAAAATTGCCCAATGATTATTGACTACAAATAAAACGACGTTAACAAATCTTGAGCAAGATACTTGTGGTGGCCGTAAAACTTATTGTTCCGCGAAACCCATAAAAATCAACAGCGAGTGACGAATTATTATTATGTTTGGAAATGATGAGCCAATACACTGTAAGGCACATCTGGACGGAAAGCCTTGCACTGCTCAAGGTCGCTAGTGTCAAAGTCAAAAGTCAAAGTCAAAATATCATTTATTCAAAGTAGGCCAAATTTAAATGGCTCTTTTTGAACGTCGACAATAAAGACAGCCCCCAAAAACGCCCGCCCTTCACCGCTTCCTAGTGTTTTTGCTGGGAAGAAGAAGCGGCGCAACAAACTCCCCAGCACACATTTCTGTCTGTTTATATAATAAGTGATTCTATACAATACTATAATCAGTATACAATATAGAGTGCAATCATTACCTATGGTTATGTGAGCTAGCATATACCAATCCATTTTACCAAGCCGAGATATAAAAACTACTGATATAGAAATACAGAACAACCGATGATAATGTTAACACACTCTTGGCCTCCATTTCTCTGTATGTGCCCGCTCACACTTACACATCTCAACAATTACATTTTACAAAGTAGACTGCTATCTTGGACTAATCCGGCGACCATCTACTGTTATCACTAAAATAGTCACTCAAATTATAATAAGCCTTCTTAATAAGGCAATTTTTTACTTTACTTTTGAATACGTCAGTCGGTAGATCCAAGATATCAGTAGGTATTCCGTTATAAATACGTATACCAACCCCCTCAAACGAATTATGTACCTTATGTAAACGGTGACTGGGGGCACACAATTTATGTTTATTCCGTGTATTAATACTATGAACGTCACTGTTTTTACAATAGGAATGTATATTTTGCCTTATATGTATTATGTTGGCATAAATATACTGCGATGCAACAGTCAAAATACCAATGTCTTTAAAACGTTCCCTAAGAGAAACTCGAGCCCCTAGCTGATATATGGAACGAATAGCTCGCTTTTGTAAAATAAAAATACTTTCTATATCAGCAGCTCTACCCCACAATAGAATTCCATAGGACATAATGCTATGAAAGTAACTAAAATAAACAAGTCGAGCAGTGTCTACGTCAGTGAATTGCCTAACCTTTCTGACCGCATAAGCAGCGGAGCTAAGTTTCCCCGCGAGGCATGACACATGTGGGCCCCATTGAAGCTTGGCATCTAGTGTAATACCTAAGAATACTGTAGAATTGACGGTCTCAAGTACTTCTTTATTGACAATTAAGTTGGGTCCTAGATTTTTCACGTTAGGCAAACTAAACTTTACACATTTTGTTTTTCTAGCATTTAGTACTAAATTATTAACTGTAAACCAATGCATTACCTGAACAAGTGCACTATTTACGTCGTCAAAATGATCTCTATTTCTATCTACTTTAAAAATAAGCGAGGTATCATCAGCAAACAGTACTACATCACAAATGGATCTCAGATAATGTGGCAAATCATTTATATAAATTAAAAAAAGGAAAGGGCCTAAAATTGAGCCTTGTGGTACACCCAACTGCACAGACAATCCAGATGATTTTGTATTGTTGATATTTACGTACTGTATCCTACCACTTAAATAAGAAGTTAAGATATTAAGTGCCTTACTTCGAATCCCGTAATGTGCAAGTTTACAAATAAGTGTTTTATGGTGGACACAATCAAAAGCCTTCGAAAGATCACAGAATACACCAATAGCGTTCTGCGAATTTTCCCAAGTGGAAACCATTTTCATCACCACTCTTCTCATCTTCATATACAGAACCTTGGGAGTAACGTATGAGTATCTATAATAAATTTAATTAGCCTTTTTAGTAATATACCTCGCGGACGCTTACTATCGGTATACACTCACGGCATTCCCATCGCGACATTTGATTATTACTTCCAATTTGGTCATGATTATTATGCTTTGACTGCATATTAAAAAGCACGTTTACTGAAAAGTGCGTTTAATTGATTTGCTGCCTATTAATTATGTCAAAACTCCTGCGTGTCCATACTAGTACAAGATCTAAGGCTGTTGACTGTTGATACTGCATTGCATTTCATATTGCTATTCCCGCTTATTAAATTATTTTCTTCAACATGAAATCATTCATCATCAATCACAAAAAATTCACAGAATATCCAAAAACAAATTAAAAATTCAAATGTTCATCGATTTTTAAACCCCAGTCCCCTATTTGCCAAGCTTTTTTCCTAATGAGGATTTTGTAGGGTCCAACCCTTTAGAGCACTCAAAGGAAACACCCTTCAAGCATAACTCGTCATGAGAGACAAGGGTTGCAGACAAGGGCCTACAGTTACATTTGTTGTGCACGTAGCTGTGCTTCTTCATAAGTACCCGTAAACAAATAAAAATACTTTTAGGACTCTGTAGATAGACATAAATGGAACAGAATAATATCTATGTTAGTTCTGGTTAATAAGCAATGGTTATTTGTTGTCAGCGTGAAATTGTCTTTGTTGATAAGACGGCCAAACAAGTTTGTATTTTTCTGTAGAATGTAATGTGTAATTAAGAACATATCTTATTCTCCCTTTACTGTCTCACTGAGTTGCGCACGGATCTCCTTTCATTCGAGAGTGTTAAAGTCCACCACGCCAGCCAAGTTCGGGTTGGCAGACTTCACATGCCATCGAAAAACTCGCCCAGAAAGTGGGAAAATAATGCCTGGTCATTTTTTTTTCATAGATAATTTTATTAACTTTCTCAGAAAGCAGGATAAATTCCGTTTTACAATAACAAGAGACAGATAATATGTACAAATCCTAACGCTTAGAGAGTGAGAATACTTAGTGAATAGAGCCTATTTCAGACATGTGATACATACTTACAGGGCTTAATTACGAATTTAAGAACATCAAATATTGACAACTTAAAAGCTTCTATCAAGTTTGTTAAGTCACAAGTTAAAACAGTCTGTAAGTACAAGGCATAACCTTCCAAGGCGCATATGTTGCGCCAGCAAACATAAACAGGAAATTTAACGGAAATATACAGTTATGTATACATAAATATATATATAAACCTACATAAATATCAGCACCTAAGAATAAATAATAGTATTTTAAATTGTTATTTGTTTCATCTTCAATGTTAAGTGTAAACACCATCACTAATTGGTATAAAACTAACATGACGTGCACGTCTTTGTATTAGTGTGTTAGGTCTCCTAAACTATGCAACGGATTTTGCTGCAATTTTCTTCCGCATATGTTTTTATGCAAAATACTTGTAATCTTAACCTATATAAACAAAATTAAGTTGGTTTGTATAAGCCTCAATAAGTCAAAATGTTCAATCTGCACTTATTCAGCTTAAATTTTGAACGATGTACCTACAATCCACGAGAAAGATTGTTTCTACATGTGCAACAGCAAATCTCGGCAGAGTACATCTATTATATGTATAGAAAGTAAAGATAATTCAAGTACAATGGCTATACTGACATAGAATTATCAAAATAGAGGTCATTGGCGTGTCAATCTGACCTGTCAGAAGTCATATAATCGAACTATTGAAATAAAGCCACGGTCACACATTGGTATGGGTCGCGCTGTGCGACCGCAAAACGCAATGGGCGCACCGTATTACATAAAACATTGGTGCCGTTGCGATGCATTCGTAAGCGTAACACACTTATAATTACTGTGGACTAGTTGTCGTAGATTACTAAAAGACAGTTTGTTGAAGTAATAGTATATTTGGGAATAAAAAAATATATAATTTCTCTCGACTAATAAAATAAAACTGCCTCGTTGGCCTAGTGGTCGTGAATGCAACTGCTGAGCAAGAGGTTTAAGGTTCTAGGTCTAGGTAGCACCTACTAACTCGTAGTTGGGCACTAACCCCAACTTCGAGTTAGTTGATGGGAATAAACTCGCCCCCAAATTACATGGGACCTAAAACATACTGGCGAAATGTAGGTATACATTAGTACAATTCTGCCTAACCCTTCGGGATGACAGGCGGTATGTCATGATAAAACAGCATTAAAACTTAATTTAGGTAGTGCAAGCGTTATAGTTTTGGTCTTTAAAAAAATAAACACATTCTATCACCACGTTTAACGCCAATATCGCGATCGATCGTCAAACTTCGATGATAATTTTGCCAAGTTTTATAAAAAGAAAATGTTAAGTCCCCAAAGACAAATGTATCAAATAAATATAAAAAAAAGAAAACGAGCCGTATTAGTTGATATTTTAAGAGCGTGCTCTGCTTATACCTCAGGGGAAATAGAGCAAGACATTTTTGTGATATTATTTCAGAATTATCCAGGACTCCGCTGGGATATTTTCTTTTTTTTTTATCAAAGAACTAAGAAATTCAAATTAGTTTACTAATATTTTCTTAAAAATAACGTTGGTGAGGATTACAGTGTTATAGGACTATACTCTATGGAGATACATAGAGTATCGTTGCAGAGTTTTACCTACCATCTGGTAGGTGTTGTTGATCTTGGTTTACAGAACTGCATGAGAAGGACCGTGACTGAAAGTGTGGCAAGGTTGTCAAAAAAAAAACACCTACACTTGTTGACATGTATGAAAAATATGTGTATTATCATTATTATAAAACTTAATACACCTTCAAAAAGGTCAGGTTTGTGCGAAGTGCATGACGAGATGTATGAATGTGGACGAGGCTAAAGTGGTATGCAGGGACCGTAGCGTGTGGCATTCTGTAGTTTCTGCCTACCCCCATGGGAAAAAGGCGTGAGTTACTCGCTTATTCGTCTCGCACTATTTCCTAAACCCATTCACTATTGACTATAGCCCGAGTTATTATAAGTGTAGTAAACTCATAGCTATATTTTATATTTTTATATTAAAAACAAAATTTATTCATGAATTCTGCAGTATAACGTTGAAAACACCCAACCACACCCTCCCCCAAGATTTTGCACAATTTCTCTTTTTTCCTTAACCTTAATATTACGGTTAAATGTTATGTTAATTAGCACTACATCATGTTGACCTACTTATAAATAACATTATGGTATATAAAGCACTATATTAAAGATCGTAGACTAGCAATCTTGTACTTAAGCGCTAGCTGTTATTAAACTTCCTTATTTTACTCGTAATATCTTTTATCAAGGTAATTTTTCTGTATTGGTGTATATTATCCCTTCGTTCAGTTGAGTTGAGTGTCTTTATCCCAGTTTTGTTGGGTTTGTTATAATCATCATCAGCTTGGTTAGTGTTCCAACTGCAATTATTACAAACGGGACTACACCAGACAAAAGCCTCGTTAAGTTTAAGTTAGCCTTTCTTTCCCTCATTGTAGTTTAGAATATATTTCTTATCACAAAATCCACAGCTTTTAATTCATGATAATATAATTTAAAAAAGATAATATACTTAAACGGAACGACGCGGTAGTCTATTATCAAAATAAAACATTAACCTTTCTAAAGAACGAGTTACAACATTTACAACCAATAATTTACAAGGAAATAAACGACACTAATAAAACTTTCTTTGACTTCACAGCTGTCAGTTAACTTGGAAATGCGACTGAAAGAAAGTTCTCGTCAAGTAGCCTGTATAATTGAGTAACTTTTCAAAGGACAGCTCCTCTTATTCATAGCCTTAGTTGGTGCTCCAACAAGCCTCTTAGGAGTAACTAGTTGTACCAACTAATAGAACTTCGTGTAATAAGCTCGTGTAATAGGCTATATCTGTTGTATCTTTAAACACAGATATTCTATATAACTTATTAACTGAAAACCATAAAAAATAAGAACTTATTAACGATGTCTGGAAAAAATTCTGTCGTGTCTCATGATTCAAACGTAAAATCGAAAATTCTGTAGGGCACAACATATCTTTCTAAAGTCTATATATAAGACGAAGTTTTAGAGTCAACTGCAATGTTTAGCAGCTTTGGCCTAACCCTGGTAACATTGACGGACATTTATAAAAATACTCGTAGAGAGACTTTCCTTCCTAGGAAGCGCGCTTAAATTTTTAATCTTTCATTTCGAAATAGCACTGCACTATAATATGACCATATCGTGCCAATCTTCTTTAAAATAAACTTTATATTTTGTTTGTAAGACACTTTAGAAGTTACTTTAAAATTAAATAAACGTGTTTTCTTATTGTATACAACCTTTCGATATACCTATATTAGTACTAGCCTGAAAAATATTCTACAAACTGTTATGAGTATTTAGGATATTACTGCTATGGAGGCAAGAATGTCATCTCAACTTTGTATTGTATTGTCAACGATAGAAATATGATCGCAGTAACATCCACTTTCAATATTGTAGCTTCACAGCTCGTCCATACATATGCTTCCAATATTTACGTTCGTATCAAATCGCAGTTTGTCGTGTTTGCACCGCGACGAACGATAAAAATCTCTTTACGATTGCGCTGGGTGTGTGTGGCAAGTTGCCAGTATCGATGCCGATGGCTTGCGAATACCGCGGGAGCCAATGTCATGATCTTCCGCACGCGGATGCTGAGCCCGTTGCCAGATTTGATCGATTCTTGACGGCCATTATGCATATTTATAGCCTAGTTTGCAACTGTAATCCAGTCTTTTTATTTGCCTATCTGCCTGTATGAATCAACAACCGTTAAGAATTTAATTGACAGGCACAAACAGTGAAAGTTAATTTAGTTATTAATTAAAGGCGTTTGTTTTATTTAACGCCTACTGACTTTGTACAGTGATCGACACATAATTGTATAGGATTTTCATTGTTATTTAAATTTTGCACCTCGCTCTGTTCCGCAGACAATGCCAGCGGTTTAATATTCTAAATGGTTAATGTTATTAATTCAGCATTAGTCCTGAACAAACAATGAACTAGAGTTTCCACTCCAGTAGTGCGGCTTTTCTCTAGTTTAACACTGTTGACAAGTTTTGCGGTTTCTTCTGGTCCAGTTACGAACGCTGTTGTTAGTTTACGTAAGCTCCCCTTTGATGTAATTTCGGTTAAATTCCAAAGTGTGCAACTATTAAACTTCGATGTGCTGTTAACAAAACTATGCACACTATATTTATGTGCTATTTGAACACATATTAAAATAATATGACTTTTAAATATAAACAGAATAAAGTCGAATTAGGGTATGCTATAAACTATTTCACTGGTTTAAAAAAATACCGTATCTTTATCGTCATATCAGGTCGGAAACGTCCATTTCAGTACCAAGGCCTTCATCATTGATTTCCATAAGAATCGATAATAGGCCGCCCGTATCCTCCGACATCCCGCGACCTTTATCAGGTCGTGAATATACATATACCGAGCGTATAAATGGGTCAAACTCATCATCAACTCATTCACTGTCCACTGCAGGGCACGTGTGTCCTTTCATTTTAGAAAGATTGAACTTAAATCAGTCGCAACAAATTAATGAGTTAAAAAATCCACGTCATCGTTTTTCTCCATTTGAGGTATAACATGAGTTCGCAGATAAGACATCGGAAACTAAAGCCTCTATTTAACCTCTACTAAATACACAACAGAATGAAAGGTTGCAACAATACATAGACTAGAAAGATAGGATTATCACGACTGTGTAGCTTTTAGATTACAATCTATTATAAGCCACAAAGATAGCCAATACATTACCAACAACGTTCGTAGAATGCTTGACATTGACCAACTATTTATAGTCGATACGTAATTATTATGTCAAAGCGTGACTAATCTACACCTCATTAGTAAAACGTAAAATAAATATTTAGTTAAATTTCAATACGTATACTTAATCTGATATTATAGTTAGTCATTAAGGACCTAATAGAAAAACCATTGTTATTTGGTAAACAGTCCCTAGGTCACCTTGAAATACTGTTTGTACGTGCTCTTATGAACTACAGGGGATTATGAAGCCTATAAACCACCGTTGGAAAGTCCTCAACCGAAAAACTCGATAAATAAATATTTATGATACGCAAAAGTCACCCTGAACTAAAAAAAACGACATTAAGGTTTCATTCTACGATGTATTTGCCCAATCCTGTCTGGCATTAATTTTAGCTCGATTTTTTTCGAACGTAATGTCCCATCAACGCCAATACCGGTAAACATTCAAATATAGAATCGCGTATGTTCCTGCCCACATGACAATAGTAAGGTTAGTCACCTGCGTGCGCGCACGTCCTTAACTTCCGCGGTGACGTCACCGCGTCGGAGCGGGAACGCCGCAGGCGCATCTTTTGAACGTTTTGTGTGACCGATGTTTTATTGTCAATCGCTCAACGCTTCTTTTTTTTCGTATCTTTCTAGTTTATTTTGTACTAGATTTATTTCGTGTGACGTAATCGTTACTTTTGTAATTTTCGGGCCAGAGTAGAATAAAACAGGTTTTGATTTCATATCGTCCTTCGAGGTGACTCAAGATTATATTATATTGCAGCGTATTATTCGATTGTAGCGTATTGATCGATTTTATTACATAGAACCCTACAAATCACTTCTTGATATAGGAATTATAACCTTCACACTCCGCAGAATTCCAATACATATTATTTCACCAATCATTCATCTCGTTTGCCGAAATCGTATCCAACGAATAAAGCTAGTGCTTATTACATTTGATTATTATATTTTTATTAATAACGTTGAAACAGATAAGTATACGATTATGTTAATAGGTCAGGTTTACTATTAGATAACGTGATTGTTGTTATATTCAACATTTTATTACGCAAGACTCATTAGCCTCGTTGGTGTAGTAGACGTAAGGGCGACTGCTAAGCGAGAGGTCTAGGGTTCGACTCCCACCATCGAGCGTTTTCTATGAAATTCTTAGAGGTCGATGACGTAAAACATATCGGTAACTATAACTCTTTCGGGAGGACAGGCGTGATGATATAGATAGATACGATGCTTAAAATTACAATTAAATTATGTTAAAAAAGTTCCTAGTAATAGTTGTAAAGGCGGACGGGTGTAATAGAGTAATTAATCGAATTAAAACCTTCCCACGAGTACTTAGGTCATTATATAACCCAGTCATTCAACTCTCAACCAATAAAACATTAAACACTCTCTTTCCACGAAACACTCCAGTTCTATATAACTGATACAATTCAAGCCTTATGTTAAGCATCGTCCTCGTTAGGTAATAGAATGACTACGTATCTTGTTACATATACAGTCAACCGAGGGGTTAATTGGGGATATATGCCTCCATTTGGGGAGGATCAAGGAAGATACATGCGGAGAATAAGATACTCCCCGCATATATGTTTGTAGTGTCAGTGTAGATACAATTAATTGAATGTTATTGAGCAGTATACGACGTCACAACACTTACAATATTTAATAAGAGGATATTTGTTGATTGATGATTGAAGTTGGTCTAGTGGTCGTGGTGGCGACTTCTGAGCTAGAGGTTTTGGATTTGATTCCCAGGTCGAGCTGTGTTATTGGTTTTTTTATGAAATTCTCAGTATCAAATTGAAGTTTGGAGTATGGCAATATGCTCGCTGAAAACATACCGGCGAAATGTTGTTGTACATTAGGACACCCCTGCCTGACCCTTCGGGTACTACAGGCGTAATATTTATTAGAAATGTAAATAGAATTATTTCGTAATATTGTCGCATAAACATAGATGATGATACAGTACAAATGCATGATTGTGCAGTCGCCAAGGATCTAACGCTGATATCACACTTTCTGCATTAATATTGCAAAAGATAATAAACCTTGTTGTCGTGTAAATTATGATTAATTTACACATTCATTTATAGACGGCCAATCAATATTAGTCTAAGTTACCTATTAAGTACATACCGGACGAGACCTAAACTATTTTTTTTGTTTTTATAGAGGATCTTTTACTCTGGGAATTGATACCATGTCATTCGATTGCCTAGCTCTTTCTAATAAAATCTAAATATATGGTTTAATAATTCAATGTGGATTCAAAATAATTATGATGAAACCTATGAAATCTATTAAAACTTTAACCGACCTTCTAAGATACCCAATCTTGGCAATTAATCATCTATTCACACCAAAATCTATGCGTATGTTTATGAAAAAAGAAAAGCTTGTAGTATCTTTTATGTATTGTGTGTTGAATGTCCATAATAAGTGAAAGATCATTAAATTATACAGTTCTTTTTCTGTAACATTAAGGTATAGTTTAGGATGAAGTACGGTCAAACAGCACACGTATTTAGCAATAGCGTCAGTATAGTTGTACTATGACTAACAATAGCGTAAACGGTAAAGGTGAATGCTCCTAGTTACTCCATTGTGAATTATGAGCGCAGTGTCGCCTGTCCACGCATCGAGTTTATCATGCGATCAGCCAACGTAAGCGTACTCCTTGCACGGATCTGCGAAATTTGATAGCCACTCAACCGCTCAAATAAATAAATATGTTAGTTAATTTAGTTCATTTATGTTGTGCCGTCAATTAGCGAAGTTGTGTAGTGTTGCTGCTTGAGCGACGAACTCATAATTGTGCAGTTTTTGAATAACGTTGCCCCACACTAGGATTTTATCCTTAGCGTGAGTGCGTTTAGAGACATTACATTTTTACATACACTAAGGCCCAGACCCGGAACAATTGCCTGTAGACCGTCCGTCGTCGTCACATTATTTATTTTATACGAAAATCATATCGTATATAGAACGAAATAACATTTCTTGTATTACCATCCAAATCTGAGCTATATTTAGGATGCCCAATCTCTAGTTAATATAAACGTGACAAGGGTACCTGTTGCGAAAATTGATAAAACGTATTTCCACACACGGTTCCGATTGTACATGGAAACGCCTCGTGCAGGTAATTCGAGACACTGAGGGCGCGTTGCGGTTACCTGCTAGTAACTAACCAGTTGTATCTGTAACATGCATGTAGGAGATAGTGCGCCACACTTACTGTAATTACCCATGTAGCTGCTGGTGGATTATGCAAAGTAGGACTTTACATCTAAACAACGACCTGGAACGACGTAGCTGTGCACGAGTTTGTGGTTACTGCATCGATACAGTTTTTAACCGACTTCAAAAAAGGAGGAGGTTCTTGTTTCAGAATTTGACTGTATTTTTTATGTTTGTTACCTCAGAACTTTCGACTGGGCGAAACGATTTTGATGATTTTTTTTATTTGAAATCTGGCGCTACCCATGTCGACCCATTTCTTTCCCATGTTGTTTTATTTGGTCCAGGTCAGATATTTGAAGTCGATTTTTTTGTATGTTAATAATCTGTATGATGTAAGTACAAGGGCGCATTCGGCTTTCAAACCAGGGGAAGTCACATAGTCGTACGGTCTTATGCCGGCTCCAATTCCATTAAGTATTTTATGTTTGACCTAGACCCAACTCAGGTCCCTACCTGAGTTGGGTTATGACCCCCAAGACATTAAACATTTCTAGTTCTCTTTTAATGGAAATATGGGTGCAATCGGGCAGTAGGCTCACCTCCGCCCTAGACATCTGCAACATTAGAGGACTTGCAAATGCGTTGCCGGCCTTTTAAGGTTGAATTTGCCAAGAGTTGGTTTGTGTAAGCTTCAAAAATTCACAAAGATCTGCACCGCTTTTTGCAACGGCATACAACCCACTACAAATATTGTTTTACCGTGAACCCTGACAGGGTACAGCTAGTATATACCTACTATGCTATGCAATTGGTATTGGGTCAAGTATTATACTTCTCAGTTTTCCTGGTCGTAGAGTATCTGTAAATAGTATGAGTATATACGAGTATGAACTGGCAAAGACATAGTGCCGAAATTAGTAGCAAATACAACTAATCTACACAATGATAAATATCGCTTGTCTCTTAATTACTCAGTCATACCCATCCACAGTAAGTAATGATTAATGCGAAACAATGGTGATTAATCTATTGGAACTCGTGCCTAACTTTAATCACAGTATATCTCATCTCATAACACTGTCGAATAACGACGGAAAACTTAATGTCAAAATAGTGTATATTATTATAATTTATGGGATAATATAAGCCTCATTGCTTAGCTTGGAACTAGGTGGCGCTGTGTCATAATGTCCAGAAATATTTATAAAAAAAAATATTCTTAGAACTAATTTCGAGTGGTAAAATTCACATCGGAAACAATCAAGTGGACTTATAATAAATTAGCTGAATATTTTCAGTTTTTGTTAGAAAGACAGAATTGTTTGTTCACAACAGAAAAAACTTCAGCACCACCTACTAAAGCTTCATTCTCATATCGGATGCGACAGTGAAAAAATAAAATTAATACTCCCCTTTATCATCAGGTTGTTGGCTAAAAGCTTTCTCTAGTTATCAAGTGTGAAAGATTAGAGGATTATGTCTTTCGGTTTTATATAGCAGCTATCACAGTTACGCCATCTAGTGACGAATAGCAGAACTTCTATTTTACGTTTAGTACTTTTCATGCCATTTTTTGAGAATGATTAAAGTATAAGTAAAGTATTGTTTTGACTAATTATAAATTTATGTAATAATACAACAATTTACAATGTATGTCGGTATTTCAGATACTTCTATTTTGCGCGGTACAGTCATCGCGCCTCGTATTAAACTTAAATATGTTAGTGTTCCCGAGATATAGGTCTTAAAAACCGGTTTACTATATTGCCAATAATATCCAATTCATTTAGCGTGGGATGTAACTGGTTTCAATTTACTAATGCAATAGCACCACAGTGCTACATTGAAGATTTAAATATTTAGCTACGTAAGCGACGCCTAGCGAGTTTACGTTCAAGTTACTACATGCCTCCTGGTTCCGCTACTGTCTTATAGATGGCGCTAGTAGTAGATTTCGTGGTAGAAAACGTTCTCGTTATTGATTCGGTTTTATCTGGCTGCGCTCAAATAAAATATTGATTGTTTCGCGATACTGGTGTTTACTGAAATCCTTTATCTTGCAAGTTAATGTCGTACAGTACAGATATGAACGGTCTAGTGTTTTTGTTTTGTTATTCTCGAATGCAGGTACCTACTTAATGGGATGTGTTTTTTTAATATCTGTCCTATGATTTATCTTATGTTTAATAAAATGTTATAGCTGGAAATATTATAAAACATTGTTTATTTACTGTCATCTGAAAAGTCAACAAGGTGTTCGAGTTTATTTCAGCTATTAAGGTTGTGTACACGCCAACCAAGTTCTATTAAACATATTATAATTATAATTCTTCATACAACGACGCGAGTAATCTTCCTGTCAGCATTGCATATATGCAACAAAACATTATTGCTAAACGCAATGGCTCTCATTGACGTCGTTGACGTCTGAGGCGGCCATCTTGTCCGGTTTCCCGCCAATTGGATGATTGCGCGGGAGTGGCGCGTCGCGTCCGTGTCAAGGTGACAATGACAATATCGACTATCATTGTTTTGTAATAACGATAAAAATTACGTCACATAGTGCAGACAATAATATAGGCTCGTAGATTAATGAACATGTTTTTTTTTAAAATAAAACGTTAGTTTTAATATTTCAGCTATTTAGCTAATTTTTAATTGGCTGTCGAACAAGCTTAAGGGGAGATACTACGGAATTTCGATGCTGTCAGAATAGTCACTCCCCTAAAGAGCTCTGACAACCTTATTCACTCGTAGAAACAGCTATTGTGGTTTCACTGCGGTCTTCTGTCAGTTGGAGATACTCAACAGTTGGGCAGCTCAATTTGAGCGAGAAATAGCGATATACCCTAGCCTACCCTATACCACTCTGAAAAATATTGGTATATGTATGCGAACGGCTGTTTCGACGCATAAATATTTGATATTTTAGTCATCACATTGATTTTCCTCGTTAGAGAAACATTCGCTGCCTAATTATTGATGTTAACACTAGCTCGAGTAATAAATCATCCAAACAGCAATAAATTTCACTTAAAACATTCTTAACACGTAGATTCCTGATATTGAAATTTGGTATTTAATTACGTCGCAATAAAGTTTATGTTCATTTTTTAATTTGTATTAAAATATTGCACAAGTGTTTTATGTTAGAATAATGAATAGCATTTCAGTTTAGTAGTTTAGTGTACAATTAAAAGGGGCTCAGTATGTCCTGTTGTCGCCTAAGGGACGCAGAAGTCTACCAATTCGCATATTATATGTCTCCATGAAGGTAGCAAGCCTGTTGCCATCAATATGACACGAATACCAATTTTATAAAGCAGCTACGGAGAATTTCATAGAAAACCTAAAGGAACACTGTTCGAGATATAAACATGTGGAGAGATTATAAAGATTGTATGTCAATTAACACATTTTCCACAGTTTCAGGTGTCCCCTGGCAAACCAACATAGACTCTAAACAAAGTTGGAATATGTTTGCAGACCTAAATACATATTTCACTTACTGGAACTCAAACACGGCACTAATATGTTTGTTGCGAGTTCGAGGTTATTCAGCCTGGGGTCCCTTATATTTACCTTCAAATAACCATTTTAACATTATAAGGGATTCTGATATCATAAAATACTAATATATTGATTTATAGGGCTTATAATTGTGAGTACTTAGTCCCTCAAATGATCAGATAATCAATTACTATGTAACTTACTATAGTAGCATCGGGTGGGTTTTAACATTGCTTAGAAGCTTGAATATTTTTAACGTAATGTCGTTCTATACCTAGAGTTGTTTCATGTATAATTTATTCATAAATTAACCTTTAAAAGTAAGTTATTTCGTATTGTAAAATACCGCTAGAGCCATTTCAAATTAATGTTTTAAGTAGATACATATTTGCAAAAAGTGAAAATGCAAAAAATAACCGTACCTAATCGAACGAGCTACCGTTCTGATATCGTAAAATCTCGTTTCCAATTTAAAGTTCAATCGGAACGCGGAAATCAAACGACTCTTCCCTTATCGATTGTCGAAATTTAACTCTTGTAATATCGATTCACGTACAGAGTACCTACAGGTAATCTAATTATATGTGGGATGATCAGAAAGCAGATAATTGGATTATGTGGTCATTGGTGGATTGAGTAACATTGAGTGACACTATTAAACATTTTACCGAATTTAAATAACTAGACCGCGGTATATCAGTCAATCCATTAACTCAGTCTACAGCAGACCACTGCTGAACCGCGGTAGGTATATAAGTATATTTAATTAAAAACGTGAACATACACATCGGAAAACTTTAATAACTTTAATCAATATAGGTCACATTATTGATAAGGTAGAAAAACGAGGATGTCAATTGACTAAGCCTGTGGAATATACCTATTTTAAAATTGGTTATAGACAAATGGCGAATTTTATTTGAATTTTATTTTATTCGAATGGAAACTATGGTGCGTTGCGTTGCGCCTAAATAAAATTTGACTTTACATAATGCCGATTGTCGTATTCGAATCTTGCAAGCTGCAAATCAATAAAAAATAACACGCAGACACTATGAATCTGTACATTCATATCTCAGTAAAGACTTTAATACACGCGTATAATACAAAAATGTAATAATTATATTATATCTATCTGTATAAATAAAAATTAATGTTGCTAAGCGCATAACTCGAGAATGGCTCAAGGCAAAATTTTTTTGTATGTTCCTTAAGGCCCACAGAAGGTTTAAAAGTAAAAAAAAAAAACAATACTATTAACTTTTGACAAATGAGATTAATGGATAAATGAGATGTACACAAAACAAGTAGAATGACATATTTCTCTTAGAAATACCCAACTATAAAGGAAACGATTCAATCGAAATGAAACTGTTATTTATTGATAGCATCAAATTTAAGAATGAATGTTACTACGTATATGATTGAAATCTTTTGATTAAATAATATAGTAGGTACTCCATTAATTTGGACAAGGCAGGGGAATGAGGATGAATGATGAATGAATGAGTAGTGTTTCAAGTGACAGATTTAAATTAATTCATACAAAAGCACTATTTTCTTCGTATTAAATGAGGCGTGTTATGTTCACAAACAAATTAATGGAGCAGATTTCATTTGACACTGACAGTTAGCCTGATATGGGTATTTTAGGAAGGTTTTTCCTGAAAAGGTCACTTAAAATTACGACAAAGTTTATGACATGTTTGCAAAAATAAGTTCTGTTTGATTTATGGGAAAATGTGGCTTCTTAATCGTTATGAATTTCAAAGCAAAGTTCTTTAAGTATCGAAATATTTTGTATAGTTATGCTATAAAGTTGTTCAAGAAAAAACGTCTCGTGTAATGCTAATTACACGTCTTTTTTATTCCAAGAAGGGAAATACCTGGCGAGGGATCAGGTACAAGTCTCCGAGGAAATTTCCATGCAAACGATGTAGTAAATACGGTTATCTTTGGTAAATACAGAACATATACATAAGTCGACGACTGACAACTTCTGATAGACGGAGATAATGACCGAGATAGGATAAGGTGGTCTGACGTCACATATTCTGGTCTTGATGGTACTAAGATGCTTATAGAACATAGATTGGATTTGTTAATAGAAACATGAACTGCACAACACATTAAGTAATATTTACGTTATCGGGCTTTTCCAGAAAAGATGCTAATGTTTTACTGCAGAAACGAAAATTTGCTCGTTCAATCCGATTTAGGCTTAGTACACATCACTGGTTCTGACGAGCGTGTTTTTTTCATGGTGGTAAAATCGACGGCAACAAGCGAATTCAATATTCTGATTTATCGACCACAACACAGACAATATTCTGTTATCTTTGAAGTACTTTTATAATATTATATTGCTAACGTAGTTTCTCATGAACTAAAAATGTTTATCCATTATTTAATGGAGGATCAAACGAACTTGATACACGTTCCCCGTCGCGATATGTATCTACTGTCGCCCTAACGTCACTCTTAACTAACATATCAAGGTTAGGAGGGTCCCATTCCGAGAATAGACACTCCTACGTGTCTCGGTAAAGTGTGAAGTGCACTTAGCTGAGGATCAAATAAATTGATTGAGCAAATATCGCAAAAAAAAAAAACATATTTGGTGACAATTGGAATCGGTATATTAATGCAGCCATTACAGACTTCATTTCTTTTGAAGTATTTGAAAGCTGACGCAGCTCATGATCATTATTGACAGTTGATTTTTCTTCAATTTCAAACATAATTCACCTGTATTTTCGGAGAGATTTATATGTGAATCATTCACAGCCAATCCCGATCACCATGACTTTCTACAACATAACCTTACTCCGAATAAACATGGCCGATTCGCGATATTTCGTTGTTACGTCACCAGCATTCTCCCATTTCGGACATCTTGGACGTTTAACAAGCCGCTGTCAAGGCCAGTCGCGCCGGACAGGCTCAATTATCCACTGGAAGATGACGAGGTAGCACCGTGATGGATATGCCATCTCCAGGACATACGCAACTAGCTGATACGCGTATAGATTTATAAACTCGACAATCACTCTACTTACATCTTTTTAAGAGGCGGAAATGACGACAAGTTTAAATGAATCCGTGAGAGCGATCAATAGTCATTTTCGGATTAGGAATCAAATCCATAACTAAAGTCAGCAGTCGCGCTTGAAACACCACTAGACAAATGAGGCAGTTATGTCACCAACAACTTCCAAATAATATTCCATTAATATGAAATGTCTTGTGGTTTTAACGTCCCGCTTTGATAGATTGTCTGTGCTATTTCTACTTTCACATATTATTTGTCATTTACGCACTGATAAAGATAGGGTTACTTCATCCAGTATTTATTACCTACTGTTAGTTTTGTAAAAGCAGTTACATATACGTTTTTTATGTAATTATTTTTGAATTGATCTTATTCTTATTTGAATAAGATCAATTTGATGCTGCAAATTCATTGGTAATTTGTCGAAGCATTTGGCCTCATCGAGGTATGTATTGTCAAAACATAGATTTTCCTCATTTTTCATAATATACGCCTATATTTTTCTATTATTTCTAAATATAAATGTTTCGGGATTTCCAATCATATTCTGATTAATATTTACAATACTTTTCGTAGAATAGATTATCCTCAATATTTATTGTATCCTGTAGAATCATATTTTATTTAAAGTAACGAATGACTATTTGTAGGTCGTATTTGCTGTATATTCACAGCTAATAAAAGAAATAGATGAATTGTCTAAAAAATTATCGAAAACTTCTCAAAACCAGTTCAGCAGTTACAATCAATTGCTCACTAACACAATTTTCTAACAGAACTAAAATAGAGAAGAAAGAACCCACTGTGAGAAAAAAACAGGAGTTCAATCGACAAACCCTCGTTCCTAGCCGTGGGTGTCGGTTCGATGCCACGTTCAAATTAAATCGCGACATTTTTATTGGTCAGACTTTGAACATGGGGCGTAAATCTCCGACAGCAAACATTGCAAGATTGGTTTGGAGTATAAACGGTTAGAAGAGTTAGATTTAGTTGATTACAGTACCGTCTGATATATTTTCAACCTTATGTACTTGGTAAAAAGAGTGAAAATTACAAAGATTTTCTATCCTTCCCACACCTGAAAGGGTTGATTCAGATATTTGCATTTAATTAAGAAAGTGGTCGAGGCAAAATGTGATATTTAAGGCATTTTACGTCCATTTATGTTTACGATTTAAGTGATATTATAGTGATTTGTGAAGCAGCTTAATTATTTTCTTAGTATATAAAGTTTCATGGTCTTACTGATTTCAGAAGGGTATCCTCTAAACATATTATGTATATCCAGCGATATAACCCCCTTAAAGCGACTGTCTAGCCGAAAACCCTCGAAGAAACAGGTATCATAATAACTTTGAAACATTCAAATCAATATTTACATCCCAGATCTGTAACTGGTTTATGAAAACATCATGTTGTATAACAATTTGCTTATCATCACAAACTGTTACGTCCATTATCAAATTGTTTCTCCATTATACAGTATCATGTAGGTATATACTTTTTTTCTACATTCCATTATAATTTTAGTCCGAGTTAACAGTCAATACACAAACATTTCGAAAGCGTTTTTGTAAACACGAAGAATTTAACCAAATTGAATTGGTTCGGCTAGTTTATCTAACATTTTGATAATTTCTTCCGTTGTATCTTCTCTGATATGAATCGATTTTGTGATCTATTGAAGCGATAATCGAATCGAATCATAATCAATTGTTAAAAAAAATTGATTGCCCACGCAATGTGAACCAATTTATTGTTCGAGGTTTTTTAAAATTGAGTCTAGAAAGTATAATTCGAGTATTAGTTTATAATTGATATGTTTGAGAAGATCAAAAGGAATTGTAGTGTATTTTCCTTATTTATAATCGGATAGTAATAATTAGTTTAAATAAAACTTATGGGTGAATGGTGGATGGACATGATATTACACATGTATTATTACACATATAAAGTTGTATGTATGTTATTGTTTTATAATTCTTTATTTTCTATCCATGAAGACTAGAACAGTTCATGGGCAAGACTGTTTAGTTTACTATATTTTCAGTTTCCGAGAAGCCAAAACACATTTCAAAATCAAACATGGTGTTATATTTGGACCAAAACTTAACATATACGTTCTAAATGTGTCACATTATTACAATGGCTATACATTCGAATTAGGTCGCGCGCCCAGGTGCCAATGTATAGGCTTGTCTGCATCGCTGTGAGCTTAACTGTGGTTTCATTATAAATTACCATCATTAAACGCTATTAGTATGTATTATGAAACGGAAATGTGTGGTTGGAGTACATTTCACACTGGGACATATTTGTATGGCAGTCTTCAACGAAGTGGTGTTATACATAATTATATCAGGTATATCATTTATAAAGGAATCTTTCTTTCGGACTATCGGACTAACAGGGTTTACGGAATTAAATGGGGGTAACTTTGTTCCAGCAGTTCTGACTGCTCGTCATTGATATGAGTAAAAATAATATGGTATTACGCTTTGGTAACCTTTCAGAAAGCCATCACAACCCACATCTAGACGTCAATACACTAAATTCTATCATAAGGTAAAATTTTAACCAGAGATACTAAAAATCTTACAAAATATTTTGTCCAAAGTCATATTGAAAAAGTAAAAACATGTATTGAATACGGTTTTCCAATTCCCGCAGCTAGAACCCGTTCATTTGTTTACCAGGGGTACAGAACCTTTTTTTTGTTCACATGCATGCATACATGTAATACACGAGTCTTTGATTGTATATTCCTACGCCTTCCCCACATAGTAACATTGGTTACCTTATCTTGTATACCCAAGGGGTTTAAAATATTTACAAGAACAAAGTTGTGGCGATGCTAGGCTATCTATTGTGAACAGATAACTTTTTTATAACTCTTGTATCGAACAAAACATAAGTTAGAAGAAAAAGTTTGTGACAAAATATCGTTTGTATTACAATGCGGATCGACTTGTGCCAATAATGTTATCAGAAAATGTGTAATGTATTAGTTATTGTTTATGTTTTTGTTAGTATATTGGTTTCTGACATAATAATAAACTTCATGATTAAATGAAAGGATTAAAGATACCACTATACAGTGTTTAACAATCGCGTTAGTCTAAATCAATATAATTATAACTATTTATTTCTGAGCACACAGTAATAACACTCATAGATTAATAGAAGCGTTAATCATTCGGTATGTTTTTAACTTAGTTTTATTTATTCAATATAAAAAAAGACGACAAACCGACAAATTCCGGTGTCCCACAGCAACCGACACTAAAACCCTATCCAGCAAACGATTTTAATATATACTGATATAGCTTATTTGAGTAGGTTCAAGCATTAACCACAGATATGACCATTCAACTTCCTACACTGCGACCGTTAGTAGCAAACAATTTCCGTTGTAAACTCATAATTAATTCAAATTGTCCGTTCATTATTCTATGTCATTACTCTGCACCTGGTAGCAGGCATAGGTATCTCTACCTAGGTAGGTAGAGGTACAAATAGGTAAGGCAGGTAGGTACCTGCCTTACCTATTTGTGTCCACATGATGGTCGATGAACGATATGACATTATGTACTCGTGATATTACAAGCGGTTTGTGTATAGTTTGTTGGATTACATTTTGGTCTTATCGTTTAATGATAAGTTAGTTTGTTAACTTAATGTAATGTTAAATGTAACGTGGTTAGGCGGGTAATAGGACAATGTTGCTTTTTTTTTCATTGACTGTCGAAGTCTTAAGTTTTGTTAAGTAGGTACTTAGTTTCTTTTTTTTTGCAAATATTAAAATCTTTTTCATATTGAATTCCTTTAGAAATGTTGAGTTTCTATTTTGCGTGCATTTATAACGTAACGTAATTGATGTTGAATGAATGAAGATGATGAATTAAAAATAATGAATTAATCTTGTATCTATTATGTAAAATATTATTATCTATATTTTTTTACAGGTGTGAAATTATTAATAAATTAGTAATTGCTTTCTGCGTTTGGTCGCGTTATTCTCGCATCTCTAGCAATTTCCTGAAAATTTATCTGAGTCCGAAGAGGGCGCCTTCATCCGATATTAATAAAATTTGTAGGCTTGGATATTGCAAACATTTCGTGATTTTATTATAGTAATAGAAATATGAAATTATTAGAAATCCAGCGGACCACAAACTTTTGTATGGAGATTGAATCTTCATAGTGTGTGTGCGGTTGCATATGTACATCTTCAAGCTGATTAAGAAACCGACCAAACAATCGCCCGACAGAATGTCTGTGATAACCCTTACATATGCCAAGTAATTCTGCCCTTATTTATATTGCCATGTAAGCAACTGGTATCTACTATTTCGAGTCTACTTACACTTAATTATACCCGCTTTTTTTTTAAATATATCTCGAAATCGACCCGTCGTATTATTTGATTAATGCTGATAAAATACAACCACAAATGGTTGTACGCTAATATCAGTCCACACCGACCACACCTTTTTTTTTTTTTTTTTTTTTTAAGTGCGGAAAAATCCTTTACGGACCGTCCCGCCGCCTGGGGAGGCGACGGGGTGTGTCGGACTCCGCCCAATGTGAGCGTTTACCGACTAAAAAACCGCACCCGTCAACGCCACCAACCCGATTGCCGGGGCCATGGGATTCGCAAAAGCATGCACCACAGCCCCGGCGGGCTCCGGTCCAGCTCTTATCGCTGGACCCCGGCTAGGAGCGAGGCATCGCTCGCCTCGCATCCTCCACGCAGGCGCACGTGTGACGAACACGCGCGCCGCCTACTTGGGGACACCGACCACACCTGCGGGGATTGTAAACGTGCTTACATGTTTGTTTACAAATGCTTTACTGCATTACGTTGCCATCAGGCTGGCAATGCAGCATCAAAACATTTGGGCGTGGCTTTACAGACACGCTGGTGTGAATTAGCCGCACGCCGGCCGCCTAGCCAGTCGCGATCGAGTCTCAGGCCGCGCCGAACGTTCGTTACGCGTCACGAATTAAAAAAATCACGTGCTCGTGAAATATATTTATGCCAAATAAGGAACGAAACGAATTTTGCAATTAGATAATAATAATCTGTGCAGTTTAGTGCTTTTTTTGTGCTGTGAAAAAATCTCTCGGTCAGTCTTTCAAGAAGATTGTTCCTGAGGGTAGTTTGTGTTGAGTGTCGCACGGATCACGAATACTTTAGTTTGTATGTTGTTTTTTTTTTAAATTAATTTAAAATATTCTGTTACCGTCATTTGCAAGGTCGGGCCGGTGCCGCGTATGTTTTTATTTGCATACTAAATAAAAACATGTATTTTGCGCTCATATGTTATTTTTAATCTCAAGTATTTGGTTGTAGTAAATTATTTAAGAATTATGGTGTGGCGTCATTCATGCAGCATTAAATATTTGTTGTGACAGAAATGCATGTTTATTAAGATTGAAGAGTGAAAGTAAAACAGTTAAATAACGATTACGAAAATTGGAAATTCCAGTAATGTCTGATAATTTATGCAAACCACTATTTTCTCAATAATTTTGCGAAATTAGCACAGTCGGAGCCAAGTTCTAATTGCAAAATGAAAATATACAAATTATTTACAGTCTGCCAGTTAAGTTGTCGAGATTTCAGCCAAGTTCCGAAGTTGGAACGTGCCGGGAATGACCCGAGATCCTGAACTCGTACATTTTTCATTTCATTTCCCCTTTTCAGACGGCTCTTAAAACTTAACTGTAAATCCAAAAGTATTAGTGTTCTCGGAATCACTTGGACTGCTCATTTTGTACGTTTGTTTATTTATTATTTTATATCAATGTTACCGGTCGTAACTGTAGATGTATATTGTGTATAGAGTATGATACGATAAAATAAGAATCTTTATCAAAGTAAATTGACATAAAAATGATGGATGCTTTCTTTATCTATTGAATATTGTCAATACTGAAAATCCTCATTTTGAAACACATCTTTTTTTAAGTAAATTCTTCGAACCTTACCGTAGTTCGAGTTTAGGAAAAAATAAATTATGTATAGAATTTAGCTAGCTAAAACAAAATATCTTGTTCGACTGTAAAAAAAAAAGGCTGGCACTGGAAAAACGGACTAATCCAGTCAGACTTCTACCTCAAAGACGGACGTGCTCAAACGAGTGTATAGAGCTTTCCACATGTTAGAAGAAAGGGTTGTGAATTTAAAACCCAGTCACGTCATGAAAACCGTGTCTGAAAGCCGAATATTCGCTTTGCGTTCATAAGATATTTATATTTCTCACAATTTATGGTCGTATTGTGTGCATGTTTAAAGTTTTGGTCGAGTGCAGCACTTTGATCTATTGGAATAACGTTCAAGATTTACAAGAAAAATGTTACACAACCATTCCTTTATCGGTTTGGGATTTGATTTTATGATATAAGGTATAAAGGAATAATTCTAATAAAAACAGGCAAATCGTACCAAAGTGACAAAGATTTATATCGTCAAAAAGTGTCCAAAACCTAGTACATTATAGTAATAGTAATAATAGGCAAAGGTGTACTTTGTCTGTATCTGCGAACAGTGCAGTTGCAGTTTGGGGATGCGAACCTATTGCCATTTACTGGGCACAAATCTCTGACCTGCTCCGAAGATTTTAAAAACATTATAAAACTTAGATTGACAGACAATCGAACCTAGGACATCACCTCGGCTGTCGAGCTTGCGACTGCGAGAGAAATAAGACAGCTAAATTAAGTAAAATAATTTTACTGCAACACAAACATAATACACCTTCGCATCTTAATCAAACTTAATGATTTATCTTCGCATTAAACATATAAACTTTCCCCGTTTAACCTTCTTCGAATATCAAATACACCACACTTTCTAGTACAATTAGCAGCAAACTTAACACCACAGTAATTCAGACCGCCATTGTTCACATTAACGGCTGCCTATAAATGATTATAACTTTGGTGTGCGGGCGATGAATACAAACACGTTTGTATGACCCAACACCACCGATTATGGTGCCGCCTGACATTGACGTGACTAAGTTAGTACCGAGAATACGACACTGCGATTAAGGTTTAGAATTTTTGTTGAACAATTTGTTACCGACGAAGAATTTTTTGAGCCTTTTAAAAAGGTACATATACCGATAGTCACACTTCTAGTTGTTATGGCTCTCTCTTGAAATACACATTCCAGAGATTTCCTTAAATTAATTCGTATATTTGAAATCGTAGTTTCGGCGATTCTTGCCCGAGTTCGATTTTAAGGAAAGGTGCCATCTCGTGCTTATAATCTAAAATATTAAAGTATCTCTTCAGAAGGATAATTAACCATCTAATTTCATCTAAAAATCAATCCACAAAACACGGTGTATTTTTATATATTTTGCTGAATCAATGCGGCAGTACAAGTATCTTACTTATATTAGATGTTGGACAAAACTGCTGCATATCTGTGAATACACATAGAAGTGACTTCCAAGTTCCAACACTACGCCTGTAGAATTAATACCGAGTTACGAGTAACACACAGACTACCGATGTATCTTTTAATTAATAATATGGCTGCAGGAAGACGGTTAGATTAAAGATATGGAAATGGGTGGAAATATGATCATGTTGGATAGATTAAACTGTTTAAAAGCTCAGTATAATATGATATATGATCACATCTTCCTGGGGTAGATTGCGATGTTGAAATAAGATGTGAAAATATCTGTGATGGACGCGAGAACGATGATAAAAAATAATACACGTTAGACAATACCAAGATAATTTAGGTATTGAAAATGTATACATACACATTAGTAATACGATTGCTTTAGTTTAGCAAAGATATAAACCGATATAGGTAACATATTTGGGTTACGCTATAATTATTGCATTTATTCTGTTTCTCCTGTCTTCACTTAGTCAAAAATATTTTATCCCGCCTTTGTAAGAATAACAAGAAGGCTGATAGCAAGATTACCGAGTCCTGAAAAACAATTAACTAACTCTAATGTATCTTCCAAACTTTTAAGACCCTCGGATAACATAATTAGTAAAAAGTTCCAATTAATCCCGTGCGAATTGATCCCGAGGTCACAGTTTCGTTTCATTAATGACAGAACTTTTTGAATTTTCCCTTTTCCGAGGGTGTTTTGAATAAACTATGTCTATTCATGAAGGCAGCCAAATTGACAATTTGCGGGTACTGTTTAGCATACGCTAACTAACTTTGCAAATGTATTTATTAAAGGAATAATTGTATCGTGTACCGAAAAGTTAATTTCCCTTTAGTTTCGGACCATTTTTTCTGTATATAAAGCGACTGAATATTATATTATACGAGTATTACTATACCTAATTTAACTGGACAAGATTTTGACTTTGATTTTTGTGGCATAATCTAAATTTATCTGTAACGCAAATTGACTGAAGATAGTCAAGTGGTCAGGATTTATATTTATGAATTGAGAGAAAAAATGCTAGAAATACCATACCTCTATAATCGACACAATGTTTAAGTCTAAAGTGACATTTAGCTCGTCAATTTTCGACATAAGCAATAAATTATTTTGTGATTAAGCTCGTTAATTGTATTCACCTAAAAAAACTTAATTTTCCCAAATTACTGTTTCTTCTTTATCACAATATAATTGTTGAAAACAAGTACTTGGATTTAGAAAAAAACATTATAATTGTTGTAATTATTGTATTGTTTCACGGGGCTTTGGCCCATCAATTGCCTTTTTGTTGTAAGCATAAACTATTGTTATTGTTGATATGAAATAAATTGTTGTTAAGACGAACTTGTATCCTGTTACTGTGAACTTCTCGCGCTATTGTTTTTTATTTTACAGTTCAAACTCATAAATTTTAGTTTTGAAGCTATAACATATTCAATACTAGTTTTTGTGCCCGCAACTCGCAAAATACTACAAATATCATAGGAAACAAGTTGACCCAAGCCACACACAGGGTGCAAAGTTTCATTAAAACATGACACAAAAGTTGTAAATAAAAACGATAAAAATCTTCTTCTTTATTACTTTAAAGTGATTTGATTACTCAAACTCAAACAATTATGTTTTTGTGTATTGTTACTAGATTCTGATTAACTCGCAGAGTTAATTCTCGTAGTCTAGAGACTTTGTAATCAGTGCGAAAGTATTATAAGATTCAAAAGTTAAAGCCTCGTTTGATCTCTCCGTGATCTCAGAACCGGCGAGTAGAAAGGAAATAGACTTTGCAATGTCTCTAATTATGTTGGAGCACGTTCGGGGGGCTCCTCGCTAAAGACTATTGAGCAGAGACCTGCCTGCACGTGGCCTATAAGCCCCCATTCGTCCGTTAAAAAGGGGAAGTATTGGGATGTCGGTGCCTCTCAACATTTGAGTCCTGAATTGATTAAGTCGATAAGCTAAAAATATTTGCTTCAACTTTCGATTGGTCTGAAAATCGATTATCTCTGAAATTTCTCTTCTAATCAGCCTATATTCGTCCATTGCTGGATGTAGGCCTCCCCTAGTGAACGCCACCGATCTCGATCATCAGCCCTTCTCATCCAGTTCTATAATTATACGTAGCACTAATTGTATGTAATAGCCTAATTCTCTCTTATTGCTGTGCAGGGACCCTTTAATATAATGGAACCATTTAAAACATTGGCTTAATGTGAGTTGGTAAACTTTACAGACGTTTACGTTTTTTGTAAAGGCCTATAGTAACTGCTGGTTTCTTCTTAAAAAAAGTAATAAGGACGACCGCGTTGTTCTAGTGGTCGTAAGTACAATTATTTAGGTCTTGAGTCTGATTGTCAAGTCTTAACAAAATGTAATTAGGCTTGCTTTGAAAAATCCATTTTTTGGCCTGAAACTTATATAGACTTATTTAGAGGTTGTCATATTTAATATACCTACCTATAAGAATGAAACCCCTTAACTAGCGAACGGTGTGTGCATATGGTACCTACTTCTAGGATATATGCTTTAGCTATGTTATGGTTAGCGCAATTAAAATATGTCAGTAGTTTTATTAATTCCAACCAACCACTTACAAATAGATGTATTCATAAGCTATAACAATAAATACCAATGAATATGTATTGTAATGCACATTTATAAGATTATATATTTAAATACAATTGTCGTACACGATTGCGTTAATTAAAGACCGAGGATTAATACTCAGATGTGGTTGCAGCACGCGACCAGTGACGCAGTGTCTGCCTACGTCCTACGTACCATAGACTATGTAGATTATTGTAGATGTCGGAGTTTATAATATGCACAGATGACTATCATCTACATACTATCAGCAGGATTTAAGATGAATTGGTTTTGGACATTCTTTTTAGAACGATAAATTTGAAAAATGATTTACATACTATTTTGCATCTTCTTCTTTTAAAAATCGTTGCCCTAACGATAGGATTTTCTCCTGTGTATTCTGTGCATTTATAAGTACATTTTTTTACAAACAAAAATGCGTGGACCCGGAAAAACTACCTATTTAGACCTGTAACGCACACGTCGATTGCTCAGCCGTCATATAATTAAAATCTTATATGTACATCATGTCTTATTATAAAATAAATTCAAAGGAGAAAATAAAATTCCTTTCAATTTTCAACCAAAAGCTCCAAGCTGTTTCTTTTTCACCTTTTTACTACATTTGATTTGAAACCAAAGGACTTCGCCTTTCATAAAATAGCGGTACCTACCTTTGTGCCATAGTCTGCTATTTCTTTTCCCCACTTTGCATTTCACTGCCCTACTTCCAAGAGCATACATCAACGTCCAACATAATCCTATTTGGAAAACGTTTTAAACAGTGAAAAGTGGGGAAACCTTTGTCTGCGTTTCAAAGTCGGTATACGAGTACGACTGTAGGTTTTAGCAGCATAAGATCTCAACGTCACAGAATAGCTAATTGTGATACGTGCAGACTGGCCACTCTCTAACTAATTCTAGACTAAAACTAGTCGTTATTATTTGTTTTATTCCGCGAGGTTATCGTAGTTCGCTATAAGCTACGGTACCGTGTTTGCTACCCCTGAGGTTCTTCTCACACGTTGCCGATTCTCTCAAATTCTTTAAACTTATTTTTGGAGGACTCCATTTTGAGCCTTCCCGAATTTCAACATCTTAAGTGACTCATAAACAAGTCTTGGTCCTTCATGCTAATATGGACAAAATTCATGTTTATTTTGAGAAGTTATCAGTATTAAAAATCTTCTATTTGGTGGCCGAGGTGTGGAAAACTCTAGCTATATTCCATCGCCAAGTCAAAAGAGGGTAAACGGATTTCGATACAAACAGCCAATAAAAATTTTACGATCTACGATACGTAGAAATAGCACTACATTATAGTAATTCCCATCTATTCTTGTACATAGTCGATATTTATAACCTCATAAATAAGTACTCTTATTCTTTGTGATCTAAGATAATATGTTGTATATTTTTGTATACAGTATTCGTGATAAATTGCAAGTGAAATAGCTTAAAGGAGAATAGATTAAACACAGATTTTAACTACCCCTTTTAAACATAATGCTCTCTCTTTCAAATTACAGGTGAGTGAAAGAGGCCACACTATATTTGATGGCTGCTTGAAATTGAAAAGCGTTCAAGTATTTGCTCTAAAGAGTCATTGATCTTATACAAGCGTATATTGATATACTCTCATAATTAAACACAAAGTGAGACGAAGCTTTTATTAAAGGCTTAGGCCACGGATTTTCGTCCCTTGTGGCCCAATTAGTAGTATTTACAATGCGGGTTTTGTGGTTTAGAGATTGAGCCTAATTGGAAATTGCTGAATTACGTTTTGGGCCGCTTTACGATACGTATCAATAGATTTTCATTAATTTTAAACGGCATTAGTTAGACTTGACGATATAACATTAATAATGACAGTAATTGCAGGCAAAAATTGGATTAATACGGACTGATGATGATGATGATTCTATATTCGTACCTACATTTAAACAGGATTATTTTTCACCTAAAAGCAGGTTTTGTACAAGAATTGTATTATATTATCATTCATCTTAATACCATCCCATTAGATATGTGAGAATTATGTTAATGTACATAAAGTATGAGCTGTAATGTTACTTTACCTCAACGTAGTTAAGAAACCGCTTTAAAAAGTAATATCTTTTTCTCCTACTTTGGTTAAAGTGTCTTAATAACGACAAACGGTACCGTTTTTTCTTATTACCATTATCTTAATGAAACACCTTAGTGGAAAATACGAATGTATAATGTTTTTAAAGTTTAAGCGATGACATTTTTGATACTTAAGTATTCGTTTCAGACAGGTAAGTAGTTCAAATATAGTAAATAAAATTAATGTTTTTTTGTCATTACTAAAGGACAAAAAAAAATATTTTGCATATCAGTTATATTGTCTTGTTTTTACTGAATTAAAATGGTCTTATAGAAAACACAACGATGGTGCATTTAATTTAAGTAAATATACTTGCTAAAAGTTTCAACAAAAAACAAATTAGGTAGATTTCCATCGGTTTCTAATAAAGAGAATTCCAATGTCGCCACCTCCAATACTACTATCGTCTGTGTACTCACATCACGTGCAAGTGAAGCCATTCATTAATAATACCGAACAGCTCTCAGTGTTTTAATAAACTTATTTGTAAACATTGCCATTAATAGGGAAGTTTCCATGCGATGTCTCTAGTATGTGTAAACAGATTGATACGTCTTACTTTGTAGAGTAAATAAATTGTATTGTTACACTTGTCTCTGGCTGTGGTCTTCATATCTTATAATTAAAATCTGACAAATATCATCAAGTCTGTATGGTAATTAAATGCATCGCGGAGGCAGGTTATGACCTGGAGTTCCAAATTAATTCAATTGCATTGCACTTATGACGGATATTGTTTTTGAATTATAACAATTTTTAGCACGTTCTGTAGATGTGTGGTAAATGAGGGATGTTGTTAGTCAACCTGTAAAGCGCCGTCTTTCTCTTATAACACAAATAAAGCTTATTAAAGGCTAGAACATGTAGTGGTATGGCTTCTAAACATTGCAACAGAATCAACTTGACTATTACAGATAAAATCGTATACCTATCAGATTATACCGACTAGTAGGCTTAAACTAATGATATCAAGGGTTTACTTGCTTTCCGAGTTTCCATGAGACGAAAATGACCCACTGGCGTACCTATCATAACAAAAAATAATAATTTTCAGATAAATTTTTGTAATTTTGACGCACCTTTTCTTCCTAAGCTATCATGTTTTATGTCGCCATCACGGAAGCATCGTCCCTTGCGAAGGCGTCCGTTATTTTTTTATGTATCGCTAGAATTCGATACGGCAAATGTATTTTGTGTTATCAGCTAACAAATGTCATGTTTTGACATTTGCTCACATATTTCATTAGGGTTCAGTGTCCCGAGGATGTGTCTCGTATTCTGTTTGAACCTCCGCTTTCGTATTTATTTCAGATCATTGAGTTTCTCCGCTGTAGTAGCTATTTTTCTGTTCAATGATAAAATGAACTTGTTATTGATAAGCGAAGTTTCTATACCTAAAGATTACTAAGAAAGTTGTGGTTGCGTATTTTAAATGCGGTAACTTCCTTTACATTTAAACAAATTTCCGTCTTATGCGCTTCTAATAAAGGTGGTAGAAACTGCCAAGACTGGGCTTTGTACGTTGTCCTCCAGAATCTTATCCCAAAAAATCGCATAATTTTTACGCGACCTTAAACTTTTCCTTTAACTTTCGTGTCGTTCCCTTGGGCTAATAAAGCGAAAACGCGCTCCTGTCGTGAATCTTCGTAATAGGATTGTAAAAAAGTTTAGCTTAGGACCGAAGGCAAGGCGCCCTTTCTAATTTTATATCCCGAACACTTGTGTTATTTACTGGGTCGAATACTGAAAATACAATATTTCTGAATTGTTTTATAACGAGACGACTACTTTTCTAACTTTAGGAATAGAGTACATCGATATTTTAAATATCGAATTTCAGAATGACACTCCATAACTGTACGTAATCTAATCTGAATTATAATTTTCTTTTGCCACAGAAACAATCATAAATCTTTCTTTGAAAAATATACCCGGCGTTTAATCTCACATATACAGACGCGGCGAAAATCTGTAGGCTTATAACAAATACATGTGGGGTTCCAACCCGTGTCGCATGGTGTACAAGCTACCGTGATTGCTAGCCACCGTGTCAATAGTAACTTTACGGTGTCATTATTTCGTAATAATTTGTATATGCGACAACACAACCATTAAAATTTAATATGGGCGAGAAACCCTCTTTTGCAGCTTAATGAAACCTGACCTCGGAAATTGAATTAACGTGGGTACGTAATGTAATGAATTACCCTCAAGTAGCTTAATAAAATTACCTTTTATATTAACATAAGAGGTTCATTTTAAGTGCCTTTCATAATTCGAAAGTAGAAGAAAATAAAGATACTTCTCAATGAGCATCTAAGCACAGATCATTAAGTTACAAGTAAGTACAACTAAGTACAGTTCATTAATAATGTAATATTTCGTTATAAACAATCTAGAGATTCTAATGATCAGACGTTATTGACAACCCTATTAGCTGTTAAAAAACCTGTCTATCAATATAATTACTCCCTTTTTTAGATATCGTATGTTATCAATCGGTTCATTATAACTTTGCTTAAGGCAATTAATTGAACAAACTCACATCCTTATTATCAGCCTATATTCTTCTGCAGCTGTACGTAGGCCTCCCCTAATTAACACCACAGAGCTTGATCTTCAAACAAATCCTTGATGACATAATATTCTTCTCTCAACTAAGATCAATACATAAACAAAGTTTCAAGTCAAAAAGCTTTCTTTCTCAATGTTCCAAATTTTTATCCAGAAGCAAAAAACATGGATTCTATGATCGATGACGATAATAGCGCAGTAAGACGTTTTCATCGAGAGTTTTGTATTTTACGATAATAATAATCACCTTGTTAAGAAGACGAGTGAAGCACGATAATAGAAAACTTCGTTATCTTAATATGTTTAGGAAGTTTCCAAATAGTTAGACTGTAGAAATAGAAAAAACTTGAGGAGTAAATATGGGTTCATTGGAAACTTCTGGTGTGTCGCCTAAGCCAACGGCAAGTCAGAAAATAAGCTAGTTATTAGATTGATAGTGAAGCTGACTGATTACATAAGGGGCTAATATTTCGTATTTCAACCGAATCACTGGGCGGAAAAGCTATAGAAGTTACATGTACACAAAGTATGTAGGTACACTTTTTGCACTCCTCGCATAGTTACGTCATCCACTATTGGAACAACACTCACAGATGTTTTAATTTTGTTTTTGTTTTGATGCCCGCTCCCAAGTTTTTTTGACACACTCTTAATTTCTGACGCAGACCAAGAACCGCCTTTTTTAGAGGTCGTGTTATTATTAAAGGTAATGAATATATCAGAGTCGTATGACGGTGTGGGTAAATAAATCTTTGCAGATATTATATTATATATTATATACTCACGTAAAATTAATTTCTTTTCCAATAGTAACGGAAAATTTTTGTTCAAAATTAGTTAAAATAGTTCATTAACTAAATCTAGTGGTTTCTTACCATATCACGTTAAACCAGAAACAAGGAATCAATTGCAAAAAAAGAAATCATAGGAACTGCATTGAAATCTAAAGACTAAAGAGACGATTGTACTAAGAAAACGCGTTTCTTTATTTTATAATGACAGTCAATCACAAAGAACTACCTAGTAATAATAGGAAAATAAATAAATTAAATATGACACATAGCTTAAGTGTTTTCTGAAGTTCATTCATTTGAAAATAATTGTCGGCAGCATAGTTAGTGCTGAGAGCTTTCGTTTTAAGCCTAAAAGCCTTGTTGAAAGCCTGAGCTAGCGTCAAGTTGAGGCCGCTTGATCCATTTACCCACTGTTCAGTGCATATAAGGCATTAAACAAAGTTCGCATATTACTGACCTATTTTCTTGAGGAGATTGTTTCCGAACAGGTCTATAACTATTATGTATACGATGGCCATCTGGAGGGATAACTTGGGTATCTGTAGCTTCTAATAAAAAGAAAACATACCTCTTGTATGATATATAATGGTAAACCGTAGTTTAAAGGTAATGTTCCTTTAATACTAGTTATTGCAAGTGCAAATCCGTTATGACATTTTCATGTTTTTCCTGTTGACTGGGGTAAACCGCAACAAATATTTCTGCCTGACCACTAAAATAATTAATTAAGACAGTTTGAAAACAGTTCCCGTGTCTCAACGGTTACCATACGAACTGCTCAAGCCGTTGAGAGACATAAACTATGGAAAGCCAATCTTTTAAACCTCATTTGATTAACAATATCAAATGAGGTTTAAAAGATTGGCTTTCCATAGTTTATGTCTCTCAACGGCTTGAGCAGTTCGTATGGTAACCGTTGAGACACGGGAACTGTTTGAACACGTCTTATAAATGTCAAACAAATCATATAACTGTACTTCCACTATTTTGAGCTCTGAAATCCTTTAATCTTTGCTAAAATTAAACTCACTTCAAACAGTGAAACCAACAACGACTCCGGTTATAAACTAATTCATAATTTTGAATTTCAACAATGTAAACATGAGTGAGATACCAGCAATGCTCTTTTAACAAGTGACGCATGTTGTCAATATGATTCATGACCTGACGCCTACGCCTTTGTGTCATAGTGACAGTGGGATTCATTAAGAAAGAGATAGATATATATTACGCTTTATATGAAGCATAAATAAAAGGTAAAATGGGGTAGTATAACCTGAGGTCTGAGGAATGTTTATTTTCTGTTTTTTCTTGGCATGTTTTGCATTGTTAATCTGAGCTGTCATTACACCTGGTCTATTATTTTCACCTTCCAAGTTAAAACTAACAACAGTATCCATATTAAGAGCTGCTTTCTTGTTTGCTAGTATATCTTCTTAACAAAAATACATCTGCTTTTTATCACGCATGTTTTCAAGTCGATGATTCAACCACCGTTTTTAGAACCGCACAAAAAGAACGGAGTGAATAATTTCATATTTAAATAGTCTCTCACCATCTGTAGGGCTCTCAGAAACTTTGGCGGTAAAAAAGACAGCAATTCGCAATATATCATATAAATTTATAAAAAGGTCTGTGATAATAACGCGCATTGGAAAACAATTCGTTTCGAAACTCGCAAATTAGTTCGAAACAAAAGTCCAGCGTTGTACTGGATTTTTTTTGCGCGATATTAATTTTGAAAGGACTTTGCTGCCTGCGATGGTTGAAATTGGGATTAATGTTGTTAGGTACTTTGCCTGAACGTTTTACAATGCTTTGCTGCATATTGCAAAATGCTTTATCTGTTAACCAAAGTGGCAAATATGTGTAAAGCCTCATTTGATTCCCTCAATATGAAATAAATTTTCTAGAAAGTACCTAATTGTAGCACAAGATTGAGGGATAGTTAATTTGTTTTAGTATTTGTCGCAAAATATTTATTGATATTAAGTAAGACAAGTTAGTATCATGCTTTTGACAGGCAATTTGTTGTTCTTTTTACATTTATCGTAGAAAAGGTTTCAATTGAACATTTTATCATTCTTCTTCCGTCAGATTTTGACTGTCGTATTTATTAAAAAGCTTTCTGGCGTCACCTTCGATGTTAAACATAATAAAAAACCTATTTCTATATTAAGACTTGACAGGTGATTTCGATGAAATTTGCGCTACGTTTAATTTTACTGAAATTCCCTCCATTTGTGGTAATAAGTCTGCACTTTCTAAAGTATATTTACGCTTGAAGTACTTGTCATGTTACTAAAGCTCTAATATAAGTCCCCGCCCAAACATTATAATGCTAAATGGCTTTAAGTGCTCAAGTTAGAACTAGATATTGCTATTAAGATAAGTCATAATTAATATTGTGTTGAAACAGCGTTGTTTTTAGATAAAAGTCAACCAACACCAACAATTTGAGGTCGTAAGGGACGACTCCAATGATAAAAATAGATTTGTATCAATATTGATGGAACCATTTTTCTTAAGTTTCTTTTATGTTCCGATTTCAATAGTAATTTATACATATTGGCATTAATCTCACTCTATGTAAGCACTACATAGGTAGTGCTAGGTTTACTAAACTCATGAAGATTGAGTTGTCTAGACGATTCTGTATAAATATTGGTTCAAAATAAATACCGTTAGCGCTGAATATCTCCTCCAGTATATGGAACAATTTTATTAATCGAATTAAAAATAAAAATCCATTTCTACTGAAATATATTTCGAAGGTGACAGTACCATTCATATCGTTTGGTTCAACGGTCTGGTTTGGAAAAAGAATGTTTTAAATTCTTTATCAGAACCTTTTTTTTATTTTAAATAATATTAAAGTTCTATCAGATTTGATGAAACTGTATTTGCATAGTTGTAATTGAATTTAGCTAATATTGATACCGAATTCAAGAAGAAATTTCATTATGATTTAATTAAATACCTAAAAGTAACCTTCAAAACGTTTGGTGAAAAAAAAACGACCGATTGGTTTATAAGAACACTAAGAGGTTTTATACTTTATATATAAAGATAGTTCCCTCTCATTTGAGACGGATGAGGCTACAGTCAACCACGCTAGCGCTAACAGGTTAGCAGACTTCACACGCCAACGATCGGGCCTGCAGGTTTCTTAACGATAAAACATCGTGAGGAAACCCTGCACCTGCCTTCACTATTTGAGCACGTGATAAATACGCAAGTAACTTCGAAACTTCAGCGATGCGTGCCTTGGGATCCAATTCAGAACCTTTGACTTCAAATACCACTAGACTGTCACAGGTTTATAGATATACAGGCAAATCAAACGTTTCAAATAGGACATTCCCAACACGCTTGAAACAATTACGTATCAAAATTATTTTCATATGTAGCTCAGTTAAATGTCAGGAGTAAAAATACCGGTTTGGTGGCTCGCTCGGCTCTGGTGATGCTAAAACGAACAAAGGTCGTCATATCTCGAGCGCGAAACTGAATACTTTAGATGCTTTAGAAATACAACCTTTTGTACGCAAGGAATTTTTGAAATAGTTTAGAATTGTTGAGGACCTTTTTGGTTGTGGCGAGGGTAAATTTTGAGTAAAGCTTGTTTAGGTAAAGGTAAAGAACACTATGAAGTTCTGAAAGGTAAATAGACTGTACAATGCATATAATATATTTTATTGAACAAGAGTTTAAAATACTATCAAGTGAAGGCATGTTATAAACTAAAAACAAAGATTATTTTGACATTAAATATCAATAATTAATTAATCAATCGGATATGTTAGCAATTTAGTTACCACCAACGAGGCGTGGAAATAGGCGGCATATTTATTCATTTAAATTCATAGCCTAATCAACATTTATGAATGAATTAAAATTGGGATATCAGAACGCATTTTTATATTTGGAAACTTATACGTAGTTATAGCGAATCATCCTCATTATTATAAGTGTTTAATATGGTTATAACTTCATTTGTTTTTTCTTTGTAAATAGATAATACTAAAATCACAGTTTATCATGAATAACTGTTGACATTTTTCTTCAATGAAAAATGTTATATATAAATCTTGCATTAGTCTTCCGACGGTACACATCCATATATCTTGATAAGCTTATATCCTTATAAATTAGGGTTGCTCTAGGATGAATTTGAACTCGTTACATCAACAGTCTCGAGTTTCATGTGTGGAGTATGGCAAGGCCGTTCATACACGCCGCCGCGCCGCCCTTGTGGAAACCTGTTCTATCTTGATATTACCGCCTTATTGTATTAAGTATGATAATATCGCAGTTTTGTACACTATATTCGATATTTCCTTAAGTATGATAGAATGTTTTGCTCTTATTACTGAATATTTGGCCGCTCAATCTTTGGTGTGATTGATTGATTGAGTTGCGGTTAAGTTTATATTTTCTTTCCTCGGCTACATAGGTATATTATAACGGGAACTGAGTTATTTTTAAATCTGTAATTATTTAATTGGAGTAATTGTTTAAGATTTGACAGATTATTTGTTTATCATGAGACTAAGAAATATAAAAATAAGAAATACTAGAACAACAAATATTTCTTTTACTTATCCTAAACTTATACAAAACGCAAGAGGAACTAATTTTGTTGCTACTGTTTCTGTTCCCTATATCTTGGTGTCAAAGATTGATTTATATGACGTACGAAGATAAATATATTCTGGTATCTCTCGTAGTCTTAAGAAACTACGGTTTTGGTAATATTATTGAACATTCCGGGAACATTTTCACCTGGAAATACATCTAACAACGTTGAAGCCTGTAATTTAAAAAACGACTACGTATTACATGTAATGGGTGTACAAAGATAATTTTGCCGGATAAGACTTTGTAAATGTTCTCTGAGGCAATATGGCTCAGGTGCGCGTAAATAATACGGTCGCAAGCGCTCATTACTATAACACGTACGTACTTATTGCGTATATGAGACACATTAACAAAGATATACATAAAGAACCTTCTCTCTGACAGGCTATGTATGTGATGTTCTAAGTAATGAATATGTAGCAAGCCACTGTTCGACATTATCCTCTCCCAAAACGAATTTTAATTCAATCATAAACTGAGACTAATAGCGTAAATTCAGTCACCCGGTTTGTGCGATAAAACACATTAGCAATATGTAGTCCTATTAACTTATGAGCTACAAATGATCCTTGTATGATATTGGTAGTGAAGTGAATATTTTAGTAGTTAAATACACACAGAAAAAATCGAAGCTCCTAAGAATTTTATCATGATAAAAAGACCGCCACTAGATCGTTGCTGATCCAAGCGATCCATATGTTCAGCAATTTTTTTGTACAATAAGCTATATTATATTATTTAAATAGGATGTCTAACAAGATGTTTGCATTAATTGCAGTCTTGTTGACATTTAGCAAACTATTCTCTAAATAGAGTCAATGTTAATTACGAGATGCATAATTCCATATATGTATTATTAAATGTTATCGTGAATTAATATCTAAAGACTATTTAAGATGAACGCCAGCAGGAACTGGTTGATGATATTTTTGTTGTTTTTATAATCTACAACTACAGAAAAATTTACGGTATCTACGTTAGGCCTATAAAACGTGCCAGACTATGTACGTTTCTCAGTAATGTGTTGGGAGTATCAATTATAGTAATTGCTACCAGAGCGGTTCGCTTAAATACCTGTGCCGAGGCTGTCTAATGAATGAGTGTTTCGTAAAGTTGGTGTATCTGCAATTATATGGCGGTATGTAGATACTTTATGTAGGTACAATCGTCAAAACTTGTCAGTGAATCTTCTTTCAACGTTATTGCTATATACCTAAGGTCGATAATCTTAGCGTGTGATTTTTCATTTTTCTCCATTTTACATCTTTGTATCCTATGAACCCTTTGAAAAACTTGTATCCTGTTCCATGTATATGCATGTCCCTCGAATTCATACCGTCACCCTACGTCGTTAGCGAAACTAAAGCGTGCTTCAAGTGCGCAGACTATTTGCATCGTCTATCATCTACTCTCTCATTCTAACACTACGGTATAGAGTGAGATACTTCTGTGTTATCTGAAAGATGCATACCGTGGGGTTCGAAATTCAGATATTAAGAATTCGTTCAAAATTCTTAAAAAAAAAAGTTCTTACCAATAGATTGCGAAGTCAAAGGTCTCGAGTTCAAATTCTAGACACGCACCACTGACTTCAAAATTACGTGGTGAAAGAAAACATCGAGGAAACAAGCCTGAGATATTCTCTCCAAACCATGTTTTTAACCGTAGCTCTTAAATTATTGAGCAATATCGTATTATGTCGGGCAACATCGGTCATTTCACCAAGTAATTAAAATTTATTATATTTTCCTAATGAACTGTAATAATTATATCCGTCATAAATTCAAACAGTAATTAAGGGTCAAACTGATTTTGAATCACGTGCCTAAAATTAATTCGTTTTTTACGGGGCCATTAAGACATTTTCCTGAATACAAATGGCGTTGTCGCATTTCACACAGAAACACAATTCTCCGTTTCTTCAGATTCATAATAAAATATATATCTCACTGCTTTGTCGTTGCTTCTTTAGAAAAATCCTCACATTTTCCTTGGCGGTGGCAGGTGATGTATAAAAAAGGTTTTATGCAAACTGGCGTTGATAAAAGTTATTATATTTTAAGAAATGTGGGCGTTTTCTTCTAACGTTACGAGGTACAATTTTCAAAGTTTTCAACCTTATTATTATCATCATAAGATACTAAATTCGTCTACCGGGAAGTTAGGTAATTGAACATAATTAAGGTTCACGCCTTAGCCGGCTAGCATTGGATTGTCAGCAGTGGCTACGTTTGAATGCACTTTATGTAAATGTTACCTTCATTACAATAATATTTAATCTGTTTGTCTACCAGCCTTCTTCGTATAGTGGTCGTAAACGTCTGCTGAGGACCTGGATTCGATTTCCAAGTTCAGCAAAGTATGCTTAGGTTTTATTCATAAATCTGTCTGTGTGTGCTTCTGAGTTTGGATTTGTGATGTGAGTAGCAATGGTTATTACGTGTATTATTACTTAAAACAAATCAGGGAACTGCCAATGTATTTTTTGAAAGCGTGATGCTGTGCTTTGTATGTAAAGTTATGCTTGTACTATGATTAGGTTAATGTCAATAAAAAAAAAACCGGGTGTGCGGTTAGTCTGTCTAACTGCACACGCTCCAAAATTCATTTTCAATATTTTATAACAAGTAGCTGCAAGTAAATGGCGTTGCTCTTATTTAAAAAGTGTAAAATGTAGGTTAGCTTGTATCGCCTGAAGCTTTTTGTTTGTTAAATTAAATTCTTAAGTTTTTGTTCCACTTGAAAAATGTAGTGTTGGTTTTTCGTCTTAGTTTCAAAGCTAACAAAGAATGATGAGATTTTTACTACAAAGAGAGGTCGTCAGGTTCTTTTCTTAGAAAATTGCAAGCACGAATTCTATTGTATATTTTAGATGAAACTTTTTAAATATATTACACTTATCAATATTATTAACGAAATGAGATCACTTGATTAAATGATACTATTATGCACTTAATCACAATCCGCTAATATTGATGTTTTAAAAAGTCTTTTAAACATACGAAATTAATAAATCTAATGATGTGATACTGGTTATTTAGTCCTTTTCAATACGCCACTTAAATCCTTAAAATACTTGTCTTTCAATTTCCGTTTCTGTTCACCAGAAATATAACACTCGTCAACATGGTAATTTAAATCTATAAGAGAGGGATGAAGCTATAAACATCCCGTATCGCCATCCTTGTTATAACCTAAAGATGATCGTGATAAAACTTCGCAATACGATCTCTGGTCTTTTGAGCTGAATTTTATCAAGCCTTGGTACCTCAGCCATAAACAGGCCATATTTATAGCTCTATCACCCTGGGGACAACACCTACGACCCTACTGCAACATTTTAGAGCCTGATACTCTTTTGTTGTCTGGAACGAATTGGATTTCTGAAGATGTGACGTTGAACTCCAAAACGTATGATTTCAGGCTTATGTGTGAATGGATAAGATAGGCAAGCAGCGTTGTACGAGTAGGGTAAGCAGGTGTTTGATAGGCATTAGTAAAGAATTTGGGAGAGCGAGACAGATTATATGTAATAAAAGTAATTTTCACGTAGATCATTCACTTTTCGTAGTTATGTAATGTAGGGACAAACTAGTGAATGAAACTCTAGAACGGTTGAGGTAATACTAGTTTATTTAAGGTTCTGACATGCCTTTATATAATGATTACAAGAGTACTTATGTATAATTGGTTATATACTACATCTCCCTCCATAAAAGAAAATAAAATGAAATATTAATTTTATTTTATTTTAAATCTAAGTAGATAAACATATAAAAGTAACATAATAAAATAAACATTTTTTAAAATAGTTTTAAATGCGATTACAAGTTAATCATTAGAAGTATACAATTTTGTGCGGTTTTTGTGAACAGTGTCTGGTATACCATCTTTTAGAATTTTAACATTTGGTGAGATATCCTCTACAACAATATAAGGACCTACATATACGTTAGCTAACTTATTACCAGTTTCGTTTCGAACAAGAATCAAGTCATTCCTTTTATATTTAGTAGGACTCATATTTCTATCATATTTATCCTTCCGTAATATCTTAGACTTAATTAAATTTTCTCGAGCTTCTTTTAAAGATACCTGTAGTCTGTATTTTAGTTCCAAAGGATAATTGTCATGGTTATATAGCGGTTCAATAGTTTTTGTTAGGTTACTGGGTAAATTACATTTCTTACCGAATACTAACTCGAACGGTGTGTATTTAGTCACAGTATGAACAGACGTATTGTAACTAAAACACCAATAAGGAAGCCAGGTACTCCAAGACCCAGTAGTAAGGTAATCACAATCAATATTATATTTGTTGTAGTTGCGTGATACATTAGTTGGTCCACATGAGCAGAATTTTGGCCACTACCAGCTGCGTTCTGGGCTATTACCACCTGCTCCTCCTTCTTACTTTGGGGGTTGCCAATGATTGATATTTGAAAATTTCACCACGGGAGACGGTAACAGTGCACGAGAATATATTTTAAATTGCTTCATTTTCGTACACGGAGACGCAATGTTTATAATTTACTGCCCATATATAGTAGAATATGGTATCAAATCGCGGCGCGAGGCTGACCCGAGATGACTTAGGCAGGGTCGCCATGTAATGTAGGGACAAACTAGTGAATGAAACTCTAGAACGGTTGAGGTAATACTAGTTTATTTAAGGTTCTGACATGCCTTTATATAATGATTACATGAGTACTTATGTATAATTGGTTATATACTACAGTTAATTACAGTTTTTTTTATCACTAACTAACTTAATCTAACTTAACCCAGGACACAAAATAAAAATATTACAACAAAAAATGCTATCGCGTAAACTGAAATATTTTTTACCAACATACGTTTCAGCCGTCACTAATTATTAATATTTTAAATTAACACGAAAGTGAGTTTGTTCCACTTTCACGGCTTGGCTGTTACACATATTTCAATGATATATCGCTGAGGTGAACAAAGAATGATATAATCGCCGTTATTTAAAAAATGTGGGCAAGTACATATTCAGTACGCGGTCACAAAGGTCACCATTCAGTGGAGGGGTATTCTAACATTGGGAGGGGCGGACACTGGCCATAATATTCATTGTAATATTAGCACTAATATATTATTTATTTTAGTATCTAAAAATAGACTAAATATGCTACATGTCAAGGTACTTGTTACATGTAGTCACGGCCCGGCTTCGCAGAGGCAGCCCTAGTATATGGCAGCACGTGCCAGGCAATATCCCAGTCGACATCTTCAACAATCATCAGCATCAACAATATTCAGCACATTTACACAAACCCTTAATGAATCATATGATTCATGTGTGGTTTGTAATGTATTATAACAAAAAAGTAATGTGTAAACTATACCTCGTTAACCACTCCTATTGGTTTTAACCATATAAAACCCGTTTGGTACAGTCGCAGTAGACGGACTTAGGGTTACAATTTTAACAGGTGCAATAGAAAATTCAACAATATTATTATATTCCTTAATTTTATAAAAATTTAATGTATAATTAATAGTTAGAAGACTGAATTAATTTGTATTATAGTAATGTTACTCTTAATAGTAAAATAGAATAATAAGTATATAACCTATAATGTACAGATTTCAATTGCAATGCTTGAAAAAAGCACTAAGTTGTAAGTTCAAAAACATGGTAAAAAAACACCTAATGTACACTTAGTTGCAATAAATATTTTGACTTTGACTTTGACTTATGTAGTGACTTATAGATCACATATCAGGATGAAAATGGTTATCACTTACAAAGAATGTGATGATATCATTCGATCAGCATAGCAAGTATCAACGGTAGCACTCTATTAGCCAAGCACAATTACGCACGCGACATGAGATGTATTTCTTCCTAGACAATACAAACATGCGTTATTTATTACCTCCCACTTACATTGTTAGACATAAAAAAGCTATTTATGGTGTTTATTACCAGTATTGACTACTCCATATGTAGTTAGATGCAGTTAATATCAAAACTTATTATTACAAAATATAATCTGTATCATAAATTGGTTGACGTACGTACTCTATTCGAATTTCTAATTCATGGTTATAACCGAAACTTAAAAGTAATTTCAGAATCCGAATCAGAAGTTCATGTTTAAATACAAAGTCTAAGCCTAATGTTTTGATCATCTAGTTTTTGGTGCAAAATATGATGTTATAAACCGTCCTTGCGAAGATGTTAACAAGAAATTTAAACACAATAAAAACTGCATAAATCTAGCGGAAAGTTCCTGCAAGCATTACCCATTCAAAATTCATAAAAATGCTTTTAGATAATCAAAATGAAATGAAAAATATAGCGAGTCCGAGCGTCCATGAGAGCCGTTCCGACCGGACGCATAAATATGAATTTAGCAAGCTGACCATCGCATCCTGTGGTCCCCCCCACGGGATAATTCGCGTAATGTTACAGCCGAAAATTATTCTTTTATACCGTCCTGTGACTTGGACGTCACGAGGCTTCAATAATGGAACAAATAAATGGACCAGAATTAAGGCGAAAGAGGCCATTCCATTCTAGTGTCATCTAGGGATACCGTTTGTGTGACTAATATTTTCTTTTACGGTTAGGAAATGTTAGATAAGAATGATGAAGGCTACTTTATCTGATGACTTCGCTCAAGTTTTCTTTATGACACATTCTGATGGTAGTAATAATTATATTAAGAACTTGACCGTGGAAATGACGAGAGTTACAAATGCATTCTGGAATTGCTTATTTGGAACTTTATTCAACCGGTAGACGTCCACTGCTGGACGTAGGTCTCCCCCAACGATCGCCACGATGACCGGTCTTTATTAAGGACTTCTAATTGTAAAATGTTTAATCCAACCAACAGACACAAGAAAATTACTGTTTTCGTATCGAAAAATGTTTAGTAATGTTTTTCCCATAAAACTGTCTGCTTTTGTATTTTATTTTTGTTCTTTATCACAACTGAATGGAATTTTATTTGGGTCTACGAATGTTCCGCATTTACATTACAGAAATTTCCCATTCAAATTCGCAATACTGCCTCGTATTCTGTACACTTTAGCACATTAAATATTTTCTCGATTTTATTGAGTTTATATTTTCCATTTTGTACTTTATGTCCTTTTAAGTCTATATTTTATTAAGAATACAACACCTCACAGTCTGAAGTTTCATTTAACAATTTACTGATTATTTACGAAAGTTTACAGAATTTGATTAATCGTTAAATTCGTCACGAATAGACAATTTCATAACTCAATTATAATTGCTTGTTGTTCTCACGAGAGCAAAATTCTCGATTATATGTCATAATTTGCCACTTGTATAATACTCTTTTTTTTAGAGTCAACAGGCCCTCCTATACCAATCAGGAGGGGAGTGAGGCAGGGGGACGCCATATCACCAACAATATTTATTGCTGTATTGCAACAGGTCATCGAACAATTAAACTGGAAAAGGGCTGGCATAAATATCAACAATAAATACATAAGCCACTTACGATTCGCTGATGATATCGTTCTGTTGTCGGAGAGAACCACCGAGATCCAGTCAATGTTAAACGATCTACATGTCGCGAGCAAACATGTAGGCCTGGATATTAACCGAAGCAAAACAAATATTATGACGAACTCAATAAAACAACCAGTATACTTAGAAAATGTAGCGCTGGAATATGTAGACACTTACATATATCTTGGCAAACAAATTTCCTTTAAAAAAGAGAGAAACGAACTAGAAATCGACAGGAGAATAACAATTGCATGGAAAAAATTTTGGAGCTCAAAAGAAATAATGAAGAGTGACATGCCAATTATCATAAAACAAAAAGTAATGGATACATACATACTACCTTCACTAACCTACGCCAGTCAAACATGGAAGCTCACAAGTCGAGCTCAATCCAAAATCACATCATGTCAAAGAGGCATGGAAAGAAGCCTATTAAAAATTAGAAAAATACAAAAAATTAATCATAAAACCATAAGGAAAAGAACAAAAGTTACCGATGCTCTATGCTACTGCAAAAAACTTAAATGGAGATGGGCTGGACATATAGCCAGACTGACAGACGACCGATGGACTCACAGAATAACATCTTGGGCAGGGCCATCAGGCGCTAGGAATAGAGGTAGACCTGCAGCCCAGTGGGCAGATGACATCATAAGAATAGCGGGGAAAAATTGGATGGAGATAGCAACTAATAGAGATACTTGGAAATCTCTAGAGGAGGCCTTCACCCTCGAAACGAGGGGTTCTTGCTAATAAATAATAAGTAATAATATATTTTAGTTTTAAGTTGAAATCTTTTTATCTATATGTATATGAATTCAAATATTGTAAAACTGTTATCTTTGTAGAGTAAGAAATATAAGGCTTTTTTATTTTATTTTATTTATTATTTATTTATAATACTCTTGGCACCGCATTTCAGGAAATAACTTTCTTTTTATCTTACCTGTCAATGTTAACAGTAGTATATTTTGTTGCCAAAATTGGTAATGTAGACAACTTCAATCAATAATTTAAATAATACAATTAATATCTGAACTCAACCTTCAAAGTACGAAGTTAACTTTAATAATGGTCGATAATATCACAAGGACAGAATAATATGCATTCTATTGCTCGGAATATCTCCGACATGACAATAGAGTCGTCGACGCCGCCAATGGACTGGCAACAATGGCCAATGTTTGAGATATTAGATAAGCTTGCAATGTTAAGATGACTTGTAGAACTAGATAGTTATATTGTCGATAGCGATCCTTTGTATTTCTACTAGTAACACGAATAATACGGTATTGGTAAAGTTATTGAAGATTTCAAGGATTATTGCACGAGTTAATTGAGTACTCATGCGAATAAAGATTTATTCAATGATAAATAAATTCAAGTCACTGGAAGTGTAAAGATGGATATTACTACGGGTAGAAGCTAATCTAAAAGTTGTTTAAATTCAATCTATTGCACTGTCCACTGCTTGACAATAGCTTTATACGCAAACTTCTCCGAGGAAGCGCCATAACATTCAATCGACTTAAAGCTTTAAAAAATAGACTTGCTAATTAATTCTGTATAGTGATTTGTATTTACATGCAAACTTATAAGTATTTCACCAGCAGATTCCCACAATTTTCTCCATACGTAAATTCTTTAAATTCAATTTCTATTAGGTACTGTATACATATATTCCTCTCTTGCAAACATAATTAGCAAATTCGCGTCTGATCGCATAAAATGGTCTAATTGAATTTCCAGTGGGGATGTTGGGATGGGAGCCGTTTCTAATCGCGTTAAGGATCGTTCAAGTTATTTCAATGAAATTTACTAGTTACCGGCGTCGGCAATTTCCTGCAGTAATACGCGTAAATAACGAAAGGGTTCCAGTAAATGTATGTGTACACAGCACTTGAGAAAATGTACGGTATTAGAGGTATACCGGCTTAGATTGGTTTCATGTTTAACCGAACTTTTTATGTTATCATCCATAAAACTGTTATTTAGGTGTTTGTGTATAAAGGATACTAGTAGACGCGGCTATATACGCTTAAATTCCAACAATCCGTTCTACAAGGAAATTCTTATTTCACAATGGTGTCGTATGTTAAGTAAATTATGGTTATTATCAGAAATGAAATGCCTGTCGTTAAAATGACGTTTTTACCAAAGACAATACGGAAACCCCTACAAAACTGCTCCTGTTTCCTCTTAATGCCGTAGGTATAGAAGTATTTTCATTAATTGCAATCAGCAAACAGTGTCACACTTGTATTGCAAAAGTACTTTACTTAACCGCTAACTAAACTGTACCTACAGTTAAACGCTTACGCCGAAACCTTTCAGCGTAAGCGTTTTAGATGTACTGTAATTTCTCTTCGCCTTGCACAGGCGGTGTAATATGGGTTGAACCTTCTCTATACATGAATTGTTTACCGTAACGTAGGTACGTACCGTAACAGGGGTTTGTTTTATTACTTTTGCGAATGGTTGCTTGCTTGTATTAGACAAGCTTGGAGGTTTTCGGGTCGTGAATGGAATCTGTTTCCGTGGGTCGTTGGGAAAGAAATTGAAGCGAGATTTTTTACTTTTTTCATTAAATCAACTGAAAGAAATAATAATACGAATACAGTCGTTGTCCATGATTGATCTTGTCACAAAAGTATAAAGATTAGACTTAAGTGCTCTTCTGTGTTCCATTTCCCTATCTTTAGAAATAAAATTACTTTCTTTAATGGAGTATAAAAAAACATAAATGACAAACCAATAGGTACAGTCCTTTTGATTAAAAAGGTTTTGTCATAGAATCTATGTTGATTCAGCACTCGAGTATCGTTAATCGACTATTGTTAGTTTAAAACTGTAAGCCAGACTAAGATAATGTAGTCTGACGTCGAGTTTCAATTAAAGTTAGTTTTGCAATCAAACGACAGTTAAATCCTATCATTTATAGTGTAAATAGATTTTTAAAGTTGGGTATTGTGATTTAAGCCTGTCAAATTCAGATGGTACATTAATTACTTTTTCTTTATCGGGTTTTGATAAAAAAAAAGAACGAAGTTACCGTCATTAAAAAAAATCGTCATTAATCATAAAATGTAATTGATACAAAATTACGAATAACATATACATAAATGCATAAATCGTGTGAAACAGAGCTATAAATAGAGAATACAAATATAGACGACGAAAGCGATATTAGAAATAGTGGATATGTCGCGAAAGCGAAATTACCGAATGACCTTGCGTATATTCTGGTGCAAAAACATGAGCGTATTTACAAACACCCACCCGCGGATGTTGGTTATAAATATACGGTTTATATTTACATTTTATGAGTTTGCCCTAAGAACGAATGACTTAGAACGGTAGACTCAACGTTGGGTTGCAATTGGTGTAATGCGATATCGAGTCCGTTTACCAAGATGACTAAGATATTTACGCAATTTGCGGCAACGAACCATTGGCTGAACCAATTAAGGCGTTCAACTGTTTTCTTCATAGAAAAAAAAAACCTCCAATGATCATTATTGTCAATTTGATGGTCCATGCCTATGCTCCCAATAATACGGAGGAAGTGGACAAACTGACTAGCGGTCACGTCATCAAGGAAACGACCGTAGATTGGCCTCGGAGTAGAGGACGCAATTCAACCGTGCACGCTGAAAAAAATGACACAAAGTGCGAATTTAATGCAAGCTAAGATACTTTCAGTTTCACACCGAATTCTCTGTCCATTTTCAAATATACGGACGTTAATGGATTTGTTAGTGTTCCTGCGCTTATTTTATGTTACTAGGTATACATGTAGTTAGTTTAAAATGATTTAGAAGTCAGTAATTTTTTTGTCGTATATTTATTTACGAACAGTAATTCAATAATACGAATTACAACTAAGATAAAAAGTAATGAATTGAAGAAGATTAGTTTCGGTGCTCCAATTAGGTCTTAAGAATTCATTAAGTTCGGTATAGATGCGGAGTACCGGACAGCTGTCGAGACTGAAAGTGATTCGGGTGTGGTTCGTGATTCGCATCGCTTGCTTGAAGGACAGACTTAATTCAGTGTTCATTTCGGACAATTCACAGACCAATTTTACCGCTAGGAATATTCCAGGAGTTTTTGAGACAAGCTAGAAGAAATTCAATGGACGGACAAAAGGTCTCGAATAATTCCTGAATCAATTTGCGTACAATGAGGTCGTCTGGTTTTGACTCGTTCAATTGGAAACTTTTTTTTTGGTATATAAAACATATCTTAAAGATGTCTTTAAATCATTTCTAGAGATACCTACGTTATTGGTTTCTGATAAACTGTTGTATGAATATTAGATAGAATAAAATTTGTCATTCAATATAAATGTCACTCGAGATTAACGTCCTGTTTGAATTATATCTAGCTACCACCACTAATTACTTAGTGCCTTCGTATCATACACGAAACTATGTATAGACGGAACAAATGTACAACTGTTAGTTTTCAACCACAAAACAGATGCTGCACCAAGTAGTCTAGAAACACGAAATGTAGCACAATGTAAATGTAGGTTTTGCAGTTTGCTTGATTTTTGTTCGAAAACAATTGTTACTGTAGAAGACTAATAAAACAGTGTCTGTGGTAGGTATTTAGTTTTGCGATTTGGTGCCTCTTGTTACAAATATTTACTTAAATGATTAATGTTTACAACGAGTAGAGTAACACATATTTTGACAGGCATACAGACAAAGTTATATCTAATATGTATAAAACTCGTTCACCTTAAGTCGTTTCAAATGTCAAAAATGAAGAGCAAATGTAGAAATGAATGGAAATATGAAAATGTCTCGAATACACCTCGTGCGAAAGCTTCGTATGAAGCTATGATGAAATTATTGTAGATTGCACGTCAGATTAGAACGCTAAGGTCGTTTATATTAAGAGGATTTGGAATTTGTGAATTCGTCTTCGTTTATTTCTTTCGTTTCGTAGTTTAAATCAAAACTATGGCATACTACAGGTTATTTTACACTTATGTTATAACCATCTTCTTCAACATCAAGTCTCGAAGAATTTCTTCCAAGTATCGTCTTGCTTGGACGTTTGTCACACTTCCAACTTAAACTATGAACTCGACAGTCCATAAGACGTGCCATAGTTTTTTAAATGGATAGATTTCTGGTTATTTGTATAGCTTCGATATCCACGTTTGACGCGACATGGATGCCAAACAGACCGTTAACTGTGGCTGCACGTCCGATCACTTCGTATTGTCATCAGATACTTTATGTACTTGTAGCGATCTACAAGCTGAGTAACGACGTGATCTGGAATAAACAAGGGTTTTTGTACAGTCGAATATAGTTCCACATCGATTTCTTGGTTAAAATAATGTTTATACCTACTTGAATTTTACACATTCAATGTATAACACATTACTACCTAAGTATTTTGATGTCGATGTTAGGGTTACAAACATGAATTTTACAGTCATAGAACCAAAAAGGTGATAATGCTAGAAGTACTGAATTTGGGGAATTTATAACAAAGAAATGGATATCACCTACGATTTTTTTTGGTTAATAAAACACTGCCATTAATGACAAACAAATCATTACACCACAATGTCAGGAAAGGATCAATTTTGTTCAAGATCAAAGCTCGGCCTCTAAAGGATTAAGGCGAAAGGGGAAGGACCCAATTTGAAATTCAAATCTAAGTCACAATGTCACAGAACGCTTTTAACAATGATAAATTTGTTGAATTTATCTCTAGGAAAACCTAAATTTTCAGTACGCTTTGTGAATTAATTGGAAGTCTTACGATTGTTAATAATTAACTCTACAGCAATTGTACCTATATAACTTGTCATGATATCCATCCATCTGTGTTGCAAGTTCTCATATCACGTTCGAAGAAACTTAGTTTGAAATTCTAAAGACGTCTGATATGGTTCACTATTCATATGAAATACTCGAAATTTCACGATATATTTGATCAAATAGAGTTTCTTTGGACGACAATAACCCAAAGCGTAATATGAATTTAGTCAGCCCTGATATTTGCGCTTGAATAAATTCGAAATGAATAAAATCTCTATTTTGTGTCAAGAGAAATATATATTATTCAACCAAGGATACCTATAAAGTACTAGCTAAATCCTGCCACGGTTTTCTCTGGCACATAGTGGTTGCAATGACACAAAAATAGAAAAAAAATATAATTGAAGCGCGTTGAACAAAACACCTTAATATTTTTAATAGATAGAATTTATTTGATTACTTATGATGTTTAAATATCTTCCAAGCAGTGAGTTTGCTGTTAAATTAATATAATTGTTATGACGTACGGCCAAGTTATATCGGATTAAAGAAAATTACCAGAATAAAGATATACCTAAAGAATTTGGGTTCAGAGGAATTTCATTCATATTATTAAATTCCGTTAGAACTTATATAGCGACTGTTAAATTTTATGATAAGAATAATTTACGTTCTTTTATAGACGTTAAATTAAATTAGGTTGTCGAAATAGATTTACGTATATTCAGGCAAGTAAAATTCTTGGTAACAATCTCTTAACAATTAGGAAACTGAACAAACTTTCCAAAGTGGTTCGAGAAAACATCTTGACGGCTTGAATATAATAATAACAGTTAGGTAGGTAAGGTATATTAAAAATCTTTCCTAAGATGTAAACGTTTTCATTATTAAGTTTTTGTGAAGTGAAGCTTAATATAGCTGATGGAGTCTTGTTATGTCTGTTTGTGTTTAGTCTGACCCGATGATAAAGAAAATGAGTATATCGGGACATTAGATAATTTATCATCTCTGCTGTGACTAAGTTTTCGTTGAAACCGAGAAATTGACTCTTCTCAGAATGTCTATATCAGTCTCAAAAATGCAATTTAAATTTTCAATCATTTATGTATTACCTACCTTATTACTTAGTTACGATTTTCGAACTTGTATTGATATAATTGTTTTAATTTGATTCTGTAATTTTTTAACGAATCATTCTTATTAGCTTATAGGGTTTTCATCATTTTGACGGTCGAAAGAGTACTAATAATTCTTTTGTTTGAGCTATATTTTAGATTCTGCTTCATAGTTTGGCTAGATTTACTCTACGTACTATCGTTTTACGATAACAACAATGTAAACTTAACAAGGTATTGGCAAACTACGCAGTTTACAACAAAACGCGTGTTACAAATAAAAGGTTACATTCAAATGGACAGGCGAGCTTTGTGACATGCGTACGGGTGCAGTCAATCGAAACGACACGATGTCATTGATGTCAGTGCGCAAAAACCTTTTATTGACAGTCGTGACGTTTTGTTGGAACTACTAATTGAATTTATGTAACGTGGTTTTTCGTTAAATTTATATGTTAATATGTACCTATGTTAAATTGGTTTGTGGAAGCTCCTTTTAAAAAGTTCTGCAATGATTAAGCTAAAATTTTGACGCGATATACAACCTTCATAGATTGTTTTTAACTATTTTCGCGTCAGTGCAACCACAATGTATGATGCTCTTCGGTTTTGATATAAGAATACTTGATGTTTTGTAAGGTCTAGACGGTATGCTAAATTGCACGAATAATGACACGCTGACTCATTTTTCTCGAAACTTCTCCGATGTAACTAGTGACGGTGACTAAATATCTCAAATACACAAGAACGACCTTTGACCGTACTTTAATACCTAGTCTTTTTATCACTTAATGTTCAGAGTGCTTTGTCATGATATATAAACTGATGTCCATGGAGCTAACTATCTTTAAAAGCTGTTAAAACTGTGTCCATATTTCTCTTAAAGTCATTTAATGTCAATGTTTAGCACGCTGAGATGTAGTATTATCAGCTTTAAACTTCCTAAAACTTCTCATTCTAGCTTCTTGCAATCTGCATCCTAAATTTATAGAGATGGGAACGGAGCTGTCGATCTCATAGACAAATATAACACCATTATTTTGCCAGAATGTAACATTAAAATAATACTATGTACGTTCACTTTCAATCTTGATACTTATAAAAAATATCCTCTTGAAATATCTGACCATTCTACCAACGGCTATCGCTCAACCGTGTTAACGTCACATGACCGCGCATTATTCAATTAGAGTGGCAAATTGTCCAAAATCGCAACTGACGGATCGCCATTGTAGTGGGTAAACGGCTCAGTCGGTTGCTATTGCATGATCATGGACGTTTATATTATTGTATACAAGGTGTAAGTACTGGAGTACGTTACCAGTTCCTTGAGAAGCTCCTCGTTGTAAATTTTTAACTGGAAATGTTTTCTACGCGACGGATTTGGTTGGGTAGACGCTAGATACCAAAAAAGCGTTTCTTTGACAAAAAATGTCGGAGTGTTTATTCTGATGTTGATATACCTTACACACTTGTTAATTGAACTTAACGGGAGTTAATAGAGAAAACTGTTTGCAAGACAAATTAGATTATTTGGTGTATGTGACGTTAAATCACCACCGGTAGTGATCACTTACAATGATGTGCTAGGATTGTGGGCTATCTAATGTTAAGGACGGGGAGGGAGGGAGGGTAGTGGTTGTTCTTTATGTTATATGTAATTATTTATCTATCACTAATCTTCATATAGCTTGTTCTTCTAGCGCAGTTCGCAGATGTTCAATAATTATGATCGTGTGTGACGTGTACGCAACAAATTCGGTAACAATGAATGAACGTCTCGTCTCGTAGTACTCGGCACTACATCGATACGGTACCTCCTGGCGCGTTGCCAGTGCATAATAAGTTTATGACTCCCTGCTACTTTGATATTTTTTGATGTTTGTTTTCGACACACTTGAAATTTGTTTTGTTTCGGTTTTGGGACTTCAGAGCTTAAGGAGGTCCGGAATCAAATAATCGAGATTTGAATATAAAGATCCTTATTATTATTCAAAGTTCTACTCCATCAATATCTCCTACATGCTTCAACATCAACTAACGATGTGCAATAAAATGGCCAATATGTTAGAAATTAACACTTCAGTTTGTTATATTAAAGTTGACTTTGACTGTTGATTAACAGTAACTTTGAGCTCTCATTTTGACCTGTCAAGGTTACTGATGTCACTTTAGTTTAACCCAAATAAAAATATAGTAAGTATACCTAGTTGATGCAACACTTGTGTTATGATGATGTCTAGAACATGTTTCTTTAAAAAAATCATCACTCAAAACTGCAAACTTGGCTCACTGCTCAACCAAGTTTGTATCAAGGCGAGTTTAATAGTGACATTGTCCTTTATCGGCTTGGAATAATAATAGTACTTCATTTATATAATGATACTTTAAAGTCTTATAATTTATGTGTTTCATACCAGTCATATTGTCCAAGAACGTGCTTTATCTATACATAATACTTCTATTGTTTGCTATTGTCAACATCTGTTATATTATACTAGTCAAATTTGTATTACCTTTAGCATATAATTATTATGTATAACGATATTTCAATGTAATGAATAAACTTAAAATTTAAAAATTTTATGTATGAGTGGTAGAAGTGCAGGGTAAACCTGCAGCTAGCTTATATCCCATTTGATGGGGTTATAGATCTACCCTGAGCGGCTGGCGTTACCTGGGAATCGAATTCATCGCCCAGAAGCCGCGATTGCGACCACTAAGTTCGATGAGATGGTCTTGCTTTCCAGTAATATTCACTTAGCAAAATTTTACAACTTTGTCTTCATACCATCCATGCGTTATTAATATCGCATGTTACTATAAATCTATTGACTTTATAATTAGTTGTTTAGAGGGTAACATGCAATGTCATTGTCCTACACTACGTAATTATCATCTATAATGTATGCTTATAACTTAAGTTCCCATTATATTTAAGCTTCATAGGAGACTTCCATTGTCAGGCAATAATCTCTCGATTTAGTGACTTCAATAACATAATGACTATGCATACAATTTAACAGCAACACATAAGCAATTAAAAACCTACTGTATTTTATACAGCTAAAGGTCTAATATAGCTTATAAAGTTTTTACCTAAGCGCAAGGTGATAGGAAGTTGGTGTGTAATATTATGGCTCAGTCATATACGTAATGTAATTATGTTTTGTGATTGGCTGTGCGCCAACCTCTGCGCGATTATGTTGCCTTGGTATTTAAAGACACGTGGTTACCGTTTTATATGGTCAGTGGTTGCTTAAAGAAACACTTTAATTGGTCGTAAATTTTGTGTTAAAGATGAAACAACATCAGCATCAGATATAACGGCACTAAAAATTGATTAATAAATCAATCAGCCATTAATAACTTTACCTCCCTATAGGGCGAGTATTGATTCCACTAGTTGCACATTTTTTTGAAATAAATACACTAGTTTCTTCTCTTGGGCCGTGGATGCGTTTACAAACACACAAGCCTAGAGCAGGAACAACTACTGCCAGAAACTAGGCAAACATTTTCGCGGAGAATCTGACTCGCAACCCATGGCACTGAAACCAATCGTTCAGATACTTCGCTAATTGTGTCGACAAAATTATGCATTCAAGCTACTGCATAATCTTGTAGGTTGATGACCCACAAGATTATGCAGTAGCTTGAATGCAATCTTAATAATAATATAATTATTCAGGTGTGTAACAATAATGCGCACGCGACGTATCAAAATATGTTTCACCCACAAATACGTAGTAATCATTGACGCAATAAAACAATTTAATCAATCGTTTACGTGGGTGCTGTAATTGATCCTCAGTATTGATAGAAGATTCCACTAGCTATAGGAATAGGAATAATTGTTCAATGGAATTTTCTTCAATTCCGCTATCCATACTCTATACAATTATGATGATTACGTGTAATAGCGCTAAATACATTATTGCATACTGAATCATAGATTTTGCCCCACAAAGAGATTAACTAGTCATGATGCGTCCGTTATTTTTATACAGGCAGTTAAGTCAACAGTTATCTTTACCGAAACAAAGGCTTTTGAGACAATTCATAGAATAACTGGTCGTTTTATGAACACTGGGCCGTTCTTAATCTCTAGTCTGTTTTTGCTATGTCATTAGATGCACATTTTAGCAGTAAATATGATGTTAACGTCGGGAAAATGTAGAATATCGTGAATGCTTTGCTCAGCTAGTTAAGACTTACAAACAGCAAAAAACTGTATTTTTGCAGGCACTTGGCATACAGACCTATTTTTTTATATCACACCTAAAACATACCGGCGACCTGATCATTAAAATCTCTCTGTGTATACCGTATATTTCGTAAAATAAGGAATTACTGAAGGGTTGTAGAATAAATTACAATACAATAAATTACACTTACCTATTTCTCTCTGTGGAATCCACGATCAGTCAGAGTATTGCCCAATGTGGTGATTACTCAAGAAGTATGAAGTAAGTCATAAGAACTTTTTTAAGTCTTGCGGTAGTCAATCTTTTGTCCATTTCAAATGGTACTTTTTGTATGGTAACAGATAACATTAAATTCAGCGCATTCTTAGCAACCCAAATTTATTACGAGGAAATCCTGCTTCCATAAAACATCTAGACCACATTTGTTTCAGCTCAGGGTGCATGACAAATCAATGTCGCGGAAAAGCGACAACCTTCACTGAAACAAAAAGTTGGCTAAATATGGACAGCATTCACCGTGACAAAGCTTTGATCGATAAAATCCGATCGGAAAAGAGTTTAAAAGGTTTTACACAGTACTAGCTTTTCCCACGACTTCGTCTGCGTAAAATTAGTAATTTGATCCTATCTGCTTATTAATTTTGTACCCTCCTCTTAATAAATAATCCGATTCCGCTTTCCGAATGATTTCCGAGACAAAAAAATATCTGTTTTTTAAGTTCTTCCTGTGTCCTTCCCCACGGGGCTCAAACTATCTCCGTACCAAATTTTATCTAAACTGTTCAGCGGTTAGTTAAAGCCTGAAGAGGTTACAGTCAGACATACTTTTGCATTTGTAATAATAGTTACCTATGGATAATACGGTTCTAACGATCAAATACTAGCAGACATAATCAGGCAACATGGAAATCATATGCATATATGTATATGACTTTGAATACTACTTTGCAAATTTAGTATTATAAAAAAACAACAGTGTTAGTACTTAAGGTCACACGTAATCGAAAACCTCTTTCGAAAAGGATCTTTTAGGTATATTTACGGTAAACGAGCGAGGAAATCGCTGCTATTCCAAGGAGAATTGAATCGTGGTTTCGCATTGACGAAATGTGAATGGAATCTTTGTCTATTGAAGTATCGACCGATGAGTACAAGGTCTTCGTGTTGTTAGTTTTATACGAATATGTTTACGGCGGAATGTTGCACTGTTTTGGTATAATATTATCAAATTTATGTTAATAATTTGAACCATTACACCTTTGAAGAAGGCTGAAATCTGATAAGGACTATAAGTTTTTGAACCGCTGAAAATTTACCTTTTTCTTCTCTCTCATCTCATCCCATGTTTGGGTCTCCTAACCTAGGATGCGGAAGCGGTCTCTTTGTGTAAAATATATAATATCTGGTTACACAGGCTACTAATTAGGATCAGGTTAGGCAGATGACAGGTACGGCAGAAATTGATATAGGTATGTTTGGTAAGCTATTTTTAGTTGTATTTTTTTTTACCACAGAGGTACTAAAGGCAAACAAACTTACCAGAAATCGCTAACTAGCGATAAAGCCGCCATTTAACCATTATTTCTTAGATAACTATATTAATGGAATGTATGTTTTTTATATTTTGGTGTACATAAAATCATATTCTATCTATCTATTCTAAATATTCTATCTATCACCTGATGGCCAGTTACTGTAACCTATATTCGCAACACCTGAGATGCCTGTAAAAACTGTTCAAATCCTATGTAAACTTTGTAGAAAACTTGTGGTATGAAAACTCTTAATTCTTATAATAACATTAATTTAAAATAAATGTAGTTAATGTTTCGGTCTGTTAACTTACTCCAGTCCGATAGTACTCGTAGTACATTTGGCTCACTTGGCTCTTATGCAGAGCCAAGAGACTAGTCGCTGCTTTGTTTATCCAACCATGAAATACGCTGACGTAATACGTGTATAGTTGTGAACAAAATGTTACAGCTTTTTGAACCTGAAAAAGCTATTGGTTAGGTTAGGTTAAGACTTCATGAGACTGAATATATTGATTTTACATAGTATTATCTATTGGGGTAGTTCAGTGGTCCAAAATGCGGTTTCTAATCGTGATAAAATACTTCTGAAAGGGTTGACATTTTCTAAGGAATTTCAATTCGCAGTTTCAATCGGAGTATGAAGTTATAAATAGCAGCTTAAACATTTGGGCGAAATGTATGTAGGAGGAGTGTATCAGTATTTCTCTGCTCACCCGTGCGGTAATAGTCTTATAGTATATTATGTTAGTAATCTCAACGCGGCCTAAATGACTAGTCAGTCCATAGTAGGTAGGTCTGTATTCTAGATTAGCACTAACGATAACGACCTCTACTCAAGTTGTGTTGAAGTAACGTATTTATATCAATGCCAAATGCTGTCAGTTTCAGTATCATTATACAATAGTTTTTGCATTATACGAGTATATTTATATCTCAATAATCACTGGTCGAAAGGACGGAAATCAGTAGCGCACGAAGTATATTCATCATACATGAAGGATTTGTCTTATTTTGCCATGGAGACATTCTGCATGGAAATAAGTTTAAGCATAAAATACGGGAGTCACCTACAGTGTTTAGACAAACGGGTAGCAAGATAGTATGAAAAATGAAGACTCTCTTTTAACACCTTCTACTTACAATGATATACATCCAGGCTATAATTCAACCTCGTTTTATTCACCGAGCGCCCTAGAAAAAAGTCGGAACTTTAAACTTAAATCTGGGACAGACCAGTGTGCAATTTATACGCTCTTAACTACAATTTTGGCAACGGTTCGGACACTTGTATATGAGGCTGTGTGCTCCATACTTTATCTAACAGGTAGTAAGTTAGACTTGGGAAAATTTACTCTTTGGCTACGAAACGAACCGAGAAAGGTAAGTTAATGTAACTTAGAACTTACTGTAAGATTCTTATTTAGAACTTTGGTTGATTAAATTATATAGTATTTATATAATGTCCATATGATTGTTCTTTTTGCAATTACAAACATCAGAGATCTTTAACATGAATGTCCATTAAAATTCCATGTTTATCTCAAGGAAGACTGTCAAGTTATTTTGACCTTAATTAAATGCCGCCTCCGTAGCTTCAGGCTGACGTTGAAGTATTGGCTGTTACGTATAGTTAATGTTAACACAATAGTTTCTAAGTTTCTTTCCGCTAATGTTATCTGCGTTAATCTTTGATAGCCTTGTGGGGCTAGGAAAAACGTTGTGATTTGGAGGGCATCGTAAATAAGTTTATTATTTAGATTAGTCAACAAAGTAATGACTTCAATGGCGTAAATAAGGCTTTTGAACAGCGTTGATGAACGCACTAAAGTAAAACCCACACGTAGAAATAAAATTAATTGAAATATATCGTGGGCTCTGCCTCACAAATGCAAGTATACGCAATATTTTGCAACACCATCTCGAAAATAAGCATTGAATAATTTAGTATCTAGTATACATATACCTATATTTACATCGGTCACCGAGAAATCCTCCAACGCGCGCGTGAATACTGAATGAGTCGTGAATTCTTGTTCACCTACCGTCGACATTGCTGTGTTTGTATCAGGCCATCGAACTGCGATATGAAACGAACGAGTAACGGATGCGGCAACACAAGGGCTTTTTTGTCACGTACGCCTTACCTTATGTGTACTACTTAGGTATTTGAACTGTGACGAACAGCACCTTAGAAATGGACAAGGCTTTCTTAATACATATTTGATTTTACTAAAGAAAAAATAAGCAAAGATAAGACATTATTTATTTACAAAGGCACTTAATGAGCTATTTGGAAACCTAGTTGAGTGGGAAAGGTTTCTTTATCCCGTAATAAGACAGACTAAATTAGATCCGGTTCTGTTGTTATAAATGTAGAGCAATTTTGTTGTAGTTCATTGTATTCGTATCGCAGGAATACGTGCTGAATAATAATTTGGTCCTTACTGCTTAAGGAAAGTAGAACAGAGTTGAGTAGGTTTGTTCCTTTACAAGTTTAGTTGTTAAATCTAACTGTTACATAACATTTAAGTTCTATATTTTATTGTATTTAACTTACACTTTCTCAAAGAAAAGAACTTTATACCTAGTATTTTCCAATGGCAACATGACACCTCCTCACATTCTTACATCTAAACAAACTCGACGCTGTACAGTAATCAGATGCAAATACCTTAAACGTGTGTACTGCAGGTGCGCATGCGTTCCTCGTGAATGACAAGCTTATACCCACTGAGTCTTTTTCTAACAGACCAAGTTAGAGCGAGACAGGGACTTTACTATCTTATATATCCGTTGTGATGATCGAGATTTTTATAGCGGCACGTCCTTAGTATTGTATTTTTTTATGTTGTGATAAATTTAAAACAACATTTTGTTCTGTTAATTAAAACTTGTGAACATTCGCCAAGGTTTCATGAATAGGAGAATAAAAATAACAGGGATAAGTTCTCGTACATGTAAACCGTTTTGGTGTAAAATTCAGTATTTAATTTAAGACTAACCCAGCTTGAGGGCAATTTTTTGCTTGATTATTCCGAGGCACTTACTAGCCTCGGAATAATCAAGCAAAAAATGTAGTATATATTTTTCTCAAGTTGGAAGAAGCTTGTAAAGCGAAGAAGTCTAGAAAGGAAATTTTAATTGTACTTTTTTATGAATCAGCCATTCTTATAATACAACATTATCGTGTTGTTAAAAGATTTTTATTACACAGCTTCTATTTTTCTCCTCGAAGGAAAAGTAAGGAGAGTTTTCTTTGAGTTCGTTAAGAGTGTACGCTTAAAACACGTCTTTATTTTTTCACATTTTGAGATAAACTATTTCTGGTCCAATTACCCGCACTCAAACAAAAATGTTCAGTATAACCAGTCGGCAAATTTTATAATTGAATACTTATTCCTTTTCTTTGTTTAAGCGTGTATAATAGAGGATTTATATATGCTCTTGTCGCTTTTATTGTGGTACTGATACATACTCATAGTTACAACTAACGTTTCGTATCGTAGCATTATTTTCCATTTTCCCTCCCTTTATTTATTTGCAGTCGCGTCTACATTTTAACTCTGACCGTGATATCTTTTTTAATCTCCTCGCATTCATGTTGAATTACAGAGGGTTGGGGAGGAATGAGAGCTGTTTTTGAAGTACTTTCATGGCTCGTTGTTTGTGTTTCGTTATCTAAATTGTGAGGCATTCTGCCCGGATTAGAAGCGTAATATCAGACGCAAAGTTGGTCCTTCTGTACGACTTTGTCTTTTAAGCAATGTTTGTGTTTAAACGTTTCACCGTGTTAATTGCTTGGTTCTAAATTTAATCCTTTTTTTCGGTCCAAATTTTTATTCAACGGGTTCCGTTTTCCAAAGGAAATTTGATGCTTATCTCTTGATTCAAATGTTGACGGCGATACTTTTATTATAATAAAATATTTTACTGCATGACATTAGAGGAAATGAAACCTGAAAGAGTCAACCTAATATATCATATTATCTATAGATTGCAATTTCAGTATATATTGTGGGTATTTCAATCTCAACAATGACGACATGTCTCACGTCTCAACAAACCCCATCAGAGACATCTAAGGCCCTTCGGGTCCGGAAAGTGCCATGAGACGACCGAAGTCCGACATTATCAGTTTACCGTCTGTATCTGTCTTCGGGGACCTTGAGATGTGTTGGGCGGCACACAATAGGTACGCAGTGCCTATATTGTGCCTCGTTTGCTTTGATAAATTTACTTGAATAGGCGTCTTGTGTATTTAAGAGGCTTGGCGCTAGTTGGAACTTATGAGTCGCTACTCGCTACTATTTTATGATTATTTTTTAGGGAAACTGTTTGTTTCCTTTGACCGCAGTTGTTTCTTTTGTCTTGAATACAAAGCAATCATTTTTTTTCTTTTTTCTATGGGTTTTGTTTTTAAATAACTATGAATGTTCGTATTTAAGATTGAATAACGTAGACAATATGGCGATATAGAGATAGGGATAAAAGTTGAATGATTATGAATTATTAAAGTAACATATTCCTATACAGTTGTCAGATTTTTCTTTCCCCTTTTTCTAGGCTTTTTATTTGAATTATTGTGAAGAAATACCGAGAGCTAAAGTTATTCTGTGACTAGCACAGTAAAGTTAACCTGGACGGTGTCAATTGTTGGGTTACATCAACAGTTTGTTTCTTTGAAGAAACCCAGTATGTGCGTACGTAAATAACGCATCACGAGAAATAGTAAATCCTTTCATTTGTTTACTTTACGCCTGACTAAAAGAGTTGCGTAGCTGTGTAAAGAAAGTTTACTTCAATGAGGCAAGTACTGGCAGAGAGTGATTAAAAACAGATGTTTTTGAGAAATTAAAGAAGGAATACTATATTTTTCCATCTTAACATAAACCTACATAACTTAACATAGATATTGTGCTCCTCTTAACTTGCTCTTGCACAAATAAAATACCAATTTTTTCACCGAAAGAAAACAAAAAAAGATAAACCAAACGTAATTTCACCGATACCGATTTTGTTCAATAATGTTCTGACAATTTATTCAAATAAGATAAGTGGTTCTTCAATCATCTAAATCCACTATTTGACATTAATATATTGCATAAATTACATACGTACATCTTACTTAAAAAAATCTACTGTAGGTATCGGTATTTAGGAATAAATAAAAAATAGGTAGGTCTATTGTCTGCTGGTGTTGACTGAACACAGCTCGTGAATGGTATGGCGTGGCGTGGCGTATGATAGATCTACAAAAGGCACCTATTATTCTGAAGTCTGGAGCTGAGAGGGATTCTGTGAGCGCCTGTCGATGTTTTGTTCGTCAAATGACAACGTGTGGCACGTGTAAGGAAATATAGGGGGGATTAAATTGTCACTGGCTTTTATTTCTGAATGTTAGTGTTCAAAATTTAGGCTACATTTCCAATAATTATTTAGCCCGAAAGTTCTCAATAGTATGACAAAGTTTTTAAATTTTAAACTGGATTTGAGTAAAAGTGCGTGAAATCTAGTCTTTTTTTTTTAGTAGCAAGTTAGTTTACGCACAAACTGGTCTAAAACCTTTACGTAGCATCGCATTACAGTAATAAGTAGATAAGCCGCCGCTAAGCACGAAGCCCGTCAGTCCACTTAATCATCATGGTGATTATGGTGTACTCATTTCCTGTACTCTATGATAAGCTACCGATAAAATAATGCATTATCCATATTCCATATACCTACATTTTGTTAAGGTTGTAATAATTTGGTCCTTCAGGACGGACCTTTTATTACAAACAATATTATGATAGAGGTCACTGTAAAAATTATAAAAGGATTTTTTTGTATTATCTGGTAAAATTATTGTGACAAAAATTTCAACATGGCCGACGCGCTTGGGGTAGAGACAGGGGGAGATAGCACGGCTCACTGAATGACGATATTCCGTATTAAATATGAAAGGTATTCGTGAGCCAACCGTTATTATGTTGTATCATATACTCGCTAACATTTTGTTCTTTATACTAGTTAGGGACCTCTACAATATTACAAGAGCTCGTTAGGGGAGTGACTATTCTAACGGCATGTGAATTCAGTTTGACATTCAGTTTGTGTAGCCCTATGTTTTAAAGTTAAGCTCTATTTTTTGAAGTTCCTAAAAAAAGGAAGTGATAAAGTTTCTACAGGGTCGGGAACGCGCGAGCTACACCTCCGGTATTGCAACTGTGCATAGATTACGGTAACTGCTTACCACCAAGCGCTATTATATCGCTAATAAATACTGCACGTGGCTCCAAAATAAAACGTAAGAAATCATCTCCCATACTCATACATATTTTTGATTGGAAATACTCCCCAAACAAAAATACTCGTACAAAAAACATGTTTACAGAAAGATTTCGATCCAAACACACGGTTGGAAGAAAAAACATAGCGAACGTCTGTTTACACACTGCACGCGCATTAATTCTGTATAATGAGTTTGGTGCATTAGTTGGAATAACAAACTGTAGTTCTATATATGTGAATACAGAAATGTAGTGTAGGTGCGAACTGAAATTATCGTATTGAAAAGAAGCTTAGTCCTCCAGTACTGATCGAAATCTATCATGTGCTTATTATTTATGTAGCTATCTAATAAGCCTCCTATTAGGTTCTATCAACATGTATTACATTTCATCACGAGGCATCTATGCCATGTCTTCCTCATCAGCTTTTGGTCTTGTGATCCGCGAAATTTGAAAATGGTATCTTAATTAGATCGCGTGGTGGTCACTTTCTGTTTAAGATGAACACAAAATCCCATCAAATATAATAAATAATTGATGACACAAAAAGTTTATCAATAGAGTATTGTTTGACTTTTTATTATATTCAGATAATTTCTCATTTCGTATCTATCTGAATAGTGTAGAACATGTATTAATTAAATTTCAATGTTTGTTCCACGGTATAAAGTATTCTGTAAGACATACTGCTTGATAGAAGAAGAGGAAGAAAAAAATAACTTTCTCCTGAATATTAATGAGAAGTACAACCTAATATTACTCGGTAAACTTAGGTAGGTTCTAAGTTTCAATCAACAACGACGGTGCGTCATAGGCTTTCACTGGCTCTCACAATATCGGCTAGGTGTTAACTATGCTAGTGACTCACTAGTTTACTATTAGCACAGTTTTAAGTCTGCCAATAAATTTATAATTACTTGCCACTGTAATTGCGCTGTGTACGTTGATTTTGTCGTTAGCTCCAGCTGATGTGATAACAAGAAAAGTGAATTACTGAAGACCATCGAAGTGTTACGATGGTTTGATGACGATAGAGTTAGTGTCTGTCAGTTGAGACACGTAAACTGGGTAATTTGAAATACATGTTCAACCTAGCGTAATATCCTCATCGTAGCGCGTGGCATTCTGTAGTTTCAGTCTACCCCCATGGAAAAATGGAGTGAGTGGTGTGTTTTGTTTGAGTACAACCTTTTTGTTCAGAAAAATAAATTACCTAAAAAGGTCGAATGGTATTCGAATGTTACCGATCATCAATAAATAAATAAACTGAACAATAACTAAACTAATGCTCAATCCCCTTACCTCAGAATACAACCTTAACAGTTAAACCAATGAAGCGTGAAGAAACATTAGTAATAAGCTCGCCTTCACTATCGAAGCGCATTGAGTTTATTCCTACAACAATAAATAACCATTTATCGTTGAGGTCACTTAACGGATTGCACAATAGTTATGATTTTAAACTATCGTTTCGCAATCCTTTAGTCAGCTGCCGATTGAGTTGAGATCAAACTCGGGGCTGCTTTTGAGGCGAGTGTTCACTGTTCAACATGCCAGCGCATACAATGGCATGGGACGGATTACATTTCGCACATCATTCAATACCCGCGCATTTAACAAACAAATTTGTTTACCGGGTGGGAATCTTCAAAAGGCACTTGATCTCTGCGGGATTGTGGGATTTTTATCTCAAAAAAACCACCCATGTTGTCACTATTAGCACTTGAATCATCTTGGTCCTCTTAAAATACCAACTTCGGAAACCTACTACGTAAACAAAGTGATTTCAGTGTTCCAGATTTTGATTAAATCCAATTTTCAGTTGCTGTCTGTCATATTGTATCTACATACATATGCATCGTGCGGATTTTTGGTCAAAACAAATCATTTGAATCGGATTCGTGCCGTACGTGCGCTAGTGAACACTTACCTTTATTATAAAACCTCTTTTGTTGAGATTACACAATCTTGCAAGCCACTTGGTTATATTGTTCGTTGCTATGATTTCATTCGCGGTAATATCTAAATTGAAAGCAAAATTTTCTTTAGTATATAATATTTTTGATATCTTTTTTACATCGGATTAAAAATATATTGCACTCGCATGATTACTTGCATACATAAAAAAAGATATAACTCTAAATTCCGTAGCGAATTTCGTTGATGTTCTTGCGCATCATTACTCCTGACGTGTTGTAGTTTTATACAAAAGGACCAAAAACCATCCATCACGGCACGGGTCAGATATTTCACGCGTCTCTGAAAAAAAAAAAGGTTATGTTCAGGCGACAAGGGTTGAGCGGTGTCGAGGTACAGTAAACGCACGTCAGCATGAGAAAACCTTATAAATAGTTCGTAATTATAACGTACATAAACTCACGTCACAGTAACGGGCATGTACCCCTCGTCAACGGAACGAAACAGAAGAATGCGTCCACCAAAGTTTTGACACTTTGTAATTAAAATTTCAAGTCTTAACTACCATAAAATTAAACCGACATAATTGCACAGCTACTTAGCAGTAAAGGAATACATTTCAAAGTGGAGTCTTATCTCAAAGGAAATTCCATAGCTTAAGTACCTATTATGAGGAATTCGTTTAGCTGCAAAAGGCCCAAATATTTGTCTTTGGCCAGTCAACAGCTAATTACCCAGTAAAAATTTATGAAGTCCCCCTAACATTAATATTTCTGTGATGTTTGAAAATCCTTTTTCAAAAGCTAATTATTTTGCCGGTGAAACGAGGCCTGAAATTGTTTTCCGGGTTAATACTGGTTGGGGGATGAAAACAGACCAAGCCTGCTAGATATTTTTGAAAAAAAAAAAAAGATAACTGGACTGGAATAATTTATAAAATTCATTTTTACAATGCTATCCAATTCCCAAACGGTAATATAAAAAAATAACTGTCAAACTATCGTAGATAACGTCACTTTTTAGCGATTGTTCCAATTTCAAACAAAAGCCAATGTCAATTCTACCCACGTCTCTGTTTCCGGTCTCATATACGTGTGTTGCAGATATTCGGGCCAGTTCAAGTTGTTACAGAATAAACGAAATAGTTTTAAATTCAATAAAACTAGCAAGTGTCAGAAGCAATTTCAGGATCTGGCAACACGATGGTTGTTAGTTGGCTCAAACATTTTGACTGTACATCGTATTCCGTCAGAAAACTTATGTATTCAATATTACCTGAGGATCAGTTGAATGTGCTTTTGTTGTTGTTTTTTAAAACAAATATATTTTATAAACTAATATTTTTAAAGCGCACCTAGAAGTTTCCATACCATCTTGAGCGAATATATCAAGAGCGTACCATTAACTTTAAATTTTTTACGTACCTTTAGTTCAAAATACACGTTTATGTTGTATGTTTTATATGTTACACTGAAATATAACACACAATACGAGAGGGCGTCGCGTCCTATTATATTTCGTCAACCAAACACATTATCCAATTCACGTTACATTATCCGGCAATTACACCAATTGCTGCTGACTTCATCGAAACATTGACCTTTTCGCGGATTATATGGACCTCGCCGAGCTAAACGCATCATTCGTTATCACTATCATACCGCGCGCCCTGTACGTGCTCAAGTGCTCAGTTGGTCGGCGACTCGCGCGCGGTTAAGACGTGTCTACGTCGTTCCGCCCAATTAATAACTATACTCCATCGCACACTGGCCACGCGAAAATTCTTCACAACCGGTCCGACCTGATCAAGTTATTTTCCTTCGATCACGTGCGACATTCATAACGAACACTTATTAAATGTAAGCAACGAACTGTTCGAAGTTACCAATTCTGTGTAAAGTGCGTGTTATACGATGCTTTGTCGGAAAGCATAAACGAGTATAGTACAAAAGGATTGCAGTGCTATAGGATAAGTTGAAAAACATGGTCGTGTAAGTGGAAGTGTAAGGGAGAGCCGCCGGGAACGGTAGTGTCGGAATGTACGAGGTATCGTGCGTAGCCGGCAACAAAGTAGACGCTGCTTACGCAGTCAAGAGCCTGTCGAACGTGATACCACCAGGCATGGGGCACACGGTGTCCGTGCAGCGCCACCATGCGCATTCACAGTCATACAAGCACAAACAAGAGCTGCCACCCCCAGTGAGCAAGCCTGACGCACTCAAATCCCACGTCATGAGACTCCTGAAACGGTCCAAAAGCCACACGCCCGCTACCAGGGCAGCAGAAAATCAAAACGATCCACGAAACTTCGATCGTAGGACTGTGTTTGCGAGGCCCGTTGTTGACGAACAGCGTCGCAGGAGGAACTCGGCTGAACGTCGGCGCAGTGGTGACAAGAGAGTGATGGTGACCATAGTGGACGGTCTCCCGGTTGTCGTAACCGGTCAGAACCAGGTGCCACAGCCGCCTCAGCATCCCCCGCCGGTGACCCCACACCATCGGCATACACATAAGGTAAGTTTTAGAGAGAAAGGCAATTAATTTCGTTTCGATTCACGATCAAAACAAGTTCTTAAATAACAACATGGTTTTATGTGTATATCTTTAATTAACTGTTTGAACGTCTGGCGTTAAACAACGTTTAAACACATTACATTTGAATATGTTTTAAACTGTTTATCACAATAGTACTTTTAAAACGACGCTTATTATCTCGAGTCGCCTAAATATGCGTTAATGGCGAAGATAGTGTGAAAACAATTGAACTTAAAGACGTTTGCATATTTGTTCAACGTATGAGTCTTACGTCATGATTGCGTTATCTTAATTACCTCCACGCTTATGGGACGCACAGTACAGATCTTGTTATAAAAAACAATGTTTCTTGTAAGTTCTACGAATTACAATTTAGGTATTGTCTTATAATTAGTTCTTAACCACAGACAATAGGGAAAAAGAGCGTTTTAAATGCGTAATGTATTCATTCTTATAGTGGATAAATGAGTGCACAATATAAGCAGAAAAACAAACAAGTGTATAATTATATAATCTGTGTATATTTTGACACTATTAAATAATACAGAATTACAATATGTAAAACCTTATTCAAGACCCTTACATGTTGTAAGTCTGGTTGTACACTATCGTGTAGCCGTTTAGACACGCATCGTTAGCCGCTAACAAAAATAGCTTTTAAATTCTTTAACTTTTTGTACTGTCCATTTAATAAATTCGATCTAGTTATTAATTGATAGTACTGTTATATTTACTACAAAGCCAGTCACGTAAAAAGAATAAAAAACAACGAGAAAAGCGGTCTGCGAGTCAGCATTCCAGTCAAAGATTGACGTCGAACCGTTCCATCGAGTATTTTCTGGTTTTTATTATTATGAAATTTTTGCTGTAAGCAACTAGTGAAATATTATATTTATGTAAATAGCCGCAAAACATTATACAACCATAGCGTGTTCAATGAACTATTACGTATCAGTAACAGCTACATTTTCAACTTCAATTTGATTACCTTTTCACTTGTGCCACTGTCTGTACGTAAATCGTGTGCGCCGGTCGTTAGCCCACTTCGAAAATGGCGATCGGGAGTTTTTACTTCGACACACATACCCACATACTGTGTGCATGCTAGATGCATTACGAAATGTAACCAGCGCGTTTAAAAGTGATAGTCTGTGACTAATCAGTTTTCTATCGGCATGAATAAAATATATATGACGACCCGATTAGCGCAGCGTTACAAAATGCTGCCTTCTGTAGTGAAGGTCCTGGGTTCGAAGCCCGGTAGGGGCAACTATTTGTGTTATGAGGTAGGATAAAAAAGGAGGAAAAAAACCTGTGTAGTGTATCTTCCATCTAGTACCTATCCGGCGTTACTTACCTCTGTCCGATATTTGTAGCTAACAAGAAAATATGAGCAATTTTCAAATTCTTTGTCGAATATGCAAATTGGTCTGTTTAATATGCATTTATTAATGATCTTCTTTTTGTACGGCGAACAAGTGAAAGTAATTAAGTTGTTTTTATTCTATTTCAAACCGGTCGATTTCCGATACAGTTTATTTAATATATGCAAATTACATTGAACTTTTATAACCCTTTTAATTTTTGTTATGATAACTAAATTTAACTTTCATTCACTTTCGTTCGGAGAATATGACATTAATAACCTCAAACTGGATTTACTAGGTATATATAATATAAGGTACATAATTATAATACGGCTAGTAATTCATTCGCACTTTAATTCGCCTATTCCGAATAATACTATCAACATTCTCACTATTATCCCTCTTACTATGCCCTCAACAGCTATCACACTCGGTTCTAAGAAGTGGAGAACAACCGTTCCGATACGACACGGCGTCGTTACGATTCAGTTACACAATCAGCCGGTCAGTAAACAAATATCGCGGGTTCCTTGAACGCGACCGACCGGCTATATTTACCCGCACGTGTGTTCCGCCCATTATTTTTAGCACGCTGTATGGATTAATCGGAGACCTATCAATATGATCGTGTGGTTTGTTGTGCAGGAGAGACAAAATTCATACGTGATGTCCAAAAATACTGAACTTTCTCAAATCGTAATATTTTAAATGAAATCAAATATTAAGAGCAATTCATTAAATCAATTGCAAATAAAAAAGTCAATGATTTCGTAATAATTTTGAATGTTTTATTTAAGTAATAGTATTCTATCAAAAGTGTGTGATTTTTTAGGTTTAAATTTTAAAGATTAAGTGATGATACCTACCTATCTCAGGGTACACAATTATTATTTGTAATGTCAAATTTAAATATTGATATAGCAAATTTGAAATTTAAACACTTGGTTTATTTTTATATCAACGTACTCCGTAAACATTAAATTGTAACGTTGTTAATGGTCTCTGTGAATGTTAAAAGGATTTTCCAAAGGTTATTGTTGAAGTCAATTAAATATTCAAGGATTTTAGCGAAGTAACCCATCCGAAGGGTGATAAGGGATTTTTGATTTGGGACAAAATGTGGGTATTGGTTAGAAAATGGGATTGTCGTGTAGAACCACGTTTGAGGAGTAGTCAAATCAAATCAAATCAAATCAAATCATTTATTTCAATTAGACCAATACAGGCACTTTTGAATAGTCGAATTAAATTGAATTTAGTTGCACGGTTCCAAAAGGTAGGTCTTATGGAGAAGAACCGGCAAGAAACTACATAGATACTCTTTTTAAATTAAATACAAAATTGTTGGTTTTCTTTTACAATGCTTTGTGTATGTAATATCAATATGAGACTGGTGCAGTTCGATATGAAACGTATAATTTATGAAAATAAAAGAAATAAATTAAACCAATTTAGGTTGCCATAACATATATGAGCCGACCAGTCCCAACTGATAGCACCCGTTCACGAGCATGACGTGTGTATCGGCGTCTGTCTACTCAACCATGTTCTAGGGAATAAAAAGACCCGACACCCAACGCCACCACCAGCAGGACATTTGAGTGAGCATGACAAGCCCAGACTGCCCGGCAACCGGTAGCCATTTTCAATTATATAAAAAAAAAACAACATCAAAGCCAACATCAGTCTCATATTTTACAAGTTATTTTACTACTCAGTAACTATTATAGTATTTATAGTTAATATATAATAAATTAAATTAATAAATAATTTGCATGTCAATCAGTAAAGGTGTATAACTAAACATGTCAAATTGTATAAGTGTATAATTAAGCATGTCAAACTGTAAAAATGTATAAATATCTTTATGTAAAACAAAAGAAGTCAAACCACTAAATAAAAACAAAATATAAATAAAAGAATATATAATAATCATGAGGCTAGCAAACCTATGGAGCTGGACCAGCATTTTGCCAAACTTTTTTATCTACAAGATAATCTTCTAATTTGTAGTATGCTTTCTTGCATAGAGTAGACTTTACAATGGATTTGAATTTATTTTCCGGGAGGTTTAAAATGATTTCCGGAATCTTATTATAAAACCTAACACTATATCCCACAAAAGAGGTATGGACTTTAGCGAGACGAAGCTGTGGCTGCATTAATTTAGACTTATATCTAGTATTATAATTATGCAGTTCACATCTTTTCGTATGATGTGATATATTTTTTCTAACGTACATTATATTTTCAAATATATACTGACAGGGTACTGTCATAATATTTATTTCTTTAAAGAGTTCCCTGAGTGAATCACGACTACTTAGGTTATAAATGGCTCTTATTGCTCTTTTCTGCAGTACGAAAACTGATTCTATGTCTGCAGCACGGCCCCACAGCAATATTCCGTAAGACATGATGCTATGAAAGTAGCTATAATAAACTAGTCTTGCGGTTTCTACATCCGTAAGTAGTCTGATTTTTCTAACTGCATAAGCAGCTGAACTCAGGCGTCCCGACAAAGCCTTAATGTGCGGTCCCCATTGAAGTTTGGAATCTAGTTTGATTCCTAAAAATACAGTCTGATCGACGAATTCGAGCTTTTCATTATTTAGTATTATATTACAATCCTCACTTCTTACATTTGGTAAGGAAAACTTTATGCATTTAGTCTTCTGCCCATTCAATACGAGATTATTAACAGTGAACCACTCATGGACCTTTAGAAGGGCGCTATTTACATCGTCAACATTTGGTGACCGTCTATCTAATCTAAAAATTAAGGAGGTATCATCAGCAAATAACACCATCTCACATCCATTCTGGCACATATAAGGTAAGTCATTAATATATACCAAAAACAAGAACGGGCCCAGGATAGAGCCTTGCGGAACACCCATTTTGATTTTGGAACCAGATGATTTAACTCCGTTTATTTGGACTTTTTGTACTCTACCTTGCAAATAAGATTTTATTAACTTTAACGAGTTTAGCTTAAATCCATAATGTTCCAATTTTAGTAGTAGTGTATCATGATCCACGCAATCAAATGCTTTTGAAAGATCACAAAATATGCCAACGGCATCCTGCGACTCCTCCCAAGCATCAAAGATGTGCTTTATAAGCGTCACTCCGGCGTCAGTTGTATTGCGCCCTTTGGTGAACCCATATTGCTGGTCATGAAAAAGTTTATGTATATTAAAATGTGACAACATTTGGTTAAGCATCATTTTTTCAAAAACTTTACTAAATACAGGTAGAATGGAAACTGGTCTGAAATTTCCAGGATCTTCAGAATCTCCAGATTTAAATAAGGGTACTATTTTACTGTGTTTCATAAGATCCGGGAAGGTCCCCTGGTCAACGCATTCATTAAATATTTTTGCTAGATGGGGTGCTATGGTAACAATTATTCCACTACAAACTTTAGATGATAAACCCCATAAGTCTTCAGTTAATTTTATTTTTATGTCTTTAAAAACTTTAATGACTGACTCTGGACTAACATACCTAAATTTAAAAGTAGTTGGACAGACAGTAACATTCTGTTTAAGTCGGTGCCTACACCCTCTTAAATTTTGGGACGTAAACGTGGGACTTACATAAAATGCGTCTTAGAAATAGAATACGTGTAATACAATACTTTTACCAACCTTTGCTTTGCTAATTATAATTAGGACACATAAATAGTAAATGAAGCATCTTTTCTAATGCTAGAATTGAATTACCATTGAAGCAAAACTAGTTAACAATTTCTTTTCCACAGTTTTTTAGTGTGTTTAACAACATGAAATGTTAGTCATGAAACCTGCTTCTGAGGCACAGTTACTTCTGTTCTTGCGCAGCACTCGACTAATTGTGGGAAGTTGATTATGCCTAGTGTTTATAACATTAGCGACATGTCACAAAGAATCTTTTGTAATACTGACAAAAAGCCACATAATGGTTACATTTTATGTAATAATACAGGATGCGTTGTTAATTATATGCCTAATTGGACAAGGTGCAGTGAGCCTCAATAAGATTAAGCAAATTGCTATTCTAGAAGCCTTACTTTAGACCTTTGTAATTTTATATGCACATTCTGTAACACCTTTTGTTTCCGTAAACGTCATTTGGAAAATCAACAAGTGTTTCATGTATATTTTAGGTTATCCTGTACTGATTAAAGAGATCAATATAAATTCAATGCAAGGGGGGCAGCTTCTACAGGTCTTAATACAGATTAAGCGTTATAGTATCATTTATCTATGGTATTTAATGCTAATAATATTTTCGATATAAAGGTATATACAGTATATGTACTTAAGGATTACATGTTGTTAGCTTATAGCTTATATTGAGTGTTTATTTAAATACATAAACAGCACAAATAAATATTGATTGGGTCTCGCAACTACTTCAACAAATTCACACTTAAGAAGTAAATGAAAAATAATTCTTCTGATATAGAAATCTTTGGAAGAACTTTAATTATTATCACAGTTAGTAGGCCAATAAAATTATTTACTTGTAAATATACTATTTCCGACCTTCTGTTACTTTTAGTGTAAGTAAGTAGTGTCTATTATGTCTGTATGTTTGCTAAACTTGAAAGTAATTAGTTTGTCTTTGCCAATGTTGTCTGGTTCCCACAGCCAATTTCAAATTATACGGTTATATGCATAATTTGTAGGCAAATTGCTAAATTACACGTTCCACATCTGTACGACGGAAAATAATGTTAAATAATACGCTGAAGCTGTTTGTTTGAAGTCAAATGTTAGCACGGGATTTCTGAAATACCTCTGTTATTAAAATATTCGTTATAAGTATATACGGTATACAAAAAATGTGAAGGACTTTTTTGGGGATGTCTTTCGTGTTGACGGTTACAAAGAGGCAGTTAATTTGCGGCTGACATAATATCGGATAAGCAGCTTGATAGCTGCTGGTTAGTTGACTTTTTTACATAAAAACTGTAATTATTTAGTATACACTAGTATACATACGTCATTCAGTTATTCAAACTTCCATATTAATATCGATATAAACGCGGAAGTAACTCCTTCTATCAGCCTGTTACGTCTTCACGCCTTAACGGTGGCGCCTATTACGATAAATTTTGGAGTAGAGTTAAATTACAATTGAATTGTAGTCGCAGAAACTGGATAGATAAATTAAATTAAGAGGTAGTTAAATTAAAGACACAACTAGCACACAGACTTCTCGCAGTTCTCCAGACATACAAATAGGATTTTCTTCCATCCGTCCACAAACAAATCGCAGTCTGGATTTTCTTCCAGGAGAGTGTTGAGTGCCATAAGTACACGTGGAATGGGTGAGTTAGCACGTGCTGCAGTGCGACAAGCAGGTGGGGCAAATAGTCTGTGCTTCCTACTGCGGCGGTAGTTATCGGGCACGAATAGTCTGCATATTTTTCCGTGGAGTTCTGGCGCCTCAGTTTTACTAAAGAGAATTTTACACGCTGTTCTGATCTGATCGTAGTTTCGCCTCACTTCTAGTGAGTTGTACCCCAGGCTACCCTGCAGGAATTTTGTTGGATAAATAAAAGGATAGTATCCGTTTGTCCTCTTATATATATTATACTAAACAATAAATGAGACAGGCAGCAATAACCAGCCCTTATCCTGTAGATTCACATACAGATTTCAGCATAGCAAGCAATAATAGTAAATAGTAAAATACGTTACCTTAGATATCTTCTCACTTTACCGACACTAAAACAAACACGAATGGCATCTTAAAGTAAATAGTGTATACAAAAATAAACGCCACTTCTTGTAAACGTAAAATTTCAAGTTCATTACATGTTATGATAACACGTGTTATCTCAGACGCTGATAACAAGTAAGATCAGTTTTTTTTAGTATTTCAGATCCATGTTTGATATTAGCGTGTTTATGACCCCATTATTATTTATTTGCGCTGTAAATATTACTTGTACGTGACAAATGATAATTATTATTATGCAATTGGTGTTGATGTTTTATTTGATTGAATCATTGGGAAAATTTAAATAGGTAGGTATTACATAAATAACGTAATAACGTCTCATTACTGGTTATAAGTACGACTGCTGAACCTAAGATCCTAGGTTTGCAGTCGATTCCCAGATCTATGTATTAAATTCTCAGTAGTTGAATAACTAGAGCCTAGAATTCTAGATGTTCAATCTCATCAACCTACAATCTGCCGACTAGTCTGTTTATCACGATAAAGGTGTTAGAAGATTGAAGTTCCTAGTAAATTAAAGGAACAGTAATGTGAAGAAAAGGATCTGAAGAAAAATATATGTCACTTATACTAATTTCTCAATAGTTTAGTTAAAGTCTCTGGGTGTATGAAACTGGAGGATGCAGTTTCCTGTCTTTCAGTGCAGTTTCAATGTCACTTTCGCTAAAATTATGACTGTATTATTCTCCTAATAAAATCTAACAACCGAAATGGTTATAAGCGATTTAGCCTTCAAAGCTCTCGACTCTAGAAATAATCGATTTACATATCCATAATGTTGTCATGTTTATTTATCACGACGATCGTAAAATCCGAAACGCTTTTCCAAGTACCCAAGTATACTTATGTTTGAGTAATCAGTTACAAATTATGCCAAGAAGAAACACTTTTATTTGCAATTACCTCTACAATTGTAAATTTTGATTTTTTATTTGTATATTATGTACCTATATTCATTTTTGGTGCAGCGGTATCATAGAGTGCCTTCTGTAATATGGGTCGGATCCCGGTACGGGCATATGATTGTGTGATGAGCTTGGACGTTAATCATTCCATGTTTGTAAAATATGTTTGTTTTTACAAAAATAATATCTTATTCTTAATTGCTCAGCTCGGAACTAGATGGTACTGTCATAGTGTCAGAATATATTATATTTTTTGTACCTATGTTTTTCGGATAACTCATGAGCTGTAACGCTGTTGAAATCAGTCATTATTGAAAACAGAAAATAGAATTAATTAGTATTTCCTTTTATTATTTTACCTTTATGTTCAACACTTTATACTTCAAAGATTTTACAAGAACTTAATTAAAAGTAATACGATTTCGAAAAGTTGTTTCCATAGAGGATAATTGACAAGTAACTCCATAATATTATTACAAATTCCACCGTCACAATATACTGAAAACTAATCGAGTCACTACAAAGTACCTACGTAACATCAAAAGGATCGTAGAAACGTGGTAACTGGTTTAAATTTTACTCTAATTTTATGTTAATATCTCCTCTAATATTTTTAACTATGATCCCATTTGGATACCAAATTCTATTGTAGGTACTAGTCATTATATTTAATACTAGCGGCCTACCCTAGGCTTTGCACGGGTAAATATATATTCATGTTCTCAGCTTATGTTAATCACGGATAATATAGCATTCTAATTGAAAGAACTATTCAGATCAGTACAGTAGTTTTGGGGAATATTTAATACAAACAAAAAAAATCAAATCTATCTTCTTTATAATATTATACAAGTATTATAGTACAGTATAGTATATAATAAGTTCGGTTGGGAATCGAACGCGTCAAAGCAGTAAATTATCGAAATTTACGCATATGTGTGCTCATTTCCCTAATCGAGGCCGAATTTATGGGTAAACTTGAACTTCAGTATTTATGAGTTTGTATGTTGGCTACAGTCGATTAAGGGTAATGTACGCATGCAACTTGGCGCTTTCTAAATTAATACCAAATGACCCGCCAAGGAATCGATTTACTACCCTGCCAACTGAATGTTTATTAACATTAATCAACTAAATTATCGCATTTTCACTTACAAAACCTTTTTCCTTCCTGAGTTTGAACATCGCTCCCAATATCGAAAGAAAATATTATTTTTAACATGCTTTCACGGCCTCGTTGGTCTAGTGGTCGTAAATGTCGCGAATGCTGAGGTCTTGGTTTCCATTTCCAGGTCGAGCAGAGTTATTAGGTTTTTCTATGAAATTCTCAGTGATTCGTGCTCAGTCGATAGCTATAGACTCGCCCTCTATTATATGGGACCTAAAACATACCGGCTTTAAGTGGGTGTACATTGGTACAATTAGTACATCTCTGACTAATTCTTCGGTGGCGACAGGCGTGATGGTATGCTATGTTACGTTACAATATATCATCAACCTCAGCTGTAATTTTTTAAGTTTAAATAAAAAAATCCTTTAGTCTATATTCTATAAAGTAAAAACTTAAAACTAGTCCATCCTACGCCAGACTATTTTATCTACTATGTTGACACACAACAGACTTCGCCGTCTGTCATACCCGCACGACACCACATAGTAATGAGCGCTTTGCACGCGAACGCCTACCAGAAATGTCCCGAAGACTGTGAAGAAAATGAGGAACTGATGCGAGGAACAGGATGATTGGGATTATTTGAAGCTTTACAGCTGACAAGAGGGACGCAGTAACATGAGCTTAATTTACTTTAAAATATTGGATTTTATTCCAATATGCTTAGTGAATGAATTAATTGAAATTGACGACGTTGTTATACGTTAGTACACAAAACCTGTTAAAAGTTATCTTAGCTAATAACCGTATCAAAATTAAGGGCCTATATACCAATTTCGTATTAAGTCTCTGACGACAAGCTTCTATTATATACATTTTCATATATTGAATAAGGCTATTGATGAAATGATCAGTTAGATTTTATAAAAACTAAGAGGAGATGCCCTAGAAACATGTAACAGGTGTACTTGTATTATATGTTGTATACGCGTGGGCTTGGTTTACCTTTTTGGCTGTGTATGTGTGCAGGTACATCAATGTGAAATATTTAAAACAGTAATTTTGTTAGAATGCTACTGTGTTTGTTACGTAGACCTCCACTCCCCCACTTTTACACCCCAGTAGCAGGGATGATTTGCGGGGCCTTTGCGTTTCTGGGTCAGTTCAGTCTGATTAGTTCTCTGATTAATCACTGCAACAGTTGTGAGCTAAATGCCATAATTATCTTCACGGTCAAAATACTAATTATTAATATTGTATACGTAAATGTTTTTTAAGTGTCTAGATATGGAATCTAGCACAAGTCTCGATGTTACTTCTGAGATAGGCGTTTCGTCAAACTGCACGAAAATTACATAAAACGCTTGACTGACCATATTTTCACCTGGTCGTTCGCAATCGCCACAGACATTTTTTGTTCTTATTGTACATAGCATAGATCAAAATTGATTAGAAAGTGATACGGATGACGAAAAAACATTCAGAAAACGTTTCGTGGTTCAAGAGATTCGTCAGCGTGGATAACGACTGTGGCCACTGAAATAAAAGAAAATAAATGTATATCCCCGGTTCGATTTATCGGCGACCATTTTTCTTTCCAACAAAATTTTTTTAGGCATAGATATATATTAAGATTACCTACCTTAGGTTGAAGCAAAGCTTGTAGTGAGCAACCTTTTTATGAACGTGTAGCGACACCTAGTGGCGAATAGATGAACTATTATTGTCTGTCCCGTAAGTCTTAATAATTATTTTCCATTCTAATTCAATATTACAGTGTTATTTATGTTAGTGATTAAAATGTTTCTAAATTTATTTAATAGCACTAATTTTATATTTTGACAAAGTTGGTGGCGCTGTACGTTGTCGCTACTTCTCACTAGATGGCGCTTCTTGTATCTTAATGGTTATAAACTGGACATGTCTCCCGTGCATACTGGTTTTAATAAACTCTCGAAACGTATTGATTTACGTCCTTAAAAATGTGTTGATAATTGTTTTAAATATACAATGTGGAGATGACAATATGACTTTAAATGAAAACACTGGCAATACTGGTTTATAGAAACATTTGTAAACTATCAAATAAATCCGAACATGGAAATTAAAAAAAAAAAAATTTTCTTACAAACTAAATAGCTTAAAACTGCAAACAAAATAAAACACCATTTATAAAAATGGTACACTGACCTGCGATAAGAATGGCAACGCAGCTTGGTTTCATTCATGTTAAAGCTGTGGCCGACGCAGCGACGTAATGTTTGGCGCCATTATTCTTATTGTTATTAATGCTCAATTACACAAATCAAATCACAGAATATTAACCAAATAGTCGGGCATCATTCACCCGCGAGTTATTCACTGATCAATTTATTATTCACAATCACTTTTCGATCACATAATTATGTCGCCAGTCATTAAATTTTTTTATTTTCAATATGTCCGCCGTGTTCTTGAATACACAAACTACACCGACGTATAATGTTATTTCTCACTCTTGATAATAGGTCTCACGGTATGTCCGTACAGCTAAAGCGGCATTACCGTGACACTCCCCATAAATTAAAATCATATCAGTGTACTCCGAAGCGGTATAATTGTAACGAGGCATGATTATTTAATAATAAAACCTTGAAACACCAAGTATTAAGCGTCTAATTTCGCAAAGTTCACTTAGCTATTTAACTAAGTACCTATAATACGTTTATGTGTCCTGTCACTATTAAAACAAAGCGTCAAATTTCGCACAACACAACACAACACAACAACAAAGATACGATAACACTCGCGCGGCGACTTCAAACGGGCGCGGGCGCATCCGAAATTCCAGAGAAAATAAAATGCGTCACAGGCAGTAAGGACGTCCGGTGACACACTGACCGCGTAACCTAGACACGTCGACAAGTAAGCAAAGAGGAAACAAGCAAACTTACCTATCTCTTTCGCACATACATATTTTCTTATCTAGCTGTGATGACACGCTTTATGACTCTTATGGCTCGGGCATAAAGTATAATTTGCATTGAGAAAATAAATTTGATAGAAAAGGCGTAGGTTTTTAAAGTGGCGAGCTGGCAACGTAAGTCGTTAACCTGTCGCGTGCTCTCCTGTTTACAAAACATCATGTCGAAAATACTTAAAATGAAAAATAATGTCCTGTGGCTAAACTACTGGATATATTCATTTGATTTTTTGTGTGACGGTTGGGAATATCATGACTTATACGAAGTTTCATTTATGATCATATTGTCCTCCCCACATTGTATATAGATTCTTCCGCATTTTAATTTGTTTTATTGTAGCGTTTAGTGGGATTATGTATTAACTTGTTAAGTAATATTTATCGAGTAATTGGCGAAAGCTTTGAAACTATGGATAGAAAGTTTAGAATCTTACGGAACTAAGTTTTAATTGTTACCAATTAAAATACTAAATTTAGATTTTCCCTTAATAGGCACAATTTATGTTGTAAAGTTGTGCCTATTTAGGGAAAATCTAAATTCATGTCATCGTTACTTTAAAAATATGGTAATTTATATAAATAATTACCTACTGGTGGTACAATAAAGTTTTCAGCAATCGGACAATAAATGATTCGATGGCGTAATACCAGCCTATAATTGACTGTCCTTATAATTCACAAAAAATCCAGATCTGTTTATTTTGAGTTGTTTCCAATGTTACCATAGTGTTCAAACCGAGGCCTGCCATTCTGTTATATCGAATGACGTCATAAAAAGTTGATTGGTCGTCGACCTCGCTACCGTCACTTACAATTAACTACTGCCCAGTACAGCGGGTTAATTATAAAACCTTTTTGTATCAAATCCGCTTTGGACCAAAAAATTTGTTGATCGAATGTTGGTTTTATTTAATCAAGAATAAAGATATTATTACGCCAGTATTTTTAAGTAGGCACGCCGTGCCTACTTCCGTAAAAAAATGATAACTACAATATTTACAGGCTTGAATGCAGTAAATTATTTTTAAAAATGAAATTTATGGAGCAGATATTTTGACAAGCGGCTACTAATGCTGCCAGTGTTTTTGCTTTAATCATTTAAGTAAGTAATATATTACGAACGATCTTTTGAGTTTTAAGTTGGCTTCAATAGAAAAGAAGGTTTATATCAAACAGAGAAGTTTATTTTGTATTAAATATATTTAAGTATGTGTTAGTAATTGAAATCTCTTATATCTTTTTTTTTCAGTTAGTTTAGAAAACTAACTAAACATAAAATTTCACTTAAAAGCATATACATTTTCTTAAAATGTTTTAGCATTTACTCTGATATACTTTATTCAGTCAGTATAACATTGTCTATGGAATTTAATGATCATTGTTTCTAGTAACCCAAATTGCTTGTTCTGACAAATATGGATAACGAGTACATTAGTAGGCGATGTTGTATATCTAGTTTATGTTTCTGATCCTATTTAGACAGCCCACGTACCTACGAGGCTATCGACCTGTAGGCTTGTCCAATTCGTAGGTATATAATTTTACAAAAACCTTATGATATAATTGTAAAGTTAAATTTTTAAGCAACATTATTAACTGTTTAAAGAAGGGTCTATACGTCAAACAAAAAAAAATAAAGGTATATATTTTGTAAATGTGACTTTCACGACTTTATAAAATAAGATGTTTCAATATTTTTTTATAATAAGTACACACAGAACACCCTAGTTTTGGAGTAAATGCTGCAGGGAAGGTCGTACGCTGAAGGTCTGAGTTATCGAATTCGGTAAGTAATCGTACTTGGCGAATTTGTCTTCAATTTTAATGTTTATGTAAGCTATTAGCTATGTACAAAGTGCGGGAGATAGCAATTTAATTAAAGGCTACTCTGCTCTGTTATAGGCCATTCAGGGACTACAATCTGCCAAATATTTGAAGACTACTTAGCCATAATGGTACTAAGTGCAGAATAGCTACTTGGCTCTCTCCTATCGCTTTAACGCCCTGCTGCCCTGCAATTTATTGTTTCATAAATCGAGCTAACTTATCTAGTTAAAGTAGGCATTAGTATAGTGTTCAGGATTATTATATTAATGTAAAAACAACTGATATAAAACTGAAACTTCTCAGTTATGATATATCTCCTGTTGATAACTGCGGTACCTACACGCGATGGTAGCGCATGCGAATGCGACCGTGGCGCGGAAATGGGCCGTTTTTCAATTACTGGCCGCGCTCGCTTGATCATCGATCGTTTGCGTGTCTTCCGCAGCTTGTCAACGGCTACGGATGATATTCTTCTAAAATTGTTTCGTAGTACCTAGTAATTTAGCTCTGAATCAGAATTGAATAGATCCTTAATATGTACGTACGTAGGTTGGTTGATTAACAATATGTATTGCATAGCTTTCACCTCGTCTCAGAGCCTAATTAGCCTAATGGACGCAATCATAATTCAGGTTCGACTCCCACGATGCGCAGTGTGCATTTGACTTCTAGCTAACATCTCGTAGTGAACATATCTAGATACAGCAATCGTAAATGGAACCTAAATGTTACAATAAACCTTCAGTTCACCCTTCGTTTAGCTTCAATAGTATGATGTAGTCTATTGAAAGAATAGACTACATCGCTATTGAAGCTAAACTATGATATTTAGTTAATGATGATGTATGATAACGTTGTCACAATAATGTATCAAACAAATGAACGTGTTTGATTGATAACACGGACACACACATTCACATGCCGTTCTAATAACACCAATTTTAGTCACTTTGTTGTTGACTAGCAACTTTGTCTAAAACATCGTATATTTCTTGCAATAGTGGCTGCGTTCGGGCTACCACAACCAAGCTAATGGCTGCACGCTCTAGTAGCTATGAGTCACTGGCAGCAGTGTTCAACAAAGCGAAGGGGATTGCTGCCGCGGTTGTTACCGTATTGTTGGACAACAGATTCAACAGACACTGTTACTGTTACAAATATTGGGATTGAACTTTGGTATATTCTAAAAAGCGATTGGGGTATAACTTTAGCACATAACGCATTAGCTGGATAGTTGTTTCTAGCTATTTATCTATCGTCGAGGATTTTAATGGTGTGGTTGGTTTTTCAGTCGTGTTGATGTTCACTGAAATGAACTCTTAATTAACATTTCTTTTAATTCTTTGAATTGTCCTCGCCACGCATTTAACCCATGTCTGGGATCCAACTACAACATACCACGTGAATCTACAATCCGTACGATTTTTGGATACTACTGTTGTTTCTTCCACATTCATAAATCGTATCATAATACACACCTTGAATTCGAAAACTAGAGTAACTGTAGACTTTAAGTTTAGCCTATATTGTAAGTAGTAACCATTATAAAAAAAAAACTCTTTGTCTAAGAAGTACCTACTAACAGTGAGTTCAGATTTCTCCAACACCACTCGAGCATACCGCCAGCGATTATACGCTCTACCGGAGGTGAGTCACCGCCTTCACAAACTACAACTAACTCGATGGTTATTGCCGACATGTTATACCACGAGACAGTTAAAACTGAAGCATTAAGACCAAAACGGTATTAGTTTGACGCTAATACACCTTGCGATACGTCTGGGTAAGCAGTCCAGAGAAGAAATAGACGGGATACTAGTAACCAATTGGTAATTCAACAACAAGCTAGACTGCTAGACATAGTCAATGATTAGTTATAATGTTAATACAATCGTGACGTTTATTGCAACAGAAATACATACATATTTCAACACGGGAGAGATAGTCAAGAAATGTATTTTTTTTTATTTGGTCTTTCTTCGTTTGGTGCGACTTTGACAAAAGTCAAAAAGCAATGTGGTCCAAAGCGTCCTGACACGTGCGCACTGATTTTTATGTGGTTTGACGGCTATGTGAGTATTTTTCACGTGCTCAAACGAAGGAAAACCTGCCTGCACCTGCATATACAACTGCATGCTTGAGATATCTATCTGCATGACTGCAGATCGATGTCACATGAAGTCTGACAATCTGTAGCAGCCGTGAGAGACTACAGTGGGACCAAATTCGTCCTTCCTAAATAGGTTGATAATGATACTAGGAAAATGTTCAATAAAGGAAGTGAACAAATTGAATATAAACTTCATAATTATCATTCATTATCTTGTCCTTATTACACGTTCCTGAAGCCAAAGCACTATGTACTTTTTTCATTAAGAATAAATAAGCTTCTAAATCGTCTACTAAGTCTAGTACTAACTCGTGTCTCTAGCTTTACAAAATTGATGATTGTTTAAAGTACCAAATCAGTTACGGCAATAAAGCCATTCTAATTTGACGTATATACTTGGCGCTTAAAATGCAAATGAACACATGCGCTAGCGCACCGGTGAATCATCGTTTGCAGTGCGCATGCTGGAGCTAGTGTGTTGGTTAGTTTCGCACTTTTGAATTGTAGCACTAAATAGTCTATGGTACTATGATGGACTATATGGTTGTATGATTGTGATCTGACGGACTATATCTGTGTAGGGTTAGTAGAATGAGTTGGACCTTAAAATATATCTACAGAAATGGTCTCTATAGAACATAATATTGAAAATATGTCAGTACTCGTTCTCAGCATCTGCCTTTTCTCAATCATTTGAGCTGGGTATAACATAGATATGTGATCAGCAGTTGAAGCAATATTACGGAACTTATATTACAATGTACCAAGGCCACAAAGTATGAACAAGATGTGCTTACCAGAAATGGTAAATCCGGTTAGTATGGCAGAACTAGTAAAATACATAGTTTCCTTGGATTCACCTCTCTAGACATGTAGAAACTAGTTTGAACTTCTATGATTTAACAACTTTGTTGGGTAGTTGTGAAGTATTTTCATCTCACTAGCGGCCTAACTAGCCTGTTGAAACTACGATAAATCGCTTTTAACTATTTACGAGTTGTGTAAACTAAACTGGGATTTTGCTATCTTGCGAATCTATTGCATATTTAGCTTAGCTACCAAATACTTATTACATTCATTTCTTCCAATTCCAATAGTATCACAATGTTTAGTAAGAAGGGAAGATCTATCAGATTATTAATATATCATTCTAGAAAACGGAGAGAATTAATTACCTTTGCTTTACAACATAAAAGCTCTACTAATTGCGGTCAAATTATGAAAAAGGTTATTTAACCAAACCTGAGGCTAATTAAAAACATATGGTCCTTTATTTATGATCGCGTAAATATCAATTTTCCGAAATTTATTATTTAATCGAGCTGCGAACAATATGTACCTACCTAAGCGTAAAATATATTTAATCGGCGGTACGCAAACCTCGTGAAACACACGTCTCAGGAAAACGTGAGGCGGTTTAATGTCAAATGACTCACATTATTATTTGGTTGGACACGAAGCTAGTACCTACTTGTATGACGGTACAGTTCATATCTTAAATTATATTCATTCATTTGTACAGTCGCGCTTATCTTTATTAAACAGCATTCAACCCCACTCAAAAAGCGCGGAAATCGAGCATTAACTTGATATTGGACCAAACAGTTCCTTATACAAGAATCGTAATTAATTATACTTGTATAAATGTCTTTCTTCGTTCAAGTTATTATTAAAATATAATTTTGGGTACCTTCTAGACATTACTAATTGGAAATACCTAGATGAGACGGAAAAAAGAGAATATGTCTAGCAATTTTGTTTTAAATATTAAGTCATTTATATCGGTCAAACTAAGCGTTGCGAAATCTGGTTTTTCAGTATCGTTTACAAAATAATATTAGTTAATTTCAGACAGGCACATCAGAAGTTTTTATGTTGAAGAAGATTTAAATTTATACGATTATAATGTTTCCTTCATCCTCATTTAAACATTAAATCACCTTCTGGACATGGCTGTGGTATTGAAAAAGCACACCTCCAATATATTGGATATTATAAGAAGGAAGCCTAAAAAACAACGGAAACTATTCCCAAAAAACCTGTTTCGGATCCTGCTGAGACAACATCTGCCGGTTGCTGCACAAAATAAAAAACTTCGCCGAATTCGTTATCCGACAATATTGAGTATCCATAAAATGCTTTACAATTAATAAAATAAGTCAAGTAGTAAATACTTTGATACTAATATAAAACTGATACAAATATTTAAACCGCTGCCATGAAAAGTGAGTTTTTACAGACGATAATGTCTGAAACTAAATAAACACTGACGAATACACAATTTCAAGCGTCTTATCTTTTGTATCACGTGCTGACTTTTCTTTCTCGCACCCCCTTTGCCCCACCGAAGGCTGATAACCAAACCAAGCGCCTGCGCAGCACTGCCACCTCAGTCTCCTCTCGGTTGCCGCGCGGGGCGGACGTATTGTAACATATTATATTCTTTAAACATAAAAATCTCAGTGATGTGACATATGAACGTGGAGTGTGTTTGTGATAATGATTTATTATTTCAAACTGATAACGATTTCAGTTTGGCTAATGTGATATAAGGTGGAGTTTTTATCTGTGCACGGAATCGAGTCAATACCGTTGCGTCGCGCTTCGGCGATTCGGTTAATAACTCGTGGATCTACAGTGCCTGTGTTATAGTGGCTTTACTAAGATTTAACACCGTGAAAAGGTCACTTACCTTGATCGGACATTGAAAAAAGTTGTCATATTCTAGGTCCAGACATATTACCTACTAGTCATGATCGGTAGTTCTGCCTTGCATTTTATCACCAAACAGGTTGTGTTGTTTCTGGATCCTTTTTTCTTTCGTGTTTTCTTTTTCGTTTGTCACAAAAACTAGTTTTGGCCAAGTGTGTGGCTTCTCACAGACGATCGACTGTAAAGTTAATATGTATAAGCATTGTTACTTCTACCATGACTGAATTAGGTTCAACATTTCATACTTTTTAAACACGATTGACATAGATTTAGTGTGTTTCGGCTAAAGCTTAGATGTGAAAGGATGGACGAAGCGAGACATTGTCCCAGTTTCGTCGATCAAAAAATTAATAAACTTTCATTTGTGTGATAAAGACGATAGGTTCTTTCTCTCATTATTTTCACGCTTCATAGACGCCCCGGTGGTTGTCGGAGCGGGTTTTTGTTTCGGCCGAGTGAAACGGCGGCAATTGGACCTTGATATCCGGAGTTGCAACAGAACACAATTGGTTTGCATGGCTTCTGTGTACGGTGCTTGTACTTGGGGGTTTTATAATATTTTGATATCAAACTTATTTACATACATATGTCTAATATATTTGTGTGCAACGAAGCGTTCTACTTTTTCTGTGTCTAAATCCGAAGGATAAAGAAAAGTATTTATTAAATGATTTCATGAACAGCGGAAATTTCGTGCCAATAGGTAGACAGTAAGAATTTGTGATTTATTTTTTCAAATAAAACATTCAGTTTTGTGCCTGGAGATCAAAGGCTATTTCTTTATTCCTTAGTTACTACCTACCTGTGACATCGGAATTTTAAGTCATGGCCGCAGTTTGAAAGTCAGCTACATTCTATTCCTGAGCTAAGTTTAGATCCTTAACATCGAAATCTTATAAGTGCTAACTGGTGTCATTTGTACTGTTCCAATTTTTGATAATCATATTCAGTACTTATTAGTTATCCTCTAATTCTAAAATGTTTATATAGGTACTAACTCCAACGTGCCGTCTCACTTAGCGTACATAAAATGACAAAGACGGAAATATTAAGTTTTATTGACTTTTTTTAAGATGGCAAATGAAAACTCCTTGCCGTTCAAATGCAAACTAATTGCAGTCTAGTATAGCAATTAGTATTAACGCTATTTGTTTTAATGTAGCTTGTAAGTAGGTTCAATAATAGCGATAATCTATCAAGGTAGGGGAATAATACTAGTATCCATGTACATTGGTGAATGCTCACTCATTATTTCCCTGCCTAGGGTTGAGCACAGAAGGACCTTTTCCATTCATCCTTGTTTGAATACTGTTAATCACTTTTCCTATACAAAATCTCATGCAATCTATTCATTCATTCATATTCCTCAATATTTTATGGTGAATGCGCAACTGGTATAAAACTAGCATTTTGAAACATCTTCAGACTTCGCACAAACTCGGCAGTCACGCTCAATACATTTGTGAAATTACTGCGACCCAGTTGCTAACGACCCACTAATGAGATGAAAAGTGAATGATTTCGGTAGTCCTAGCGCGGTTCGATGGCCGGCTCTTGTTTTGAAGGCTAATCGTCACGGTTCGACTACTTAAGGGGTAAATAGAACTTGATAATGCATGCAATTACGTGCTACATGCTATGTTTTATATGTATTGGTCCTTATTTTGACTAAAACAATAAAAAAACCAAGTATTTCGTAGATTATGCTTAAGTAAATATGGTTAAGATTATTGACTATATCTATATAACGTGGTAAATAGGTGTAACAATATCCTATTCCTTGTTTATTGCTTGTAAACACAGCTGAAACAGAATTTCCTTAAAATAATTCTATTAAAAATAACCAGAATTGATATCCTGCTTATTGTTCAAATATCAAGTGTATATACCGGGTGACTTTTTTTACCGTCTCGATAATTATAGGGTAGGTTATATGTATAGAACGGAATCTGCGGACGAGACTATTTCTGTAATAGCATTTTGATTATGGGAGTTCTGAAAATCCAAGAAAATCCAGAAAAAGAGAACATCCTACACGGCGCGTGCGTAATAGTAAAATAGATGCCTACACTGCGTGTAACGTGATTTCCAATGAATGAAAAGTGCGAGCGAAATAGCGTAACTACATATCTGAATACCTAGGCATTTTTCCGTTGCGATTTTATAAACTCCGAATTGTGTTGTAGAGATATCAATCTTCCCTTCATATTTTAAAGAGCTTATGATCTTTTAGCATGGTATAGTTGTGTGTTACATGTTAAACTTTCTCATTTGTCATTATTTCTTTGAATAAATAAAGTATTAATTAGGTATGAGTATGCGTAAACTAGAAATTACTACATACTCTGCGTATTTAAAATATTAAAATCAACTTATTACAAATTACAGTGATTTTAATTACAAATATTAAAAAAAGTACCTTTGAGCGATATCGCAGTAATCACAGTGTCCACAGTTTCTCTCTCTCTGGAAGTAGGTACATTCCCCGCAAATAATTCAAAGGAACGTCTTCTAACATTATATCGATGATGGAATGTTATGGATGGGAGGATGGGACGAGTTTTTGTGGATTCGTTTGAATCGACAGTCCGAATGTCGAAGAGATTGCAGATGGCTTGGTCCTGTATACATTCGCCGTACACCATTTAAACTTTCAAGGGACACGATATAACACTGCACCATTACTAAATAAGTACTCTACATTGTTATATTCGTACATGTTTATTGTTTACGTTAATCACTTTTATCACAGTGAGCGACCGACGCAGACATGCGCGGTAACGTAAACATTGCGAATAGATCACGCGACGTCACTGAGTGCCTAATCGTATGTGACTAAAAATTATTTAAAATAATTAGAATAGGACTGTAGGGCAGTGGGGGTCCAGCGCGGGATGGCGGGAGCGGGGATCCTGTGTCAGCATCGGAAAATCGCTGGCGGCTACACGTGTGCGTTTGTTTGAAGATCTAGTTTTACCTATTTGAAACGATATCATTCATGATATGCCGCCTGTTTATTAGGGTGACTATGTTTACGAATTTGAATTATTTGAATTATTTTTTTAAAATTTCTCTGAAAATTAAACATTTATGTTTTAATATGAAAAATTGGTTGTAAATTACTTGTGTATATTAGTAGACAAATTTTAAATGATGAGTGTAAAACAAAAAAAAATGTAAAATAACTATGCCATAGGCTTCTACTCCATTTACCCATCACACCCTATTTTTATCAAGACGGTAAAAAAAGTCACCCGGTATATACATATATACGATACATATTTATCGTTATGAAAACATAATTACAATTATTGTAACATTTATCTTTGAATTTCTCTACATCTTGTGTAGGTTTTATTTTAACGCCATATTTTCGTCTACGATGCGCCGAACTTAATTTTTTTTCAATTACATTATATGTAGACAATTCTTTATACGCGCATCAACACCCATCTTCTTAATGTTGTTATCCTTCAAGGTCTGAAATGTATTTTCTTAAACATTGCTAAGAATTATCTGCATTTACATTGTTTTCAGTAAGTACTATAATATACATTCTTTTAAATACAAAGGCCGCAATAATTTACGCTGATTACGGACGGTTAAAATTAGTTTATCTCACGTGAATGCAGTTTTAAACGACATTGTAAACAGTGTCTTTTGTTGAATTTGTCTCATAATAGGTATTATCTCCAATTGAGTGGTTGGACTTGGTGGTGACTTTGGCTAATATTCCGTCACACTTCTGCTTACCGACAGAATAACAACCATAACTCTCTGCCAGACAAACTCACCACCAAATCGAACCCACTCAACTGAAAGTATTATGAGAATAATGAGTATCATAACGATAATGTAATCAATTCAATTATGTTCCCAGTAAATGAGACCCAATTGGTCACTTTTTGCAAGACAAATAAGAATAAATACCTACGTAAAGAGAAAATTAGGAACTAGCGTCCTAAGGTTTCTGCTAACTATAAAACTTACTACAGGGAGATTGTAGTCAGTTTGAGTTCATAATATTGAAAAAAAAAAGCTGTCAGCCAATTCTTAATATTCTTTTTACAGAACATTTATTTCTTAGCGTTAATATAGACCGATATTATGTCGAACTTTATAGGTCTTAAATGCTGTAATTCCATTGTTTCTAATGAAATCATATTTAGCTTAGTATAAAAGTCTAGCTTAACTAAGACCTTATCGGTCGTACGATTTTGTACTAGGTATCATTGGGTGTGGAAACACTACTTTATCATTTAGTTTAAGGAACACGTTATCAGATTAGTGCTGATAACTGGTGATAATGGACTGGAAATGTGTACCAGTGATGTCATTGTGATATTGGCGTGGTCACTTTTACTTAATATTGTGGTATCAGAGGGGGGGGGGAGGGGTTGAACTGGGGCTATTAAATATGACTTTATGAAAGTCGATATACAAATTATAACGTATTCTCGTTTAAATTCATAAATCATATGGGTAAACGTAAGCCCAATCGTTAGTCGAATCGTGATCAATAGTAAATACACCACAATTCTTATGACCCTTCACAAGTCTGACCTACTATATTATATGTATTTTACCCACCTCAAAAAAGGCATAGTCTCAATCGTTGTGTTGATGAATTGGTCAAAGTAAAGTGATCATAGACAGCATTCCTTACAATATCAATTTAATAAATATGCTTTGAAATGTATGTTGATATTAACTTGGATAAATTAACTTGCGTAATATACTATCTCGTAGCTAATATAGCTTATAATGAGCATTCGTAATCTATGCGTGATTAACAAGCCGTAATTCTGTCTCAACATTAGCACTATCACGTGTTACAGTCTATTAAATTATAGTTGGCGATGATTGCCACTATTGTTTCGATGAGAGATAACGCGTAACGCGAATCGACAACGTTTGACGCTGTGTTATGTTACTAGAAATGTATTTAAAGATGGTAATTGGCTTATTTATGGAGCCTGTCTGTGAAATTATAAATAAGTAGTACTCTTTCCTGAAAACGTATTATGAAAGATATTATGAAAATAATCTGTTAATAACACTTCAATTTAATTAGGAAAGTCTTCCGAAGCCTCTTTTCATAGAATACCAGAATTTTTCATTTAAAATACCATTACCGCCGAATACCCAGTCTGTCTTTCTTCTTCTCATTATTTATTTAAAAAATTCTATGTAACAAAGAATTTATTGTCCAATTTCTTTGATGTGTAATTTCCTAATAATGTGCTAGGCATAAGTATTATTCTCTCATTACTCATAGTACTGTCTTATGTCACAACTCATAATGTTTGTTTTCAATCTACTTATTGTTCTGAGCTGCAATTTAAAATGGTGTAATGCAGTGGTGTCATTGACTAGTTTTTGCTCGCCTACCGTGTCATGTATTGATCGGTAATCTTACCTTCATTTGTAATATCGATTCAATCATTTACTCTATTTATATAAGTCAGTAGTTTTAAAGCTACAAAGACCTTTACGTCTCGTGACTGATGATGACTGCGATCTTATACAGTATTGTTTCAACAACGCAAGTGGCCGAAAAGTAAATTATTCGACTTAGAATATCTCCAGTTATTAAGCGATTTTAACTAATAATACGTATGTATATGCTATTCCTGTAGCATTACAGAAAACGACTAAAAATCAACAATTTGACAATTATGAATTCTCCAAATTGTTTAAAATTTAATTATCGTCCAGTATATCGCCTTTCAACAATCACATTAATTGTCATGAATAAACAAGATTTAATAGGTACACAAAAATAATAAAAAGTCCGTATTGACAACCTTGCGACGTCCGTGTTAGGTCGTATCGACCTTAGCACCGATAAAAATGCTATTTGACCAGTAGACCAGCAAATAACTCCGCACTTGATGTTTTATTGACATTCGGTTTTAGATTCCACTGTGTTTACTAGTATACACTGTAAGCAATATAAATGGACGAACACTTCTAGCTCCTAAAAGTAAAGAAAATTGCAAACCAAGGAAACCATTTGCTAAAACGACTGGAGAATGACGATGTCGTTATAAGGTAATGCAGATAAATTATCTTTTTGGTCTATGACGTGCTAATATTCAATGTTAAATTGCTTAATGTAGTAATGTCTCAATTTGAATAATTCAGCCTTTTGGTGTACCTACCACCGTATATTGCGCTAAAAATGATCCAAATTGGAAATACAATGGTTGCAAAAAACGCTAGTATGACTACGTAAAATCGCTTCCGACTGACTGGACCAAAACAGCCTCAAAGTAAAGATCAGTAGAATTGGGTAGGGTTAAAAAAATGTATATATACTCTTTAACAGTTTTATTATCAGCTTATGATATAGTGCGGTTAGAGCTGACTTTATAGTACGTACTTTCAAGAATTTACGTCCCGACTATTGCTCACAAATCAGTGTCAAGAGATAAAAATGTCCTACTTACATAATTCAAAGAAGGCCTCAGAGGTCCCTCAGCTCATGACAGTGTCATTGTCAACGCGTAAATGATGGGTATACTTAGTAGGATTGACCTTTTATCTGTACCTCGTGTTCCTTATCGTTCAAATGTTTTGGTTCGTCCTATCACTTACCCGGTCGTATGACCTGAACGTGACGTCTATGTGGATCGGCAGAGGTTGCAGTTGTGTCACTGACGAATTTTATTTCCTCATTATCACTGGGTTTAACTGGATATTTATCGTAACAAGTATTACTTACAAGTATTATCACACAAATTATTGTGCGTTAGAGTCTGACTTCTAGTTTTATAAAATGGCTGTTTTATGCAGGGGTGGATTTTTGGTGATTTTGTATATCAAAAATGAAATCATACGTAAAATTTCAATATGTGACTAATTTCAAGTTATAATCTGACAGCTTAATTCAAAATTACAAAAATCTAAACCAACATTTTTCGTTTAAAGTTACACGTTTAAATCCACAGCGGCAGAAATAGAGACATTGTTCATTAGTATTCCTCTTGCATCCATACAATATTAATTAAACAGACATACGTACACTCATACCAGTCGGTCTTGTGCCAGTTTATCTTCAAACACATTAACATATGAATTTGAAGCAATTGTTGTATTTACGAACAGCTGTCAGATTATTATACAAATTTTGAGTCTTTTGTAAATACGGTACTGCCTGTAATTGATTAAAAAATTGTTCGAGATGTGACATTTTGGTTTAAAAATAAATATTTTTTATTTACTGTTCATTTCATTTGAAGGAGTATCTGTGGAGTTTCTTTTGGAACCGTGCAACTTGTTCAGACAATTTAAAAACACGTGTGATATTGGTCTACTTAAAATAAAAAAAATGCGGAACGTTTAAGCGATGTATTAAACAGAAATGATAAAAAAAATCTGTAGATTCAAGACAAGACAAATGTGCTATCTTTTATCGGCCACACATTTCATACCCTGAGAAAGGAACTAAACCATTATTCACTTCTGTTTTATTGATAATGGTGATCATATCTCATCGAATAGGACTTATGACTGCAATGTGTAACAAGAAAATAGTACAAAAACTATACCAACACTTCAGTTAGGTAACACACAGCACGGAAAACTAATATCATGTTAATTTAGTTTAATTGTTTTATCAACTGACAAAAACTGGCGTCCTTGGCCATTACTGATATGAATAATTACGTGACGCAGGTAACTTTATTAATAATTTGATGGTTCAGAGTAATATAGTTTGAATGTTTACTGACTAGCTAAATATCAAATACGTGAAATTATGTCACAATATTTATGTACTACACATGTATATCTAGTCAGCTTGCCACTTTGGTCCTGCAGAAGAAAACAGTCAGTAGTTTTTGTTTTAATTTTAGACATGGGTCAATAAACTATACTTTTAGGTGTATTACTCCACGTTAATGTTAAGTCTGATAGTATTAATCAATAGATTTGTTTATTATGAGTGGCCTTGTTAAATAAGATGATATATTTCTTGCTTTATATGCTAGAACGTATCACGGGCTTTTTAATCTTAATGGACGAGACGTCTGGCCTTTCATTATTTAGTCTTATGTATGATAATAATATTTTTTGTTGCATATAACTTGTTTGGTGTATGTAGCTGAATTGAATTTCGCAAATCAAATTATTTAAAAAATTCAATTCATGAAATCCGTTTTTATGACTTATCATAAGAATTATGGTGTTGCTTTGCAACATCTCAAACGCAAGATCAAGATTCATTTCAGCGAATATTGTAATAAAACCATAAAAATATATCACACGGAATCTCCAATTTGCACGTTAGATAATTTCAAAGTTGCAGATACAGTTATTGCAGCTGAAGATCTCATTTACGAAATAAGCATCTCATCAGTGGAGTCTGAATCATGCCAACCGGCCAAGGTAACAACAATTGTAAGCCGTGACGGCGCAAATACAAGTAATTGTGCAAAACTCACAGATTTTGTATTATTAACCAAACCTTCATAGACGTTTTTTGTTTTATTTAACTGTATAACTTGGAATTGTTATAAAACTGTTGACAATATTACGTTCAAGCCAAATTAAAAAAATATATATACTTAAAAAAGGAGTAAAAAGGTCTTTACAGGGCTAGCGACGTGAGATCGACACTACTTGTGTTGAAATAACTGTATTTTTGCCCTAGTATCGAGCGAAAGCCTAAATAATTTTAAAAAGTTACAGCAAATCTCCTCTAAGGCCTATTTTTTAAATGTCATTAAAATTAGAATACAATAAGAGAAAAAAAAAAGATAATAAAAAACCCGACTGACGTAAAGCCAGACATCGTACAGTTTTGACAAGTGTTTAAAAATGACGGTACATTATTTTCACTGCGAATACTCTTTTGTTCTATAAAACTGTTTATTTACTCTGTTATGAATTGATGTTTCTTTTCAGCGTTATATACCTTTCAGCAATATTGAGTGCCTCACTTTACGTAACTAAAACATTACCAAAGGAAATGCGCTTATGACTTGTCTCATAAAAATCAAAGTAGACATTCATACTGCGTCTAATTAACTTGACTTGAAACTTTCTAAACCAGTTTTTATTTGAAAGAGAAACATTTTGGAATTAATTTCGTCGGATTGACTACGTATTACAATTTCTAGACAGAACTAGTGAGTGAGAAATAGTGAGATAGAAATCTAGCTTGGGTTCAATTATAAGATCGAGCTAACTGTTATTGGGTTTGCTATGAAATTCTCAGTTGCAGCATGGAGTTTGAATTCGTGTCCGGTTGATGGCAATAGGCTTGCCTCTCGGCTAAAATATTCTGGTGATATGTCAGTGTACATTAGTGCACCTGTGCCTAAGCCTTAGGGGACGACAGACGTGGTGTATTGTAGGTACAACTCTGTTATTGTCTGCAGTTGTTTACGCCGTATTATTCCATGTATAAATATCGAATGTATCGGATGATCCGGTACCTACATATGCGGTCTAGGTCTCCACAGACTGATAGGCGTTCATTGTAACCTTGATTCTCGTTACAATTGATCGTACACAATACGTCGGTATCAAGTGTATTGTTTATTGTTTGTAAACCACTTGCGTATTAACACCATTTAATCAACAATCATCGCATAATTGTGCCCAGCAATGTTTTTAGTTTTACTTGTGCTTCTTTTCCCTGGGGCTTAGTCTGACTGTTACAAAGTTACATATTACAAACTACTATTTATAAAAATCATTCTCCCCTACCATGTCTCTCCAGAACTTATCAAGTATACCCTCTGGCATCAAGTTTCTACCATATGTGTTAGGAAACGGTATTTCGTTTATTTAAAATCGACATACATAACAATTATCCAATGATTTCAAGAATGAGTGCGTAACCTATAGTGCGCAAGGAGTTATGACACGTATTTAACCTATTTCAAATCCTATTGTCATTTATACATAGCTCGATACTTGATATATGTCAGTGATATCGAAACAATAGAACAGGTAGGTATACTGTTCTATTTAAGGAATAGATTTATTGCACTAGGTAAAGGTTAAATGTCGAAAAAGAAATAGAAGTATGAAGTTGTCATAGCCATATTTTTTCTCAATTATTAATATAAACGTATCAATGTTATTATCTAAAGCGGTTTTATATCTTTTGAATGTGACTATATATCATTGTAACTAATTATTTTGACATTTTAGGCACTAAATTAAAATTCCAATATCAAAAACTTAAACAATGTGGGGCTATAAATTAACATGGTTATTGTATTAAAATTATAAAGTTATTATCGTAGCTGTCAAATGTAACAGATTGTAGCACCATTTTAATTAGTCCTCGCCCACCGGGAGCTATTGGGTTGCCATATTGGGAGTAATTCATAATATTATAAAATGTTTGTCCAATTTTTGGAATACCAACTCATTAGTTTATTATTGATTTAGTGTATTCAAATATTTGACACTCTGGTACTATAGGAATTACGGAAGTTACGGTCAATTTGTTTTTTAAACAACAGTGAGACCAGTTTATCATTGTATATTCAGGATAACGAAAACGTAAAAATAAGGATATTCCTTCATTAGAAAAGGCATTTGACGGCATTGATTGAACATTTCCTCTGAAATAAGTTTTCAGTATTTGTAGCGAGTTTTTGTAAATATGTAATGTTAAAAGCGGCCTTTAAGCCTAGTTGAGATGCAGCATGCCTAAATACATAATTAAAATTGATAAATTAATATTAATAACCGTAAAAATAGGACATCTACATTATTATACGAGTATCTATCTAAATATATAGCTGATATATGTATAGATAGTTTCCATTATAAGATAAACAGGCAGTGTTTATTGGTCCGTTATCACCCGTCGTGATAACGTCTGCCTGATAACTGAGTAATTGATTTCTTTATAATTAATTATTAGAGGTTATTCTAACCAACGTATCTATTTGAAATATTTAATTAAAAACTTTTCACGTATTCTATGGAAGTGTATTAATATTATTTTGATCTCGATAATTAGGAACTATTACAGCATCCTTGATTACAGAAAGAAGTTCTTGCGAACTTAACTCAATTCCAGGCTCGTTTTAAATGTAGATTTCATGGCACTGAATTTTAAGTACTTACAGGTTGAAACGGTTATGTATGGCATAAAATCTAAATTAATTATCAGTTGCTCATACGAATAAATAAATATTATTGACAATACTTGAACGTCTTCGTCATCATAAGGTATTTGAACATTTGAAGTATTTGTTTGTTACAGAAAATATTTTCTTAATGATTACTTATTGCAAATTAAACTTTTACTTAAGTACTTCTAAGTTGAACGAAATGAATCAACTAAAGGAAATCGTCTTGCGCATACTAAAAACTAGAGCGGTCGTGTAGTAATTATTATTGTCGTTATTGCTATATTCAGTGGAGCACATTCACTGTTTACGTCGCAAGATACCTATGTATATTGTATATATATATTCATAAAATAGGGGACAAATAACTTGTAAATTTTATTGTTAAATATATTTTCAGTCATTTTGAATAAGTGACTTATGCTGCCAGTAATAACAACAAACACACCTTCAAGCACCTACCTACTTTCTAAGTCAACTCTGAGTCAAGCCCACTATCTGTGTTGACATAAGAAATAGTGTCGCGAATTATCTACAAGGAAATTCTGCAATTGTTATCTACCTTACATTGGTTAAACGCTGATAAACGCACGTAGTTACACGCACACGGAATACGATAACGGTATTATATTTAGAAATTTATTTTAGTTCAGATTTTAATGGATTTAGTGTGTTACTTGAAATTATAGTGATGACTAGCCATTACTAGGATTTCATGGAGTTTTGGATTTTCAATCACACTTCTATCTTGTTCGAGTGTCGTGCCTAATGGTGTGATTGCCTCGCACACAAGTAAAAGGTTTCAATAGAAATAATAATTTAAAAAACATTGTTTTTTAACATGTTTCTTCTAACTTACACACCACATTCTGCGTAAAAGACCGACCACCTCATTATTTAGGAAAGATATGTTAACATTACTTAATATTATGTGTATACAAATAAACATTTTGTAAATTAAGACAGTGTGAAAGCGATTCCCATCCTACGAAATGCCAACAATTCAGTTGCGATTGCATACTGTTGGCACTGCTAGCTGGCTTCAACCATCTTCAGCAAAAGGCCATGACTTTGACACAGAGCAAAGAGCATCCATTGTCCTTTCTAGTAGCTATGCGATCTACCGTTAAGATATACACACCTCTATGCGAAACTTTTGCTATTGTCTGCGGGGCAGTAACCGAGGTGTGAGGTGACTGTGTGGTATTAACATGTGCTATTTGGGGAAATTAAATTGCTTGTATAATTGGTTTTACGCTATGAATAGGTTGTCATTTTTTTAATCTGTTGACAACTAAACCATAAAATGTTTTTTTTTTTTTTTTTAAAGTAACTAGGATTTTCTCCTGTGTAGGTGCGTTTATAAACACAAATTTTCACACACATTAACCCCCAGATCAGGAGCTCAGTGCGTGCATGGAAACACAACTCCTAAGGTACAAGTCGATTGCCCAGACACCTCGCCAATCGAATTGTCAAATTTTATTACAACTATAGCAAATTATAACAATTAAAAAAGTTGTCTTTAATTCCTAATCTAATAAATTCCTGCTTTATTCCAATAGGCGACATAACCTGCTTGAATACAGCAGGCACTTCTAACTTTGATTTCAAATTGAGTATTCACAGTAACCTTTCTACTGTCTGTCTAACCAATGTCTTGCAGCCGCAGTTACGAGTGAGTCACGGACTAAAGTGGAACACATCAGTTGTTTCTCTATTGTTGTACATACGTCATTATGCAGGAAAGCGTCGCTGATTTATTGTATCTGCGAATATCGTACAGGTTATGTTGTGCGTTTTGTGTTTGTGGTTTATGACGCTCCGTCACTGAATATCATATTCTCAAAAGACCACATTTGTAAAACATCACATTCGCAAAACAGGAAGAATTCGGTTCTGGGGGTCGCAGTTCTAACCTAACCTAATCGCACTACCGATGCTACTCAATTGAATTGAATTGTTTATGATGGTGAATTGTAAGAGTAGTATCTTTTTACAAAAAAATAAAGTAGGTTTAAACCTAGTTTACTCGTTCATTCATTTGTCCATACTGCATTCAACGCGATATATACATTTTTGAAATGCAACTTTGTCGAAATGTTAAAGGTTAAGTCTAAATAAATATTTTTTTTTTCTTTTGTACAGTTTTAGAAACTGGAGAGTTTATAATAATATGTAGAAAACTGACTTTACATTTATCGATGAGACTTGAAAAATAATATATTTTTTGATGACATCAAAATTACATTACTTTCATTCTCAACCCCAGTTTCATTTCAATTTAACACGTCTAAGTCAATAGTATTTCAATTAGACCATGATTTGCGATACTTGTGAACTGTTTTAATTTTGGTGCAAAAATATTGGTCAGAACAAACTATCAAGTAGTTACCTAGAACCTCCTCGAATCTAGCCAATCTAGAGTATCATATCTGGACGTAAACTGACATCGATATCCAATCATAGCATACCTTGGTACGTACATCCAAATACCACAACGTACCCTGCTTGAGGCTCGTCAACCTCAGCCTCTGCTCCGTCCGCTAACGGTAAACCGTAACGGTACGTTCTCGCCGGCACGGATTAATTGTGGCCGAAATGCGACGATAGCAATTGACGAGATGAATTATCCTTAGTAGCCGCCATGTTGATTTGACGACATTGAAACAATCCGGGGATGTAAATATCATGTTATCGGAAGGCAGGATCCTAAAATGTTATTCAAGGATTCGAATCGTGGTAGAGGCAATTGTTAGTGTGATAAGCAAGGACATTTGTAAGGATTTCAGAGAAAAAAAAAAATTCTATGTGGACACTACAATTATCTAGTATCCGTAATGTAAACTTCGTTCTTTTGCTCGGTACTAGATGGTCCGGTGTCATAATGACCGGATATAGATTTTCATTTAGTTATTATTATTTTAATTTCAACCTTAAAACCTACTTGATGCTAATTGTTGTTGACTTGAAGTCGATCAGACATCAGTTGTTAAGTCTCATTCAGTCAGTAATTTCACTGCACCATTTTTGAACAGCAAAATTAAAGATGCCACTTTATTTACGCGCCCTTCATGCTTATTTACCTCAATACCAAAGTCAGGCTATTGATCTTTTTTGATGGTATAATATTAGTATTTATCAGTATCGGCGTACAGTCTGCCAACGCGCACTAGCGTGGTGGACTATAGCCCAATGCCACTCTCAAATGAGAGGAGACGCGTCCCCAGGAATGGGTAAAGAACTGGATTGATAATGATGAATTGTCGTTTAACGTTGTTTATATACTATTAGGTATATTCATTCAGACACGTGGCAAGACACGCTTTGACACCATAATTATTCCGCACATGTTCTAGTTAACGGATAAGGAAATTGCACTGTATATATTAGATATGATATATTAGATCTCGGAACTCGGAACTCAGACATTAAACATATAGGCGTCTTGTAATTGAATTGAATATTAATATAGATCTATACTTTACATATATAGAGAATTATTAATTGAGAAGGTTATAGGCAGTTTGAGCAATAATGAAGTTTAATTATGTTAATTGAAAATTTTGATCAGTTGGTCGCTATAGATAATGGCGTTTTTGATGTTTCTGATCAAAATCGTTCGTACTTATACATCGAAGTTATTTCATCCTAGCCTCTCGCAAAATTACGTACAGTTAACGGTTTAATTAGATTTGAATAATTGTCTGTATTTAAACTGAGTCTTCTATACTTCATTTACCTTCGTTCGCAAACTGAGGGAAGTAATTTTTAGAAATACAATTATTAAAGGGTCGGCCGTTAGAAAATGTACCCAATATCACCCCTAGTACTTCGACATAAGCAAAAAAACCGTTTATATACAGGCAAGCGTGTGTGTAAACAGGTAGGTAGGGTGGCAGTAATATCACGTATATGCATACGATGGTATCTTTTTATCTACTTATTCGGCAAGTACTTTGTTTAAAAATTTAAAATGTACATAGGTGTGCGTCGATCGCATTGAGTTTCCCGTAGTACATACTGCACCTGATGAATATGACAATAGCTACACGAAAACAAATATATTATAAAGTGCAAAATTCAGTTGAGTTATTATTAAGATTAGCTTACGGTCGTTTTATTACAGAGGTCCAATAAAACAAGTTGAAGTATGTCGCGCCCACAGATGATCTAAAAGCATTTGATTACGATGTTCCGTAGGTGTCGGCCCGGGGAATTGTACGATTTGCTTGAGCAACCGCCGTTTGTAGGAGTTCAATATTTGCTCGGAGCCCGGGGCGGGGCAATACGGGAGGTCATGCTAGTATTGAATATATGTACATACCTTTGTTTAGATACTACGTGAATGAACGAACGAAATGTTCTTGCATCTTTGTATTTGCATGTTAAACACGACCATAAAATGTACCGCCATTTCAACTTGGTGATATATTATTAATTTATTTTTATTAACAGTATGTTTAGCAAAGTGATTATTCATTTAAATATATCTGTATTTAATCAGTATATCCTGTGAGTTACACGATAATTATTCACGGTTAATTATTCCTTTGGTATTAAAGCCTCAAGTATGACAATCGACTTTAAGGATCATTATCGCTTGAGACATGAGAGTTGTTAATTTTGACAAAGTTTCCATTTTCCATATATTTCACATGTTTGCCTAAAAACTGCTAAAACCTTCCGATTTAATAAGACGTTATCGTACACCGAACATTTAGACAAAGTTTCAAAGCATTTACATATTTTTACATAGTTTAGAATAAATCTCCTTTTTTGGATGGGCCCTGATATACTGAACCAGTTGCCAAGTTTAGTTCCTCATTATCATACAGCTAATTTCGTTTTGTTTTGTTTTTTGTGTGATCTACTTTTGGCGAGTACTTTTACATAAACGCTACATTTAGATTAGCATTTTTAAAACCTTAAACAGATTTATTAAAAGTATGACTTAGTTATGTTATAATCGGTTTCGTTAACTACTCCATGATTCGTGGCCAATAATAATAATATTATATTTTGTTACCAATCAAATGTTCACTAAGACTGTTGTTCACTAGTGACAGTTTCGCCGATTGATAGGGCAAATGTTGATAATTGAGATTTTTAGACGGCATCAATCTAACAAGCCAGACGATCCATGAGGATTTTTACACTAAAAAAGTATTAATAACAAGTATTCTGTCGTCCCCAAAGAGTTACGCAGTGGTGTACTAATGTACACCCACATTACGCCGGTAACTAGATATATGACAAGTATTTATATGATGGGAAGTATTCCTCAATTAAACAAAACTAGGTTTTACCGTTAACTTAAAGCTTATATGCCTACATTTAAGGACGCTATTACAATTTTCTACAAATAACGGTGTTTTTCAGGTACAATTTTAATGTATAAGCAATTATATATGTGAAGATATTATGGTCTCAATTTAAAGGTAATCTATTCATCTTCAGAATGGCATCACAAAAATTGTATAACATCATACAAATTTTTCCCATAAATCCGTTTTCACCATCACAATAATCACAGAAAATGTATAAAAATAGGGTCAGATTACGTACCATTTTAAAGTAAACTTAGAGCATATTTTATCATCAAAATTATATAAAATTACGGCATATATAGTCCTCTATACGTTCGATTAATTATTTTGTACCTAAATCATTACATTTTTCAATAAACAGCAAAAATATGAACGCTTGCAAATTTCTTCATACATTTTTCACTCGCGGACTTTCATTCCGCGCTCAGACGCGCTTGTGGAAGCATGTGCGTATCGCTCTGTCGCAAAAAATAAATTACGAAAAAGTCTGTGTCATACACTCGTATAGTCGTTTATCGTGACCGGAAGATGTTGATACTTTTTCAAACCTAAATAAAAGTACATACGTCTTTAATAATATTATTAAATTTATTATCAGAATGTTATTTAGGGATTGATGAATAAGATCGGGATTTGGATACTAACGGCTAAGCAGTCGTTAACAAGGTTGAGAAATGGATGGGTGGAGTTAAGTCATATTAAACCTGTGATTTAGATTAGGCCTGAAAGTAGATGGGTAGGGTTAAGCTGCTGTTGGGCAAGTTAAAAAATAGATGGGTGAGGTTAAGCAGCTGTTGGGCAGGTGAAGAAATGGATGGGTGGGGTTAAGTCATTTGAAACCTGTGATTTAGATTAGGCCTGAAAGTAGATGGGTAGGATTAAGCTGCTGTTGGGCAAGTTAACAAATAGATGGGTGAGATTAAGCAACTGTTGGACAGGTGAAGAAATGGATGGGTGAGATCAAATTTTACTAAAACAAGGCGAGAATAATTGGGATTAAGAGTCTGTAGGTGAGTCCAAGAAAAGGATGGGTAGGGTTAAGCATTTGTTAGTGAGGTCGAGACTTGATGGGTGGGGTTAAGATGTCAACTCCGTTCCTGACGGGTGTTCCCTGACTAGGCTTGTTCTTACTCGGCCACTGAATGACTGTACTAGTAGGTAAAACTTTCAGATGTACTAGTTCTGTCTTCTGGTACTATTAGTACCACCTACAACAGTACCATAGTACAGTATATAGTGACTTACATTTTATATTCCTTCATACTTTGCAGGTTTTGCCTATAATTCTTACAATACCCGATTATTCTTTATATGAAATATTATCATGCATCCCACTTATTCATACACTGATTTTATATCGCTCCCGCTCGTTTAGTAGCGTTTCGAGTATTTCAAGTGTCTACAGTCCTACAGTTACTCAATTACTCAATTCTTTATTGCATTTCATAATGTGTACATTAGTTGGTAGGCATGTTAAACATTGGATCAATTATGGACCCTATCGGGCACAGCAATATATATTTTTAATAGGAGAGAGGATGAAGGCGCTCTTTGTCAAATAAGATAAAAACTATATAGGTATATTAAATTAAATTGTATCATTAAAATATGTATCATTATAGTAGTATATATAATTATTTTATAATAAGTATTTCTATATTTGTTTTAGATATGTTTATGTATTTTTATTTTATTTCATTTATTGCACGTTTTTCATTTTTTTTAACTATAAATTATAATAATCTAGATATTTTTAATTTTATTAAGCCTTGTAGAATGTTATTATTTTTATTTGAAAATATATTCTGAGTTAAATTTAAAATGAAATATAGGTATCATGTTATTGTAAATTTTTTTATCAAGTATTTTTTGGTATACGTATGTGTAGTTTTTACCGCAGACTGTTGTTTAAAATTTTAAAATTTTAAATTTACTAGCTTGTAGCTTGCGACTACTCGTTCAGAACCAGAGACTAAGAATACTGACATCTCGAACGAACGACGTAGTACTAAAAGAATGATGTAATAATAAGGAAAAGGAATAGTTTGTTCTTGTCAGTGTCGGGATTAATTCTTATTAGTACTTAGTACGTGAACTATACAAGCCTATCTCTGACCGTAAACTTTTGATAATCTTTTTATTAATTTGCAATGTATATATTTAACTACTTAATTATGTTTGTTCGGGTGGATTCTTGCAAGTCAATTTTGAATCTTCAACCGATTGAGCTGAAATTTTATATAGACATGTTTGGATTATTATTTTTTTTATTTTTTTTTTATTTATTAAACATATTTATAATGCATATATGCATGTTAAAATAATATCAAATATACCGCGATAAAATCCGTAAAAAGTAGTTTTATTTCAATATTTATAATCTTAAAATATATGTATAAAATGGTCCACAAAACTGTTTTGAACAGTTTTTCTGCGGACACAGTTGAGTCTCATTTTAGGTAGTTAATTTGATGTAAAAACATCCAGTGGACAACATATTACATGCTGTCCACTAGATGCTTCCCCAAAAGTCTTTTAAATTTAATTTTAAAAAACAAGGATGTTTAGTTGTGTGACGTCATTCCGGAACACCCATGGCGGACTAGTTATTTGTGATGCACTATACAACATGGGGATCAAAAACTTACTAAAAATAACTCAAAAAATAAAATGACGTCTCTCTAAATACAATTTCTACATTTTTATGCTTTCCTACAATATGGATATGAAATTATAGGCTTGCTGTGAATAACTTTAAAAATATTGCAACATCACTCTAAATCCAATATTATGGCGGACTAAGTTTTTCGTGGCTTTTTAACTAAATTTAGTTTTCTTATTGTAGTTCTAGTTTTCATTAATAAAGGTAAACGAATATTTTTCCATTATGTTTTTTTTTTACTTTTAAAAACATAAATACATATTAATCTTAATTAATGAGATATAGCAAAATGACCTATGGTCTATTGTGAATGCATTACAGCGCATTGATTTCACATATAACGAAATAAATTAATCTTTAAGATATTTTACTTAGGGATATCTGCAGACCAAACGTAAAGTAATTCGTATCGAATGTACAATAGGTCACCAGGTAGCAAATAACTTAATTATCACGAAAATAGTACGATCACTAAACATTCTGAATCAATTCAAATAAAAATAAGAAATAATAACAAGGATCAAGATTATTTAAGCGATGTATAAAATCGAGCGCTCAGTGGTTCAATGTGTGCGTGTCCGTAATGTTGCTGTGTGCGACTCTAAATACCTAAATTTGAGTTCGTCGAAAATGTAACAGCGTCCTTAAAGGAGTGTTTAGATTGTCACTAAACAAAACCGGTACATAGAATGTCAGGTCTAGCTTTCTAGCTGACGTCAGTGCAAGTCCCATTTGCCTGTTGGTTTCCAGGAAATTGCTTTTTATAATTGCCTAGTCTGAGTCCGAAGCGACTTTGTCTCTATCCGTTTAGAGAATATTGAATTGATTGATTTTTTAATAGACTAACGCCTCAATTTGCATTGTACCTAGTGTTTGTTATTGTTTAAAGGTTAAAGAAATTATTTCATGTAATGGTGCTCCAGGACTTATACTTAGACTTAGACTCATAATTCCTAAAATTCAATTCTAAAATGTTGAATATAGTTTTCATATTATTATAAGTTATCCCGTTTTTTATATCCGTTTTATGATTACTATAATGTTCTAGTGCAAGCGAGATAGAGAGATACAAGAGGACACTTAAGAAGTATTATCCCCTTTTCTCACATAATATTGATAAAATTATAGCCACGTTTTCTTATGTATCGTAGAACAACAAGTCTTACATAAGCTCAAATCGCAACTCAGTATAAGAGTCATCCTTGATCAACCACAATTGCTTAGTGTGTTTTGATTTTATACACCTTTACCAATCAACCAAGCAGCTACTAAATAAAAATACCAAAACCATATTTGTCGTTAATGTCCCAATTAACAAAAAATCACTTGATAATAAGAGGTTTGATTTTTATGACAAAATTCTCAATTCCATATTTGTATCAACGATTCACTTTGCGTTTTTGGTGTCTTTATGTTCATAAAACCAAATAAGGTGATGGAATCTGATCAATGGAATCTTGAGACGTATTTTATTATATAAAATTACGAAATTTCGTAAATTTATTACGACTTTTAGCTTCCTCTAACTGGGCTCAGTATCCTTAGTGGGCCAATCTGCTTATTAGATACTTGTGAAGGATAGGAAGTGCAATTATTATGAAATCCGCAGCCGATTGCAAGTTTCACTACTATTTAAAATGTAGTAATCCAAGGCTTAATACAATATTATTCGCAGGAAAGAAATGGCCCATATAAACCCATGAGTACAAGCTGTCATTATGTATTTTGTCAGTCATTTTGTTTGAATACCACGAAGACACAATCACTTGTAGCTATGAAATAAGTGAATAATAAATCTACTAGAAGAGCATTGGTGGCTTCATCGTGAAATAAATCGTCCCGCCGGCACCCTGAAAATAGTGTTACGAAGATTTGTGATTAGTGCCTTGTGGTACGTCCGTAACAATCGCTGGTTATGTAATTATATAAGAGAAAAAAAAAACAATAGGTAATGGATTAATTTACCAAATCAATGACAACATAACTATTTAAATGTTTCGCACCGTTTATGGTCATCAAATTCGATCTTATACAAAAAATATCAATGCCGCGATTTCTACGAAAAACTTACTCACTAGTAAGTTTGTCGTGGAAAATATAATGAAATAAGTAGTGTCATTTGATTTTGGACTCTATCCTCAGAAATATAAGTATCATAATGTTCCAAGAGCATGATATGCGACCCACGCCTTCAACACACCTACGTTATTTCGTTAAACTTCATAAGGTATAAGTTTTAGATGTTCTTTTAAAGAAATATTGAGTTTGTGATCTTGAAACATGAAAATTAAAGCTATTAAAATTTTTATATCGAATATTGAAAGTACTAGGATATATAATAAAAGATTAAGAACTAGGACGGAGTAAGAATTAAATACCAACCATTTATATACTGAAGGATATTGAAACGTACTCTACATTTCTCGAGTAAAAACCCAACAAATTGACTTAAATTGCTCACGTTTAAGGTAAATGGGACTGTCTCGGTAATGAGTGGAAATCATTTTAATCGTCGACTACACTTCTTACTGGCACAGTGCTTCTACTGGAGGAAAACTTGAAATTTATGTGTACTTGAATTAATAATTATATATTCTCATCAGTACATCATTGTTTAGGATATAAGTCCAATTTCATTTACCTAACAGCTATGTCGCAGCAACGTTGCGTGTTATAAGTGTCTGCACTTAAAATAATTATCATTTGTAGTTCAAACTGGCTTGATGCTCAAATCTCAAACAATGTCGTCAGACTTTCACCGTGCATAGTCCCACATTACGTTACGTCACAATCCCATTCAAAATTTACCTTTTTCATACATACAAACGTTTTCTCCAGTTTTGACAGCTTTCTTTATGGAGACAGTCGGTCTCACGAATCATTATTTCTCGTTTTTACGAGCGACAAAATGTCCATTTACACTGTGGTAAAGTACCCTTAATCTTACAATAAAATCCTACCTAAAGACCTCACACGAAGAATTACAAATAAGTATTTTATTCAACGGTTTTTTAGGAATTTATCTAGCTATTTATACATATAACCCTAACCAAATTATAGATTATATTTAATGTTATTGTCATTACATTTACCACGCCATACATATTAGATTGCTAGATCGTTGATCTAAAATTGTTGTGTATGACAATCAAAATGTTGATCGACATCGGAATCATGTACATACAAATGATGCATATAACTTTTTTTTCGGAACCGGTTAAATTGTACTCAGAATCACAATGCAATACGTGATACGCATTACGAAAATACTTATCGTGTTAGGACCGATTAAATCGTCGGCGTAATATCAAGAATCGTATCGTTTTATGTTGGGAACCGCGTTGGGGGAAATAACGCCCGGTCATGGACAAAATTGAGTGCATAACAAAATAACAAGGCTATCTGTACGGAACAGCCATGATTGGTACTTTTAGAGCTTTCTATTACAATTTTGTTATGGAATGAATTGCGGTTTTCCTTTACGAGAACAGTTGGGTAAGACGGAAATGTTCGCGTTGTCATCTCTAGCGCAGGGATTTGAAACGTGTTCGTTGCAAGAGATTTAATTTTGACAGATGTTCGTGCAATGTTCCTATGTCATTCTGTTAATGTTTATCAATATTTTGTGGACTTTGGAACTACTGCTTACTTTATATTGTTGTTCTAATGACATGGCATTAGCTACAGTTATTTATTAGACCATTCATTTTCTCGACTGCAAATGACACCTAAAATCCTATCTAAATAATAGTAAGTACATATTTCCGTATAATTTACGAATTTAGTGTTTAAATTGGCAACACTTTTGTACGAGTACAAATTTAGAAATACATAAATGAAAGTGAAAACGTGTAGGCTAGGTATAATTTTGTCCCCGGCACAATCCAATTAGTCCACAGTCCGGAGTGGGGTCAAACACATTGTCGACAATGTAGGCTAAATACTCTTAATTAGGGGATGTATGATTTCCTGTCATTGTATAATTTTGAACTGAAATTAAGATGCAAGCATGATGTAATTTACAATTGACACAGGTCTTAAACAATAATGGTTGTGTACTTTAAATCTCTGCGAACGAATATGGTTGGTAATTGGAAACTCTATTTCCTGTCCATGGCACTAAAACAACGTTTTCTTCCTTGTGACACCTTATTTAGCTACAATATTACAATACCTGTTCATTCAATTCCTTATTCGTGGAAATCGTACCTGCAATAGCTATCGATAAACCGGCAAACTAGTTTTATCTAATCGACTAAATTCGCGTATTACCCGACGAGGCCTTTGTAGTGATAGAAAGAGACGGCGATAACAAAATACAGGTTTAGAAAAAGATGGAAAACGACTCTCGGTTCGACGTTCGTGAGTCATGCTCCGGCGCATACACCAGCTTGTATTGTGGTCTATAGTGTCAGAATGTAGCGTTTTTTTTATTTCATCGACTACTTCAGGTACTATTGAATTAAAATATTGTTTAGCATCACTCTTTACTTAAGTGATAAAGAATACAGTCAGTTTAGTGTAAACAAATTTATCGGCATCCATTGTGTAAATTCATTTGTGACAAACTAGTCAGTCATCCAATAAGTCTAGACCATCGCAATGACATCATTATTTTTCACAATCCTTATCTAGGCATCTATATTGACACCTCATGAATCATCTACATATTCCAAATCATATATCAAGTAATGTCATCTCATAACTTGTTCCACTACTGTGACGAAAGCATCGACCGCTGTGACGGGGTCGTCAGGCAGCTTGATGTATTGCTACCTTCAGCACCGTCATTGGCCAACTTGCCAACGCACGCCAGGTGGAACAACATCTGTCGAGTTCCTACTTTAACTTATAACCAATATTTGTGTCAAATTCAGATGTGTACTTAGAATTGGCCAAATTTTTGGGAGGCAACATTTACAAATCTCATTTAATTGGTGAATAAAAAATCTGTCAATTCGTGTTATATGGAGGAAGTCTTTAAATGCAATGTAGTCTTAGTTCCTTGTAACATCTGCGATGATTTTATGGATTAATGATATGCCAGATATGTACTATATCTGAATTATTTCAATGTATTTTACTCAGTTTATTATAGTTATTATTAAAGTGGTAAGTAGTCATTACGTTTTACAAGGCTGAAATATTCAGTTCCTATAAACTGTATCGCTACTAGTCCGTTAACTGTTAAATCTAGATTAATTTACAAATTGTTGCATGTGACAGATTAAAACGAAATCTTTTTGGGAGCGGCATCTAGTTTCGAACGAATTATACATTCAGTTACATAGTGTTTCAAAACTTTGTCCAAATACGTATGAAGCATGTTCTGTTGGCAGATCGTCTCGCTAATTTGTTTCGCGGTGACTCACCAACGCTCGACTATATAGTTAAACGTTCCGGACCGGTTTATACTCGTTTTTGTTTTAACCGTGGTGTTTTTTACTGTTTTTTTTTTTAGCTTGCTTAACCGTATTAAGATCCTGCTGACAATGTTTCAAATTGTCGAGGTTTAATCATCCATTTAAGCCATCAAGATTGCCTCCCTCAAAAGGAATAAGTGCAGTATGCGCATTTTTTACCCCCGTATTGTCGGTTGTATTGCCGTTAAAAATCACGAAATGTTTTAGACCAGGTTCAAAAATAAACCCAGTTTTTTGTAGCAGTAGATTCGGTTACAAATGGAAGGTTTGACTTTGTCACGACTTTTCTTTGTTATAATATCATTATCTGAACCGTTAATGTAATTCAATCATTGTAAACTGTGATTTCATGCACACGCAATTCCTTTTTTGCATCGTTCTGTTCAATTACAATCGTGGGAGCTAAGATAAAACAATCTTGCTATTTTTAAATGCTGATTGGTTCAACTGCCATGCAAATATATATTTAACTCTGTACTTATACTGAAATATGATCAAAAATTGCTGTGAGAATATTTTAAAAATTCTCTTTGGAAGAAAAGTTCATGAGAAGCGTCATAAATTTGGCTTGTTCAAGGAAATAGCTTGCAAATTTATTGCTCAAGCGAATAAGTGAAGAGGTACTTTGTCTAGCTTCTTCTGCTGGTTTTATTATTGTCTATCATTGATAGTAAAACGAACACCTTTTGGTTACCCATTGAAAATTGTAGATAATGGTTAGTGTTACACTGATTCTGCAGTTATCAGTAATTTATGTATGAGCTCATAAAGATCCATAGTCGAATACGAACCTTAATTTTAAAAGGTTGACCAAGCGCATTTAAAGTAAAGGAATGAGGATTCGACACATTTTGGAAAAAAAAATGTTCTATTTATTTTTATGTAAATGACGGCCATATGCAGCGTTTAATTCGCGTAGGTTGGATTTACAACGTTAATCCTAGTTTAAAAACTTATTATGGCTTGGTTGGATAATGCGCGTTTCACTAACGATTTAGGTTTACTACTTCTGTTACAACTTAATCTGGCTTAATTCTGACGAATTTCGACAGTTTTATTGACCATGAGTTAAATTAAATATGACATTTGCAAAGGAAACAAATATTTAACTTGTATTACTTAAATTTGAATTAATCGGCTAGAATATCACTCGCCAACCGAATCACAAACAATAAATTCCACAAAAAACGTTTCAAAAAACATCATTTCCAACTTTGAATAGAATAAAAAGCAACTTCACCACGTACAACAGCTCACAACTGTCTGCCAACTGCCATAACTTTGTCCCGATGTTTTTGCGTCGTCTCACAATGCATTCATTAGCATATGCCATTTGCGACCAGGCCTAGAGTGGACATACCCACGAGGCCTTTGAAAGGCTCCATGTTAAAATTGAAGGATCTCGTTATGTAAACGGGAGTTACACTTTAGTTTAGCTCAACTCAAGTGTGAAGTTTCATAAATTATTCATACCAAAATGCTAAGCTTATAATAGGTGCGGTAGAACGTGAAACACATTTGCGTCTACGGATAAATGACGACTTTTGTAGTAAAGGAAAAGTAGAGGATATGCTTTGATAAAATCATGGCTCTTCATACTTACAATAAAGGTTTTCGTGCAATCAGATAATAAGATCTTATGAACAAAATTAAATACTTAAATATATATTTTCGAAATGCCGACTATTTTAATTAAATTCGTGTTTCCACAATTTTCGTATCAGCAACATCAAAATAAGAAAAAACACCTGACAATCTATTGCGAAAAGAAAAACAGTCAAGCCGCAATTGTTCAACCCCACATATAATTAGAATAGAATTCTACAGTACCATGCAAGCAGATACGAACACAATGGCGGAAGCTTGCGGTCCATGCAGACATACCTAATTCGACTTCCAGTTCAGCTAAAGTAGATCTTAAAAACAATAGCATAGAAGCTAAACAAACTACAGGTGTTAATTTTGCATCTTCTCACAAAGAGTTGAATTACGTACAGTTATTTTAAGCTAGGGAACATGAGATGGCCAGGCTTGGGAGTACTAAGGTGCTATGTATTGGTTGGAGATTTGTAATTCAATAAATAATAAATTAATGAATGTTAAGAGGCTCTCTTGTTAAGAGCAAACAAAGTATTAAATACCCCGCTATTCAGTAAAATACGTTTATTTTATCTGCTTTAATGTGTTTGAGTTTTATAGTCGTGTTTAAGTTGTATTAAGTAAGTTTTGGCATATTCGAAACGCTTCATGAGCTTCGTTTGAAGTTTGGAAATACTTCAAGAAATATTTCTGCGTTGATAATTTATTAAAGCAGAAGATTTCAGAAATTCAAGTATCCGACTAAATACGTAAAAATATGAATAAAAAACATCCTTAAATTTCCAAACACAAAGCCACCGTTTACGGGTGATAATACTGTTAGAAACTTATTAGACAGACGTAAATACGTCTCAAGGTCTTCCCCAAAACTTCCATATGATTACCTAACAGTAGATGCGCGGCCAAGTTCAACAAACCTTATAAATAGATTAAGATTAATATCTCAATTATTTTTAGCATCGTTTGAACTATTTCGAGATTTCATGATAAATACCACAACATCTTTGCTGAAAGGAATGTTTACTTTTATATTTATGATGAAGCAGTTTTGCTTACGGGATACAACCCGAGATGCATGAATTTATTTCAGATTTATTTGTAGGATGTAACGACATCCTACAAATGAATATCAACGGATATTCATACTAATATGAGTTTCGGTAAATAGAAAGAGCAATCCACGTGCCAAACAATGTTATTATTAATTATTGTAAAATGGCCCAATATCCTTCCTTGTGGCATCCCAGGGGAGGTCAATGCTAACGAATGATAATAATATACCTTATAATGATACTGAATGCATTATGATTATTATTGCTTAATTAACAAACATTTTAGAAATTTAATTTTACCATAAGGTGAGATTGTGATTAACCGCTGACCTATAAATGATAAAAAAATCAAAATTTCATGTTGCCTTAAGGGATTATATGCACGATAAACAAGAAAAACAATTTAGTTTTGTTACAGAAATATTTGTTTGTATTTATATCTATCTCTACCCTTTAAATAATCTTATGACTCACAAGAAACTCGCAAAATAGACATAAACACTACAATTATATTCACATCTAAAGCAATATAGAGTGTTTAAAAAGACGTGATGATTCACAAACCGCTGTTGCATAAATGTGAAACTATTTTATACGAGCAAACTTTTGTATTGTTAGATGTTTGTTAGATATCTCATGTGTCATGTTTCGTAATCATTGTGAGACTAAGAACGTGGATAACATTGTGTAAATTCTAGCGTTTGCATCGAGAAAAGATTTAATCCGTTTTCATACACTTCAACAGCTCGTCTTGATTTTTGTGATTTTTTTAGTCATACTAGTTTGGTTCTAGCATTTATTTAAACTTAATACACCTTATTTTTATTATAAAAATCTGAAGTTACACACTGCAGGACACAAACCTTCCAACTGTGTAACCACGTCTCTTTAATTGTAACTGTTAGGGAAAAGTCTTTTGCGAAACAGTCCACTCACGAATAGTTTAAATCAATTATATCAAATCTTCCAGTTCTTGTTGGTGTTCTTTATATCACAGTTTAATCGATATCATGTCATATTTGACACAATTTCATTTGTATTATTTAACACAGCGCTAAGACTGAGTGAGTCATAAGTGTTTCGGTCGCCATATGTTGTATTGTCGTGACTCCTTACCAAGGCCTCGATTGTACTGAATGATATTCCTAATAGCACGTTGTCTTTTCAATAACATTCCTAACCTTTTTGTTGATATACACGAACTGTTTGTAAAGTGTAATCAAACATAGATAACATATTAAGAATGGATTTATTCTAAGATGAAAAAAAGAATGTGAGGAAACTGACAATATATATAAATTCGTAAAACTAACATTGCACCAACTTGTGATTAGGATGTTAAGTTTTACGCAAGAGGAAATTTCAAAATAGTTTTAACTTTGTAACTATACAATAAATATAAATTATTTTTGCATAAAGCTCTTTCTGCTCCATTTTAATTTAAAGTAGAACACCGTGCACCGGTAAAATAATATTTATGTTTTAAAGCACTTACAATTTAATTCTAAACTAAGAAGCCTTGAAGGCTTTAAACTTAGCAATCAAATTATAACTTTACAATTGATCTCCAAAGTTGAACGTACCTAAATTAGTATCGATATTCGTTTTGTGTCGTCTTTGCTTCATGTTATATGTTGATTCAAGTGTCCAGGTGATGGTATTTGCCTCTCTTTCAGACAGTCGCCGCTGCGCAGCTTTGTGTTGCTACAAGGGTTATGGTGAACGGTTATCCCTGTTCTTTTAACTAACAATGTTTCATCTCTCTCTTTCCAGATGGACATTGTCGCTGTCTCACTCTGCTCAGCCGTACCACGGAATGTTTCTATCATAGAAGTGGTTTGCATTCCTCTTGCTTCTCGGAAACTGTTCCTGCGTTGTAAATGGAAATTGGATCAGTAATTTTATTTGCATTGTAGATAATTTCTGCTAACTATGAGCTATGGAGCTTTGTTACAACCGATTGAACATAATTAATTTTGCAAGAGAATACAACTAGGATATCAATTATATATAAATTATCTACGTGTTCCCGTTATTTATTAACTGAATATAAATATTTAATTAAATATTTCATATTTTTAACCTTGGTTCGTTTATATTTGTTGACTATCGATTCGAGGAAACGATTTCCAGTCGTCCTTGAAAGCAAGTTGTGTAACAAAACCTGCATTGGTAGTACTAGTATATTGATAGGCATCTAGACATTTTGATGTGTTGACATCTATTTTTGACGAGCATTGTAATAGTCCCATTGATTTTTTTTATCAGCATGTTACTGTAGACCTGCAATTATGCACCTTACCTCGTTTCTTAATATTCCTCATCAGGTTACAAAAATCCCACTGTTACAAAGATATTTTGATTAGCAATACGTGCTTACTTTCAGCTCGTTACTTCGTTCGTTATTATTGCTTTGATGAAATCAAAATCTCTTTCTGTTTACCTTTATTGCTTTCCTAAAAAGGTTTTATTTTGTCCAAACTGTACTGAGTTCTATAAATAATTGGTATCTTTTATTTGTTTGGGGGCGATTCTTATCGAATTACTACTCGTTACGATCGTTCAGTGATTTCACTTTATGTCTACGTTGGATCGATTTTCTAATAATTAGATCACGTAATGGTTTTGTTTTAACTCCTTTTGTTTCTCTTCGTGTTTGTATTCAAGTGGTTTTTTATTTATTAGTACTTCGGGAAAGTATTAAGCGGGTTGCTTGGCTCATTTGTTTTCTAATATTTGAGAACCTTTTACTGGGACTTTCCGCATCGATTGGTTTTAAGTACAATTATGTTGTTTATAAAGTATTGTTCTCTTATGCTGTGTCCTATTAAGTTAATTATTCTATTGATTGTAAGTAGTCTACGTCACTGTACGCCGATATACTATAGGGTATTTGTCGTCAGTTACTAAAATTTATATGCAATTGTTTAATTGACGTCAGAGTTAGACTATTGATTATATTTTCATTCGTTGCATGACCTTTTTGTATTTTTATGTTTTAAGTAGCTAGTAGTTTTAGGTAGCTCTAACATTGTATTGAGATGTAGGCCGTAATCAGGTATCAATGGCGTTCACGAACTACCGTAATATACGCCAGATGTTATCTTATCTATTATGCTATATTTAGTTCGGCAATCTATATTTTATACTCGTATCTATTTTTCAGATATTTTATCCACAAATTATAAATAGTACTTAAAGTAAAGTGATACAGTAACTGTGATAGACTTAAAATTTAGTATGCACTAAAACCTAGTGATAAAGCCAGTGAAATGAAATTCTCTTACTAAAATGGAGAGGAAATTAACACGCGAAGATTTCATGAGGAAAAGTTTTCGTACACCGAGGGTGTCGCCCGCCCCAGAAGGTCAAGAACCTACTGTAAATGGAGCGCCACCACCATCGCCGGTATCCTTAGCCATGTTGGAGAGAACTCCACAACGAACCCAATACGAAGTTACATCATCAGGGATAGCTCCAAAACGACTTGAAATCAACAGAGCTCATCCCATTCATCTCAAATCATTCCAAGCTCCCGATCCACCTGATGACACGGCGCCGATGCCACCATCTGACGATGTACTTCGTAAGCTCGAACGACAGATCGGAGAAATGGAGAGGGGGCTCGAAAGACAACAAAATGGTACCGTTGCAGTTGACGAGAGAGTAAGATACGCCGAACATGAGAACCTCTTACGTACAGGCGTCTCCTCGGTTGGCGGTGGGGGGTATCTCCCAGCTGACTCCGATACCGAACATGATGTAGTACCCTTCAATAGAAACGAAAGTACCCGAAGCAGTACTGGTGGCACTACGCCTGCTCCAAGACCAGCTACTCGTCTAGCCAGGACAAATTCCGATACACAACAATCAGTCGCGGCTACAGCTAGATTGATGAGGAAGTTGGCAGACGGTGGCAACAAAGATGAGAAGACCAAGGTTATATCTCGAAAGGCTATTCAGGCGAGGATGGAGCGAGTTAAGAATTCTGTGACGGGCAAGCATGAGCACAGGGTCTTGGCTGAACATAGGGTGGACCCGCCGTCTCCAAGGACACCTACATCCCCAATCACTCCCAGATCTACTCAGGTAACAATTATTACTTTTAAATATTGTGGACGTTCATCATTGTCATTATCGTTAGTCAACGTGGACTAATGCTATGTTAGTGCTAAGTTCATGTGAGATAAATAAATAATAGGAAAACTACTGAGACTAAAAAGCGGCAACTGTTAAACATAACTGTTTTCAAAACCTGTCTCAGTACTTTCTATCATCACCTTAAATGCGTAACAATTTATAATGTAGGTACATTAATCATATCTGAGTCTCAACTTTGATTCATTTTATGTGACATGTAACGTGTTCGCTGCCCACACATCCCTTGATTGTGTAACGTGTTGGATAACTCTTATTGAATGTCATCCACAGATAATAAACAGTCCGGACACAGTAATCCTGCTTGTTATTAGTTCAAACGCTCTTTTAAGCTATACATTCTTATAGATATGGTAATATTACGAGAATAATAATATGATGTATGAAAAACTACTTCAACAGTACTTTATATTCGTTTAGAGTTTTTTTATCGCCTTTTCAGTATTTTTACTTATAAACTTATTTGGATTGCATTATAAAAAATATGTTTTTATGCATTTATTACCAATAATATAGCATTAGGTATTGTTAAACAATAGTAGGTTAGTGTAACCAAACCAACGATGTTTTTTAAAAACCTGAGTAAATATTGTGGTGTTTTAAAAACCTATATGATTTTCAACCCGATTATTATTTATAAATTGTCCTGAATCGATATTACCTGTCCCCGTCATAAACTACACAAAAAAAAAACAACCTTATTCCTATACCTGCTGCGAAAATATTAATTTGAAACAGATGACGCGTGGCGATGACTGAGCTCTTGCGTCATTGAAACGATATCACGAGCGCCCTGTGTTTATGTAGTGTTAGAAATGCTGTGATATTGTATTTGTGCTCGACGTTTAATCCGATATTAGAATTCACATTTAGGTACCTAAAATTATTCGAAAGTGTATGAAAACTGCTTCAGAAATTATGTATTATAAAAGAAATTGTGAGACGAAATCATATTCCACATGGCTAAAACCTGAACATTTATATATAATTGTTAAGGTTTTATACGTACTTACTTATACATATAAAAACTATAGATCACGACTTCGAGACTTCGGCAAATATGTATCAGATTATATCCGATCTTCAAATATAAGTTAATATAATATCATGATGAAAATGTTAGTTGTTACTTTATATTTGCTAAGCTGTGTATGTACAGTTGCTATGTATACCAGAATTGCACTCTACTAGTCATCTTTATTTCACTACACATAAGCGAAATAATATTATAGTTGTACGTATTTGAACAAGCAACAAAATTAATATAATTTCATATCTGTGCTGCTTCATTCTTCTGCACAAATACTATTCAAGATATTTTTCAACAACCTTGTATAGAGAATAATAAATGTTGTTTCTCATTAAATCAGTATTATTTTCCTTTGTTTTTTATACTAAGTATTCCTTGTTTTCTTTTTGCAGGTAAGCACAGAGCAACATCGAATAAAATGGTTAAGTTATCGCAATACATGAACCAAGTTATTGTAAGGTATGGTATCCTTCAATAGCATTACTAATACTTAATCGTTTGAATAGTAACCACGGATAATCATTAGACTACTGATTCTTTTACCAATACCGTATAAACATCGGTACTTAACAGTACTAAACGCCATAAGATTCTTTTAAGGAGTTTATTACGCTATTACATTTTATGAGACCATCGTGTTTTACGAGCTACTATCCTGACTTATCTAGCGAGGACCAAAAACACGAGGAAACGTTCAAAATCTCAGCAAGACCAAGGTCACTGCTGAACTTGGACGCGATACGAATGATGACTACTCGTGGAATGTTTAACGCGTTTTACGCGAAGCTAAGCACTGGGGTAACCCAACAAGTTCAATTTGCAAAAGGTTCTTTAAATTATTCAATTTAGAATAAAGTGCTCGCTTGAATACGTTAGTAATAAAATTAGTCGCACAAAAAGCTGTTAAATAAAGATGATGTTGACATACCATCATGCTTTAATCCCCACGGGGTTTACTGATCTACACATACAGTTTGTTCGTTTTAGATATATTAGGAAGTGATTCCATTGCTAGGCAGAAATCTACAGTAATTAAAATATCTTCATAGAAAAACTCGATAACACTAGTTCATCTGGGACTCAAAATCAACACTTAGCGCTTGCGCAGTTGCGCTTAAGTTTACTAGAATTATAAGGCGATTGACGTTTCCATTTTGTTATTCCAACCCCATTTCAAACACTTCCGAAAGGTCTTAGTTATGTTTTAAACGCAATAAAGAAGAACACCGAGTAAATTTACACAATTTATACAAAATTTATTACGATAAAAGACTTACCTCTTTTTGTAACCATAAAAAACCACCATGTGTATAAATTGTCGCCATTCTCGCAATCTCACGTCCCGCAAGACAAGTTAGCGCCATTTTAGTAAGAATTTATATAAAACCGAACGAAAGCCGAGTGAAGCGTACAAGAATTACGTTCGTTGACTCTCGGCGTGCCCCGTATTCCGTTTGATAAATCGCTTTGCATAATATACTAATATTATTTATTTCAGTGCCTCCGCTTCGAGGCTAATAACGTTACATTCCTTTGAGCGCTTTTTAACTTTCTCGCATTTATGTACATTGTGTTTTGATGTGAACTTGTCGGTCGTGCTGCCATTTTGTGCAGTTATAATTTATTTTTATAAATAGGTGGAGGTTCTATGTTTGTTTTTGTATGTATATTCACCGATATCTTTGTTAGGTACTTTTAAACCGAGTTAATTGTCATATTTCATATCAAGTCGATCCTATGTAATAACAAATTTAAAATATTTTGAAGCATATTTAGGGGATCTTTTTGAAGTCCGTTTTATTTTTAAACTTTGTAATTATTACATATCCCAACAAACGACCATAAAATAAATGTTCGTACAGTCAACATTATAGATTTTAGTGTGTTTCTTTTCGTTGATATTTTGTTTCATTGACAAGTTACATCGCAACTACAAAATAAACAACTTACGTAATAAAAAACTGATACAAATTGGTAGAACCTTTTTCAAACATTGACAACGGACGAACGCAATACAGACAAAGAAAAGTGAACTAATCATAAATAGTATCATCCAAGTAGGTCGCTCGATATTGTACCGATCATTTCTAAGCCTTGACATGGTGGTACCATACTTAATGTTACAGAGATTAATATGCATTTTTATTTTCATATTTACTTATTGGCCTAGGAAACCTAAATGCTTTATGTTCGTAGTTCAAAGTCAAAATCTCATTTCTTCAAAGTGGGCTAAATTAAATTGGCTCTTTTTGAACGCTTACAATAACGACAGCCCCCAAAAACGCCCGACCTTTGCCGCTTCCTAGTGCCTTTGCTTTGTTCAATTCCCAGATCCCAAATTAGGATTTTCTATGATATTGTCAGTGGTTTACTCAGTTTGTTTGAGGCTATAGAAACAATGACGTATATTTTTTGCTATCCTTTTGGGATTGCACCTGTTATGCTATGTATGTTATGCTATGCATGTGTTCCTATTGGTAATGTGTAATTAATTAAACGCATCAACACAGGACTAACAAATGTCAAAGGTCACCTTGTTTACGATATCATTATTTATTGCCGCATGAAATATTTATCTGAACGCAAAGGAAATCCATACACTGCATGAAAGATGACAAGGTTGTGAAGGAAGCGTTGTTTTTAAGTCTGTTGGTATACAATACATAGCAGATCGATTTTTTGGGAATTTAGAATATTTTGTACTAAATTAGATACTTACCTACATACATATAAATAATCATATTGTATGTGTTATTTATAAAAAAGAAAGACCAGACAGGCGTATGGAACATAAAGGCATTCGGGCGCTGATTAATCCAACTGTAATTATATATGTAAAAAAATGCACCCTAACGCTAGCTAGATATCCTCTTGTAACTAAGTTTATCTGCTGTATCGTATCGTAGTTGCGTTTGTAAACAAATTCTCACAAGCACATCACTAATCACCTTGACCTTTCGGGTCAATAGGCCCTACGTATCTAACACGCGATCTCAAACGTAGAAGCTGATATATCAGCCACTCTTTCAAATGTGCCGTCTGAATTGATCCATAGGGGTGTCACTGTTTAGAAATTCTGCACTGCAGTACCATTGACGTTCAAAAAGTACTACTTTTCACAAAACACACTTCTGACTAAAGACCTGAAGAAGCAAACCCTCCTCAATCTGATAATTGAGTATGAATAACTCTAGGTAATTTTAGAAATAAAAGGGTTGGTATAAATGATAATAAACAAACCACAAATGCTGTTAGTATCTGGATGGAATAAGAAAAACATAATTTACATACTCTGCAAGCAGTTCAATTAATATCTTTTCAGGGAAATAATCGGCAAATATTTACATATGCATCAACAGCAAGTGTATGTGTTTCCGTTTATATCAAAAGCTAAGAAGTAAACGGAAAATCGATGAAACCGACGTCAAATCAGGCTTTTCAGGAAACAGCCCAGAATGGTAAGCAACGTACTGGAAATGACTGAATTCAATTGAGTTTAGAAAGCCTTATTTCATCCTTCCATCTATTGAGTTATTAATAATTTTATTATATAAAATAGAGGTCGAAGCCAGTTGTTGCTGAGTTTTGATCACAAAACATATACCTACTTTTATTCTTATTGTGTTGATAGACAATTGTCAGAATTGTAGGTGCTTTTGATAAAGCACCTACAATTCTGACAAACTGAGGAAAAAATATCCAAAATGAATGTGAAGGAAAAGTTAACAATTAATTAATTCTCTTAATCTCATCTTAACTATGATATGAAATAATAACAAACTAATAGTTTACACACAAATGGCAAGTCTAAAGTCTTACACATACTAATTAATAATAAGGGTTAGGTAAAGGTAAACGTCTCGAACATGTAGCTATGTACCATCGCCTCCGGGGCTGTCACGCCAAGTAATATTAATTTATGTGCGTTTACTAAATTTTGTAATAATACATTTTATACATAATTATTGTTAAGATTGCCAACGTTATTTATTACACAGTAATTTAGGTGTTAGGTAATATTTTGACTGTTATAATGGAGTATGAGAAATGGGGCTTGACTTGGTAATATTCCCTATATTACCAAGTATGAACAGTGAGGCGCTGACATAGTTTTAGGTAAAGTTAGCCAAGTGCAAGTCGGGTAATGTAACTGTGTGTTAGGTTTACTGAATGGTAGAATGTGAAACATTTATAACTAAAACTGGAGAAGGATTAGTTAGAGGAGTACTGACATACAGACCCACAGATCATTATGTAATTCGGGCACAAATCCAAACTAGCCGTTACTATTAAAAATTTATAGAATTCTCATGACGCTCTGTAGTCATGCTTGTGACTAGAGATACTTGAGAATTAGGGGAACATTTAAAGAGTTGTATTTAACAAGCTTTTCGGCTTCAAAAGCGGACTTCAGTAGTTACTTAGTACTCTTAACTCTCTTAGAGTTCACTCTTAAGAAATCTTACCAGATAATTCACTAAAGTTTCTGGTTTAAGTGAATAGTTTTACTTACTCAAGTTTTTAATATCTGTTTTCCCCTTTAAAAATAAGCATCAAGTTAGGAACTGGGTTTGTGATCAATAAATACTATATTGTGATGTATACGTGTTATGTGTAATTTTGAATTGTTTATGCTTTTGATACTGCATAACGCCCACACAAACACTTACATGCGAGCGTAGGCGAGATAGCACGAATTACATCTCATTTGCATGCATGTAACTTACGACACAGATGGCGCCGGTGTAGTTCTGTGGGTCTAGAAAAGGTTTTTACAACTTAGTCCAGGCTACTATCGCTTCTTTCAAGACCGTAAGCTTCTCTGTTCTTGAAACTTAGTTGCTTATCGAAGATCTTGAGTACCTACCTTATTTGGAGCAGTGTATTTGATCTCGAGATTTTTTTAATTATGTCTGTATTGCTAACTTAGACGGTCAAGGAATTGGCTATAGAATCCACTTAATCAGCAACGGTGCTTCGAAAACTGCAGTTAGATGTGCTCCACATTTCTGTAAGCTCCAAAAAGGTTTACGGGATTTCATAATAACTTTATGTATTCAGAATATTATAGTAAATTAATGAAGGCACTGTATGATTAAGCAATGATTTCTAAATTTTCATGTCTGATTGTATAACTGCGCTACGCCCACTTAAACGCGTGGGTTTGCCCACAAATTACTAATTGAGATAACGACAGAACGACATGATAAAGTTGATAATTACGATGTTGTATGAAGGATGGGATCTTTAGGACAAGTTATTACTGTCCGGAATTACGTATGACCTCTTTCTGAAGTGTTCTTACATGTGAGGAAAAAAGGACCATTAGTAGTTATCAGAAACATAGAAACTGTGGAGTAGCCAGTCGTAAGATCGATATGAGAGTGGACATAAACTACATAACGCCACGCCCCCTTATCCCTGCAGAACACTTTTGCTTTGTCTATATAATCATTCATATATTCATATAAATATCTTGGTTGCAAATATTAGGTATCACACCTTTTGGAAGTGCTTCATAAATTAAACCTTTAAACTAGATCACAATAATGTTATTACAATATTATTTAGCGCCAGAATATCTTTAATAGCGATAATAAATACTCCCCAGATGAACTCACTAGCAGAATTCCAGAAGTTTATATCCCAGGGTTAATTCACATGATAGCTTTTCCACTAAACGGCTTCTCGGAAGCTGTTATAGATGAAGAGATTGCAGTATGACGTAGCTCGGATTATCTATTGTCGTGATCTAGTGCTATCTTGAATCCCTGAATGCAGCTAAACGATCGTTTAGATTCAATGAATAGGGGTCCTATCCGTAATATACTATACATACTTAATATTATAAATTTGAAAGTGTGTCTGTCTGTCTTATACTTTTCCACGCTTAAATCGCTTAATCGATTTAGATGAAATTTGGTACAGAGACATTTTGACATAGGTTAGTTTTTGTCCCGGAAATCATGACTTAAAAAGGCGAAAAGGGGGTGGATAAATTATATATTCTATAATTTCTTAAAAGAAAAGTAAAGGTAAAAATAAATAAACAGATTGAGTGTTTTACTAATTCTACGCAGACGAAGTCGCAGGCAAAAACTAGTTGATAACAATATAAGTGTCTTCATTAAAGTAAACATAATATGTAAAATTATTACAGCTGTTGAAATATAAGTCCTATGCATAAGTAGGTTAGTAGCGAATTTTGCATACGCAAAGTGCTGCATGGACTGGACTGGACAGATTTTAGTCTCTTTATTTGTAGAATTTAAATTGAGTGCGATTTTTGCTTCTGGTTCTTTTATTTTATTTATTTATTTATTTATTTATTTTATTTTAAAGAAGGCTTACAGACGAATAACATAACATTATATAAACAATATAATATTAACAAATAGCTAATTACAAGCCTCCACCTATAGTTAAAGAAATTATCGATATGAAAAAGAAATAAGTGGGTACATACGAGTTATATAAGATTTAAGTTTGATTGAAAAATAACTGTGCTAATAGTCGTCTTACAGTCGCTACACTGGTGCAGAACAAGTCTACATTTAGTTCCCTAGGTAGTCTATTAAAGCTAAGTGCACTTCTTAATGAAAAGGCATTACGCCTATAATTAGTTAATGCGAAAGGTACATTTAATAATGGCCGTTGCCGAAATCCTATCAAATTCGTGCGTAATGATAAATTAGAAACGAGTTCAGGACAATCAACGTGACCATTTGCTATGCCCAAAAGTAGACTTATATCGCTTATATTACGTCTCATCTCCAGAGGGAGGAAATGGTACCTTATGCAGCGTTGTTCATAGTCAACTGAGTATTGCTGTGCCTTATAATCTAGATAGCGGAGGAATTTTCTCTGGACACCCTCAATACGAGACCTGTAAGTCTGATATTGCGGGTTCCAAACTTGAGACGCGTATTCTAAATGGCTACGCACGAAGGAACAATACAAAATTTTTACTGGTTTAAGAGATCGGAAACAGGCCGTGGTGCGCAATATAAATCCCAAAGCTTTAGATGCCTTTGTCACTATGTTATCTATGTGTTGGTCAAAAAGGAGCTTGCTGTCTACGATTACTCCTAAATCCCTAATGTTATTCTGCCTGCTTATTAGTTGATTGTTTATGGTGTAACCAAAATTTAATATTGAAGTACGCCGTGAAAATGTTACGAGGAAGCATTTTGAGACATTTAATCGGAGCTTGTTACGGTGGCAGTATATCTCAAGCCTATGTAGGTCCTCTTGTAATTGATATGCATCAGACATGTCTCGCACAACTTTGTGGATTTTCATATCGTCAGCATATAGTAAAATGTATGAGTGATGGAAGCACTGTTTGACATCTGCAATAAACAAAATGAATAACAGGGGCCCTAGAATTGAGCCTTGCGGCACGCCAGAAGGGACAGAACTCCAACCGGAGGTGTAACCTTGAAGTGCAATAGCTTGTGTTCTGTTCTCTATATAGGAGGAAAACCATCGGTACAAGTCTCCGTATATTCCGGCCATCAAAAGCTTCCTCAGCAACATGCAATGGTCAATACGGTCAAAACATTTACTATAATCGGTATACACTACGTCAACTTGTCGCTGTGCCATACCGCTTGTGATGAATTCATGTGATAGGAGTAGGTTAGACGTGGTTGAGCGGTTCCTAACAAACCCGTGCTGTTCATCGCCAAGAATCGACTTGTAAGTAGCGTAGACATCGGTGTAAACTATGCGCTCTAGAATTTTAGAAAAAAGGCAAATTTTGGATATGGGGCGGTAGTTTTCGATATTGGCTTTGTCGCCTTTCTTAAAGACAGGAGTAACAAAAGCAGATTTCCAAATTTTTGGAACTTCACCTTCAGAAAGGGAGCGCTTGAATAGGATAGAAATAGGTTTAACGAGACTATCAGCACAGGTCACAATGAATATTGGGGGTATTATATCTGGTCCACCTGCTTTGGTGAGGTCCAATGATTTGAGAAGCTTCAATATACGTGAGTGGGTTATATCAACCGTGCTAATAGACATTGCAGTATTACCACATTGTTCATTAGAAGTCTGCTCGCTATCAGCTGTCGATTCTGGTTCCAAGAAGGTGGACTGGAAATAACTTGCAAATAGGTTGCTAATATCTTCACCTGTATTCACAGATGTTTCACGGTAGAACATTACATTCGGAAACGAGCCAGCTTTACGCTTGCTTTTTACAAATGTCCAGAAAGATTTTGGATTTTTTACAATAGAGGCCTCAATATTTTCCATATAATTTTTATAACAAGTTTTTTCTAACTCTATGAGTTTAGTGCGCAGTAATGTGAACGAGTGATAGTCTGATAAGTTACAATATCGTTTATATTTTTTATGGTACTTATGTTTTTCTTTAATAATTTTAATTAGTGATTGCGTATACCAGGGAGGGTAAGAGGATTGTTTAATAGTTTTCACAGGAATGTATTTATCCCTAAGCTCGTATAGTTTACTATAGAATTCAGTAACGGCATCCTCTAAGTTCATTGACTGTAATAATTGGGGCCAATTAATAAGATCAAGTTCAGATTTAATAGCATCATAATTGCCCTTTGAAAAGATATAACGTTGTTTACGTTTGTCGACGAGTTTTTGAATTTCATAAAATTTCGTCTCAATAATTAATGGTTTGTGATGCAAATCAATGGGAAAAGCTAGTGGTTCCATACATTCTGTGACACTGACAGTGTCGTTACAAAATACAAGATCAAGCAATCTGAAGTTAATGTTCCGCTCACTGTTATACTGTGACATGTTAAATGTTTGAACTACATCAAAGAATTCAAGGACATGTTGAGAGGAGATATTTTGCGGGATTAACTCACCATTAGTTACCGTTTCAGCATTACACCACTCAACGTCATTTCCAAAATTAAAATCACCCACAACTAAAAATTTATCGATAGGATGAGTTAAAATTAAGTTGTTTAGATTATCCGTGAAGTTATGTAACTGAACACTGTAAGAATTACCTATATTCTCCTTGCAAAGGTAAAGCGCGCATATATGCAAGTTGTAACTAACCTGTGGTTTTGACCTTTTAAGGATTACGGATAGCCAAATATCCTCAGCAGAGCTCCGCCAATCCAACCTCTCCACTATTGTAAGTTCATGTTTTACAGCTATCAGAACACCTCCTCCACGTTTCTGACCTGTCCGGGAGTAGTCGCGATCGCGTCTCCAAACTAGATATCGCCCATCAAACAATTCACTGTTGTTAAAACTATCATCAAGCCACGTTTCCGTAAATATAACGATATCGTAGGAGCTAAGACACACACCGCGCAACACAATATTCGTTTTAGTACGCAATCCACGCACGTTTTGATAATAAATTTTAAGCGTAGCCATAATTACGATAAACTATAATCAGATGAATTATTAATAATACATAACAATAGGTCAAACTAATGTCAAATACTACTGAAGAAACCAAGTACAAGTTATTACCGCAACTATTATAATATTTAAAGCAGGTAGTGGGCAAATAGAATAATAGACACAGCAAAACACAGTGATAATTTGAAGCAACATTATAAAAAAAGGTGTTATAAAAGGAAACAATGAGCGATGACCAGTTCAGAGATAAGAGCATCTCGGAGTAAAAAGTCACAAATGGAGACCGTCCACAACGGAAAATGAACCTTATTTTATAACATATATGGTTTAAATTAGTATAATAAGAAGTGACATAGCAAAAATAATATTGAGTAAACTTACTTGAGCATACCGTGTAACGACACAAAACTAATAGGAAAACGCAACTAGCACTCGTATGACTGAGATTCTCAAACATCTTTGTTAAAAGTTTAAAAAACACAAACTTATAAATTAATATTATGATAGCAGTTGTAAGAAGTATCATACGTAAGTAATTCAAATAATTTTCTGAAGATCTTTCTCTGATTTGACGACCAGCGTTGGAGATGTATCGTTTTTTTTTGCGTGTATCTTCGCGTGTTTGACCCAAACATATTGAAAATTCATTTCCGCAGAGGTTTTTTTAGTTTTTGACAACAACATCTTATTTTTAATAGTTAAGTGATCGTTTATAAAGATTTTCTGTCTGCCACTTAAACCAATTTTATCTGGCGTCAGGGGTGAGATCTTTAATTCATGCCTAGCAGCTGCAATAAGATCTTCTTTCACGTATCGTTGGCAAAAACAGACTATTATAGGCTTTATGCGATCTTTTCCGCTTGTCGGTACTCGGGTGATGAAGTTTATTTGATTTTTAGATATAGGGTAATTGACTTTGGCGCTGATTTTGGCTATCACTTCGAACAGGTTTTCACTGCTTGTCTGAGGGACTCCCTTCACTTCAATGTTGTTCATTCGCGACCATTGATCTTTGCTGTTATTGTCTTCTTCTAACTTATCTAGACGGGTATGAAGTTGTTCGACCTGGTCTTGGACCTTCTCAACCTTCACGATACGTAGCTCCATATCATTAAGTTTTCCGGTGAATTCCTTCATAACTTCGTTGTACTGGTCAGTAAGAGAAGTCTTGAACTTGTCAAATTCATTCCTCAATGCAACGATATCTTCCTTCATATTCTCCAATATGGAAAACTTCAAGGACAACGCTCGAATTTCCTGTAGGACTACTGATTCCGCTTCAGGAGTGGGTGATATTGGCAAGATGGGTATGGTGTTACCTGCCTGTCTGCATTTACTGCAACGCCATATTAATTTACGATCCCCAAGCTTTTGGTAGCCGTTTTCAGTGACGCCCCCACAATGAAAATGCATCATGAGGTTACATGATTTACAATGTGCACCGTCCGATAACGAGTCACTGCAGACACCGCACTTGTATGTATCCATCTCTAGTATTAGAGTTATTACCAAATAATACGACGGAAAAAGAAAAATGTTGAGAAATAGTGGATTCTTATTTAAATCGATGTGAATTTTTACAAAAAACACGGCCGTATGTACCGAGGTCAACGACCTAATGATTTATTTGAATATATGAATTATACCCATAGTCTGTCTATTCTTCTATTGGTTATACAAACCTGATAGTGTTTTATGTATTTTTTTTCATTATTTGTTATTTATTCTCAAAGTAAAGTAAAATTTATGGACGATAATATGATATTATCAACGAATATCGTAGCTAGACACGAGGTAATTCGTCGTGTCGTAGAAATGAGGGCGTGGACGCCGTAAAATTGTAAAAAAGTAACATCGACAGTCAGTCATCATTCCTATTTGAAATCAGAAAATAAAATCTCTTTGAATATCGTAAGATTCCGTCAGGAAATGATGGCGTAGAGGTACCAGATTCTGTGTTCGTCCTATATTCCTAACATGTTCGTGTAGGTAGCTTGTAAAACTAGAACGTGCCTACATTGTCCTGATACGTTTTGCAGACAGTTTGGCTTGCAGCCACCGAACTTGTCGTACACTATCGTAAACTTGACTGTCACTTCGAATTTTCGAGGAATTTTTGAGGTCGATCGGTGTGTGGAAAACTTTAAGGATAATATCTTTTTATGGTATAGGTTTTAGATGGAAATTGGTACGAAACAGTGCCATATGTGACCTAAAAGATAGTTACTGAGTTTGCCAACTGGGAGTGTGTACCAGGTCCATTCGCTCATCACAATAAGTCCCTACTACTGCAAGCATTAGCTACCATCCAGATCATCGTCGAGACAAAGAAACCAGCCCAGGGGAATGTTTTATAATGTCAGAACCCGAAGTGAAATTAAAGATGAAATTAATGTATTTATTATTTTGTTTTTTCCAGGAGTAGGAAAAATAATAATAGGCATTATGAAAGACGCGTAGACCGTTCTTCGATTGTTATTGGACCTATTACGTCAAGTCACATCTAAACCAGCGCACGTGTGATTTCATTGTGGTTTGTCTCCTATATTAGCTTATGGTAGTATAGACAGACACCTTTGCACATGTTCGCGTGTAGTTTGCGTGCAAGTAATAATGTTATTTCGCGGTAACGGCAGTGCGAATTACACGCGCGCATTAGTTGTGTCGCGTACTCGTCCATAGGTATACGAAGTGTGTAGTGTGCAGTTGGGGATGAAATAAATATGTAAATATTTCTGGACATTGTGACACAGCGCCATATAGTTCCGAGCTAAGCAACGAAGCTTGTGTTACGGATACTAGTTGGTTGATATACTACATATATACTTTTTTGTTGTTGTAAATACATACATATTATACATAGATACATCCATGACTCGGATACAAATGTTTATGCTCATCACACAAACATTTACCCTACCGGGATTCGAACCCGGAACTAGAACCCATAGCACTGAAGGCAGTGTTAACTACTGCTGGACTAATTGGGTCGTCAATGTCTTTACCTTTTTTATACTTAGTATAGGTAGCGTTAATACTTTTTCGAGCATCAAAACACTTTAATCAATACGAGTGGTCCAAACATAAAAAAATCTTTCAAATTTTTGCTATCAAGACCTCGTCATATATACTAAACATAAGTAAAAGATCTTTATTTGACAAACAAAGGAAGAAAAGGTACTATAACTGTTTTTTCTTTGTCTATCTATATATAGATGCTCATTATCGAATTAAGACCATATAACGAGGTCACAGTCAAGTGGACCATTTATATACTTCTTTTAATGATCTGTAATTTATTAAAAAGCTCCTGTTTAAAAAGTTTCTTTGTAAGAATTCCCAAATTATGTAATTACTTTCTTATGCTCCTGAATATTTTATATTAAATGAATACTGCGCTATTTTTAGCCTTTGTATAATTGCTAAATACTCTGGTACTAGACTTAAATCTAAAGGACAGTGAATCCTTTCGCCCTGTAATTTCTCGCCATCACAACATATGATCTCACACTCGCGCAATTTGTTTAAAAAGGGGTTGATATTTTTACGACAGATCCCTCTTTCACTCACTAAACTTTAAATCGCGGATACTACTTGTACTATGAAACTGAAGTTTGGCAGTTGTGGATACGTCACCTACTAACGGATAGAAATTTGAACTTTAACGAAAGAGTGCATAGTTATAAGACCTTTACAAAATGGGCATTACCCATTAATTAAGCTGAAATATAACAAGGAGAAATGTAAATTTAAGGAAGGCAATAGGGGGTAGAGGCCGTGCAAAGCCGCAGGCGACATTTAGTTATATTATATACAGATGTATATATAGATGACACAGCAATGTATGCATATGTAAACACATGTAAATCTCTGAAGCAGTGCGGTGACGTAGTGAAGCCCCGCGAGACAGAAGCCCAATCGCTGCTGTTGCGTCGCCGCGATTATAATAATATATTCATCTGCTTGATGCAGCAAAGGAGGATCCAGAATAATACCACATATTATCAGCATTATTAGGGAGTTATTTATACTGAGGAACAGAGGCCATAAATTATTGTATTTTTTTGTTTTACCCCAAGGGTAGAATACAAGCTTACGGCCTTCGTGATAGTAAGCGGTTTACGTAGCCTATGGATGAACGCAACACCAGTGGTGTCACTCGTGTGTATACTTATGGTGTAGGCGGAATATTAAATGATTCCGAGCTATATTCGAAGACCTAAATGACAGTAGGTAATACTGCAGGAGCTTCGTAAATATCCTGCTCCGAAATGGCACCGTATATCGCTTTAATATCTTTCTAGTGGAACATAAAACCGTTTGCGAGATCGAAATTAATAAAACTGACCCTCAAGACTAAAACCCAAAAATAAATAATTCAAGCCTAGTGACGTCCTAAGGTAAATGCAATAACCACCATGAATTGCCAGCAACTAAATATAAAACGCACACGAACGACTCCCAACCTTCTGACTTTACAATTAAAGTACACATTTCCACGAATTCCACAATTGTATAAGACGTTTCGCTCTTCGGTCGAAAATATAGGGCGGTGGGTACTCCACCCCATCTATAGAGTACTTCCGTTAGTCGTATTCCGAATGCCGCTGTAGACGCACGTCGGTGACGTCACAGATTATGGTGTTTTCATAGTATTTGTGTTTGTGACATGGCTAGGAAACGGGTAAGGAGTGGTTTAACGTAATTTAATAATACGCTAGATTTTTTCTCACGTTTTAAATGATTTTTTGTGAAGTTTGGGATGGTTGCGCCCCGTTTTGTGTCTCATTTATTATCATTTATTTATTAAATTGTGATCATATTCATCTGTAATGGCGAGTATTGTGTTATCCATGTTCCTATTCATATTGAAATTCGGCCACAAAAGTGTATGTATTTTTTTTTAGGTCAGGACCTATATTTCGTAACAATGTTTTCCCGAAAATATCTTCTTTTGTGATCAGATAAAATTCTATTATTTAAGTAAAATGAGGTTTAATTTGGGAATCGTTGAACATATAGAATTTACACATATTTTGTCCACAGCCTCAAGTACGTATTTTTCTTTAATAATGATTAAACGTTTGAGGACATGGATTAACGAATCTATTAACATACTTATAAGTCGATTTTTTTGTTAAGTGCTGTTAATGTAAACGTTGATTCTAAATCTCATTACCACAGATGAAACATTAAACACTTGTAATCGATTGTTGGCTACTCCATTTGATGCTGTGTTTACACTTCGTGCTATACTGGGCTCTGTACTTGCCACTCTACTATTAAGCATTTAGCTAGCCTTAATTAAACGTTCATCTCGCAGTATTAGACCTCTAAATCAAAATTAATTATATACTGTAATTATACTCCGTAATACGCTTACTATGAAGAATAAGAATGATGAATAAAGACAATAAGACACCATGTAGTACTAAAATATATTAATATGTCTTTATAATTTATGAAAAGAGATAATACTTATAAAAGATGTTTATGATTTAAGTACAGTTCAGACGTACGGTATTTTCATTAAAACAAATCGTTACTAGTTATGAAAAATTTAAACAACAATTCCAAACTCTCAATCCAATATCGGATCGTTCGTTCGAGCTGTAAATAAAAGCGAGTGAGTTCAGATAATAGGGAAGCGTTGTGTCGAAATTGTGCGTTTTACAACACAACAATAAATATTACAACTTGATAGTCTACAAAATACGCTAGATTTTATTTGCGACATCTATCCTAACGTGAATACCGGCTAGATAACTGTGTCATACTTTGCTATCTGAATGATATGCTTTTTGTGGAAATAAATACATATTCTTCCTTTTACTCTGAAATAAAACTATATTCTTTTTCTTACTACCAATAACTTAATTAACAGAAATTTAGGATGGCTTAGTAATTATAACATCAAGACAACCTCAGTTTGCCCATGACTATGGATGCTGTACAGGATTAGAAACGTAGGCATAAAAAATTTCAAAATACCGCGATAAAATCCGCATAATCTTATCTATCAAAATCTTATTATTATTCTCTGTGTACGTCTGATTCGTATTACTTGCACGCTACTTGCCCAATTAACTCTCCCCTTCTTAAGCTTCTATTGTTACTATCCCTTCATGCAAGTTTTCAATAATAATAGTAAAGCATTTCTTCGATTCGAAGGGGAGTTTCTGAAGTTAATATCATGTTTAATGGATGTGTATTCAAATGGATTCACCGAGTATTTAATCGATTCCAATATTTTTAATGTGTATGTTTGTCTAATCACCTAGCAACTGACTGTATATTTGAATTGATTATAATAATCTATTTGGGTTAGATTATATTTATCATCCGGAGTAAATTTGTTATTGTTTAATGTTGATTCCATTGTACTTGCAACTTACTCTTTTAATACTTGTACGCGATTGAACGCAGCTTACGTTTTATGAATGCACATTTTACTGAAACACATAATATGTTCCTTTATTACGAAATATATAAAAAGAAACGAAATCAAATTATTTAAATTAAATGTCAAGGCAATCTATACAAATGTTGAGTTGGTTCGTATAAGCTTCAAAAACCCAAAAGTTCTGTATTGTATTTATCTTTTGCCACAATGTGCCACAGCGAGGCTAGGCAGAGTAGAACATTATAAAATTTACAAATAAGGTGTAATTAGTACTCAGACAGAAAAAAATCGGTTTAAAATATCTTATTGACACCACATACCTATAAATAAACTCAGTCGTCTAGTGTTCACGCAAGCCCTTGTTGTCCAAGTTGTTGCATACATTAGTTCACCCCCTAACATATTAGTGTATAACACCGACCCGTATTTACCCGTACAATTGCTGATGACGTAGGTCTGTTGTACAGGGGTCATATGGCTATTTTATGCTAATGGATAATTTCTAGTAGGTAGGACAGTTCACAGTGTTGTATTGTACGAATGAAATAGACGTACATAAGTAATTATGTGAAAATAAGTGGTACGTTTTATTTAAGTGAACCAAAGCTAGTAAATAAATCAATAAATTGATTTCTATTGTTTATTGGGGAAAACCTAAGATATTTAATTTAATTAATTAATTACAGCCATTTGGAATGTATGGAAAACGGAAGCCGCCATTTTTTTATTAGAAACTTGAAATGTTCCGAACAAGCCTTGTTTATCAAGAGTGTTCTCATATTTATAATACTTACTCAAACGAAAAGGCATTGATTACAATTTACAACGTAGCGAATATTATTTTGATTAAATAGAAACAAATGGGTAGTATAACTGATACGACACATTTCTTTATATTTAATCAAAATAATATTCGTTTCTACGTCCATAAAAAATAACTCAAGCCTTCGTTATTAAGCTGTGCTTAAATTTAAGCCTTCATTCCGCAGATTTACGAGGCAGGCCCGTTTTTACTGAGTTTTATCTGTATCGCTTCACATTCCGCCTCCATCGGGCACGCTGTGCTAATCCACTATGATTTTTTCCATTCCGCTACTGCTTGGGGATCTTGAAACTCGGAATGCAATCTCGATACGATTCGCGAATGTAATCTTGTGTAAGGCTAGGCATGTTAGTCAGCGGGATTAATAGGAAGCGGGTTGAAATAATGACAACACGATACTAATTTTTTCTCCTGATTAGTTTGGTGACTGTTTTGTTGATGTTTATTTTTATAAGACAGGAAAACTGTCAGCGTATATGGCCCTCATAGATAATTCCTCGCCGAAGTATGTCGGATAATAAACGACACCTGCCTACCCCTACCCTATAGTCAAGGACATGAGACTCATATCCTCGATCGGCTGCGGTCCAGTTTCACCACTGGGCTTCGATAAGTCCACTATTGCCTACAAAATCGCTCGATATAAGACCTAGCTTTACAGGATGCAGATCGAACAGAATAATAAAACCAACAACAGCAATGATTTGCAGCGAGAATATAATTCGCGACTACTGAAAATATCTTATAATATTTTATGCTTTTAATAGTACCAATATTGTTGTTCTAAAGACAACTATGAACATGGAATACTGAACAATCCTCTCCTATGATTCGAAAAATCACTTTTACAATCAATACTATCATCTTCGATATCTCTCCAGTATGTGGGCTTTCAGTCTAAATATTATTAGTATTTTATACTAACTTAAAGCATCCGCAATAAACACAATAAACTTCTGGTCAGACTTCTCACCTTTCTGACTGACTAACACTAACTATATATCACTTATATTCGTGTGACAACTGGGACCGAACGCTTAATGTCGTATAAAGCCCCATTACCGGTTGCGATAATAAATCTACAAGTATTGATATATAACTTAGTAGCGTTGCACTGACCTATGAACTTTGCTAAGGTGCCTTCTGACCCCTTTCGTGTTCACAACTTCTTGAATATAAATGAAACCACGACACAGTTTACCTATATGAATATTTAGATGCACTTGTAATATAGATAGATACTATTCTTTATTTGTACACCAATGAGTTAACAATATGGAATACCTATACAGAGAATAAAAAAGTACAATTGGAGGTCTTATCGCTAGAAGCTATTTCTTCCAATATAGCATAGGTAGAGGTGTAGGATCAGAGAACCATATGATGTGCTCAAATAAATGTATCATGAGTCTCATGAGGATCAGACGGCAAGGATAGGCACGTGTAGGTTATAGTCGTTACGAGTACGTGTCTCAGACGGCAGATGATATAAATATGTACGGAAGATACGCGTCTATAATAAACAACACTAAGTACCATTATTGTTTGTACAACCTACTTGTCGTATTTCTAAAATCGTTCGTGTTGCACGGTGCATGCAGACTATCGATCGACCTGACTCCACCACTATCGTACCACGTAAATACGTCACTAACACATATACTTAAAACCGCCAACTACACGGAATTTCCGATTCTAAATTGTTGTCTCTAAAGTTGCATATAGCTTGGAAAACGAGCCAATTTGGCAATGTTTGAAATCTGCAATAGTTTCATTATAAGGATATTGTTAGGCTTGCTACTCCTAGCCACCCTTTTATATGTATTATGAGATAGAAGATCTGTGTTTGTATTTGTAGAAACTTGTTCTTCTAAAAAAGTTTGATCGTTTTGTTTGATTAGAGTTCGTTGAAAACTTTCATTATATATTTTCAAATGAAACAAATAAATAAAATTTGTTTCTAATAAAGTTATAATATTATGTTCATAAATTATTATCGCGTTGTATTTTTTTCTAATATTTAAGTTTTAGAAAAACCAATAAGAACTAGCTTAATTAGAAGGCTTTTCAAAATATATTGTCCAATTTCAGACGATTAAAAATTTATTGTAATACGAATCTATTAGTATGCCTAGCTACGACTGTAATAGAATTACTTTAAAATGGAAAGTTATGAATATAGAACCCACTATTTTATTAATTGATAGTTATTGGATTGTAAAATCCACTCTAACTCCAATCAAAGTTAGTTTGAACAACTTTTAACCAAAATCAAGGACGTTTATGAATATTTCACAAGCGAGCAGGCATTTGAAAGTTTATGGAGCAAATGGCAACAGCAATTTATAAAGTTTTAGGCCTGTACGTGAATTCTCTGTAGTAATAAAGTGTCCTCATTGTCATCGTAGATGTGAGCATTAGCGGGACATGAGTTTATCCTTAAGCACGCCATTTTGCCTGCATCCAGGAGCTTCAAGCTACGTTGTGTGGTTCCATTCCATCCGGCAAAGAGAGATGGTGAGATGACCATAAATATTTCTGTATTCAGTACCTTCTCTATACCATAGATCCAAAGGAGACACTTAATAAAAGGTGGCAACATAGGACCTTGTTAGACTGTTGGTATGGGACGAAGAAGTTATAACCTTATGTTGTGTAAACCTCCATTAGTATTTTTTGTTGGACTATATCAGTTTGAGCAGCTGGTATGTACGAAACCTAAAAATGTAATGATAATAAATACCGATAAGATGTTGTTAAATCACTGCACTGCACACCTTCGGAGATACAGCTGTGATGGTATCTATATTAAGTTTATGTGACACAGGACATCGTTTCGAAGTAACGAACAGTATTGGAATATATTGTGAATGAGAACCTTGGTCAAAAACCTTTAAACCTTAGTTTCCAAGGATGTATTAAAGAATTGTCGTGACGTTTCTGAATAAAACCTCTTGCCGTGCCACACGGTCGTTTGGTATAAAAAAATCATTACTAAAATTAATGAAGACGGCTTCCATAACGAAGTAAAATTAATTTTGTATTCCAATATATATCGGTACCTTTATTTTGAATAACGAATGTGACATGATTGAATTTTTGATTGATTCAATCAACTTTTTGTCGGGGGGTGAATAATTTATGAAGGGTAAAGCTCTGTACTTTAGGATTCTATCGATTAATTGATGCTCGAGCGGAGTATTCCAATCGATAAAAAGGCGTAGGCTTTAGGCCCTAAGTATACATTATACAGTAGGTGAGAGTATGAGAAAATAGGCGGCCACAGCGTACGGACAATGGGTATTACTTGCACCTTCCCAACCTCGAAGAAAGGTCATTTGAGAAAACTTCGGTAGGTACCTCATTCCACAGCTTAACAGTTAGATTTGTGAAAATGTTTACTGTAATCGCTCAATAAATTTAATCATTATTTATATGTATTACGTTTATTTTGACTAATAAACGTAATACATATAAGGCAAAATATACATTCCTATTGTAAAAACAGTGACGTTCATAGTATTAATACACGGAATAAACATAAATTGTGTGCCCCCAGTCACCGTTTACATAAGGTACATAATTCGTTTGAGGGGGTTGGTATACGTATTTATAACAGAATACCTACTGATATCTTGGATCTACCGACTGACGTATTCAAAAGTAAAGTAAAAAATTGCCTTATTAAGAAGGCTTATTATAATTTGAGTGACTATTTTAGTGATAACAGTAGATGGTCGCCGGATTAGTCCAAGATAGCAGTCTACTTTGTAAAATGTAATTGTTGAGATGTGTAAGTGTGAGCGGGCACATACAGAGAAATGGAGGCCAAGAGTGTGTTAACATTATCATCGGTTGTTCTGTATTTATATATCTGTAGTTTTTATATCTCGGCTTGGTAAAATGGATTGGTATATGCTAGCTCACATAACCATAGGTAATGATTGCACTCTATATTGTATACTGATTATAGTATTGTATAGAATCACTTATTAAATAAACAGACAGAAATGTGTGCTGGGGAGTTTGTTGCGCCGCTTCTTCCCAGCAAAAACACTAGGAAGCGGTGAAGGGCGGGCGTTTTTGGGGGCTTTCTTTATTGTCGACGTTCAAAAAGAGCCATTTAAATTTGGCCTACTTTGAATAAATGATATTTTGACTTTGACTTGACTTAAAATTATCGTGTCTATATTTTCAATATAGAGTATTGCGTCGCACCGCATAGGTCTCGATTCTCCCTGCCTACCACAACATTAAATAACTAGAGGCAATATTTATTGCGTAAACACAGCAAATTATAAACACGAGCTCCACAAGCCGTGGGAAATAGCTATTCATATTATAAACAAACGATGGCCGATCATTTGATCATTATTTACGATAGTAGTGTGGTAGTGATACTAAAATTATGCGTATTTTCATAACTCGATGCAGTTGTTAAATCTATGATGCAGAAACTTCACACGACTTTTTTAATGTAAATGTTTTTGAATGTAGAAGCTTGTAACGTAACATCGGAAAGTATGGGAGACTGCCCCTTTGTCGAATTGTCATATACTTGGCGTTCTAATCACAAAACTTTTGCTGATGTATCGTAACGTCTATAGTCCTCTGTAGATATACTACCATTCGGCCCCTTGTCTGGACCGGGTCAAGGTTTAATTAACAGTCAACTTTATATCACAATCCTGCATGGGTGGCCTCCATGTGTTGTCCCAAAGGGAAATTTCATTGAATAGGTCAAAATCCGAATTTGAATATCATCCAAAAGCAGAGAACATGGCAATTTGAAAAATGGAGAACTTTATACAAACGAGACTTTCAACAATTTACCTGTATGTTTTTCCAATAGTATAGTTTAAGATTTAGGATATTGCGACCTTATACATTTTAATTATTATATGCATACTGTACACTCACGCCTTTTTTCGGGGTTAAGCAGAAACTACAGAACGGCGCGCGGCACGATCCCTGCATACCACTTTTAATTCTTACTCATAAATAAAAAAAATATTCTAAATTATGTTTAAGCCATCACTCCTGCCAAGTCTATAGCCGTACATAAAATGTGAGTGCTAGGTATAGCAATAGTGACTCACGAACACAATGAGTGAACTTAAGTGTGTAACCATGGACCTAGCTTTACGGTGTTTAATCACTTGAAGACCTCGCCAGGATGGGAGTCAAGGGCAGGCAGTTCTTGGTGAATAGTTTGTTGTATCATTTAGCTTCGTAGTTTTAGTGGTAGATGGTATAGTATTGTTTGTCGATGCACGTTCCTAATCCTTGTATGACAGGACTTAGGTGATATTTTCACCAGCTTCTTTAGAGCTGATGTGTTTTAGTACTTGGATGTGATGTTCAAGTGTCACAAGGTTCTATCCACTGGGACGCTTTTTAATAAACAAAATTTATCGGTTTGAAATTGTTGTCTGTACTCGTATGCTTCAAGTCACTAAAACTAACTAGACATTAGATTTGTTTGTCTTTATTCAGTAGTGACGTAGATTTTGTAGTTTTATAACAGTAGAGTAGTTTTTGCGTGTTTTTTGCATTTATTTTAATGTACTTGTTTTGTGTGTAATGGTAATCATTATTGTTAAAATACCTTTAACAGTGTCGTTTTTAATATTGCCTCTCTTAATTCTTTAGAAAGTTTATTTCTTGCTGCGTAGCCCAGAATTCGATGCATGCCTACAGCTTAACAAGACAGCGGAATACCTCGTAGCGTTTGTAATTTTGTGAGAAAATTACGAGCACAATTGTAGGAAATCGCAAATGGCAGGTATTTTAAATCAATGACCATTGTATAGTGCTACATACATAAGTGTACCTATATAGCACCAACTGTGCGAGCAAGATAGTGTTTGCAAGGTCGCGAGAATGGTTTCATAAAAATAGGGAGATATAAGAAAAAAATATAAAGAACCTCTTCTTTTTTGAAGTCCATTAAAATGGAATTCAGTATTCCAGACGTTGTATGTGATAATCAATGTATTTCAATAGCTATTTAAAACTAAATATACTTGAATATTTACTTTAAAATTACCAGATACTAATTTAATAACTTCAATAATTTATTGGAAGTCGTGTTAACGGCGAGTTCGCCCGAATAGTTCGCCTGGTGGTCGGTGGAGAACGCGGTGCAAACTTTCATAAAGTGGAGCGACCAATCTTGCGACGACTTGTTATGCGTGGTCCTAGTGACAGCGGGTTCACGTAACCAGAAAATAAATAAAGAAGACATTCACCTAAAAGTAATTCTTAATCTGCACTAGTAGCCTCAAGGATTTTGTGGCTAGTGTAGCGTCGTGGATTCAGTTCTCTAGTCAAGCAAACTACTTTTAAGTTTTTTAAACGCAGTTGGTTTTTTAACAACCTAGCTAGCTCTACACGGAAATAGTACCTTTCAAGGGATAAGACAGGATCATATGATATGTAAACAAACATAAGAATAATTATTTATACAATAATTAATACTCAGTCTTCTACATTATACATGCCTCAAGGAAACACTGGGTATAAATTCTCATTTGCATGTAAAGAACATTTTTTTATAATAAAAAGCTTAATTTTTAACATTAGAGAGATCTGTAGTCCTAGTAGACAAACTGATAAGATCGGCGTTTTGTTCCGCTGTCATCAATACCACACATATAATTTTCCTGTCAGGTGCACTTTAAATGTCAAACCTACACTCGTTTTCTCCCAGGAGCCGCTACCAGGTGGCACTTTTAACTTGTCCCCAATCTGTTCCTATCTGAACATTCCGTATATTTGCAGTGCTCTGGATAAAGTTTAGAATGTTCTTGTGTTTAGTCTTTATTAGATCAAGCAAGGTGTCTTGCTAGAAAACACAAACGGGAATTTGTTTTATTTCGAACGGACGTTAATTTAATTAAATTTTATGCGTCAAACAGTAAACGAGCTCTGTTTTGTTTTGTCTAGGAATGTACTGGCTGACTGACTTTTGGTGTTCTCCCAAATTGGTAGAGGCCTAGCTTTATTCATCATTAAACAGCCTTACTGATCATGAGACTCTCTCTCACTCTATTTCTATATCTCTCTCTGATGATGATCAGAACTCAGTCACAATTCAGTCTTTCCCTTGTTTCCACTTCGCTTCGCCCAACTCAACTTGCAAGTCCTAGATCCCTTTGCTCGACCATTGCAGAATGATTAATTGAATCGGCTTATGCTGTTTACTAACTTATTTTCCTATTGAAATTTTATTTTCCTATGTTCTTTGAAACATTAAAAGGTACACTCGGTTTTATAAGAATTCCTTTTCACCCGTAAAGGGTCGAGAATCTAAAAGGAAAGGAATTTTACCTTTTACCACAATATTTTTCGGTATACACGCGCCAAGTAAAGGCTTATTTACTGACGTCACTTTGTATTTTAGTATAGGATATTGTTTTACACATAAGCATCTATATATTACTGCCTCGTTGGTGTTGTGTATGTAAGTGCGACTGCTCATCAAGAGGTCTTGGTTTCGATTCTCAGGTCGAGGAAATGAGAATTTAATAGAGAAAACCCAATAAGGGTTTTCTCTATTAAATTCTCGGTAACTGCTCGGGAGTTTAGATTCGTTCCCGGTCCCGGGTCCCTATTATTCGGGCTTTTATAAACCAAAGATTTCAGTACAATTTCATTTTGGTTTTTAACTCTAGTTAATGATATTCTTCTGTTCAATATGTTACAATCTATTTGTGTTGAAGGTAAACTAGGTAGAATGTAAGTTCAATTGCTTTAACAAAACTAGTATCTTAAAACAATCCTTCTTATATTTTAATATATGCTGCATAACTTATATAAGTTTTAACCTGTGGGAAGAGTCTTTACGAAGCCATTAACCCTTGCCTTTTACCAAAAACGAAAACGTGGAGGGACGCAAAATTACCTGTCTCGCGAAGAATGCCTTTGTCAGTTCCTGTTTAGGGATTAATGTTATTTCTTTTAAGGGAATATAAAAGAAACTTATCGACTTACGGTACATGGTTCCGTATGGCTCGTTTGGTTCATGATTTCAGTTTTACAGTACGGTATTCGTTTAAAAGCGTTGCCGTGAAAGTGAGGTGTATTTTTGCTTTTAAAGTGGCTAAAGTACGACGCAGTTAAATGTAAAAGGTTTAATAAAATACCCGTTTCGTTATATCATTTGCTTCGAGAATTTTCTCTAAAGGTTAGCGAAGTAAATGCTAGGTTTTTCATTTATTTTCAGTACTATTCAGAAGTAACTGTTTTGAAACGCGATTTTTCGCACAGTAATTTCACCCTTAAACTCTACCCTCTAACGTATATTACTAGTTAAAATCTAAGACTCGTTTTATGATTTGAGTAAGGTATTAATAACACAATATTTTGTACTGATTTCTTACTCTTTACGAATACTAGACAATGAAATAAAACTACTTTTTACAGATCTTATCATGGTAAATTTCGTTACAAATAGTTTTATTTCAACAATCGTTGTTATTATAGTTTCCTCAATATTTGATACACAAACATGCTAACTTCGAAAGAAAAGCATATTACTTTCTATAGCTTGTTTCCACCATCACTGAGGCTTCCCACTTGAGCCATTTACGATCTGGAACAGGTCAGTGCTCGGGGCTACAGAGGCTCTTTAGAAATATGCGAGAATATCCCACATTCTGTAAAAGGATTTAGGTTAGGACTTGTTTTGAAGCTCCGGGATGAATTAGGTTGTCTACCGAGTTGTTATGAAGTATATTATGTGTTGTTTACCTCTTACTAGAGCGGCCCACCCTGGCTCCGCACGGATAGATCTATATCAATTAGTAAAATATTTAAAAAAAAATAAGCTTCGAGATACAACACGGTAAAGCATTTTTACGGTATTTTTTTCGTAGTAAGGTTTATATTTATTGTAGTTTTCAGACGGATCTCTAATGGTGAAAGAATTATTCAGATCGGTCCAGTCGTTTCAGTGTCTATTCTATATAAACAAAAAAAAACTAATCTTTCCATATAATATTATTACGGTATGTATAGATAAATATAATAATATATAAGGAACACGCGAAGAATAAATCTAAAGACCAAATGTGACTATATTTCTATTATCAATGAATCAAACAACAAGACAGTTATCCGTTTGAGACCACAAAGGTACTTAATTCGGTATCAGTACACAATAGCATCGGATCTTGTTTAACTAAGACTGGACTAAATCGAAACAATAGAATCGAATTGTAATCGAAACGACGCGTATCGATTGACTCGGTTCACCGAACGATTCGGGGAGTCCGTCTGTCTACCACATTTTCGGTAATGCAAGACGTTTTAGGAGCTAGCGATCACTGTTGCGTGTCATGGTTGTAGAATAGATGCAATTGATTATTTTGTGTTGATTTAGAATGAATGGTACGAGATCAAAATACCCTATATCGAATTAGTTTGATTGGTTTTTATACGTTGCAGGATTTTCTGCTGTGTCGTGGGTGCGTTTACAAACACATTTTTTTACATACACGTAGACCCGGAACAACTACCTGTAGATCGTACCAATATTAGCTCCATGCGGGGATCGAACACGCAACACGTGACGGACAAGCCGATCGCCCAGCCACTGCGCCAATTGAGTCGTCAGTTTGTTCTCAGTTAAAGCATTCCAACATTGAAACAATTATTAATTAATTCTGAAAACATTCTCTGTTTGTATTTTAGTACGTAGAGTAAGGACGCGTTTGTTTCATGGGCATGGCTGAATAGTCATATGTAATAATAGACAATATTATTATACTGAAACGTATTCCGTGTATTTTAATTACAGTAATATGTCCTCGGACTGTGTTTTGTTTTACATCGTAACTTGTTTTTTTTTTCACTTAATTACTTTTTGATTACATTTTGTCATGAGCTTTAAAAGGTTATATTATGTCGTAGAAATTTAATGTAACATATATTGCATTTTTCTGTAGATAAGTAGTGTATTTTTTTCGTTATGTGATGGCAATCTTACATATTTGTATCGAAAATGGCGCCGCTGAAGCATTGTTTGCCTTGCAAATGCATGAAAGTACAGTCAGTATAGGCAAGTAATTGGGGTGTATTTCGGATTTCTTTAGTGCACCTTGACTTTTCGTACAGTAAAATATGTCATCTTCACGTTTTATTTTCAGGCTTTGACATTAAGAAAAATAAATGCATTTATTTAGATTATAAAAGCTTTTATTTTCTTAGCTTGTCTGTAGTTTAAATATGCAGCAACCCGAAATGCAAATAAACTTAACTCTTGTTTTTACGACCATACAAAACGGACGTAAAAGTACAATCGCCTCTGAAAAGGAAATATTTATACATATTTTTTTGTATGTAAAGGAAAAACCGCGTGTAGCGGGCGTCCTACTTCGCGAGTTATTTCCCGGCGGACGTGATGCGGATATCCCGGGATCGCGGGATAAATCCACGCGGGCTGTCGGCCGCGGTGTGATGGAACCTTTATGATTGGCGTGGCCCGGTTTATCTGGCCACGTCGTGATGGACAGGGTTAAATGTTGTCATCGGGGGAATAATAAGTAATATCGGTTGGGATATTTTGAGTCTTAAGGGCGTAGATCCTGTAATCAGTCGCGTTTATTGTATTTTTAATTATCGCTGAACGGTTATGCAGGGTTTTACGGACCTGAGTTGGACTGAACCTGCTAGTAGCTGGAGGTTTGGTTGTATTATCTTAGCCAAGCTTGAGTATACGAAACCAATGAGGATTTTATTTGTGTTGTGGCTTGAATTTGTGTTTAAATTGTCGTTTTACATAATATTGAAACCTAAATATTTATATGATTGTCTTTCTTTACAGGTAAGCATTGGAGGAGTTAGCGTAAACGGTTAACTTAAGGGAAATGGAGACAAGTAAGTTTGGTGCTTTTATGACGTTCAAACGACAAATACGTTAGTATTCGTAAAGGTAAATATTTAAACATTTTCCATAAGTGGTTTTAAATCTACAACATACTTATGTTTTCATTCAGTCCCTTATTTTGACGTTACTATAGAAAGACCGGTCGGGTCCACTTTGACACACAAGTTGACACGGGATCAAGACACGGCCATCACATATAGAGCCTAAATACGTGCCTCGTCATAATTTTGGCGTTTTATTATCACGTCTCCAGCCATTATGCTCAAGACGTGAGCTTGGGCTTTATACGTACGAGATACCTAAAGAAACAACACATTATTTGCGTTATGGTCATTTCTTTATAACGTAGCGTAACTTCACATTTCCATAAATAGATTATCCTATTATTATTATTATTATTAAACAATGTTAAAGTAATAAGGCCACCTCAATGGCGTTTAGGTGTGGCGAGATAGAGATCGTCCTTCGCGCAGGTGTATTGCTATTAATTACTGAAAAATGTATAAACAGACAACCGGATTTCACGTCATTTTTATATTATCGTCAATACATAATAGGTATCTGGGTTATTACGCCCATCAGACCTTTTTTCACGGGCTGGCTGCATCGTGACGAAGGCTTTAAGCCTCACTAGTCCCATTCTTTTAATAGCATCACCCTGTCGACCCTCTCATGCCAGTACACCGTCGAGAGCCGATACATCGATACATATCGATATTGCAAACCGAATAACTCGTATACATACTCGATTATTGAACTTGTGGAATCGTTCGCGCGGAAATACTAATTCGGATACACATTCGAGTGCAGTGATGTGTCTCGTAGATACAATAAAATTTATAAAAGAATAATGTGGTGGTGTGACTACGTTTAAAATTGAATGGAATATAACATTATTTTTAAAGATTACTTCACGAATTCAAAAACGTATTCAAAAGTAATCCTACTAACATTATAAACGCAAAAAATTATGAGTGTTGTGTGGTAGTTTGTTACTCTTTTATTACATTAAAAACCGTTTAACGGATTTAAATGTAATTTGGTGTACATATAGTTTATTATCTAGATAAATAAATAGGATACTTTCTATCTTTATACAATGCGATCAAATCTGCAGGTGGAAGATAGTGCTATATAAAAAAATCGTAGAACCATAAACAGATTGAGACTTCGTTATTTTAAGTATCTACCAATTAACGTAATGTAGATTATTTATCAGATTTCTCCAAGTTTCAATAAGTCTATTTTGAAACTGTAACATTGTGACATTTTTAGACATAGGGTCGTCGCGTGTTCAATAAGAACTTCTAATCTAGTTTTAAATAGCCTTCTCTTATTGGTGCATATTGACAGATTAAGACGATATCAATTCGTTATATCTAATTGTCAGCATGTTTAGGAAAAGTTTCTTAGACAACCATTAAATACATGCCTAGGGAAGGAGCCAGTTACTGTAAAATGTAAAAAAAATGGTCTATTGAAAACCTTTATATTTACGTATATTTTTTGTTGCCATAACTTTTTTGTTCACTTTTGATGGAATCAAATTATACTCCGATTTAGCAGCTAAAAAGTCCTTGCGACGGTCTACTAGACCAGTAGATATGAACATAGATACTAGATAGACCTCCCTATAGTACAAACCAGGTTATCCTTCAAAATATCTACCATCCCACTTCCACGTAATTGTTCGCTTCATCCATCATTCCTGTAATCTCACCATCATAATCTTGATTAATGTAGTAGCTCTACAGCCGAATCGATTATCACAAGGAGAATTTTACTTTCTCAGATAACAGAATGCCAATATACCCGTACCAAATCCATCGTTGTTAATGTTTATGTTCATGGCTATTGGTATTTTTTGTGTTTCGTTTGGGAAATTAAAGATAAAATGTAATAAGAGAATTAATAAATTCGAGATCTTGTCCTTACTGTCAAATGACAACAACGCATTCATCTTATATATAAAAATCTCGTGTTTGTCGCTGAACTCTTCCGAAACGGCTGGACGGATTATTATGAAATTTTGTATGTATATTCGGTAGATATCGGTCGTAGGCTATTTTTTACACCCTTAGATGCTAAGGATGACCCCACACCAATTTAAAAAAAAAAACTTTGTATTTTTTTTTTTGATTTGGGATCAAAAAATACTTATAACCCTAAATTTTCACTCTTCTACCAACCCCTATAATGTGGTAAAACAACGTTTGCTGGGTCAGCTAGTATCTTTATAATGTTATATGTATTTCTGTTTATATAAAGAAATTAATAAATACAGATAACGACCTATGTCTACTTGCTGAAGTTGTAATATTCAATAATATCAGTACTCTAATAACTACATAGCAGATTAGTTTGTTTTTTTTTTCAACTTTATAAACTTAGATTAGTAATTTAATAGAAGTGTTTTGTCCTTTAAAATAATGTTTTAATAAAAGCAAGCATGTACCTACAAGGTAAAACAATATTCGTTTTACCTTTCACGGTAACAATGAGAATTACCATAGAGGCTTTATTTACCATATATTCATATTGATCATGCCCTTTAAAAGCCAATATTTAATATTTATACCACAACCCAGATAGTCATTCTGCAAAACACAATACCAAAAATATCTCATTCACTATTCACTCGTAAGCGAAATATTGAAACAAAGCTATAGTAGTTAATAAAATAGTTATGAAATTGAAATCATTCCCAACATTCGCTTCAGTGTCCTAATCCAAACTTTGATTACTAGGTACTATCGCACCATTAGCAGATAGGTCAATAAGGCATTCAAACCTAGGTTTTGTATTAATAGTATAGTATTATCGATCACAGTAGCGTGATAGTTCTCTAAATATTACAGTGGCACGCCATGTCCTTGAACGCTACCATTGTTTTGTCGTGGTTTCTATAGTGTGAGGTATTTTTGGACTAATCGCCCACTACTGTTATTAATCCAGTTCGTATAAATAGTTTATGAACGAACGCCATTTGGTTTTGTTTAGTTCTTTCCCGCTTTTTTGCCAAGGTCATTAATGTTTTATGGGATTTAATTTCTATAAGATATACACATAAACTTTAAGTTGGTTTGAGTATACATACTCAAAATTTGTCACTACATTCAACTCGCTTCAAAAATTGTTCTTATCTATTTTTCTGTTATGTTGCAACAACAGACTGGCACGGTTCAACTAGTATTATATAAATCTATTTTCTATTATAAATTAACCTAATTTTCCAAGTTTTGTACTAAAGAAACCGATTTTATTTCGCTATTACTGTACAGCAAGCTATTACTGTTTTCTGATCAATAAACTGAACTAGCGAAGCAATTGAATCTGACATTTCAAATGTGTAATAGTCGCTTATTTATTTAAACTGTTCTTAACATTTCCTACAAATAAGTGTTCCCATTACAACATTGTATTCTTGCTCTATAACATTTTACTAGAAGTACTTGTTATAAGAACCCAGCTAGAACCAGTATTCACCTCTTTGCCATTTTATCGATCACATAATCCATTGGCTTTTTCAAATTAAAATTACTTATTTTGGTCATCTTAGACATTCATTAATATTTTATTTAAACATATTGTTACCAATTTTAGCTACCATGACATCATGCCACGCGGTTCACAATATTCAAAACAGTTGCCTAATCATCGATTCTTGAAATCGATTCGAGTTCTGTGAATCGAATGGGCTGTTGATGGTGCAGTGCGGTGAAAACAATAGGGTTACGACAATGGCGCTTCACTCGGTTCAACGACTCGCTAGCACTGTTCAGAGTTGAAGTGATGTGCTTCAAATTGTATGCAATTTGGGAGTTACCCTAACTTGTTAAGCTGGTACAGAGAAAATTAGGAATTTGTTAAATAAGTATATATTATGTTGGATGATTTTGGGTGCAGCAATTTATTACAGAAACGAGAGGGTATTAAATCTGAAAGTGATGTTAATTGAGTAGAGATTATGAGAAATATTTATATGACTTACTATTACTATGAGACAACACTCGTTACATCACCAACCAACAATTGGCGTTGTATTCTTCTTACTTTTGTGGCTCTATTATCATGTGTACATGAGATGGATACTATAATCTAAGTTGATTGTAAAATAGAAGTCCTCGATCAGCATGACCTTATAACAATGGCTTGATCAAATCAGGCCACAGGGAAGTTCTCTGATTTTACTATTCTAGAAAACTGACCAAAGCATAGATATAAAGTGAATAGGCCACCAATCTAATTGAAAATCAATACATGACGAAACAAAATATTGCAGAGGAAGTAATCAAGGTTGGAATTGTACAGCCATTGTAATTTTATGTTGTAATCCGTCGTAATAGAATTTATATCGTATTGGTCTGAACCACTGAGCTTTGATAAAGTAACACATAACAACTCACAGTTAATCTACTAAACACACAATGTAATTCTCTCAACCAATTTCTTTATTGATTCGTATTTGTAGATTTTTTGGCAGTTACTTTCTGCATTCTCAATTAGTATTTTTAGCACTTAATGCGATTGAGAATCAGAAGTGTCTTATGCAAACAATGTTAAATTTTAAGATGGTAGGTGAAAAAGCTTCTACGGAATTTAGTTGAAAATACTTGCCAAGTTTGAAACTGGATAAAATATGGCGTCCATTTCTTAATCAGTGCACTACCGGGACTTGGAAAGAAACTTACTTTAAACATCAAGCAGTGGATAATCCTTATTGCCTTAGCTCCTGCTAATGCTAGCAGAACGATACATAGCCTGAATGATATGGAATATAATGCTTTCTTACATGTATTCTTACTTTATAAATAACATGTAATGTTTGTAAGCTTGTCCTGTGTGCCTGAACCATACATCCAATACCATTGTGATGCAACTTTGGTTGGTTGGTCTATGCCTACCGCGAGTTTTTCTGGCCAAAAAATAATTGGTAGGGTAAGTAGGATGGTAGTGTAAGTAACTACGCCGTAGTGCTTGCTACCCATGTGAATCCGGCCCTAAAGTGCTTATAAAACTAAAAGTCTTTTAAAGACTAGTTTTATTAGTAGTTCTAAATTGCTTAGTGGACTCATTTGATTTAGTGCGTTTACCTTATCTTCTCTTAATGTTTAACGTCGACTGCAGTGACGTCAATTGTGTTAGTTTCCCTTGCTTTTGCTTTTTATCTATTTCTGGTACTCTTGCTTTACAAAGAGCTGCGGGAACTCTTAGAAATTGCTGTTGTAGAAGTACATTACGGTGTGCTATGCAAATGCAATTTCAATTTCTATCAAGTTTTAGGAAGTTTAGCTCGGATTTGGTTGGAAAAATAAATGTCAGTTTGTAATTTCGTAACATTTTTAATTTAGTTTAAATAGCGAAGATAAACGGTCTTCTAAATAATAATATGTAGTTGAAAGTCACAGGTTATTTGTACCAGCCTTAATAAGGTAGATCCGTAATATGTAATGAAGTAAATGTAACGCGTTATCTTAATGTTACAAGAAAGTTTATTAGACCACAATAATTAATCATACATAGTTTAACATTACATTAGGTCAATACAGGTTATCCACTTTTGTACGGAATTTCATATTTTGCCAACGTGATAAGAAACAGTCTGTGATGTTTTGATTCCAATCCGTGAAATATTGATGTAGTAATTTATAGTCGCTTTGATCTTAAATAGGATTTTAGAATTGTATAATATTTGATGACAGATTGGAAGACCCAGTGGTAACGTAAAAAGGTAGTTACTTACGTTATGTGTTAAAAAATGAAAAACCAATGTTTCGTGACTAAAAATACTCTTAAATTCTTTATAAACAACTTGAGACGGTGATATTTATAAACTGACCTTTATAGACAGTCTACAAAAAGAATAAACACCACGAAAATTATTAAAGAAGGTGACAAAAATAGAATTCTTTTAAATAAAGTTTAAGAAAAACAAAACAATTAAAGTCCATTAAATACTAACAGATCTTGTTATAAAACAACAATCTCAGTCTAGCTATCAAGCTAGACTAGTGTTCGGACACATCGGTACAAAAACTCAGTCAAAATAAATCCTCAAACTATGCGCCACCGGGTGCTGCCGATACTGGCGCCGGTGTTCCTGTCGAAGCTGTGGAGACGGAGACGGCGGGCCAAGGCCATCGAAAAGCTGCACGGGGTAACTATACACGAAGACCCTTAGCCCAGAACTTACCAAGTAGTATGCCTTGAGTCTAAAAGACTTCTGAGATCCTTAAATCAGATCCAACCAGTAATACCCAAGCTATCCTGTATTATTTAGAGCCTATCTTGTATTTAGAGAACTATGTATATGGGTATTTCCTTCTTCTTCTTTTTGTATTTATATCACTAATATACAAGAATAATGCCACATCTGATGTGTTAAGCAGCCATTGTATCTAGTGATATCAAGGTATTTATTTGCATTAAATAGAGTACCAGGAACGTTCTAAACTCTTTAGTAAAACACGTTCCAAGATATTTCTCAGTGTATCTAAATCTACCTTTTCATTAATGTCAAAGATCCTTTTTCCATCTACTTTAAATTTGTAGAAGTTTAGCAAAATATGCTAGGAAAAGCCAGGCTTTTTACAACAATAGTATTTAATTAGGAAGTGGCAGGAGCCACGGATACTTCCTATTAATACATTTTAAAGTTTATTAGTGTTCTGCCTTTATGGGAAATGTTATTTACTGTGATAAATCATGCCATTTACTCAGATGTAGGTGCTATTATTAATCTGCTAGACTATTCGTCAGTTCTTCTGATACTAGTTCACTAGTAAAATAATGCTGTGTTATGCATATTGGACATCATTGTAATCACAGTCATTCAGTTATATGCAAAAAGTCAACAATGCTTTTCATTCGTTATTGCGATGACCTCGTTTGTGCAACAAATCAGTACCTACGAAAAACCCAATTCCTAATTAGGATGGTTTGTGAGGCTATTGTAATTAAAATATACCGACATTTTTATAGAGAAAATGGGTGGATGGGGTGTCACTAACTCTCTTCATATATCCTATTATGTGTTCCGTTTGACGTCCGAAGTCCTTTATGAGAGTACATCGTCATTTCCGTCGCCAAGTCGCTAGATGTCCCAGTTTTCTGCTACGTAAACGCGCTCCTAACGCCACCATCCGCCAAACCTGGTACTAAACCAAACAGCAAGCAGCAAGCCACCATAATTTGTTTCATTGTTGCGTCGTTTTTCAAACCGCGCGCACGTTCGCTAGATTTAAGAAAATCTACCTTCATTTGATTTATTTTTATAAAATAGTTTTACTTTTGAGACTAAAGTAGAAAGTAAATTGAAATTCTTATTCGGTCCTGTTTCTGTTACGTGTTAAACTATATTTGTTGTAAAAAATGGACAATAGTGGTAAAATTACCGCGCCGTCGGAAAACAATAACGATCGTAATTCTAGTCGGTTACAAGAAAGTGTCGAGTCACTTGAGGCACCGATGCCATCAAGTGCGTCAGTGTCTTCAAGGTCGAGTACAAGTTCGAGCGAAGATGAACCGGCACCAAAAAGACGGCGGCGGAGCGACGATACTATACGGGAAATAGATCGCAGGTTTGACTTATTATCACAGCAACTGGTGAGTCATGTTAATAATATTTTTACCGCAAATTATGCTGCTATGCATCCAAGTGGGTCTTGTGTTACATATGTTGCACCTACACCGAAAGAAACTTGTAATACATTAGATGACCCGTTTTCACACTCATTCGCTTCGATAAATGATATTGCAGAGCTAAATGTAGCTATTAAAGAACCATCCGTGTCTAGAGCTGATCCTAATCGAGTTTCTAAAATAGCTTCTATGCAAAGGTTTGACTCTTCGGATTGGAATTCAGTGCGTTATACTGATGTTCAGAAGAAGTATGTAGCATTCCCAGCTTTCACTGAACTAAAAGTTAATGAGGAATTGAGACGTTTTGAGGATCCTACGTCTCCACTTAGGTGGTTTCAGATGGAGCGTAGTTTTGCTGCTTTGTCAAATGCTTTTCTAGCTCAAAATGAGTTTGTAAATTTAGCTTTGCGAAATTTGATCGAGTGGTCATCAAAACCGGACAGCAAACTAACTATGTCTGCAATCCACGATAAGCTTAAGGAATTATTTGGCGACGGCTCTGATTATAAGATTGTTTCACATGATATTTTACAAATAATTTGTGGTAAACGGGCTGAAGTTTTAGAGTTGCGCCGTAAAGCCCTCCTAAATGGTTTAAACAGAAAATATATACGAGAAGATATTGAAAAAATACCCCCTTCATTAGAATATATGTTCAACCCTCAAATGTTATCTCATTATTTACAAAGAATTGGGGGTGTTGATAAATTAAACAAAAACATTAATTCTAAAGCAAAATCTATGGTGCGATCAAAGTCTCCAGTGCGTACTAAATCGCCGGTAGCTTCTACCTCGCGTAAAAATTTTTTTTTCAGTTAACAAAACAAAGCAAGGTAGACCTAAAAAGCGTGATTTCGAAGAACACGGGAGTAAAAAGAAGGGGGGGCGTAGGGATCAGGGTAACAGGAATAAATATAAATGACTCGGGGACTTTTATGGGCGGTTGTCTAAGGCACTACCGAAAGATGTGGGCCCACCTTGGAGCCCCAAAAATCATTCTCAAATTAATTACCGCTGCTCACATTCCATTCAATCAAACACCGCCATTACTCTTTCCAACATTAGATATAATACGGAAATTTCAAACTCCGAGTTCGGTATTGATGTCTTCAGAAATCAAATCGATGATTCAAAATCAAATCCTGGAGTTTGCACCAAGGACTCCATCGTTCATATCCCCACTTTTCATTATAACGAAAAACAATGGAAAGAGCCGAGTTATCTTCAACCTGAAGGCACTCAATCAATTCATGAAACCAAAACATTTTCATTTATTTCATCATCACCAAATGCCCAAGTTCTTACAAGCGGGCGATTGGATGATAAAACTCGATTTAAGCCAAGCATATTATCATCTGCCGATTTCAAAAAGACACCGTTGTTACTTGCGCCTCTGTTACGAGGGTCAACTGTTACAAATGACATGCCTACCGTTTGGCCTTGCAGCAGCGCCAAGATTGTTTGCGTCTGTCACAAATTGGATAGCCGAGGTGTTGCGCCGCAAAGGTTTACGTGTTGTGGTATTTTTGGACGACTATTTAATTGTCCATCAGTCCAAAAGAACCCTACAAGCTCATGCTCACATAGCTGTAGAGTTCCTGACCAACCTGGGTTGGAGTATCAACATGAAAAAATCTATACTCAAACCAACAACTATTATAGATTTTCTTGGCATAGTCTGGAACACGCGAGACAATCTAAAGTGTTTACCGCCGGACAAAGTCGGCAAGATCCGTCAATGCCTATTGACTCGCTTGGCAGCTGGCAGTTGGACCCTCAAGCAGGCGCAACGTCTCTTAGGGTATCTCAACTTTGCGACCTTCATCACCCTCCGGGGAAGGTTGCATTGCCGCATGCTGCAGCGCCACAGCAATCTTCTACCAAAAGCCTCACGGCACTCCCGCCCGAGGCGGTTTGCAGACGAGGTTCGGAGAGAACTAGAATGGTGGTTAGAAAATGTCAATCAAAAATCCCCGATTTACCCCAAACAGTTGCCAGTAAATTATGTCATCACAGATGCCTCCGACGTTCAATGGGGAGCCTTAGTGAACAACGATACATTAAAAGGAAATTGGGGTCAACATCAACTAAAATGGCACTGCAACCTAAAGGAAATGTACGCAGTAATAGCCGCAATCACGTCGAAAGCCAATTTTCTCAAAAATTCGTCAGTAGTTTTACAGAGCGACAACAAAACTGTAGTGTCATACATAAAGAACGAAGGCGGAACAAAGTCTGTAAAACTACTAAGGTTGACAAAACAACTTCTGATTTTGACAGACAGTTTAAACATAGTACTGATCCCTCACCACTTACCGGGACTGTACAACACGGATGCGGATCACCTTTCAAGGAATCGCAAAGAATCCGAATGGCATCTGTTAAAAAAGGCGACACAAAAAATATTCAGTCAGTGGGGAACCCCAGACATAGACTTGTTCGCGTCAAGAACAGCTCACGTCGTGTCAGAGTATGTTTCGCTAGACTTATCAGACTTGAGCGCTTGCTTTCACGACGCGTTCAGCAGATACTGGATATTCGATCTGGCGTGGATATTCCCCCCACCAGCGCTAATTCCACGTGTCCTACGTCATCTCAACTCGGCCAAAGGAAGGTTCATAATAATAGCACCCAAATGGAAGAAACCGTTTTGGCGCCCAGATCTAAAGAGCCGTGCCCTAACACGTCCTATGAAAATACGGAATCTCAAAACATCATTGGTGGACAAAATGACGGGCCGTCCACCAGTTCAAGTTCACAACCTACAGCTGGAAGCCTGGCTCATTTCGGCTGGGATACCTTAACTGAAAGTTGGTTGCCAGAAGAAAAACAACTTTTATCGACGTGTTGGAGAGCTTCTACGCTTAAAACTTACATCCCTATTTGGAAGAAGTGGTCATTATGGTGTAGTCAAAATAACTTAAATTGTCGTTTTCCGTTACCGACCAATGTAGCTCGATACTTAGCGAAGCTTTTTCTGTCCGATAATTTGGCATACCGTACTATCCTTGTCCATAAATCGGTTATAGCATCTGTATGTGAAACACTCTCCGACATAAAAATATCATCAAACCATTTAGTTCAGCATATTTTAAAAGCTATATCATTGGCCCGACCAGTCCCACCAAAACTGCCTATATGGGATGCAAGGATAGTAATTCAGTTTTTAAAAAATACAGATCCTAATTTACATAGCTTATATGAAGTTTCTAAGCGTACTGCTACTATTTTATTGTTGGCCTCGGGGCGTAGAGTACATGACTTAACCCTTTTACATTGTGATTCAAAACATTTTATTGATAATGGCGATTCAATAACTTTCTATCCAAGATTTGGCTCTAAAACGGATTCAGCTTCGTATCAACAATCAAATTGGACGTTGTTACCATCACCTGATAAAAATATAGATCCAATATTTTGGTTAAGGTGTTTGTTGAATTTAACAAAAGATACCAGGGGGTCTTTGACAAATTTATTTATTACTACAAGGGAGCCTCGTAGACCAGCCACTACTGTGATGATTGGTGGCTGGATAAAACGAACCCTTTCTGAATCAGGAATAAAAGCTACACCTGGTAGCTGTAGGTCAGCAGTTTCATCTTTGAACTGCCTAGAAAATTATTCGATTAATGATATTCTTGCTAAAGCTAACTGGCGTCATGAAAATACGTTCAGAAGGTTTTACCATAGGGATATATTATGTAATAATAAACTCAGTAACAGCACAGATAAAGTTAAATCCCTATCTCGGTTCTTTTCAAATCTAAATGGAAATGAAATTAATTAATCACGAAATGATTCTTAATGTATACATTCATAACTATTTTTCACAAAAATATATTTTTCCCTAGTATAAAAATATATTCTTATAATATTAATATGATTTCGAAATCAAATCATTGTTGTACCTATTTTTGTTTTCTTATAAACAAGATAAATCACATTATTGCGTTTTATTATGCAAGCCACCAGGAGATAACAAACAAGTCTCTCATAAAGGACTTCGGACGTCAAACGGAACACATAATATAAAAATTTTACCTTTAAATAAAATTTGTATTATGTTTCCTAAGACGTCCGAAGTCCAAATAATGTCTTCCTGGTGTTATACCATCATCATTCTCTTTATGAACCGCACAATGAAACAAATTATGGTGGCTTGCTGCTTGCTGTTTGGTTTAGTACCAGGTTTGGCGGATGGTGGCGTTAGGAGCGCGTTTACGTAGCAGAAAACTGGGACATCTAGCGACTTGGCGACGGAAATGACGATGTACTCTCATAAAGGACTTCGGACGTCTTAGGAAACATAATACAAATTTTATTTAAAGGTAAAATTTTTATATTATATCTGAATCCAATAAAACAGCACGATCACCGGATACAATTATATCGTTCTGTGTAAATCAGATTGTCAATAATCAGAACCACCAAATAGTAGGATAGCTGAACAGCTATCCTACTATTTGGTGGTTAATTTTATAATTACGAACGTAATTATGACATTAAAACAATATTAACACATAGAGTCTGCCCGTGACCATCGACAAATCGAGATACTGCGTATACCTTAAAAACTAGTTTGATCGCTGAAACAGTCACTGACGGCAGACATTGTTGACGCTTTTGTATTGACGGGTTGTCTGACTTAAAAATCCGGACTCACGGAGCTACAATGCAACGGATATTCAATAGTAGCAGCTACTTAAACTAATCTGACATCAAATAAAATCATGAATATTTAATTTGAATTGCAAAATTACATAGATGGTAATCTTTGCGGATTTGGAAAGTGGCAATATTGCACTTTCCTGTAGCTGTAAATAGCGTTAAAATAGCTTGGGTTTACATCGCTTTCGCGTCGACTAATTGTGAAACACGATCCGTAGGAATGCCTAGAAAAATACCTTTCATTAGATGGAAGTGGCACTTTGTTGTTTTGAAGTAATTTGTAAGATGAATTCTAATTATTTGTGGTCTTTGGCAAATTGACAGTCTTCAAATTTCCAAAATATTTTAAAAGTTTAATCGATGTTGGTTTGGAAAGTCAGTGTCTTGATTAACGCGAAATCGATCTTCCCGATGAATTGTGGGTTTTCTCAGGCGATTCTGAGTCCACTCCGTGTTTAGATTTAATACTTTTTGTTTAATTATTTCCAATCAATAAGGTAATGGCAAGCTTTTTACTTGATACTACCTCATCGCTAGCTTTTCGCAGTAGCTTGTTATAATCACACAATAATAAAGCGATATATGTGCCATTAGTGTAGAGTAATTTAACCTTTTGCCAAAACACCCATGCAAAACCAAGTGGAACTGAACAAAATACTGGAAAAGCGGAGACTTACAAAACAGACTTAGTTTCTCCGTAACGAGGCGCCTTAGGCAAACAAACGGGAAACCTAACAAAGTGCTGCTTACGTAAAGAAAATAAAACTTGTAGTCGTGACCTACAATCTTATATTTAGTTAGTAGCAGGTAGGTACGTGATAAAGGCGTAAATATAACAAGATTCAGATATATGCAGCTTAACGGGTGACCTTTCTTTTTAATTTTAAGCTTATGTATTTACTAAACACAGCTTTCATATAGATCCGAAAATGTATCTTGACCCCTCTTACATAGCTTTTCCAAATGGTAGTGGAGATAAAAAAATCACGTGACGCACGAGAGTGAGTGAGATAGCACAAGCTTTGCGGAGTTAAATGGAACTATAACATTATTCAACTTCGGCTCGAAGATCTATTGGAAACATGCTCCCTAGTGCCCTGTTCTTGTTCAGAGTATAATCTTATAAACTGTTGACCCAAATTCCCGACATTGATTCAGATATTTCGATCTACAAGCTGTCTATTATCAAGCGTTTTCATCGACTTAGACATCAAATTAAAACTTCTGAAAAGATTACCCTACTTTTGAGATAAAAATGCCTAATCAAGTTGCACTGAACAATGAGACACCTCCTAGATTACCTACACCTTAATTTAATACTCTTTATATATGTCTATATGTATGACTGGGTAGTGTAGTATATAATACATTAATACGATGTAGGGAAATCTCTTCAATCCCAAGTAAATATTCCTATTTAACTCGGTGTCTTTGCTGACGCCACTCACGTCCGCCCCTAGCTGGGGGGTTGTTATACTTCAGCGACGGATAATTTACTACGACACGATAAAATATGTTGCTGCCGAATTCCAGTTAGTCTAGAAGTGGCTTGGAATGTTTTATAGGTAGTAAAAGTTATTTTTATTATTACAGCCATGTAATAGGGGTCGACCGTATTGCCGTTAACCGTTTACAAATCCTAATTCCGATGTGCTGTTAAGAATTTAATACCAATTCAGCTCAACTCGATAAACGAATCCAGACCAGAGGTTTTGGTCATCCGACTACTTAAAATAGACGTTGATGCATGAATTATTTTTACGTATTGATCAGTCCATACTGGTCGACATAAAACGAAGAAAGAGAAGAATTAAAGTGTAAACTCGTATGAATCTTGACACCCGATTGTACATTCAAGTTGGTATATAGTATGTTACCTACTCTGATGATGACGCGACAACGTTTATCTACTAAAATACCCACTTGCTTACCCTTGATCTTATCGAGGCAATAATGGTATTCGAGAACAAATTTTCCACGACCCTGATAATAGGTTTTGTACACTGATATGTTGACTAGTAAATCTTTATGTATAGACTCTTATTGAGTGACTTAAGTTATGCTTACAATCAATAATAATCATTTGTATTACAACGTGATTTTTCCTTACAAGAACTCGGTATTGTTTGGCAGCGTATAGTTACATAACGAGCCTACATCCATATGCTGATAAGCTGATAAGAATGATAAATTATCTTGGGGATTTATTTAGTCAAGGACGCTGTTATCCATCTGTAGTGAAACGGCTTCCTTGCTTTGTCTTTGAAATTCAAAATATTGGCATAGTGCACTCCTTAATCGAGAGTCTGATTGTATGCATAAATAAGCAAAGACAAAACAGTTCATCGCCGTTATCTCCTGTATTTGTCAAGAGTGTTATCAATAAAAACATTATAACGTACTGTGCACAATATGAAATTCAGTTATAATATCACACAAATTGCAGTTTCGTAACTATCGACCTTAACATCAAGTGAACATTCTACTCTTTGACCCCCAAGTTGTCATCACCTGTTCTATTACGCGAGGGGCGTCAAAACAAAATAATTCCCAGGTACTGCCACGGTCGCGTAAACATGCGGTGAGAGGTGAACGACCGCTGTGTCGCGGCATGGTGTTAGTACGAGACTGAGTTGTAAGGATGCCGAGATCTAACAGCTACTGCGAATACCGGGTGATAAGTGGTTGTTTTATGGGGGCAATTAATTTTGGAGCTTTCACTGTCTTGATTTACCACTTTGATAAACACATACATATTGATAAACATTAATGAAAAGACGATTAATTGCCTTTATTTTATCGATTGGTTTTATGAGGAAGAAGTTTGATATGAAAAAATATTCAAACTTGTATGAATACTGCCTTCCAAAAGAGAAAAAATCGCACACGTTTTTATTTGATCAAATCAAGACTTAAAACGTTAATATTCTAGTTGCACGGTTTCCAAGAAGTTGATCTTCTAGAGAAGAATCCGGCTAGAAAGTCCATATATGATATTAACGCAGTGTCTTTTTTTATTATTTCAGAGTGCGTCGGAGTCGTCGGCGGGGGCGGGCGGAGGGGGCACATCGGGCGGCAGCGCCCGAGTCTCCTCGCGTTCGCGGGCCTCCGAGGAACCACACATCGGTTAGTAATACCACTGCATATCACTATTTTAGTAGACAATACAATAACGGGAGTGTAACGTCTTACCTATTACTAGACGTAAGACTCTATGTTGCGAAGTTCGGCACGTTTAAAGGAAGAATCTACGTATTTTCCAAATTAATTTATTTCACATGAGTACAGTATATCCTAGTGTATGTTAAAATATATATTTACTATTTGGGTACATCGCCAACTACTCGTTTTTTCCTTCATTCAATTCTTGTCCATCCAATGGTTGTCTGGAAGAAATTGCTCTTAGCAATAAGACCGCCAATTGTACTTACCGCTGTATTACTGATTGTATTTCATATTTTATCTGTTTTGGTTATGTACAATAAAGAATATTCTATCTATCTATCTATCTACAGTCTTAAAGAATATAAATTTAGTCTAGAAGGGGTCTAGTGTACCTCAAATACGCGTCAGACACTGTCAAGAGATTTATGTCGCAAAACCTTCGTCTTAGTACAGCAGATTTAATAGTTAATATAATAAATTAACTAATACTTAATAAATAAGCTCTCACCCAGAAAGTTCGAAACTTGATAAAAATTTTTGGCACACAATGTGTCGTCGTACATACGCACACAAATTTGGGACTTGGTTAATTTTTTTAAGAACCAAGCAATGGTTCATCAATTCAGTCTTCTATTGGAAAAATACCGACTATAGAATGTATTACTTAACTATGCAAAAACTAAGAAACGTTGGAATTCGTTGGTATACATATGAATATAAGTACAGTAATTATTCCCATAGTTTCTCATTCCCAAAATGACGCAAATTCTTTTGCATCAGACTAAGCGTCGTATGTGACGTGATACCTAGCGATGTTTCTCTTTTAGGTCTTCCAAGATTTCCTAGTAAGGCGACTACGTCTGTTCTCATTCCTCGACCTCGTTACTTATCAGCTTTGCCATCTTTGGTACAGAACGCTAGCAGCTTTAAGGAAAAATAAATGTTCTTCCGCTTTCACAACGAGATTTGTCTATTATCCGTTTCTCGACACAAATCGTCTTAACAAAGATGCTTATTGTTCCAGTTTGTATTTCGGAAGTTCGTTCTTGGAAGTGCCTGTTGTTTTGTCGATGTTTTTTAGTGGAATTACTTACTGAACATATCGCTTGAACGATTCACTTTCTAGATTGGTCGTATAATTGATTAAATATAAGAAGTTCTCCCTTTACATAGCTAGTATGTTTCGCAACCGACGCCTATGTTATATTCATGAATGTTGACAAAGCATCTTGGCTATGCACCTTTTTGTATGGTATCATTCCACGAAAAATTCTGTAGTTACTGCTTGCCTCATAGAAAAAGATGATCAGCAACGAAGCAGAATTTAAGTACGAAGTAGCTATTCTACATTTATATTAAATCGTGTACAAGTACTCTTGTAAGTTTGTTTAAGTCGTCGTGGAGAACTTGCCGCGAACAGAAACAGCTCTCAACTCTGAAGGTTTCTTGAGATTTTACTGCGGTTTACTGTTTCTAGAACATTATCTCCAAGGAAATTGATGGACTTGCATAATCTTTGTTTTATATGTTCTGAATTTAATAGAAAGAAATAAGAGTTTTTTGTAAAGGTAGTCAAGGCACTTAAAAAAATAACGAAAAATAGGAAGAAACCTACTTTGTGGCTAAATTGTTGTACACAATTATAAATATGTAATATAAATCATAATTATGTAGATAATAAAGTCGTTTATTAATCGCAGTAATATAGTCATAAGTCATAAGCCAATATTAATGTTATTATTTAAATTGTTTCAGGAAAGTACAAGCTTTTAAAGACAATCGGTAAGGGCAACTTCGCTAAAGTAAAGCTAGCGAAGCATGTGCCCACCGGCAAGGAGGTGGCCATCAAGATCATAGACAAGACACAACTCAACCCTGGATCACTGCAGAAATTGTTCAGAGAGGTAAGCATCATAGCGGACACCGCACCGGCGAAGATAGCGACTAGAGTAGATTGACCCTATATCCGGCACTGCTGTAACAAGCATGATGTCGCTTAGATGTCCTCAGATGTTAATCTATCTCTGCAAGGCTCCCTACCATTATTTGATTGATTGTATTCCATAATGATGAACCCGTCAAATGATGGCGATGGCCCTATCCTAGAACACGGGTAAAAAATTTTTAAATTAAGATTTGCATCTTAATAATCAAAATAGTTGCAAACAATTTATATACATATATGATGATTCAAATGCCCATCTATAAGTAGCATATAAAAAAACCACAACAGACAGCCCAATTAATAATAACCAACTATGGTATTTTCGCGTTTGTTTAACAATATATTTGAATGCTTCCAGGTCCGGATAATGAAGATGCTCGACCATCCGAACATCGTGAAGTTGTTCCAAGTCATAGAGACTGAGAAGACGTTGTACCTCGTCATGGAGTACGCGTCAGGCGGCGAGGTAAGTGTATCTTTAGTCTTCGAGAGCGTTAAAGTATTACGTAACACAATTTTTGGAGATTTTTGACCCACCTATGCAACGCGTCGTGTAGCCTGAGGGCCCCGTGTCATTTATACGGCTGATACGACGGTAGCGACGGTTACAGCATACCTGATATGGTAATAATTTCTCTCGAATGAAGTCTAGTCTAGTACATAGGTATGTAAATATAGGTATAAGTATATAAATTGACAATTTATATACCGCGGTAGCCCGCCTCATTCGTATTTCAATCTTTATTGTTTCTTAAATATATGTGTATACTTAAATATTCGCTGTTCGCGATGAACAAAAGAAAAAGACGTATGTAGCGAAGGATAAACTTATTTATTCCTTCTAAAACAATATACAATTTAAAGCTCTAGTGTAGTCGTTTAGGCGTGTGCAAGTGAAGTGTGTGAGCGTTGTCTGTGGGTGGCTGTGTATGACGTATGTATGAGAAGTGTCGTGTGATTGGTGGAGTGTTTGGCTCGATACAATAATACAATAAAGAAACGGTCGACGTAGTGTAAAACCGGCGTCGACATCTTCCCGGCCGTTGAAAGCTGACCCTAGAGCTTTCAACTTCACTCATTTGAATCAGGTAGAAGGCAAATTCGGTTGATAGCTCTTCTTACTATCCCTCGGGATGTAAGTATATCAGCAACTCGTGAAACTCCATCGGGGCCAGGAAACAGTTTAGCTATGCGGCCTAAACGCCAGCAAAGTGGAGGCTGATTGTCCTCCTTGATCAGAACAAGGTCGTTGAGCTTCAGTTCCTTGCTCTTTGTGCGCCACTTAGAACGTTGCTGCAGCTCAGAAACATATTCGCTGGTCCAGCGCTGCCAGAAGTGCTGCTTAATTTGCTCTAGGCGCTGGAACCTGTCAAGATGATTGGTGTTACGTTCTGTGAAACTTGGTGATGCTAGCGACGTCAACGGCCTACCAATCAAAAAGTGAGCTGGGGTAAGAGGTTGTAGGTCGTTTGGAGATGGACTGAGAGGACAGAGGGGTCGGCTGTTGAGGATAGCCTCAACTTGTGCAAACAATGACGATAGCTCCTCAAACGTTAAATGTGCATTTCCTAAGACTCGCTTAATATGGAATTTTGCGGACTTTACCCCGGCCTCCGCCAATCCATTGAAGTGAGGAGCGTACGCGGGTGAAAATTTAAACTCTATACCTCTACGAGCAGCATAATCACAAATAGAGTCGCGTTCTGATTGTAGAAATGTGGTTATTTCCTTGGCTGAAGCCACGAAGTTGCGTCCATTGTCGCAGTAGATTAATTTAGGTATACCTCTCCGAGATATAAATCGCTTTAGTGCCTGTATGAAAGCGTCCTTGGATAATTCACTGACTGCTTCAAGGTGAACACACTTACAGCGGAAACAAACGAAGATACACAAGTAACATTTAGTTATCTTGCATCCTCTACCTTTACGGTCTGTAATTAAAAATGGTCCAGCAAAATCAGTAGCAACAGTGATAAAAGGGAAGTTAGTTTCTACGCGATCATTAGGTAAATTGCCCATTATATTAGACAACGTTTGTCCTTCAAATCTACGGCACGTATAACAATTGCGGACGACGTTCCTAGCTAGGTAGCGGCCTCCGATAGGCCAGTAACGGTCTCTAAGAGAAGCGAGTAGCTGCTGGGGTCCAGCATGTAGGAGTCGCTCGTGCTCGGCTTGAAATATTAACCTTGTGAACGGATGGCTTGACTTCAATAAAATAGGATGCCTTTTGTCATATGGGTAGCTCGAAGTAGTTATACGACCTCCCACTCGTAGCAATCCTTCAGAGTCTATGAAAGGGTTAAGCGAGGTTAGAGCTGCTCTTACAGGTAAAGCCTTTTTATTTTGTAGGCGACTTAGTTCGATAGGAAAGGACTCGTTTTGAGCAACTCTAGCGAGAACTCTTATTGAGTTATTGAGTTCTGTGGCTTGTAGGGTGCCCGTTAATTTATTGTCATTACGGCAGTTGTGTACAAACCTTAGTACTCTGGCATAAAGCCTTTGTAGTTTATAAAATTTCGAAAAACCATTAAAATTTATTATTGGTACCAAAGGTACAACCTCCGACGCCAAAACAGAAACTGTTTTTAATTCAGGCAACTCAGATACCTTAAGCGTTATTTTCGAAGGCCACAAAGGCTCTGGTTGCGAAAGGAATGGAGGTCCATGCCACCATAATGTAGGTTGCATACAAGACATGTCTTGTATATCTACGCCTCGTGATGCGAGGTCCGCAGGGTTTAAAGCTGTAGGTACGTGGCGCCAAGATATAGGTTCTGTAAGCTCATTTATTGCTGCAATGCGATTTGCAACAAATGTTTTAGTTTTATTAGGCGTGTTAATCCAGCCCAAGACTACACGCGAGTCTGTCCAATAAAAATGACGATTAATAGTGCGGCTAACAGCCTTCGTAACCGCTAAAGATAACTGCGCACCTAGTACTGCAGCGCATAGCTCCAGCCGCGGAATAGTAGTAGGCTTAAGAGGCGCTACGCGTGCCTTAGCGCATAATAATTTTACTTGAACGTTTCCTTTAGCATCTATAGATTTTAAATAAATACATGTTCCATAAGCTTGCTGTGAAGCGTCACAAAAACAATGCATTTCGACTTCAATACTGTTACTTATTAAGGATAGTCTGGGTATTTTAAGTTCTGAAAATGTTGACATATTTTTAAAAAATGATAGCCATACATTTTGAATATCGTTAGGTACTGGTTCGTCCCAGTCCAATTTTATTACCCATAACCTTTGTAAGATAATTTTATATTTAATGGTATACAATGATAATAGCCCTAGTGGATCAAAAATTTTGCAAACAGAGGAAAGAATGGACCTTTTAGTAATAATTATATCTGTAGGTAAATTAAATGGAAAATGTAATTCGTCTGAAATGGGACACCAGCCAATACCTAAAGTGCTAGACGCACTGCTAATGATTAAATTGCCTTCTTCAGGTTTATTAATATCTGAGAAAAGTTCAGGTAAATTAGATCTGTATTTTCGTAAATGAAAGCAGCCCTTAGCTAACTCGTTAGATACTGACCTTCGAATGTACCGTAATTTCTCTGAAGAATCACTCCCTGACAATATATCATCGCAATATGTATCGTTTTGAATTATGGATTTTATTTTCGGATCTACACATTCTTCACCCAGCTGCCAAATGCATCTAGTGGTAAGAAAACTTGCAGAGGAAAATCCATAAGTTACAGTGTTTAAACGTAGAGTGCGAAGAGGTTCATGTTCATTCTCGCGCCACAGTATTAATTGAAGATCGCGATCTTCTTCTCTAATATCTACTTGTCGGAACATTTTCTCTATGTCTCCTGACATTATATATTTATAGAGACGAAATCTTAAAAGAATATTAAATAATGAGTCTTGTATAGTAGGGCCGACCATTTGTAGATCATTAATAGATATACCAGACGTAGTGCGAGCTGACGCATCGAATACGACGCGAAGCTTAGTGGACTCGCTTTTGGTCTTAAGTACAGGGTGATGAGGCAGGAAATAGGCAATCATAGGGTTTTGAACAGGCGCTTCCGAAAGATGACTGAGATCGGCGTATTCTCTAATAAATTCAACATACGCTGTTTTAAGATGCGGTTGCCTTTTAAAGCGAGCTTCTAAGTTCAAAAACCTCTTCCTGGCTAACTGATATGAGTCGCCCAAGTACTCTCTATCGTCACGAAGGGGCAGAGCTACACAAAATCGACCATTAGATAAGCGAGTTGTAGTTGTAAGAAAATGCCTTTCACAAAGCTTTTCTTCCTTTGTATAAGGTGTAACTTGAGGAAAGCTTTCTAGCTGCCAAAACTTGGCTACCTGATGCTCAAGGTTAGGAATGTTTGGCTCATTTTCCTTTAGGGAAGCATGACAGGCACGAATTGCCTTTTTGGGTATTCTTGAAGTAGGTTGTACAAACATAGAACCCCCGACAAGCCATCCGAATTTAGAGCTACGTAGGATTAGGCCCTTATCACTCAGGGAGTGCTGTTGGGAACCTATTACATCCCAAAATAGATCAGCGCCGATCAGCATATCGATAGGGGATGACTCGTAGAAACTAGGGTCGGCTAGAGTATAATTAGACAAATTTAATCCTTTTGAATCAAAGGATGATTTTGGTATATTTTCTGATATTTTAGGCAATATTAAACAAAACATTGTTACTGTAAATAGGCTATCAGTAGACTGCAAGCGTAACGTACATCGTTTTGTATTTAGATTAAGCTGAGTATTACCGATTGCAAATATATCAACGTTAGACGGCTCTGTGTTTAGGTTAAGACGCATTTTTAGTGACTCCGTAATAAAGGAACATTGACTACCGCTGTCAAGCAGAGCGCGAACCTTAATTGTTTCATTAGTTATAGGATTCGCTACTAATACATTAGCAGTACATAATAAAACTTGAGGAGAATCAAATACAGCTGACATAACGATCGGTGACTGTTCCGAGGACGTACTTACTGCAGGCTGATGGTTAAAATGTAATAGAGTGTTGTGACGTTTTTTACAAGAACGACAATGCCCTGGAAGATTACACCTCTCAGCCTCGTGTCCAGGTCTTAAACAATTAACACACAAACGTAATGATGTAACAGTACGTTGCCTGTCTTCGGGTGACTTAGCCTTAAATGCGGCGCACTCAAATATGCGATGATTTTCCTTACAGAAGACACATTCACGTCTACCTTTAACAAAGGAAGAATCGTTGCTAGAGGTTGACATAAAGGTCTTACTCTGAATTTTGTTCGAGCTACTAGGAGTAACAAGTTTATTTATATTACTAACCTTATCTTGTTTATTACGACTCACAGTCTCCAAAACATCCGCACGGTTTCTTAAAAATGTAAAAAATTCATGAAGTGTGGGAATTTCAGAAAGAGAATTTTTATGCTCCTCCCATTTAAATATCGTACTATTGTCTAATTTTGCTGTGACCATATAAATAATTAAGACGTCCCACTTATCAGTAGGCAACCCAAGAGTTCCGAGAGCCCGTAAGTTTTTAGTGACATGATCAATAACAAAACGTAATGACTTGTCGGTCTCTCGTACGGATTCAAAGTTAAATAAAGATTTTAAATGATTATTGATAAGTTGCCGCTTATTATCATATCGTTCGCACAGGAGTTGCCAAGCCTCAATATAATTCTTGTCGGTTACTTCCAAGTTACAAATAACGCGAGCTGCTTCTCCTTCCAAATACGAATTAAGGTAGTGAAATTTGTAAATGTTTTTAATTTTATCATTGTTATGAATTAGAGAATTAAAAGTTTCCTTAAACTCGAGCCATTTGTAGTATGTACCGTTAAAGTTGGAAATTTTAATTATAGGCAATTTGAATCCCATAAATCCCTGATTATCACCACAACAAGAAACATGATCAGATGCGTTACAATAATTGGACTCGTTGAGATTAGGTGATGACGTCTTCGCTAATATAGACTTGGCAAGGGAAATATAGTGATCAAAATCCTGTTCAATAGCTTCGCATAAAGCTATTTCCGAGTCTATAGACGGCACCAGTAGCGACTCTAATTGTGCCTGCAGCTCGTCGAAATCCTTGTATAAAGCCTCACACCTAGATAATTTTATCTCAGTTTTACGTGCATCTAAATCGGATAAAGAATCTTGCCTTTGAATTTCTTCTATGTAGTTTTTAAATCTTGTTAAACGGCCTTTAATATTGCTACGTTTAGCACTAAGCTCTTTTAAAAGTCTAATATCATCGTTTTTAGGCTCCATTTGATGAAAATATCTAGGCTAGTAGGCTTATACAAGTATAAATTAATGAATTGAACTAATAATGTAATTAAAGAAATAACAATACGATACGCTCCTCGGTTCAATAACAGCTGGCGGGTGATAAACCGGTTCGAGTCAGCTGGTCGAGCGCACGGTGCGGCTGCCGGCTGGGCTCAGGTAGCAGCGTAGACAATGGGTGACGTCGCACGATGTCACCGCGCCGCTCACCAGTACGCTGAAGATGTATTAATAATACGGATAAATATAATAAAACAACAACACTAGTTAGTAATGAGCGGAAGAAGGCGTAAGATTACTATGTAATTTAAATTTAGCTTGCAGTTCTAAGATAGGCGTAGATCGTAGGCATATACAAATTAAATATTTATATGTGTTATAATTAGTTAATCGTAGTGATATCAGTGAATTCTATTGAAAACGCAGTGATATCAGTGAATTATATTGACTTAAGCTTGCATTGAGCTATTATACACTTAGCGAAACGAAATGGACTAGTGTAAAGATGACTTGCAGAAAAGGTAAGCTTATATGTGCCTAATTATGCTTTAACCGTAGGTATGCTTGAAATATGATCACGTTTAGCATTTATTAGTGGCAAATGCATATGAATAAGCGGCAAAAGGCTCTAAAAATTAGATTAAATAGGTGATAGTTTGCACACTGCTTAAAGAAGTCTACCGTTACAATCCGCACAAATTGAAGATTAAAGAACTAGGAAAGAATAGGAACGGGCTCACAATTAGGTTGGCAGGCAGGCGTTGCTGAGACGGGCTCGTTGACGATGATCCGTCCGCTGGCTGCTGGCTGCTTGTAGACGTGTAGCCTCTTGAGGTGGAAGTAGGTGCTGTATCGGCTCGGTGAAAGACGATCTGGCTGCACGGGAACTGTGGCAGCATCCAGACTTGCTCCTGGTTGTAGTCCAGATAATCCAGATGTTGCGATGCTCGTGTATGGCGATGACCTTCTAGTGCCCTTCACGTACCGATCTGCGAACACAGAACCCGACTAGGTAGCAGGTCCTGTCACGGTCGCCACTTTTTGTTCGCGATGAACAAAAGAAAAAGACGTATGTAGCGAAGGATAAACTTATTTATTCCTTCTAAAACAATATACAATTTAAAGCTCTAGTGTAGTCGTTTAGGCGTGTGCAAGTGAAGTGTGTGAGCGTTGTCTGTGGGTGGCTGTGTATGACGTATGTATGAGAAGTGTCGTGTGATTGGTGGAGTGTTTGGCTCGATACAATAATACAATAAAGAAACGGTCGACGTAGTGTAAAACCGGCGTCGACAATTATTATTATTATTATATATATTATTATATATATTAATAGCTTACGTTCATAACAGATATTTTTACAATGATGAAAGAATTATTCAGATTGGTCCACTAGTTTCAATACAAACAAATCTCTTAGTTATAAGGTTGCTATTTTGTTTTATAGCATTTAGGCTAAAATAATCATTAATAATAATAATATATTATTGGTAGTATGTAACATTTTCTGTTTAATTTGCAGGTGTTCGATTACCTGGTCCTACACGGCCGCATGAAGGAGAAGGAGGCGCGCGCTAAATTCCGACAAATCGTATCCGCTGTTCAGTATTGTCATCAGAAGAGGATCATACACAGGGATCTCAAGGTACCAAATAAAAAAAAAATATATCTGAAATTGGCGAAATATAAAAAATCTTCGGATTCTCTGCCCAGCTGTGTGGGAGTTAGTTCTGCAAGTCGAAAATGTGTCCATGCAGATATCTAAAGGATAAGGTGACGTTTAAATCTGCGCGGTGGCTGAGCGATTTTCTTCTGCGCCACTGATCGCGAATTCTATCTCAAAAAGTTGCGAGTATTGTTCGATGCTCGGGGTCTGGATGTTGCTGTATATAAAAAAAATTTTTGAATCTAGTTGCCAGGTTTTTCTGGTAGAAACTAAACAGTAGAAGTCGGAAAACTACCATTGATGGCAATACAACCTAAAAAAAGTCATAGACCACATTTCTTTAACATGCTTATTCCAATGTTCCAGGCGGAGAATCTCCTGTTGGACGGCGAGATGAACATCAAGATAGCGGACTTCGGGTTCTCCAACGAGTTCACGCCGGGCGCCAAGCTCGACACGTTCTGCGGCAGCCCGCCCTACGCCGCGCCTGAACTCTTCCAAGGTATACCTACTAGGAATTGGATTTACATTTTTCTAACACAATTTCTGACTTTCCGAAGTCTTTTGTTATGTTATGCATCGTATATGTCTTATCAATGAGCAAACAAACGCTATGGCAAATCATCGTGAAGGAACCATGCATATTTGCAGGATTTTATCGACAGCATGTAAAGTTAGAGCTAAGCGTCAGAGTGTTCGAGACACACGAAAGTGTCAAGATGGCGTGACGAGCTTCCGTCGTACGATCATCAAAGTCATTTTACACTGCTGATACACTATTTGAGCAAGCAAAAATAAAGTGAAGTCTTTGAACCTCTCATCTCTATCATAGATCCGTTGCCAGTATAGGAATCAGTAGATTATTATTATATTTATGACTTATCTTCTAATGATTATTATTTAACAGTGAAGGAAAGCATTGTGAGGAAACCTGCATACTTGAGAGACTTTCTCGATGGCACGTGAAGTGTACCAACCCGTAGCAGGCTGGCACGGTGCCCAGCAGTGGAACAATAATGACGATGTGACGTTTGTTGCAGGCAAGAAGTACGACGGGCCGGAGGTGGACGTGTGGTCGCTGGGCGTGATCCTGTACACGCTGGTGTCGGGCTCGCTGCCCTTCGACGGCTCCACGCTGCGCGAGCTGCGCGAGCGCGTGCTGCGCGGCAAGTACAGGTAGGTGGACGTGTGGTCGCTGGGCGTGATCCTGTACACGCTGGTGTCGGGCTCGCTGCCCTTCGACGGCTCCACGCTGCGCGAGCTGCGCGAGCGCGTGCTGCGCGGCAAGTACAGGTAGGTGGACGTGTGGTCGCTGGGCGTGATCCTGTACACGCTGGTGTCGGGCTCGCTGCCCTTCGACGGCTCCACGCTGCGCGAGCTGCGCGAGCGCGTGCTGCGCGGCAAGTACAGGTAGGTGGACGTGTGGTCGCTGGGCGTGATCCTGTACACGCTGGTGTCGGGCTCGCTGCCCTTCGACGGCTCCACGCTGCGCGAGCTGCGCGAGCGCGTGCTGCGCGGCAAGTACAGGTAGGTGGACGTGTGGTCGCTGGGCGTGATCCTGTACACGCTGGTGTCGGGCTCGCTGCCCTTCGACGGCTCCACGCTGCGCGAGCTGCGCGAGCGCGTGCTGCGCGGCAAGTACAGGTAGGTGGACGTGTGGTCGCTGGGCGTGATCCTGTACACGCTGGTGTCGGGCTCGCTGCCCTTCGACGGCTCCACGCTGCGCGAGCTGCGCGAGCGCGTGCTGCGCGGCAAGTACAGGTAGGTGGACGTGTGGTCGCTGGGCGTGATCCTGTACACGCTGGTGTCGGGCTCGCTGCCCTTCGACGGCTCCACGCTGCGCGAGCTGCGCGAGCGCGTGCTGCGCGGCAAGTACAGGTAGGTGGACGTGTGGTCGCTGGGCGTGATCCTGTACACGCTGGTGTCGGGCTCGCTGCCCTTCGACGGCTCCACGCTGCGCGAGCTGCGCGAGCGCGTGCTGCGCGGCAAGTACAGGTAGGTGGACGTGTGGTCGCTGGGCGTGATCCTGTACACGCTGGTGTCGGGCTCGCTGCCCTTCGACGGCTCCACGCTGCGCGAGCTGCGCGAGCGCGTGCTGCGCGGCAAGTACAGGTAGGTGGACGTGTGGTCGCTGGGCGTGATCCTGTACACGCTGGTGTCGGGCTCGCTGCCCTTCGACGGCTCCACGCTGCGCGAGCTGCGCGAGCGCGTGCTGCGCGGCAAGTACAGGTAGGTGGACGTGTGGTCGCTGGGCGTGATCCTGTACACGCTGGTGTCGGGCTCGCTGCCCTTCGACGGCTCCACGCTGCGCGAGCTGCGCGAGCGCGTGCTGCGCGGCAAGTACAGGTAGGTGGACGTGTGGTCGCTGGGCGTGATCCTGTACACGCTGGTGTCGGGCTCGCTGCCCTTCGACGGCTCCACGCTGCGCGAGCTGCGCGAGCGCGTGCTGCGCGGCAAGTACAGGTAGGTGGACGTGTGGTCGCTGGGCGTGATCCTGTACACGCTGGTGTCGGGCTCGCTGCCCTTCGACGGCTCCACGCTGCGCGAGCTGCGCGAGCGCGTGCTGCGCGGCAAGTACAGGTAGGTGGACGTGTGGTGGCTGGGCGTGATCCTGTACACGCTGGTGTCGGGCTCGCTGCCCTTCGACGGCTCCACGCTGCGCGAGCTGCGCGAGCGCGTGCTGCGCGGCAAGTACAGGTACGCCATGCACGGGAGGCGGGACATGTTTGGCCAGTTGATACGACACGACCACTTAAAGTAGCTTTACTGTAAATACATACTAGAAGGTAAAATCGGAGGAAAGAGAAGAAGGGAAAACCTAGACGAAGTTTTGTGGAACATGTGGAGGAATTGTCCTTCATGTAGGGATCGAGTCGTATCAAGAGGTCAAACAAAATACAGAAGATAGAGAACAGTAACGATTGCTCCACTTCAGCTCTTAAATTAATGATAGTCAAATAACTCATGTAACCATTTACTCATAACTTCTATAAACGCTCGTCATAAAATAGCTGGGTTTTTTTTGGAAATAATATTCAAATCAAAGAAATGTAAAGGTTTTGCAGGTCTATAAAGTCTATCAATCCGTAAATGTACATTTGATATTTTTACCCAGAAGTGACGAAGTAAATTTGCAGATAAATTCTCAGGTTCACAAGAATTTAAAAAAAAATTGCAGTGATGATTTAGAACATTTTATATTCTATGCGAATTGGTTAGAATAACCATAGATATCCGTATCCCAAAACTGACCCTACATAAAACTTTTCCGCAGAATACCTTTCTACATGTCAACGGACTGCGAGAACTTATTAAAGAAATTCCTGGTGCTAAACCCTGCTAAGCGCGCCTCATTGGAGAGTATCATGCGCGACAAATGGATGAACACAGGCTACGAAGACGATGAGTTGCGGCCCTATGTAGAACCGCAGCAGGACTTCAAGGACCATAAGCGGATAGGTGAGGACAGAATAGGTATACTTCCGATCTCTTGACTTACCATTTATCCGAGCATTTTGACGGGGACCCTTCGTTCATCGCCATGCGCCTCATTCCGGTTAGCAAAAGAATTTTTGTATACAAAATGGCTATCATTTATCAGCTATTAGATCGATGTATGATTCAGTAACAGTTAAATCATAACAAAATTTTAATTTGAAACTTCGGTGTGGAAACCTGTATGCTTGAGAGATTTTCTCGATGGTGTGCAAGGTCTACTAACATAACATAATTCCTCTTTAATGAGACTGAGAGAGGAGGTCTCATATTTTTCGTTCATTATATAATGACTTTTATATGGACGTTCAGTGTCCGCTGATCTAACAGGCCAGAGGCCTGTGCTCACAATGTAATTATTTCAAAATTGGATAGTTATTCTTTGACATTGATTCTTTTGCTACCCTGAATAGGGCTCAAAATTATTTTGGTGATTCGTGTGCGCTGCAGCTTAATAATTTCAAAATTAAATTATGTATCAAATTACACTTATTTATATTATAAACATTTGCTATGATTGTGTGCTGCAGTGCAGATGTTTGACGAGTCGTTTATATGACTGGGGTTATATTGCAATCAAATTTAATTGAGTGAAGACGATAAATAAATTCGAACTATTGTTCTGTTGACACAATCTTAATATGTACCTGATATTTGTTATGTCTTTACTTTATATATATATACACTTACGTTTGTGGGTTGCGAAACTAATAGTGATTTGCAGCTCATATTATTAAAACAGATGACACAAACTGTACTGAATTGAGAAAATATTTGTTAGAAAATTATATTAATGGTATTTGTTTTATCGTCTTCACTCAATTTCTGAGGACTATAGTATTTATATTGGTCCAATTCAAATAATTTTTAATATAGTGGAGGAGTGATCGCTCAAGTTAAGAGATTTAATGAGGATCCTATGTAGAGTATTAACTCTATTTGTATATTCACTAACGGTTGCTAGCTTCAAAGCATCGCTAATTTATATAAACTTAAACATTTTCTATGTAGACTCAGTGGTAATGAATGCATGTACAATGAGGAAAGTACGCTATTCGAACAGTTTATGATAGAAATATTTACCCAGCACAGGATTTAATCTAAGTGAGATCAGGTAATTTATCACCCTAATGTTGCTTTAAATTGTTATTCTGAGATATTACTAGTTATAAAAAGTTATTTTCTTTATAAGTCAATTAGGACCACAATCGTTCAGTCTATCTCTGATACAGAAAATTCATTGCTCAGAAAATCAACTTTAGAATTACCACAATTTGTTCAAATATTTGCGTTATATGACCAAAGAAAAATAAACAAATCCACTTTGTGTTAATAATACAAGTTTATAGATAAATACACCATAATATAGTGCCAGAAATTCTCGTCTCGTGATTGTTATGTAGACAAATAATAATATAATATTATTTAATGCAAAATAGCAAACATACAATGCTTGATACATTGCAATTAGGTATCAAATTTAATCAGTACTTGCTTTCACAAACTATTGATTGGATTGGACCATGATACTTCACAATACACAAGTAGTTTTGAGTCAAAACTCATCGCCATTATTGTTTACTAAACAACTAAAGTAATAATAATACTATTGCTTTATAATACTTCCCATAAACTAACCTTACTATAATAGTATTATGTCACTTGACACACCATTCCCATTGCATGCTATACTGCCCACTATACAGTATGTTGATTAACGAAAGACGTATCTAAATTACCAGAGAAATAAGAAAATTAGTATGTACTTACATCTGACGAGTAAAAGAAGTTTATCTATGGGAAATTGTACTCCATTTTAAGGTTTTTAGAGTACTTTTTAAATGGCACTTCATTATGATGATTGGCGCTATAGTCAAATGAATTGGCTTAATTTACGAGTTTTTTTAATAATTTATTTGTTATTAACAACGTCTATCGTTAGATACCATATTGTATTTGAAAGCAAAAATAAGCTAATAATATTAATTTATGCTAACCCATATAAAATTGTTATATTTCTTAATTCCATGCGTACTTTCGGCACAGCGCAAGTTGGTACGTGACAGCAAGGGGACGTGTTATGTGTTCTAGATAAGGGATTTAGGATCGAAATAATATTCTGTCTTTTTGTATCATTTTGAAAACTCTCAAAAATAACGTCTTTTTTGTTTTTTATACTGGTCATAATTTTTCTTGTGGTTGACTGTACCTGTGGCAGTGTTAGTAAGTAGTAGTTAGGTAATATATTTAGCGACAGCCAAACCACGCACGCGAATATCATACATTGAAATAAAACTACTTTTTACGGATTTTATCGTAATATATTTATATTTTTTTATCCAGAACTTTGGGATCCTTTACCATCCATGATTACGGGCAGGCTCTGGACGCTCTGATCTAGCAAAAGATCAATATACCGTGATAAAATCGGTAGAAAGTAGTTTTATTTCATAATATATATTGAGCTCGTGTTTCTGCATGCGCTTTGGTGATTATAAAGAAATAAAAATAAAATAATCTCGCCTAATCGAGTACTGCAACACTCACACCAAAATATTTTTATTGTCTAGAATTAATTGTTTAGGATATGATATGGTTTTTTGTGTTTGAACACACTCACAGTACAGGAAATTATACCTACTATGTATAGTAATATTATAAAGAGGAAAGATTTGTTTGTACCCAATAGACTCCGAAACTACTGGGCCGATCTGAATAATCATTTCACCATCAGAATGCTACAAAATTTGTGATGAACATAAGCATATAAATTTTATTTAAAAGATGATTAGGGATTAATTACTTATATCTAACAGTGCGAGGCCGGGGCGGGCCGCTAGTTTTAAACAAAATCAAAAAGACTGACCACTACACGTTTAGTATGTAGCTTCATATTATTCTTAAAATTTTACAATGAGACAGAATTATTATTTTCTTATTTATTTGCGTCTAAATATCAAGTGTGATTAGGGTGACCAAATCTGATTTCCGGTTTTACAGGACAACTGCATTATTAAAAATACGGCTGTCGAAGTTAAAATACGGGACAGGCCGTTTTTTATTATAAATGAACATTAGTTTTTTTTACTAAAATTTGGCTAATCTATTAAATGACCTATACAATTGCAAAATTTCTTAATTAAAGATTAATGAAAATATTACATATATATTTAGAAAGAACAATTTTTAATATTAAATGCCATTAAATCTTAAAACTACGGGACAATGCATTGGCTACACCAAATTACGTGACAGTACATTATCATTGAAAATGTGGTGTCTGAAAAACGGGACAAACTGTATAACACGCGACATTTGGTCACCCTAAGTGTTATACTAACTTATTTAGTTACTAGTAACCATATGCACGCCTATAGAAGCTTACTGTGTCTTAATGCTCAATATTGTGTATTTATTTATTCATGTTTAGCTTTTATATATAACTTTATTGTCTTTAAGTGTATAGTCATGTGATTATTTAGTATACATGTTAGAATTTGTGTCGTACTGTGTCGATATGGTATTAGATACAATTTTTATAAGAGTCTTTCAATGAAATATACATTAATTCGTTTTTGAAATGACTAATTGTGGTCCGTGCATGCGTTAGTCGTTTTAAGTGTCGCATGAAAAATTAATATAAAGTCATTATATTGTTTATTCTCCCTTTTAATTCGTTTATTAATACAATATTAATAATTTTATTATATCTGGACCCCTCAATGTACATTCGATTTTGCTGTTTCTCTTTTTATGTACAAGCATAATCAGTGATTGTCCAGCATTAAAATTACTGAATCATAATTTTATATTATAACTCAATCTAATATAAGTTCGTTAAAATGTCAACAGAGGCGCTAGTGTGCTTGGGCTACAACAGACAAGAGATCGAATACTCTCTAGCGGAGGCGAAGTACGATGATGTATTTGCTACGTACCTACTGCTTGGCAGGAAAAGTACCGACGTGAGTACAAAGGTTATTACGCTTTATAATGATCTTATAGATGGCGCCTGCGCATTCTGTAGCTACACAATTTTTTTAAAGTTCTGTTTTAATGATCTATTGCCTCACTGTTGTGATTTATGTTTCTGTTTTCTGTGAGTAGTTCAATTGATGTATAGTTTTGAATGCTTGATGTTGTTTCTTTAAAAAAAAGCTCCTTTGTTTGTTTGTTTTTAAATGTGCTACAGAATATACATATGCCGTTTGTGAGAACATTAAAAAGTCATAATAATAATAATATTTTTTTTTTACCTGATGTGCATTTAACAGCAATTATAATTATTCCAATTCGCGTGTGAGACTGGCGCAGCACCAAACAGTTATACTCTGTTCTAATTTGTGTTTATGAGACCTAGACTCTCAAAGATATATCAATTGATGTGCATATTCAATCTTGTACCGTCTGAGATTTTAGCAGCGAAGATCATAATTAAATTTAATATCATTTTTTTTCTATAGCACTGCCTTATTTATCTAGTGGTCCTTTGGTACAGATTAAAGACGAGTAGTTTTTCTAAAAAAACATAATAAACGCCCGCATTTATTAAAATTAAAAAAAAAATACTACCACTTCGGGACAGTCCGGGGATGCAAACTTAATTATATTATATGTATGTTATGCCTCTGTCTTTATGTTTGGTTTGAAAGTGCCACCTCTAAGGTGTCAGTGTTTTGATTATTGAAACGTAAACGCTTGAAATGAAACGTAAACGGCGCTCTGATTGGTGGAGCTGACCAATTACAGCATTAAAAGTGTTTTAAGTTTTTAATTTTTTTAATCAAATCAAATCACTGCCACTTAATACGTTGTTTATCGTATGAGGATGTTCTGGATGTTATTGGTGAAGGGTTAATAATATTTCGTTGATTTTAGAAATAATTATAACGTGCCTGATTCATTTGCAGCCGGAATCGGACGGTAGTCGGTCCGGTTCGTCACTGTCCCTTCGTACGGCAGCCGCCGGGAACCAGTCGTCACAACCGGCACAGACCAACGCGCACTCAGGTATTTATAAATACTTATTCCATTATAATATTCATTATGAAATATCGTCGAAAGTTTCAGCACTCATAGATATATTAAATAAATATCTGTTTCATAGGAGTCCATTAATTTGGATGTGACAGATCAATGACAGTTGAAATTTGACAGTCTCATTATTTGTCAATCTTTCTATAGAAAAACTACGTGTATTTCTTACTACGAAACACTTTGTTCTATTTAGGAAATAAAAATAAATACATGTGTATATAAGCAATAGTATTGTTGCTTTAACATAACCTTAATACGCGCTCTAAAATTCTGCATATTATTTATAAATTGGGGCTATTTTCATATTTATTAATTTGTAATATCACACTAAAACATATGTTTATTACTGGTATAAAAAGTACAATTAGCAAAACTTTTCAATATCCACCTACGAAAGGAAAATTGTTTCAAAGAGTTATGGAGTGGCGGCGTCTAGTTAGACTGGACTCAAAAATCGTAGGTCTCAAAATATTTTACATACTGCGTTTTCCATGTCGTCAAGTTAAGCGCTTATTTATACTACATTAGCAGATTAATGGATGCTGTACAGAGACTTATGTTGATACAAATTTGCTTAAGAAAGGCGTAAGAAGGATTTTATACATTTTTTTTAAAGTAAATGGCAATTTTATAACACACATTAAATTGTCTTGCGTTACCTGCTAGGAAAGCTAAAACAATTGGAATTTTTTTAAGCCTTATCAAAATGTGTGACATTGACAATAATAATTTCAATACAGTTTCCACAAATGAAACCTCAGTTAGTCTTGCTTAAGTGGTGACATAAGTGCCTAGAATTAACAAGACCGTGTGCAACAGATGGTTAATTCATAATTTTTCACACAATTCTATGGTATTTTGTATTTAGTATGTTTAAGTATATGTCCCCTATTTTTTTATGTGAGTTGCGTATTGTCACAGGTAATAAGATTTTATGAAGCATATTTTCTGTACGGTGTCCGTTTTTGTAATAATAAATAGTTCAGCTTAGCTTTATTCTAACTGGGTTCCTTCATTGTCATTCTGCGTTTGTACAAGCGCGTTTTTATCTACCATCTGTAAAGTCCAGGGCAACTGTTTATGACGCTTAGATAATATATCAACTACTGTCACAACTAGTATAGGTCACTTCTAGAAATTATTATTTTGATGCAATTCGTACTGTAAATTTAAATTACGTGGAGTAGCGTTAGAAGCTCTTTGTGAATCTCCATGCTTATATTTTTTCAAGACTGTATACGATATTAAATAAGTTTATAATATTAGTAGTTGATTTCATGATATATAATAGCGTCATATATGTTTGCTTTTAATATGAATTAGGATCATTCTATAATACCTATTTGCTTCTTATTATTATTGTGTATTGTGTGCTTATACGTGCCGCAAACCGATCACAACCGTCTGTTTATTTCATTTGGGTTCAATTTCAGTAACATCTTTTCCATGGGATAAATTAAATAATACTGTTGTTTTGGGGACATTCATCCATCTATTTAACACGGGAGTTGCGTTGTATTTAATATTTGGACTATGGACTAACTATGGGTATAGTAGAGTTATTGAAAGAATTTCTTTTTAATTCTACGAATGTGGCAAACAATCTTCTATTGACGTTTGTAATAGGTACTAGAAGTATTGCTCGCGCGTTACCGTTCCAAACGGCTTCAGACACAAGGACGAAGGAGGACGTGTTAAACCCAGTACCTTCTCGTGAATTGTTTCGACACCATATATGATTGGCAATTAGTTACGACGCGACAGTTAGGTCGTTCAGGCATGGTAGGGTTGTGATCGGTGGGTAGTAGGCAAGTTGTAACACGGTGCGCGGGTGGGGCAGGCGCGGGCGGCGCGGGTGGAGCCGGTGGCGCGGGCGGCTCGCCGGGGCACCGCGGCGTGCAGCGCTCCATCTCCGCGTCCGCGCGCCCCGCCGCCTCGCGCCGCGCCTCCTCCGGCGCCGAGGTGCTGCGCACGCAAGGTACACGCGCACACACACACCACTACACGATATACCAACAATATACACAATCTCCTAGTCTCGCAGTGCTCCGACGACTACTCAGATATCGAGGAGCTACGTACTCATAACATTTGAACACACGATTATTAATTAAATTGTGCAAATGAAGATCATGACTGTAATTAAAACTACATACTTAAATGTTTTGCCGTCTGTACTTTTTAAACGCAAATTATTTAAATAACACGTTTCATAGAATTATATTAATAATATAATTCTATGAAATCTTTTAAATACAAATTAAATTTTTATTTTTTTTAAATTTAAATAATTAAATTTCATAATACATAAAATTTAATCTTATTAGTAATTAAACTCAATAATTGCATTCAACGGGCAAGCGATTGCTATGTGACACAAAACACACCTACTTCATTACAGACGCCCCAAAAATAATATAATCATAATATAATTTACTTATTTATCAATTTACAAATGTAACACTATTATACTTTCTCAACGTCAATAAAATACCCGTCCCTGCTATTGCGGCCACAAATATTTTTAAAGGAATTTACTTAACACTATTTTATGGAAAACCCTTACTCTTACAATTTAATCTTACATTTGAGGTTGAAAAAGTATAAATTATTTATTAATAATATTATAGTAAGTGTCGCTTAATGTATAGCGTTGATTCTTCGTGACTAATTTCCAATACATATTTTTGTTATTATTTCACTAGCCTCATATAATCTTAATGAAAAAGATTGTAACCATAAATTAAAAGAGGTTTAAAGAACAACTAAAAATACCTTTCTCGTGGTCATAAGCATACTCTTCAGTTCAATCTGCCCGTAGCCATCGATACCGTTAAAGACCCGAACTGATGTAAAGAACTGTCAGAAATTAGTAAAACTTTTAAACTAGTAACAATCTTTTTCATAATGATCATAGGTGCCAAATGTGACTATCTTTCCATCATTGAAACGTACAGTACGTTGCGTGTAACACGTGTCACGCTACTATTGGCCAGCTCTGAACGCTCTGACCAATCAGAGCGTTGAACTCGTTTACGTTCTGGTTATGAAAAGAAGCGCACATTATGCACTAATTTGATCACGGGATTTGCAGCAAAGTTATTAACACAAAAAAGCTTTAATATTTCGCTTCACAACTATATCGAAATTAACAAAATCATCATTTTATGTGAACTTCACAGTTAATATCAAAATAGAAAATCATTTAATTAAAATGTTATCTGGTCGAAAAAAAGTATTAAAATTGGTATTATTCTGCAAATAAAAAGTTATACGGATCATGCATCAGTCATGTAACAGGATTTTTTGTAGTTTTTGTTTAAAACTGCTCTGAATAATTTGAACTTTGTCTTGGAAGTCATAAGACGTTATTTAGATATGTAGAATGTTCCTACATCTATGGTAAAAATAAGTATGTATACGTTAGTAAATGTCACGACATTTAAAGTATGGGGAATACAATCCACTCACCTTATAATGCAGTTAAAACTAGCAGTCACGCTTTGCACTCAATAGATGTCACTAAATTCAAATTTATACGATGGTATTGGTGACAAAACGCACCTACACAATAAGCAAGCGAGCAAAGGTAAATAAAGTAGAATTTAATCACAAGAAAGTTAGGCTTGATGTCAGAGGTTGATCACAAGACAGAACGGACAGACGGTAAATGGTCATATCACATCACTTCAAATTTATTAAATGAATCAATGAATTAGAAAAGGAAATTCTACTTTGTTACTGCTCTCGTACCGCTAGCACCTTTGCTATATTTATGTGATATTTTAGTATATATTTAATGTATAACTTGTATTGTATTTATCTTATACCCATATGATGATATTCCAGTGGGCACGACCACGACAGCTGCAAACAATACCACATCAACAGCAACTACTACGACGTCCAATTTTAAAAGACAGGTACGACTATCTTTCTTGTATGTTCATATATCGCTACTCCTACGACGCTTGGTGGTAGGATCTAATGTCTACCACGCTAGCCTAGTGCGGATTGGCAGACTTAACACGCCATCAAGAAAATCCCTCTGGCATGCATGTTTTCCTTCACCGCTTGAGCATATGATTAATCCCTATGCACATAACTTCGAACCGTCAGTGGTGCGTGCGTTGGGATTATATTTGAGATTTTTGAGTTCTCAGTACATTGCTCTCACCACAAGGCTATCACGGCTTTTGTAATCATGGTTAGCTTTGAATACAAAATTTATAGACGAGATCTTTATTTGTGTCTTTTCAGAACACAATTGACTCGGCGTCAATCAAAGAAAATACTGCGCGGATCGCTCAAATGCAGGTACGAAAGGTATATTAAAATTTGAGTTTATTATTGTGTTGTTTTCATGTGGTTGTGGCTAAACACCATTGTTTTACTAAATCTGTTCATTATTTTTTACTTTTACGTTTGAAAAACCGTGTTAGGTACTATTTTTTCTCAAATTAAAATTATAAATCTGGAAATGACAACAAACCTCATACAAATATCTCTAGAATTTCTTGATTCAATACCAACGATACATTTTAAAATTAACGTTGGTAAAAGATAAAAATTGTTCTTCTAACAAAAAAGAGTCCTTTTTAATATACCGATTTACCTTACTCAAAAAAAAACATTATAATTATAAGGGTAATGCACAATCATATTTATGTGTCTGTTCTTTGTATTTAATATGATACTATAAACTATAAAAATAAAAGACAACGGACCTAAAGTTGAACCTTGCAGTACACTTAGCTACACAAGTCGTCGACATCTCTGTGTGCGGCTACCATCATCTTGTATACTTAACAATTCAGTAATATTAATATCATATTCATTCATTAACGTGATTATGTGTCATATTATTATAAATATCAATGCCCAGCTTTGCAATGCAGTGATGAACACAATCAAACGCTTTAACTAGGTTGCACATTAAACCAATGGCTTAAAAAATGGTTCGATCAATAATCACCTTTCGTCACACGGGTCTCGGGTTCAATCCCCGATTGGAACGAATATTTGTATATCGTTACAAAAAAATGTAATTAAATAATACCTATATTAATATACGAATCCAAAATACAGATATCCAACCGAATACAATTAGTGTTAAAATCAAAATGCTACATATTGTTAGGTTATGTGTCTGCTTTATTGGATTTATTTTTGCCAACGCGTTTCCTGATGGGTTTTTTGTGTACTTAATTGAATTCAGGAATCCAATGTGTACCCGGTTAATGTACAAATGTTAAATAAGCTAATTTTTTTATTAAATGAGAGTTTGAAACATACCAGCGAGGGTGTGTATAAGTGCGTACACTTGTGCACCTCGCGGGGATACAGGCGTGAAGTTACCGTCTCCCGTACAGGTGCAGAGCACGACGCGGCCGAGCAGCGCCATGCCCAAGCTGGAGCCGCGCTCGCGCACGCTCACCGCCGCGCCGCGCCGCACGCAGTACGACGCGCCGCCGCACGCGCAGCAGCACGACGCGCCGCACATAGCGCCCAGGTAACGCACCACACACACACACACACCACACCACACGAGCCCTCACGACCTCACACGACGCGGCCGAGCAGCGCCATGCCCAAGCTGGAGCCGCGCTCGCGCACGCTCACCGCCGCGCCGCGCCGCACGCAGTACGACGCGCCGCCGCACGCGCAGCAGCACGACGCGCCGCACATAGCGCCCAGGTAACGCACCACACACACACACACACCACACCACACGAGCCCTCACGACCTCACACGACGCGGCCGAGCAGCGCCATGCCCAAGCTGGAGCCGCGCTCGCGCACGCTCACCGCCGCGCCGCGCCGCACGCAGTACGACGCGCCGCCGCACGCGCAGCAGCACGACGCGCCGCACATAGCGCCCAGGTAACGCACCACACACACACACACACCACACCACACGAGCCCTCACGACCTCACACGACGCGGCCGAGCAGCGCCATGCCCAAGCTGGAGCCGCGCTCGCGCACGCTCACCGCCGCGCCGCGCCTTACATAGCGCTCAGGTAACGCACCACACACACCACACAACATGAGCCCACACGAGCTCACACGAGCCCACACGAGCCCACACGAGCCCACACGAGCCCACACGAGCCCACACGAGCCCACACGACGTCACACGAGCTCACACTAGCTCACACTAGCCCACACGAACTCACACAAAACTCACACGACCTCACACTAGCCCACATGAGCGCACACGAGCCCATACGAGCCCACACGAGCTCGCACGTCACATTCTCTCTTCTTATCTCAAAGCGATGCACTGATCCCTGGGTGTCATTTAGTTACACTCAATATTCTTAATAATGATCCCTACAATCAATTCTCCAATTTCATGTAAACTAGATGATCATCAATCATCATCATAAATATATGTGTACACGTGCTAAAATCATGTTTGTATGTCTACATTTTGTGTTATCTATGATATGTCTATTCAGTCGGACGAAATGGCTCATAATTTCAATGAGAGTAAGACAATCCCATCACTAATTATTATCATATAGAATATATTATATGTTTATGTAACCAACCTCAGTCGCGATCGTATAATGTATATAATATCCCGATATATATTTATATACGCATGAGAAGGGACTAACAGCATGCTTCTACGACGCACTAAACAGCGCGCCGGCGGCGGCCGACACTAAAAACGGGACGGGGAGCGCCAACGGCTCGTCCGGTGGCAGCGCCGGTACCAACGCCGGTACCGGCGCCGCGGCCGCCACCAAGACGCACGTCAAAAGCGCGTCCATCTCGTCGGCCGGCGGCGCGCCCCCGCTGGGCGACGCGGCGCCGCACAACGCCTCCGCCCGGGACCTGGCGCAGCCCCGCCCGAGGTACCGCTCTAGTGGCTTCGCGCTGGTATTACGAGCTTTGTTCACCACACTCGGCCTTATTTTTGGTTCTGCTTGCCGTAGATTCTGGTCCGATATTGAGGGTTTAGCTTCTGGTTTTAATTGTCGTCAGTTCTGCTCAAGGGCGTATCTAAACTTTTCGTTGGGGGGGGGGGGGGCTTGACCCCCTACTGGGGTGGGCACGGGCCTCCCGACCCCCCACCCCCCGTACCCTCTAGGTACGCCCATGGTTCTGCTGAAAAAGGGTTGCAGTGATAATTTTGCCGAGTCTTTATGCTTCGCATACAGATATTGTTGATTTTTTATGCTTTTGGTTTTTTTCTCCTTATCGAGGTTTATTATAATTGTTATTTTTATCGGCTAATACGCACTAACAAGAAGCTGTTGCAGATTTCTTTGCTATTTCGCTATATTTTATTGCACAATTAACTGTTGGAAAGTATTATTTGTCTTATTTATTAGAGTGGGGTTATTCTTTTCCGTTGTCGTTCTTTTAATACAATCGTGTAAGTAATATTTCTTTTAAACTAATCTATCAATTTTGTAGTCTATCTTAGAAGTAGTTGTGTATAATAATATGTATTATTTTGTATATATCCACATTTCCCCCGTTTATTTATACATTTTTATTTTATTATGATTTCACTATCATTGTTTTTTTTATCTGATTTATTATATATTTATTTATTCAATTATCAAATATATTTTTAATATACGGCACAGTAATTTGTTGTCCTGTGTGTTGTCACGGCACGTGTAGTAGAACCCCTTCAGAGTTGTATAAAAAGGGAATGAATACATAACAGTAGGTGTGATATGGTCTGTTTGTTTGCTTGCAGCTTGAACTCGCAGACGTCGACGGGCGGCGGGGCGGCGAGCGGCCGGCGGGAGTTCCCCAACCCATTGGTATTCCCCCGGAACGTACCCTCGCGGTCCACCTTCCATTCAGGTAATTTACCCACATCTTGTATATAAAGCTAAGTATATCATCATGAACTTCAGTTATAGTCTCATTTTTTTATCGGATTATAATCCAAGTGCGAGCTTAGCCCACACAAGAAAATGTCTAACCGAGTATTCCGGGAAGATTTATTAGAGGAATTGTTGTCAATAAAATACGCCTTATAATGCCTTTAAGGCCCTGTCAGACAAGCATTGTACATATATTATTAAAATTAGATTGGTTGTGCAATACGACTCTCCTGAAGTATAGTACTAAAATAATGATTATTTAAAAATGGCTTGTACAATCCATCACGCTAGCCTAGTGCGAATTGGTAAACTTCACATGCCATCTTTATACGTTTCCTCGCGGTGTTTTCCTTCATTGTTTGATCAGGTGCATGCATGCAATGCATGGTATATCGGCACATAATTTCTAAAAAACGTCCGTGGGTAATTTTATTAATTGTCATTCCCGCAAGTAGACATTATTATTACTTACAGGACCAAAGGTTTTCTTACCGTGTTCCTAACACGCACACGAATCGCAGTGTTTATGCACGTGTGCAAGCTAGGACTTACTAGATTGTTTTTATTATTAACCACAATTTGCTACTGCCATAGGGTACAGTCTAACAACGTAATTGGTATACATGCAACTGTCGACCGATCCATGTGTGGATGTAAGCCAATTAGGTTGTCAGAGTGTACGTGGCCATGAGCCGTAAGCCTGCATGTGGTGCCCCGCAGGCCAGACGCGGTCGCGCGGCGCGGCGGGCGGCGCGTACGGCGACGGCGGCTCGCCGCACGCGGCGCGCCCCTCCTTCTTCTCCAAGCTCTCCTCGCGGTTCTCCAAACGGTCAGTCCGCCGCCACACCCAGCACACACTATACATACTCGGGACGGTGTCACATCTCTTCGTGTCTCTTGTAACGATTTGCCCCGGGGTTGTAATAGAGCCAATATTGTGGATGTAAAAGAAGTTACAGGGTTAACGTTAATATGCTATCGATCACTTAAAAACAGGCTGTACAAAAAAGTATTTGCATAAGGCTATTATTAGTATTTATTTATTTCAATGTTCATTTTATAATGTGTTTTTCCCACACAAAACTATGGTTAAAATAAACGAAACACTCAACTGTCATGACTCGTAAACATTAACTAAGTTGCAAATGCACATAAATCACTGTTCAGATCCTTTTTGCTATTCACACCACCGCCACTGCAAAGCACATCGAAGTATTAGCGGAGTTTGTGAAGGGAGTTTATAATGTACAGAAACTGGCCTAAGAAATTGTTAGCATATTCAATACCCCTGTATACAGAACTTAAATTAATATGAAATTTGAAGACAAACGACCATTCAAACGACTGTGAAAGTTGTTGTTATGTATTTTTTACACTTAATCGTTACAATTGACATAAACTTGTACATTTTTGAGGTAGCTTCGTCACTTTACTTTCAGTTTCAAACAAAATCCACTAATCATTTAGTTCAGATTTATACATGTAATGTGATTAAAAAAATAATACACATGATATATAAAATAAAATAAAATATTTTTCAAGAAAATAACATTCGTGTATGTTTTTTAATTTCCATTTAAATCCATTAACAAAAAAATAATAATTTAAACATGTTTGACTAAGTTCCTTATAAGATTTAACCATTATTTACCATGGTACAAGAAAAATATCTCAATAATAAATTAAATGTAGATATTGTCTAAGAGAAATATCCACAACATAATCGACTCAATACTGCATCAGCAAGACTAGAAGATTAACTAGTCAATTTTATGTAAAATCTGAACTACTGAACTGCACATAGTTATACAAATCAACTTCTGCACCTCAAAAATGTACTAAATTCACTCTGTCACTAACACCTACAATGTATATTATACCAGTTTCCATTACGTAACTAACCTACTTGTAACGTTACATATATTATTTCGGTGGTGTCTAGAATATTTTGCGTTATATTTTTGGCCCCCAGAAGCTATCGCTTGATGCTGGCTCGCAAGTAGTTTCCTTTGAAGTTTTGAAGGCATTTTGTGTTGTATAATAGTAATACAAAAAAAAACTAGTAAAAGCACACACTTAAAGCTCTAAAAGACAGTTGTTGTTTTTTAAACTGACAAAATTGTTTTTGTAATGTTAATTTCATATTTTGCATGCATATTATGATACATATTTTATAAGCAAATATAAATAAGATTATCCTTAATTATTTTTTAAACAAGTCTACAAATTAGGTATATTTATAATTTTTTACTTTTTTCATAAAAAAATAATACACAAAATGTCTTCATCCTGCCTTATATATAGCTACGTTTCACCGCTAAGCATCGATGTTAGCGATCACGGCTTCCACGCACCTTTGTCACCCCAATTCATCTCACATACAATCATTTAAATATAGTCTCTTACAGTTAGTTACCTTAGATATTGGCGCCCAACATGGGACCCTAATTTTATTTTTGACTTTTTTTGTAAAAAAAGGGTTGTGGAGTAAAGACTCGTGGATTTATTATTTAAACATGTCTCTTGAGGTATATATGGATGGTGATGTTGAAGCTCTTTTGTTAGTGTTTTATAAATTGGGTTCTATACATACCTAAATACTCTATTTCATATTTATTTTCTACTTTGGGACTTGTAGGCCTGTAGGGTTGAAACACATAATATATATTCTTGATGTTTTATTTTAACACAAATTGCAACCATTTCTTTATTCTATGATAACATTTTTTAAATTATTTACTTAATATCGAATGCTTTATTTACTAATAAAAATCGCCAAAAAACACAGACGAGCTCCAGATGATCCGTTCACGAATTTGCGTATTTTATTTTTGTTGTAAATAATTTTAGTTACACCATAGACACACTATTTGTCTCTAATCTGTCACTATTAACCCATTCGTATGTCTCGTTATGTGTGAATCATTATGTGTGTTTATTTATTCATTTTTTTATTATTATTTCTTAAGATCAAATTGTCTCCCTCTAAAGATTCCGAGCTCTTTATTTTTTATTTTTGAATCTCGCGTCAACGCAGGGGATGCACGATGCTACCTACCTCCCGTTTCGTCTCGTATCGCACTCAATTCTACCGGTGACCGCGCTGAAACCCCCCTCAATTTACTAAGTACATAGTTTTAGTATCAAAGCATGATGTACTCCCCTACTTCTGTTTTATTTTTTTAAATATTTTTGCTAAACTAAAGTGTGTGCTAAGGCCACAGACATGCCTACATGCTTTGAGTGTTGTCCGTAGTGCTTTGTCGATAGAAAAAGTTATGTAAGTATTCGGTTTGTGCCTCGTCGACCTTGAGAGGTGTACGGATAGCAAAAAAAAGAGAAAAATATTAATTAAAATACATCTCTCGTGCATCCCCAGTGTGACGATATGTTTCTTATCTAACCGTACGCTTCTACTAACGAATGTCGACGGTCGCGACCTCTACCGGTTTTACATTTTTGCTTTATAGTCTATTCCACAACCCTTTGATTGCGACGTGACGGACATTTTAATATTTTTTGTTTACGTTTTTTAATAATCTTTATTTCACGGAGGGAGTTGCGTTTAGTATTGTGCATCTTGTGTTGCGGCGCGAGAAATTATTACTATAGGATTGCCATATTAAAAAAACTAAAATGCGTTTATTATATACATATGTTTAAAATTCAACCAATCAAATAATATTCAAGTATTTTATATATTTAATTAATTTTACGGACTAATTATTTAAGTATCTAAGTAATATTTATGATGCTACAATTAAGTAGTTAATTTCTGGGCTTTCCTTATAATATGTATGGCAATCCTAATCAGTGGCAGAAAATCAAATACTAGTGAATTAAAAGCGAGCCGGATCGGAAAGAGGGGGGCGATTCGACACCTGATTGGTCGATTCGCTTACCCGTTCCGTTGTACGCAGGTTGAATCAGAATCCTTGAAGCGTCGGTCACTGCGACGTCCAGAGAAGAATATTATTAAAAATATTATTAATAAATTATAGGGAATTGTATTGTATACAGTACGGCCTCCATCGGTTGAGAATATTTTTTGTTAACCGACGGAGTCTATAACAAAAATGTTCAGTGTATTAAAAAAATATAAATCTAAGAATTAGTCTTAGTAATTAATATTATTTCAGGAACAATCTTTATTTACATTAGTTATAAATAAGCATACTTATATTATTTCTTGCTATTTTTATGCATTTAATGTCGATAAGTAGAACAAATTAACTGATTATACACAAGTGTTTACGCGTATAATGTCTACTTGTATAATTATGTGTCTCCGTGTATAATTACGAAATTAGCTCATATTCGAGTACCACATGCCTAAAGGTAGCAAAAATAATAAAACACTGCTTATTCTAAATTCAGGATACAGGATTTGTATCTTATGTTACACAGGATTATTTGAAATGGGGCATTTAGGCAAGATACTTTAGTTGTTTTAGCTAAATGGTAAAGTTCATAGACAATTCACTACCTGTCTTTGATCATTTGGTATACCAACAAAACTAAAAATCACTACCGACTAAAGAAAAGTAAGGGTTATCCTAGTATATTCATATTTCACCACAAATAATAAAAAAAGGTTGATAAATGAAAGTGAAATATGAAAAAAATACAGTTAGCAATCTTTTTTTTTTAATCCTTGGAACGTTAAAAACTTTTGATTCTTATAAGAAACAATATCAAAGCAAAAAAAGTGATATATGAGAGTGAAATATGAAAAAAAAAATACAGTTAGCAACTGTTTTTTTAAAATCCATTATACAAGATACTTTATACCAATGTGTATTCAAAATACATGTCAACTGCACCACATGTACATTGCATTTAAGCCAAAGTTATAATGGTTAAATAATCAGGTCATTATAATATCCCACTTTAAATAATCTGCGTGTACACTTTAATTTTTGTTTTTTATTTATCAAGCACGATAAAAATATATTTTTATGAAAATAAAACTGCCTGAAATATAATCAACAATGGTTTTTAATACACTGAATGTATAATAACAAAATGTTGTTCATAAGTGTTAAACATATTTTTTTATAATTGGCGTAACTTTGAAGATCCATTTTTAGTTTACATACAATTAAAAATTCGATTTGTAATCATTATAAAATATCGCGACGACTTCTGTCTACATGTTATTTTATTGAAATTAATTAATAGTACAAGTTTTTCATTCAACTGATTTTTTAAATAGTACACTCGCAGTATGAAGTGATTCAAATGATTTAGTTTTGATTTATTTTCTCTAATTACTTTATTTAAATAACCATGACCTGTTTTATCTCGTTTCCCATGCAAATATACGTTGGGATATTAATTAATTAACATTGAATAATTATTATTATTTTCTTAAAATAATATGTAGCGGATAACTAGTCCCGTCGCGAATTGCATTTTATCACTAGCTCATAAGAAGTATAGAGTTCTATTTTCGAGCAAATTTTCAACATTCCAGGGTTCAGTATATATTTTATAATTATTTAAGTTCACAAAAAAGCACAAATCTTGTTTTTTTTCTTATTTTTGGTTTTATAATTTTACTTTTAAATCTAAATTCAGAACTCTGCCTAAATCGTTAATTAAAAATGTCATCGACTGAAACAATATTTTGTATATTTGTATTTCATATACTGTATAAGTTTTATGTTGTCTGTAGAAAAAAAAACACATTGTTGAGTTTTTTTGTGTGGACCATGTTATAAAAAATTACCTTAGAGAAATTTCTAAAAGTCAAATATTATAGCGATTTTTATATTTCTAAAAACCTTCTCATGTGGTCCACGTTTCAAATATGATTATTATGTAAGGCGTGAGTGAGACAATTATCAATATATATTATTATACATGCATAAAATTGTATTTTTTTAGATAATAAGATTCAGGCGAACCTATGGCTTTGGTACAAATACTCAGTAGATGTTACCACATAAACGGACTAACACATTTAGGCAGCTGTATTTTAATAAAACAAACAAATTAATTAAGGGCCAAAAATAAGATATTTTTGTCCTCAACTGTACCCGTTAGTGTAAGGGATAATGATGTCTGTGTAATGTTATTAAAAACGTTTATTATACAAGGTGTAATCAAAATTCCTGTAGCTCCTTTTTGTTATTAATTATGAATAATGGATAGTACAACACATTATGGTAAACAATAGTTTTGTCAACAACACAAATAAATAAACCATTGTGTATATCTATCATACCATATAACATCAATAATGAGAATGGGTACTCGTTCGACGAATGACCAAACCAAATCTAAGTAATACTTATGACAAGCAATTATTACTATTAAAACCGCCATTATCATCACACCTTGTATAACTAAATAATAGTTTTGATACTGCACTTTCTAAATGTCCAATTATAAAAGAGCTATCGACGAATTTTCTAAAAATATATCCCTAAATGTTTTATCACATCTCTCATATACTTTCCCATACTTTGACTCATTAGTACGTTACGTCATTTAGGATCTTTAAATAAATTGTACATATAAACATTGTGTTGAGTGCGAGAGTGTCGCGTTTGACGTTTTCTAAAACTTTTCTAATGTTCGTGAAAAGTCCATTATATCATAAATGTAAGCGTATTTAATATATATTAACGATTCTTTTTTTATTTTCGATTGTATACTTGGGGTACTTGAGTATTTTGCCGTCTCGCACGGTATATTAGTGTTCTATATAGTTGTGAATCGTTATAGGAAAATTTATTATTGCGTTGAATGGTGTAATAGGTGTATTTTTATTCAAAATATGTTCATTTTCTTACATTCAAAGGCCTTATACTCTTTAAAAAATCGAAATAATATATCTTTTAACAAACTTATTTAATTTTGACAAATATAAGGCGACTTGTGCCCACTAAATAAAAAAAAAACAACTAAACAGAAAACTTAACTTTTCAAAAATAGTATTCTTCCTCGATGGCCGTATCTATTTCACGTTTATCTTATGTACAGTATATTTTATAATACATTTCTATTGTGGAAAGTTCTAGAACGAGACGGATAATTCTTTTCCAATATTCAGAAACGTATTGTAGTGATTATATAAATTTATATTCATCAGTCCAGTATTGTTCGTAACATTAAAAAGTGTACTGAACAAATTTTATGTCAAAACCTAGGTGCTGTTGTAAAAAATACCCGTGCGAATATATATTGTATTTCATTTTGTTGATCATAAAAATAATATCAATATGACATACTCCGTCAAAGTGTAATACTCAAAAATAGATCCGTCAATACTGCCTTTTAAATATGTCATATTTTGTCAACATTGCCATCAAGATATCTTCATGTTTTGAAATTAGCTCAATTATACAGACAGACACTAAAGTAATTATACATTTATTAAAAACAATAGCATAAGATGATCTTACAAAAAATTTTTTTTCGAGTACTACGTTTAGTTTATTTTGACATTTAATTTAATACAATAAAATACAAAATATCATTGGGGTATATTTATTTATCCAACAATTTATAATTTTTACGCACATAAATAGTGCATTCTTTTTTTCTGTGAGCATTTTTTTATCTTTAAGCAATATGATAATTCTGTAACTATTACACGATTTAGGAACAATGCAATACATTCAAACTTAGTTCTCTAAGTATAGTTAGATATTTAATTTTAATACTTTACAGCAGAGATTTTTTTTTCTATATTTCATCCTTTTTTGCGTTTTTAGCGACATGTTTCTCGCGAGTGTGTAAATGATTTAAATACACTGGGGAAAAAGGAACTACAAATGATAATTATTACAAAGAGTGTAGTTATTTTTTTAATAAGAGTAGTTTATAGTAAGTATACTCTTACCGCCGTACTCAGAGTTTCATTGAAGTTAATGGATCATTAACTCTTTAATTAACATCTGTGAAGTACGCGGTATATCAGTTTCTTTAAGAAAATCGTCCCATAGGGGATTATAGTGAATGTATGTATTAATATTGTATCAACCGTCCATATTTAATTTTTACCTTTTTCCCAGTACATTTAAATTAAAAGAGAATATTTTAATTGGCATTATTACATAGTCTCCGAAATCATGGGCATTGTTTGAAGATGCATTTATATGTGATCTTACATTTCTGTGGTTTAGTAAAATTCAAAAATATGATTTAGGAAAAACAAAAATACAAAAATGTTTTTGAATGTTACGAACTCGGAAAGACTTTGCTTTATAAGTGAATTAAGTTGACCTATGTGTATGAATACATATTTTGTTTTGACAGTACGCAGTAAATGGATGTGTTACGCTTCTCCAAATAATCAAGTTTTTAATAACAATAATGTGTTTTATTTGTATATACATACTTTATCACCTATTAATACGATAACAGTTTTGACGTCGAAGCAACTCCCTATATAGTTAAAATTAAGTTTTTTGAAATGATGTTTCTGTCACGTTGCAAAAATATTTATACAAGGTATATGTTTTATATGGTAGGTAATTAGTATTTGAAATTTTGCTACTTACAGATCAAAATTTAGCTAGTCTAATATCTTAAGTAGATTTATTTTTTCAGTAGGTACTTAGTGTTCTGTTAGTTTATATTCGAGGGTATGGTGACTTACGAAATACGTATTATTCAACTCATGGCTTTCCCGCTGTGTTATCCTGCTGTTCGTATGTTAAGAACTATTTATAATCATGGTTGATTTCAAAATGGTATTTTAATGAATTTTATTTTATAAAAGAACCACTGCAAAATCTATGATGAACTGCAAATATATAATGTCAAATGTTTTATTTCAATTAGAAATATACTACAGGTAGTTTTGAATTGTCAAAATACCTTTTCAATATCACAAATGAACGCCAGCGCCATCTAGTATCATGAAAAATAAACATTGTCAGTCTCTCCGAAAGATATATTTTATGATATCATGACGGGAAATAAAATATAATAATAATTATGGTGAGTATTATTTCGCCAGACTGTCGGTACTGGGCGAGTCTACCGGACGTCAGAAACCGCGTATATTTTCGTCTCTGGACATCCAACGGAGGTAGGCCGCGAGACGATTGTGAACAACCTTTTTTTTTTTGAAGTTTTTTTATCAAACTTTGGTGTTTCGAGAACGATGGGTTATTGGTGGGGGCGAACAAAAAACATACAAAAAAAATCGAAATATTGAAGTATGAATATATCTTGAAAAGTAATGTTTTATTTGTGGTATTTAAAAAAACCAGTTGATATATTTCTTTTTAAAGATGTCTATTTATTTTTTATGTTTTTATTTATGTTCAAAGAACTCAAATACGTTTCATAAACAAATATCACGAAGTAATACTTTGTTTAAGTCATTAGCAATTGGCCAACTTTTACTGAAGAATGTAACTTCAATTTAATTGAAATTAACATAATTTAAATGAACATAATATTATTTTTCAATATTGGCATTTCCACGCCAACACCAAAACACCTACATCGTTCTGCGAAGGGTTTTAAAAATAGCGTTTGTGTGTGTATTTTAATCCGTAGTCCAGCCGATTTGTACTTTTTATCTACATGCATACCAAAAAGCATGATTTGATCCCAAAACAAATAAAAAAAACCTTATTTTGCATGTTGACGATATTTTTGTGGTCTGGCTATATTTCTTTAATTATAATATTTCAGTAAAAAATATATTATAAATATAAAGCTATATTTTTTTATAATAAAAAAATCTAAATCATTCTATTTTTATATATTCTGTCATTCTTGCAATTTATTTTTTAAATTTAAATAAAATTAATATGTTGCAGTACTAAATTGGATGGATTACTTTGTTTTCGTGAATAACCAATATTTAACAAGTTTTTTTTGTTTTTTTTACTGACAAATTGTCTCAATATTTTTTGCTATTATTAACCAGTCATTGCGATTTGATTCCTCACAAAATAAAAATATATTTTACACTCAATTTATAGGTCATAATTATTGAAATAAATAGGAACTGCATGCAAAAAATAATTAAGTTTTGAATATTTATCATTATTATCTGGTATTGGTATTACATTTTACATTCATTGTTACCATTTATTCACTTTTGAATATAAGCGCATGATAGTTTTAGTGACCATTTTTAGTTTCTTTTTGTTTTTTTTAGTGTCATCATGGTAAGTAAAATTAGGGAAAGTAAAAGAGACATCGCAGGCATGGTTTAGATTTGTGCCTTGTGTTGCTTGCTGGAGTGTGCTTATGTTAGACAATACTTTCTTTTCAATCTGCACATCCTTAGCATTGTTTAATTTTGTTATACGCTGGATTTCAAGAAAAAAAATGGTGTATACTTCATGTTCAAAATTTTTCTTATTAGATTAATTGAGGTACAAAATTTATATGCGACCAATATGTTGTTAAGAGTACCTAAAGTAAAATTACCTAAAATTAAATGTGCTACATCATTAAAAAACCCAAAAATACCAGCTTTCATTTTAATACTGAATAACTTTTTCTAATTCATTTTTCATTACAGTAAATGCACTTTTAAACAGTTTCCTTACTTTACTCTAAATCTTTCAAAATTTTTTGAGCGATGTTTTTTAAGAAAAGTTGTTCAGTTCACTATGGGATAAATATTTTTAAGAATCAAATTAATATGATTTATAAAATAAATGTAAAGTGGGTCTAATTGGCGTAGGCAAAAAAAAATCTAATGGAATACCTATTTATCGACAAATAGTCCCAATTTACAGTGAAAAAAAAAGGTATAATATTTTATAACTATTGTTTATCTTGTATAGTGATGTCCCCCTCTCTTATGCAGAAATTATCGATATGCCAGCGTATCACAAATTGTCAATGTATGTATTCGTTGCCACACCCTGTGCCCCTAGTGTTTAGCGTTAGTTTTATGTTTTTCTGTTTTTAGGCCATTGGACGGTACGACTCCGAAGCATGCGGTAGGAGCTAGCCCACAAACCATGCTTGGGTAATTATCCTAGTTCATTTTATCCTCTGTTCGTGGTCAGTCTAGCCGATGTGCTTTTTTATGTACTATCTTTATTTTCTAGATGTTTTCTTTTTGACGCTGTTTTAAATATATTGATTATTTTCGTTCTTTTTAAGTGTTAATTTGCGTTAGATGATTGGCTCGATTGTTGAAATTTATTGAATTGATGTCTTGCAATAATGAATCACAAAATAAAAAGTAATTGAAAATCTTAAAACTTATTAAAGAAGATATTTATGAAGTGTAATATACCCTACACAATTACACATTTCTTTAAGAACGCCGTAATACACATCACAGGGCATTAGCTAGTAGGTAATGTACACAATCGCTCATTAGACCTATTAATATTATTAAACATGCCAATATATCGATAACTGACCATCGATATTAACCACATCCTTATTTCAATAGTCGAGTTCTAATACGCTTGCGCTCAGTCCACTAACAGTGCTTTAACTGACAAATAATTTTTGGGATTATATAATTAATAAGTAAAATAATAAATGATTTGCGCTCATAAACAATGGATGTATGCAAGAACTACCAATCTCATGTCCAATTAAAGAAATGGGCAAAATAATACTAACACCTATACGGTGTGAGAGAGCTCATACAATAAAGGGTTTACTGTTCTGTTATTGTAACAACCGAAGAATAAACGCGTTCGTCGTTTTAATCACATTTGCAGCGTTAATTGCATTTGTCGCGAATCGTATTCCTCGCGTTAATCGCATTCGTCGCGTTATCATTGTCTTTAAAAAGATGCTTTTACATTGCCTTTTGAGGGAGAGAGATAGCGAGGGATTGGTAGTGCTTCTTAAATTCATATTCTATATTTTTCTGTATGCGTTATATAAAACAAAACAACTGTGGAACAAGATTAGTTTTTTAAATAGGTATTGGAAAAATATGATTTACTTTTAAGATAATACCAGTTACTATTAGTAACTATTGTTGTTTTTGTTTGTAATGTTTGTTGTTTTGTAATCACTGGAGTTTAAACCAATTTTCTTATATGTATACACGTTTTATATAAGAAAATTGGTTTAAACTCCAGTGATTACTCAATTCACTCAGGAAAAGAGCGATTGTCAAAATTAATCCGATTGTATACCTACTCTTAACGTGAATCAATTTATATACATCCAGTGGACGCTGCAGTGGAATTCTGAGTTCGATTCCCAGACTTAAATGTAATACTAGGTAAAATAGGCATTTGTGATAACTTTTTAATAAAAGTCTTTAATATTTTAATTAAAGACTTAAAATAGATACTGATTTGTTATAGACGTAAATAAAGCATGAAGATAAAAATCAAAATAATAAAAAAAATGTGGTAAGAGTAGGCAAAGATGTCGATGCTGAGGACATGTTTAAGACTATGCCAACTGAGCTTGTGTATGTTCTAATGATGTGTTTGTGACACATGTACAGACAAGGCAACGAGGAGCAGGTGAAGCCCCGCGTGCTGCGGTTCACGTGGAGTATGAAGACCACCTCCTCGCGGGACCCCAACGAGATCATGGCTGAGATCCGCAAGGTATGTGCTTAGCGGTGTATTACATATTATCCTTTAGATGGCTCCTGTTTCTTATTGACATCGGATTTTGAAGGTAGTCGCTTTTTGAAAATATTTATGTGAGAAAGGGATTTTGAGACATTTGAGAGGACCGAAAACTGAACTCAATATAGGAAGAGCTTAGAAAGACTGTTTTACATTACTAGAAACTGTCTCTGTATTCTCCTTTTTACAAGCCAACAAAATAATTGTTGTTAAAGTTTTTTTTATTTCTGTCAATTTCTTAGCAAGTTGAATTAGAATCTCTTCCATTTAGGTACTTCTACAAGCTTATTTCTCAGGATCGGCTCTACTCTGAGTACGTCGAGATAGTTAACAATCTTCTTCTTATCTATAAAAATGTCGTGTCACGGTGTTAGTCGCTGAACTCCGAAACGGCTAGACTGATTATTATGAAATTTTGTACGTATAAGTATTTGATAGGTCTGAGAATCGGTCGTAGGCTATTTTTTGACCCCTAGATGATAAGGATGTCACAAACTTTTACTTATTCTTGTATTTTTTTTGTGATTTGGCTTTAAAAAATACTTATAATCCTAAATTTTCACTCTTGTACTACCAATTTCTAAAATTTGGCAAAACAACGTTTGCTGGGTCAGCTAGTTTTCACATATACATACATATTTAGTGAAGTTTATCTTGCTACATGGAGAACTGTCAAACTGACAACACATCGAAAGTACCCATCACGAAGCTCATTCTACGTCGCGATAGTGGAGTTTAAGAGCGCAGGTGGCATATATACGGACACCCGACTTCAATCGTTGGGCAGTAGCCTGCCAGGCTATATATGTAATCCTATAAATGGTTATTTGTTGTTCGTAGGTTCTAGACGCAAACAACTGCGACTACGAGCAGCGGGAGCGGTTCCTGCTGCTGTGCGTGCACGGCGACCCCAACGCCGACTCGCTGGTGCAGTGGGAGATCGAGGTGTGCAAGCTGCCGCGCCTCTCGCTCAACGGCGTGCGCTTCAAGCGGATATCTGGTGAGACTTGACTATTGCAATTAACAGCTCTGCCTGTCGCAGGCCACTGCTGGCTATAGGCCTCTCCCAAACAGCGCTAAAATACTCTGTCCTCAGTCTATCCCCGATACCTTTTTAGGTCGTCTCTAATACACACTTTTGAATACATATACATTTTGTTGTTAGCTCGAGAGAGCTTCATAATGTGATCGGAAAATTTGGCGATTTTGAAATTTGAGACTATTTTGTCCTGATACTATTTTTAAGGGAGGCTCAATTTATTTTATTGCACATGGACGTGATTTTATTTTAGATATAACAACAACCACATCGTTTGTCCGCAGGCACCAGCATTGGTTTCAAGAACATTGCGTCGAAGATCGCAAACGAACTCAAGCTGTGACTGCCCGAGAGCCCCCGCCGGCGGCGGCGGCGGCGCACCGTCACGCCCCCCTCCCCGCCCTCCCCGGCCAGCCCCCCGCACGGGCGCGCGCCCCCGCCCCCCGGCCGCGCGCCCCGCTCCCGCCGCGTGTCGCGCTCGTCGTCGTCGGAGCGGGACACGCCCCCGCCCCCGCCGCCGCCGCCGCCCCGCTCGGACTCGCTGCGCCTGTCGGCCGAGGACATGGTCCTGGTCGCCAACGGCGGCGCCCGCACGGCGTCGGGCGCGCTGGCGCACTTCCTGGCGGCGTACACCCCGGCGGAGCTGGCGCTGGCGCGCTCGGACTACCTGCGGCCGCCGGCGTCGCCCGTGCAGCCGCGCTCGTCGCTGTCGCTGCGCGCCGACAGCTCGGAGGCGGCGCGGGCGGGGCGCGCGCGGCCGGTGCACGCGCACTCGTACAGCGTGCACACGCTGCGGCGGCAGGGCCGCGCCCGCTCGCCGCCCTCCCCGCCCTCCCCGCCCTCCCCGCCCTCCCCGCCGTCGCCCCTCTCGCACGAACTGAGCTGCGACTGCCTCCCCATCGAGCCGATCCCGCCGCCGGAACTCTTCGACTTCTAACGAAGTCAATTTCGTTCAAATTTTGTAAAAATGTGACGCGTTCCTTTTTCAAATTACTAGTTGTTTTTTGACAAGGGCTGTCTTACTATAATAGTAACCTAATCAATGATTTGTTAGGCTAGCTGAGCTAAGACGTACAGATGTCTGAGGATTGGTCTATTTACAAAGACAGGCAAACCAAGAGAATGGTTCTGACTAGACGAGAGAAATGTTCATATGAACTAAAAAAAAGCAATAAATATAAAAAAAAACTCAAAATCATGACTTTTCTAAAAAATTTAAGATTTGAAAATGGAACGCTCGCCCGACTCGAATTTGTATTATTATTCGATTTATAAATAAACAAAGTGTTGTCTGCCGATCGGAGGCGACTCGATCGTTTGTATTCGATTGTTATCGTATGTATCGCGTTATCATTTGCTGTTCACGTTGAGGCGCCGACGGCGGACACGACTTGTAGCAGCGCCGCTCTATCCACGACTGTACGGAAATAAATTTATTGATCGTGACTTAAGAGTTTTATTTATGGAATAGTAGTGTTGAACAATGTATGGAGCGTATAAATGTGCCAAGTGGTTTCACCAAGTTCGACGCAGTAAAATGATCGTTATTACATAGTTATTCACCGCTCTCAACCGCAAACCGCGCATCTTTGTATAAATAATTTTACTCGTGTCATGAATATTATTATTACATGATTGTTTTTTTTTCTGTAGATAAGTCGTCTGTCTGCCCGTGTGTGCTGCGCCCTTTTTTATTTAATTTATATTTGGAATTCTGTTTTATGAAATCGTGTTTTTTTTAAAAGACATTATTTAATATTGAGCGCGGCACGCCCGGCCAGGCAGCGTTATTGTGCTATCGCTTATATACTGTTACATTATGTATTTTAATCGTTGTAATAATGTACAAAGTGAGTTTGAGCTCAACAGATACAATCTAGCTTAGTGTTAATTATATTTTTTTCGTTTTCCAATATAACAAAATATAAATACAAAATATGGCTGTCTCAGAATAGCGATAAAATGTTTATAATGTCATTGTAAGAGTGTCATGCGGCCGGTTTGTGTTGGCCCCGGTGTGTTCACACGCCGAGCCTGTCGGGTGTCTTCACAAACCGGTCGGCAGACCACGCGGTCGCCCACAGCTGTTGCCTCTTTCTAATTACAAGGCTGAATTAGAAAGTGTCAAAAGTTTATTATGTAACTGTACGGGTCGGTACACACTGAATTTAGACGCGTTATAGTACCTATACTTCACTTAAATCGTTAGATGTGTATTGTGATCAAAGTATTACGAACTTGTAGTTATAGCAATAATCGTTCATTATGATCGTAACAGTGACTTTGTCTACTCGATGTAACCAGCCTTTCGATATTGTGATTCATTCAAACCTTTCTTTGTCGATTTGTGTGGAGCTTGTTTTTCTTTGTAATTCTTCATATTTTCTTATGTGTGTGGACTGTCGCATACTTTAGGTGATAAATATTATTATAATAAATAAATAGGTATGTTTGTGTGTGCGGTGAGGCGATCGCGGTCACTTTTCTATTATAATAATAATAATTAAGTGTAGTGTTACAACTTTTACATGGAATCACAAATTCGGACGTGTCGGCGATGACTGTCGTGTTGTCTATGCCAAATTGTGAAAAAATGCTAGGCGCCATAGACTAATCACTTTATTGTGAATTATTTAAAATACAGTTAAAACTTTGTTTTGCTCAAATACAAATTATGTCCTATTATATAGGGTGGTGATAAAAATAAGTAGAAATACCCTATGTACTAAATGTTATAATAATACAGTCCCACTGTTGGGCACAGGGGCCTCCTCACAGAATTAGACAAAACAAGCCATAGTCCAAAATGTAAACAAGATATTTTATATTTTTTTCTTACAATAAAGACAATTTAAATATGCTCTTTAGAGTGTCTGTATGAAATGGTGACATTTCACACCACAAAAATCAAATTATTAAAACATGAAAGTAATTTTATTGTTATTTATGTTTTATTTAAGTATGCCAAACTACATTTTAAAGTTTTATTTATATAAAAAAACAAAGCTACTTTTTTAATCAATATTTTATTATTAAATCTCTTGAATAACCAAAAATAATCAAGGAATAGTTAAAATGTCAAAAAACGATTTTTGTTTTACAACAGAAATAACTAAAATCCACGACGATACGACCAGTTGTCCCGAAATACATAATACAGTTTTAAATGTAGTTATATATTTATATATATATATATGTATATATATATATGAGCTTTGTTTTATAATAATTTAGTGTAGTAACACTTTGCCTGCGAGGTGGACGTGTGTCGAAGAATTTGTGAGATATTCAAAATGAAAATAAATTTTATTTTTAATTCCAATATTTGTTGTTTGCTTTTGAATATCCCAATTGGTTCCTTTTATATTTATCCTGATGACACATAAGGTAAAAAATAACTGCCATATTTAGTACATCTCTGCCTATGTCTTCGTGGACGACAGTCATGAAGATATGTTATGTAAATAAGATTGTACCTACGTGTATAAGTGTTAGCTTAGTGGTGATATGATCACAGATTCCCAAAGCTTAAGATTTATTCTGAGTCACGACTTAAAGCAATCATGATGGTGTCGATTAATCATAACTACAGATCGCTCAGTGGTCTTATCATAACTAGTTGTCAGCCTAGCCCAGTGAGAAACAGATTTGACACAGCTTTACCTGCGTTGTACAATGCGTGTTGTGAAATTGTGTGAATCATTTTTACTTTTCTACTTCAAATTGAAAGTATATAGTGTATATACCTAAACATCTGAGTAGGCAAATAAATTAAAAATCAAATAAAATCATATTTATTTGTTCAAACCATCAACAATTCAAAATCGCAATATTTACAGTTCTTATTCACTAAAATAACAATAAATAAGATCAATAAAGGAGATATTTCGTCCTTTTTCCATATCCTAATTTTTTAAGAAGAAATACTATAATGAGATTAGAAGTCCCCTAAAAACCAGACAAATTTAAATTACAAGATTCTCAAGAAAATCCTACGTAAGTTCTACAATTATGACACATTTGTCTACAGAAATACTGAATACATTTAAATGACTATTATAATTAAAATAACAGTATTTTACAGAAAAAATAAACATTATCAATAAATACAATAATGTTTTTCCTATTCGATGGCATTTTTAACATTGTGCATTTAGTCACCAACGTTCGTATTTTCTGTTGGTGATTTCTTCAGTCGTTCTCGTTATTTTCAATGCAAGGTACATGAAAAACAATGCGGCCTGAGCCATGTTTTTTTCTATTAATATATCTTGCCATCTTTTTTTGCGTACCACAAACATTGGACCATTTTGGCCTCTATAAATTTTGCCATAACTGGCAAAATTTATAGGCCTTATCATTACGAAAGGTAATTTCTGAATATCCTAATTTCAACATTATATTTTTGTCTACGCTTCTTTGTTAATAGGCATACCATCTAAATCTACTTCAGTACTCGGTATTAAGGGAGGCCTGAACCCTCCGTACTCAATCCTCAAATTGGTAACCTTAGGTTCTCTATCAGCTCTCCTCATTTTAACTTCTACAACATAATTCTTATTATTCTGCCACCAGTCATCTTGATTCTGAATTGGGACCGGCCCGTAGTACTGATTAGATCTGCTACGAGAATTTGTCAAGTGTGTTAAGTAATTCACCAGATTACTTGGCTTTTTCTCCTCATTCTTGGTCCCTGAAGTATTGTTGATGTACTGGTAAGAGGAGGCGTACTGATTCCCCCACTGTGTAGACGCTACTGGTTGCTTTTGCCTCTCCTTCAACAACTGGTAGTACTGCGCGATATAAATTTGCTGTTGATTCTGAGCTCTCTTATTCTTATCATCTTTGTATTTTTGGTATTGTGCGTTATTTCTCGTTTCCGACTTTTCTTGATAATCTCCGTAGCGGTATACCGGTACCGGTACGTGGACGTGTTTTTCTACAATTTTCTCGACGGGATAGGGAACTTTGACTTCAACTGGCACTTGAACAGGGTAAGGTACTTTCTTCTCAACGATCTTTTCGACTGGATAAGGCACTGCCTTCTCTACTGGATAAGGCTTATCTACGTATTTGGTCACGACTACAGGTTTCTCCACAATTTTTTCGACAACTTTCTCGACCGGGTATGGTACTTGAACCGGTACTTTCTTCTCGACTATTCTGTCGACGTGCACTGGGTAAGGCACTTTTCTTTCTACGATTCTATCGACCGGGTAGGGTTGGGGGATATGAACGGCTACTGGAACCGGATGTGGAACCGGTACTTGGATATGTATTGGCTTATCGACATACTTGGTTATTGTTACAGGTTTTTCAACAATTCTGTCAACTGGCACTGCTATCCTTTTTTCAACAGGGTAAGGCACGGGTACTCTGGTTTCATAGTGAACCGGATAAGGAACTCTTTTTTCAACCGGGTATGGTACAGGGACTTCTTTATTAACGATTCTCTCTACCGGTTTTTCTATTTCTACTCTAACCGGTACGGGTCTATCGACGGGAACCGGGTATAGTATATTGCGCTCTACGGGCACGGGAACTTCGTAAGGAATTCCAACTGGTGTTGGTATAGGAACTGGGTGGAGGATCTGTTTCTCTACGACCTTTTCGACCGGGTAAGGAACATGAATTGGTCGATCAACATACACTTTCTGTTCTACTGGGTAAGGTACTTTAACGGGATATGGCCGAGGAATCTCAACTGGGTATGGTTTATCAACATATTTCGTTACTTCCACGGGTTTTTCAACAATTTTCTCATATGGAACTTCCACTGGTACTGGTCGATCGACCGGAACTTGCACTTCAACGCGTTGGGGGTAAGGGACTTTCTTTTCAATGAATCTATCAACGAATTGCGTAATCGGCACTTCTTTTTCTATGATAATAGGTTGAATTATCTTCTGGTTATCATTCCCATAATGGTAATAACGGACTTGTTCGCTCCTTTCAGTATTAGTATCCTCTTGATCCGGCTTAACTTCAACTTGTGACTGAATATTTTCACTTGATTCTAATTGTTCTTTTTGTTCATAATCTTGATTGCTTTCTTCACCTTCCTCTTTCATTGTTCCATATTTATAAAGTAGTTTGTTCATATTCTCTTGAATCTTCTTAGATGATTTCAAAGCATCGACGTATTTGTTATACAATGATTTAGCGACATCGAAAGGACCTTTATTATTGCTGCGCCCCTCTTCATAATCAATGTATTCGTGTACTTCTACGTCATTTATATGAGTGATATCTACAGGTATAGATTGTTGAACTTCAACTATAGTTTTCTCTTTATTGGGGCTTTGGACTGTATCGGAGACAATTTCACTGTCTGAAGCTTCGTGGTCATCTAAAGTGTTAAAGGATTCAGTGTCGTTTGCATTAAGTAGCCGCAAAGCCACTGTGATAGGCGCCAGATAATTCTGATTAACCGGTCTTGGGGTTACATTGACCAACCGCTCACTTTCTGCATTTGAATCGTGGTTTGTGTAATTTTTTTCTAAATTGTCCTTTACTCCTACTATTTGGTAACCATTTGCCATGTAGGGAACCATGGTCGATACTAAATTATCAACTATTTGATCTTTGAATGTGTTATACGAATGGTCTTGAACTACTATAGGAGTTGCAAAGCCGTATTGATTCGAATTAGAACGTAGAACTTGTTCTTTGAATCGATTGTTTTCTAAATGCTCCACATCGCTGTTTACAATATTCTCTATTTTAGCTTTGACTGTAATATGATTAGTTTTACTGTCTTGACCGGTGTAATCGTTATTCCTCAAAAAGTACCTAGGACGGGGTTTTATAATCTCATCAGTTTGTTCGTTCACATGTTTTTCGGCTGCATGGTTTATTATCAACAAATCTTCATTGGATATAAGGTCTTGAGTGGAAGCCACTAGTTTATCAATTCCTACTTGCGTTGCATTTTCAGTGGGAGCAATTGTGGGCGTTTCAATAGTAGTGTAGTAGAATCTTTCATTACGAGCGTTCGGTCTGGGTGCTTCAACCCTAAATTTAACAGCACCCCTGTAAGTATAAGAACCAGGCGAAGCCGTTGCGCCAAAATCGTTAATATCTTGAATATCGTAAGATGGGACTTCAGCAAATAGTTGATTTGATTTACTCAAATCATGTTGAATATCTTTTGTTGACTCTTCCTTACTTGAGCAGTTGTGGTCTTTGAAGACTTGCAGGACTGGTGGACGGTACTCGGCATCCTCTTGCTGAAGAGGGTTGGAGTTGTCCCTAGGATCATTGTTTGTATATTTCACTTGGTTAGATGGGTGGGTGGGAGTTTGGATTTTGTTGGGTATCTGCAAGGCTTGGTTGGGCTGCAAGTAAGGCGAGTACTGCTGCTGCAGGAGGTAGATATCAACAGGATGCTGACTGTTCGATGACGGCGCTTGCAACTGCGTTGAGTTCGATGCTTGGGAATTCTCGGAGTTTTGTGCCTGGAAATAAACAAATTACTAGTGCATATAGAACCAAATTGACTTGGTACTCTTTTATGAAACTATACCTTCCACCCGCAGCTTAACCCGAATGGTATGTGGATAAATACCTAGAAAAAAGACATTTCCTGCGGTAAAATGGCGCCTAAATAGCCATAGACATCGGTGAAAACTGCATTTGTGTACAAATAAACAGTCAGACAAAAAATCTAAAAATTTGTTTTGGCTTCTATTACTCTAATAATGATCTCCCATATTATTAATTATTCTTCAATATCTATAATGTACATGGCACCTGTTACCATTTTATTTGATGTATAAGTAGATTCAAAGTAAGTTGTCATTATAGACTTTAACATCAGGAAATGTTTGACTACCCAGCCCAACATAACATAAATGTTCGGAAGACTGTCTTGAATTCCTTATGCAACAGAAAGATGTAAATAAATACCTACAGATGAAAGTATAGATCTATTTATTGCAAGAGTATGTTTCCTAGCATTCATAGTTTTTATGGAAAAAAGGGGGCAAACGGGCAGGAGGCTCACCTGATGGTAAGTGATCACCGCCACACATGGACATTTGCAACATTAGAGGTCGTGCAAATGCGTTGACGGCCATTTAGAAAAGAATATATTTTGTTGTCTAACCTGCTGACTCAGTTCTAGAGCTTGTCCCGCGCTCGCGAAGTGTTGTTGGGTATTGGTGTCGCCGCTTACTGCGTCGTGGTACCCGCTGCCGTCCGCTGCGTACCGCGCTTGTTGCTCAGACTGAAAACGTACACAAATATTAACATATAGTTGAATTTTTAGATAAAAAAGCTACTTTACTTAATAAGAAGAGAGGGATTGGTATGAACTTATTTATCTAAAATGAGTGACAAACCTTCCTTCCTTTACAAAAAGAACGGACGGTAATTTTACGTGATAACGTCATAAGGAAGCTGAACGCCGGTCGTTGTTCTCTATAGATTGTACATGTGTTCGCTCGATGTTGCCAATTTCAAAAATATTCGGATTAACGGTGTTTGGGGATTTATTGATGTTCCATAACAATAATATTTGACGACGGCAATTTTCAGAAGTTAAGTGCGTTTTTGTCACGTGATCAAGCGGTGACAAGACAATGTTACACAAACCTGTGGTAGTTTGACATAGTAATGCCCCACGGTACTGCCTGCTCCTAGTGGTGAGAGCTGCCACCCCCAACCGAACACAGCGCCATCTTGTGACACCCTCTGAAAAAATGAAAGAAAGCATATTTACTCGTGATCGTGACTCGCACAGGTAAACACAATTACACAGAGAAAACGGTACTATCGAAAGGAAATTTTAAAAGCGGTACAAGACCAAAAATATACATGCTGTATAAAGCTACACTAGCTAATTGACTCTTTACACATACCATCATCTCGCTTGGCGGCACCAAAAGGTTAGGCAGAGGTGTATATAGAAGTGGAGTTTTATGTCCCATGTAATAGGGGGCGACCCTATTGCTATCAACCGGGCATGAATTCTAAGTCCGATGTTACTGAGAATTTCACAGGGAAACCCAATAACACTACTCAACCTGGGAATTGAACTCCTAAACAAGAGGTCTGAGCCCCATTTAGACGTGCACTTACAACCATTAGACCAACGAGGCTATTAGATTTTAAGAACTAGATAGCGAATCTTTATTTTTTTTTCTTCTTTTGAAAAACATTGCCCCACACTAGGATTTTCTCCTGTGTCGTGGGTGCGTTTACAAACACAAATTTTCACATACACAAACGCCCAGACCCGGAACAACTATCTGTAGAACGTACAAATATTTGTTCCGTGCGGGGATCGAACCCGCAACCCGTGACGCACAAGCCGATCGCTCAGCCACTGTGCCAATCAGGTCGTCAAACCATCCATGGTCTATATGCCCGTAACCATGGATGATATGATTATATTTTACCGAATTTATATACCTAGTGTATTAATATTATCTAATTCCGATGTTTCGGAACCTTTAGAGACTAGAGAGTATACTCATGATCATGGATTCTGCAAAGTAATATAATACATTCTTATATCTATACCGAAAAATAGAAGAAAGATCCATTTTATTTGTGTATAGGTAGAGACAGAAACAAAATGATTTATTATTTATAGGACTAAATGTAATTAACAGAACCAGCTTATATTAAAAACAATTACTCGCAAAGAAATTTAATTGACTAGCAGCAATGAATATTCAATTCAACACAATAGGAATTATTTAAACAAAACCATATAGTTACCCGCTGGAAAATAATTAAAATAGATTGGTAACATAATAACAGCCTACATGGTCCAGTTCTATTCATCTTATTCGCTTAGCCGGATGTGACGTAATACGTAGACTCCTCTGACATAATAGAAGAAAGCTATGGATAATAGCTATGATTTATAGCGGCACTATCAATTACAATTAGGTTGTGTAGTTGCCGCGGGCGCTCGGCCGTGGCCACTGTCGATATTATGAATTACTTAGGTATACAGACTGTCAGGAAGAAAATACTTATATATTACTTAACCTGATACACTAGAAATTACGCCCCTAAGGGTATAAGACTAAAATACTATAAAGTCACCGACATTGCTCGTAGAATATGCACGCTGAAGTGGAAGGCGTCAGCCATGTCTGCAGACGGACGGACGGCCGATGGAGCAGACATGTGTTAGAGTGGAGACTGCGTTGGGCAAACGTAGTGGGGAACGCCCTGCGATACGATGGACTGACGATTTGAAGAAAGTGGCTGGCAGCGGATGGATGCGAGCTGCCCAAGACCAGGAATGGTTGGCGCTCTTTGGGGAAGGCCTACGTTCAGTAATGGACGGCAATAGGCTAATATATTATATATAGGGGTTCTATTTTTATTTGTGTAGAGTTAAACAACGGTTACCATGCATTATTACAAATCTAAATGAATAAATATTAATCGTCGAATTTAATAACTCTTAATCGTGTTCGTTATTTCAAAGACAAGGTTTTTCGTATAAAAAAATTTAAATAATACCTACTTGTAATATTATGGTGGTACGGAGTTCGCCGAGTCAGCTAGTTTATCATAAATTCACTACTTATGTTCGATAATTATCTGTGGTTCAATAATCTATGTTCATTGATATTCCCGACAAAATATTTTCACTACACATAAATACATATGTACCTGACCGTTTCATTTTTCACTTCACATACAATCTCATCATTGTGATGTGAAAAATGAAAATCAAGTGAAGTTAATAATTAGAGAATTTCCCTAAGTCGTTGAATAAAAACTTCTAGCTCTTCATCTAGAATCTATATCTTAGAATATGTCCATTCGGTCCATTCCTCATGGAAGAAAAACACAGATTGTTACCTGTTTTTTCTTGTAAATATAACGATCTTTTATAATATATACCTTTCCTCATAGTGCCGTATACACACGCGGCCATTATCTGAGACTGTCCAGTTGATGCAGTCAGTATTCATTACATAGTCAACGTCCATTTATACGCCTGTAATATGCGTGCCTATACCTTAAGTATAAATGAATTTTACTCCTTACTTCCTTAATAAACACCCGATCGAAGATTTCATAAGTGAAAAGAGCTGACAAACTGAACACTTAATAAAACACTTCAGATAAAACAATCATAAATTACTTATATCTGACGAAACATAGCTCGCGATGTATAAACGGCGGGCCTTCCTCATCACTTCAACAGCATACCTTTCTAGCATTTGAATGGCATACGCATTTGCCAACCGCGGAAGCAACCGCACACTCGCCAAGATACGTGCCCATATATGAACACAAAATCTTAGGAACTGGATTAAGTAAAAGTGGCTTTACCAGGGAAAAAACAGCGAACGAAAGTGGACGCGCCAAGGTTTTCATCGGGCGTATTAAATTGTATAGAAGTTTAGCTAGATATATTTTAAAGTAGGGTTTTTGTTGATACATTTTTCAAGTTTTCTAAATCAAACCGTGATTTAAAGAAATTGTTTTGAAATTGCAACTTTTTTAATATTAGGTAGGAACAAAGTTTTTAGAGCACAAGGAAGCGTAGCGTTCGATTTCCACACAGAACAATTTTTTAGTTATCAGATCCTTTTGGTTCTGGTTCAAACTGGGAGGAACTGGTTTTCCTATAAGACCTTTTTGACTTTGACCCCAACTTAATCACCGTGCTTTATATCTTAACTGGCTTTATATCAGTTCAAGCGGAATTTTCAACTGATTTCAAAATTATTGATTGAATGATTCTACATAATTATATAATAACGTAAGAAAATGAAGAAAAAAATCGAATTATATAAATTAATCTTCGATTAAAAATCTTTAGTCCGTATCATAATACCTATCTGGATATATTTAATATATATTTTAATATAAAATATAAAAAATATAGATGTTATTCATGAACCATTATAAATATACCTATTATATACTAAAATATAGAATAATTTATACCTATATATAATAAAAATGATCTCATTTAATTTTAATATTGTAATTTAAATAATATAAATAAGAATTGTTTTGTTTTGTTGCATACCTGACACATTGTTTTAATGTTTTGTTTTATTTTATTAATATTTTAATTTTAAATTTGTATGTATGTTGCTGTGCCCTCACAGGGTCCATAATTGTACTATAGCTCTAATCCTTTATATACCATCTTATAAACTTTATGGAATGCAATAAATAAATATGAATATGAATATGAATATTTGTGCCTACTGGGAAGAACCATAGAGAATAGTAGAGGGAAGATGTTTGGCCATTTCATCCGATACGACGACTTCTTTAGAATCATACTAGAAGATAAAATTGAAGGAAAGAGAGAGAGAGGAAGACCTAGACGAAGTTTTGTGGAACAAGTGAAGGACAACGTGGGGATCGAGTCGTATCAAGAGGTCAAACAGAAAACAGGAGATAGAGAACTGTAACGATTGCTCAACAAGAGCTGAGCTCCTAAATTAATAAGAATAACTGGGGTTCCGACAACATCACAGAGCTGTGGTAGCCCAGTGGACTACGTTATCAAAGTCTTGAGTTCAAACCCGGGCACGCGCCACTGAGTTTTCGGAATTTATGTGCGTATTTATCACATGCTTAAACGGTGAACGATGATTCCTTATCGTGAGGAAACCGGCATGCTTGAGAGATTGTTTCGATTGCGTGTGACGTCTGCCAACATGCAGTAGGCTAGCGTGGTGGACTATAGCCGAATCCCTCTCAAATGAGAGGAGACCCGTGCCCAGCAGTGGGACAATAATTTGTTGATAATGATGATATTACATACCAATTTCGTAAACAAAGCTATATTGCATCTCTACATTTAAATATAAATACATCGCTTACGTGATAACGAATGCCATAAAAGTACTTGAACATTACACAAACGTTGCATTACACAATTTTGAGGCATCTCATATTAACAAGTGAAGTAATTTGACTCCGTGACCTGTTACTTCACATTCCTGAGCAGGGTGTTTGTAGCTCATTATGCAAGGTAATAAATACCTTGGACTAATTGCGGTCGACATACTGTCTTCGGAATATGAGACGCTTATGATTAGGCAAAGCGATGTAGAAATGGGATTATCTTACATGACATCAAAATAATACAAATAACTGACTCTTTAATCTAGTGGTCGTTAATGCAACTACAGACCAAGAGGTCTTTGGTCCTATTCCCAGGTTGAACGAAATGTTTATTGGGTTTTTTTTTTTTTAATTCTCACTAGCTCGGAGCTTGGATTCCGTTCCAGATGATGAAATTGGGCTCGCCCTAGGGGGCGTGTCAGCGATATATATAGTATATAAGTATAGGCCATGGGACCTAAAAAACATACCGGTGACATGTGGGTATCATCATCAACCCATTAACGTCCCACTGCTGGGCACGGGTCTCCTCTTATTTGAGAGGGGCTATAGTCCACCACGCTAGCCTACTGCGGGTTGGCAGACTTCACATGCCATCGAGACAAATCTCTCAAGCATGCAGGTTTCCTCACGATGTTTTCCTTCACCGTTTGAGCTTGTGATAAATACGCACATAACTTCCGAAAAGTCAGTGATACGTGCCCGGGTTCGAACTCGAGACCTTTGACATCTCAGTCCACTGGTCACACCACTAGGCTACCACAGCTCTTCATGTGGGTATAATAGTTACATATATTTATTTACCAGCTTGATTTAGTGTATCACTAGTAACAAATCAATAGCTTTTGTCTCAAATAAACTTTTCTAAGCATTTATGAACCGTTAACGACTTTAGTAGTAGTCAAAGCTATGATAGCTTAGTGGGACCGGTGGACTGTGGAGTTAAAGGTCGCAAGTTCAATCCCAAGGCACGCACCACTGACTTTTTAAAGATATGTGCCTAATTATCACATGCTCAACCGGTAGGAAAACATCGTGACACCCGTTTGCTCGAATGATTTTATTGACGGCGTATGAAGTCTGCCAACCCGCAAGGATTAGGCTATAGTCCACCGCGCTAGCCTACTTAGCCTAATCCTTCTTAAATGAGAGGAAACCAATGCCCAGCAGTGGGATAGTATATGGGTCAATGATGATTAGATCTCTTTTCACTAAAGTTCATTAACCTCCGTTAACCTTTACATATAACCTTTCGTTTAGGGTCTTCTAAATAGCCTTTATTGAAACTATAGACCATACTCTCTATCATCACAATACATCGAATCAATATACCGCTATAAAATCCATAAAAATTACCTAGTTTTATTTGAAACTCAATGAAGTGTATTTCCAAGCTACATTGTGCGCTGTCTAGGAATCGAATTAAGGGATCATCGGAAGAGGAAGCTAGCCAATGAGCCGTTGTAGCGGTAAGAATTACGGCCAGCTATTTATAAATACAGCTTACTGCAATCTATCACTTATAATTGTCGGTAGTATCACTTATAATGTGGAAGCGTTCGGTATAATATGTCATAATTTATACATCGAAATGATAGGTTTGAGTTGAGTTGCCTAATTATTTCTTAAATAATAGGTTTGATACTGATTTCTTGGCACTTACGCGAATATTAGACATCTATTTATTACGGATTTTATCGCCACGATGGATGTCAATATAGGTACTGCGATAAAATACGTAATAAATAGATTTCCACCCCTTTTCATCCTTATAAAGGATTTCATCCACTTAAGGGATGATTTACGGGACAAAAACTATCCTATGTCCTTTCCCGGGACTCAAACTTCGCCATACCAAATTTCATCTAAATGGGTTTAGCGGTTAAAGCGTGAAGTAACAGCCAGATAGACAGACATGCATTGGCATTTATAATAAGAGTATGGTAACGGAGAGATATATTTTCGCATTTATAATATTAAGTAGTATGAATATGGACTGATTGTTGATTGAATGTGGGAAAAAAATAAAAGATATTTACTTAATTTACCTTTCTCACAATCTCTACCGGATAGCAGAATCCCTATAAACTTTTATCTCAATATAAAGCTCTCGACAGGAAGTCGCCATACATCTGGAGCCTTTCACTGCCGTAATTGTTAGTTAACAGCTCCATAAATTACATAACGTAATCGTAAGGGCGATGTGGAATAACACATTAACAGATAAAAGTAAAAGGCGTTTTAAATGTCATGATTTATGTCTTATGACATAATTGTATATATTTATTTATGTCATTATGTCTATCTATCCAGTTAAACTTCTATGAGTGATCATTTTATGACAGACTAGCTGCTTTGCCCGCATGGTATATAGTTAAAAATGTTTTAATCCAGGTAATAAACTACATATGTATGCCAAATTTCATTCAAATCTGTTAAGCGGTTTTTGCGTGAAAGAGTAACAAACATCCACTTTCACGTTATAATAATATATTTATTTAAAACAGACATTTATCACCACGCACTGTGCAAAGGGCTAAGCAAATTACTAATGTACAAACACAGTTGTCAACAGTAAGTTTTAGTTTCTACCAGCTGCATTCGTCTGTATTTTTTTGTGCCCAATATAACCTGCCAAAGTTTCATCACAATTGGATCATTGATTTAGGAATACATAGACGATAAACATACTAATTTTAATTTTAATTTATATATCTAATCCGCTATGTATCTAATAGCGGACAAGCTATTATATCGGAATATAATATGAAAATATATATAAACCCGAACTCAAAGCTGGATTTGTTCGATCTAGGAATAAAACCGAAAACGTCACGCTAAGCAGTGATGATTGCAACTGCTAGACCAATGAGTTAGTGATAATATAAACAGGTATAGATAATATAAGATTTTGTTTTTAATCACGAGCGAGGCTAACAATGCTGATGTTTGCAACACCAGAGATGTCGCGCGCGCGTTACATACTGTAAAAATCTATTCAATATTTTTTTTAAGAATCCCAAAAAATGTAAAGCCTTTTATATTTCTTCAAATAGGGGAGTTACTACACTGACAGCAAACGGAATTCCTAAGCTGTGAAATTGTTCAATTCTCTAACGATCTCTGGCATTTGACCGCACCTGATTTAACTGACGTCGAAGAGTCAGGTCATAGATCACATTCATTCAATAACTTAAACTATAAATAACCAGTCTTCCTTTATACATGTAGTGTATATCTTGTCGTGACTTTCTCTACAAACAGGAAGGCAAACTTATCCGTGCAAACGAATGAATAGTATTGTTCATTATCATACAATCAAACTTGTTCGCATACATCTGTAGATAGTTATTTTATTATGGTATAAACATTTATCTTTGTTAGTAATTTTGCTCCTAGCAATCACGAAAGTATGGTCGTGAATAGAGTGTTAAATCAGGGCGGATCTAGCTAACTTCTAACACGTATAACGTATAAATGTAAAGTATTATAATATCCCCACCAAAAACATTCATGTAAATTAATGCCAAGACGAGACTCGCACTGTCAAAAAAAACATGATCTCATGTAGAGCCGAGCTTATGACTGACTTACACATCCTAACTCTACAATAATGGCATCGATATAAGGCTAGTCCTTGGAAATGCCTAAAGGAGAAAGATGTTTAAATAAAAATAATTAGTAATTGAGGTACTCACCGTGTTTGTGTGTTGCGAATATACAGTTGATACACTGAACGCGAATAACAACCGGACCCACTGGAAATAAAAGCGAATAATATATTTTAAGAATTACACAACTTCTAGAATAATTTAATCAAAGTTATTTGTCAGATATAATCTTTTTCTTTAAGATGAGATATTTTTTTTAACAATACATTCATATCATTTCAAATAACATATTCCATTTTCCAACATAAAATGGCAGCCCCGTTTTCGTACCAAAATTCAATATTATATTTAATTTTACTTTATTGTGCATAGGTCCTTGATTAATATTAATGAAATTAAATGGTAATAAAAAGAAACAAAAATTTTTGAAACTTTTTACCACATCAGGATAAATTTTAGCCATTTTTATCATAACTATTACACACCTTTCCAAATCTCTAAAAATCTATTCCAATGTTTAATATAAAACGTCTGAAAAAAAACCCTACCTTACTTTTAGTACTGTTTACATAACTGATAAGTAACTAGGTACTCATTTAAGTACCTATTTAATCTCACAGCTTCCCATGCCATTGTTTTCTTTTCTGCGACAGTGATTATGGTGTAGTTCCTATACTTAGGTTTAATGACAAACCATACTTCCGTTCTAGTTCCGTGTTTTTTTTTTATTTAGAAATGCGACTGGTATGTCATTCTGTAATCCTCCTTGGTGTTGAAATAAATGAAACACTTTTATGGAATGGCATAGTTCGGTTAGACGTAAAACATTTTTTTGTTTATGCGAAATATTTTTTTTATGTAAGACTTTCATATAAAACCACACAAGACAAAGTTACTACCTCCCTTATCTTCAAAGAGTTTCGTCATTATAATCAGACAAGAATAAGTGAATTAAGAGGTACATTTCTCGCTCAAATTGAGCTGTCCGACTGGGGATGTACTAAGTACCATAAAGAAGACGGCACAACAATAGTTTGTGTGTTTTTGCAATAATCTAAACTCGTTATATACCTAGGGGAACGATCCTTACACCTGATAGTAACTAATTCCCGTAGCCAATAGATGTTCGCAACACCAGAGGTTCCCGCGTTACCGAACTTATTCCCTGCGTTGCCGACAAATATCAGTTGTTAAGTCTCATTAATACTTAGTATTCATTAGTTTCAGTAGTAACACCGGTTACAATTAAACCGCAACAAAACAATGTTAGCACACTAATGGCTTGGCAAAAGCGTACTAGCATTGACATATGAAAGAGATTATAAATGATTGAATTACAAATACCATGTACTTAGGATACTCAAAATGTTAGGTACCTATTTAGTGACTTAATAACCACTTTGTTACTCACCATTTTGTGTGACAGCGTCTGTGTATAATTATTGAACCCTTTGTGTACTCTCTTGGAAATTATCTGAAACAAATTGAGATAACATTTTATTGTTAAAACAAGTAATTATTATTAGGTGCCTAAGTAGGTACCTAAAAAGGTGAAAATAAAAGTATATGGACAGAGAAGTTCTTTAGCTTCGCTATTCATTGTTCTCGGTCTCGAGTTCAATCCCAAGGCACTCAGGTTCAATGCAAAGATATGACTGACTTTTCGAAGTAACATGCGTGTTTCTCACAGGCTGAAACGGTGAAGGAAAGAAAACATCGTAAGGAAACCATCATGCCTGAGAGATTTTCTCGATTGCGTCCGAAGTCTGATAACCCGCAATCATAGGTTTACTTTTCCTTCAGGGCGGGCTTGGCACCTCCTGGGGTGGGCACAGTTCACCGTATGAGAATTTCTAATCGGTAGCCCAACAACCTATGGTGGGCACTGGGCCATTCTGGGGTGTAGGTCCTTGCCCGCAATGGGCTAGCGTGGTGGACTATAGCCTAACAGCCTAATCCTTTTCAAATGAGACGAAACCTTCGCCCAGCAGTGAGAGAGTGAATAGCAGATGATGACCAATTATTACGTCTGTATGTCGATCAGTTTCTCCCGATATATCAACATCATATATCAACGATGAAGATATGTACCTTTTACATGTGTGTGTATCAATAGTGTTTGCAACAACGTTACACAACATATAAGCTACAATAACAGTTACAAGACAGCAGTATAATTAAATAATGAATGTAACACCAAGACAGACAGTAATTGCCGGTTCAAAGCAATGAAGTGTTACTATTAATTGTTTTATTTGTTTGCATAATTTTATTTTGTAATTATCGTCAGATTGGGAAGGAATTCCGGTCAGAATTAAAAGGTTTTTGACATTACTTGAAGATAGTTTTATGTAATTATATTTTTATATACTTAAGACGGTTCTTTTAAACTATAATGCTTTACAGTGAATCGTTCTTAATTTTTATAATACAATGACTATAAAATAAATGAAAAATAAATAAATTATTTGAGTTTTTCTTGGGAAGTGGCTTTAATTGCAGTTAAAAAGCAACTAGAAAAATTTTATTTTCCATTTGATTATCTTTATCGATAAATTACCAAAAAAAAATATTCACAATCTCAATAGGTACCCTTAAAAATTGCGGTTTAAAGGGAAACAAACGAAATTATAAAATCCATCTTCTATTTTACCAATAGAAATCAATTTTTTTTCAATCATTTGATAAAATTTTTGAAAAAAAGATTAGTTTTTTGATCCATCCAAACTGCGATCCGATGTAGGTTTGTTAGAAACAATGCGATACAATTGACTAAAGCTTTGCTCTCACTACTTTCCAATGAAATAAATGTCCAAACGTCAAGCGTGAGCGGGTACCAGCTGTTTTATTACACATACATACCTATTTACGTTATCATGATAACTACTTATTTATTTATTTATGACCCGTCCACTCCATACACGTTTTTCGAATACCTAGCTACTATTAACGATAATTGTAAGGATTCGTATAACAACCGGAACAGATCTCTTTTGAAGGCACGGACGGGTCTCTATAAGTTACGAATTGTCACCCATCTATAAGCTAACCTCAGCAGGTGTATCTTAAACTTGCAGTTGTTAGAACTTCATCATCATCATCATTAGCCTATATTTGTCCACTGCTCGACGTAGGCCGTCCCCTCGTGAACGACACAGAGCTCGATCTTCGGCTCTTCTCATCCAGTTACTGCCAGCTGCCTTCCGTAGCTCTCTACTCCATACGGGGGTCGTCATACACTACGTTTGGAACTTAGTTTTTTTTTTATCATTAATATGTTTACGCTTGACCGCCAGTTCATCTGATGTGATGCGACACTGCGATCTTCTAGATTCAGTACATAGTCCCTCAAAAGATTTTTATAGGATCATGGTTTTTAAGTTTCATATAGAAAGAAATCAAGTAATAGTATACATATTTATCAGTTATGTTGTATATTATATATCGATACTCGCGTACAACTTATGCTGTGACCTAAAGCTTTTACTTTATCGACCCTACAGGCAGGTGCGACAGTTAGCTTGCTATGTACATTCACATTCACTAGGTGTTGCACTTCTTACTTCCAACTGCTATGCTGTACTTTCATTACGTATAAAAAAATATTTTTCGTTTCACATCAAACGGCATTATAACCAAGGAGTTGACATTTATTGATATGATTTCCTACTGGCTTATTTCAACCACTTAATTGGTGGTAGAAATAAGAAGAAAAAAGTTTATCAGATGTGTAGGATCATAATATACTGTAGGTACAAAACTGCACGACCGAACGACACGATAAGCTCGTTCTGTGTAAATCGGATTGTCAATAATTTAAAAGTGTAAGGTAGCTGTTAGTAATTATAACTTCAAGACGGCCGACACCTCAGTCTGCCCGTGACCATGGATGCTGTAAAGGATCCGAAACGCCAGGAAATAAAAGTAGTTTTGTTTAAATACTGTAGGTATTTTTCAAATGCAGAGTTTCCCGGAAAGCCATGCAGAATTGCATAAAACAAGTGTGTTATGTAAGAGCACAGTACAATGCGTATTTCTTTTCTGTGGTTACACGACTTTTGAAGGCACAACGCATCAAAATATCATTAAACACAATATGGTCATTTAAAAACTACGTAAGTCAGTTTTTTTTCTCCTTACGTCTCTTCTCAGATGGAAAGCAACCAGGCCATATTCCACCAAGCTTGCAGTGCTACCAATTCTCACAGAATACCATGACCTAATTTTATAAAGTTACATTTTCGTGATAGTTTAAAGTTAGGAACAAAGAGGGCTAAATAACGCATACGTTAGAGTTAGACTAATAGCACAGATAATATTGCATTATACAATACAATGCATGCTAACTAACTATTATTATTGTCAAGACTTCGCCTAGTGGTTTTAATAGAAATTACTGATTTCTTATATTTATGAGAATACCAAATAATAATAATAATCATAATAAAAATTCTTTATTGACACATGACAGAACAGTAGTACAGTAAGATGTTCAAATTGATGTACAATAAGAAGATTAACAATTTCATGTTCTGCCAGTACTTAAATTAGGTAAACCTGTGCTATACCTACCTAAGTACCAGCAACCTTCCAATGTCACATTTAAATTAATCTTTCACATGTAGTAGTGTGTGTGTGTGTGTTGAAAAATGAAATTAAACTACCTACTTGTAACGGGTATTTTCTCGATAAATTATTATCGTTGTTAATTTTTATTTAATTCCGACTCTTCGGAGCTTTACAACATCCATAGTCACGGGCAGACTGAAAAACTATAGATGTTGTAAAGAATTAACACTTTATCAATACTTATACCTCGACAAAACCCGTAAAATCTAGTTTAATTTCAAAGAACGTACAATTTACAAAGTAAATATTACTTTGTTCAAAGAAATAACGAATTAAAACATTTTTCTTTGCTCTTAATCATGAACAAGACACTTAACAGATTTGCGATGTAAACAGATGTATCAATGACCATATACACGCTTATGGCTGTATATCACGAAATCAGGCGATGACGGAGAAAATAAAGTTATATACCTGTTTAAGAAATTCTTCTGATAGTATTTAACAACGAGAACAAAAAGTTGAGTCTGTCATGAAAACTAACATCCGAAAAAAAACAGTGGTGCGTGCTTTAAATCTCCTATTTAAGTTTTATTTGTAGAATTGTTTGTCTTAGTTTTCGAGATTTAATCATTGAAGTCAGATAAAATAAAATAAAATCCATTTAATTCAGGAAGATATTCCTATATTTGTCAATTCACACATATCACAATTTGTCAATTTTTTACATTACATAATTATAAACGAAAAGTCATAAATATAATAACAAATAATAATAAAAAAATTATGCAAATTTTGAATAAATAAATAATGAAGTCAGCATGCCGTGGCTACATGCCTACTGCAGCACATTCGTATATAAAGCAGACACATTGATAATTTACCAAGGCAGCCGAGATATACCAATTGGAGAAGAGCCGAAGATCGAGCTCTGTGGCGTTCACTAGGCTGATAATAGTTAATTGAACTGATACGCAGAAATCATATTTTATCTTTCAATGACGATAATCTTCTAGCAGAACAGGTTTTCTAAATATTCTAAGAATGTAAAGGTACAACAAAAAATCTAAATCAAACTTGGTTCATACGTTTGGCAACTACGATAATACAAACAGACATGCGTGTGATTTACAAAAAGGTCAATAATTAGGTAAAATCTAGAAAAATAACATTACAGCTGCTCGTATGAATGAATGCTTGACCCGGATGATTCCGTTACTAGCACAAATTAATTACAAATAAGTAATTAAGCGATAAACTAACATTTCCCTCAGTCAAGCACCATTAGTTAACTTAATTACTAACGTAACGTAACGTTGGTTAGTGTAAAGTTAAAGTAAGTTAAGTTGAACTTTCTCACATCTTACTTATGTAATTTTAAGATAATGTTGTAGGAATTTTTAAGATTATTATCTGTTTTATTGTTTTTTTTTGTGTATTAATACTATTAAAATGTGCTTTTATGACTTTGAATGACGCTTTTAAATGGATACACTTTAGTGTATTAGGTCGCTAGTTCCATTCCATAGTTATTTTTGTTTTCTTTTTTTAAAAACATAGCCCCATACTAGGATTTTTTCCTGTGTTCATATTATTGTTTGTATTGGTTCACATACACAAACGCCCAGACTCCAAACAACGTATAGATCATAACTACAAATATTTTCTCCGAGAGGGACCGACTCCCCAACCCGTATCGCACTAGCCGATCGTACAGCCACTTCGCCAATCGAGTTGTCTCCTTTACCGTCGCTATGTTATACACATGTATGGATATATACACAAAATCTAGTACACATACACAAAGACGCAAAAGGCGTGTGAAAATTTGCATTTATTTCCAATATTTTACCACTGCCTCGTTGGTCTAGTCGTACAGTGCGACTGCCGGGCAAGAAGGCCTGGGTTTGATTCCCAGGTCGAGCAAAGTGTTATTATTGGGTTTTTCTATGAAATTCTCAGTAGCAGCTCGGAGTTTGGATTCTTGGAATGGCAATAGGCTTGCCACCTATTACATGGGACCTAAAACATACCGGCGAAACGTACATTAGTACACCTCTGCCTAACCTTTCGGGGACGACAGGCGTGATGGTATGTTATTTTATGACAATACAATCAAGGAGCATGAGCTAGATAGACCTAATATATCGTTTTGTACTTTTGTAGAACGCATAAGCGTCAGCTACGGTTACTGACAACCGTAAAATTTATGAATTTATAGCACGCTAAATACGAATACGCGGAAACAGTGGCTATAGTGATCGTATTGATTAATTATGTTAGTCTTCCCGGTATCTATCTGATTGATATCAACTTTATTTTTTGTTTGACGGCATTAGGCTCCCCCCAAATAACATGGGATCTAAACATACCAATGAACTGCCTAACCCTTCGGGGACGACAGGCGTGATGGTATGTTATGTTAATTTTTCTACTCAAAACTCTTCACTGTTTGGTCAAGATGTGGTTTTTTTATTAAAAAAACTTATTTGTTTTTTTTTCAGTAGGTAACAAGTCCATAGCGATAGGTTCATATGGGATTGCTTCATCGCCCATTTCAAATTGTTTAAAATAAAGCTCTACTATAACCCTTTTTCAGAATTAACCTATTTATCTGGTCAACCAATGTATAACTGACTTATTTACCTGTAATTAGTTACTTAACATTTGTTAGGTTGTACAGTCAACAGCAAAAGTAGATGATCAAAATCAGAAATTCAAAACTAATGAACGGAGTTCGCGCCAGAACAGTGTGACGTAGAATTGATTCAAAAGTATGTGATTGTAAATTATACCAAACATTTACTATTAGTACAGCTGTCAATATTCGTGATCAGTTTTGACTGCAAAAGTTATAAACTCAATTCGCGTCAGAAATAAGAAGTGTTTTTTTTTTTCAAAACTAGTGAACAGTTAAAATCCAAAATTAAATGATGAAACTGAGGCCACGTAATCATAACTTAACATGATAATTCTTCATCCATACTTATGATTAAACTATCCCAGTCATTTAATTTGTTATGCTCACGGAAAAACAGCCGAATGGGATAAAAAAATTGCATATTTTATATTATTATGCCGAATTTCATCCAAATGAACCCCGAAAAAAGCATATGTTCATTAAAAATCATAATATGAAAAAAGTTTTTCAATTAGATTATAATTGAAAAACTTTTTTTTTGTTAAGTCTGTCAAATGTTCAAAAGTAGCTGATGCGATACAAAACAATAATTCAATCAATATTATTATCTTTGTATGTTTGTAAATTTATGTCAATGTTCAAAAGTAGCTGATGCGATACAAAATCTTAAGTCAATGATGGCTTTTGCCCAGTCGGTTACAATATATTAAAACCGGAAGGTAGATTGTCATTTTTATGTTTATGGCATTATTTATATGGAGGGAAGTGTTAATCCCTCCATTTGAAAAGGAGGTGTTATGCCTCGCCTGGTCGGAGGAACCTCCTTTTGAAATGGATGCACTAACACCTTCTTCCCGGCGTGACCCCTCTACACGGATGTGACGTCAGTTTGACAGTTCTCCGTTGCTATGTACGTCGTTGCTATGTAGCGAGATAGACATCGGTACAATTCATATTGACTTGTTGACTTGTTGCGTGGCCTCAGTTTCATCATTTAATTTTGGATTTTAACTGTTCACTAGTTTTGAAAAAAAAAAAACACTTCTTATTTCTGACGCGAATTGAGTTTATAACTTTTGGAGTCAAAACTGATCACGAATATTGGCAGCTGTACTAGTAGTAAATGTTTGGTATAATAATTTACAATCACATACTTTTGAATCACTTCCACGTCACACAGATCTGGCGCGAACTTCGTTCATTAGTATTGAATTTCTGATTTTGATCATCTACTTTTGCTGTTGACTGTACTATGTAATGAGTAAGAAAAATAGTGTAGTATTTGAACCCTAATAAAATGATTAAATGTTAGCATGCCTATCGATTAAATTGCCAGGTATGTAATGTAAGTCTAAGCTGAACCAATTTAGATAAAATTTGGTATGAAGGTAGTTTTTTTTTTTTTTTCAGAAACCATCCCTAACAAATGTTAAGTTAAGTTGTATGTAATCGATGTTTTTTTTCTGACGATAAGTACTTAGTAATAAATAAACGGATTGAATTCAATTTTAAAATCGGATTAATTACTAATTCTACATTGTTATAATTGAAATAAAACAATTGAATGTAAATTTGATTTCAATATACCTAATATATTATCTAATGTATTTACCACATAACAATATGTAATGCATTGTAATCTACCATAGCGTGTACAATTGTTATAACAAATTGCTTTTGCTAATTTGACTAATATTACAAAATGAGAGTCAGATACAAGTTACTTTGATCGCGAAGTCAGATTAAATTGTTGAGATACTAATTAGCAGCTATCTTCACGCGTTACCTGAGGTAATCGCACTGTGTATAAGATTATATTCGACGTTTAGCTTAGCGGTAGTTAACGCTGCCTGCCGTGCCATGGGTCCCGGGCTCTAATCCCGGTAGGGACAAATGTTTGTGTGACGAGCATCAACATTTGTATCCGAGTCATGGATGTATATATGTATAATATGTATGTATTTACAACAAAAAAAAGTATTTATGTAGTACTTTTAATCTGGTCTGGAGATTAATGAATGGCTGGGGTGAACAACTGTCCAGAACGATATAAAGTCCGTCAGTCCAAGTCCAAGGTGTGGTGATCTATGCTTGGTAGAGAGAAGACTTGTTACCAGCTAGGGGACAGTTACCGCTACACCAACGATGAGTTCATTAAATCCAATCATTGTAATTGATAAGGCCATTAATGTCATATTTACAGACTAAATAATCAATAAATAGTCAATCTGTCACATAAATTAGGTAATTAAAGATTATTTTTCATACAAAATACTGTGCTATGAGATCTAATTGATTACGATGATAGATGTACGCGTTGTGAAGATTAGGAATAACAAATTGGTACTTACTGTAGATAGGTCTGTAAGTACCCAGACCGTAAAATCATAACGTAATAAACTTATTGAAATAAAACTACTTTTACGTTTATATATATACTAGCTGACCCAGCAAACGTTGTTTTGCCACATTATAGGGGTTGGTGGACTACCCCTAACTTTAGGGGGATGAAAAATAGATGTTGGCCGATTCTCATAGATACCGGATAAGCACAAAAAATTTCATCAAAATCGGTCAAGCCGTTTCGGAGGAGTATGACAACGAAAACTGTGACACGAGAATTGTATATATTAGATGTATAACATGATATGATGCATGAATGTGGACGAGGCAAAATTGGTATTAACGCGTAGCGCGTGGCATTCTGTAGTTTCTGCCTACCCCCATGGGAAAAAGGCGTGAGTGCATGTATTTATTTATGGAAATAAGGGGGCAGACGGGCAGGACGCTCACTTCATTCTGCTGTTTTATTTTATGGCATTTTGCAGTTTCTGCTTACCTCAATAGGAAAGAGGCGGGAGTGAATATATATTTATTATTTTATTTCATGTCTGATATTCGCGTGAGTGTAAGAAATCATGATCATCATCAATCAACCCAATGACTGTCCCACTGTTGAGAACGCCTCCTAATCCCCCTAAATCCGAGGAGTCCTGTTACCCTGCACCTATATAGGTGTCCGAAATCAGTATAGGTATTAGCCCCGTATTCCATCAAAGCGGAGAGGAGAGAGATGTGCGGAGAGGAGATAGATGTGCGGAGATGTGTTTTGAATAACCAATCAGATTTCGTTATTTCCCCGTCTCCTCTCCGTAACAGTATCTGATTCATCATCAACCCATTAACGTCCCACTGCTGGGCACGGGTCTCCTCTCATTTGAAAGGGGGATTAGGCTATAGTCCACCACGCTAGCCTACTGCGGGTTGGCAGACTTCACATGCCATCAAGACAAATCTCTCAAGCACGCAGGTTTCCTCACGATGTTTTCCTTCACCGTTTGAGCATGTGATAAATACGCACGTAACTTCCGAAAAGTCAGTGGTGCGTGCCTTGGGTTCGAACTCGAGACCTTTGACGTCTCAGTCCACTGGTCACACCGCTAGGCTACCACAGCTCCACAGCAGTATCTGATTGGTTATCCAAAACTCATCTCCGCACGTCTCCGCTCCGCTTTTCTGGAAAACGAGCGTTATTACCTTATTTAAAAAAAAAAATTGTCAACTACACTTAGGACTCTCAATATTTACATCGGCTACTTCGCGAATATAAGTGATATGGCTGTAAAAAATAGTACAACTAGACTTAGGACTTTCAATATTTACATCGGCTACTTCGCGAATATAAGTGATATGGTTGTAAAAAGGTTATTAACACATAGTAAGCTAACACCATCACCATAGAGTTATATACTTAGGTTTTATGGAATCGTTAGAGCATATATCAGATAGTCACAGTGTATGCGAAATATAATGAGAGCTAACACGCAAACCTGTATGGTATTCCAGTTGATGCAACGATATTTCGATATTGGCAACATTGAAGAGCGCTTTTACGCTTGCTACACCTACCTTTAGTTGCCCACTTCTTCCCGGCAAAAACATTAGGAAGCCGGTGTTTTTTGGAGACTGTCTATGTTGTCAACGTTCAAAAAGAAGCCTATTAAATTTGAACTAGTTTAAATAAATAAATTTTGAATACCAACAAACCTGATTCTGGATCGATTTAAGTCTTCACTAAATCAAACATCTTCAGTAATTGAACATAAATTCTTTAGATAATCTTGTATTATCTCATATATTATCTGATCTAGGACTTACATACACCGCCTTTGCGCACGTAGTTTATGTAACAGGAATAACTAGTTATGTATAACCCATAAAATATTACTTAAAACATTGGCGTACTTTAAAAAATAAACTATAACCTTCCATTACGCCTGTAGTCCCCGAAGTGAAGAGGTGTACTATGTGGCCTTACGCCGGTATTTTTTTAGTTTTAATTATTGGAAGCCATTCTGTTACCATCAACCGGGCACGAGATCAAACTCCAAGCTTCTGCTGAGAATTTTATAGAAAAACCCAATGACACTTTGCTCGACATGGAAATCGAAACCAAGACCTCTGGCTTAGCAGTTGCACTTATGACCAATAGACCAATGAGGCAGTTAGAAACAATAAAATATCTAGATACATATGTCCATATTCCCGTTTATTGTAGAAAAATAAAAATAAGTAAACTTTTGGAGATCGTTCCCACTCAAAAGATAATTTATTCAAAGTAGGCCGAATGTAACTGGCACTTTTTTAACGTTGACAATAGACAACCCCAAAAACGTTGGCTATTCCCCGCTTTCTAGACTTTTTGCTGAGAAAAAGCGGCGTTCACATTTCCGTCTGTTTAATAAATAAATTATTCTAAGTATATATTATATTACACTGATCCATTTCACCAATCATGACAATAAAATATGTCGTTATAACAAATATATATCTGTAACACTAATCAGTGGGACAATTATATTTTTTTTATGAATGTGATTTCTATTACATTCATAAAAAAAATATATGCATGTATGATTTAATATGTTATGGCCTATTAATAATATTTAAATAATTACATACACTTCCCCATATTTCCAGCATAAACTAAAATGTTAAAATAGTTTAAAGACAGAAAAACGACTCACATATATTTTCCAAAATGAAACGAAACCATAAATAAAAATTACAATAACTTAATCACAGTAAAATGAAGCACAGATCACAAACTCCTTCGAACTGTCAAAGTTTTGGCGCCACACGGCCGCGTAGTATTTCGTATGCGCGCACTATCGTGACTGGCTGAATGCAATCGTGCCTTGGTCTTGAAGGTACACTTCCCTCCTCTGTACTACTTAGTGGAGGTAACTTTTTAATGAAACCCTAGAAAATGTAACATAATGCTTCATTTCAACTTCGATTACAATAATTTCTTCGACATTTGATAGTGAAAACAATATTATAATGAAGTGAATTACAATTTTCGATTGTTTTATTGCTATTTAGATTAATAATACGGTTGGTTGGTAAATTGTTTAAAGTATAGAGGCACGATAATCTTACCTTTTTTCCTTTTAAACTTTTACTTTCTTTTCGATTTCTATATTGATACTGGAGCTTGATACACTAATTACAACTTCTTTTCATTATGATATCTGGCCTTTTTTTAAAACCCAGGCGTGAATTACACATTTATACATTTTACATGTATAGGTATAGTATATTGTAGCTTCTAGACGAAGTGATCCTGAACATATTTACATACATATATTAAGGCGCGAGTATTATCGTTTGAAATGTGTTTGATAGTTGCTCGACCTAGGAAGCGAACACAAGACCTTTTTCTCAGCAGTCGCATTTAGACCACAAGACCAACGAGGCAGTATAATACCTATGCAACGGTTATTAATCGCTGCCAGTGAAGGCAAACAAATGATAGTAATGATTTATTATCGCATTTTTGTGGCCATATTTAGTTCATTTAATGCGTATACGCAATGCATTGTTAAATATATTGCTGTTGAAGAAACTATGCAGCAGTTTAGTTAAGTACATACTAAGCGAAGATTCTAAACATACCTACACATATTACTGCTGTTTCTGTAAAGGAATTGGCAGAAATGTGCCGTTATACACCTGAATAATACCGGTATGTTTTATGTAGTTCGCATGTAGATGTTGGACACCAACAACTAATAGTTATTGTCTAGATGTGGGATTCATTAGGCTGATCATAATTGTAATCTAATTGATAGAAAAAATTGATGCCGCCAGTCTTCTGGGCACTCTACCCCCTGACAGCGACGGGGACGAGTTTTTTGACACCCTTTATCTAAAAATATATATTTTATTTATTTATTTTTAAGTTTATAAATCATCATCATCATCATCAGCCCATATTTAGCCAAGTTTGTAAATAGTAGTTTTTAATTAATTTAATAGATAGAATAGGTATGTTTTATTGTACACGTCATATTAAAATGATCATAATTATAGTACCTACGTATCATCCTCATCATCAACGTAATTATTGTCTCACAGCTGGGCACGGGTCTCCTCTTATATGAGAGAGATTATTATAGTCCACCACGCTAGCCTAGTGCTGGTTGGCGGACTTCACACGCCATCGAGAGAATCTCTCAGGCGAGGATGTTCCCTTCCAATGGTTTCCTTCACCGTTTGAGCATGTGATAACTACGCACATAACTTTGAAAATTCAGTGGTGCCTCGGGATCGAACTCAAGAACCTTAGACTTAACAGTACACTTGTTACACCACTAAGCTATCAGAGCTATTTTATTGTTTAACTAGCGGCCCGTCCTGGCTTCGCACGGGTGGAAATTTATGCAACATTCTTCATTAATGCTCGGCTCCTAATGGTTGTAGCGTGATGTTATTTAGCTTTAATCTCCCTCGATATATATATATAGTACAAACTCCAGCTCTCATCAGGGTTTCAATTAAGTTCCTAAATGTTCCTAATGTACCTTTTGAGAGAAATAAACGAAATTTTATTATTATACATAAATGGACTCTCCAACACAAAAATAATTTTTCACTTCCAACCAGTAGTTCCTGAGATTAGCGCGTTCAAACAAACATACTCTTCAGCTTTATAATATTAGTACAGATTATAGATTAATTGACTGATTATTTAATAGCCGTTTCTGTCATAATAATAAAAACTGAACGGCAGTTAGTTTACGCGAGTAATAGGCAATAGCGTGTCACTCCCAGGAAGCGAATGCAGTAACTCAACGTTTAATATCCAGTCCAACAGTTGCTGTGACGTTATGTCCTATTTCCGACATGCGACAAATGTGATATTTTAACACTGACGCTCTAGTTAAATAACATAGCAACAAGCCTGTCGTTCCCGAAGGGTAAGGCAGAGGTGTACTAATGTACACCCATATTTTGCCGGTATGTTTTAGGTCCCATGTAATAAGGGATGAGACTACTCCCATCAATCGGGCACAATTCCATACACCGGAGTGCTACGGAGAGTGTCATAGATGAACCTAATAACACTAAGTTCAATCTAGGAATAGAACCCAAAACCTCTCGCTCAGCAGTCACACTTAAGACTAGACCATCGTGGTACCTACCTAGTTATTAAAAAAGTAAGGCATATCGTTTACTTACAGCCTTTAATTAAATTCAAGCCTTACTTGAATTTACTGTAAGTATACTTACATATACATATATTATCTAAGAATACAAACATACATACATACACTCACGCCTTTTTAATAGTCAGAAAGGTAGGCAGAAACTGCAGAATACGCCACGCCACGCGCTACGATCTCTGCATACCACTTTTGCCTCGTCCACCTTCATACATCTTGCAATGCATGATTATCTAAGAATCGTGAGTTCCAACATGTTTTTATAAGAGTATTAACCTTTACTCCGCTTGTTGAATACAACGAGAAATGTGAAAACATACAAATAAATGAATTTGTTAAAACATCACTATCCATATTACATATTTTAGATCTTAACTCCCAACCCAAACAACACTAATAAAATCCCACGGCTAGGCACGTGTCTCCTCTCTCAGTTGAGAGAGGTGGTACTGGCTAAGTGCAAGTCGCCAAGCTGGAGTTAAATTCAAAAATTACTAAGGTTATAATGGAATCAGATCTTGAAAAAGCTGAAGTCACTTATACAACGAATAATCCCAATATATTCTTTAGTCGTACTTTATTGACAACGCTATCTTGTTTCCTGAAAGTCTGCTAAAGAAAGCAGTTCAACAGAATACGTTGCAAACTGCAACATCATAGATTAAAATGTAGACACAGAAGTAACGCGAAATTCAAAAAACGTACCAAAATTTGAATTTCGCGGGCTAGCGTGGAACTTCCACCTTAAGACGAAGTAAAAAGGAACTTTACACCACGCACAATCAGGCTTTGGTATAGGTTTTATACCTTCCGAGGGTTTCCCAAACAACTACAGTATGTACGGGGTAAGTACAAAAAACAGTGAAAAGAATTTCTCAGTGTGGGCATTGCACGAGCGGAACCTCAGGTGTTGCAGACGTCCATAGACTACGGTAACCCCTTACGGCGGGCCCACAGAGTACATTAAAGTATACTGGCGGGCTGTAAGCCTATTTGTCACCTTCGTGATATAAAACATAGTAATAATGACAAAACCAATCCAACATTTTCCATCATTCTGCATTCTTACGAAGCAGTATACATGCATATTGTTTTTTTAACGTTAACGTCATAGTCGGTACATTTTCTGAATACACACGACGCATAAATTCTCTTTTTTGTTTTTTTTTGTGCACCGCTGTCATCGTTGCTTGGCGCTGACAATAGCAAAACGTCACAATTGGAATGTTTTCAAAACTTCAGTTTGCGCGCGTTTGAAAATAACATTTGCCGACCTGCCGGATGGTAAGCGGTTACCGTACCTATGGACATTGGTCTAAAGAGTTCTCGATAGCGCGTTGCCGACACTGTAAAAACCTTTCCACTCCTTTTTTGTACAAACATAAAAACTTATTATCATTTAAGCCTCTCTTTAAGCTGTTTCTGACAATTTCGTAAGACTTACCAATAACACATAGCTTGACCAGGGAAGCTTCGAAGCCTAGACGCCACACTCAGCAGCTTGCGACTTGCCACTGATACATTGTTTTAATACATGCGACGCATGATTATTTTTAATCATTTTTTTAACACAGTTGTCTAAAACATATTTGAAAAAACAAGATGGTAGCCTAATTTGACAGTACACATTTTGGCGCGAAACTAACGCATGTGTATGCATGTGTATAACATGAAATTATGAACGTTATTTTAAAAGGGAAAGTCCTAGCAGTCCTAGTTTCGAGTAGCCCGCTTCTCACACGCTACGACACGGCTTCAATAAAGTTGAATATAATTTAAGAATCTAGATTATATTTTTTGTCAGCAAACCTAGTTTTACAACTATAATTATACTTAACCGCGCCGGTACTACGGTGCGCTCTTTATATGCCAGTAATGTGATATGTCGCTCTTCCTATCCTCTGTAGCCGAGATGAAACCTTCCAGAAAATATTCTACTACGTGGATTTGGTGACGCTGTATTTTTTTCAAATGCCATCCTTACCACCGCAGTCCGAAGTCATAGTTAGAAGAGACATAACCATAGATAAAGCGATCCATCATGCGGTATTCCACAAATTGTGAACCGAGCTATAGGTCTAATGAAATGAGCCCTAGATTCGAGCCACCTAGTGCCGGTCACATTACACTAATTATATTAATATGGAAAACTACCTGATCACATTACACTTTCCCGTTGAGAACTTACACTACTTTCTTAGAAATAACGAGAATATATGTAGGTATTTTGCTCGTTGGGGGAGTGACTAATCTGACAACATGAGAATTCCGCTTGCTGTCAGTTTAGTAACTCGGCAACGCGCCGGCGACATCTCCTGCTGTTGCAAACGTCAAGCTAATTACCATCAGGCGTGCCTTTGTCATAAAAAAATGCTAGTTTCCCCACGATGTTTTCCGTCGTCAGTTGGGGCATGGCATGTTTACCTTCATAATGTCAATTGTGCTTGCCTTGGAATTGACAACATTTTAGACTAGACAATCCACTTATAAAAGTATTTAATGAGTTTAGATAACTCGAGTCAGGTTCAAGCAAAATTGTAACAGTGATAAGTGTTCTCTGTAAGCGATTTCATAAGTATTTTGAAAAAATAAAGATCTGTAGCCGTTAATTAAGCAGTGGTTTCCAACGTTATATTTTCGACAGCTGCTTAGCAAAGACAATCAGACTTATCCCAACCTCAGCGTGTCAATTAGCGTCGGTCATTACATGGTCTGTTGCCCGAACTCATATTGTCTTACATGTTACAATAAGCCTTGTTTTCTCACCCATGATAAATATGATATAACTACTTACAGTCTGACCTCCTTTAGTTTAGAAAAATATTGCATCTTTTTGATCTTTATTACCTATGGTTTGAAAACAGGAAGGAGTTTTTCGGCCTTTAATCACGTTATAATTACTGCGACTGCTTAGGAAGTCTACGTGTTACATACATTTTTTTTGCATTCATGTGAATAATAAACGTTGAAATAATATTATTTATACGGATTTTACCTATTATATTATTCATTCCCGAGGTTTATCTGACAAAAGGACGGTAACTCTATCTGTCATAAGATTCCTAAAAAGTAATTTTATTTCAATATCTGCGGGTTCCGATTGCCAGGAAAGAAAAATTTAAGTGCTTTTTTAAAATTGTCAATAGTTTGGTTTTGTGTCCGGTCAGGCTTGCACTCAAAACATACATAGTTGTCCCGTTTAGGTAAATACCAATTAATTCGACATTTGAAGCATTGGTTTATTTCATACGTAACACTATGTATCCGCTGAGAGCCCCATCATATCACCCCATCCGTAGATGGGGCATGCAGAACCGCGGAAAACCGCTCTTTAGATTATGTGAACCACAAGTTAACGTTGGGGTACTTTTGTATCAATCTAGGTTTAGTGAAGCGAGCCTGTTATTTTTTCAAATAATCTGTTAGGGTCCTTGTTGTAGGGAATATAATATTTTCGAATAGTTATTGCTAAATTAATATCTGTACTATTCAGTAGTTTTGATGCCGACCACGAACAATTAAATTTTTGAATTTTTGTGAGTAGGAAAGCCACAAAATTGCTCTAATTTAAATATCACATTTGAGTTCTACTTTGAGATGTTTTTGAGAATGAGATGGCGATGATATTAAAAACAGTAACTAAGTATGTATTAAAAACCAATTCGCCAACGTATCGCAATAACAACTGAGCTTCAATTCGGGTGTACGGAAATAAGTTTATCTCAGTGTATTTATATAATGGCATTCATCACTGGGATACCGTAATTTGTGGGACTTCGAAAGCGCAGACTTCACAGAAATTCCACTACACGAAACAAACGACAACCTGACACATTGTTACATTTACTTTCCCAGATTGCTATCGAAATAAAAGCATGGAAACATAGAAATAACAATTAAAGTATGACATAATATACCGTAATAATAGGTATTCGCATAAACATTTATTTACAAACACCCGTGTGAATTCATGGATGTAACTTTTTAATTGCACGTCCAAAATACCTTGGCCTCTCTACGTAGCGCTGCTTGTCAAGATGACATTTCAAGAACTATCAAATTGTATGCATTTAGATTTAGTTCCGATTCTCGCCACATGCGTGTTGATATTGGATACATTTTGATGCACCGTAATGACGACCAGTTTGTTGAATGAAATTTGAAAGTAAGTCGATATTATTATGTCAGGAAGCGAGATGGGTAATGTATTGAAGTAATATCGATCATAAACCAGTTTGTGGTTCTACAGATGACTTAGTAACTTGATTGATCGAGTTGTTAAATAGCCTCAAGCGGGTCATGTTTCGACGCCATAATATTATGAGTTTGTGTCTGGTTTGATTTATTTACGTCATAACGTAACATCTGTAACATCATCACGCCTTAAATCACATATGGTAGGTAGGTAGAAGCGGTATTAGGAAGATTATACCTACTGTCATAATTAGAGTTACTTTTAAATAGGTATGCGTTACCGATCTAAATATATAGGTATATGATAGGGTATTTTTATTTAATTTGCAGTAGCAGTGCGTAAGTTTGCATGTTGCTTGAGCTGGCCACCTATAACGGAGGAGAAAAAAAATAACGGCTGCATACTTTCGGGAGTGTTTATTTGATAGTAGGAACATAAATTAGGTACCTATGTATGTAAAATCTAAATATCGAACAAAAAAATTACTGACAATATCTACATAATCCGATTAAGGTACCTAATTAAATATCTCAATAAATCAATTACGCATAAAAAAATCCACGTAAATTGGCTGACATGGCGCCAAATCCGCTCACCAAACATACTTTTTTTTAATGTAACGCATTCAGCCTAAGGCACACGTCGAAAATGACACGTAATAGACACAATCAACTGTTTGCTGCAAAATGACGTAAGCGACGCCATGGGCGAAAGTAAGTGAAGCGGTTTTAATATATTATGCCCAGATTAGCTAGAGAACGGTGCATGGCTTAGAAAGTTATAGATGTGACGGACGCTTTTATGTGGTAAGGGTTGAATAGAGGATTAATAATGATCTGCAACAGCCAGTCTACACGATGAAACAGTGTATAATACCTACATTTAATCTTTACGCAAGGAAGCTGTTGTCCGCAAGTTCGTTCGCGTAGTTTATTTGTCGGAAGTAGACAGGACTTTAGGTCTAATGAATTTTGCGAGGCAATAAGTGCCAAAGGAAATTGGTGCACTTGTTAAACGTTCCACACAGACAGAGGGAGAGTGACTGCCCCAGAGCGATAAGATGACCTAAACATCTTGTTGGGATTAAAACAATATCACTATACAGTGATAAATCCTTAAAAAAGTAATTTAATTTCTAATATTCTCGTAGTTGTAAGAAACCAGTAAGATATTGCGTATGTTGATGGCTAAACATTCTGAGAATCGAACCACACAACACCGTTTTCGCCAACGGACGACAGATGAGTTGATTAAAAAAACTTCCAACACATTTGTGGCGGTTATTTTGTACCGATTTTCATCAAACACAGCTAAGAACATTCCATAACACACCAAACAAAAAAAAGTTCAAGGGCAACGATACAACACGTCAAATTTTACACCCTGTCGTCTTTGCGATCGGGGCAGGGGTTATAAAAGTAAACATTTAATTGACAATACTTATTCGTGTTTTTTTTTAACGGATTGACGAGATGCCTTTGGCCCTTATTAGTGCAGACATATTTTCTTTCCTTTCTAGTATTAATTTTATTGATTAAAGAGTAACATCTAAACTCCTTCTAATTCAATTTCGCCTACATACACCTGCATCGGATAATTAGGAGCGAGTGTTCGATCTGTGATTATCTGTGGTTACGTGATAACGTACGCCCGCGCGGCCACGTAGAAAGCAAAACTAGGGTTGTTAACTACTTTATACGTTGATATTGAAATACTGGATTTGCTTTTGGTAGACTTGAAAAGCCTGTTATTTTATTGGTATACCTACTAGCTGATTCCCGCGACTTCGTCCGCGTGCAATTTAACTAAAAAAATAAAAGTTTCATATTATCTTTACCTTAGGGGGTGAATTTTCAAAAATCCTTTCTTAGCGCCCTTCTCTCGTCATAACATCTACCTGCATGCCAAATTTCAGCCCGATCCGTCCAGGGGTTTGGGCTGTGCGTTGATAGATCACTATGTCAGTCAGTCAGTCAGTCGGTCACCTTTGAGTTATATAGGTATATTTAGATATTATGGATGTTACGGAGGTACGACTCCGGTTTTGAAGTCGGAACTTGCGATTGATGTTGCACCTGCGAGTTCAACTTCAGTCCCGACAGTTTTCAATCGGTTTTTGGAATAAGAAGTCTAGTCTAGAAATAGAATAGACGGAAATAAAACTGCGAATCTAATGTTTATTAAATAAAATTTGCTTCTTTTGGTGTCCTTTAATTTTATTTTATTTACTATCATTTAATATATAAGTTTTTTTTTTCAACGCCTTTAAATGTATATATTTTTTTTACTGAAATTAAAGAGGCTAAAGCAGATCTGTCTTCTACCTGCTCCCTACCAGCTCCACCACCGCCTCCAATTCAGGTTCCGGTATTGTCCTGCCTGACTGCTGAAGTACCTACCTCCGCCTTACAGAAGACCGCAGTGAAATAAACGTTGTAAACTACGGTAACCGCTTACAACCAGGTATCACTAGAGTGCCAATCAAGATTACGGCCCATCTTGATTGGCACTCTAGTGATACCTACAAAAAAAAATATGCCCGCTGATTTGGTGAGTTTTAGAACCACCACAGACCGATGTTCATCAGTGGACGTCTAGCGGTTCACGTTTTCAATTAAAGAAACCAAAGAGATACATAATTTTTCTTTACATATTTTATTGATATATTTATATGATGTATCACGGTATTAAAACAACCAATGACCACGATACTCGGAAATTGACAACCCTATACATGCGGTTACTGCGCGTGCGTCGACAATCATTAAGATTCCTACCGACTATTTATTCTAGAATTCCAAACTTATTTCCTGCATGCATTCTCTGAGTGTGACAATTACAACTTGCATCAATTTGACATGTTATTTCGTCTAGTTATGCAATAAGTTATAGCCAAGTGGTGTGACCAGTAGAGTATGAAATTATAGGTCCCAAATTCAATCTCAAAGCAAGCTGACTTATTGAAGTTTGTATTTATCACATGCTCTAACTGGGAAAATCTGTTGCTGGGGAGTTTGTTGGCACCGCCTCTTCTTTCCAGCAAAAACACTAGAAAGCGGTGAAGGGCAGAATTTTGGGGATCTGGCTTTATTGTTGACATTCAAAAAGAGCCAATTAAATTTGACCTACTTTGAATCAATGCTATTTTCATTTTGAGTTTTTAAACAGTGAAGGAGAAACATCGCAAGTAATCTGCATGCCTAGACAATTTCTCTCTTGTTTCTAATTTCTACTTCTCGTGGCGGATTCAAGCATAATTCCTCTCAATTGAGAGGAGAACCGTGCGCAGCTATGGGCCAGGAAAATAGTTGATGCATTAGGTGAATTATTGTAAGTGTTAAGTAATTCACATAGAATGATGAAAGGAATTGCAATGAATACTTTGATCTCTGTTCAAAATTGACAGTCACTAGTCGTGTCAAACATCAACAAACAATCGAGTAACGCATCTTAGTTATTCCAAGAACGTTTATACGATGTTCCGTTTTCACAAGAATGAGATTGTGAGGTATGTCTGAATACAAAGTATCAAAACATGAATTAATGTTACCAAGAAATTACGCAATAGGTACGTGTGATACTAGATTATCCAATTCAAAATTGGATAATCTAGTATCACACTAGAAACACTAACGCGAATAGGTACATATGATATTATTAGACATTGAAATAAAACTACATCTTATAGATTTTAATACAGTACAAATGTATTGATATAATTTATTCCAATGTTTCGGATCCTATCCGGCAACTATTTTCAGCAGACAGACTGAGGGGTTGTCTTGATATTGTTATTGGTAAAAGGTACCCCTTTTTTTGATGCGGTAAATCCGTTACGGAACGCCCCGGAGCCTAGGGAGGCCTAGGGCGTCTACCGACAGAAACCTAACCCGTCGACACCATTAGTCCTTGAGTCCTATCGCCAGGGCTATGGGATTCGCGAAAGCATTCACCACGATCCTGACGGCCATTAACAGCTACCCGGGGTATGGGGTGTAGCTACCACCGTATCAGCCGTATCGATGATACGGAGCCATCCCAATTTTCCTAGTGGTAGAACTTTTCTTTTGTCCCTTTCTATGCAGAAATCCAAAACCCAAAGTCTGTTTAGAATTTTCACTGCAGAAAAGACAATAAACATTTGGCACGAGCTCTCTGCAGCTACCCAACATTTTTATGAATTATTGACAATCTGATTTACACAGGAAGATTGGAGATTTGACGAAGAATACACCGAACCAACTACAAGGTACTTTTGTGAGTGGTTAACAACGATAAATCAGTAGATTGAATGTGAAGGGGTTATGTAACTCCAGTAATATTATGACTAGGTTTGATGGTGTAGATTGATTGAATTGAAGGTTGCCAGCTGAGAGTAGGTTAAGTGTCTGTACGTTATATAATTTCGATCAATCTATGTTTTGATCATTATTTATTCAAAGTAGGCCAAATTTAATTCGCTATTTTTGAACGTTGACAATAAAGACAGCACCCAAAAATGCCCGCCCTTCACCGCTTCCTAGTGTTTTGCTGGGAAGAAGCAGCGGCGCAACAAACTAACAAACTCCCCAGTCAGACAGTTCTGTCTATTCATATATTATCTAGTGCTTAATCAAAATAATTTGTAAATGAAAGAAACTCAACGAGTTTACCTAACTGTAAATTTGTATTCTTTATGCTGCTAAAAACATAATAAAGGATTATAGTAGATAATGCATAAAAATGGACGGCTAGCCGGCTACAAGATGGCAATTTTACAATTAATTAAACTTACGTACATCATTTTTACTTATAATATTTGTAAAAAATACCACATTGAATAAATTTAATATTTCAATTTCAACTAAAGTGATATCATTCCATTTACTAGTAAGTACTCTCTTACTCTCAGCGTTTTTCTGACCTAAGTATCTAGTTTTCAATGATCTTTTGGAGGATGAGGGTCGCTAGACAATAGTCTTGGCAATGTTCAACAATAAAGTGTATACTGTATCACTACATCACTCAGTCACTCCCCCCTAAGCGAAGCGTACGTTCGGTTTCACTGAGCGGCCAGAACGAGTAACGTAGGTAAGAGGGACGACGAGACTTCTGCTCATCTCCAACTTTACTGGCAGCAACCGCGGCTTCAAACTGCGTGAACCAAAGACGCGGGTTTTGGCGCCAAAATGGTGGTAGTCGGGCAGGTAGCGATATTGGTGCCACGTTGCTGTTGCTCTTCACGGTTGTGACATTCTGCACATCGGTGAATTCTTGAGAAGGTGTCAACATCTTGCAGGGAATCACGAAATCAGGATCTTCTCTTCAGGTTTCAACTTTTAGGTTTCTTCGGGGTCACCAATTTCGAGGATGAGGGTCGCTAGACAATAATAGTCCTTGCAAGGTTCAAAAATAAAGTGTATACTGTGTCACTACAATCTCAACTGGTCAATTTTTCTTTTTGGTTTTGGTCCCCTTAGAACATAACTCTCTTTACTATTTCTACTATACCCTACCTATGGGATGGGACGGAACTAAATAAACTCAGAGTATTATACATACATACACTCACGCCTTTTTCCTATAGGGGTCGGCAGAATAATTAAATTACATTATTAGACAACGCTATTAGTTAATACCACTAGTATTAAGAAACTTTTTGCCTCGTTTACATACATACATCTTGTCATGCATGGGCGGTAGTTACGAGTACCGCGCACTTCACCTACTGAAGGAGTTCGAGTTCAACAATTTGATCGATGTATGTCTTTCTAGGGTGGATGTCAGTGGAAACGCCAGGGGGGACTCTCGGCGTTTCCACTGACATCTGCCATTTAAATTCCTTTCGTCAATCGCCTATCATTCATCCTCTCAACGTGCCCAAACTACCTACGTACATTCTTCTCAATCATAGTATCTTTTCAAGTCATTGATATTACTAGTGTTGCGGAGCAGAACAATTTTATTACTTTTATATTGATATGGACATATAAAAATAATATTTAAATATAAAAATCAAATAATTATATATTTTCTTTAGATTAGAGTACCAACAAAACGTTACAAATTGACAATGCCAATGACATTTGACAGTTAGCACATTAACTTTGACAGTACAGTTTTGAATAAGAAGGTTGACATTTGATTCAACTAACCAAGTCGTAAAAACACAGTAAACATTACAGAAAAATCTATATTTGCATGAATTGTATTGTATTATTATGCTAGTATAGTATCAAATAATTTATAAAATCATGGATATAACTAATGCTGCTATTAAACCGGGTAATCTTGCCCCGAACGTCGCAGTGAACGCTGTTTTGTTGCCAAGTCAAGAGCTGCCTGCTGAAACACCAATAGTATCGGGTTACGACTGGGAAAATGGCATTGACTACAACAAAATCCTTGAGAGCTATACCCGATCTGGTTTCCAAGCGACTAGCTTCGGTAGCGCGGTACAAGAAATAAATAAAATGCTAAAATGTCGCTCAATTCCTTTGACGGAAGAGAACAGTGATCCGTACGAAGAAGATGTGTTTATTAAAAAGAAGACTAACTGCACTATATTCCTTGGATTTACTTCTAATATGATATCATCGGGTCTACGCGATACGTTGCGGTTTTTGGTCAAAAACAAGCTGGTTGATTGTATTGTGACAACGGCTGGTGGAGTTGAAGAAGATTTCATTAAATGCCTCGCTCCTACATACGTCGGTGACTTCAATTTAAGCGGGAAGATGTTGCGCACTCGTGGCATCAATCGTATTGGTAACTTGCTAGTCCCAAATGACAATTATTGCCGTTTTGAAGAGTGGGTCACACCATTACTCGATGAAATGCTTGATGAACAGATTCAAAATGGAACTGTGTGGACTCCATCGAGAATAATCGCAAAACTAGGTGAGAAAATCGATGATGAAAGTTCTGTATGTTATTGGGCTTGGAAGAATAATATACCAATCTTTAGCCCAGCTTTAACTGACGGCTCATTGGGTGATATGATGTATTTCCATTCGTACAAGCGACCAGGACTTATCATAGATATTTTGAGTGACTTAAGGAGGCTGAATACTATGGCTGTAAAGGCCAACAATACGGGTATGATTATTTTAGGAGGTGGTGTCATAAAACATCACATTTGTAATGCTAATTTGATGAGGAACGGTGCTGATTTCTCTGTATATGTAAATACTGCTAGCGAGTTTGATGGCAGTGATGCTGGAGCGAGGCCAGATGAGGCAGTATCTTGGGGCAAGATCAGGCCAAATGCAACACCAGTCAAGCTGTATGCAGACGCTACACTTGTATTCCCTCTGATTGTTGGTCAAACATTTGCGAAGCATTATTTTAGCAATAAAAAGAATGTTTAATGCTCCTATTGTTTTATTTATACCATAATAGTATATTATTTATAATTATGTTCTAGATGCTTTGGTCGTATTAAAGGCTATGTAATTTAAATAATTCTGTTGTGAAACCTGTAATAACTGTTTCTTGTGTAAACAGGCAATATATACATAGTAGAAGTGGATATCTATGATTTCTAATGTCAAAACAATCGATATAAGTGTATTTCTTTATCATCTAATGGTGTGATTATGTAAACAGAAATAAAACAATAGTCAAATGGGAAATAGGTGTTCTGCGTAATGAGATCTGATAAGGATTTTATATCAGAAAATCATTCTAAAGATAATTTCAACTGGAAGATAGAAAGAAAGCATTTTTTTTATGTTGTACATAAAAGACAGCAATACATACTAGTTAAATTGATAGCAAAATATAATATATTTTTACATAGATACAGGTCAGGCAGAACTAATATTAGTATGAGTATCACATATTAGATTGAATAAACACGAAAAATTGCCTAAGGTATGAATAGATTTTGTTGTATATAAGTTTACTAAGGATATGTTTGTTTACAAAAATACCATTTTTTTAAGACTAGTGACCTAACAGAGAACTAAATTAATTAGCGCCCTCTGTTGTAGAATAGCGGAACTACTGGAAAGTATAGAATAAGGTACCGCCATCTATTTTATATCGTTAAAACTAGGTCGATATGTAAAAAAATGATTCTTATTAGAAGTCGTAATATTAATTATATCCTTTATATACAACCAAATACGTAGTAAATAACAGCTACTACCACATTTTCATCCAAAAGAGTCATTTATCAACAGTAATTAAAAAGGTTTCTGAGCGAAACGGTGTGAATGAACTGTCAAATATGCAATGAAGTTAGCCGCTGTCTGGAATCCCTCAATATTGTTAGTGTGCGTCCATGAACAGCTTAACTAATAATGTGTGCTGTCTGTGAAAGCTGCCTGGAAGCTCCGGCCGTCGAGTTCGTTTGCCCAACTTTGTTCGTGCTCGACAACTCCGCTCGGCCGGTCGTGGCACTTGCATATTGTTTACATCCCTAATCTCAACCAAACATGCCTGCCTAACACAATTTCAACAAAAAATGGACGTGTTCAAGTTAGAAAACGAATTTTAAATAGCAAGTGTGGCAATTTTATGTGATAAAGTGTGTTAAAATGTGCGTGATGCGTCCGTTTTTGCTGGTTATACTCCTACTATCCGGTAAGTCGCATCCTTTGAGCCCTTCGCTGGGCTATTTATAGGTCCTTATGGTCGTTCCGTGCAGATATTAATGGGAATTTGTTAGAATACATAATTTGTTGCACGTTTCTTTGAAAGCCGACACGCTTTGATGTTGACAGTGTGCGGACGTTCCGAGAATGCCTTTGCCTCGTTTGATGTTATTATGAACTGAGACGCGTGTTTTTATGACTCGGTTTGAATTTAGAATGCCGATTGTTTAGGTTTTAGTGCCTCCCTTGTCTTTTTAATTTCATTTCTCGGCTTTCTAGTTACATATTATAAAATTGGCTATTCAAAGTCAAACTAGACTTACTGAGTACTAAATCCTAACTACTCTCGATTAACTACGTCATTGTTAATTTATGTGTATTATTGTATTTGTGTGGTGCACCTCTTCATAAAATAACTACCTACCACAAATTATACAATATATGCGATTTGTTTGTGGACGGATGGAAGAAAATCCTAAGTGTATGTCTGGAGTACTGCGAGAAGTCTGTGTGCTAGTTGTGTCTTTAATTACCTCTTAGTTAGTGTAAGTGGCCTCCGGCCGTTCTAATAAAGGTTAAAAAAAAAAAAAAAATTCAAAGAAGTTCATTAAGTTTTGGAACTATGGTAAAACATTATTCCTCAAGAAAAAAGATAAAATTGTGCAGAAAAAATCTAGGGTCAACATCAATCTATTATTGTCCCACAGCTGAGCATGGGTCTCTTCTCATTTGAGAGGGATTAGGCTATAGTCAACCATGCTAGCCACCGGTACCCACTGAAAATGAATAAATGTACTTTTTTTAAACCATTAAATAAATCATAGAAGTGTTTTAATAATCTCTACCTAACACATTGTTTTGGATATCAGTTTTGTAGTTATATAATATATTAATTATTAAAATGTATACATTGTTATAACTATTATTAAAAGACATAATTTGTAATCTTACTAAGTACTACCTAGTATAAGTTATAAAAATATACAATTCAATTATTTGCAAATAAAACCATTTAAAATATTTCTTATTATAAGTAATATTATTTGGTTCTTTTCATAATAATATAACTATATAAATATACTTATTTGAGCAGTTTTTAATAATCCACCTTGTACACATTGACTACAGATTATTTAGTTTTTTAAGTCACACTTATTTTTTTAAACTAAAACTAAATGATTAAGCCAAAATACCTTTGCCTGTTATCGGTTAAACTACATTTTTGCTCACATTAACACAACAGTACTGTTTTGTTACACAAGATTGTTATGATTATGTCCAACATGGACACACAAACACATAACATTGAGGCATTCAGTAACTGTATTGAGAATACCTATCTTGTTGTTCGAAATAGGAATTTTATCAACTTGATCAATTATGCTTACACATAACAATATTGTCCTAATTACCTAATAAATATCGTCTACATACACATACATAGGTACAAATAATAACATACACTGACACTATTTTTATTTATCTTTGTGTATGGGGCAATGAGATTGGCTTCAGTCAGACCATGTCATTTTATAATCAAAATTGACCCCTACCTACTATTATTTTTTATATTATGCAGTGTCTTGAGAAAAATATATTTGCCATGTATACCTAAATTGACATATTTAAAAAATTGGGACCAAAGTAGGTACTCAGTCTATGGTGTAGCTTAAGTTTTAACTTTAAAAATAAAATAAAGGAATTGTGTTTGAAAATAACTACCTATTCATGCAAGTAACAATTCAAAGACTACTTAAATTAACATTAACCATACATTAACTGACTAAGTGTCACATTAGTGTTATCTCTATTTTTAAATGCCACCATATATATATCATGATATTATCAAATGATTTAAAATAAAACGCAAAAGCAGAGATCTTTAACCTTATGAATCATACGATTCGATTCTTGACTCGATTGTCGCAATGGCTGAGCGATCGGCTTGTGCGTCACGGGTTGCCTGTTCGATCCCCTCACGGAGCAAATATTTGTGCCAACAACAGGTAGTTATTCCGAGTCTAGGTGGTTGTGTATGTGGACGCATCCACGACACAAGAAAATCGTAGTGTGCAGCCACCATTTTAGAAAAAATATGATTTCATTATATATATAACTATCTCGTTGGTCTAGTGGTCGTAACTCGTAAGCAGGGCTGCCAGTAAGCAACGACGCGATTATGCCATTTAGCATCTGAAATTATACCAAATGTGATGGTATTATACCATACTGCCCATTCTATGTCGGATGAGCTTTTTTTTTTTAGCTCAAATCCCTCGCTTATTCGATTATCCTTTGCAGAATTAGCGGACGACTTCTTGGCATGACCTTTTGTGAGCGTCTTGCTTTTGTATCGAATTATACCAAATGATAATGGATACCACATGGATATAATACATCGTCCAATTATACCAATTTGATATCAAACGATACAATCTGGCAGCCCTGCTCGTAAGTTTGACTGCTGAGCAAGAGGTATTGGGTTCGATTCGCACAGAGCAAAATTTTATTGGGTTTTTTTGAAATTCTCTGAAGCAGCTCGGAGTTTGGATTCGTTCCCGGTTGATGGCAATAATCTCGATAATTTAGTACCTACATTATACCTAAAACATTCCGGCAACATGTGGGTTTGTTTTAATTAGTACACCTCTGCCTAAATCTACAGGGGCGACAGGCGTGATAGTATGTATGTATGTATGACCACATTATAAGAAAATGCGGTAATTACTAGAAATTCCGTGCCATACACGGGAACCATAATTTAGCAAATATTGGTTTAATTAGATGCGATATTTTTTTGTTTTTGTTCTCTAAGGATCAGGTAGCGACCCGTAGTGCTCCGCCCACGGCGCCTGCGCCGCAAGACAGATACACAAAAAGGCCAATTCTTTACAAAACTATTTAAAATTTGTACACAGTATAGGTAGGATGAGAACTGTGGTAGCCTAGTGGTGAGACCAGTGGACTTAGATGACAAAGGTCTCGATTTCAAACCCAAGGCACGCACCACTGACTTTTTGTCACACTTTAGTTATGTGCGTATTTATTACATGGTCAAATGGTGAAGGAACAAACAAAACATCGTGACGAAAACACCTGCATGCTAGAGAGATTTTCTCGATGTGTGCAACCGGCCAACCCTATAGCCATTAGGCTAGCGTGGTAGACTATACAATTTTGCCTAGACTACAATTTACAATAGCATGAGATGGCACTACTATTTTTTTTTGCTTGATCGGTTTTTTTTCTTGTTATTATGTATTATATTTGACCTTCTGTCATCCATCTGTCTGCTGGGTCTGCCCAGTGGTTCAGTCTGCACCGCGGGAGACAAAACCAATTAAAACTATAACTAAAGTGCAGTGATTTATGGTACGCATCCTTTGTTCACGATTTAATTATGTTGTAATTACTTTTTACGTAAATGAGGGGCAATCTTTGCCGGTTTTCATTTAAATTTAAGTACCTACATAGTTAATCCGAATATGTATAAATATTTTTTTGCGATTCAAATAAAAATACCTATAATGCATGCGTTTGCTTGGAATCGGGAGTTTGTAAAAAAAGAACATCGTTTATTTTCTTATTGAATAAACAAACCTTTTTATCAGTATGTATTCATTATATGCAATAAAAAAAAATTGTACAGAGTAGGGTACGTATAGTCCAGTCGGAAAGAGATTTATCATCTACTACTGGCTGTCCAGACAAACTTCGTTCTGTCAAAAGTCCACGTAATTTATTTTTCTTTTAGTATTAAAACCTTCCTCGGGCCTTTAAAAAAAACCGAATTGGTTGAGCCATTCTCGAGTTATGCACTTAGCTATATTCATTTTTATTTATATAGATTATCACATTGGGCTTATGAGTTTTAACTAATAATAATTTGCATAGAAACAAAGAGTGAATTGCGAAAATAAATCGCTATGTTATTCACGCTATGAGGTCACTGTCATTGCAAACTCTTAGAAACCAAGCGATAAATGTCACAAAATTAAATCTCTCTGTTTACAAACAATAATGACTTCACAAAATATGTCAGCGTGTTAGAATATACATACTTATACTTATATAATATTATATTATCTGCCTCGTTGATCTAGTGGTCGTGCAGTGCGACGTGCGAGCAAGAGGTCTTCGGTTCGATTCCCAGGTTAAACAAAGTGTTATTGGGTTTTTCTATGTTATTCTCAGTAGCAACTCGCAGTTTGGACTCGTCCGGTTGATGGCAATAGGCTCGCCCCCTATTACGTGGAACATTAAACATACCGGTGAAATGTGAGTATACACTAGTACACCTCTGCCTAATCCTTTGGAGACGACAGAATACAGAATAAAATAGTCAAGTGAACACCACAGATCAAAAATCGAAGTACACGAAAAAAAAACAATCAAGCTCTACGCCTTAAATAAAAAGGACTTAAATAAAAAGATCCAATTGCGTTATTAGCATTCAAATTGAGTTGCAATGGTTGTAATTGCAGGGCATTTCAATCGCAAGCTACGGCAGAGTTGAATGGACAAGCGAACCCGTTGTTTCTGCTATGCCTGACTTAACACTGGTTTGAATGTATCCTTAGGAGCCCTCCAAGGGTTTCATTCTTCAGTCCTAGTGTAGAACTTTTCATTTGTTAAAAGGGAATGGTTAACTTTAGACAGTTTTTTTTTGTTTTGTTCTGATTAAATTTACCGTTTTTCCTGTACCTAATAAGGTATAAATTAGGAGAAAAACTGTTCTTATTTTAAAACTTGTAAACCCCGTAGTTTCACATATAAGGAGGTGGGAGTTATCAATTTTCATTGGGAAACGATTTATTTTTAAATTATAATAATAAGACAGCAACAAGTCAAAAACATCAACGACTCGTTTAATTTAATATCGCACAGTTTCCTTTGTCAGCATTTTTATACGTTACACGTTCGAGCACATGACTTAATCTGTTACTGGACAGACCCAGAGCTAATCAGCTGTAATGTAAGGACAGACGGAAATACACACGAGTGATCCTGAAAGGGTTTCATTCGCTTTAATAACGGAAGCCGAAAAAAAAAGCTTAACAAAATTAGCAAAGTCACCTACTCAGGCGTCACTCACATCTCTAATACGCTCTAATACGGATAAGCAATCAGGGAATCATGGCTAACAAACCCAGATTGTTAGAAAACAAGTAAAAACTCAGGGCTGCCACCCCACCGCACCAACCCCTGACAGGGGCGCGCTACTATAAAACCCGACATATTTACGAGTTCGGGCTCCCCCCTACTCTAGTTTGGCCGTGGTTTAAATTGCTAGTGGCAGCGGACTTGAATTTGCAGTTTGCATGAATTTAAAAGGACAATTTTAAATTTACAATGTTATACTTTTTTCAATTACGAATCCAATTTGTTAACGTCAATGAAAATGTACTGATTTTTGACATCTACGCATACCGCAGATAATTATTAAACACTATAACTGACGTTTTCATTAATTTTGATATCGAATTATTTTTTACGTCTGGGGATCCCAAACGTCGGCGTCGCTTGGGCCTTCAGTAGCGTAATTTTTTTTAAATGGTATATTATTTCACAATCAATCAAATCAATTCTTTTACAGCTTCAAGATCACATATTTAATATTAATTTGAATTTGATACCTCTAAGTATTCCTGAGTCTCTAAACTCTAAACTAAACAAATGACCGGATTACCGGACGAACAACAATGTGATCCTACGAGGCTTCAGATTTTTCCGTATGAGTTACCGAACCTGGAAAAAAAATCACTTTCATTAAAACAAACCTCCTCGTTGTGCCAAGTCGGATAACTACCTCAGTAAACAGATAATATTTTTTTTCGGTTTTACAATTTTCGAACTTACATTTCGTTGTTTAGTTTGTTGCCTAGAAAAAAAGCTAGTATTACGCACACATTTGCGCAAGCGCAAACGTCATTTTACTTATTCAGTTTAAATAGACATTATATCGATTTTTTTTTCTATGTAGTGGCCCGACTGTAGATACTCATAATTTGGACCACGCATAACCCATAGGAAAATGGATACATCGTTTATCTAAATTCAACATTAAGTCTCACGAGTTAAGGTTGATATTGTACTGCAATTGGAGGTTTGATATATTGTAAAACGGTTTACCATATTTTTTTTCTCTGCTTGGAATGAATATTTTTAAATTTTATTCGATGCCAGGTAGTGCCGACTGAAAAATAATATTCTAAATATACATATATATATATTTAAATACTAATGTGGAATTGTGTACTAGTTTCCTCAGCTTTGTATTTCGGTAAAGGTGTACACAGTGGCCAACCTTATTGTTCAGTAGCCACTTAGCAGAGTATATAATGCATACTGTCATGTAAGGAGCCTGTCAATAAGACCTAGGTTCCTCTCAAATCCTATAAGACTGAAAGAAATTGTAGTCTTTAATCAACAAAATAGCATATCGATATAATAATTGATGATGATGTTATTGAAGTATATTAAAGTTTTATTTGGAATTTTACATCGTGCAATTATAAAAAAAAATACATATTATTATATCTGAATAATAAATAATTAATTAAAAAATACTTTACCAATTTAATTAAAAATACTTAAAATCGTGCTCAGTTGATTACTTCTAAGTAGACGGATAATTTTTCAACTAACTAGCATGTGCTACTCTAATGACAGCTGTCAAATGTAAAATGTCAAACGACAAAGCTGAACCGCGCTGGTCACACTCGTGCTAGAATTCATATGAACGCAATTAAAACGCAGCGGCCGCGCTAACGAATCGCAATACAACAACACTTCGCGTTAAGTGGCATGTGAAGTCGTGTGTAGTTTTTATAGTAGCTGATTTTTTTACACCGTCTTCATTACTTAATTATTAAGCTATTTACTGTCCCACTGGTGGGGTTGGCTGTACGGAAGTCCCTTGAGAATAAGAAGAGAACGCGACACTTGACTTGGGAGACCGTGTTCTAGGATTTCTGTGTTTTGAATTCATGGTCCGACAAGCTTGCGGCCCGCCTGATGGTCTGAGGTTACCATAGCCCATAGACGTTTGTAACACCAGAGGTGTCACTCACGCGTTGCCGACCCACTATACTTACATTTCACAAGCTGTTCTGAATTTTATTAGTTAAAGTCAAAGTCAAAATATCGTTTATTCAAAGTAGGCAAATTTAATTGGCTCTTTTGACTTCGACAATAAATACAGCCCTCAAAAACGTATTTGACCACCTTTAGCGAATATAATATACATGACATACGATAGGAGACGAACAGCGTGCCTATTGCTATTAATCGGGCACAAATCCAAATACATATTAGCGGGTGATTAAGAATTTCATAAAAAAAACGATATTATGAATAAACAATTTTTTTTTAATAACGAAGATTTATTTGTTCTTTGTTTCAGGTTTTGAGCGTTCATTTGGATCAGAAGGTAAGTCATATGCCCCACAAATACATGAAAGAAAGACCAATGTTGCCGCAAAAAAAAAAACAATTTGGCCGCTACCAAACATGCAACCAAAAACTCTGCCTGTTTCCGGTTTTTTTCGGACGCCTGGCAACTCTTCTCATGGCAAATGAGACACAGGGTATAGCGAGATTTCTCGCTTAAATGGAGCTGCCCGACTGAGGAAGCACGTCCGCCTTCCAGAAGACCGCAGTAAAACTACAATCGTTGTGTATTTGTGAGTTAGTAAGGTTACCAGAGCTCGTTATGGGAATGTCTATTGTGACAGCATGAGAATTCCGTTGGCTAGCCGTGTAGTATACTCCCCTATTTTAGAAAACCTAGAACGGTTTCTACAGGTTCGGCAACGCACGAGTGATAACTCTGATGTTGCAAACGTCCATGGGCTGTGGTAACCGCTTACCATCAGGTATTAAGCTTGTTCGCCCCGCTGGTGGTATAAAAAAAGTGATATAATTAGCGCATGATAAATCTCGAGTTATCATCTCGTGCTGAGATGATAACTCGAGACGACATAATGATATAATACAATCAAACAGCGGTCTTGTTAGTCCCCAAGTTGTGCAGTAGTCGTTACTATTAGTCGTTAAGTAGTAAGGTCATAAACTGGTCATATATAAATGCCATTACTCTGTGCAAACTAAAGCACTCGTGTTTGTGAAGGAGACTTCTTGTGAGCGGGCGTGATGCGTGGATAATTTGAAAAACTGATACACCTTTGGTTCACTTTGTGTTTTTAATGCAAATACAATATTTTTACAATAATAATGCGATGGGTCGACTCTGACGCGCTCACGCGGTCGTGGTTTTTGGGCGAGTGCCGGCCGTCGTCGGTAGGGGGCGCGGCGGGGAAACATGCGCCGCGCGCGCGCTAGCCGTCGCTCGGCGGAGCACTGTCGGTGTGTGCGTCTGTGTTCTCACACAGACGCAAGGCGTTAACATATTGCCACCCCAGGAATGGAGTTTTAGTCCTGGTCCACCACTGGCAGTGGACACAGTCGGTTGTAGGCCCGGCGCAGGATACCGGAGGTGGTGAGTACGTCGGCGACGCGTGCTATGCCGTCGGTACCAGGATGCAGGCGCGTCACACGCCCGAGCAGCCAACGGTTGGGTGGAGCTTGGTCGTCCTTCACCAGCACCATCTCGCCCGGCTGAAGCTGCTCTCCTTCCTTGCGCCATTTGTAACGTTTCTGGAGCTCTGTAATATATTCGTTGTAAAAACGCTTCCAGAAATGGGCTTTCAGTTGCTGTGTTCTCATATAACGTGAGAGTGTATGCATAGCAGCATCGTTCTTGACCTGAGATGAAGGAAGTAACGTTAAAGTTCGTCCAATCAAAAAATGTGACGGAGTTAGGGCTGTAAGATCCGAGGTATCTGAAGACATGGGAGTAAGAGGCCTAGAGTTTAAAATAGCCTCAATTTGTACAAGGACTGTATTCATTTCTTCATATGTTAAATTTGCTAAAGAAACTACTCTTTTTAGGTGAAATTTTACTGACTTTACCGAACCCTCAGCCAGACCATTAAAGTGGGGACTATAGGCTGGCGAAAACTTAAAATTAATTGACAATTCTGACGCTCTTTCACTGATTAAACCGGAATTTTGCTTTAGAAATTTTGATAACTCACTACATGCGCCCACAAAACATCTACCGTTATCAGAGAAAATGTTGACGGGTTTGCCCCTGCGCGCAATGAAACGGTTTAAAGCAGCTAGAAAAGTCTCACTGCTCAAATCGGTCACAAGTTCTATATGTACTGCCCTTACTGTCAAACAAACAAAGATACATAAGTAGGATTTGATTAATGTACTGCCTCTACCCTTTCGGTTCAATATCACAACCGGTCCAGCATAATCAACAGCAGTGTGTGCGAATGGAAAATCAGCATGTAAGCGTTGTTCTGGGAGATTTCCCATAATTGGTTGCCTGATTTTTCCTGAGAAACGGCAACATTTTATACATTTATGTACAATTTTTCTTGCAAGGTTTCTACCCCCAATTACCCAAAATTTATGTCTTAAAGTTGACAGCAGCAATTGTGGACCTGCATGCATGAGTGATAAATGGTATTGAGTGAATATGAGAGCTGTTATATGATGTGATGAGTGAAGAAGTATCGGGTGTTTTGTGTCATAATCATAAAATGAATTAGACAATCTTCCGCCTACTCGCAGCAAGTAATCATCTTTATTAAGAAATGGATTTAAGTTGCTCAACTGATTTTTTATTGATAATTGTTTATTGTTTTTGAGTAAGTTATATTCTGTGGAGTAATTTTCCCGTTGTGCAAACCTACATAATGAATTAAGAGCTGCATTGAGTTCATGAATTTTTAAATAACCAGTATGTTTTTCATGTGGATGTATATAATTATAGATAAAACGTTGAACATACGCTATGACCCGTTGCAACTTACTAAAACTAGAAAACCGTTTTATAAAGTCTGAAAGGTAACTATCAGGATTAGTTTGTTCTGTTGAAACATTACATTGAATTTTAAACTCTGGCAAGTCTGTAATATTTGTTTGTGTCGGTTGGACTGGCCATTCTGATTTATCCTGTGTAAGAAATGATGGACCTGACCACCACAAGCTACAACTATCTAACTTTTCAGCATCTGTGCCTCGTGACCCTATATCAGCTGGATTCAAACTTGTAGGGATGTATCGCCACATTGTAGGTTGAGATCTATCAAGAATTTCTTGTATTCTGTTAAAAACAAATGGTTTAAGTAAATGGTTTTTTGGTGACTTTAACCAACCTAGAACAATTGTAGAGTCACACCAATATGTAACACTACTTATACGTAATCTTAATGAGGAAATAACCTTTTCTGTAAGTTTTGCGGCAAGTAGAGCACCACAGAGTTCTAACCGGGGTACTGTCGTTGGTTTCATGGGAGCCACACGACTCTTTGCTGAGACTAAATGAACTGATACCTCATTATTAACAGATTTTGACTTAATGTAAACACATGCTGAATATGCTAATGTTGATGCATCACTAAATGCATGAATTTCTATGTCCAAAGGATCCAGAATTACACATCTTTGGATTCTTATTTTATTTATGTATAGTAATGAATTTAAGAATTTTTGCCAAATGACCTGGGTTTCATAAGGAACAATTTCATCCCATGTGATTTTAGAGGACCATAGCTTTTGTAATATTAATTTTGCTATCAGTAGACATGGATTGATTAGACCAAGTGGGTCAAAGGTTTGTGACATAATAGATAAGATTGTACGTTTAGTAATTTGTGTGGTTTCTTTGATGTTCACTGAAAACAGCAAATTATCATCTTTACAATTCCAAAGCAAACCTAAAGTCTTTGAATATTCATTAGAGCTAAGATTAAGTAAACCATCACTGCTGTCACCATCAATGATTTTATCAATAATTTCTGGATAATTTGAGTACCACTTTCTTAAATAGAATTGGCCTTTCTCTAACTGCTTTATCACGCCCTTGCAAATTTCTATAAGTTCAGATTCAGTTGACCCTCCTGTAATCAAATCGTCAACATAGAAGTCATGTTGAATTACTTCAGAAACTGATTTTTCAGTACATTCTATTCCTAACTCTTTTAGACATCTAGTTGCAAGGTAAGGAGCGGATGCAGTACCGTATGTGACGGTATTAAGTTTATATAGTTTGAGCTCTTCGTGAGGTTCAAACCGCCACAAGATTTGTTGCAGTTGTCGCTGCTCTGGATTAACGTTAATCATGCGGTACATTTTTTCAACGTCTGCGGTTACGACGAATTTATGCTGGCGCATTCTAATTAAAATACTAATCAAATCATCCTGTATGGTCGGACCAATCATCTGTATATTATTAAAAGACAGACCTGTTGTGGTCACCGCAGAGGCATCGAAAACGACCCGCAACTTTGTGGACAGGCTTGATTCACGAAGAACACCGTGATGTGGTAATATGTAAGCATATGTATCTTGTGTAGGATTCGTATTTCCTGTCATGTGACCTAAAGCAATGTATTCTCTAATGAAGTCACAGTACTGTTTCTTGAATAGTGGTTCTTTATGAAATCTGCGTTCTAGAGACAAGAATCTGGACAATGCTTGCTCGTATGAATCACCCAATTTATTTGGCGATTCTTTTAGTGGGATGGTAACTAAAAACCGTCCATCAGACTCGCGTTTTGTGTCATTTATGAAACCTTGTTCACATTCCTGCTCTTCCTTCGATATTTGTTTACGAATAGGTATGTTTTCTAACTCAAAAAATTGTGTTAACTGGTCTTGAAGTTGAGTATCAGTATTTAATGTAATAATGTGATTGCAATGGACTGTATTAATAATAGTGTTCTGTGGTATTTGTATGGAACCCGAAACCAACCAACCAAATTTGGTTTTGCTTAACGTGGGTTTATTTTTTCCTAAATACATATTCTTGGATTGGAGCACACTCCAAAAAATATCCGCACCAAGTAGTACATCTACTTGAGAAGGAATGCAAAATGTTGGATCAGCTAACTTAATGCCCTTTGGGATGTTTAATAATGTAGGGTTTATTTGTATAGTAGGTAATGACTGTGTAATGTTAGGGACAATAAAGCAATTAATGTTTTCTGTGTATGGATTTATGAGTGATGATATAACGGCATCACAGCTTTTAGTAATGCGTGATGTTTGACTATTTAAGCCTTCAACTAACGACGAGGTTGAAGTGATGGGTAAGTCTAACCTTGCACATAAGTTTTCAGTGATGAAACATGAAGTGCTTCCATTATCCATTAATGCTCGTATGGTATGTTTTTCACCATTTGAGTCCTCAATTTGAATCAATGTTGTTGACAATAGAACACATGTTTTATGAGTTACTGATAAAGAAATATTACTATCATTACAATTATTATTAATAACAGAATTAGGGTTTTGTGTTGCAGGTGTTTGTGACGGTGACATCGACGAGGATGACTGCGATGCGGTACAGAGAACTACAGTATTGCTAGGAGTAGCTGCTGCTGCATTTGAAGATGAAGTGTTAAGTGTAGATGCGTCATGACTACTATCGTGTAATAAACTATTGTGTGGCTTATTGCAAATGCGGCAGGGTCCCAACCTACACACACTCACAGAATGACCTTGACGCAAGCAGTTCATACATAAATTTAAAGACTTAACCCTTTGAATTTTTGTCTGTAATGGAAGTGATCTAAACTTAGTACAACGATAAATGGCATGATTATTTTTACACAATGGGCAAACATATAACTGGCCTGCAGGTGGTGAGTGAGAACTGACCACCATGGATTTATGACGGTTGTGTGTGACATCACTATGCCTACGCTTTGTGTGAGACTCATCTATGGTTTCTAATAGATCAGATCGGTTTTTCAAGAACTCATTGAAGTTATCCAATGTAGGCAGCTCTTTGATTGTGCTACGATGAGTCTCCCACTCACGATTAGTGACAGGATCTAATTTATTAGAAACAATGTGTATTATAAGTATGTCCCAGTGTTCAGTATGTAATTTTAGTGTGTTTAAAGCTCTTATGTTTTTGTTTACAGTATCTATAATGTTACGCAAACCCTTAGCCGACTCCTTAATTAAAGTTTCAATATTAAATATAGCTTGAATGTGATTATTTACAAGAAGCCTTTTATTGTTAAAACGATCGCAAAGCAGATCCCAAGCCACGTCATAATTATCAGCTGTGAAATCAAGTGAACGTATAATTATGGCAGCACTGTCTTTTAAAGCGGCACGTAAGTAGTGGAATTTATTTATTGAAGGTATATTTTTGTCATTATGTATTAGTGAGCAAAATGTGTCATGAAACTCCAACCAGTTTTGATATTGACCCGAAAAGGTAGGTAAATGTATAATAGGGAGCTTTAATTTTGGCCCACCTCCATGTGCAGTACTAGAACCTGTGTCCGAGCTGGAGCTGGTGCCCGCAGCAGGGACATCCCGCGCCAACACCTCTCGGGCAAGCGCGATCGTGCTGAAGTACTGTGTTTCGAAGACTTCCCTCTCTTTAAACTGTTCATCTGGAATTTCACATATATTTTCTATTTCAGTCTGAACAATATCAAAATCTGAATAAAGCTCTTCGATTTTAGTTAATCGTACGGTTAGTTCATGAGTTTGAAGCTTGCTTAATTGTTCACAACTATCTGTGATCTCTAAATAATTCTTGAATTGAGTTAATCTAGCTTTAAAGGAAGATCGCTTCTTTATAATGGTTTTGAGATCCATTGTATTCAATAGAAGCTAATAATGGCAAAGGCGACAAAAAAAAGAATAAAAATTCTGAACAAAGACAGTAGGTAAGTAATGAAGATGCTATGAAATAAATGTGCAATACTTAAATTAGCTGATGGTTCGGTAAAGCGTGCGCAGGGTGCAGTTATGAAAATATTAGTGCATGAGGTAGCAAGCGGCAGCACGTTCTGAGCTGGTTGCAGCGAGGCCGATCAAGCGCCCCGACCGGTCTAGCGCTCACACTCACGACTCGCGTAATTTGTATTCTGAAATTTGTAATAATGCGGATTATAATATTTGTTACGATAAGATGAATACAGCACCTGCACAAACGGGATAGCCAAACCTCTAGAACCTCTGAATAATTAACATTGGAATAGGTACGCAGGTACCTATTTTACGAGATATGAAACAAACACCGTCAATATTATGAAGAAGTTACAAATATTAATGTGAGATTCAGTATTTTTACTAAGAATAATTCAATGAATTGGGAATTTAAGTTATAATAACGAAATAAGAATAATTAAGTTGTCACCACAAAATGGCGGAACAATGATGATGCAATTTTTACAAAGGGCTCAGAAAATTGGAACGAACTCACAATAACGCTACTCCCACAGGTTTTTACGATATCCTTGCTTGTAGTAGGTGTGATTTTCGCTATCGTTCAGATGTTTCATCCACGCGTTGGTACCCGTCCAACGTGGCGCCTTCCCTCGTTCATGATTTTCTTGTTTTTTATAAATCCGGTTCGTGGGACCAATGTTTGTGAAGGAGACTTCTTGTGAGCGGGCGTGATGCGTGGATAATTTGAAAAACTGATACACCTTTGGTTCACTTTGTGTTTTTAATGCAAATACAATATTTTTACAATAATAATGCGATGGGTCGACTCTGACGCGCTCACGCGGTCGTGGTTTTTGGGCGAGTGCCGGCCGTCGTCGGTAGGGGGCGCGGCGGGGAAACATGCGCCGCGCGCGCGCTAGCCGTCGCTCGGCGGAGCACTGTCGGTGTGTGCGTCTGTGTTCTCACACAGACGCAAGGCGTTAACATATTTATGACTAAACAATATTTATGATCAAGCTGCACTCACCTCCCGAAGAAGGCTTTAGTCCGCCAAAACAGCTATAAAAGAGCACCAGAGTATTTGTATTAGCACTCGTTCTGTGTTAATCGGATTGTCAATAATTAACAAAAATCTACGGTATCTGTTTGCAATTAGAACATCAAGAGAACTGACACAGTCTGCTCGAGTCGGAATTCTGTAGAGATTTAATATTATCAATACGCTACGGATTTTCCCTAAAAGTTTTATTTCAATTTAAAGAAGACCAATCAACGAAGCAGTAGGAAAGCAAACTTAAAAGGTTATTTTAGACCTCGTTAAAAACGACGACTATATATTGCCTCCAAGAGCCCTATTCAGTCCCTTTATGGAGTTTATGGGCCTTCCAAAAGTCTCTTTCACACCTGAACTACATAAAAAATCAAGTCTCTAGCTTACATTTACTGTTATTACGTCAGCAGCCGTTATCGTAACCTTAGGAGTACGGTACGTACCGTCGACCGGCGGCGACCTTTGTAAATACACGCCCTTCGGCGGCTGCTTCAAATGGTTCACTGACTACGAACATGAATTACTAATGTTGAAGAGCTTTTGGAGCCTTATGTCGAATAAGTGTAGGGAGAAAATTTGCAGTTTAATTTTCCTTTTTTGCTGAAATATGTCTGGTGCAATTGTGGGTCAAGACATGTGTCTGAAGTCTACACAGTAGGTATAACATAAGCTACTTCAAACGTCAGAACTAGACCAAATTGAAATGGGACCACACGGTAAGCACCAGCTTTCAAATAAAAAAAAAGAGTTATCAAAATCGGTTCACCCTGTCGAAAGATATGAGGAAACAAATATGAAACAAAAAATACAGTCGAATTGATAACCCTTACTTACCATCACGCAAAACAGAGGACTGATGTAGACACATAATTATTTCGCCGGTATGTTTTAGGTCACATGTAACAGGAGACGAGGATAAACGAATAAAGTCTGAAATCTGTCTTTATCGTATTAACTTAAGATAAAAGTCCTGAAAGGTCCACTTTTCAGGTCGTTCGCGTCGGTCCATTTTAGGTTCCTTCCTTTAGGATTTTACTAGCTTCACCCGCCCCGACTTCGCACGTTTGCAATAACAAATATTGTGAAAAAAATAACCTAAAGTTGGAACATGAAAAACATGTGACATGACAATTATAAAATAAATAGAAGAGTAGATATATATTTCAGTAAGCTTACCTATACAACCTATAATAATCATTGATGGCGATAATATAGCCATACAATTCACCGAGGGCACTTAATAAAAACATTATATCTATTCTATTTTAATACAAACTGCAGGTGCAGTGAAAACCTTTCAACAATTGGAAACAACGGATACCGGTGAAAAGATTCGCCATATTGTCAGCGGAAACGGAAATCATTGTTTGGCCTGTGCCGCGAAACCTAGCCTTTGTAGTTTTATTTTTCATTCACTCGTGGATGGGACGGGTTATAAATATTCAATATTGTTTATAACCGGCTTGACCTTTTATATTCTAGATTGGTTTTGTTACATAATAGATAAAAGGTAATAAGAACTTAAAAACTAACGAGTTTCGTTGGTTTCAAGTGATTTCTAATATTTTATTATAATTAAATTTTTACCTTTCAACCGGTGAAGTCGGTGATGATTAAATGATTAAATGATTATTTATTTCTGTGAATAGATCTTTTAAAGACACTTACAAGTCATGGGTAAAATTATTTTACGATCTAGATGGCAATGGTATTTCCTAACTCTTTGAGAAAAAATGCCGAAGTAAACCCAGAGAATCATGGTCTATTTTAAAGTTCAAACATTTTCTTTTATCATACATATTATAATATAAATAAGAAGACCCTCTTCTCATTCTATTCTAATTGGATTATATTTTACTGTATTGTTATTTATCATAGTTGTTATTGTTGTGTATCATAAATATATCTTCAATCACACATTTGTAGTTAGAATATACTAGAATATACCAATGAGCACTGTAGGTACATTGGAATTTCTTTACCTAACTCTAAGTTTGGTGGTATGCAATTTTTTTAGTTTATTATTCTATAGAAATTGTAGTTCATTTTGTAGAACCTAAAAAAAGGTAGAAGGTAGCGGTAAGTGGTGATTGCTCCCCTGATTCTAAAGATTTGTATGTATCTCGGTAAGCCCCAACTTATACACTATTATGTATACACAAGTTGCTGCAAGAAAATATATTTTCTATGCAGGTCCTAGTTCTTCAGTGTTGTTTTTTTTTTCAATGCTAGGCAGTGGAGTCATCAAGTGGCATGTCTATTTCGAACCTAGGGATGGGACATCGTTCTTTTCAACTATCGATAAATTCAACTAAGTATCCTACTACTGTTAACAATGATGTTAATTGTGATAGTTCGATTGGATGGAAGATGTTTGTTACTCTTTCACGGAAAAACTACGGAACATATTTTATGAAAACAACAACACACACACAGAGATAAGCCGTAGTAGGAAACTAGTAAATAATAATTATGTTAAAATGCTCGTAACTTCCCATTAAATGGGTTAAAAATCAGAACTATTAAAGTACAGCCCCACTGCTCGGCACTGGTTTCCCCTGAAATTGTTAAATATCGAGAAAATTCTTCAAGCATTTCCTTGCGCTGTCTTTCTTTACTTAACATAGCAGCTGTTTATGCTGCTAAGTTAAGTGACCATTAAATTATCGATACAAATTAATAAAAGTTATAATTTTAATCGATAACCGCCACATATCGACCGTTTACCTAACTTTGTAGATCTTAGTCATAAATAATGAGAATATTATCGATATAAAAGTTATAATTTTCATCTATAACCGCCACATCACTATAAGTCATCGTCATCGACTAGTCTAGTGCACGGTTCGTCGCCTCGCCCATGAATGTCGAAGCATTCTTTTGTGTGTACCCCTCCGTCACACAATGCCGACGCGATGTCCCAGTATCTTAATGATTGAGATGTTTTGATTGGGGGGTAGGGGAGCCCTATGATACGTGTTTCTTAAATGGAGTATCATTTTAATAACATACAGAGTTAAGTCTGTCTGTGACAGACAGACTATAACCTCCCAACGTTTCAGTTCCTTAGTTCCTTTACAGTGTAAAGGATCACACAGTTTTCATCCATCCAAAGATTGACTTCGGAAGTCATCTTTTTTTTATACCAAAAAGGTGGCAACACAATACGGCTCGCCTGATGGTAACGGTTACCGTAGTCTAGGTTATCGAAGACGTTTGCAACACCAGAGGTGTCGCTCGCACATTGCCAGTCCTGTAGAAACCGTTTAGGTTCTATAAAATAGGGGTATTTTAGATTATTGACAGCAAACGGAATTCGCATGCTGTCACAATAGTCACTCCCCTAACGGACTCAGGTAACCTTACTCACTCTTAACACATTTTTTTTTTTTTTTTTGTTTCCAAATAAAATATTTGATTTGATTTTGATTTGAATTATTGTTGTTGCTCTGCTGTCTTCTGTAAGGCGGAGGTACTTCCCCAGTCGGGCAGCTCAATTTGAGCGAGGAATCTTGAGGAGGTTAAAGTAATCAAACGAGTCCTTCAAGCCAGTACCATTTTATTATTTACATATTTATTATTTGAATCTCATTCATAGTAACCTCGGGTCTCGTACTTGAAAATATTATGTACGTCCGGAAAAACCATCTACAGTTTAACATCAATAGTGACTATCATAACATTAATACTAGGAATAAACATAAATTAGTAGTGCCTAAATATAGACTTACAAAAACTAATAAATCATTTCTAGGGAATTGTATACGCTTTTATAATAAACTACCTAAATGTGTCACCGATCTCACCGGCAAGAAATTTAAAAATCATGTGAAATCTGTTCTTGTCAAGAAAGCCTATTATAAAATCAAGGACTATGTTGACGATAGGAATGTGTGGATGTAGATACTGTTGTGCATGTGGCCTCCCTGGTACCGTGAGGTTGTTTCTATTACAAAAACGTTGTCTTTTTAAAGACATAGCTTGTAGCATTTTATTATGGCGTATTTCACGCCCCTATTCAATTGTTATAATTTTGTAAATGTGAGTTCAGTGTATTGTTCAGTCTAGAGAATTATACTTACCATATCACTTTTTTTTTATATCTTTGACCATTGACATCTCAAGACATGAATTTTTTACATTGACCTCGCATAATTATTACCAAAATAATGTAACAATACCTTCTTTTTAAAAGAGTGTCTATGGAGTTTCTTGCCGGTTCTTCTCCATGAGATCAACTTCTTGGAACCGTGCAACTAGAGTCATAACGTTTTATAAATGCTTGAAAAAGTTCATATGAAATAAAAACCTTTTGATTTGATTTGATTTGAATATTTAGTCCATGGTGTTATTTTTTCCCGCTGTTCCTGATTTGTTTTGCTCAAGGAAACTCCTGAATATATTCATGAATACAATTCCCTTTGATAGCAATGTAAGTATTACGAAGTACAAATAACGTACCTACTTTGACGACCCTAAAGATCGTGTTTTAAAGGCTATCTTCTGTGGTAACGATCCCAGGTTGAAAACCAGGTAGGGGCAAATATTTTTAACTTCACAAAAATACTTCGGTATATGACTGACGCTTCGTAGCGTCCATACACCATTTGCAATAGCGTTTTTTTAGACCACGAAGGTTCGCGAAAATTCCCGGCGTCGAATAATTGATAAGTCTGCTATGCCAATTTTTTTTGTTTCGATGTTGAATCGTTACGGATTAGGCGTTTTTTTGTTTGCCTAACTCGCTCGAATTGTTCAGCTTGAATTTTGCGAGCCCTGTTTGTTTTGGAGTCAAACTTTTTTCATAGGTTTTGTGTGAAATTTCGTTGAAACTATTGTTAGCGTTTTAGATTTTTGCTTTTCCCTTGTATTTGACGGGGAATAGGATTTCCGTGTGGCCTTTTGCTGAGGTTATTACTGGGTTATAACGTCCGTGAAATTAACATCCTTTTCCCAAAACATAGTGACATAATTTCGTATGATAGCAACACGACAAAGTTAGAAATAAACAGAATGTGATTAGGGTTGCGACCCGCGCGTCGGGAAACACGGAGAAACGGAGGACATGGTGATCAAAACTCTATTATGCGGCTCCCAAGAGATATTTACATAATGTGTGCCGAGAAATATAATGCGGCCGCAGATATAGTCCAGTATTATTATGTTTTTGTTTTTTCCTTTTCATGGAAACGTCTTATTCAATAGAGGCCATTTTTTATTGGAGCAACAGACTTAGACCATTTGGTCATTTTAATCTTTTAGGCTAAATCTAATGTTAGCTATAATTGCCTGGTGGTATGAACTGTGGATGGCGTGAGGTCTGCTAATCCGTAATAGGCTAGCGTGGTGGTCTTCTCAAATGAGAGGAGACCCGTGCCCAACAGTGAGACAATAATGGGTTGTTGATGATGATAATTATGATTAATGACACAGCGCCATCTAATTCCGAACTAAGCAACGAGGCTTGCGTTGCGGATACTAGAAAGTTGATGCACTACATCATCATCATATCAACCGTTACACGTCCACTGCTGGACATAGATCTTCCCCAAGGATCGCCACGCAACCGGTCCACATACATTACATTTATCATCCTGATACCAATGTTCATGCTCATTACTAAAATATTTGTCACTATCGAGATTCGAACCAGCACCCGGCGGTTGTTAACGCTGCCTTCTGTGCAGAAGGCAGCGTTAACAACCGCCGTCAAATTAAGTTAGTACGTCCAACATCCAATATAAAACAGACGTTCCTTCTAACGCAATGATCAGCTATGGTGGCAAGGCGACTGCGCTGTGAATTTGGGTCGGCACGTGATCCGAATGCTGCGTGCAACCGCCCTTAGGAATAATATCGAGTTAGCGGGCGAAGATGCTTTGTCTTGCAAACTTACAACTTATTGTGTACTTGGGGAGCTACTGAGTACTGTTCAGTGTCAAAAGAGTACGGTTACCCCTTACTTTAAGGCGAGTTGTATGATTATTTGCCTCTAGCTAGCAAGCCTAAACGCAAACATACAATCATGCTTTATACATATATTTTATTACTTATATTAGCCTCTCCGCGGATGGTAAACTTTGCTGTGCCCGACAGGGTCCATAATTGTTACTTAAATTTAAGCCTTACATCTGTATTTTCCGACCTAAAAGGAGATGGCGAGACGAGCTAGACCGATACTAGAATGACTGGCCGCAGAAGGCCCTAGACCGAGAGAGATGGAAGGAGGGTAGGGAGGCCTTTTCCCTGCAGTGGGATGAAAAAGGCTAAAAAAACTGTATTTTCATCATGGAAGTATTGAGTATTGCGATTCTGTAAGTGATACTTTTAATTTTAGTGACTAATATTCGCTGAAAGTCTAAGTAATCAATCCATACTTAATATTATAAATGCGAAAGTATTTCTGTGTGTTACTTCCTCACGCTTAAACTGCTGAACCTTTTTTTTATTTTATCTGTGTACTCGGGTGTCCTTTATAAATAAATTTTGTTTTCTTTATAAATAAATTTTGTTTTCTTTCTTTCTTTCTTCTTTTCTGAACCGATTTGGTTAAAAAAAGTTAAATCCCGAAAATCATTCTTTAAGTGAGTGAAAAGTGCGGCCAGTAGTTTCTAAGCTGAAGAAATCTTGAATAAAAGTTAGCAAACCATAAAACAAATTCTCAAGACACAAAAAGCCTGTCCTATTCGCCTTAGGCCTAAATGGGCGGTGGCTGGTGACAGCTATGGTCAATTCAATAGCCTATTAGCCGATTACAATCTGCGGGACTGCAGCATTCACAACAGGTCCCCAAACCGGTTGAACGTCATGATATGAGCTAACATGTTTCATTGCACGCCCGTGACCTACACACGCGTTGCGATTCCGCACGTAATATTTTATGATGAAGAATTTAGTATGATTCTATTCTCAATTGAAAGTGGACAGGGCACAAGAACGGACGGCCGATGGGGCTTGAAGGTTCTAGAGTGGCGATCACGTACTGGAAGACGCAGCGTGGGCAGGCCCCTGGCAAGGTGGACTGAGGGCCTGGTAAAGGTAGCTGGAATCCGCTGGATGCGGGCGGCGCATGACTGGTCGTCTTAGCGATCTTGGGGGAGGACCTATGTCCAGCAGTGGACGTCTAATCTATGCGCGACTTCGTCAGTGTAGATTTAATGATTTTCCGTTTCATCGAATTACTTATTATTTATTTCTGAAATGATGGATTCCGCTTTGTAACTTGCACCCCCGTTTTGTTTCCTTTCAGTGGATGATTTCCGCGACAAAAAACTATCCTACCCTCCCTGTCCTTCTTGGGGCTCAAACAATCTCCATACAAAATTGCATCTAATTCGGTTTCAACGGTAGAAGCTTGAAGAGGTAACACCGTAACAGACACACTTCCGCATGGATAGGTAGGTAAACTAGTTTTAGGGTTCATTTTAAAAAGTATCTTTTAATTTTATGAATAGAAAGCAATATTTACAGATGAGGTTTTATAAAAACTACTGAACAGAAAGCATGGTATTAAGGTATTAAGTACAGGGATCATTACTTGTTTTAGAATTTATTTTTAGACGGAGCTTCCGCCTTTGATCTATTATCGTTTGAAAAAATGCATTACAATCACTTTTATACGGTTGCCATTGACAATAGATAGATTTCATGAATGAATCTAATCAACTACTTACTATAATATACATATACTAGCTTTCGCCCGCGTGGTATGCAGATAAAAAGTAGCCTAAGTGTTAATCTAGGAAACGAAACTATATGTTTGCTAAATATCATTCAGATCTGTTAAGCGGTTTTTGCGTGAAAGAGTAACAAACATCCATCCATACATCCATACTTACAAACTTTTGCGTTTATAATATTAGTAGGATATTATAAATGCGACAGTATGTCTCTCTGCCTCTTACCTCTTTACGCTATAATCACTGGACCGATTTAGAAAAAAATATATACTTAGAAGTAGTTTGAGTCCCGGGGAAGGACATAATAATATGATAGTTTTTGTTTCGGTTAAATCGTAAAGGGATTACAGACAGACAGACGGATATGCTTCTGCATTTATAATTTTAAGTACAGAATACATATTAAATAACGTGATTTTCTTAAAACATCAGATGGCGCCACTGTTGTTGGCCCTATAATGGCCCCACCTATTATAAAATACTGGGTAGTGTAACACTATCTTTCTTATATAGCCAATTTCAGTATTTCCCTGCTTAGTACCCTGCTGATACACATAATAGGACTTGTCTTTACCATATATGGACTACTCCGAACAGCCAGGGCGCTTTCTTCAAAGGCCATTTCTATACATTGTGACCCTCGTTTATCAGGACTGTTAACGTATTATGTCTGGACTCTAAAAGAGACCAAACATAATACATAAGAGACCATATTTCGATTTGATTTGATTTGACCATGATTCTCTGAGTTTGTTGCGGCATTTCTTCTTTAGGCATAGTAAAGTATTAATAATATAGAGAAATTATGAAGATGGAAGCTGAAACTGAAAAAAATAAGAATTAAAAATGATTCCATTGATACGTAGGACATTACGATATAACAGTTTTGTTTGAATTTATAAGAGAAAATTGCTTGAATTTATATTAGGCATAATAACCTTCTTGTGGTATTGGTAATTTTCCAATGTCAGAAAAATGACTTATAGTTAGTTGTTTTTTTTTTATTTTGTCACTTGATTTTACATCGTTCTTTATTGTCGAAGCATTAAAATACGTATTGATTAGCTACTTTTTATCATATAAAATTATATTAATCACGAATTCTATACATTTAAAGCCGAATATCCGCGATCCACGTTCAAAATATAAAAATATCCCAAAACCAATTTACATCAATGGAATATCTACGCGAATCATTCTTCATCACAAAAAAAATATGTGGTACCTATAAAACTCGTATGCTGGTCGCCATTACAGCATTCAACGCGAACTATTTGCTGAACTGATAGTCAGCCCAACTAATTGGATGATCGAACATTTATTAGTGTTAAAACTTTCGTTGACTGCCTGAAACACCTAATTTTCATGGTAGTAGACTTTATGTCGCATGAGAGGAAATATATCGTGTGTTCTGTCAATATCTATTGAAAATATTTATCCCTTCGTGTGCTAAGTCACTGCAGATACCAACCATCATATCATACCATCACGCCTGTCGTCCTCGAAGGTTTAGGCAGAGGCGTAGTAATGTACCTAGCCCCATATTTCGCGTCCAATGGATCCTAAACGTTGGAATTCAATAAAATAAAAGTAGTAACCGATTTAATTTCAATGTCTAATATTTACATAAGTGTAATAATAAAGCTATGTTGTATCAATAAATTAAATGTTACAATTTATGCTGAACACTATAATACTTCAAAAGCTACACCTAGACATTGTAGGTACAAGAATCGGCTCCCGAGGCTTGCAATTTATTTAAATTATTTTTCTGTTTTTTTTTTCAGTATATTGCAGATTCTTCTTTATTTTACAGCTTTTGCTGGCAAATTGCCACTCAGCTTAAGATATTTGATCGCGCCATAACTATTAATAATACTAATTCTCGAGACAAACCTAATTTAATTTTTGCGAGAGTGACCATTTGAAAAAAAAATACCTTTAGTGGGGTTGTAACTTTTCATTTTATAAACGACTGAAAATATTTATCGCTAGCCTGATGGTGTTACCAGTGTAACTGTGAAGTCAAAAGTCTTGATTTCAATCCTCTAACACGCAACACAGTCATTTCTAAGTTATATGCGTATTTATCACATGCTCAAATGATAAAAGAAACCAATGTGAGGAAACATTACACAGTCAAATTTATGTTTTTTATTTCGATAACCACAAAGAAACATAATACCGAGCACTAGCTCAAACCGCAAGAACCTGAATTATTTAGTGATACTTCCTTCTTCCTCCTAATACTTTTTTTTAACTATAAACTATTAGAAGACATGGCCACGCGTTCCTCTGGCTAAGTTATTTTTTTCGCTTTTTAATGTTTTTAGATAGGTTTTGGTTTTAGGTTTTTTTTGAAGCAGGTTTAATTATTATTTCCTTGGTTTTGATTATTTTAACAATCATAGGTACATACGTAATTTAAATTGTTCTTTTTTCAATAAGCACTGAATTAATTTTAATAAAATAAATATGGGACCATCTCTGAAGTATGAACTACCAAAAAGAAAAAGAATGATCAATCAATTCATAATTAGTAGCATATTAAAAAGTAGTAGTAATTGCGTAAAAGTAAACATACAAAAAGACAAACCTAAAGTCGAATTGAGAACCTCCCCTTATTTGAAGTCGTTTAAAAATGTGTGTAGCAACCTTTTTACCTACATCTCCTTGCGTATACTTAATTAAAAATAACGTTGCCAGTGTAATAAATGTAAGTACCATAATACCACTAGACGTTTCTATGAAAATTAATTAGCCATGTGATATTGCGAGCGGTCCTTGTGAAACTAACTTGTGCCTGGCGCGCCTTTTGATACTGTGCTTAGTTTGAAAAGACGTTCATAAGTCCTCTTGGTATAAATAAAACAAAATGTGCATATGGTGATGTTAAAAAAACATATCATAGGTACTTTAAATTATTTAAAAAAATGTTTTTTTTTGCCAAATCGATGAAAGTAAATCTCAATTAAACTTCTCAAGTTCCAAAATAATAGTAAAACTATTACCTATATTTTATTTATTTATGTTTGCTCTTTGTTGGCAACAATAGGTTACAATGTTACATCAATAAGGAAGATACATATATAAAACTTTAGTCTAAGTGCCCCATTGCTTATAGAAGAGCACTACATGCACTACATGATGCTCAGTTTTTATATAAAATAATATATTATTAAAAAAAAAAAATTGCTACGTCAGATTAAAGGCTAAATTTTAAGAAATATTCGGATATTATGAATTCATCAGTTCATCAACCAAGCATTTGCCCTTACCGGGATTCAGACACATAGAAAGAAGGTTGTCTTTGATACCACTGCGCTTATATGATCATTAAATTTAATTTAAGGGTCGACAACGCGCGAGCGACACCTTTGGTGTTGCAAACGTCCACGGGCTACGGTAACTGCTTACCATTAGGCGGTATAAATATTATACATTTGTTTATCGGAAAACAAGTTCTAAACCTAATACCAGTTATTTAATAAACTGACACAACGTGTATACAAAGCCCTATCTAAAATTAATTAGCGGGTCGCGTCCGAATGACAGACGAGACGTTATTGTCTACGTGACGAGAATTGCGTCCCGTCTTGTTGTGTTTGAACACAGAATAAGGGAATGTAGGATGTATGGCTGTATACGTTTGCTTCGTGCCGCTTGGCAGAAAAATGTACGTGAGGGAGAATCGAATTTGGCGGGAAATAAGGAAAAATGGTGGCGAAATTGTTGATGGAATATTTTTTTTATATGTTGTACTTGTTTGTTTATGATCTTAAAACAAAATGGTTGGCTATATGCGTTAGCAGTTTAACACAAAGGGCAAACCTATTATACATATCGACAATAATGAAATGACTTCGAACATTTTGTTACCAGAATATTGTACTGCAATACCTGCCTACCTTTTATTTTAAAAGAGTGTCTATGGACTTTCTTGCCAGATTCTTTTCCATAAAACTTCTTTCCGTTTCATAAATGCTTAAAACATCTTTATTTGATATAAAAACCTTTTCATTTTGTATCTTAAATCTCTAAAACTATTTTGCGAATTATTCATGGAAGTTATTCCGCAAACATTTCGAGTTTTGAAGCATACTATTTCTTTCTGAAACTCAGAGCAAAAAGGTTTAAAAACACCCAATACTATTTCCACATGGAAAAACGTTAACATTTTAAAAATATTTTACGTGAGCAAATGAACTTTTCGTTTGGGTTACGCTTTAACGTTTTTTTTACGATAAACCGTAATGAGTGTGACGTAGTGTTGTGACGGTTTTAAAACTATAATTACGAAATATCGGTAATGATTATGGAGAATGGAGATAAAAAAAAAATGCTTTGTTTTTTAATCTTGTTGGTTCTATGTATTTTTAAAGTATGGAGCGAAGAGGAGTAAGAAACTGGTTTATGTAGATAATATTCGTTTTAAGGTTGGAAAATAACTGCAATGAACATTGAAATACATAGTTACCGACATTATTGTACCTGCTGATAATTGAGACAACCACATACCATACCATCACGCCTGTAGACTCTAAAGGGTTAGACAGAGGTGTATAAAATCGTAACATAAATAAAACAAAAAAAAAAACAATTCATGTTCTATAGATCGATTTATAGCGGTATTTAAATCGAAAAGTTTATCGATTAAGAAAATCACGACGTGAATATAAGCTACCTAGTTAAATACGGTATTATACGATGATACACGTTTACTTAATTAGAGAGCTTTTAAATGCAAGATCGATTAGTACCGATAAATCGCAATTTAACCTTTAAAGAGACAGAATCGTGCAAATATTCTATAAAATCAAGCAGACAATCTTGAGATTCGGAATTCGATGACTATTGAATATTGATTCTCGATTATCGTCAATATATTTTACGGTTTACGATTAGGTATCGACACTTCATTTCCCAACCCTACACGGTTGGCGTAAAATGTAGCATACTGAGGGTCCAAAATCCATAAACTTGTGTTATTTTACGACTTCTAGGGGTTGTTTATGGCAAAAGGGGGGTGGTGGGGTGACTTTAATTATTTAACAAAGTGCCACTGTCTAATTAAGTTTGTGCTATTTGTGTAATTGAAGTTTTTATTGTTGACTTCTAGATAGAAATTGAACGCGAAGTTCATTAGAATAAAAATATAAAATAATGACGTTTATAGCTTTTAATTTATTAGTGCGTGGGTGAAATGACCAGAATTTTGACATTTATTAAAAAAACGGGTACTTTTGTACTTTATAACATACCATTACGGCTGCATATTTGAAGGGGTACAGGGGTACGGATTTGTAGGTTTTTTAAGTCCTTTGTAATAAATTACCTACTCTTTTTTGTTAAGTAGGTTGACAAATCCAAATTCCGTAGTAGCTGCTACCTACTACAAATAAAATATCATAACCCAATCACAATGCTCGATATTGACTTTGAACACAAAACCTCACGCGTATAACCGCCTTTGTGGCCTTAAACCAATGAAACTGTCTATAGTATATACCCACGATATTATATGCATCATGAAATCCACCACCAACCCCGAAGAACCTATCGATGACATAAATCACAAGTTCGTTCAACTTTTACTGACTTCACTTGTTGTAGCAAACGGTAAATGCGTAGCGAAATCCCAACCACTTCAGCCGAATCAAACATCCCTCTGAGAAAAAAATCGCATAAAATCTAGACGATAAACGAAACCACTAGGGAGCGAGTGCATGCCACGTTGAAATGAAATGATCTCTAATCTAGGATAGCTTTTGCAAAGTAACCATTTTCGAAGCGCGGAGCGGCGCGGCGGCGGGGGCGCTAGCAATAAAATTTTACGAGCCGTTGCCATGGCAACGCCGCCATTATGCAGTTGCGCGGGCCCGCCGCGACGGGCGCTGTGTTCGATTTTCGTTATTTTTTTATTGTTTTGATTATCTGTTCGCAAATTGACCCTTCTGTAACTGTTACAATGATTTTCTTGTCTGCAGGTGTATTTTATATATAATTATTTCAATAATACGAAGATTATTTGACAAAATATAAGTGTACGTCGGTGCATATCAGCTTAATCCTTAGGATAGCTATGTTAGTTTTTGAATATTTAAAAAAGCGGCCCCTCAAGAAGATAAGTTTTACAACTTATTTCAGTTTACTTAGGACGGGTATAGTAATCTAATCGAAGTTTACATATTATGATCACCTTCCAATTTATCGCCGAAGATAGCATAGAGCCGTTAAAAAAAACTTTACATGGAGTAATGAGTTTGACGTGACGCATAGGCTGAACGATTATTGTTCTGAGCCTGCAAGAGAGATTAAAAAAATACTATTCTTGGCATGTATAATCTTGCAGACTTTATTTGCTGTACGTACTCATCTGTCTGTGTGTGCTACTCTTCACACTCTAACCGCTGAACCGATTTAGATGAAACTTGGTATGGAGATAGTTTAAGTCCCGGGGAAGGACATAAGATGAATGATGGATGATGGAGAAGAAGCTTTTATCCCGGAAATCATACCTTAAAAGGGCATAATGGGGGTGGGGGGGTGTAAGGTGGCAGTTTTATGCTGTATCGATAATTTCTTAAAAATAGGTAGAAATAAATAAGCCGTTTGATGAGAAAGCAGATTAGATAAAATTACTAATTGTAAGCAGACGAAATCGAGGACAAAACCTAGTCATAAATAAGTGTAAGTACTTAGACGACAATAGGTTTATATGAATCTATACTTAGATTGGATACGCATTTATCAAAATACGGATTACAAGTAAAATACTAACCACATTGAGTTACCTTATAGACAAAACCAGACTTAAAAGCAATCGACACGTATAACATCCATTTTAAACTTAACAAAGGATAGTTAGAAAACTGCACAATAATAAAAACTAACGACGACCGCCCGACGCCATCTTGCATTTTCTAAATGTCTTCCAGCTTCTTCCAGTTATTAGGACCTTCGCAGCGCTTCGTTAAATTGTTTTTAACCCCTGACGTATAATGTAGGCTATTTGACGGATATTTTTCTTAGTTCTCCTTAATGGGTTTGTTTCAGATTGTGAAGGAATTATAATTGTGAATTATTAAACACCTAATAGTGTTTTAAACTTATTAATACAATAATATGTAATAAAAAGGTATCAGATAGACATCTGACCTTTGTGTGTATACCTATTTATAAGTGTCTACATAGTATTAAATGCATACATCAACTAAATTATCATATTTAGAGTACCTATGTAGAAGTGCGTAGAAGATACTCTTTACTCAACTCAACACAACATGACATTGACATACCTAATAATTGACATCGATTGCCACGATAAAGCAAAAAATGGAGATTGTTTTGGCATGATTCCGAACCCCTACTACCGCAGACCTATACCTCTTATAAAGGCGCTATATTTATGTACAACTTGTTCGATCTGCGTACACAACCATTCGCATGTCAATTCAAATCATTAATCATAATACTATTACTTACTAAAGTGCCTTTCACTTCCGGTGCCACTAAAAAGTACCATACCGCTTTGTTAGAGCACTCATCGATTGCACAGCAATAATGGTTAAGTGATAACTGATCGTTTGAACCCGCCACCGCGGGTTCAATGCCGAGTGATGACCAACAGTTGCTTCGTCTTTGTATATTTAGATTGGGTACGGTGTCCATGGGTTGGGTGCGTTGTAGGATAAATGATAATGATTAATTATTTTTATTTATACAAATAAGATTGGTTAAATACCCATTTTATATGTGCTCAAACATAATGCTTTGATGTCTTCAATGCCTTGGATTAGCGTTAGTGTAAGAAATCATTGAACATAATGCTTTTATTGTACTAAACAAGCTTACGGGCCCGTCTGATGGTTATAAGCTTTTAGAAAAACGTAGCAAGATATAGGTATATACTTAATATTTAAAACTCACACCTCTTTATTTTTACGACATACTTCCTTTTATGTTCAGTTTTAAATTAAGAGCAACACGGCTTCCTGTCTGAAGTGTCCTGGTAGGTTCATAACCGCTGCACTTAAAAGTTTTAGTTGTTAGATATAAATAAATTACATTTTATATTTAAGATAATTTAGAATAATAACATTAGGAATATGATGAGAAGTTGAGTCATACCAGTTCGTACGCCTGGACTGTCCGTAACCGCACCGCGGCATAGTCTCCCTACAGATGTAAATGCGTACACGCAGTCCGTTTGATGTGCCGCTGCGTTTGTTTGTTTACGTGTCGCGCCAGTGTGAAGCCGTTTGTTCTAACTATAGCCCGCAATCGGACGATGTCAGTTGCTTTATAGAAAAAAAAAATACTGACAAACACAAAAATGTGTTTGTGTTAAAAATGTGTGACTATTTATGTCATAAATATGTGACGTTGTTTTATTTGAGAATGATTTGGACAGTAGAGGATGAAGCCAGTTAATACGTCGGTAGACCAGTTTTTATCCTCTCATTTGAGAGGGCTTAAGTTATAGTCCACTACGCTAGTGCTGGCTAGCGGACTTCACAAGCTATCGAGAAAATCTTTAATTTGTTTATGGCACTAAGGTGGCAAAAAGGTGGCTTATGGTCCACTGATGGTAAGCGGTTACCGAGGCCTATATAGACGCCTTGTAGACGTATACAACACTGGAGGTGTCGGTCGCGCGTTGCCGACCGAATAGAAACCCTTGAGGTTTCTTAAAATAGGGGAGTTACTAAACTGACAGCAAACAGAATTCCTATGCTGTCAAAAAAGTCACTCCCCGTCTGTTCCGCTCTGGTAACCTTACTCACTCGCAGAAACATAACTATTGTTGTTTCCATAGTCTTCTGTAAGGTGGAGATATTTGCCCAGTCGGGCAGTTCAATTTGAGCAAGGAATCTCGCGATGCCCTTCCGCAATTAAAATCTCTCTTAGGCATGCAGGTTTGGTCACGATATTTTCCTTCACCGTTAATACATTACGATTGCTACGATCTTGGTAATGCTAAGAGAGAATACAAAAAAAAACTTTCTCATGTTGGTCCATACTTAGAACAAAGGATTTCACTCAGTGCTTTAAACACAAACAGACTTTAATGCGGATCTGACAACTCAAATTCGTACTATTTTTACTGTTATGTAGCTCATTTATTATTTAAGCTCTTAGTCTAGCTCTAATCTTTTGCCAAAAAGTATTTGGAAACTATTTTCTTAATTAAAATTCAGATAAATTAGTTGTCAGATATTTAAATATTTTTAACTGACGACTGCGAGACGGGCCCTTAAATTTCTTAAAAGCGCGAAACGTTTAAACGTTTCGCGCTTTTAAGAAATTTAAGGTAGAAGATGCAATTAGCATTCTACCACACAGCTGTGTGGTAGAATGCTAATTGCATCTTAAATTTAAAGATCAAATCACTGTACCAAATGATCAGTATATTTATTATCAAAACACGCCTAGAATATCGTCAATATCAAATATGTATTCTGTGTCTAAAAGAGACGTTCCCAGTTCGAGGAAAGTGATTCATGTCCAGTTGATGGCAGTAGACTCGCACCCGATTGCGTGGAACATGAATGAACATAGATGGAGCCCTAAAAATATGGGTGTACATTAGTACACCACTGCCTAACACTTCGGGGACGACAGACGTGATGGCATATATGTATTAACACAAGAATAACACGGGCGATGTGAACGGATCACGTTTTTTAATGCAACAAATAAAGTCCATTACGACGAGTCCAATCAGACAGCCAGACGTCGGAATTGAATATTCGCGAACTGTATCAATAGACCACTTGCTGGCTTATTCATCGTTTAAGTACTTGCATCCCAGTACCCTCGGCCGACTGAATCACATACAGTTGAATGCTATAAGGACATTGGTTCTGATTTTATTATAAAGTAACTGACCCGGCGAACTTCGTTCCACCATGTTTCTACTCTATGTCCTAACAATAACGAGCACAAAAAAATAAGAATTATAAAGTTTGGTGGTGTTGTTCAGAAGTTATGCGCGTACATACATAACGGCGATGCTGTTTTTATTTTATATACACTAGCTCTAACCCCACCACCAAACACCACGGATGACAAAACAAACCAATGTTTGTTTTGTCATCCGTGGGTCACGCAGGTCTGGTTGAAAACCAGCGCCCGGCAATCTATCTGGCATATGCTGAACCAGGACCTATTCGGCGCAGTCGTGGGGCACACATTGTTATAAATCGTCTTTTTCTGCACCGTTTATGCCTGAATAAATGTTTTTCTTTCTTTCTTTCTTTCAATGTATTGTTTTAGAGAGATAAGGGGGCAAACGGCCAGAAGGCTCACTTTTAAGTGATCACCGCCGATCATCATGTTTTCCGGGACAAAATCTATCTCCATACCAAATTTCATCTGAATCCGCTCAGCGGTCAAAACTTGATAGACGGACACACTTTTGCATTTATAATTTATAATATTATATAAAAATGTAAAATATGAATATAAATAACATGTAACGTATAGATGGATTAGTGTTTCAATATCATTGACAGGAAGCATATAAGTTAAGGCCCCTGTCAACTTAATTTGCCCCTATATTTGCACGACATTTATTCTCAATTTTTTACTTTATTTTCAGAAGTGAATCATCATTCCGCTCACAAGATCCGAAGTCATAAAGCCAGTAGGCGACATCGAGCCGTCAATGGTAAGTACTTACAACATAGTAAGACAATGTTTCATCTTCATTCTATTTATTGTCCCACTACTGGGCACAGGTTCCTCTCATTTGTGAGGGATCAGGCTATAGTCCACCGCTCTAGCCTAATGTAGGTTGACAGGCTTCACATGTTATCGAGAAAGTCTAAGACATGTAGGTTTCCTCACGATGTTTTTCCTCACCGTTAGAGCATGTGATAAGTCAATGTTTATTTTTTAAACATGTAAATTACCGACATAGGTGTATTGTTTTAGATGTCAATTATAATTACTGATTAACTTTCAACAATTTTAAAATATGAGAAATGCATCTGAGAATATAATTATTGTATTGTCTGTTTACCCTAATATTATTGTGTTTTCCATTGGATTCGGAAATTTAACGCCATCTATGACACGCAAAATAACTAAACAAAGTCTCGACAGGTGACGCTGTATTCAAAATTAACTTAGTTCTTCTACTCCACAACAGATGGCGTGCTTCGCTTTGAACCGGAGCCCTACAGCAAGAAATTTGAATTGAATAGTTCGGGTAAAATACACTGTAAAGTAGCTGGTGGGATGGCTCCTACTGTGCAATGGTTTTTGGTAAGATATTCATTACTCACTTTGTTTAAAATTAGTCAACACAACACAACTAAGGGTGTTTTTCCACCAAAGATGCTATGTTACGTTGCTATGGATGATTTGATATCCACCGATCATATCACAATCATCCATGTAGCTTAGTACTGGTGGTAAGGGTTATTTTTTTATATGGCTGGATGTTTTTTTTTTTATCGTTGCCCCACATTAGGATTTTCTCGTATCGTGGGTGCGTTTACAAACACAAATGTGCACATACACAAACGCCCAGACCCGGAACAACTACCTGTAGAACGTACGAATATTTGCTCCGTGCGGGGATCGAACCCGCAACCCGTGACGCACAAGCCGATCGCTCAGCCACTGCGCCACCGATCATATGATCACTGATCCATGTAGCTTAGTACTGGTAGAAAAGGCTTCAACCAAGTAATTTTTTTATATGGCTGGATGCTTGCGAGTGGTATAGCAATGTGTAGAGCAGGGTACCTCGCGGCGGCGCGTCTTCCTAGCATATTTTACGAGCCCTGCTACATGGCTTAGCTTGAAATCCTCGCAGCATCTCCATGGTCCAAATCTTCAATAATATCGCTCTGATGCCATTTAAATTCGCGGCAAAATTTGAATTCAACTTTATAAAGGCGAGGATATTTTCTCATGGTCTTGTATCATTCTAGAACGAAGAAGACCCGTTGCCGGATGGCGTGACATCAGCCAACGGTACCCTGATGGTGGTCGAGGCAGAGAGAAGACACTCTGGGCAGTATACGTGTAAGGCGGTGGATGGAGAGCGGGTTATAACCTCACAGATCAATCTGGATGTTGTTGGTGAGTCACAAGTAGCCTAGCCATTTATTGTTGTAGTGATTTATCTATTATTTAGTGTTATGCTGTTAAAATGTCGCCAATGTTATTGGAACGAAGTTCCTTATCGCGCGTTGCGAAAGGGGGCTAGACGGAAAAAATTAAGACGAAAAGTTGTAACGACACTTTTTGCTATAGTAAACTATTGTAAGCCGTGCGCGTGCGCATGTTTCTCAGTCTGTCTCTCACTCTCTCTTTTATAGAAAGCACGGGATACCCGGATGGAACAAAGTTCCTTTCGATTATTTAGTGAAGGAATTGTAAAAAGAGACTTGTTTCCATCCGGGTGTCCCTTGACACCTCTCAAGTTTTCCGATGTATTTGCTATAGGAAAACTACTGAATGGATCAGATAAAACTTAACAGTATTTATATCTAAAATCATTCAGTAGTTTTTGCGAGAAAGAATTGCGAGAAACACAACAATAGTTGTGTTTCTGTTATTGAGTATGAATGATTGAATGATTGTTTATTTCTGTAAATAGATCTTTTTAAAAACACTTTTACAAGTCATGTAATATTTTTTTAGTATCTAGTTGACATCGGCATTTCCTAACTGACGACCTCTGAGAAGAAATGCCGAAACAAACACAGAGAATCATGGTCTCTTTTAAAGTCCAAACATTTTGGTTACAATATGTAAGGTTGCCAGTGCTCGATAAGGGAGTGTCTGAGTATGGGTTACACCGATACTTAAAAAACCTAAAACGGATTTGACTGGCAATGCGTGAGCTACACCTCTGGTGTTTTAGTTACTGGCAACCAAGTGGTTACCGCTTAGGTTCAGTGGTAGGACTAAAAAATATAAATTAGAATATGTTTTCGTCCTCAGTAACTCCTCGCGTGCTCGAGCCGGCGTCGGGTCAACAAATGCACGTGACGGTGGGGCAGACGGCCGTGCTGAACTGCGTGGCCACCGGGGACCCGCCCCCAACCACACACTGGGACCGCAACCTCGTCATACTGGGGAAGCAACGTATGTGTAATCTATATTTTTTTCTACATACATATATGTATACATACATACATATATGTATACATACATACATATATGTATACATACATACATACATACCATACATACATTATTTATTATGTACGCCATCTACTCGTTTTCCCTTTCTCTCAACTCTTGTCCATCCAATGGTTGTCTGGAAGAGATTGCTATTAGCGATAAGACCGCCAATTGTACTTCATACTTTCTGTATATTCCATATTGTTGTATCTTTGGTGTATGTACAATAAAGAATACTCTATCTATCTATCTATACATACACTCACGCCTTTTTCCCATGGGGGTAGGCAGAAACTACAGAATGCCACGCGCTACGGTCCCTGCATACCACTTTTGCCTCGTCCACATTCATACATCTCGTCATGAAAGTATAGATACATATATGTATCTATACTGAATATTATAATTGGACCGATCTGAGTAATTATTTCACCCTTAGAATGCCATATGCCATGCCATGCCGTTATTATAACAACAATTTGATTCCTATGCCATTTAAAAATGTCCTATTATAATCTTATTTATACGATTAGTTGTCACGGATTCCAGGTTCGATTCCTGCATAGAACAAATATTTATGAGGCCTGCAGGTCCTCTTGGCCTTGGATATTTTTATATGTCAGTATTCTGTTTGTAAACACAGATACAAAAGAAATTATAATAATTGACAGATAGTGGGCAACCGTTTAAAAAAACACAAGTAAAATATATGCAGACCATTGAATATCTCAAAATATCTCATTGTTTTTGGTTCTCTCTCTCTTATCGAATAATAAAGAATATTTATGTATTATTTCTAGAAGATGGTGTAGATGTTGAAGACAGCGTGAACGCTACAACAGCCAGGTATTATTTCAAGTTATATTAAATACATTTTATTACTTCTCATCTTAAGAAATACAATATTTTTGACGTGATAACGTGTTATCGACAACAGTTGTTGCGTAGATGATGTCAGTATCTAGTCCTGCGAGGCGAGGTTGCTGTTGTTTTAGAAATAACTCTGTGTCTTACACACAAAGAATCCAAATCAAATCATTTATTTCAATTAGTCCAATACAGGTACTTTTGAATTGTCGAATTAAATTGAATTTAGTTGCACGGTTCCAAAAGGTAGGTCTTATGGAGAAGAACCGGCAAGAAACTCCATAAATACTCCTTTTTTTCTCTTTTTTTTTAATAGTTCATAATTCCTAATTCTTTGTACTATACTTCCAATAGATAATTATGTACGTTATTCTTGTAGGCTGGTGCTAATGAATAACGGTACGCTGGTGATCCGGAACGTGTCGGCGCCGGACGCGGACCGGTACGGCTGTACGGCCGGCAGCGCTGCCGGACTCGCGCGCAGCGAGCTGCAGCTCGTCGTGCATCAAGGTAACTTACATAACCATCATCAACTCATTACTGTCCCACTGCTGGGCACCGGTGTCCTCTCATTTGAGAGGGATTAGGCTATAGTCCACCACGCTAGCCTGCTGCGGGTTGGCAGATTTCACACGCCGCCGAGAAAATCTCTGAAGCATGCAGGTTTACTCACGATGTTTTTCTTCACCGTTTGAGCATGTGATAAAGACGCACATAACTTCTGAAAAGTCAGTGGTGCGTGCCTTGGGTGTGAACTTGAGACCTTTAACATCTCAGTCCACTGACACTAAGCTACCATAGCTCTTAGGTAACTTAATAACTTGCCATCACGCCTATCGTCCCCGAAAGGTTAGGTGGAGGTGTACTAATGTACACCCACGTTTTGCCGGTATGTTTTAGGTCCCATGTAATAGAGGGCGAGCCTATTGCCATCAACGAAGTCACGAATTCAGACTCCGAGCTGCTACTGAGAAAGAAATAACAAAGATACGAGATTTTTATATATTAGAAGATAAATAGATTTAATTACGAAGTCGTTATTTCAAAAAGTTGGCGTTCTGAGTCTTATTTAGTTAATTATTATAATAATCATTGCAAATATTTCACGATATTTTATTTGTAGAAGGTGAAATGCCCCCACAAGAGTCTAGTGGGGTGGCGGGCAAAGCCGTGGTGGTGTCCATATCCGTGGCTGGCGCCTACATGGTGCTAGTGTTGGCGCTGATGGTCTACTGCAGGAGGCGAAGACTGAGGAGGCGGCAGAGAGGTGAGAATCCCTTATGTGAGCACCTAGATCGCCTTAAAGTCAGGTGTTGTTCGCGTTTATCGCATTAGGGGCTCAAGTCAGCAGTCGTTAAAGCCAGATTCAAATTTTATTCAACTTATATTACAAGTATGTACTTTTGAATTGTCAAAACTAATTGCACGTTTACAAAAAAACGTCTTATAGAAAAGAACCAGCAGAAATATTCAAAATAAATACTATTAAAATAAATAAGCTGTATGAAATTATTTGGTTTCGTTTACAATTCATCAATTGATACTTAATGTATCCAGTATAATGTATTGTAATATGGAAACTACATACATTCAAGTGAAAGATTACTTCAAAAAACTAGCAATTCCTCGTCCATTAACGAGCATGGCGTTATTATCAGCGAAGCACAACTTAATCATAACAGTAGGGAATAAAACGACCTGGTACTCAACGCCAGTTGAGCAGTATTAGCAGGACATTTACGTGAGCAGGATAACGCATTTACGTGAGCAAGAGAACGCATTTACGCTACGTCTGTGCAGAAACTAAACTCACATTGAATATTTATGAGCTTTAAATAAATATAAAATATTATTTCTTTCTTTCTAGGAGAGAAAATGGAGTTGGAAATGACAGAAGGGCGGGAGAAGCTCGTAGAAGATGGTGAAGAAGAGAAAGCGAAGACCAACGGCGCCGTCGTGCAGAACGGCCGGCTGCTGCCACATGATAAAGATAGCGGTGAGAATGAATACTTACATAAACTGCAGAAAGATGAATTATAATTCATCATCATTAACTATATAATATAATTCACAATCAAAAATAGTTTTTGTTTTTAAACCCACTTTAGAAATTTCTCTTGTGTCGTGGATGCGTTTAAAAATGCACAATTTACGCTTTTTGTTCACCCAACCCATTATGGTGGTACAGCTGATGTTAGGCTTAAAATAAGAACAGAATACAGAACAGAAATACATTAGATACAATATTATTATTGCCTAGGAGAGAGAGGAGGAATTTATGTAACTACATTATTGTTATTCATTAAATTGTATTTTAGTGAAATGTATAAAATAAATAAATAATTGAATACTAACCTATTTTTACTACATAAATATTATATTATTAGTTAAGTTCAATTTATCTTTAAATAATAATTTATGCATTTTAGTATTTTTGTATTAAAAAGGATTTTAATTAAAACTATTGGATTTATTTTCATTTCTTAATAATTTTGGTCAATTATTGTAAATTTTTATCGACATGATAAAAGCTCGTTGAAAGCGTTCACTCAAAAAAAACAGTCGAATTGATAACCGCCTCCTTTTGGAAGTCGGTTAAAAAGGTATCTACGCGCCTCAACAAGTTTTCACTTACTTCAATAACTAAACATTTACAGGAGCCGACAACTCTGAGGTGTCAGGCATCTCCCGAGCCTCCAAAAAGTCCAGTCAATTTGAACATCTGTCCGTACCAAGGACTCTGCTCACGGAACAGATCACGCTGGGTAAGTTAATACACTTATGTTCGTCAAATAAGCACTTAATGAAATAAAAATAAGTTTAAATTAACCCTGTATTTTGACATTTTCAACTGGTAAAAGTAGTATTTTTGGAATATACCGATTTATTTTATTATATTAGTACTAGATTTTGCTCGCGACTCTGTGTAAAATTTGTAATTTAATTCAATCTGCCTATATTATTTCCACCCACTTTTGAGAAACTATCGATTCCGCAACAAGTTTCACCCCCTTTTCGCCTTTTTATTGATTTATTCCCGGATCAAAACTATCTCATGTCCTTTGCTGGGACTTTAACTGTCTCCATACCAAATTTCATCTAAATCGGTTCAGCGATTAAAGCGTGAAAATAGACAGACTATTGACTCATAATTAATTGGGTTGTTTCACCTTCTCGGCTTTAGTCGGCTTTAATAGATATCCCGTCCGATAACCAACAGGACTATTAATACTTAAAAGTAAACGCTTCTAATCCTTGGTCCATAAAATATGGATAAATAAAATTATTCTATTCAGGTCGTGGTGAATTCGGTGAGGTGTTACTCGCGAAGATAGACATGACACAGGTGAACCGACTCCGCAATAAGAACGCCTTGGAAGAGAACGCCGAGCCGAAACTGAGACCCGTTATTATGAAGGCGCTCACTACTAAGGATGAGGTCAGTAGTTCATGGCGGCTGGTAACACAGACCTATATTTGAATGGTTTTTTTATGGTCATAAGGGGGCAAACAAGCAGGAGGTGGAGCTGATGGTAAGTGATCACCACCGCCCATGGACATTTGCAACACCAGAGGGCTTGGAATTTCATACAAAAACTAAATAACACTAATCGACCTGCAAACCGAACCCAAGACCTTGTGGACAGCCGTCGCTCTTATGACCAATGGCATAGCGTGCCTGGAAGGAGCCCTGTATCAAAATTTTGTTGGGGGCCCGAATGACTGAAAAAAAAAGCTCATCCCGCTTAAAACAAAAACCTGTACTTTTTTGGGTAGGCCAAAAAAAGACATTGGGTGACCCTTTTTTAGTCTATCTATACTACCTAAGATTATCACCTATATTTGTTTTTAAATGGGGGCTTGACCGCTTTGGGGCCCCTGTGACCCGGGGGCCCCGTATCATTGATACGGCTAATAGGGTGGTAGCGCCCCTGCTTATGACCACTACACCAACGAGGCAGTTATTTTATATTGAAACCCCTTTACCCTTTATCAGCCACAGTCGGATATTTCCACTAATTTATAGGAACATTTATATGTTCCATGGTGTAGGCGAATTTGACATAAAGGAAAGAAAATACAGGTCTGATAAATCGTCGACGTCGGAAAAACGACTTAGGCGGTTAAAGGGTTAAACGGAAATATTCTGACCCGATGACATGATTTCCCCTCAGGTACACCTGGCCGAGTTCCGTCGTCAGCTGGACCTGTTCACGAGGGTCCGGCACGAGAACATCGTACGTCTGATCGGGCTGTGCAACGAGGCCGACCCGCATTACATGTTACTGGAACACACCGACTGGGTATGTAGGCGTTTTTATTTAAGATCAATTATCATCGTAATCATCATTGTCATTACGGGTTTGATCAAAATATCAATATCATGAAAAATATCCACACCAACTCTCACCTACAGCGTATCACTGAACTCTTAAACAGCTTGAATGAATTAGTTTTTTTTTTGTGTGAGATATTGTATTATTATGATTACCTGGATGTTTTGCCATCGGCCTCTTGCGAAGGGTCTTGCTCTTGAGGTGGGTTGCCAGTTGAATATAAATCACAAAATTCAGAGATCTCCCTTGATGAAATATACGCTCCGGTCTTTCTGCATCCATATTAAAATCTTCGACAGCTTCCAACTCTACCTCTAGTGTCAAAGCTTTAAAGTGTTCACAAGAAACATGTACGTTGTATAAAGTCGTCGTGTCATGAAGCAAAAGACCAAAGAACTAGTACAGCGTCGAGTAACCAGAGATCTAAAAGAGCACTAGAAGTAGGTACTTAGAGAGGTACTACGCCTACCATCTCATACAAACACTCTCGATATAACCCCGAATTAACCCGACACTATGACCAAAAAGAACCATCACAGAACACAGAATTAAGTGCTCTTTTTCAAAATGGAGTAGGGCATCACTAATCGTCTCTTGCGTCGTCATTACATATATATATAATGGTCATATTAGTTTGTTGTATGCGATTAGACGATGCAGTTTTCAGTTTTGCTCTAGTAGATATTTTTCTACAAAACTCGAAGTATGAGTCATCACATCAACCGTTAGAAGTCTACTGCTGGACATAGATCTCCCCCAAAGATCGCCACAACGACCGGTGATGTGCCGCCCGCATCCAGCGGATTCCAGCTACCTTTACCAGGTCGTCAGTCCACCTTGCAGGGCGCCTACCCATGCTGCGTCTTCCAGTACGTGGTCGCCACTCTAGAACCTTCAAGCCCCATTGACCGTCCGTTCTTCAAGCGATATGCCCTGCCCACTGCCACTTGGGGTTGGTAATTCTTAAAGTGAAACTCCTAACATAGCCCTCTCCATCGCTCTCCGAGTTACAGGGGACTTCCTTCTAAGGCCCATTGTAAGCGGCAACGTTTTGGTGCTATACGTCATCACTGGCAACACAAAAGTATGAGTAGCCCACAAATACAGTCCTGGATTAGCCCATGAGCTATTTAAGCAATTGCTTAGGGCATCCCATCTATGGGGGGCTGAGAATTAATAAGAACGATCAGGGGTTGGGGGCCCAAAAAAAAAAGATCAGCCCACTTTTCAAGTTGTCTTGTTATTGGGATAAGCTTTTTTCCGCCCAAGATTGCTTAAGGCATCTTTACATTAATCCGGCACTGCACAACTATAGGGCTACCTCTTTCCGCCGCCGCCTGCAAACTGATTAGCGAAATAGTACTACCTGCTGAAAGCTCATAGCTTTTCACAGCAGTTAGTACGGATATTATATGGTCGTATTTCACACGTGCAGGGAGAGCTGAAAAAGTTCCTGATCGCGACCAGAACTGCTGAAGAGAACGCGGAGTACGTGGCGAGGGTGGGAGCCGCCCACGCTCACCTGCCGACAGTCGCACACACGTCGCGTGCGCTGGCGCCGCAACACGCCGCACTGCTGGCGGCACACCTGGCTTCTGCCGCCGCCGCCGCAGCTGCACTCCGGTGTACCCACAGGTAACATACTAGGTCGCATATGAAGTGGACTGGACCTGCCTTTAGCCGCACACACGTCGCGTGCGCTGGCGCCGCAACACGCCGCACTGCTGGCTGCACACCTGGCTTCTGCCGCCGCCGCCGCAGCTGCACTCCGGTGTACCCACAGGTAACATACTAGGTCGCATATGAAGTGGACTGGACCTGCCTTTAGCCGCACACACGTCGCGTGCGCTGGCGCCGCAACACGCCGCACTGCTGGCTGCACACCTGGCTTCTGCCGCCGCCGCCGCAGCTGCACTCCGGTGTACCCACAGGTAACATACTAGGTCGCATATGAAGTGGACTGGACCTGCCTTTAGCCGCACACACGTCACGTGCACTGGGATAGTATCATACTTAACAGACCTTTAAAGAGAACCTAATTTAGTTTCGACGTTTCTTCTTATCTCAAGAGACATCACATAAAAAATAACAACGCTATCTAGTACTACGACAATAACTTGATGTCGTCAAAGAAAATGTGTACTACATAATTCATATAATTTGTAATTTTGTTATCCACAGAGACATAGCTGCGCGTAACTGTGTGATAACTTCGAAGTTGCAGTTAAAACTCTCCTTCCCCGCCCTCACGAGAGGCCCGGACTCACACGAGTACTTCAAACTACACGAACAGGTAAATAAACTTCATATTATGTAAAAAGAAATGTGGTAAAATTGTCCTCACACAATATTACACTGTTATTCGCAGTTTTGCACTCTTTCAAGGGGAATTAAAACTAATAATTGCCAGAAATGGGAGCATTTCGGTCTCTTTAGAGTTGAAATTTCAAAAAAATGCATTCTCCACTGACTTTTCTTACCTGTTAAACTTCTTATGAAGCTGAAATTTGGTTCAAAATTTTGAAATTCTTATCCTATGATACATTTACTAGTTCTGTATTATATTCAACTTTCATCCACACCGCTACCGACCGGTTTTATAGCGGAGTTTACCATTAAAATATTTTCCAATATGAAAAAGGTTTTCATTCATAACTTACAAAACTTTATCGATATAAAATAAGTTTAAAAAAAGGGTAGGTACACGTCTGTAAGTTGTTTTTAGCGAAACTTATTACCTATCTGTATCTGAGTAACCTTGAATGGTCTTCAGTAATTGACCTTTACCTCCAGGTGATCCCACTCCGCTGGTTGCCCCCGGAAGCCGTGTTGGAGGGCGACTACTCCACCAAATCTGACGTCTATATGTTCGCCGCTACCGTTTGGGAGGTATGTTATATATCTACTATAAAGGATGTGATTATTGCTTGTTCCATGGCGCAGTGGCTGAGCATTCGCCTTGTATGTTACACGTTCAATTCACGAAAAATTTGGAATTATAAATCTAAGTCTGGGTGGTTGTGCGTTATTATTAATGTCCCGCTGCTGGGCTCTTATTCGATAGTGTTATAGTATGATAGTGGTTATAGCTTACCACGCTAGCCTAATGGGGGTTTGCAAACTTCACACACCATCGAGAAAAAGTGTTAAGGCATGCAGGTCTCCTCAAGTTCTTTTCATTCGCTGTTCAGAGTATGATAAAAACGCGCGTAACTTCGAAACTTGCCTTGGAATCGAACTCAAGGCCTTTTTCTTCTGGGACTTCACTAAGAAATCCCAGAAGAATCCATCACCTATTGTTGTATTTATTTTACTCCACGTGTTTTTATAGATCTACACAAAAGGGGAGTTGCCGTTTGCTAAGTTGAACGACAATTCGGTGTTGGAGCGAGTGAAGAGTGGCACCCTTGAATGGACAGTCCCTAATTCGATGCCGGAACCTTTGGGAGCATTGCTTGTGAGTATAACATGGTTTTCATTATTACATTAAATTATATCATTTGAGATACGCAAACAAACGTAAATACATACCTATAGTGGATTTGTTTTTAGATTTGTCAATATTTATTTATACCTCATCTCTTTTTGTATGAACCATTTAATTTCTCTCTGACATCTTTGGCTCCGGTAAAAAAACGAATCCAAACTCAGAGCTGCTACTGAGAATTTCAAATTAAAACCTAATGACACTTTGTTCGACCTGGGAATCTAACTAGCGACTACTCTCGCTTATGACCACTAGACCAACGAGGCAGTTACCTACTTACGGTTACTTACTACCTAGCTAAAGAGCTTATTTTGTGCTAATAAACCAACTTATTATTATTATTATTAATATTTTAATACGTGAAGCAAAGACTTTGGAACCCCTTTTTACGAAAATTGCGTGGACGAAGGAGTATGAAATTTCTCACACTTATAGTTTATATAGAGAAAGAGTGCAGGACGCATTTTTTTAATTATACATAAAAACAACTTATAATTTAAATTAATTATGGTCGAATTTTGATGAGTGGGCGACTGACCACTAGTAAAATTAAATATATCTTTCTCTCTCTAACAACAGAAACGTTGCTGGAGTAAATCACCATCGGACAGGCCTCAGTTCACCGAGATATATGACGAAATCACCACCATACTCCAAGACATCACCTCGGAGACCACCTCGCAGAAGTCGCAGGAGAAAGCTGAAGAGTAGGAGACACATCACATGTACAGTCGGCAGCAGAATGATGTCAATCCATCCAACCATCCATACATGCTGGGGATCGTGACTATAATGTCTTTACAGGACGACAGCATGCTATAGGTATAGCTGAGGTGGCCAACCGGCTCGCAAGCCATAGCGGCTCTTTAAAGGATTTATTTGTGGCTCTCGATAAATGTACCCGAGTTCCCTTTTAATTTCTGTGCTATTATATTTTTTTTTATATTATTGTTTCGTACAAATGTGTTTCTAATTTTTTTTAAATTATTGACTATCTAGTAGCTTGGTCACCCCTGCTATATATGATGTATACCGTAAGAAAATCTCAAATATTAATTTCAGACCTTAAAATATATTTTCAGTATCTATTTTAAGGTCAAAACTCACTGATCTCGACAACTATTCGACCTTTTAATGCCAAAATTTGGCAGGGAGGCAGTTTATAAAGAAGGAGACGTAAGTTTAGATTGAATTTTTGGAAATATAAACTTTAATGGTAAACTTTAACCTATAAAGTTGAAATTTGGTTGGCAAATATGAAAAGACGTTAGAACGCATTTTTCCAAATTTCAACTTTAAAGGGGGGTAGTGGGGATGACAATGGCTGCAGGCTACAGCCAGTAAAATATAAGATAGACTTAAAGTAATGTTAAGTAATGTATTTAATCAATTTAGATTAATGATTTTTATGGAACTGGCAGTTTAAAAATCTTAACCTTGATATTTGTTTCCTGGTCGTTAACAATTATGAAGGCTAATATTTAGCCTCAACTGCCTCCATTTGTAAAAACCACATATCTCTCAACACCATAGAGGTGGTTTTCAACAAACAAGGCGCAGATCACATAATATTTTGTAGTTTAATTTTGAATTTGGTAACTGCATACATGGTTTTTATGCTGACGATACAGTCTGTTTTTTTACTCGTTTTATTTAGTAAAGAACTTTAGAATCTTGGGAAATACAATTAAGTAATAACAACTAAAGAATGACAGATTGTATTGTTAAGTGTATTTTGTGTGAAATTATCAGAGGATCGTTTATTTGGGATGTTATAAATATTTTATTTGGTTGGCTAATGTTATGTGGATGTCATTTAAATTTGGACGCTACTACAAAGCAAGAAGTACTTTGTACTCCATATGGAGTCAATGGTTAAATAATTTAGAAGTAATAAGAGGCTAACTGAATGGCGTTAGCCGTGGTCAGACGGGACAAGGGACGCACCATGTTTTTTAGTTATTTCAGTAATATTATCAGCTTATATATTGCTGTATCACGGTTTTTTAATTGACAAAAGAAATCTTCAAATTAAAGAATCTACTCAAGGAAGAGAATATCTATCTACTGACAAACATTATAGAATAAAATAACCAGTTTTCATAAGCCGATTAAACTAAGTTAAATATTTATTTCATCCCAAAATTCGTCAGACTCTTTAGGGGCGATGCAATCGTAGGTGCGTAGGCGAAAAATAAATAGTTTTTTGTTTATAAGCGTAATTAGTAAGGCGCCATTTATTTATTACGTAAGAGGATTTGGGTAGGCAGCACCCCTGGTTGACCATTTCTTTGTTTCACAGGGAGGAGTGGGCGTAGAGTCTTGATAGTTCTGACGTAAAATAAAACCAAAAAATTACAATTATTAGTACCTACGAAACAACAATATATGTGTTTCCGCAAGTGGTTAAGGTTGGCAGTTGCCAGAGCCCGTTACGGGAGTGACTATTCTGACAGCATGGGAATTCCGTGTGCTGTCAGTGTAGTAACCCCTATTTTATGAAATCTAAAATGCTAGCCATTTTTTTTTGAGTTTTAAAAAACACACACACTCCTTAAGTGAAGGGTTGACATGACAACACCTGTGGTGTTGCAAACCATCGTGCTATAAAAAAACTTATGTATTATGTTAATAATACGTAAGTTTTTTTATAGCACACAGAGAGGAAGGGTGTGAAATACATGGTACAATGGGGGTAAAACCTATCTAATTTCTTCTTACGGAATAAATATAATGGCGCCTAAGTAAGATGTATATGAATGAAATAAGCGCCCAAATATTTCGGACAATTGTAAATTTAAGTCCAGAAATGAGGTTTCCAATGTAAGAAATTTAATTCTGTGAATACCAGTTTTGTTTTTAGCTGCATTTTTTTTATTAGAACAATACCTTTACAGTATCAAACTCTTTCAAATATGAAGTCCCCTGTAAATAACATGAGACAAATCATATTTTATTTCAGAGACTTGCACAGCTTTTGGTATTTAATATACGGTTATAGTAAGTTCATTTCACGATTACGCTTTTTATGGCTCTTATTACATTCACATAAGATTCAAAATGCTGAGCGAACATAGCCTAGTGGTTCACACCCGTTGACTATGTTCGCCAGTGAACTGAAGTTGAAAGTCGTGAATCGATCTCAAAGCACGCACCATTAACTTTTCGGAAGTTATGTGCGTATTTATCACATGCTCAAACGGTGAAGGAAAACATCGTGAAGAAACCGGCATGCCTGAGAGTTTGTATCGATAGCGTGTGCAGTCTCCCGACCTGTAGTAGGCTAGCGTGGAGGACTATAGCCTAATCTCTCTCGAATGAGAGAAGACCCAAGCCCAGCAGTGGGACAATTAATGAACATTCAAATTATAACGCGTAACCGTTGAGTGAACTTACTATAATCTGTTTCCCCAGTGTAGTGAAAATATATAGCCATTTTGATGCATTTATTAATTTAAACATAGGGATAGTTTTAGATTTAGTTAATATTTTAAGTAGTTTTAGTGATTTTGAGTGGCGACAATGTGATTTTTAGATGGTATTTCAATTTTCAAATAAACACATGAATATTTATAATTTTTAAATATTTTATGCCTTTGTATCAATATTTTTCTGGGAAAATACGTCTTAATACCAAAAAAAAAATTGTACAATGTTTCTAGTGGAACAGTGTAGGTACTGTAAAAAATATTGATATTGTTAAATAAAAATACTATAGATAAATCAATCTTTGAAGCCGGTTGTACATCATGGCAAAATTTGAGCTCAATAGGTGCAATCATTTTTGAGTTACACAAACCAAATTAATGTATTATTATGTTTTGAAAAAAAAACAACTATTCTTTACATTGTCACTGCTAAAATCAGAACTCCGTAGGTTTGTTTATATAAAAAATATCGGAAGCTAAATGATACTGCCATTATTATAGATATTAGTTATTAAGACTGAAATACTAACGTATATAGCCAGTTTAGATATTAAGTTACATTATAATCGTCCGAAATTTGTACAATTCGTCCTGATTGAATCGAAAATTTAGGATTAAGTTATTGTAGGAAATTGCCAGACGCCATTTATAATGGTGTCGCGCCGGTAGGAGAGTAGACAGTTCCATTTTTTGACACTTAATTCTCGTAAAAATAAAAGTCATGTGCGTGTAGTCTGAGGTCCACTTAGTTAAAACTCTAAGAAAAAGTGCTTAGGATTTTGTGGAAATTCCCAAATAATTTTGAAAATAAGCGAGTTATGGACTGTAAAGTTGGGCGCTCGGTTGTCACATAGAAGATTGTTTGGAATTTCAATTACCTATGTAATTGAAAAAAAAAATACTTAAAAACTAATTAACTTCTTTTAAATTGTTTATACCCAATGCAACATAGCGACAAGCCTGGACAAATAGTAATTAAATATCATAAATTAAATTATATAATGAAATAATAGTCAGAAAACTTGAAAATATTTAAAAAAAGGAATTTCGCACATTACAATTTCATTATTGAAATGTAGGTTGAAATATCAATGATTTTAAGTATAGGTATGTATAAGATCGTCTGAAAATAATGTGTAAATATATTCTAATATTATTCTACTATATAATCTGCCATTCGGCTTCGCTCGATTTTTATTTTAAATCTTGTACATTATAAGCGAAACAGTGACCAGACATTGCATTTATAGAAATAAAAACTTAGATTAAGGTTATATTTTAAGCGTAGTTTAATCTCAAATAATCGAAAATCTCAATATAGTTTTAAGTTTTGTGAATAATAAGACTGTTTTTTTTATAAAGTAGGTTAGTCTTGAATTTTTTTTTGCTATAATACTAAATTTTAATGATAAATAATAATTTTTAATCATTATAAGCCCGATTTTTTCAAAGATTTTTGTTGTTTTCTCAGTAATTTAATTGAAATAAGCAATTTACTTGTAAGATAACTTGAATGTCTTTTTTACTTACTAAAAGAGATAAGAGACATAATGCTGACACCTAATTATGTCCAAGTAAATAACCTATTGACAAGCCCTCCACGTACAACAAATAACATCAACTAAAATAGAATATACCTACACCATAACTTATCATACGTAAATGGGTAATGCTAATTTACTTCACCGCATCTTCCCAACAACAACACTAAGCAGTGAAGGGCGGTTGATTTGAGGGCTGTCTTTATTGTCGACGTTTATAAAGAGCGAAATAAGTTTGGCCTAATTCGACTTAATTATACTTCGAGTTTCAGAACAACACACTAATGAACAATCGAAAGTTCTCATATAGGTGAAATAGTAAAATTGTGCTTTAGATTTTTTTTTATCTCATTTTTAACTTATAAGTCGTTAGGCAACTAGTATTTAAGTATGTTAGAATTGTACTATTAATAATAATTATTATTATGTGTAGCTTTTTATAACTAGATAGATATAGGTACAGTTAAAAACTGGAGTAGATATTGCAAGCTTAGTGCCAGATGTAGTCTTAATATAATTATGTATTTTTTAAATGATATTTCTGTTTTTGATAACCTTACAAAAATGTTTACTGTGTGGTGTTTCTATTTGATGAGGGATTTTATGTTTCATGATTTTTATATATTTAGAATTCAGAAAACTGTAAAAAATTTAGAACTTTTTAAAAACTAATTAGATTTTAATATGTCTAGTTATGTGATGGGCCTATCGCAATGTTGTCTATGAATTTGTCTTGAAAACCGTGGAATGAGACTCTAAATATGAATTTATTAAATATCTTTATGCCATTTTTATAACAAAATATTCTAATTCGAATCTAAAAAAAAAACAAACCTAGATATCAAATCGAGATGATCATATTCATAAATGTATGTACTTGAAAATTGTTTATTCGGTTCTTTTTCATGATGTATAACTTAAAATAAATCATTTGATTTAAAACTGTATACTAAGCTTAAAGACTGACAGTTTAAATACCTGCTTAAAATTGGAGCATAATTTATTCATTCAGGGTTATCAACGCGTGAACGACACCTTTGGTGTTGCAAACGTCAGGCGGCCTGTAATGGTTTGTTCCTTCGTGATATACAAAAAAAAAACTTATTTTATTTTCATTCGTAAATGATCGTGGTATATAGTTAAGAATGAGTAAAGAAAATTATTAATAATAATAATTTCAGGTTTTTTTTTTAATTCAATTAGTTTTTTGTTATAGAAATGGCAAATGACATTAAGTTAATTTACACCCCATGGTAACTGGTTCTTCCACCATACTTTGAATACTTCTATAAAAAAAATATCGCATTGGTGTTGTGAATACATATTATAGTATTAAATTCAGCTCATTAATGTCCCATCGCTGGGAATAGCTTCTCAGTTTGAGATAAATTAGGTTCTTGATGTGGAATTTGTATAAAATCTGACTGATTCATCGAAAATGACGTTTTTGATAAAATCTCATAATAGTAATGATATTTGCTAATGATTACATTATATCTTACACATTATAATTCGCGTTTCTCTGTTTCTTTGTATTGCATTATTTTAAACTGAAACATAAGAGAGAAAACAAATTCAATGAAATCAAAATATTATATTACCTATTGAAGTCTCACACTTGCAAGAATATTAGACATTGAAATAAAACTACTTATTACGTTATTTTATCGTGACATATTGATATTATCCGAGCAGAGAGCATATATGGTATAGGACCCGAAGCTTTGGAATAAAATAATATCAATATACCGCGATAAAATCCGTAAAAAGTAGTATTATTTTGTGAACATGAGTTTTAGAAAACTTAGTTATGAGTGCTGAAATCATATTTATCTTCTGTAAATTATAATTTCATATACGTATGTGATATTGACTGACTTTTAATATTATTATTTTTTTTATATACAAACCTAGCTTTACACTGTATTTAACTAAGATATTATTTTATAAGGCATGATTATCGATATGTAAAACTCGAAACTTTTTATTATTTGTCGATGTCGATATACTATTTGTGTAATTTGTAAATTAATGAAAAATTTTGCATTTGCGATTTTTAATAAACGTAGGTACTTATATAATATGAATACTGTTTTTTTTTTCAATTTGACTTTTGTGTATCCTGATATACCTTTATTCTGCTAAATATATCCGGGCAATATGACACAGCGCCATCTAGTTCCGAGCTAAGCAACGAGGCTTGTGTTACGGATACTAGTTGGTTGATACACTACATAGATCTTTTTCTTTGTAAAAACATACATATTATACATATCCAGAAATATTTATTTATTTATACATAGAAATATATCCTTGCTCTTCACACATTCTTGAGAGACATGTGCCCAGCAGTGGGACAATAATAGGTAAATGATAAAATAAAACAAATACAGATTTATTTAAATTATAATTAATTACAAATTATACAATATTATTACATTTACATTCTTGTCCGAAAAATATTGTTAATGTAATTATCAAGTAAATTAAATTTACAACCCACTACACTTCCTATCGTTTTAGTCAGTACCAAGCATATACTGGTTCTAACATAATATCAACCGATGTAATACCAATTCATGATAGCCTAGTACCTACTTGTTGCGGGCTCCGGGCGTGGGAGGGTGGATGGGGTGAACGGCGGGGGGAGGGGGAGATGGGAGACCAGTCGGGGGAGGGGGGGAGGGAATCGCGAACGCCAACTGAGCCGGGGGGAGGGAGGCGTGGGTCTCAACTTCGATCCCCAAGGCCACTACTGATCTTTTGAAGTTACGTGCGTATTAATCACGTGCTTAAACGGTGAAGGAAAACATCGTGAGGAAATCTGCATGCCTGAGAAATTATCTCGATGGCATGTGAAATCTGCCAACCCGCAGTAGGCTAGCGTGGTGGACTATAGCTTAATCCCTCTCAAACATGAGAGGAGATCTATGTCCAGCAGTGGGATATTAAATGGGTCTATTATGAAATTTATATAACTAGTAAGATTTAGTCTTTTATTTATATTTTATTACCTTGAATTCTAAACGTTATCTGAATTGTTAAAGATATACTTGAGTAGTTTCGTACAATATCTGCTCTAGTAAAATCTATATTGTCATATCAGTTTTATAAATTTTATTTATTTATAAAAAAACAAATGCCTTAGCCAAAAGCCTTAAATTACATAATTAAATGCATTAAATATAGGTGCGTTTGTCAGCGTATGCGCATATTATGTGACCTAGGACAACATTAACTCCAAACCAGTGGATTAATTGCGCCAATTCAGTATTTTGTATAATTAATATCTGACTCTCATTTCGATTAATACTTTGACTATTGACATCTCAAGACATAATTTTTTTACATTGACCTCGCATAATTATTACCAAAATAATGTAACAATACCTTCTTTTTAAAAGAGTGTCTATAGAGTTTCTTGCCGGTTCTTCTCCATGAGATCAACTTCTTGGAACCGTGCAACTAGAGTCATAACGTTTTATAAATGCTTGAAAAAGTTCAAATGAAATAAAAACCTTTTGATTTTTGATTTTGATACACAAGAGAGATCCTGATAAACTTTAAACACTGAAAATTCATAACTAAGCATCTGTTTCGCTTAGCATGATAACAGCTCTAAAGACGGTATTACAACTATTAACGATGCGCTAACTGCGCAACCATTCTAAATGTTCGGCGCTATATGGGTTTCACATATACACTCAGTCGCAGTTTCACAAACAGTGGCGCAACTGTAAAAAAATACCGCAGTAGTTGCAAATTTTATAAAATACTAGCTGACCCAGCAAACGTTGTTTTGCCACATTATAGGGGTTGATGGACTACCCCTAACTTTTAGGGGGAAGAAAAATAGATGTTGGCCGATTCTCATAGATACCGGATAAGCACAAAAAATTCCATCAAAATCGGTCAAGCCGTTTCGGAGGAGTATGGCAACGAAAACTGTGACACGAGAATTTTATATATTAGAAAACACATAACCCAGACTCAGAACTGATACTTTTTACACTGTGATCGCTATTAAGAATATAAAAACATTTAAATAAAATGGTCTTGATTACGCGAACATGGATGCTGTGAAGGATCCGAAATGTCGGAATTAAACCAATATCTACATTGATATTGGTTTAATTCTTAAAATTGGTTTAAATTTAACCAACATTTTTAATTCCGACATATCGCGAAGAAAATTCACAAAAAGTAGTGCTATATAAATGCCAAAAAAATACGAATAAAATATCTTCCGTTTTAACATAACATGCGCATACCATACCACACATCCTAAAAAAACTGTAATTAATTAATATCGATATACAAAACATTATTTATAATAAACATAATAATAAAATCATTGATTCTATACAGGCTAAACTTATTTACGAAGTAAAGTAACGGAATACTTGGGTCGTATCGACGGTAAAAGGGCTTAAGCGACATAATACGTCACATATAAGGTCGCTTATGCCTCTGTGGCACCGTCTATATACATAATAGGGTGGGTCACTCTAGTATGGAAAAAAATAAAAGTTAATGAATCAAATTCTAATAGTAATATTATGTTGTAGTGTACTATTAAACTTAGTTTTAGCTAAAAAACGGATAATTAATCACACATCTTCAGCCCGCGCATGCGTTTCAAAGTTATACGTTTTTGAACCAAAACACGTATTACTAAATCGCATAGTTCTTTATTAGAAATTACTTAAAATACTATTTAAACATAACAAATATTTAGTGAAAGACATATATTATCATTTAAAAAAATAAATTTAAATAAATACATATAAAAGGTTATCAAAAAAATATTTATATTTATACAAAAAATCCGATCTACTATCGGATTTCGTAATAATTTTCATTTTTCAATTAGCCTTATGACACCACGAGAGATTTACCCGTATTTGTCACTGCTCCATCGCATCCAATAGCCAGGTCACTAGTGCTAATATTTTTGGCGAAAAGAAGAGGAAGAGAATTACAAGGAACTGCGAAGAGCCCTTAATGATGTCTCAATAAACGCTATTTGCAGTTGGTTGTAATGGCGTCACATACCCTATATAAATGGACTCCGGTTCTTTAATTACAGAAACGTGATCTTTAATTACTACTTGTTTGTACCATTTGGTACCCTTCTTGACCATCTTATGGTCCACCCATCAAAATAGTCAAAATAACAGGCAAGTTTAAAGCCGATTGATCCTTCACAAGCGCGTCACGTGTTTTCCTTCTCCCTCTTCGCAGTTTTGATTTATCTATAACGATATCTGACTATAGTTCGTATAAAACTGCAGAAGCAATCGCAGCACCAGCTCTGTCAGATACTCCATAACGGTCACATATTTGCGACAACATCGGTAAACTTTTCGCGAATATCTTATTTTAGTTCCTGAAGTAGAAAATAAAGGCCCTTCTATATTTTTGTGTAGCTTTTCCAGAAATGAATCACTACTTGTTGATAACATTTATTCTTGTTCTGGCATTTTGGATGGGTTGTAGTAGCTCTTCAGACAAATTTTTGTTAAAGCTTGCTTTCGAACCACCTTTTTTGTAAACTTTTTGTTCGATTGCGTTCAATGCCGACGATTTTCATTTTTCTTGAGTTGATCGATCAAAAAGTCGTGTTCTTCTTTAAGAACTTTAACTTCTCTAGGACAATTGCACTGAGATATATTCTTGCATTTGCATGAACAAATATCGAACAAAATTTCAATTTGCTGCAAGAACTCTTTTTCGTCGTTTTTTTCTTGTTGACAATCTTTCCAATTATTTGATAATACTTTTACATTTGGAATGATGGTTTCAGAAGCTGAATGACTCTTGTATGGAGATTACAGGGATTGATTCTATTTGCCATACTCCTTCAACTTTCTGGGTTACAGTTGCAATTTTGAAAAACACGCGCTCTTTGTTACTGCCATTTTTAATTATCACCTGCAGTCTATTCCACTCGTAACATTTCATTATGGTATGCTGGTAAAACGTTTTCTTCTATAGTTCCTAATATAGGGCACTGGTTGGATGGGGAGGGATGGAAAAATGCAACTTCCAAGTTCTAAAACCAAATCTACGCAATTAATAATTTCACAAGTTTTCACAAGAAACTAGCCACATTGTTACATTTATATACTTACGTCAAAAATCTTCTTTATTTAAACAACACAGTTTATAAAACAAAATAAACGTGTATTTTAATGGATACTAATTAAAAAAATAAACAACACCCAAGTTCAAACATGTAACTTAAGGTGTAAAAGTGGGTACTCGAACCATTTTTTTCAAAACTTCAATCGCATTGCGCGGGCTGTTCCATTTAAAATAATTCCATAATATTCTAAAAGGTTTATAATGATACCTTACTTCAACATATTTTCACTATTAGAAGTCGATTACTTAAAAAAAAATTTTTTGACCCACCCTAATACATAAGTAGTAATTAAGTAAAGGCTTCAGTCATTAACTGGCGCTGGGACCCAACTTCCTTAGGCAGGAGATACCCTAAAAAAAATAAAAGGGATGTAAATAATTATGTAACTGCCTCATTGTCTAGAGGTCTTGGGTTCGATCTCCAGGTGGAGCAAAATGTTATTGGGTTTTCTATGAAATTCTCAGTAACAGCTCGGAGTTTGGATTCGTGTCCGGTTAATGGCAATAGGCTCGCCCCCTATTACATGGGACCTAAAAAATACCGGAGAAACGTGGGTTAACCTCTGCCTAACTTTTCGGGGACGACAGTCGTGATGATATGTTATATTTTTAATAATTATGTAACATATTTTTTTTGTAGGTTGCATTCTTTGCCAATGCTATGGGGGGAACAGAGGGGCGCATCAATGGTCGCAAGTGTTACTTACACTAAGTTACATTTTAAATTATTGAACCTAACGACATTTTAGGTCAACCCACGATAAGAAGAAGAACAAGTAATTACCTGTTCCTGGTACTCGTTGCGCGAGAGCCAGAAGTTGTCCCTGTTCTTGCAGACCTCGGCCAGCACGGCGCCGCCGATGAACACCATGTCCTTGCGCCGGGGAGGGTCCTCCACGCGGATCTTGAATTTCTAAACAACAAATACACACACGCATTTTTGCATTAATTATAATTATGTAAAAAAAATAGACACATTCGAATTGAGAACCTCTTCCTTATTGGAGTCGATTAAAAAACAAACCGAATTCAAATGAACACAGAACTAGACCAAAGTAAAATGGGACCAGCTTTCAAATAAAAAGAGATCATCAAAATCGGTTCACCCAGTCAAAATTTGTTAGTTGATAAGAAACATAAAAAAAAACAGTCAAATTGAGAACTCCCTCCATTTTTCCTTTCTCCCTTTTTAATATGTATAGGGCCGAGGTTTTGAGTGGCATGTAATATCGGGCGAAGGGGGGGAACATACATCCATTCTTCTTCACCAAACCTTGGTATACTTACGGCTAGTTTGTCGCAGTCGTTCTTGAGCACCCGCTCTAAGTACAGCTGCTTGATCTCGCGCTCCAGGCGGGACGGCAGCCCCGGGTACATGGTGGAGCCCCCAGACAGCACGATGTGCTTGTACAGCTCGTTACGCATGTCTATATCCGCAGCCTGCCAGAGAAATATCAACCTTATCAATCTATATGTTTATAAGTGAAATAGTTTATAGGTGAAACAAAATCTTTGTATCCCCTTTTTAAGAAAATTGCGCGGTCAAATGAGTATGAAATTTCCCACATTTATAGTTTATAGATATTACTAGCTGACCCAGCAAATGTTTTGCCACATTATAGGGGTTGGTGGACTACCCCTAACTTTTAGGGGGATGAAAAATAGATGTTGGCCGATTCTCATAGATACCGGATAAGCACAAAAAATTTCATGAGAATCGGTCAAGCCGTTTCGGAGTATGGCAACGAAAACTGTGACACGAGAATTTTATATATTAGATAAACTCCTATAAATAACTATATAGAGAATGCACAATAAGAGAGTGCAGAATGCATTTTTTAAAATTAATTCTGGTCGAATAACTACAACAAATACTTATAATAATTCTTTATTGACATAATTGGCACTGTTTCATTATATTTACTGTCTTTAATACTTTTGTAATAATATATCAGGACATTATGACACAGCGCCATCTAATTCTGAGCTAAACAACGAGGCTCGTGTTACGGATACTAGATGGTTGATATACTACATATATATTTGTTTGTGTAAATATATACATAGAAGATATTTGACTCTTATGAGATCAACGATCTCCTAAACTTGCATGCTAGTAAAGTGTAGCAGTTTACCTGTATGGTATTGAATACCAGTTCAGCGATACCCTGCCCCTCCACGTTGATCAGGTGCGGCTGGAACAGAGCCTCCGGCGCCTCAAACCTCTCACCCCCCACTTTGATCACGCGCCCGTCTGGTAACTGACGAACAGACCAACAATTTATTATATTTATTGAAAACTGAACCTCCTTTATAAACGTAAACAAAATGTGATCAGCTTTTCTTCTTGAATAAGGGCTAAAATTTATAATAATAATATTAATAATAAAATGTTTAATCAATAACTTAAAAGAGTTTACATTGTTTGGTTTAGGGAAATCTATTTAAGACAACAATATGCTTGTGTTTTGTTAAAATGGGTCCAAAAACACAAAGAACAAATTTGCTATTCCCAATAAATTAGATAGCAATCTAGCAGGACTTTCACTCACCACATAAGGTTCCACCAGAACAGTGGTCTCCCACGCCAGCCGCTGTTCTTGCTCGATGTTGTACCCGATGTAGCAGAGCTTCTCCTTCATCATACGAACTGTCTCGAAGTCGGCCGAGTGATTGAAGGCGTAGCCTCGGAGAAGCAGTAACTGGAAAAGATTCATCATAAATTTCGAGCATCGAATACTTAATTTGATCAAGATATCGACAGAAACTTTTGGGCGAGAAATCTTGCTATGCCCTACCTCATAATCAACCCAATATTGACCCACTACTAGGGTACGGGTCTCCTCTCATTTGAGATGAATCAAGCTATTCGACTGCGGGTTGGCAGACATCACACGCCATCGAGAAATTCTCTCAAGCGTACAGGTTTCGTCACGGTAAACCGGTAAACAGTAAACGGTAAACCGTTTGAGCATGTGATAAATAGGTACATAACTTCCGAAAATCCAGTGGTGCGTGCCTTGGCTTTGATCTCAAGAGCTTTAACATCTCAGCCCACTGTTCACACCACCAGGCTATCACAGCCCCCGCCGGGGCTGTGGTGCAGCTTTCGCGAATTCGATGGCCCCAACAGTAGGGCTGGTGGCATTGACGGGTCGGGTTGTTTAGTCGGTAAACGCTCATGCTGGGCGGAGTCCGACACACCCCGTCGCCTCCCCAGGCGGCGGGTGGGTCCGAAATGGATTTTTCCGCAACTAAAAAACGGGCTGTGGCGGCCCTTTTTTTCACTTACCTCTCTAGAGAAAAGTATAAGAACATTAAACTTGTGTCTAATCTTACCTTGATGAGGTACCTGGTGATGTCTCTGCCAGCGATATCCAGACGTCTGGTGAGATGGGGCAGCGCGAACTCCTCGTACACCGGGCATATGTGGGTCACACCGTCACCTAGTAAACACAATTCCACTCAACCTCAAGACTTTCCACTTCATCGTCAAGATTCAATCAAACTTGTTTTGATTGTTTATTTCTGTAAATAGATCTTTTTAAGGACACTTTTACAAGACACGTTGACAACATATAAAAAGTTAAATTAATTTGGGGGTCTTCAAGTCACCAGTGAATAGTACGCTTAGCGTGCCACATCTTCTAAGATGACCAGATGCTAACCTATCTATGATTTAAAAAAAATATAGTAGTTTTCTCATCGTTGTATTTGATTTCTAGACTGATTTATTTTATTAATGTTCATCCAGTACGTACCTGAGTCCACGACCACGCCAGAGATAAGTCCTTGAGCGTATAGGGTCAAAACAGCCTGGATCGCGATGTACGCGCTGTCGAACTCGTACTTCTCAAACATTACCTGAAACAAAACATACGATTTTTATAGGATAGAATACGTAAACAAATATAGCTTTATGATATGACGAGATGTATGAATGTGGACGAGGCAAAAGTGGTAAGCAGAGACCGTAGCGTGTGGCATTGAATGAATGAATGATTGAATGATTGAATGATTGAATGATTGAATGAATGAATGATTGAATGATTGAATGATTGTTTATTTCTGTAAATAGATCTTTTTAAAGACACTTTTACAAGTCATGTACATTTTTTTTTTAGTATCTATTTGACATCGGCATTTCCTAACTGACGACCTCTGAGAAGAAATGCCGAAACAAACTCAGAGAATCATGGTCTCTTTTAAAGTCCAAACATTTTGGTTACAATATGTGAGCCTGACTATGTAGGTTAAAGTCTGAGATGGCCTTTTGAAGAAAGCACCAGTGCAGCTTTGAGTTGACCTGTCCATACTGACAGCACGCATACGTCAGCCATCGTTTAGCTCAAACCATTATTGTGGGAGCTTAACGACCCGACGCACGTCTATGCAAGATCAGCGACATTAGGACATTGACATTAGACATAGGCCATTTCAAAAACCCAAAGCCGCCAGACATTAGTTTGTAAGCGTATGTTTATCTACCTACAAAGTGCTCACATTCACATAGATATGTATATTATAAATAATCCCAATGCATAAAAATCAACATAATGTCAAATATAAAATAATTATGTCAAAACATAACATTAACATAATGTCAAAAATATAAAATAAATAAAGTCAAATAATAATAATAATTAAAAATCTATAGGTATACCTATACAATTCATGTCAAGATATAAATTAATGTCAACAAAAAAAAATTAAAAAATAATAATATTAATTAACATCAATGTCATGAAAAAATAATGTCCAAATCATAATAAATTACAGTAAAAGACGTTCGATAGCCCGGTTCATTAGAACTATTCAATCCCAAGCAGTTTTATCATCCATGTAATCTTTTAACGTATTTAACGCCTTTAGCACAAAGTCTCTGTTTGATAAAGGATTTAAATCTGCTGAGACTTAATGTCTGTACATGGGTTGGAATTTTGTTATAAAAGCGTATGCATTGACATCTAAAGGATTTACTGATTTTCTGGAGCCTAGTTGCAGGAACAACAAATTTATTCTTATTCCTAGTATTAATATTATGGATATCACAATGCTTTTCAAAGAGATTGATATTCTTGGAAGCATATAAAAGATTTTCGTAAATATACTGTGATGGAACAGTCATAATATCAATTTCTTTAAATTTCTCGTGGATTCTATTTTTATCTTACAGAAAAGGGCCATCCGCGCAATCTACGACATGGGCCCCCGCGAATCCTTAAGAGAAGTCTTTAAAAATATTAATATACTCACACTTCCGTCACTATATATACTTGAAAATATTATGTACGTCCGGAAAAACCATCTACAGTTTAACATCAATAGTGACTATCATAACATTAATACTAGGAATAAACATAAATTAGTAGTGCCTAAATATAGACTTACAAAAACTAATAAATCATTTCTAGGGAATTGTATACGCTTTTATAATAAACTACCTAAATGTGTCACCGATCTCACCGGCAAGAAATTTAAAAATCATGTGAAATCTGTTCTTGTCAAGAAAGCCTATTATAAAATCAAGGACTATGTTGACGATAGGAATGTGTGGATGTAGATACTGTTGTGCATGTGGCCTCCCTGGTACCGTGAGGTTGTTTCTATTACAAAAACGTTGTCTTTTTAAAGACATAGCTTGTAGCATTTTATTATGGCGTATTTCACGCCCCTATTCAATTGTTATAATTTTGTAAATGTGAGTTCAGTGTATTGTTCAGTCTAGAGAATTATACTTACCATATCACTTTTTTTTTATATCTTTGACCATTGACATCTCAAGACATGAATTTTTTACATTGACCTCGCATAATTATTACCAAAATAATGTAACAATACCTTCTTTTTAAAAGAGTGTCTATGGAGTTTCTTGCCGGTTCTTCTCCATGAGATCAACTTCTTGGAACCGTGCAACTAGAGTCATAACGTTTTATAAATGCTTGAAAAAGTTCATATGAAATAAAAACCTTTTGATTTGATTTGATCTCCCTCAGTGAATATCTGGGACTTAAGTTATAAATTGATCGAATAGCCCTTTTCTGCAACACAAAAATAGTTTGGATGTCAGCAGCATTCCCCCACAGTAGAATGCCGTATGACATCACGCTATGGAAATAACTAAAATAAACTAACCGAGCTGTATCTATATTCGTTAAATTACGAATTTTTTTAACGGCATAAGCTGCAGAACAGCTTCTTCGACAATTTCTCTATATGTGGGCCCCACTGAAGCTTAGCATCTAAGGTAATGCCTAGAAATACAGTGGTATCTACAAGATCCAACTCTCCACCGTTAACTAGTACACTGGTTTTAACTTGTCTGACGTTAGGCGTTGTAAACTTAATACATTTAGTTTTGTTTTCATTCTGTAGTTTCTGCCTACCCCCATGGGAAAAAGGCGTGAGTGTATGTATGTATATAGCTTTATATATTGATTGTACAATAAGGTGACTATTAGACATTACAAATAGATCAATCAGGGATAGGAATCTCTCACAGTCCATTTCTAATCGGTAGCCCAACATTCTGGGGTGCCCCGCCGCCCCTAGATAAGCCCATGAGAATACTTCTTAATTAATAATGTACAATTGACCAAAAATGTGGTCTACCACCTTACAGTTGAGGTTCATTTGTACGTCATGGAACAACAAGATCAATTTTCCTTCGCAATAATATTACGTAAGCAATTTCAACCTTAGCGATAATTAGATGTCACAGAAACCTTTGTCAAAACTGGTAGATTTCTTGGTCGACTGTACACCCACATTCCGCCATGTTTTAGGTCCCTTGTAATAGGGAGCGAGATTATTGCCATCAACAGAGCACGAATCCAACAGTAATGTCACAGAAACTTAATGTCAAAACTGGTAGACAACTTTCTTGGTCGACTGTACTAAAACTACACAAACTAGTTTACCTCAATCATCTTCTCTCTGTTCTTGGTGGGGTTCATGGGCGGCTCCGTGAGCAATATCTTGGTCTCCCGCGGGTCCACGTTCATCTTGCTGGGCCCGAACGTGTAGTCCCACACGTGGCACATATCCTCCCAGTTGCGGACCACCTAAGAAATTATATGAGGTTAAAGAAACGTTCTAAGAATAAGTCCTTAACACGTTCGCTGCGATGCCATTTTCAGAGGACTTATTGCCAATGCGTTTGATACCTATTAGAAGTCGTTACTCGTATTAGAAGGAGAGAACCTATTTTTGGCGCCGCACTGGCTGAAGGTAAGAGATCTTTTAGGACCCCTAACGCACTCAACGTGTTAAACATTCTTCAAAAACCTTTTTTGTGTAGAGTTGATATTGTTTAATCATCTTGATGACGCACAGCTAGGCTAGGGACTCCTCTTATTTAGGATACTATGTAGACCGCGCCTAGGGCGTTGGCAGAATTAATACTCCATCGAAAATCTCAGGCATGCAGGACTCACAATGTTGACTCATTTTTAATTACTAAAATAATTAAAATGATGTAAATGCAGACCAGGTACCATTTGACCAGTAATTATGTTGTTTCACCCTTTTAATTAATTTAAACAATATCTAACCGCAAGTTAATCAAGATTTCCTGGCTTGTTAAAACTAACAATATCCTAAATAGTTTACTTCAAATACCCATACTTACTCCATTTTCCATGGGATAACTGACTTCAAGCATTGATCTTAGTTTGGATGCCTCATCACCCACCATTAAGTCCTATAAAAAATAATTATATTGAGCATCTGTAAATAGGTGCACAAGAATATTTGAAAGGTGCCTTCACCCAATACATTATACCAAGCAGGTTGAAACATGAGCTAATCAGATATAACAGAATTTGTTTGAACACCGAGAAATTAGAGATGCTGCAACTAGTTGCTACTATTAGATATTTAACAAAATTACTATTCATTTATATCCTCGTTGAACAAAAGTGCAGATTATGACAAAGAAAATCTTGTTGAATGGTTGAAACATAGGGAATTAACATGGTAAATGTCAGTGGAAACGCCGGAATAGGAGCCCTTCTTCTTCTTATCGAGTCAATGGTAATCAATGTTTGAGTAATATGAGGCCAACATAGCTTTAGGCGTGGCCAGATAGAGATCGTCCCTCGGCCACACGAACTGGTGTGACATAGTTTGCTCTGGATCACCGCAGTGACATTAAGCAGGTTATGGGTAATAATACATTGTCCTAGTTATTAAACTCCTTCAAAAAGGTAAGGTGCTTGGTACTAGCAAATGGCGCGTATGTATGACAAGGTGTGTCAATGTGGAGGAAGCAAAAACCTATAGGGACCGTATCGCTTGGCGTTCTATAGTTATAAATAGATAAATATTTCCGGACATTATGACACAGCGCAATCTAGTTCCGAACTAAGCAACGAGGCTAGTGTTACGGATACTAGTTGGTTGATATACTACATATATACTTTGTAAATACATACATATTATACATAGAAGCATCCATGACTGGATACAAATGTTTATGCTCATCACACAAATATTTGTCCCTACTGGGATTGGAACCCGGGACACATAGCACAGAAGGCAATGTCAACTACCGCTGGACTAATTGGGTCGTCAAAGTTTCTACCGATGTTCGCTGATCGATGTAACAACTAATTACGCCATCTCAAATAAGTACTAACAATTCATACGAAGAATATTTCATTTAAAATTTTATGATCATACTATGGTATAATGTACTGGGCTGAAGTCCCTTGGGTTAAAACTCAATTTTAGTATGAAAAAAGAATCTGAAAAACGGCACAAAACCATACAAAAATAATGCTCAACTGAAAGCAAGTTAGAGTTATATACATCTTTATGAGAGCAACTCAAAATGATGTTTTTTTTATTATTTATTTTATGTTTATTTAGGTGACAGATAATTCTACTGTGCGAAATATGTCTGGGCCAATACTATGCAGCATATATTATAGTGAGGAACCGGCTACAGCTACACTGTGTCCCATGTTTCTGTGCTTATATCTTCTAAACTACAGTGGAATATTTTTTTTCAGGACCTTTATATGTATATGTATTACGTATGTCTGAGAGATGTCAGCGTTATTTTTACTTACTTCCTTAGTAAGGGAAAAACATAAAAAAATACATATATTCAACTGCACCAATCTAATTTAGTCTACAAATTGCTACAAGCACAGCTACCGAGTTTAAGGTTCTCGGTTTGTTACTCAGGTATACCAGTCTAGGCTAGTAGGTTTCTATAAAATTCTTAACAGCAACATTTGAAATTATTTAATGGGTATAGCCCCACCCGGTAATACATAAGACCTAAAAACATACCACTTGTCAATTGGGGCATATTGTTTATTGAATTATTTTAATAATACCCATATTTATTGCAAAAAAAATAGATAATGTTGTTCAATGACTTGTATGATGTTCATAAAGAAAACAAAAAATGTTTATTTATCTCTAAACATATATTGTACATATAAATGAGTCATCCCCACTAATTAATTGATAAATAATACTTGTGTTGGAGCTGACTTGTACATTCGCTATGTTATTAACAATATTAAGACTATTGTTTACAAAATGCGCGTAAGAATTAGATATAGGAAGAAAATTGTCTATATACCTCCTATACTATTAGTGATATAAAGTGTAAGCATGAATATAGTTTTTCTGGCAAAGCACTGCATAGTATGGCTCCTAAAACATACCGTCACTTCCACAGCCTCTGTGTTGAAAGCCTGGTGTGCATGAAATATTACATTGTTTTAACCTGATTCACATTCCAGTAATGTTGATGTTTTCAATGTATACACTTGGAAAATTTAATGTTTACACAACAATTCAACAAACATATTAGTTCTTTTTATTTATATTTACAGTAAAAACGTTTTCAGTGGATAAATCTGATCTGGGTCAATAATTATAAAACTTTTATAGACTAAACCAACAAAACACTCCACACATGCATCTTTGCATTTATACAAACATTGGTTTATGTAAAAATAAACTTTATTAGTCGGACATAAAAACTGTTAATTCAATAACATGCTGAAACATAACTTGACTTACTCCAATACAAATATCCTGTAACATATTAAATAGCTTCAACAAATAACAATTACAACAATAAAACCTAAAATATAAAGGAAATAATACAGGGAATGATATTCCTGGTTGCCATAACTAGCAGGAGGAAGTCACATTCCAGGTTTATAGGCGTTAGTGGACCTCCAGAGGGGTCTTAGATCTGGGGGCCCTGAATTCTTGAGCCTCGGAGATTCAGAAGCCTCCCAAAACCAGATTATTTTTAATAAATTTGTAGCAGACAAGTAATTTTATTTAGATCAACCACCTTAAGCTATCAGCAGGTTTAATCTAGATAAAATCGCGTCAGAGTATCGTCTAGGGCACCTTCTGTAGTCAAAATCATCTAAGTATCATTATAAAATATACCTCACTGAGTTGAATAATGTCATAACATCCTTGTATAGCTCTATTCGGTAGTACTAGTACGTATAATATATTTCTAAAGACCGGATACACCTGAGTTCCGTTTCTACACCTGTGTTAGTTAGCATAGTTTTGAAACATACCTTAACATCGATATCTCCAATCTTATTCTCGGCCCTGATGATCGGCCGGCCCACCATCGAAGGAAATATGAAGGCTGGGAAGTTGCTGCCTGCATATCCACACTTCACGAACTAAAACCGACAGTAAATCATGAGGAAAACGATGATTCAAGCGCTTATCAAAACAACCATTTTATATGGTCATTTTTATATGGACTTACGCCTGTGCCGTTGTCGCAAACAATAACTTTCCTTCCTTTCTCATCCATATTGCTAAATATAATCTAGTTTCACTTAAAATTAGATTTAATGAAATATTCAAGAAAAAACAGATAGTGTAACCCCTCGCACTGTCCCGTAACTATCAAAGTTGTTTTTTTAATAAAATATGACAAATCGACCATATATGTACAATTAAAAATGAGCTCTATTTCAGCAGGTCAAAGTTACGATTCGTATCAGCAACGTCAATTTCCTCATTCTGACACGCCTTTTGATTACGAAGTTAAATCGAGGCCTTTTGATCTTCATTAAGTAAATAAACTAAGTTTGATTTTTAATTTGTGTTTATTTATTTATTATTATTATTATTATTTAATTAATGATTTCAGGTGCCGTAAGGTGAAATATTAATAATTTATCTACGTAAAAAAGAAAAGAACTAAACGCAATAATTACCAGTAAATCTTTTGTCAGACTTAATCTGTCAACTGTCAAAGTACTTCAAAGTAGCATGGAAAGTGTGTAGTTCACGTGTTTTTGTTATTTATATATAAACGGGATTTATAATAATTAAGTGAAAATGAAGCATAAAAGATTTGAAGAGAACATATTAGTTGACGAGGCGTACACAAATTACGGGCAGCCGGACAAAAATGCCGATTCAAAGAAAGGACAAGGTATTGCGAAGCATTTCGCTGAAACTTTGGAATATGAGGACAAAAAGAAGTGGTATCATCAGGTAAGGGCGCTATTCGCATTGTATTTTTCATGAAATTACTAAAAGTTACATTTGTAGTTTAAAACATTGCACAACTATCGCTAATTTATAGTTGTAACTTGTTTACATATATACATACCATAACATAACCATCAATTTATTTTTAATATAGACTTGATATCTACCTTTTCACCGTATAATAATAATTATATAGTTGACTACGTTATTTTATCGGCATGGGTCTTTTCTTAGAATGTATCCTGCTATTATAATACCATCTAGTTCCAAGCTAAGCAATGGCGCTTGTCTTACAGATACTATATCATTGAATAATGAGGTTTGAGGGGCTGGATTTGTATTTGAGACATACAAGTTCCTTTGCCTTGTTTATATGGATTGGTAACTGGCATGGAATAGACATAAAGTTAAAGCAATGCTCTAAGAAGCAAGTACTTAAATTACTATTAATTATTATTTTATTAGTAAGTTTGGGTCAATAATTAAGTAAATTATGTTTTTTCTCAGGCGCCAGAGGAACCCCCAGTAACAAAAACACTAACCCAGGAACAGATAGAGGAAGTAAGGAAAGAAGCAAGCAGTGCACTGCATGGAGACACAATGGCATATGAGACAAGTAAGCTACTTCCCTTTGATATACAGCAGTAGAATGGAGGTGATGGCTTCATTATCATCCAACCATTAGAAGTCCACTAGTACTACTATGCTGGACATAGGTCATGCGCCACCCGCATCCAGAAGATTCCAGCAACCTTTACTGGGTTTTCTACTAAGGGGGTAAAAGGGGGGTGCAAAGTTAGTGTGAAACCTTTTTATTTCTTAAATTGCATGCGGACAAAGTCGCAGGAATCAGCTAGTTTATTTATAAGCTGTGTTATTACAGAATCGAACAGAAGTGGTTCATCAGACCATCAGTGGGCCAGGACACTGCTCAACAAAGGTGCCATAGGAGACAGGGTTGCTGCAGCAACCATACTTATACAAGTTAGTTTTAATGTCAATTGATATTAAACATTTTACAGCCATTGATCTAGTATCTGCCACATTGGTCTAGTGGTTGTAAGTGCTACTGCTGTTGATTAAAGTGTTATTGGGTTTTGCTATGAAATTCTCATGCTCAGAGTTTGGATTTGTGCCCGGTTAACAATACACTCGCTCTGTATTACATGGGACCTAAAACTTAACTAAAAAAATGCGCGATATATGGATATACATTAGTACATCTCTGCCAAACCCTTCAAGGACGACAGGCGTGATAGTTACATACCATTACGCCTGTCCTCGTTTTACAGTATTACTGATTTTCTACATGTATTGTTTTTGGTTTCAGGACAATCCTATATATAATTTGACAGCCCTAAGGAATTTGATCAACAATGTAAAACCTGCCAAAAAGAAGGATGGTATTATTATTATAGGTAAGTGCGTATTTATATCAAATTTAAAAGCTAGTTTTACACAGGATCCTTCATCATCTACCTCAGGGTGTTAAAAGTCTGCCTTTAAATAAATTTAAAAAACAACTTTTCAGGTGGTTATGTGAACGTCGTTTCTACTCCACAGAGGAATATCTAAAATATAAATATTAAGCTGTGTAATTGTGTATTGTGTTGTATTTTGATTAAGTAGATACTGCCCTGCTTTATTATTTCAAAATTTGTGTCATAAAAATTATATGACAAATGTGCTGGACAAAATCCTATTATCTGTAAGACCTATGTAACCACATTTATAGAAATAAACATTTGAATTGAATTATATAAATAAAAAAATATAAAATCAATGCCAGGATTTAAGTAGTCTAAATAAATTTAATATTAGTAATACACGGCTTAAAAAAAATTATATTATCACTTCCTGAAATAAGTAAGGAAAACATCGTGAAACTATACAGGTTTCCTTATGGCGGATGTCATATCGGAAACCTATTGTTTCCTCAACCGGCATCAGAACAGGGTATTGGAATCCTAAACCCTCACATTCTGATATGATACCCATGCACACCTGTGAGAAGCAATTGTATGTTATTGATCCACCGTTTATTGATTCAACAATTACCATTCTCCAACAGATGCATTATCAGAACTCCTAATATCTGAACTGCTAATTCCGGATGTAAAACTGCGCACCTTCGAACAGCATCCGCTGGGGCACGTCGATGAGATGACGTCAGGCAACAAACAGGCGAGGCGGAATATACTGAAGCTGTGGTACTATGAGGACCAGCTGAGAGAACTGTATGGGAGTAAGTACTTTTTTATTTTGGTCCTTAAAATGGGTAGGTAGATATTGTGGTTGAATGATTTAGCAATACAAAACACATCAGCATGCTGATCTTGGCTTTGGTATAATGAGTTGTAAGTATATTATGTCATAATGAGAAAAAAGAAATTCTAAAGGAACCTATAATACAAGAAGCAATAACATTTTCTTTTATTTTAATGAAACTAAACGAAGTAACATCTTACGGAAAACATTTCACAAATTACAAATTGTTATAATTTGTATAACATAATATAATATTTATTTATTTATTTATTTATAATATTTATTTTCAGCATATGTGGAGTCTTTAAACAAGTTTGCTCACGATTCTGTGGAGGCAAATAAGGAGAAAGCAGTCAGCGCCATGTCCTACTTACTGATGCACCATCCAGAGAGAGAAAAGGTCAGTTTTAGTATGAAGATAATATAACAGATACTATGACACTGTGTTGCTGGGGAGTTATTTCCGCCGCTTCTTCCTAGCTAAAACAGCTAGGAATCGATGAAGGGAGGGCGCGTTTGTGGGGATATCTTTATTGTCGCCATTCAAAAATAGCCAATTAATTTTGGCCTATATTGAATTAGTTAAATTTTGAGTTTGACACTAAATATTGGACTCCCTTACTTGCAAACATGCAGATTTGGCTTGTTGCCATATTGTTAAGGTATAAAATACTTGGATCACATAACTCAGGATAAATATCTAATATATAAAATTCTCGTGTCACAGTTTTCGTTGCCATACTCCTCCGGAACGGCTTGACCGATTTTGATGACATTTTTTGTGCTTATCCGGTATCTATGATAATCGGCCAACATCAATTTTTCATCCCCCTAAAAGTTAGGGGTAGTCCACCAACCCCTATAATGTGGCAAAACAACGTTTGTGGGTTCAGCTAGTTGCTCCTTATAGATTCTTCGGCTCAGCTAATTATTTAATGGGAATTTCCTTATAGATGGATTTTAGCTCGAAAAATTTGACATTTCAGTGCACTGGTCACACCACTAGGTTACTACAGCTCGAGTTTGGGCGTTTGTATACATGAGATTTGTATTCTCAATGCTTCTTTTTTATGCGTAGATGCTTCTAACGAACATAATCAACAAGCTAGGAGACCCGTGCCAGACTGTGGCGTCCAAGGTGATCTACCATTTGTGCCAGCTGCTGTATAACCACCCCAATATGAAGGCTGTAGTGCTCGCTGACATTGAGAAGATGCTGTTCAGGTAAGGGGAAGAATTTTAAAGGTATATTATGGAAATATGATGAGGAAGAATTAAATGTATCAGACTAATAGAGGTAAAAATATGAATATGGGTGGATGGAGAAGCATATAACTACCAAGAAAAAAATACGTGGATACAATTTTGGAGAGGGCTACCCTTATCACCTAGGGTCCCAGGGCTATAAAAAAAAGTCTACATCGATTAGATATTTATATTTAAGATTTTAGAGAGAAATTTATTAGCTAAACACAAGTTGAATCTTATACTGGGTAACAGTTTATAGTAAATACTGAATATCGTGTTTGTGGCGCAATGTAAATTGTATTTTTGTACCAAATTAAGGAAATAAATCTTATTATTATTATTTAAAATAAAGAAACGTTTCTGTTTGTCTATTCCAGATCGAATATATCCTCACGCGCTCAATACTACGGCGTTTGCTTCCTGAACCAGTTCTATCTAGGAAAGGACGACTCTAAGATAGCTGAGAACCTGATCCGAATATACTTCTCATTCTTCAAGGCTTCTATTAAAAAGGTATTTTTATGAGCATGGGACTGGAAATTTATTATTTAAACAGTTTGAGATAAACTTTCTAGTAATAAATATAGCTTATGTTACTCAGGGGTAATGTAGCATTCATGGTGAAAGATTTTTTCAAATCGGTTTGATAGTTCTTGATATTTACGCGTTCATACAAACTACAAAACATTTCTGCTTTATTATTAGAATTACTTTATAATCTTTATTTGTAAATGTAGGTATGTTACAATTATACAGGTGTTCAGTCTTATATTTAGTGCGCTATATTTAACCGGTATTTATGTATACAAACTAGTAGCAACTAGTTTTGATAATTCAAAAGCACCTATAATATCGGTCTAATTGAAATAAATCATTTGACATTGACTTTGACCTAGGGTGAGATCGATTCCCGGCTGATGTCCGCTATCCTGACGGGCGTGAAGCGCGCCTACCCGTTCGCGAACAAGGAGCGGCTTGCAGAGAGCACGGCGCACGTGGACGCCATCCATCGGCTCGTCCATCTGGCGGGGATGAACATCGCCATCCATGCGCTCGCACTACTGTTTCATATATCCGACGCTTCTAAAGGAGCTGCCGATCGGTAAGTTATTGTGTACGTAGTATATTAGCTGTGGCAGCCTAGTGGTAATAATAAATAAATAAATATTCCCGGACATTATGACACAGCGCCATCTAGTTCCATGGTAATCAACGAGGCTTGTGTTACGGATACTAGATGGTTAATATACTACATAATATATACTTTTTTGTATTTTTTTGTAAATACATACATATTATACATAGTACATCCATGATTCGGATACAAATGTTGATGCTCATCACACAAACATTTGTCCCTACCGGGATTCGAATCCGGGACCCATAGCACGGCAGGCAGCGTTAACTACCGCTGGGCTAAACGGGTCGTCATCGTCAGTGGTGTGACCAGTGGACTGAGATGTCAAAGGTCTCCAGTTCAAAATCAAGGCATCATTGACTTTTCGGAAGTTATGTGCGTATTTATCACATTCTCAAACGTTGAAGGAAAACATCGTGAAAAACAAATGCTTGAGAGATTTCTATTTCCGATAGCGTTTGAAGTCTGCCAACCTGCAGTAGGCTTAGCGTGGTGGTCTATAGCCTAATCCCTCTCAAATGAGAGGAGACCCGTGCCCAGTAGTAGGACAGTAATGAGTTGATGATGATGATGAGTAGTTGGCCACAATAACAACGTCTAATGATGAATATAAATCCTATACATATAACCGTTAAACCGTTATTTCGTTTTTGCAGTTTTCTTTTCTTTTTGTATATACACTTTATCCTGGTCCGTCGTAAATTAATGTATATCATGTGGAAATATCATTGGATTGTGTATTAATAAGGTTGTAAACTTTTTGTCATATTGTAATCTATTGGTTTCCCAAATAAAATAAAAGTAAAAAAAATAACATAAAAATTGTAAAGTAACTTAGTTAATTTATTAGTATAGATACAGATTAATATTCTTTCAAGACTCAATATGATAAATGATTGTACGATAAACAGTTCTAAATGCTCAATGTTACCAATTTTTCTCTCCAGCTACTACACCGCCCTCTACCGTAAGTTGACGAACGCGGAGATATTCAACACGACACACTCGGCTCTCCTCTTCTCGCTCATATACAAGTCGTTGAAGAAGGACACAAACGTGCCGAGGGTGGCTGCGTTCATCAAGCGGCTGCTACAGCTGTGTTGCTACATGACTCCTGCGCAGGCTTGCGGGATGCTGTTCCTGATCTCCCAAGTGTTGAAGGATGGGGAGAAAAAGGAGGCTGTGAGGTTGGTCTGGAGTAAGAGAGAGATTAAAGAGGTGAGAAATTTAAAATTTACTTTATATAGCTTATTCTAGAAAGTGCCATACATCAATATTAATTATTAAGCCCGTATGCACTGGTATAGGAGCCATTGATCGGCTAAAAACTTTCGTTTGTTGTCAGTTTAGTGATCCCCTTATTTTAAGAAACTAAGACGACCTAGACCTGCATGGTCTCAAACTAAACTGAGCCTCTGAAATTTTTTCATAGATTAAGAATTGAACCCCGGGAGTTTATGCTGCGTAGCCTAGCTTCCTACCACTAGACCTAGTAGTTTCAGTTAAGTTCAGTAGAAAGATCAAATTAAATCAAAAGGTTTTTATTTCATATAAACTTTTTCAAGCATTTATAAAACGTTAAGACTCTAGTTGCACGGTTCCAAGAAGTTGATCTCATGGAGAAGAACCGGGAAGAAACTCCATAGACACTTTTAAATAGAAGGTATTAGTTCATAAGCAAAAACAGATAAATTAGTATCTGTCAGTATTATCTCTCTTTAAGGTGGAAGCTCCACGCTAGCCCGCGAAACTCAAACTGTATTGATTGTCTATTTCATAAAAAAGTCATTCCATCCAATTGTATGCAATGTGAGGGTTGTATTGATGATATTAATGATTATAATTCTGTAACTAAATACCTATTACAGGCGCGAATCATATTTTGTTCAATGTACAGCCTGACAAATACCGGCAAATTGCAAAAAACGTACGAAAATTTGAATTTCGTGGGCTAGCGTGGAGCTTCCACCTTAATGACATGGTAAATGACAAAGATAGGTATATAAAGAGTGTTAACGACATTGGATTGGATTTCAAAACGGCTTGATAATCCACTTTATATTATTAGGCTATAACCGCTTTTACATATAAGTATGTATAAATAAAATTCTAACATGTCTATAGGAAATGAAAGAAGAAACTCCTGAAACAGTCGATAATCAAGAGGAAAACCCAGATGATACAGTTACAGAAGTGAACGACACTGTGAATACTACAGAAGATGACGAAGTGAAGGTGGAAAAGAAGAAAGTGGACTTGCTGCGAGGAGATAAGAAGGATCTGCTGATAGGTCAGTTTAGTGACATAGTGTCTTTGCACGAAAGAAAACATCGTGAGGAAACTTGCATGCTTGAGAGCTAGGCTACCGTTGTAGACTATAGCCCAATCCCTATCCAAAAATTACAGGAGACCCGTGCCCAGCAATCAGACGGCAAAAGATTAGTTATATCTTTTGACCTTGATAAGTGTGGAAAGTTATAATTACATACATATATCTTACATAAACATTTTAACGACCCGATTAGCTCAGCGGTAGTTAACGCTACCTCCAGTGCTATGGGTCCCGGGTTCGAATCCCGGGTGTAGGGACAGATGTTTGTGTGATGAACATAAACATTTGTGAAGGTGGGAAAGAAGAAAGTGGACTTGCTGCGAGGAGATAAAAAGGATCTGCTGTTAGGTAAGTTTAGTCATATAGAGTATTTGCGCTGAAAATGTGTATACTATCTTTTTAATGTGTGAGGAGCCTTCAAAAGGATGCCCAGAAACCTGAGGAGTGCGGGATCAGGGATAGCCCTAACCGCATCTGCCCCGGGCGAGTGATGCCTTTGACACCATTTTAATTGGCGTATGGTCTATGGTATTGGTAAAAAAACACATATTATGCTTGCGTTTTCATTCTTTTAGTGAGAATATTTTCCTCGCCACCGTCGTCCAACACTAAGTTAATAGTCTCTTGGCCACCACTTACTGAGCTCCATCTATCATCTTTTCGAAAATTCTGCCTCATTTTCAGATGACGACGAAGATGAATCGTACGTGGATCTGAAGATCGATGAGCAAGGCAACATAAGGCCTAAGAAGCGTAAACACACGCCGGTGACTGCCGGCTGGTTCCACGCGAAGGTGAAGACTGAGACCGCTGTCACGCAGAGCGAACTGGACGAGGATAAGGAGACGGCCGCCAAGATACAGCTCAAGAAGTCTGTCAATATGGACAAGGTAAGACAACAGAAGGCAGTGTTAACTACCGCTGGACTAACTGGGTAGCCACTTGGTGGTGGAGAAAAACGTTACGGCGCGTTACATGCAGGGGTGAGGGGGACAAAAATCTCCAAAAATTGCGTTACGTAATTCTCACTCCCTTAGCCATTTCTGGAATAAACAGAACTGTGTTGCTGGGGAGTTTGTTGCGCCGCTTCTTCTTCCCAGCAAAAACACTAGGAAGCGGTGAAGGGCGGGTGTTTTTGGGGGGCTGTCGACATTTAAAAAGAGCCAATTAAATTTGGCGTACTTTGAATAAATGATATTTTGATTTTGTAAAGTTTCTACATAAAAGAATCTTCAACATTCTCATTATATGCTGCCTCTCATCAAAGTCCAAATATCTTTTCCAGGAGATAACGGAGTACAATCCACTAGTACGTAACCCGTCGTTCGCTGGCGTCCATTGCACGGCGTATTTGGAGCTGCTGCCGCTTTCAGCACACTTCCATCCAACAGTCAAGCTTTTCGCCGAGAAACTATTAAATGGTCAGTACTTATTACCTTTTTTGACACTTGTGGTATCACAAGCTTACGGCCCAGCTGATAAAAACCAGTTACCGTAGCCTATGAACGTTTGCAACCTGTTTTTTTGTTACCTCTTTCTGATCATCAACCCTTTATTGTCCCACTGCTGGGCACGGGTCTCCTCTCATTTGACTATAGCCTACTGCGGGTTGTCAGACATTACATGCCATCGGGAAAAATTTATCAGGCATGCAGGTTTTACAATGTTTTCCTTCACCGTTTGAGCATGTGATTAATACGCACATGACTTCCGAAGTGCGTGCCATACCTATAAATATATAGGTATAATATTAATATTAATTTAATTTTCAATTACCTTCTCTAGAGCAAATAATCCAGTACAGCGGCGACCCGCTCAAAGACTTCGCGGGCATCCGGTTCCTGGATCGGTTTGTCTTCAAGAATCCCAAGAAGCGTGCGGATAATCAGGATGATGAGGGGGTCAAGAAGGTCAAGGGCTCACATCCCAAGTTTGCTGTGAGGAAGAATTATACAGCTAAAGGTAAGTTGACTATGTTCATCATCAACCCAAATATTGTCTCACGCCTATCAGTGAGACAATATTTGGGTTGATATGTCTATAGATGATAGATCTGCTCTCATATCACCACACTAGCTTAATGCGGGTTGGCAGTTTTTTTTTATGGTGATAAGGGGGCAAACGAGCAGGCGGCTCACCTGATGGTAAGTGATGACAGCCGCCCATGGACATTTGCAACACCAGAAGCTTGCAAATGCGTTGCCAAACCCCTTAGAAACCGTTCAGGTTTCTTGAAATAGGGAGCTGACAGCAAACGGAATTCCCATGCAGTCAGAATAGTCACTCCCCCATTGAGCTCTGGTGTCCTTACTCACTCGCAGAAAGACAACTATTGTTGATTCACTGCGGTGTTCTGTAAGGCGGAGGTACTTCCACAGTCGGGCAGCTCAATTTGAGCGAGAAATCTCGCTATGCCCTCCCTCCAACAAGATTTTCGATGGCAGATTTCACACGCCATCGAAAATCTCTAAGGCATGCAAGTTTCCTCACGATGTTTTTCCGTCACCGTTTTAGCATGTGAAAAATCCGCACGAAACTTCGCAATCAGTGGTGCATGCCTTGGGATGGAACTCAGGACGTTGGTCCAGACTTCTTACCACTAGGCTATCACAGCTTACACATAGTTTACAGTAAGCTATTTTATATATATTTCTATTTAAGGATGTGAATGTGTGTGTGAATGAAGCTTAAAACATGTATTACGGATTTTGGGGTCGATTCGCGCATCAACAAATACTAATTTGTCCACAAAAACTTGTTTGAAACATCTTACATGTACTGCCTATTATTGGAAAAGTAGAAATATCCAAGATATAGTCAATAAGACATTTTTTTTAAAAAAGTTACTAAAAAATCAATATACTCGCAAAAAAATCATAACGTTATTTTTTATTTATTTATAGGATATTATTACGAGATGTGTCAGAAATTTAAAATTTAAACGATTTATTTTAGGTCTGAAGAGTATACCAGTGAATTCAGCGTCGTATCTCAACGAGGACGCCAGCAAAGTGCCGGTAGATGAGCGGTTCCTCTATGAGTAAGTACACTTATCATAACATTGTATCGATCAGAATGTCTATCAACCTTGTAATCCCTTTTATATCTCCACTAGCTGATTCCCGCGATTTCATCCGCGTGCAATTTAACGAAATACGGCAAACGGGGGTACAAAGTTAGTCACCCGGTTTTACCCCCTTAGGGAGAGAATAAAAAAAAAATTGGGAGGTGTCAAGGGACACCCGGATGGAACGAAATTCCTTTCGATTAATTAGTGAAGGAATTGTAATAAAATTGTATTTTTTATAATACAATAGCTTTCTATAGCAAAAAGTGTCGTTACAACTTTTCGTCTTAATTTTTTCCGTCTAGCCCCCTTTCGCAACGCGCGATAAGGAACTTCGTTCCAAAAATACTTTCTTAGTGCTCCCCTACGTTATAAAAGTAACCCGTGTGCAATTTTTTTTTGGTATTAGCACATAACATTAATTCACAAGTAATATCTTTCGGGCCTTACGCATGTGATATGACCTTTAATCTTATAAATCAAATTGGCATAAATCTTGTTATCACATATATTTTATGACAGTGCAAAAAAACTTGTTGGATTTAGTCTCTACCTGTCTCTAATCTTAACAGGAAAAATATTCCAAACTATAAATACCATCTTACTATATTCTAATTCATATTGAATACTTCCAGTTTCCTACAAAAGCGTCGCAACGCGGATGCCTCGGATGACGACGACAGCGACGCGGATTCTGTCAACAGCGAGGACTTTGAGCAATATCTTGACAGCGTCACCGGCTCCAAAGCTTTACGTAAAAAAATCCCTGAGTTTTTAGATCTTTGTATTTAAAGGTTTTTGATAAAAAACTTAAATAGGAAATACCTAATTTACTAATATTATTAGTTACTACACCAATTAATTAAACGGTCATATAATTTTTGTTACAGCCGAATCTGACGAAGAACTAGACTTCCTGGGCGAGTTGGCTGCGACCAAACAGAAGCGAGGCACGAAGAAACAAGCTGATGATGGTGATACACAGCTCGGCAGCGACGACGATGATGATGATGACGATGAAGCTGATGTGGGCGGTGATGAATTCGATGATGGAGGTAATTACATAACTAAAAGAAATATGTTTGCACATTATGACACAGCGCCATCTAGTTTCCTGGTAAGCAACGAGGCTTGTGTTACTGATACAAGAAGGTTGATATACTACATACATATATCCTTTTTTTGTAATACTACTACAAAAAATTACACATCAATGACTCGGATTCAAATGTTGATACTCATTGCACAAAAATTTCTCCCTACCGGGATTCGATCCCGGGATCCATATTCCATAGTACAGAAGGCAGCGTTAACTACCGCTGGCCTAATCGGGTCGACATAGTCTTAACAGGCGTATAACTCGTCTAAATAAGCGTAGAACGCCTCAATGATCTATAAAAAATAATGTTTGTTTGTGTTTTCTCTCATCATCATCATCAACCCAATAATTATCGAGGAAATCTCTCAGACAAGATGCTTTAGCCTTCATTGTTTCAACGTGTGATAAATACATGCTCTCTTAAACCAAGTGCTGTTAACTAAATTTTTAATAATCTAAATTTTTGCATGTCCATTTATATTTTCATGTATTGATACAATATGATTATATGTAAGCGATTTAGATATAAAAATACTTGTCGAATAAATCCGAGTTTGGCGGTTAAAGGGTTTCATGTTAAAAAGATGCATCTTATATATAAAATTCTCGTGTCACAATGTTCGTTCCCGTACTCCTCCGAAACGGCTTGACCGATTCTCATGAAATTTTGTGAGCATATTGAGTAGGTCTGAGAATCGGCCAACATCCATTTTTCATACCCCTTAGTGATAAGAGTTGTCCACCAACCCCTATAATGTGGCAAAACAACGTTTGCTGGGTCAGCTAGTCTTTTAATAAAATTCTTTGTCATATCTACAGATAGTGACGGCGAATTGAATATATCTGGTGGCGAAGACGAACCGGCGCTTTCTGGTGAAGAAGATGGTAATTATATTTTATAACTAGCGGCCGCCCCGGCTTCGTGCATGTTTATAATTTTCGAGAAACATATTTTTTTCTAGTAATAAATATAGCCTATGTTACTCAGGGATAATTTAGCATTCTAATGGTGAAAATATTTTAGAAATCATAGTTTTGAGTTTATTCGTCACAAACATACAAATCTTAATATAGATAACATTCTACTAATAATATAAACGCGAAAGTTTGTGTGGATGTTTGTCCCTTTCACGCGAAAACCCCTTAATGGATTAGGAGGACATTTGGCATACAAAAAGATTATTACTTAGATTAATACATTACTAAAGTAGTGTACTAGAGTACTCTCTAGTACACTACTTTTTATATTTGTACATACAAAGTTTTTTTTTTTTTGTAGTGTGGCACTAGTTGGTTCTTTGTGCCAATTTCAGGTATTAAAGACATACAAAGTTCCTTTCCACATAGAACCTCCTTTCTTTCATACAAAGTTCCAATACTCGCCCTCCTAGGAACTGTATTCTGGAATAGATAAGGAACTATGTGTGTTTTTAATTGATATCTTTTAATTTCAGAGTTACTTCTTGAAGATAGCGACGATGATGATGACAAAATTGATGTCCCCGGTGCTGTATCAAAGAAAGGAAAAGGGAAGCTTAAATTAAAAGGTAATTACATCTTACATTTATTACCAAACTAGTTTTACTTACACTTTCAACGGCGTACTTATCTACCTACCCCAATACAACACACATTGAAATTCAATGAAGTGTCAATTTATATAGGTAATTTTAATTAGTTTTAGTTTTGATAATCATTAAAGTATTTAAACTTATGATCTGTAACTCAAGCACCTCAACCTTCAGTAAACTCTATTAAACTAGAATAGGTATCAGTTTCTATTTTATATGTTAGAAAGAGACAAGAGAACATGATCTAACGCTTCTATAACACTTAATTTTATCCAACAGGCACAGACGATCTCGGTTCACTATTCGCTTCGGCAGAAGAATTCTCCACACTTCTAGAAGACACAGCATCAAACAAAAAACAGGGTTCAAGCCAAGCAGTAGCCAACACAGACAACGCCAGCACAAAACAGCTAGCTTGGGAAGACAAACGAGACAGGTGGATCAAGGGATACAACAAGAAAATACTAGGAAATAAAGGCAGTAACAAAAAGTTCAACAAAAACAAACGAGGCAACTTCAATAAGTCAGACAAAAAAGGAGGCTTGAAATCTGACAAGAAAAACGGTTTTAACAAGATGGCCGACAAGGGCGGCAAGCGAAAAGGCGGGAGAGTCGACGGCGCGGGAGGCAAGAAGAAGAAAATGAAATGATTGCTTGTATAAATAAAATGTTGTAACTTTATGCTAGATTTGTTTTCTTAATACAATCTCATTCATGATCAAAGTCAAACATAATCAGCAGCATCATAATAATGATATATTAAAATGATATTTTAACGAAAATTTGTATTTTCTTGACATAATAGCTTCGGCGCCTCCGTCACCAGATTTGAATTTATTTAGGTATCACATAAACGATTACAATTCTTAACAATAGAGATCGCCCAAATAAGATTCCCCATTAAAACCATCGCTCATAACAACTTCTATTACCCGTATATGTAGTCTTTGGTCTATATGACTTTGTTCTACGTTACTTATTATAATTTAATAAAGTTACTGCTCTCATAACATCAATGGGACACGAAGGAGTACCTACTCTATCATCTTTTTCTGAAGTTCCGACCTATAAGGTGCTAGAGCACAGCAATATTATATTATGATTTATTACATAAATCACTTATCAATCAAGTGGTATTTATGTTCGTCCCAATTAAAACTACAATCATGGTAAATAACAACTACTCAAACGACAATACACATCGGACAGTAATGTTTTCTTAAAGCGTACTGCGTTGCGGCCCTCGAAATTGCATAAGAGATCTTAATTTATAAGACTATCCTTGTGTATAATGTTGAAAAGAAAAAAAGTATTGTCATCTTCATTTATATATTTAGATGAATGCATTATTTTAGATTACTTGACAAGACAAGACCTACTTGCAAATTCAAATTCTGAACGCGGTATAATTATCTGTCAAAAGGAAATTAATTAAATAGTGATGAGACAATCATTATTGATAATCGATATTAATTAAAATTTCAAAAATCTGCTAAATCGTATAATTAATTATATTTCTTACTGAAATATTTAATAGTAATTTACTGCTACAACTCGATATTATTTTGTGGACCAGCCAGCAAGATCACTTTTATAAAAAAATAAATATATATAAATATAATCTATACATTATAATATATATCTCTTCGTAAAAATACGCATGCAACCTTATTAGACTCAGTCATTTCTTCGTAAATAACATTTATTTTAATGTTTACACGGATAGAGGTCACTAGGTCAAGTTGAAACGCAAAAACTAGTGAGAAATGTATAAAGGAAAATTGGAACGTAAGTAGCTTATTCCATAATATTAAAAATTTATGTTAAGGATCCCTAATTATATGCATGTCTTAACATAGTATTTTAATGTACCTATGGCTATATGATGTATGAAATTAACCTTAACTTTTAATCTAGGTTTGAATGTAAATTCAATTTGCCATAAAAGTTTACAAAAACCACTTGTTTCCCATTTGACAGCTACAGTGTTTACAATGCGCGGCGCGCAGTAGCGTACAACAGATTAAATTAAATGACAAATAAGATCAAATCCTTACTATTATTAAAATATTGCCTTTACCCAACGATTGAAAATGCAAAAGCTTTATAAATTAACATATTGTTCCTATATAAAACAGGTATTTCTCAATCAAATTATGCTAAAATTTCGTGTCTGCGCAATGTATAGAACAGTTTGCATCGGAGCTCTTGTTTGTTGACATTACTACTTTATGTAGTTGTGTTTTGGAACGCGCCATCGCGCCGTATCTTGCATTTACAGCGCGAAGTAAACAACTTATTCTTTTGACTAAATACATGACATAAACCGTGAAAGATATATTGTGAACTAGTGGACATTGCTGGACATTATTTACAAACATTGCTGTGATTGTAAAAGAGCAAAAAGGCGGGCAAAAATCAGTGTGCGAGTCGTGATTACCAATCTATTTATAGCCGGACCTATGGCGCGATAAAGCGGTTTCACATGCTGCAAATGTGTATCAGTGTCATAGTAACATTCCAATTATAGTTTACGTCCTAAAATTACGTTTTACATTTCTTATTAGACATTTTTCTTTGATCTCACTGAGGAAAACGTAGCCGCGAAACTCGTTTGACAGCTCATGCCTGCACACAAACGAAAGGGAACGTAATGCGCATGTGTGTGTTGAAGTGATGTGAAATTCTTATGTATGCGCTTATCGATTGGCAAGATTATTTCAAGGACGCCAGCGGAGACTAATGTATGATTTATGAACAAAACGCCAAGCCTACATTTACTAAACGAAAGCTAGACTTTCTAAAGCGTTTTAAAAATGGAGTCGCCTATTGTAGAGAGTAAAAACCTTGAGGTCACAATCAATAATATGTCAACAAGTTCAAGTTCAAATCAATTTATCCCCGATAGCTTGGAGCTCCCTGATGACACATTCCGTATGAGTTTAGATAACTTTTCTATGGTTGGAGAAAACGTAACTATAAGTAGGGAGGTATCCGTAGATAGTAGCGTAGCTGCTCTTAATGCTGAAACGTCTACGGTGGAATTACCAACACCGGTACAGACACCAGACCCTCAAACGCCTAACCCTGGTCCTCAAACTCCTCAAACACCACCACCAGACAATACAAATTTTCAATCAATAACAGAAACGCCTAAATCAACAGAAACCCATGCTCCAATCCGGAGACCACAAACATTGTTACAATTATCGCTATCAAAGAAAAACGACAATGATATATTCGTTAAGCCATCTCCAGTCGCCGAGCTAATGTCACCTGCCAAAATGCTGCAATTCGAGCTTGAAGCTACTAGTGCCACGCCGACTATGAAACGAGCGGCAATCGACTTCGATTTCTTCGCCAAACACAAATTTGACGAATACTTCGTTGACTCACAGCCTAAAGACGATAACGAGACTCAGGACCCGGGAGATGGCGGCACGAGCAAGGAAACACCGGTTATAGTGAAGGCCAATACTGTCCGCCATGAAATAGGTTACGGTAAGTAGGTACCACTGGTACTCCTAACTACTTTATGGTATCATTTATTTTTCTTGACTTTTTTAAACTGCCTCGTTGGTGTAGTGGTCGTTAAGTGCCACTGCTGAGGTCTAGGGTTCGATTTCCAGGTTGAGTTAAGCATGAGTTAAGTGTTATTTGGTTGTTTTATTGTATGAAATTCTAGGTAGCAGCTCGGAGGTTGAAATCGCGTCCGGTTGATGGCGTTAGGCCCTATTACATAAGGCCAAAATATATCTGCGGAATGTTGGTGTACATTATTTAATACACATCTGCCTAATGCTTCGGCGACGACAAGCACGTGATGGTTTGTCATATCTTTATTTAGGGTTTGAAGCAGACGTGGTTTTTCAAATGCTCCGGTGACATTACAAAGTAAGGTATTACTCAATTAACGCATCGTAGTTATCACTTAGTTAACGATCATGATAATTAACTTCGCAGTCGTACCTTGGTACTTTAATTCTACATTCTATATCTATATAAATTTGAAGTCATTATAACAGAAATTTGTTAACAACAACAGTTTTTAAATATCGATTAACAAGTAATAGGGTATTTGACAGATTTTCGTAAAGTACTTCAAAATGTTCTAAAGTCGCTAAAGATACGCTTGACAAATCTTTCTCTTATATTTAGAGCAATTTTAATAACAAAAAGATAGTTTTAATAATTACATTTTGTATTTCCCGCTGAAACGCTAGGTCACGTGACAAATCAAAGGCGTGACGTCACGATGTAATAGTCTTTATGTAAACAATACGTGAGAGATTACTTTTTCGTTCATGATTCTTTAAAAAATGGCTTCAAAGTCCTATAGAATATGTGCCGTTCCTTTATGTGAAAATACAAGTATCAAAAACCCTTCTAAATTATTTATCCACGTGCCACAATCGCAAAATCTTCGTGTAAAGTGGCTGCAGTTAGCACGACGTGATCCGACCAGTGTATCACCCAAATCTTGAATTTATTTTTGCGAGAATCTTTTTGATGTAAGTAGTCTCACTTGAATATATCTATAAATATTGATAATTTACGTTTGATAAAACTGTAGCTACTTAAAGGTACCTACGATACTCTAGTAACATTTTGAGGTTAAAGCAAAGTTGTTTATTTATATTGTGTTTAAACGCACTCATTTCCTGTTTAACACTTATTTGTCTCTATTACAGCAACCCAAAGGCATGGAAAACTACATGGAGTACAATATTATGGGTTCTGACTCGACAATACGAATGAAACCCTCTTGTTTACCTTCTAGATTTGAATGTCAACCGGATCGTTTAAAGAGAACTAAAAGAATGCTCAAATTTGCACTGTCAGCTTTAATAAAACCAACTTCCATTATTTCTTAGGTAAACTGGACTTTGGACACTAAATAGTCAAGTAAATATTAATTAAACGAGAATGAAATGCGCCAAAATCTTTATCGGAATGACAATGACATGACAAGACATTTTATATAGTACATTGTGACGTCACGATTGGTTGTTGAGACGTTTCGTGTAAATGATGCACAGATTCAAAAACTCTAATTTTTATTTAGGAAAATAAAATATTGAAATAATAATTTTTATTTGTAATTTAAGTCAAATATTAGTAATTAGGACCTTAAATTATATAGTGTTCAATACAATACTTATTTATTTGTTAACTATGTCAAATACCCTATTAGGACCATTGTAAAAGACGAATACATAAACAATAAACTATTTAGAACTAGTACCTAGAAAACGTCAGGTTCCGAGAGCTATTTAGCATTAGAAGAATATGCCGCATCATCGCTTAAAGGTAATGCAATACGCAAATGACAAAGACTGCACTTATAGACCACATAATTAAGTCTATTCAAAGGCAATTAAATATTGGGAAGAAGAGCATTCAAGCATCATTTGGAGTCTAAAATATCCTTGACTGTACGATCTGACGATCCGTCAAGTATTTTGCCAATAAAAGAAAATTATGTGAGAGCCTGAGTCTAAATAGGGTATTTGCTCTGTGGTTTCCATCAGGCAAAAAAGGGAAATTGAAGTTCTATAACAAGAAGAGGAAGGAAGCTTATTTGCTGGTACAATTTGGTTTACAGTTTTGTATTGAGTCTTAATTTATATAAAAATAAACCATAACCGTTACCTCTCAGTGTTGCAAACGTCCATAGGTTACGGTAACCGCTTACCATGAGGTAGGCGCGCCGTAAACTTGATTGCCACCTTGGTGGTATAAATAAAAACATTGTTATTAAATAATTGAAGGGACATAAAAATAATGTTGTGATGATGAAATGGATATTCCATTTCATCATCACTATGATATCGCAAAGCTCTTCACAAAAATATAGAATTGCGCAACTTGTGCAATTCTATGAAACACGTATTATTTACTTACATAGTTTTTTTTATTACGTATATTTTTTACAAATTTCCTAAGCCCTTGAAGTAAGTGAAGTCAACTTTTCAACTCAACGGTTCATTATGCTCGGAATATGAACCGAAATGACGCAGTATTTCAAAGCCCACACATTCTACATTCAGGTCGCAGGATCGATGCCCGCATTGGGACAAAAATCTCAATAAGCTACAGGTACTTGTGTTGTTTGAGTTTGCGCATGTGATTCGTATATTAAATATTGATGACGAACCGCATCTGGTTGTCGTATGTATATGAGAATTTATCAAGATGGTAATCACGGAATATATTTGAAAAATCGGAAATTGATGTTGAAAAACGGTTTATCAACGTTGATCGAGACGAAGACGGAATCCTGGTCATATTTTTCTTAGATTCGGAAAAAGTTATCAAAACTACATGCTTACCTTCAATAAATTCCTGACGAAAAATATGTAAGTAAAAAAAGTAATAAAATAAAAAAGAAGAAAAATATGTAAGTTTCAAATCTGCGTCGCGTCCATCTAGCTTTATTAAGTAAGAGCTTTAGTAGCATCTAAAATATATGGCGATATGGAAAATAATAATGATTATGTTTACGTTTATATCTAACGCTAAACCTAATTATTGGTTAAGCGTTCAACACTAGGGGGCGAGATAACAAATTTGTTACTACAGTTAGTATAGTATAGTATAAGGTTTCTATCGTATTTTATGTAAGTATATCGCGTACTCTTATCAGTAAATATCCTATATGATAAACAGGAAAATAACAGGTTATTTGTGTTAATCATTCAGGCTTGTGGATGTCGAAATAAATCTACTTTTTACGGATTTTGACGTAGTATTTTTCTTAGTCTAATATTCGCGTAAATGGAAGAAATCGACTCGTAGATCTATTTCGAACCCTCTGATTCTTGGCTCTGGGTGATTAATGATGGTCGCTTGGCAGAACAGCGATGTTCGACTGGTTTAAGAATTGATTTATTTATAACAAGCAATATAAATACTTATCATATTTATTTTAATAAGGGCTTAAATTGAGTAGCGCGATTGGAGAAATTCCTCCGCCTTATAGAAGAACGTAGTGAAACAGCATTAGTTGTTTCTGTGAATGAGTATGTTTGCCAGAGCTCGTTAGGGGAGTAACTGTTCTTGAGTCCCTGTAATAACTACCCTATTATAAGAAACCTAAAAGTTGTGTTACAGTTCCGACAACGCACGAGCGGCAGTTCTGGTGCTGCAAAAGTCCATAGACTACTGTAACTACTTGCATATGCACTGCATCAGGCGGACTGTGAGCTTTTTTGCCACCTTAGTGGTACAAATAAATAAAACAACTAACAAGTAAGAAGATACATATGTTTTATTGATATCTTCCTATCATAATTTCGTATCGTTCATATCGTTCCACCAAGTTAATCAAGGAAACGATACAAACAACACACACACACATCGATATCATATGGCGTTGTTTAGCAACAAACTAATTAAATAACACTTGATTTACATCGAAAATCTTCCTCTGTCAATTAATTCCTTTATATAGACAAACAGCTTTAGTTTGCATCCAAGTTGTGAAGTTAAAATATGGTTGTAACACACTTCCGGAATTATATACGTGCCGATACAAGTTTACAGCGATGTTAATTTAAAAAAAAAAACATTGATTATTTTTTTATCTAAGATCTATAGGAAACGATGGGCTTTAAGATTTCGAAGTTAGATAATTTTTTTCATAATTGGTATAGGGAGAGAACTGACAGTACCTATATGTATAGGTACTAAATTAAGCTCTTATTGCTCTGATGCCCTTATCATGTAAGTTTAGACCGCGTCTCCTAATTTCCTTTAGGTTCCTCTCCCGATTTACACAGCAGATTTACAATTTTTAGCTAGAACAGCAATCAAAATATTCCTTCAATATATGTTTTATGGTTACCAAAAATCTATTCCTCTTACAGCCCTCAAAAATATTCTTTAGTCTAGAATTTACCTAGTGGATTAAGTTTTTTATATTATACACAAGAGTATACATAGAGATTATATACATATAAGAGTGGTATACTTACGGTGGTATGCAATCAAATATGGATCTATGGTCCTCCATAACAAACCAAATTGTTTTCAGCCATAGATCGTGTTGTGTCTTACAGCAAGTTTGTAAATTAATACAAACGAGAAACAAATAGTTTACTAATAAGAATAGGATTCTGTAGAATTCATTCAGTAAGATTCATAATCTGTGGTTAACTACAATCTAATATTCATAAGTTAATAAATATATCAAGAACGAACAAATGTTATTCGATAACATATGTTTTACCAGAGCCTAAGGAGATTGCGCAGTGCGGTAAAAACATCCCATAGGCCCAAAACTGTAATATATACGATATATTATATGAAGCTTCGTTTTCTTGATTGACAGTATTCATTTTGGAGACTTGTATTTTTTGGGTAAAGGTCAGATAGGACAAAAGAGGCTAAGCGGTACTTAATGGTTGGTAGAATTTGCTATATTACTGACTTCTGAAGAACCTACTGCTTATTGCTACTATTTATTATGGATAGGTACTTACTTACTTAAAAAAAAATAAAAAAAATAGTCAAGGTTAGAGGCAAAATACTTCTAAAACAAATACGATGTCAAGAGCCCTAGATATTATCTGTACATTCGATTAACAGAACAATTATTATCTTCATAAAGATAACGGTCCCTATCGCAAACGTTTTCACAACATACAAAACAGTTTATGTTATTAATACGTGATTTTTATACGTTTCGAATGAAGGTCGCGCCACTTCCGCATCTCAAACACCATCTTCCGTATTTATTTGATGGATTCTGTTGTTCAAAAGTTGTGTAAAGGTGTAATTGTGTATGTGTATACATATTACATCCATAATATGCATCTCTATGCATTGAAATAAAACTATTTAAGGATTGGATTGCGGTTTATTGATATTATTTAATCTCATATACCATCAAGACAACACCTCAATTTGCCCGTAAACATAATGCTGTAAAGGATCTGTATACTACGGGATTATATATCAGCCTATTGCCGTCCTCTGCTGAACTTGACCTCCCCCAAAGAGCGCTAACCATCCCGGTCTTGGGCTGATCGCATCCATCTGCTGTAAACAACCTTCTTCAAATCGTCGGTCCATCATGGCGCAGGTCGTCTCGCTAATACTTTGGGATTCAATAATATAAATTAATATTCCGCGATAAAATCCGTATAAAGTGCTTTTATTTCGATGTCTTGTATTCGTGTTTACACAAACAAAATTATATTTATCTTAACATGCCCCGTGGCGCTAAATGTTGGACTAACAAGTTTAGTAACGGTAAAATTATAAAATATGACCAGACATTTTAAACCGTGCTTAGCTTAAGAATTGGTGATTGTCATTAAACTTACAACATTTAGTTGTTAGTGGTTTATAGGCAACAGCCTATAAACTACTAACTGTTACTACTGATTTTACAAGACAATTACCGTGTATACGTGTGGGGAGTTTTCTATTTTAAATCGCGGTTTAACATTCTATATACCTATAAGAAATATATAAATAAATTAAGGTCGCGGAAGTCCGTTTCTCATAATAGCAATACCGGCCTATTTTTTGGAGTTAACCTAAATTAGGTCAGCCTAATTTGAATAGTCAAAAAGCTGGCTACAAAAGAAGAGTGTTTCATACGGTCTAATTCACGCAACGACGAAACTTTGTCGTAGAATTATTATTGTAATTACCTCTTTTCTATGAGCTGTGCCGGCCCCAGTTCAATATGTGTGAGAGTGATCTATATATGTGTTTATTTCTTTACGAACTAACAGGCGTGTGGTGTCAAAGGTCTCGAGTTTCATCCCCAAAAGACACACTGCCGGCTTTTGGAAGTTAAGTGCGTGATAAATACACGTGCTCAAACGCTGAAGGAAAATATCGCAAGGAAACCAGAGAGACTTCGCCTGAGAGGTTTTTCGATGGCGTGTGAAGTCTGTCAACCCACACTAAGCTAGCGTGGTGAACTATAGCCTAATCCCTCTCAAAATGACAGGAGACCCGGGCCCATCAGTGGAGCAGCAAAATGGGTTGCTGATGAGGCAAACAAGAATGAAATATCATGGCCTAACCATTGGCCTTAATATGGTTAAGAAACCAAATAACCACTGAATAACTGGCATCTTAATTATATATTCTTTAGCTACTGATTACTATATTGAGCGATAATTACATATAAACAAGCAGTTGCGGAAACAACAACAAACATTATGGTGATTTCATAAGAAAATGTTATTGTGTAATGCTTCTAATGTATGTAAAAAAATCATTTGGTTGTATTAAAGTAGGCTACTCATATACTAGGGACTATTACTTTGTTTAAGTGAAGAAATATAAGCATGACCTATCTGATGGACAGAGATAACCTATAGATACTCTATTACTTAACAATTTGCAATTTCTTGTGGTTTGTATATAGATTTTATGCAATTTGATTGATGAATGGAAATCTTCACGTAACTATGCGTATAACCGATAAAGCCTAACTCCATCGTTTTTTTGTGTTGTCATCGTGGCTCGAGACTCAAACAGACAGTATTTACTAGAGGAACGGTCTTTGCCAATGGAAAAAAGATACAGGTAGGTTACTGGTAACTAACTAGAAGGTTACTATTAACTACTAAGAATCTTAGTGATAAAGGACAAGTTCATATGAAATCTTCCGCTTCACAAAAATCATACAGCAAGCAACATAATAAAATCACGGAAATAGAAATCAAGGATTTTACCTAGGCTAAATCAAATCAAGAGCAATTTGTGTGAATACTGAAATAATTGTGGTTTCCCGTTTATTTTTTGACGTTTAAGTTATTATACCTACAAACAAAATAATGGGTTCTGCATTTTATTCTAATCTAATACTGGTCATCTATTAATTAATATCGGCCCAATTGTCTCAAATGTAGGTACTCATGTCTAATATCTAAAAGTGGACTCATCAATTTACTCTAATATAGTAGGTAATATTGTTCCTTTAACTGGCAATAAACTATTGTAGCCAGCTGTAAACAATAACATCCTCATTCAAGTATGTGGACCTATACCTTATCATTATCTGGTAATCCTTACAAAACAACAAAGACGATGATAGTTCGTTCATAAAGAAAAAAAATATCAGAAAAAGGTTTGAAATGATAAAATACTAAAAAACCGGAGAAAGGAGAAAGAAAATGCGTCATCGGCAGAATATTTTTGTTCCCGGGTAATAGATGACCGACTAGATGCACGGTAACTGAAATGATTGCTAACAAGCGGGATTTTAACGTCAGAAAAAAATATTTTGCATTCAACAAGTAATTTACCTAACTCAAAAAAAAGTACTAAAAAATCATGAGATTACAGTAGGAAACTGGAAAATTAACGTACTATAAAAACATATTGAAAAAGTTGATTGCTAATATTATTACAAGTAAAATAAATAATTTCTCAATCCATTATGTTTCAATCCATGTTAACGCGACCACTTCACGGCCACCCTGCAGCGAATCAAGAAAGAGATATGTATATTTTATATCGCACTCTAATATTTGTCATCTCGCTCTACATAATAGATAAGCGATAACCGTGTCTCTCTTTGTTTACGTCTATGAAGCGCTGACTTTACAGTAAACGCTTGAAATAAAGATAATGGTTGGCAATAAAAATCTAATTTACTATTCTTACCAACAATAAATATTTATTAGATAATTATATCAATTATTTCTGCATCGCAATGAAAATCTAGAATGTCATAGGGAAACATTTAAAAAATATCGATTAATCGAGTTGTCTGCACGTTTTGCATGCACTATGTGGCCTCGTAAATCGTAACTGGTGGGGGGAGTGAGGCGAGCGCACCGCTCGCACACCGTTGCTGTCGCACGGTTTCTATTTTGCGTTTCTCGAAATCTCGAATTCAGTTACTTTAGCGCGTTGAGTGAGTTCGTATCTCATTCGCGCGTGCATTTTATAATTTATTTATATAGTGTACATACAGTTTTGTAAAGAGAGACGGTTTATACATAGTGCTAGTGAATTATAACAAATTATCGAACTGTTGTAGTGTGCAAATGAACTGTGCTGACAGTGTAGTGAAATTTTTATACGAGTAATAGTACCTGGATTGTTTTGGATTTAGAACCCCGTGTAACTGGACGACGAAGAGGCTGTGATTTTGATACAATGAGATGAAATAATTAGTTAAAAAGGGAATACACAAACCTACATTTTTGACGTTTCAGTACTGTGAAACTAGTTACAAGTGAAATTCCTATCGACCAATCAGATTGACATATTGGTGTGTGGAGTAAGCATATTGTTGAGTGCTTTCGGATTTGGTCGGGTTATAGTATATTGCAGCGCCATCTGCGACAGAGCTCCCCGTGAAGTTGCCGCGGGTGGAACTACTCGCGAAATGCTTTACGTGTCGTTTGTACTTTCGCTGAAAGTTGAAGGAATAGTTGCAATATAATTTATAATCGTTTTCATAACCGTTCGCGGTCGAATAAGCCCACGGGATTGGATCGTTTGCGCGTCGCCACGCGTCCGTACGTGGAAAAAATTTACGCGACTCTGAAGTGGTGGAGTCTACATGGTTTTGGTCAACGGCTGAGCCATGGCCACCGCCACCGCAGAGATGAGCTTGCCTGACAAGAAGCCTGAACACGAGTCGGGTTACTACGAAGGCAGCGACCAGGAGGGCAGCATGGAGTGCGGGTGCCCGTCGCCGGTCAGTTCGCGGAACTCTTCACACTCCACCAAGCTGAAGCGTCGCCACAGCGCGCACAAACACAAGAAGGTGCCCACCAAGAAGGCGAGGACCGAGCCCCCGGTGAATGGCTGCAGTGTGAGTACCAACGGACATGTGGACAAGAGTGTGGAGATTGTGGAGTGCTCAAGTAGTGTGTCGTCAGTGAAGGACTATAAGAAGCCGGAGGAGCTCCCGCCGGTGCCGGGCCCAAGCTCCAAGAGGAGTAGCTCCGTAGAGCTCATTGGTGGCACTGTGCCTGCACCTGCTCGGGATTCAGTTGACTGGAACTTGGTTGACGCTAGTAAAATTAGGAAAAGATGCAAAGGTAAGTTCTTTTTAATATATTCATCATCAGTCGCTTAGTGGATGGTACTTCAGAAGTTAATTTATCTTACTGATGACTGATATTCCTTATGGTTATATTGCTTGACATTAAAATAGGTCAGAATCAGTTATGTTTTTTAAACCTATTTCAGGATCCAGTTTGGATTAAATATAAGCAATATTTATATCTGTTAATCCATTAAATTACAAAATATAGATGATAAGGGCAACCTGTTTCCGTCTCCACTAACTTCAGGACCATAAGGCATCACAGGTTCTTTTACTAAAGACATGCAGTTTCTAAATATTATGGGAATCTTTAAGGTTTTCAACTGCCACCATTTCACCAAAATTATGACTCATCTATTATCTTTCTTTCACATACAAAGCAATAATTAGCTAATATTTGTTCTTTTGACTAAAGAATAAGATATTATCATCCCAGTATTCCCTCGAAGGTTAAGCAGAGGTGTATAAGCGTATACTCAGTTTGCCAAATGATTAATAAAGCCAATAAAACTGTTTGACCAAGACTTCTTGCTTAGTGCATTTGTGTCAGTTTTATTGATTCCTTATTTCATTGAATGACATTTGGTCAGTGTAATAATAGAGGCCAAATTTTTACCCCTTCATTTAAAATAAAAGATAAGAGAGATAAGGTATTACTTATTCAACTATTTACTGTCCTGTTTCTGGAGAAGGGACTATACCTTCTCACTTGAGAGGCTATAGTCTACCTTCACAGTATAGTGCAGGTTGGTAGACTTGAAACACCATTGAGATAATTTCTCAAGCATGCATGATTTTTTCCTTAGCTATTTGAACATGTGATTATTATTGACAAGTTACAGGCATGCTTTGAGATTAAACCTAAGGCCATTGACTTCAAAGTCCAATCACACATCTAGACGCTCACAGCTAGACCATTTGGCTACATTGCTAGTCTAAATGTCATTCCCAACCATATCAATGATCAGCAGTAGCAGCAGTCTGTGTAACGTCAACATTACTTATTTATTAAGAGAATTAAAATGTTATATTCTATAATAACATTTTAATTCTCTTGTATTTGGCTAAATGTTGAATCTAATTTAAATGGTGTTGTAACTATGAATACTATGTTACTCATATAATAAATGAGAAAGTTTCTTTGGATATGAAGATGTTCCTAAAAGTAAGATTGATAACACATAGTCTATGATTTATCAATATACCACACAGGTGGTACCTTGGCCAGAAGCTAGTATTCATATTATACCACTATTTCTGTAATAAAACTATTTATAATATGGTCAGGATGTGTAATCATTTACAATTTTATCTCAATCAACAATATCTTTGTCATAATCAGGATGAATGTTAAAGGACCACATATAAGATAAACAAACAGACTTATGTATTTATATATATTAGATAACATGTGTATGAGATAAATCTTAACTGCATTTTCAACACACTAAGCAAATGTTATTGATGAATAATATTGATTTGATTGAATCTTGCCTCAAGTTTATAGGGAAAATTCTTTCAGATTATTTAATAGGTATTCTACTACCATATCTTTACACATATGTAATGTACTTACTATAATACAAAATTATTATATATATATTTACCCAAATATCTTTGATTGTCAGAGATTTGAATGTCAAACATAGTACCTTACTATACAAGACATATTCATCACAAAATATATATTACATGGGGTTTATACTGAATTACTGGTAATGAAATTTATGCTTAATGATCATAAATATAGTCAGTAAGTGCCTAATATATGATATAATAGGCAATTTTTCATTGAAATAGCAATAAAATAGAGTAATTTACCTAAATACAACAGTCATACAAAGAACTTTAATTATGTAAGTAATATTAACTACTTGTAAAATTATATTGAATATTATAGCCAGTTAAAGTTTTGATTCGAGTTATGACTAACTTATCATTAATTTTTAATACTTAATAATTAATATTAGCACACAAACATTGGTTTATTTTTGGTAATTTAACTCATTCTATAATATATAAATAAACAATGTTTTGCTCAGGCTTCATAGCTTAACAGCATAAATATAATTTATAATAAATTTACTTTTAATCTTTTACAAGCTACATTATGTAAAATGAATAATAATTATATACTCTGTAATAAACCTATTCTGTAGTGGTTTTATTTATGATACCTCTCAGTCTGTGTCAGTCAATAGTACAAACATGACAACAATTAAAACATTTAATAATCTGTAGTATAATGATCTTATCTAATATATAAAATTCTCGTGTCACAGTTTTCGTTGCCATACTCCTCCGAAACGGCTTGACCGATTTTGATGAAATTTTTTGTGCTTATCCGGTATCTATGAGAATCGGCCTACATCTATTTTTCATACCCCTTAGTGATAAGGGTTGTCAACCAATCCCTATAATGTGGCAAAACAAAGTTTGCTGGGTCAGTTAGGTTTTCTATATAATCTATAGGCTTGATACTCAACAAAAGGATGAAGTTTCTGAATAATAGATTTGATGATGTATATTTGAAACTGCATTTAATAAATGTTTTATATAGAAAGACAAAGTTCATAAATTAAAACATTAAATCATTCCTTTATAAAAATATAATCAGATGGTAATAATAATATATTGAAAAGAATAAACATACTAAGGTCACATTCAAATAAGATATTACTGTAAGAAAATACATGTAGATCTTATATTTTTCAAAATAAATTATTTGGCTTCATATCTCATGATCTTTCTATGTTGGGAACTTGATTGTCTTTTAAACTTACTATTGAATACTACAGTATAAGCCAGTAACATAATTGTGGAATGGTATAACAAAAGAGGTTCTAATGGTGATGATCACATTTTATAAACAGCTGTGATATCTTAGTGATGTGACCAGTGGACTGTGAAAGTCCAAAGGTCTCAAGTTCAAGACACTAACTTTTCAGGAGTTATGTATGTATTTATTAAATGCTACAACAGTGAAAGAAAACATTCTGAGGTACCTATATGCTTGAGAGGTGACAATGCCCAGCAGTAAGACAATAGTTGGGTTAGTGATGATTTATTTATTTATTTATTAAAGGTACATTAACAATATACATATACATACTTTTACGAATCATACATCTGGATAGAGTTTCTTATGTATATCAATTACAAATGTACACAACATTTGCTGCAGATGATACTGTAACATGTTTTTCTTTTATTTCTCTTCTATAAAGAAGAATAGAGAAAAAAAGAAAACCATCTCAAGTTATTTTAATTAAACTAAACAATAAAAAAAAAACTTGAAACTTAAGATTTAAACAATATTTTTATAATTAAGTAATAATATGAAATTAAAATATGTATGTTAGTAATATTAAATTAAATTAAACAATAACAATGAACAACAATGATGAATGATGAATAACAATGATGATGATGATGACATTTACCAAACACCTTTTATGTGCACCATTCTTAAATAAAATCTAGACTAGATTTTAATCTGGATTTAAAAGTGAAAGTACCTACCTACCTTTAAACTCAGTGAAAGTTGATCCAATTCTCTTGTTAAGACTAAGTTAAATTTGAATTACTGGTTAATTAAGTATGTTTTGGTAATGAGCTACATTTACGATTATTTCAGTTAATTGTTTGTATTTTTTATTTATCTCAGAATGGAGTATTTTTCGAATGGATACTAGTTTTCCTGGTGATATTATTATTATGAAAAATTATGAGGCAAACTATATTTAGATACATTTTATTTTAAAAATAATACGTATTTGCCATATTTTTTTTTAACATTCATATCATCACGCCTGGCGTCCCCCAAAGGTTAGGCAGAGGTGTACAAATATACACCCACGTTTCGCCGCTATGTTTTTAGGTACCATATAATAGAGAGCGAGCTTAATGCCATTGACCAACGAATCCAAACTCCGAGCTGCTACTGAGAATTACATAGAAAAACCCAATAACACTGCTCTACCTGGGTATCGAACCGAGGACCTCTTGCTCGGCAGTCGCACCGTGCTACCACTAGACCAATGAGGCAGTTATTTTTTTAACATGTTAACAAGTAAATATTTTATTAATAATGGCAACACCAAAATAAGTCCTAAAGTTCCATTTAGGACTTATTTTGGTGTCTCTGACACTAACAAGAATATAATATGTAAATGGTGAAAGATAAAGTAGATTATAGGATACTTCATTTATACATTCAGGATGTGTGGGATCGTGTTTGATATTCTACAATTTTATAACAATAAGTTTATTTGTTAATTTATACTTCATACAACTGATGGCAACCAAAAATAATTCACTGATATTAACTAAAATCATTCTCAGTTGACGTAACTAACGTACCTACCTAGTAGGCCAGACTTGACTTGGAGTGGGCACTACATTCCCCAAATCATACACTCGATAAGCTTCATACCAAATATTGTAGTTATCGATTAATTCATTATTATAAGTTGTGATTGTAGTTTCTTGATAGCTACACATAGTTTCGCATTTAACATACAAATCACATACTCGTATATAATTATTATGCAACTATTGTTGCTATATACTTCTAGGATATACATGCGCAGTAATTAATAATAATCAACAAAACAAATTTAGCAGATGTCCGCGCCATGGAATTATTTTGTCATGGTCCTATTTATGCATGACAAGATGTATGAATGTGGACGAGGCAAAAGTGGTATCACAGTATAAATATGAATTCGTTTTCGTAGCGTGTGGCATTCTGTAGTTTCTGCCTACATCTAAAAAAGGCTTGAGTGTATGTATCTATGCTTCTATTTCGTGCCGAGACAGTGGTCAGGAACGGGTTTTTGACGCGAAACGCATGATAACCCTCAGGAATAAATTTTTCTTTATCATATTTATAATAATACCTAAGCTCATTACCATTTCTGTTTCTTACTGTGCCTACCCACCTCCTCTCACGCGCAACGGACACATTAAGCCTATCATGGGTTCAGTTTACACAGCATTAGGAACTGGAGTTTTAAATAATAATTATGCTCATTAGTTATAGCTATTTAATTTGTCTGTTAATAAGTGCGATTGTTTAGATTCTAAATAATTAAGGGCTGTGTTCACCAAATTTTACATCTAGCCAATGTGCGTTCAGCTTAACGATAAGCGAGTGATATTTTTGTTTATAGGTATTAAAGGATATCCTTTGTATAGCATTACATATAACGAGATAAACAACTATGTAAGGAATACCCAATTAAATAAACACATTGTTTTATCTCTGCCAGAATTTCAAGGAAACAATAAATAATAAAAAGTTTAAAAAATATCTCTCCTTTACGTAATATATATAGACTACAAACCGACCGACAAAATACCAAGAAAACAGGAAATTAAAATTACCGCAGGCCTAACCGCAGTACACGTTCTACTTTCAATCAACATTTTCGGGTACATTGTTAAATAAACGTAAATGTATGTTGATTGAGTAATTAAGGGTTTTAATATACGTACGGATCACCTTCAAATGCCAGTGAGAAATGTCAGCGGTTAGGTAACCGACGACCTTTGAGAAATATGAATTTTAGTGTAAATATTAGGTCGTTGTACCAATGACTTTGTGAATGTAATTTGTCTAGAGGATGTTTGTATAGCTGGGTTCAGTATCTACCTAAAACAGGTGGCCTGTTTCAATTCAAACGATCGTTAACGTTATTTTGTCGAACTAAAGTGATTGGAAAAGCGTATTTTTAATATTCTTACTTATTTCGTATTTATACGTATACATAGTTTTATAATGGATTCTCTAGCAGATTGAATACTCAAATGCTTTAAAGCTGCGTGTATGTTTTCAAAGTCAGATAAATGACTAAGTTGACCTAGGTAAATCAAAAATATTGTCCCTATTAGGTCGCACGTGCTTTAGTGACCCCTAAAGTTTATTTACATACTAAAAATATTGTAAGATTACTTTGATAAATGCTGATACTGACAAACAAACGGTGTTGCAAAAAACTTCAACATGTCTATTTTCCGTAATAGCACTATTTTGCATTACCAATGTCACAGATTAAATAATTACCAGCTGGAAGTCAATGAACCTTTGACTTTGTTGAGCAAAAACATTGTATCTCGATAGCTTGTTTATCGCCAATTCTTATGTAAATTGTTATCATGGCGTGTTTGGAACATAGATGATAAGAAAGGCTGTTATTTAGATTATATTTTTATATTAATGGAAGAAACTCCTAGTTTTAATTTTGTTGAAATAAAAACAACTTAATAATAAAAATACGTTTAGTATATTTAAATAAAAACAAAGTTAACGACTTCATTTACAGATACTCTAGAAGTTTAAAAAACAAGTATTTGTATATTATTTTATAATATAAACGATATGTTGCATTAGCAAATCATAATCAGAAATCTCGCCATTTTGTAGTTATAAAAAAAACAATCGAGAAGATGAAGAGGTTCTCGATTTGTGTCCTTTCTTATATTGTCAGCCTGACAGTCTTTTTCCAACTAGCATATGTTCAGATCTGCTTCCAATCTAAATATCTGTATTATTCGCTAAATAACTTCGTATACTGACTTCTGTAACCCATTTTCAGGGACTTAACAGTGCCTTCAGACTCTCAAACTCCTTGGGTCTTATTAATACCACGCTGCCATACTTATTCCTCACACAACTGAGAACTTACAAGTCTCCTTGACAAGGAGACTGTCCTGTATGTAAATAATTGTCACCCATTAATATACCTACTGCTCGAAGCAGGTGCAATTTGACCTTGCCGATCGGTTGAATAGCTTGGTACTAAGCTGCAAAGTGCAGAACTATCATGTGCGAATGGGGAATTAGATCTTAACTTGGGTTACTGTGACCGCGGCGATCCAGAGTAAACTATGTCACACCTGTTGGTGTGTCCCTTGTGCCCCAAACCCTGAACGAGGGATCTTTATCTGGCCACGTCGTAATGTCATTGAGGACGCCTCTTATTATTCAAATATTGTTTAACCAATGAAGAACGGTTTTTTCTCAGTTCAGTTATATTAATTCTCATTTGCCCAGTCTTTGACCACATGTGAAACGCAGTGTGAACTCTGTGTGTAACCAGAGTGCTATTTAACTAAATACACCAACAAACATACCATCACGCCACGACTGTCGCCCCCGAAAGGTTAGGCAGAGGTGTACTAATGTACACCCAGATTTCGCCGGTATGATTTCGGTCTCACGGGTGGCGAAACTGTTGCCTCTAACCGGGCACGATTCCAATCTAGTTTCTAATGAGAATTGCATAGAAAAATCCAATAATTCTTAGTTCGGCCCGGGAATCGCACTAACGACTACTAAGGCAGTTACCAACACACTACCTGGCATGTTCATAGCATACGGAGCTTATCTCAAACAAAACAAGAATGTAGTTATAGGATGCCCATAAATACCATGATGGATTCAAAGCATATCCGAGGTAAAAGTGAAAACCGACGCGAAGGCATGTCGTTTTAATGTATGTAACGGAACACATTTCTCTAACAGTTATTTCACTAAACATTTAGACGGTATTTTGTTTGTTTTTATGGCTTTTTTGGCAGTACCCCGTGGTACTCCGTTTTTGGACGTTTTAATCTGTTGCTAGTCAACCAAAACCGCCTGTAACGCATATTTTCAGCAATATAGGTTTTAAGTTTTGAATATAAGTGTTTGTGTTCGTCTGGGTGTTTCCTATGTATTATAAGTATGTATTTACAAAAAAAAGTATATAAGTATTATATCCATTGTCTAGTACCCATAGTACAAGCTCTGCTTAATTTGGGACTAGATGGTGCTGTGTAAAATGTCCCTGAATATTTATTTATTTATTTTATTTATTCATTATAATTTCTTGAAAACAATAGAAAAATTTACCGACTTATCACTTCATTGTCTAAATTTATTACAGACTAAGATGTTGTTATGTTTGTTAATATCTATTAATTATTAAATGTTAAAAAGGACGTTATCAGTGTTTCATATTTATTTACAACGTGATGTAGACTGAAAATTTTAAAAAAAACTGCCATTACCTAGTTAGAGTAGCGTTTGACAATCTCACCTGATGGTAAGTGATAATATGGTCTAAGGTGTAGCACGTTTACCTAAAATATGACCTAGTCATCGTGAATTGAAAACCTTTAAATTATACTCAGGGGGAAATACAGACTCAGGCAGATAAATAAATAAATATTTCCGGACATTATTACACAGCGCCATCTAGTTCCGTGGTAAGCAACGAGGCTTCTGTTACGGATACTAGATGGTTGGTATACTACATATATACTTTTTTTTTGTTATTACATACATATTTATACATAGATACATCCATAACTCGGATACAAATGTTGATACTCATCACACAAACATTTGTCCATACCGGGATTCGAACCCGGGACCCATAGCACAGCAGGCAGCGTTAACTACCGCTGAGCTAAACGGGTCGTCAGATGACTCCATTGCTTAATGCAACTAGAATCTTAACGCTTAAAAAGTGCTTGAAAGTTTGTAAAGACCTTTTTATTTTGATAATTCTACAATAACTCGCGCCAATAACGTCATAGGTGTTAAATAGAAGTCTATGTGATTATTAATTGTGCTAATTTTGTTACAGTTAATCTCAACGGCGCCTCCAAAGTGGACATATCACATTTTGACTTGCTCAAAGTACTTGGCACAGGTGGTAAGTACAATAACATTTAGTTTTTATTACTATGTATGATACGCAAAAATAATATAACATAAAACATAATATTCGTTATTACTACACGGCGCCATATATCTAGTTCCGATGTTCTTGATGGTTGATACACTACACTAAATATCAACTTCTTTTTTTTTCTAGACAAAATAGGCAAGTTTCATCTTTTGAGGGACCTAAAACTTACAATCGAACTGTAGTTACTCCTGCCTAACCATTCGAGGGTGTTGGCGTGATTTTATATTTAAATTATTAGTTGAAAATTATCTTATCACATTGCACGTTTCTTTTATCGATACTACTCCTATCAAGCCTCAAATAGCTTCCGATTAATCCTCCAGATGATTAGTATAAATTGTTTTCTTTTGAAACATAATACTTACTACCTTTAACTGTTTATCATACAATTAAAGACAATCCCAGATAAAGCTGGAATGAAGACTTTCAAACAGACAAAAAGAAATTGAAAACGATAAGTCGATGACACATTATTATACTCAGTCGGTCCCAAACTTACAAACAACACCCCTTTCTTTGCAAACGGGGGGCTAAAAGCACACCCAACATATTATAGTATTTCCAACGGAACAATAGCAGATGCAATATTAAAACAATTAAGCAATCATCACCCCGTGAACGACTCAGGTCGTTCAACCCACGTGCCGTGCACTCATGCCGCATGGTGCCGTGATGTTACCAGGAGCGCAGGAATGTAGATGTAGCGGTAATCGAACGAATTCTAGAAGATTTGCCACAGTCATGTGTAAAAATGTATTTTCATTTTGCAAAAAATATGATACCTATTTGTTGAGAATATGGACTGGTTGCGTTCAGAAACAGTGCCATGTTTATGCTCATTTATTCTGTTAGATTTTGATTGACTAAATCATAGTAAGCTGCTTTATATAGTATACCACAGATAATATATAAAAGATTTAGCTGTGGCTATTAGAAGGCTAATCCTGCCGATACCTGATAAATTATGCCCATGCCCAACTGTGGGACAGTAATGGTGAAGTAATTTGAACTTTATTACAAGTTAATCATTCAATCCAGGACATAAATTAACAGTTCCGTGTCCTTTTCAATTCTCACAGCGTTTCCTGCACAGAAACCTGTTTTTAATTGTTTCCTGTTTATATCAGTTCACTTTTTTTCTGTAAAACTAAAGGGCAATGACTTCGGGGAATGATAAATTACATAAAAGCCGCCAGTGTTGCGATTACAGAAAATGGTATCGGAAATCTTTTAGTACTTTTAAGTATGTATATTAATAAAAAAAATCGTGTGAAAAATAAATTGCAGATACGAGTTGTAGACCATATTACCACGGATTGTAGGGTCATAGGTCAAGTTCGAATTCAAGGCACCTCTGACTATGTCGAAGGTCGCTCGTTAAACATGCGAAGGCAAACATCGTGAGGAGACCCTTAATGTTCGATAGATTTTCTCGACGGTTCTCGAAGCCTGCCAATCTGCAATGGTAGACCTTCTCCTCTGAGAGAAGACCAGTAGTACGACACTTTCAACATTTTAGCTTATTTGGAAATCATGTTAGGAATATCTTAATAGTTATTTTAATTAAAATATGTCTATTTATATTATTCTTCTGTGTCATAATTACTCTGTCAGTGCGTTTCCAGTCTAAGATCAACTGTTAGAAAATGTAGTATGGCTTAAGTCCGACCGTACCTTGAGTATTAAATAAATTAAAACAATCCCAAATAAAGTAACATACATAAAAATGTTTGACAATATTCTGTCTGCAACGTTCAATGAGGGATGGCCTAAGTATAGTTCTGGATAAAGCAAAATTCGTTGGCAGGGTGTAGATACCGTGTTGTTGTATAGCTTCTGCTTATCCCCGTGGGAATAAGGTCGTGTGTGTATCTATGTAAAACAATAGCAGGTACCACTTCGATTATTGATACAAGATTATGAAGTACCCAGACAAGTATTACAATTTATATTACCCTTTGTGTCATTTGTAAGTAGTAACATTAATTGAATATAGAGAAATTTCTCGAGAATTAATCACGTTTGTTAAAACGCTACCTGCTCATAATGTTAATGAACTTGCCAAGTTAATTGCGTTTTAATTCTGATTATTATATTGTCGGTCCTTTAATGAAAGCGTATTTGACGAAAACAATACAATACATGTTAATGACTGTTTATTAGTCAACCAGTAATCAATTTAGCAGTTTTATTCAATATTTAAATTGACTGGCCTATTACTTAGCCCTGGTAGCTACTTTTTTATATTCTCTATTAGAACATACGGTAGATATATACCGGAAAAATGGTGTCGTAAGTCTTAACCGACATGAAGATCACGCAAACGAGGTGGCTGGTAATGGCCATAATATTTTGATAATATTACCCCTTTCGCGTATTTTACGACCCGTGCGTGATAAGCCAGCTGCAATGGGACATTTTCCTCCTTATTTTTTAACCTAAGAAAAGTAAACAAACGCTCTAATACCGTTATATAGTAGGCACGCATCTTGTTAAATTGGAAACGTGATTTATATTAATAGAAAAAAATGGTAATGATATTTAGGCAGTATGATGAGAAAACTAATACAAACATTGCTTTAAATTATAGGTAACGAATAATCTCGTTCAGTTCAGAAATTTCAGCCGTTCTAAACCTAGGTCTGGAACATCTCTTCAAATAACCCATAGCATTTTTTTTGTTTGATGCCTCGCTAGTTGAAACTTGTATATTTGGAAATTATAAGTAAGTAAACAAAACATACAGTGATTTAAGAAAATTAACGCCTAAAAATATCAAAACAATTAACACTGTTAAAGACTCCTTTCTATAACCTCAATGAGTTTTTTATAGTTTGCATAGAAATGCAGACCGATAAGCTGCACTGCGAACGATTTTTTTTTTGCATTTCTTTCCCACAACAAAAGTTTGCTCTATGGTTAAATATTTAAAAAAGAACTAGTAACGTGACCACGATTTCCGCGAGTATCGATGCGTTGCCAGCATTGGCAACCGTTACGTAACAAGTAACAACACTTAATACTGTATAATGGTGCGTACTTGTGCATTCCGTTTTACACTGGAACAGACACCCTAGGGTGTTTTCCTGTTATGTCGGTAATTGTAATTTTTTGTTTGTTGAATAACAGTTGCTTCTTCTTTGAGCGTAGTTAAGTGTAGCATTTTAGCGCGATGTATTTTAATTATACTATAGAAATGTATTAATTGTATTAATCATAAAATTTGTTTAATCAAAGACTTACAAGAAAACAATTTCGCATCATCCTGCTTTTTACCCGACTGCGTCAGAAGGAGGGTTATTCTTGTGTTGAGAGAGGCTTCCAGTACCCTAATGTAGCTGAATATCAGTAGACGTTACACGTCGCAACTGCAATACGTCATAATTATGTCAATATCGGTATCCTAACAATACTGTTTGTTAAGTTATTTTGGTTTCTGAATGCTACCAAGTTTCAATTCTCAAGATGTACCTGATCTTATCCTACCTCTATACAAAACCGCCTTTTTTTGTATGACTTCTTCCATTTACAATGTAATAAAATAATATCATTATAACGCTATAACATACGCAATAAGAATTTTATTAGATTTAATTCACAACAATTCCAAACAGAGGTCTGCACTCGTAGCGATGGTCAACGTGACTCGAACCATGTTCCGAATGCACGTGTACTCGTCTGAACCGCTTTTGAGATAGATATTCGTTCGATACTCTAGTTCCGAATATTGAACTGGCTATTGCGTCTCATTGAATTTCTGACCAATTTAAAGGTTTTGTTTAATCCTTTTGAACTTGAAGTATATGATATCCTAGTGTTGTGTGTGTACCAGTGGACTGCAAAGATAAAACGCACCACCGACTTTTTGAAGATAACTTGCATATTTATCACATACTGAAACGTTGAAGGCGAATGTCGTGGATGCCAGAGACATTTTCCAAAGGTGTGTGAAGTCTGTCAACCCGCGCTAGGGAGCGTGACGGAAAATAGCCTGCTCCCTTTCCAATGAGGGGAGACTCGTGCCCAGCTGTGGGATAGGAAATGGGTTGATGATTATATGAACTTGGTCTTGCTAACTGAAATAAATTGGGTCTACCCTTTAGAATTTAGGTTAAAATACGAAACCAATAGCAATTGTACTAAAGCTTCTAGTAAACGGTATAAAAATTTCCACCTGTTGGTTTAAAATGCATTTATTTCTTTTTCTTTGTAAACTGCAATCTTGGCTGACCTTTGTTAATACTTAAAGTGATCAAATGCCAATATTACTCGAATGTACGGACAGTTAGTTAAAACATTTAAAAGTGACCATGACATTGTCTTAAGAAAAATAAGATTATTTCTGTCATACTTATAAATATCCGTTTTATCCTCGATTGCGAAACTCAACTATTGCTGCACAGCACTATAATATTGTTTCACTGTCAGGATCAATATCGTCTCTAAAGGCCATTTGCAAACGTGACTTGTATTTGGCCGTGTTCTAAATACACGTGTTATCGACTGTACTGATTCTGACGAATTGCAATGTCGCATCCAACCCAGTCCATACGTTATTATCTACTTATTTTTTTTTATTAGAACGAGTATTAACGGAGCCGAATACCATGTTATACTACTTAGTTGTTCTAGTAATTGCGCCATAGGTACTAGGAGATTGGCTACTTGCAATAAAAAAACAGGAATTTCAATTCTTAAAAATGGAACTCTATGACACTACTATGGTATGCTACCTTTTTTTTAATATCCGAGACTCGATTGTTTTTTCAATATGGCGTCCTATCGAAAATCGATATTTCAATGAAAATGTTTTGTACGAATGGACGATAGCTTAAGTCAACAAGAGAGTTGCTGGAAACTTTGATAGACATCTGGTGATGAAGCCCGATGTCACAGCTCTATGTATTCATGGTTCGTAGAATTTAGACGTCGGTACAGCTGCAACTGCAGCTATAGAATCCAATATTGATATCGTACGATAACTGATTGAGACTGACAGAAAACCTTGTCAGCGTAGTAGGAGCCTAGTGCGATAGATTGTGCATAAGCAGCTTTGCATTTAATGGATACAGCTTAATTTAACGGATGGCTTCTCGAGTTGTGACATACAATGATAAAAATGGTTTAATCGAGGACCATCAATGGCGGACTATAATATCGTGTCGAAACCTTGGTGTACTGCTTTGAAAATCACAAAGCAGAATTTATCTCTCATTTTGAGAACATGCCGACGAAAGCTAATGCAAGTAGGAGTAACTGCAACAGTATCTGTGCGTAAATTAACTCTGTCTAACCCTCTGGAACTATAGGCGGGATAATTTTAATAATATACATGGAATAACGCGTAGAAATTTCTTAAAAAATAAGGTTACCATTTTTTCAAAACTGTACATCATTTACAGTCATCATTTATCATCATTAAGTTTTCCTCATTCGTTCTTAGAATATTTTCACAAACAGGCCTGTTGGAACCAAATCAGCACAACTCCAAAAAAACGACAGCATATTTCAAAGAATTTAAATGACAACTAATACAATGTTGTTTGTCGAACGCTGATAAGTAACGATTATTGTTACAGCAATCGATGCTATATCGTTATTTGGTTTCACAAAAACCTTACCACATCCCCAGGGGACACGATAACGTTCGGAAATTGGTTGGTGAGTGACAACAGACATCATTGGTTGGTTTCAGAACGATTACATGGTGGTTATCATCCCTAAACAAATATACTATATGGTTGAGAATCGTTTGTTTTATAATAACAATATGTTCTAGTGTTTTTTTTTTGTTATTCAACTGAGTCCTTAGGCGAGTAAACGTAAGTGGTTAGCGTAAGGTTTTTATGAAATACTGAGTAGTGGTTCAGTGTAGGTATGAGGCTTTGGACGGTTAACGGCAATAGTTTCGCGCCCTATTGCCGGCGAACTGTGTGTTTACATAATATGTAAATTGGGTGTCGTACCTTATAGGGGTATAGGGGTGATGTGTTACGTTCATATTGTTTATTTGTAATTTCACAGCACTTCAAACGAAAATCACAATATAATTCATTTACATTTTTTGCTTAAATATATTACTTCAGTCCTTTATGGAAGTTCAGTAGTACTTTCAAGACATAACTTATGTATTATGTACCCAATATTTCATATGCCTCTTAAATGTTCAATCATCTTAATCTTCTCTCTTCATAAATACAATAAACTCAGAAATTCCATGTGCTTAAATAATTTTCTTCACATTTTGAGGCATAACCATTGCCGTTGTTATTTAAAAAATAATGGCCATTTTCATTGTTAATTTTACACTCATATTGTTGCCTAGCAGATAAGGAAAACCTTACGTGAATATATAGTAGTCTTAACATATAGTAATATACTGCATAGTAATAAACGCGTACGTACACTATTTTTAATGTTTCCACGTGTTGGATCCAATGTTGGCGCCAACGGGCCAATATTCTGCCTACGATGTAAATTAAACATGGTTGCGGTTGGCACCAACGTTTGTCTTCCAACTGTACCGGTTAGTGTCAATGTTGGCACGATTTTTGCTATAATGTATGACTGAATGGAAAATATAGGGGACTTTCAGCCGCAAAGGGTTCATCATATCAAATAAAAACAATAACATACTCATTATCATGATTGAGGAATGCGGTCACCGATTAGCAACTCGACTTCGATTTTAATTACAAAACTTCACACTGACGTTGAAGGTTAAAGGGTTATAGGAAGTAAACAACACGGAGGCTGGGCATATTAAACAGAGATGTATCTCCTCTCTTATGTCTGTTTTTTCCTAATAATAGTATTAGCGATAATTATTGTATCGTAGGTATTCCCACAATTTAGAACTGTAAATAACAGTCCTAAATTGTCTAAGTATAAATGCGCACGGTAACCGTTGTTCGATCACAAAAGGAATCGTGATGGTCTCCACGCCATATCTCGAAAAATCCCATCGTCACATAAGTATACGTCATCAATTACATGACCACACATTACAGATTCACAACATCGTAAATAAAATCATTGAAGGAAACGTTCATGCGTAGTTTGACGTGTTTCTTATGTAATACCACCGGACAGATCACAGAATCGGATACTAGGTAGCACATACCTCCGGTTAATAGTTCTGCGCGTACGCAGGTCACACGTCATCATATCTTTACATTATCCACGCCCGCGCCGCGCCGTGACGATCCACGACTGTTTTTCCGTAATAAATGAAGTATGACGTTCGTATCATATAACCGCTTATCATCATTTTAGAGATAAACAAACTATAGCTAAACAGCGAAACAAATTTTAGCAGTCAAATCGTCACTAATAACGGTTTATAATACTGTTAATCTACGCCTACGAGAATTGGAAGATATTTATTTAACAACTTCCCTGTACTCATTTTGACAATGCCCCTCGTCCACAGGATTAGAGATTTTTTAATGGCAAATTTCTTTAGAAATTAAATAACAAATATCTTAAAAATATCTTTTATCATTGTAAACATTAGGTTGATGCTATACGTCCACGTATAAAAATATCACGTCACGTTCATACCGAAAAATGTGCCTCAAATTGTATAGAGAAATAAGTCACCTGTGACTCATAAACTTATTTTAATACGTTCCTATGAATCATATAGAACTCATTGGACAGGGAAGTTGTTAATTAAGGCTTACTAACAGTTGTTATCGATAAAATAAAAATAGGGACGTATTAGTATTTGTGTCTTAAATCTAACTGCAAAAACCAATGATTATAGGAAAACACCGTGTACTATTCATTAAGATGATTTACAGACATTTATTACATAGTGACACCCGCACATTGTTTACTATTAAATACTTAAAGATACCGTGACTCTCAGTGTTTCTTCTTAGAGGTCGTCAGCAGTATTAAAAACATTGACTCGTAAAGTGTCCTTAAAAAGATCTAGTATTTACATCTTTTCATCAGTTTAACGTAGTAACATACGTAATCTAGCTGCATTTATTGTGTGTTAGTTCTGTCGTGATGACGAAATGTCGGCATAACGATAGTGTGTGTTATTTTGAATTCGCACTTAGTCACTTAAGTTTTGATAACAGGATACAAGGTCGTTTCACGTACCTACAATATTAACATCATGCAGCGTTAGAGAAAATTTCGATCAAGTTGCCTACTGCAAATATTGTCTACAATGAGGATTCAGAAGTAAGTTCTCACAGAATATCATAACTTGTCGCAACCCCCGTCACTTATGGCAATATAATGTCGGTATTTGAATCGGTGCGGTGGGTTGGATTCCCGATAGGGGTAAATGTTTGTGTGATGGGCAAAGACATTTGTGACTGAGTCATGGAAGTTTTTATGTATAATATGTATTATATGTACAATCGTTAATTTTTCCAAACAATTAAATATAAATAAATAAAAAAGTATTTACAAAGTAAAGCATAGTATAGATGTAGTGTTTCAAACATCTAGTATCCATAACACAAGCCTCCTTGCTTAGCTCAAAACTAAATTCTGTTGCTCCGGATATATTAATTTATTTACCTAGGATCCATTTGTCAGATCAAATCTAAATTAAATGTTATTGTTAACTTAGTAAGCATATTTTTAATTTGATTGTGGTTATACAGAAAAATATTGCATCATTGTTTATTGGCGATGAAAACAAAAACAGATAAGTTTTATATAAAAATAATCTTAATTAAAACAAACATTGCCAAGAATTAGAACCAAACATTATCTACACAACAACAATATTTGTTCAACAAATTGTACGTATATTATACGTATATTTGCGTTTCTTATTACTACAGAAATAGAGGCGTGAATGACACGTATTGTAACTCTTTTTGTTGCTTTGTTCGCTTCGAAATGCATCATATCTTTTTCGAAGCAAGAGTCAGTCATTACTGGCGTTGTTAATTAGCTTAAATGAAGTAAAAATAACATTGCGACATTTAAAAAACACATTAATAGCAGTATCACATAAAACTTTCACGTGAACACAAAGTCGGACGTGCGTCGTGACATACAGATTTCTGCAGAATTATGAGGACTTGGGTGGACCTATTAAAAAACTTCAAAATGTTGCCAATATTACATGATGGAGAACTGTAATTCCAGGCTCTTAAGTATTCGTTACATAATAAATATATAAATCTTACTAGTTTTATATATTATGTTAGTGGTGATTGGTTAATAATATCAAATAATTTAATGTTTCAACCTGTATAACATTATATCCAAATCATTCTTGTAAAAAACACCAAGTTCTGCCAATACGGTAACAAAATGGTAACACAATTATTTTGGTATAGTATCACTGGTTTCTTTGTTTTATCTGATCTGATATTTCTGATATTAATAGAGTGTCTTTGTATCATAATGTAATTTGTTTTTAGTAGAACGGACGCGGCCCAAGCTGAAACTGGTGTATAATTTCATGGAGATATTATTTGTAAACTGATATCAAGACCTGGACGTGACCTTGAGCGGACTAGACGGCCGAAGATCTGTATCTGGCTCCTCAGAGGTTTCTAGAAGTTGCACATTATGTCAGACATGAGGTGCAGATTTCTAAATCATGTTTGTTTCCACCTTTATACGCCCAGCTGGTCAATATCCCGTAGTCCCATGGTCCCATATAGTAAGAGGCGAGTCTATTTTCCATTAATCGGGCATACATTTCCAATCACATTGTCCCAGTTTAATATGGAACCTAAATTCTGACTAATAAGGCAGACTACTTATATGCAGATTCTGTTTATGCTTAGTATTATACGCGGTAACTGTAATTAGGATTATAGCCTGCAGTTCTACCAAGTCTAGACTGTATCGTTTCATTGCTAAGTTTTAGCCATAGTTATGCCTGAACAGACGTCATTCCGACGTGGCGTGTAGACGTGTTTTTATTAGAATTTTCACTGTTTCTTTTAATTAGTTTGTTTGTAAATTAAAACATTTTCACGTTGTCTTAGTATTAGTTTATATCAACTTTATAAAGACAGTCTTCTCCTTCAGCAACTAACTGTTGAGTGTGATGTAGGATCGATTGCTAGAATGAGGACAGTTAGTATTCAGTCAGTCAGTCAGTCAGTCATAATCTGCAGAATGGTTGGTCCATTTTCTGTGTTTATAGGCAGCTTATGAAACCAAGCCTACAAACGAAATTTAATTTATTAAATTTGGCTTACCAACTAAGCTTGTTTTTTTCAGAAAATAAGTTCAGTAACCAAATAATATATTTAATTATGTTTAATTATTACAATACGATACGATTTATAACGAGAAAGCCTAATGCAGCACAAAACGGGACACGGCAACGGGAATCCCATAAGTAGCTATAAGTTAGTTATATTTTATTTACAAGAAAGAGCGAGCAACACTCATAAATATTATTCAGAACCACTTATACTATTAAATCCTTCATCAACCCAATACGTTACTCGTTATCTTTACTAGGTTTTAAAACTTAACTAAGGGATGCTTGAGTAAGGTTGATTCATGTGACTACCCCTCGATAGAGGGAGAGTTTTTTTGGCAGTCTTGAGGGAAAGAGTTCTTACTGTGACACGGGGCGTAGTTGTTTTGGAATGCGTGAAGGTAGAAGTGGCACATTCAAACAGACTGGTATTATTTGTTTTTAAACTTCGCTATTATACGTTCATTCACTTTTGTATTAGGTTAGCATAACGTGTAAAAAGCATTAAGATATTATCTCCCAGATTGTTGATATGAAAAAGATATTTTAACGTAATGTAGTTATAGTACTATAAAATAACTTTTTTTTATAATCCAATAAAAAAGTCGCTAAAAATCTTAACCTAATTAAATTTCCAATATAAAAAAGCGTATCTGTGAGACAATTTTCTCCGAACAAGTACCAGGGCCTCATGTTTCGCGTAGAGGCCGTCCCAGGACGTCGTCCGTCGCGGCAGGTCGACGACCCCCGAAACTGGCGCGTAGCGGTGCCCGGTCGTTAGCCACCCAACGCCCGTCCTTACATAGTCCACGACCTTTATGTTCACCTGGTACATTCAATGTCGTTTCTGCGCGTTTTCTATCATCATATTCATATTTTGTTTGGCGATTTTAAACTCTATTGTGATGTGTAAGCAGGAAAGTTTACACTAACTCAACATTTCTGTTAGATTTTTGCTTGGATTTTTTTGTAGCTTTTATTCTAATTTTAGTATTGTAATTTCCCTCATTTCAATCAATAACCAATTGACCTTTATGGATAATTTGGATGTAGTTATAACGATCTGATGTCGCCGGAATTGGCGGTTATTTACCCCGTAACCTATTTGAACGCACCATAATTCGTTAAAAGATAAATTTAGTACACATTCAAACATTTTAAGAAATTGCTTGTCTTAAAGTTAATTTGTCACGGAGATAAAGAAAAATACGACGTTACTTATTGCCAATTCATAGTGAAGTAATCATCGTCAATATTAATGACTCGCTCATAATGCTTATCTGTCAATCTGTTAATAAATAGTTGAGTGTTTTCACTACTGTTGCCGGATATTGAACATTACTATTGTACAATAGAGAGAATAATATTAACTGTTGTTTAAAAAATGGGTATGTTATATCTAGTTGAATTTCTAATGTCTTTTCTATGTTAAATGAATACATAATATGTTGGATGGCGAATAAAATAACGTTAAGGCAGTTCCGTTTTGAAGGTCAGTAAATCTACCTGTATGAATCAGTTCCGTACAGGAACCGAACCTGCGTCCATAAACCGATTGCTCAGACATTGCTTCAATAGTCTTGTCATATTTAATATCAATTACATTGTTATTTTTTATACTATTACCTGTCCTGTGTTGCCCGCTTAACATTGTTCGCCCCTAAATTTATTCCATGCCTGCATTCCCTACCTATGGATAAATCAACATGGTTAACCGCTTAACTTTAAAGTTAGCATATGCAAACTTTTTCGCGACTACAATAAAAATATACCTCGCATCGATTGTTTGTTAATATACACTCCAATCAGCGAAGTTCTCATAACATATCCATATCGGTGCACAGATCATTGACACCGGTAAGCCCATATGTGCTGAGATAAGGCCCACCCCAAGCGAAGCTTTCAATATATTTGTTTTGTCTCTGCCCCCTTCACTGTGACTCGTTATCTGGCGTTTGTGTCGTGAATATAAATAGTTTAGGACCTTATGAGGTTAGTGGAGTTAAAATTAGAACTGCTTTCTCTAACCTCATTTGACTTGAGTTTTTTAATAATTTCGTCAGTGGTAGGACCGTTATTCATAGCAGTTGAAGCTAATGTCAGTTCTATAAGTACTAAAGGAATGGATAATATGACTAATAATAGCTGACTCAAAGTGAGAAAAAATTCTATACCGACTATAGTCAAAACTTACAAACTAAAAACATCACTAGTTTACGGACCACTCATAACTTTATATAGCATATTATCCGAAGGAAGTCCTGAGGGGCCTTTGCCCTGCAAATAGGACAATATTACAGGCGGAGAGATATAATATTATCATAGCTGGCAGGTTAGGTACTAAACAATTAACTGTAGATCAATTTCTATGTGATTGTACTCTGAAGCCCGGGTGACACGAGGCTAGTATTTTGAAGCTAGGATAGTAAGCTAGTAAGGGGTCACTAGCTTGGTTTCTAGCTTACCTACTAGCCTGGATTGTAACCAAGCTAGTGCTGTCTACACGAAGCTAGGAAATTTCAAGCTAGTCAAGTCAGTAGTGAGTTGTGCTTAACCTGATAACACGTATACGTAAAAATGAACAGTGTGCGTAAGAGAAAAGCAATTCTACTAAGAAAGTTAATTCGGAAGTTGTGTCAACATGCGCTAGATGAAATATTAGCTCTGCTAGAAGAAAAGCGTACTTGGACAAGACCCTGGATCTTAAGAAGACATAGTCATGGAGCATCTGCATTACTTTTAAAAGAACTGCGATCTGAGGATTCCGGCGAATTCAAGAGTATTTTGCGAATGACACCTAATATTTTTGACAATTTACTGAATCTAGTGGGACCACAAATACAAAAATTAAATACTAATATGAGAGAAGCCATACCGGCTAAAATAAAATTGGAAATAACTCTGGATTTTCTATCATCTGGTGTCAATTACAGGAAGTTAAGTCACATGTATCGTGTTTCAAGATCTACTATATCTAGATTTATACCAGAAGTTTGCAGTGAAATTTATAAGGCATTAAAGAAAGATATACAGGTATGTAGAATTTTATTTATTTCAAATTAAAGTAGGTACTTTTACGCTTACATAAATGGCGAGATTAAATTCTAAATTACAAAATGAGAAATCATAAATGACGACAAAATGTACGTTTACGCTACATAAATGGCGAGAAATGTATCAAGCATTTTGAAATGCTTGATAGATGGGATCTTCATCTTGCTCCAACTCTTGCTGTGGTGGCGGATGGATGATGGGTTCATCACGTTGCTCAGTCTGTTGTAGTTGTGATGGTGGATTAGTGTAGAGTGGACTTGCTGCAGAACTATTGTAAGAAAATGTGGTTGACATATTGGAGTCTGAAGAATTGATAGGTGACTGGTACGAAAATGTAGTATTTCCGAAGTTTAAATCATACATCCGACAGCGGGATAGTGTTGCGTTGATCTGATCCCTAGCTAAAATGGCCTGTCCGGGTGAAAGCTTTTTCAACTGACTTGCTACATATTTTGCAAATATCTCATGTTCATCCAGCTCTGGTTCCTGAAATTCTCGTGAACTGTTTAAATCCTCCTTAATCACCTTAATTTCATTTATCAATGAACTCACTTGCGAAACCTTCCGTTTCTTAAATTGCGGAATGTTACTTCCGGGGGAAATAAATTTAGAAGTTTTATCTTGAATAGACGACATTTCGCTTGCAGGTTGAGACATTTCAACTGTCTTTTCTGACAGATTTTCTGCTACGGGTGGTTCTAATGACTGACTGTTGCTTGCACTGTTGTCATCTTTATTATTGTTTGGAGAATCTTGATTGTTCTGAAAATAAAAAAATTGTTAAAAATATTGTTACAGATTCCAACTACAACTGAAGAATGGGCAGCTATAGAAAATGGTTTCAGAGTGAAATGGAACTTTCCAGCGTGTTATGGCGCCGTCGACGGGAAGCATGTTCAAATCATAGCTCCTGGCAACAGTGGAAGTTTGTTTTTTAATTACAAAAAAACATTCAGTATTGTTCTTATGGCTATTGTTGATTACGATTATAATTTCATTTATATTGACGTCGGCGCCTGTGGAATGGCATCTGATGGAAGTGTTTTTAGGAATTGCTCCATATATAATCAACTAGAAAATAACCTTATACCACAAGGCGGAGTAATTTTGGCGGATGCTGCATTCCCATTAAAATCGTATATTATGAAACCGTACCCAGGTGACAATTTAACACATGAAGAAAAAGTATACAACTACCGGCTAAGTAGAGCCAGAAGAACTGTAGAAAATGCCTTTGGCATATTGGCAAGCCGATTTCGTGTTTATCAAAGACCAATCGCAGTTGACGTAAAAACAGTAGACAAAATTGTACTAGCATCATGTGCTCTGCATAATTGGTTACGAAAAGAGCAAAAAAGCACTTATTGCATTAGTAGTGATGTCGACCAAGAAGACATTGAAGCGGGAAACATTATTCCCGGTTCATGGAGAATGGAAAATTTATGTTTACCCAGTATCAGTCGACAGGGAAGTAACCACTCTTCTCTGTCAGCTATCGAAAAAAGGGAGAAATTTAAGAGATATTTCAACAATGATGGAGCAGTACCATGGCAAGCAAGAATGATTCGTTAATTCAGACAAAACTACAAGAAAAATTAAAAATGCCGACGATTATTAATATTTCAATAAGTACTTTTAAGGTAAATAATTGTAAAGAGTAAATAATATTAAAATAACTTACCGAAGTTTTTCTCTTCATTGGCACCTTTTTTATGAAATTATGCATTTCCTCAAACCAAATAATTTTTGGCTTATAGACTTCTGCAGTTCCTGCTCCAGACCTCTCAGATTTTTCTATCTTTGTTAATTCTTGACAATATGTAGCTCTTAGATTTTTAATTTTATTTTTAATCTCTTTTATCGACATTTCTATTCCATCTTTATTTAGTATGTCGCGTATTTTTTCTAGTGACGAGTCTCGCATTTGCTTGTCCTTGTAAGATGGAATACTTGCATTCCACAAACATTCCTCTTCTCTGTACAATTGAACGAATTTTAAATTAATTTCGTCCGCTAATTTCGGCATTTTAACAAATTGCACGCACTCTCACCACGCTCTCCGACTGCACACTAGCTTAGGTTCGCTAGCTTCGCGGTTGACACGAAGCTAGTAACGAAGCCAGGATAGTAAAACGGGTGGTGGGGGGCGCCTACTAGCTTGAAAAATAGAACCCCAAGCTATTAAAACTATCCTGGCTTGAGGCACTAGCTTGCTAGCTTCCACACTAGCTTACTAGCTTGTAAACGAAACTAGTTCCGTCTACACGAAGCTAGTGTCACTAGCTTACTAGCTTGGCAGCACTAGCTTGGCTCACTAGCTTGATTTACTAGCCTCGTGTCACCCGGGCTTGACGCATAGTAAGATCCCATAAGAAGTAAGCTTATAAATGATAATAAATATAACTGGGTGTTTATCCGATCTATGAACACTTAACATTTTATGTAAGTATATGTACGCATAACCATGGATGCACAGAGGGCTTTCCAAAAAAAAATCTCTTTCGTTAATTACTATAATTATTATACGTATAGGTATTTGTCATTTTTATATAAGTCAAGTGAGACAGCAATACACTTAAGCGACAGTTTAATTCTTGAATAAATAAGTGACAACTTATTTATTCAAGATTTGGAAAGAAGGGTTAAGAAGCTTTCGTTTCTAATCGCGAAAAAACATACTTAAAACCAAAATGTTTGAGTTGAAGGGTGGCCAGGGAATTCAAAGATAATCGCAAGCATCCTAAGCATGAATTTAAATGAAGTTGATCAAAAGCAGGTGAAATGACAGGATGCACGCTAGGGAACGGCATTGGGGGCAATTTGAATGTTTAATGTATGACCAGCCTGTCCAGTGCCTTCAGGTTAGAATTAAGAAAGCCAGTGCCGATTTTGATATGTCTTTATTGGACTTAGCGCTCAATCATGATTCTGTTTCGAAATAAGTAAATTAAATATTTAAAAACTTACGTAAAATTGTTGCTCGGTTCTACAGGTTACTGATTTTAGTAAGTTTTAAAAGCAGCAGAAGTTCTAAAAGCAGCTCGCATCTTAAAGCGACATACTCTCCGTAGATTATAATTGCCTAATACAAATAAAATTAGGATCTTCGAAGATCGAGAGATACCGGTGCTGGAAACGTTCCTAGCCTACGGTAAAATAATAGGCCGTAAGCTTGTTTACCATCGTCGTGGTATATAAAAAATAAATGGAACTTCATGGCGACAACTGTATAGATGATCCATATATCAAAAATTAATAATGTATTTTTCAAAGGTGAAATAATGTATTTCTTTTTGCCAAACCTCTTTATGCACAATACAAGACAAATTTGTGTTAGGTAACATAATGTCACAGAAACTTACAGAAAAAGGCACGCCCTCGCGTGACTCAATAAAGACTGTCCGCTGTTTAGTAATTTAAAACACACCATGTGCGTATCGTGCAAAAATTGCTAATCGCGATCATATTCACACATCCGCTCAGTTGCGTGTCTCGGTCGGGAATGCACGCAACAGGCTTGAAGCCCGAGCTACCACCACCTGTGCGCTTGCGCAACCATCTTATATTGACCGCACCAAGTTATTCCATATTGTCACCGAAAAACAACTGAAAAAGAATCATTGCCTTAGATTTGAAATAGTTATATTTATTAGTAAAAATGTATTTCTAATATGACTGATTTTCTTGGAATTAAATATCAAACTTAAGAATCATTATTATCATTTACTGGTCCAGTTGTTTGGAAAAAAGTGTCGCGCTTTTAGATCGACGGCAAATTTATAGTTTTATGTATCTCTAAATGAGCTGTAATGGAAGCTGTGAAATAGAAGCCGAGAAAATGGCGTCTTAAATACGCTTCGTTAAATTAGATTAACTGTTTGTTAAATAATAGCCTCGTAGAAATAAACGAAAACTAATAAGGCAGAAATAGCCGGCTAGGATTTAGAATGGGATAGCGACATTTACCTCAGGGAGGAGAAGCGTATAAAGCCGACTTAGACATTGTTTTTATTCAGAATGAACTAAGGTGAGATAATTTTGTCACGGATTATCTCGTCTATTGCCAATCTGTTTGCCCATGTATTTCTGTACGACATACCTACACGACTTAATTATAACACACGTTTTGCAGTGGCTGAGCGTTTAACTTTGTGTCGCTCATGGAGATGTGTCGTTTTGGTTTACAAGATATATGAGCAACAAAACCTAACATACATTTTTACGTAAGTTCCCAACTAAAATGTTATCATAAAGTGTATAGCCAAGTCTCCGTTTAAAATGCCTCAAAATCATGAGCACAACGCGTCACCGCGAGGTCGGTTTCCGTTGGTCGAGCACCCGCTACCAGGTGGCATATTTTTTTATCCCACTGATGGCAGATGTGCACCTCTTGGCGGGCGTTTACCTCGCGTATACTAGGCTCCCAACCGTTCGCTCAGTTTCGTTTTAATTCAATATTAGTTCTATGCCTTTGCTAGGTTAGGTCACGGCCCTTCGCGCTTCGGTTAGGCGTAGGTCGTTCGTCTGAAATTCGAAATGAACTTTTGACTGTCAAGTTCATTTGTATTGAATCTTTTTTGTGGAAGAAATCGTCTTGACTTCAATCTCTGTTTTTGTGTCTTACTTTGTAAATTATTATAGCACTTATTTAATATATAACAAAATGCGTAATATTATACCAGAGAGCAGTATGTAAAATTAAGTTTTACATACTGCTCTCTGATAATTAATCAATATGTAAAACAAAATTTGATTTTATTCTTCGCAGTTTACTCTGTTTTTAATTGTGTGTGTATGTACTGTTGAATTTAAGCTTTTTATCTAGTCTTTTGTGTTATATAAACTACTTTTTTCCTGTTAAAGGCACCAGACGCCGATATCTCGTTTAGATATCGATTTAGTTCACATTGTTCAGTTCAGGAAAATAGCACTACACAACTAGAATGGCTGAATATATTTACATTTTGTATAGAAATAAAAAAAAGCTATTCAAAATAGACTAATAGCTTTGTGCTTTTGGATGTAAATACAGTTGAAGAAGGTTTTAGAAATCCAGCCAAGTGATAGCGAGTTCTCTAGAATTATTTAGGTAACATATTCGAACGAAATTACTGCCAAATGTAGCCTTAAAGTTTATGTTCTAGTTCTCACTAAGCAGTCTGTTTACATTACCATGTTCCGGTTTGAGGGTTAATATATCCAGTAAACTTACTATAAATAGACTTGATAAGCAGATGTTTCAAGGTTGGAATACGCAAGTGATGCTTTAAGGACCTAATTCATGAATGATGAATGTTATCTAACTTCTTTTATTTAGTTTCTTTTTACCATAATACAGCTACAAATCCCTAATGTGATTGATATCATAATAATACAGATTATATTGATCATTTAAAAAAAATGCAATATAGGGGCTATCTAATTTTTTTTTGTATTTGGCCAACCCGCAGTAGGCTAGCGTGGTGGAGCCAACCCGCAGTGGGCTAGCGTGGTGGACTATAGCCTAATCCCTCTCGAATGATAGGAGACTCGTGCCCAGCAGTGGGACGTTAATGGGTTGATACTTATTAAACTTTTTTTATATGGGCAACATTTTGCCGTCGCGACTCACACCCCTTGTGTTGCTAATGCCCACAGTCCATAAACGCTTACTATAATTGAGCTCTATATTTTTTTAACACCTAACGTTATAAAAAAAATAAGCAGTAGTTTTGTGGTTTTTAAACATTATTTAACTATGATATAAATTCAATGAACTGTATTAATGAGGTTACATACTATAATTAAGTTAGTTTAACAGAGACAGCAACTAGTCTTTAATACATGCCTAGGGCTAGAATTAACTAGAAACACGTGGAAGTGAAATTGAAACTAGCTGTACACGTACACAAATATTTCTTGAAATAAATGTTCTATTTACAGAAACTTGTCAGAAAACAAACTACGAAATATATTATTTTAGTGACAAAATACATTAGCTAAGACTGGTCACTGAGTATGCGGTTCTGGGTTCAACTTCCAGGTCGAGAAGGGTATTAGGATTTTTTTTATACTATATAAAAAATCCACCTGCCTAACTTTTCGAAGATATATCTGAATTGTATGATTTCTTAAATGTTATAAGGATTCCTTAGGTTGAATAATTTATGTAAATAATATTAGGTGACAAATTGTGGCGAAAATATTAATAAAAACACCATTTCATCATATTTTATTGGTTCTTGTAATTTGAAACAAAATAAATAAAATAAAAATACCTTTATTAAATGTGTTGTCCACATGTTGGGATGACCATTTATAATCATATTTGTATATATAACACGTTTTATGATAGGTTTTCTATGTAAAATAAAAATGATATAATATACATCCCAGCATCTTACCTTATATCTTATCATAACATAGCAAAATCAGCGTTAAAGCAGCCTTCAAAAAAATCAGTATGATTAATTTCCCTTATCATAAACACGTCAATGCTTTATATCGCTGTCTCCAAGTAGTTTTTCATTGTTCTTTCTACCGCGAGGGGTCGGTAACCTTGCTAATATACACCGAATTTGCATTTTATCAACGACCCGAACGTATTGTTGCTCAAGCTTTTAAATGTTCAGCAAATTGTTTTAAGACACAATTCCATGTTGACTTTCTGTCTGTAACTGAATAGATAACATGCTTTATTTTACTATTTTGGTAAACTGGAACGTTTTGGAAACTGCTTTTAGCTTAAAAGAGACATCGATATTTTAGTTCTAGTAAATCTGTAGATTGACGACTGATATCTTTGATTTTAACAAATAAAATCGTAACAGAACAGAAAAATCGATTATTATGTTTACGCCTTAATATATCGTCATCACTGTAATACTCTAATTAAAAGGATTTCCTGGTGTATTGACTTAAAAATAACTGCAAGGTTTTTACCGCACGATAAACTAATTTAATCCATGTTAGATGACAAATGGACCAAAATAAATCAATTTTAATGTTCTCTCGTCGATGTAAACTGTGTTGCTAACTTTTAATAAAAACAACTATGTTTAGTAATCTCAATTAAACTAGTAATGCTAATAGCTAAAGAAGTTACTGAAGTCGTAGAACTTGTAGATTGTGAGCAGCTGATTCTAATAACAAGTCTTTCAAATAAATAAATATAACGTTGGTATAATATGAAGAAACACGTTAATGAAAAAAAAATGTTACAATTATATTAAAGAAGAAGACCTATATCCAGCAGTGGACGTCTAACGGTTGATGTGATGATGATATTAAAGAAGGCATTCCAATAGCCATATAGAAATCTAAAGGATTTTCGCTTCGAAAAAAAAATTAAATATAAGAAATAAAACTACTTTTAAAAAATTGCAATACACTGATTCCGATATTTCGGATTCTTTAGAGCACCTATGGTCACAAACAGTGTGTAATATCGTCAGTTAGGAGGCATTTCTTGTATTTTAAGAGAAAGAGAGAATTGAAATAAGACCATTAGAAAAACGGATAGCTGAAGATGTTTTAGTAAATATTAATTGTTGGTCTGAATTGAAATTTGTTAATAGATCAGAGATGAGCGCGAGTTCAAACCGAATCAAGCCTTATGGTCTAATTCCAGAACGGATTAACGAAAAAAATGGCGGTCTTTAAAGTCATTTGCACGTAAAACGGAATCAATGAACCGTTTTATTCGCTAACCGATTGACATGGGTCTCTGAACTCTGGTAGCTTTATGATCCGAGGCGACCATAGGTATAGCTTCAATTTTTATCTATTTTAATAACATGTTTTTATAGTACAAAGTAATCAAGTATTTGTGTCTATTTTAGTCCAGTCAAGTATTAAATTTTCATTTGAATCGAGGTGAAAATACTAACCATTTCTTTCTAGGAAAAATATGAATATAGTGCCTTTATTCGGTCGGATGACCTTCGGGAACATTTTTTAATACATTGTGGAACTTGGCTGTTCCTTTGTCTACAATAATATGAACTTGACCTTTTAATTTGGCAATAACGTTTAATTATACATGTATTTTGAAAACAAATCAAACCGCTAGAAGTTCGGTAGCATTGACACGCTTCAAGGTTATGTTGAATGTTCCACGGGCTTTGTACAGTTTCTTTATATAATTTCAAAGCTTCTATTTACCTTATTGATTTCAAAGAAATTATTTGGCTCAAAGTTATTTCTATAGTACTGCCAATTCCCAAAATAAATCTTTACAGGTTTCCCGGAACTCAAAACAACGTGGTCATACCTCAAATAACGTGTTAATAATGCGCATTAATGACGGTTTCTGGTACAAGTGTGCATAATTTTCTAAATTCTTCTCGTTCTAGTGGAAATTTGACGTTAGAGCATCCCCGTGCGTTAGAATATACATCACGATTCATGATAAGATGGTAGACTACTGACCCTTAGCTATAAAATCTTCCAAAATATATACTTATGCCATTATCTCATTTATAATAATATTACATCATATGATATGATTACCTTATGCGTGTTTTTATGTGTTTCATTTTTGTTATTTCCTATCAGATAGCTTATTCGAAGTCATTATCCTGTCAATTTGTCACCGTACTTTTTAAAAATAAAACATTGAATATCCTTGTTGCTACATTCTAGCTCCTACGCATGTTCTATTTGCGTCTAGTTATTTTTACGGCTTCTAAACAATAGTAATCACTAGACACACACACTCATTACTCATTTGATTTGGTAATTCGACATTTTTCAGTGTCTGAGCCAAACTAGGCTGCCATTCAGTTATATGTTTTGATACTATTTTTAGTTCGATATGCCGTAGGTGTAACTAACATATTTTCACAAATAGATATTTCCAGTTCAGAAATCGACCTTTTATGCGTGAAGAAATGGCTCAGATCAAAAACCGGGATTTTGGAGCATTAAATGTGTAGGCATTTGGCAATAAAATTTGAATTTTACTACATTTATGATTAACATCATATTACTCATTTGTACAACAAAGAAATACTTCATGAGAACACGGGTGTTGTATTTTTGGAGTAGCTTTATTTACTTTGACGGCTATCGGGAGCATCGACCGGCCTAGGTCGTTTGTGCATTCAGATCTGGAAAGTATGAAATGCCCTCGTTCAGGATGTTTACGATTTCTTCATGTTTCTCTGCGGTTTCATGTATGACTATAGCAAACTATAGTTCATTGTTTACTTTATTACCTATTTCAATCCATCTATTAGATGAATCGGCATTTTTGCCTTGACTTTTGTTGTTTATGTTTTCTTTGTCGAGCATCTCATCATCATCCATGCGATTATAAAGTGATCCTCATTTACAATAATTACATATATTATCCTCTAACTTGTCCAAATCGATATTTAGTAAGTATCTTCGACCTTTTGTTCATAGATAATGAATTTAGTTACAGTTGCCAGCACAACGGCTCTTTAAATACAATTAGCTCTGAAAATAATTAAAATATGTGTTTCAGTTATTTGTTTGAAGCCGATAGAGACAGAATGATGTCTGGTTCGTGTCTATTTAACGATTTATGTCAACTTGGTGTGAAAATTTCACCATATCAACGGTGTAATCAGCTTATCAATCATATAAAAATATGATTTTATTGTGTTTGTGCTATTTACTCGTTCGTATTTCCGAACTGTTTATCCCATTTATCACATTAACATTATTACCTTACCATCACGCCTATATCCCCGTACAATAAGGTTAGGCAGATGTATACCGATGTACTCATACAGTTTTGGGTATACCCTTGACTCCACTGTGTCAAGAGCAGTGAGGCACTTACTATAATATATTACATATATTAAAACGTTCATAACAAACATAACATTTGAGAGTGCAAACATCATTATATGATTACTAAAGTCAGTTGAGTAATTAAACGAGAGTAGGACGGCGCGACTGGTTGACCAACAAACCTTTGAAATGAAACGACTAGACTGACAAGCTTGTATGGATATAAATAGTTGGTTGCAGATGACAACAGGATTGTATTTGCGAACGGTGTAGGGGCGATGTATTTTGTATCTAAGGTTAAAACTGTGTCTGATAACGTAGTTTACGTAGTAGTCAAATAGAATATGAATATTTTTTTGTGATATTGATGAGAAGAAATTGGTCCTTCCAGATTTATAATATTTTAGGCGTTAGAAGTTTTTCTCTTAGTCTCAGTCGGTATTATAATTCTTATTAATGTTCTAGACGACTAATTTAAACTAGATTTAGTCAAGATTTTTAACGAATTTCACCTACGAAAGATTGCTTTTAATTGTCTGCAATAAAAATGAAGACATTTTGTTTTATGATAATCAGAATAAACTCCACTTGTATCTAAAGTGGTCCTATTTCCGTCCCACCAATTACACCCAAGACGTGTGTACATATTACATACACACATGTTGCCCATATATTAGAAAATCATGAACCTAAACACCAGCTGCTGGTAACAGAATACGTCCGGTGAGAAGTGGGCAAGCCACTGTGTGGCCACCGCAAACAATAGGTCCAAAGTGTGTACTCGTTCGGTTTAGTAGGAAACACCTGATCTTTGAAGGATGGGGTGATTTGTGGGAAAAGATACGATGAGTATTTACTTAAAACAAAGCTTCCGCTTCTAATACATTATAAAAGTTAGGAGGAAGAGTGTAATTGACAACCAATTTAAAATAATAGCTATGTCTGATAAAGTCACATTAGGCCTGAAAAGCAAAAAAGAAACGCTCGAACACTTGTCTAAGAAAATATTTTGTTGTCTGTTTATGTTCCTTTTCAAACACCTGTCCTCAAAGTAAGACCATATCCAATTGACTGGACTCATAATTTTCTGGTTCCAAAGTTATACTTAAAAATACTTTAGCATTATAAATACGAGTATGATTATATAATTGATCTTAAATTTTTGTTATTGCAGTTTTCGTATGTCTAACAAGTGTTTCACTTGGCTTCCGCCAGTTACAATAATTACCAATGACATTGGCCTATCTTGTTTACCCAATCTTAGCTACACAACATTCCTCACCTTTTCTATATATATTACTTTATTAACAGAATTATCTTGTATAAAATATCTCTAGCTATAATTTGCATAGAACCATTAAAACTGGTTAAGACATTAGCACGTCGGATATATTACGTTAGACTATTCAATATTAATGTTCTAGAAGTCATTGCATTAGAAACTGGTGCAAAATTTATTTTATTTCGAAATTTATTTGTATAAAAATCTATTTTAAATACCTATTTAGTATCTCAGTTCATATAAATGTCTCAGATCACCGACATAGGGTTCCACTTTCCACTAACTGTGGAAGTCCATTATAAAGTAATTTATTGTAATGCTAATAACGTAAGCACCACTGTAAAGTCCAGTCATATATCGAAAATAATTAAATTACCATTCCTAATTTTAAGTAAATTGTGACAAGATTAACAACTAGTTCTAATTAAGTGTAGTAGCGTTGCGGTTACATTGAACCAGTTCTTGTTAATTAGTTTGCAAATTAGAGGGTAACGAAACTATGGATAGTGACGATATTTGTTGAAAATTATTTGGGTTACAATTTTGATACGGATTTTATTATTATTGAACCGCGTTTGAATATAACGGAAGCTAACCTTACGGAGAAATTATAAATAAAGTATTCTATTATAATTCATTGTTTTCATCGTATAGTTATTCGACTTCATTTGCATTAAGCAGATCTTTTTATCATTGTTTTTGATATTCATGTTTAGATTATTTATAGTATTTACCTCTTTCTAGTTATTCCAAGTTCTATTTGGGAGTATATTTGAATTATTTTCCGTATTATGTGGATGTATAAAGTAGCTTACGTCAAATTTTATCCAGTTCGTCTTGCGTGACTGAGTAACAAACATACAAACTTGCACCTATATGTCAGGATTCGCTTCAAACATGTCATTGTATCCAGGACTTAATTCCCACAGCCCTAAATGTTGCAACTTAGTCCTTCCGTTCTCTATCTTTCAATTTTGCTCACCTATCTAATCATTGTTTTGCATTGCCGCCATTGTTATCCTTACCTGCCCACTTCCCATAACAACATTGTTAAAAAACGGAAAGGAAACTGCTTCGACGTGTTTACGCATTTTTTCTACCAATAAACTTTAAAACAATGGCCGTTTCGTTCTTGGTGGAATGGTGGAAACAGATCTTTGGTGACTGCTTTTGTGTAACATCTGCTCACGTATGTTGATTTTCTGGTTGTCAAGGTTGTATATGGTTCTGCTAGTCCAATCGTGTCTTTCAGGTCATACGTTACTGACAAATTTAAAATCTTTCGGCAGACTTTTTAATGGTGTCTGATTAAATTATATTCTTCTTTATATATTATTTTTCAAACAACACCAAATGTGGGGTTGGATGGTCCTGTGTCTATTTCTAAACTTGAAATAATTTTAATGAAAACGACTGCTAAACGCAGTACTACAGTAAAATGTTAAAGTGAATTTGAAGAGCAATAGTTATAATTATTATACTCAAGCAAACGACTTTATTAAAATTATAAACATTTGGACTCTATAAAATCATATCAACAAATTCTCTGACAAAAGATAACGAATGTTCTCATCAAACACACGGCAGCATACATAGTATAATCATAATCGCGCTTTTGTTCGTAAGCGACCCACTTGTGGAGAGTGACCCATAAAATGCTATTGTTCACAATTATAATAATAACATTTTCTCGTAACACTCTACTGGACCTTGTAGATGACGTGATTAGGGGGTTATTTATTCCAATACATGAAAGGTTAATTTAATACATGGCCTGATTAAAATGGAATATCGACTGTAGAATTTGATGATGTCGTAAAACGTAATTGTAATTTGATTCCAAATATTGTGTTGATATTAAATAATGTCTCTTTTCAATTAGATTCACTATTTAGTACCGTGCAACTACTGATGTTTTTAATAGTCAAAAAGTATCATATGGATTTGATAAATTTATAATAGTTATCGAGTGTTGGTTGTATCAGTATTATGACCATGGCCCATTATGCGTTTTGGAAATAATGTATATTAATAAAATTTACCTAAAATGTATACTTATACAAATATTCATAATAATTGTATGTTTTCTTTTGTTACAGCCTACGGCAAAGTGTTTCTAGTTAGGAAAAGAGTTGGTATCGATGAAGGGAAGTTGTACGCAATGAAGGTGCTGAAAAAGGCATCAATAGTACAGAAATTGAAGACTGCTGAGCATACTAGGACTGAAAGACAGGTAATAATTGGATACTAGTTCTTAACTGAATCATTTGTCAAAATTTCAAATGGCCCCAGCGCAACAGTGAATTAGATTTTCTAAGAAATTATCGACAGTGGCTCGGAGTTCAAATTCGTACCTCGTTAATGATAATAGATTCAACAGACATGAGCCTAATAAAACCTATATTAGATAAATACTTGTAAGTTAAATTTGTATGCTGTTGTCAAATCAACGTACTCTACTTACAGTATATAAAGAACGTAAAAAATATACTAGTGGAGTATCGAAGTATTTCCCGGCATGGGGCATACGGAGAAATAGAGGAATGATGATATGTTGTGTGTTAGATTACTAGTTTCAGTCGAATCCGACACCTGTCATTACAGTGGAACCTTGGTATTTTAGACGGTTACAGGGAAATCTCTGCCCCTATCTCTTTCTATCTTTACTATCCCCATAGATCTGCCCTATTTACTGAACGGGAAGATAATTCAATAGAGCAGGATTAATAACTAAATGTAATTGAAATTGAAGGAGCACTGTGGACAAGAAATTTTCGCAGAATTAAAATATAAGAGAATCTAGGAACCAGAAAATTGCTGCAAATTCAAGAGAAAAGGAATTTAAATGAATTATTTAATGGAACATACAGTCTGCAATGCTGGCAGCGCTTTTATAAGGAATAATTATGTCATAACTGGAATATTCAAAGATGGTAATACAAAGAAGTGAATATTACATTCAGTAATATCATTTTTATCTCGGCGTTCCGCAAGGTTTAATCTAGGTCCTTTTATATTTAAACTATTATCAAATACCGAATAGAAAAGTTCAGATTGTAGAATTGAATCAATTCAACAGGTTCTGGAGGCTGTGAGGGCGTGCCCGTTCCTGGTGACACTTCACTACGCTTTCCAGACTGACGCAAAATTACACCTTATACTTGGTGAGTAGAGTTAATTTAGCAATTTCATTCTATTGCTATATCTACGTTTAAATGTGAAAACAATACTTCTGTAGCTTGATAGAATGTTCAGCGTTTACTTTTTGTTTCCCTAACTAGGCCAATAATTTTCTTCCTATGAGTAGGTGAATTGTATGATAACCTATTTCATATAAAAAAGAGTGATGAAGTTCCTGATATGTATAAATGGAAGCCATAATCGTGCTGTGCAGACGTTAAACAAATTAGGACCACGACTGATAATGCTTGAATATAGTCAAGTAATAAATGAGATAATTTGTTAATAACACTATAATTACTGTATTGACAAATCAATGCATAATACACTTAGTAATGAACTAAACTATTAGCATGATTGTTGTAATAAAATCTCCAAACACGCAATTTACTGTCATTTAAAACAAATTGTGTTCTCGATCCAATAACCATGAATGTAGAACATACAATAACATCATTATAATAATTGATAGTTCAACATAGTTCGATGGTTTAACTGTGTCGATCGATAGCTATTCATTATGCTGTTCGCAAATAGACTCAATAATCGGGACAGTCCATTGAGCCAGTCGAGTAATAGTAGCCTAGTATGATGATCAGACAACAGTAACTATCAATGTCAATATTCAAACGCTTAGACAAATCAACCAGTTAAGAACTTGTCTGCTAGATCTGGATCTATGACGACACGATTAACCCAGGGGTAGTTAAACCGGCCTTCTGTGCTACGGGTTCTGGGTTCCCAGTAGGGACAAATGTTTGTGCGATGAGCATCAACATTTGTATCCGAGTCATGGATGTATCTATGTATAATATTGTATTAATAATAAAAACGTATACATTTAGTATATCAACCTTCTAGTATCAGTCACAGCTGTCTGTTGTCTGTGTCATAATGTCCAGAAGTCCAGTGTCGTAGTCAAATCATGTTTCCTATTGTACATACCAATCCACTTTGCTAATGATACGGGAAGCTAAAGGCGCTCTTTGTCAGAAATACAAACCGTCCTAATTGAATGGAGTGTCTAGAAAAAAAAGGTTGATTAGGATTATCTCCGTAGACCGACCGTCAGTAATTAATTGTATGATAACTGCGACAAAGTATTAAATTTCTGCAGTTATTATTGTACAATTGCGTTTTGTAAGTCCACTAATGTTCTTATTGTTCACAATGAATTAATGTCTAATATTCGCGTAAGGCCTATGTCCAGCAGTGGACTGCGATAGGCTGAGGTGATGATTCGCGTAAGTGTAATAAAGAAATATGTCAAGAATCTCAAGCTTGTAAAATATTGTAATTCATATCCTCTTTAAATAAATAAATTTAACGGTGTTTTATTAAACACTTAAAAAATTAACGGCGGAAAAGTTCAATAGGTTGAGTAGTAATTAGAGATAATTTAATAGCCGAGGAATGAGCAACAACTAATCATTATAATTATGTTGATGCGGTTATTTTTTTATCAACGACAACTTCACAGAACGAAGAAGATTCTTCTCAATTCGAATGTGTGTTGCTTTTGTGTGTATAATACGCGATAGCTTATTTCGAAGCGATTTTAATGATTTTGCGTTGAGTTCAGTAGGTATAACCCCAAGGATAACCCGTATTAATTTCATTGGTGTTGGACCATAGATTTCGAAAATACATATTGTTTAGTGACGGTCGGTCGATAGGTCAATAGATCAATGACACAAAACAATTAGTAAACATCTATATTTTTTATTCTAGCCCACAAGCATGTAAAAGAAAAGTAACAATTGGAACCTCCTTCTTAACTAAACGACAGGACTGTTCATAAAACTTGGGAACAGTATTAATTTGAGACCCTGAGACTTAATCCCAGTTTCGCAGATACGCACAGCTATTAGCAGTCGATAACATGAAATCATGGACGTTTATAAAAGGCTAGGTTGATAGCACCCTACGCCAACGAACCGAGTATGTATGTATGTTTGTATGTTGTAGTTTAGGACTAGGGTATAAGAATTCCAGGAGGTCGAGATCTCATAGCCTCTGTCTACCTAACGCGAGTCAACATGATAGTATGTACTTAATCATTAGTATATCTACCTTTGTCGTTAACAAAGCAAAGCGTTTGATTCTTCAATGAAGAAATGAAAAAGTTTTTACAGGTGGGCAACGCACAAGCGACACATCTGGTGTTGCCAACGTCCATGGGGTACGATAATTGCTTATCATAAGGAGGTCAGCTTGTCTGCCACCTTTGCGGTATAAAAAGGTTAAGGCAAAAGTCTTGAAAAGTAGTCTGTTATTACTGCTAAATCATTTAATAATTCCTTAGTCAGTATTACGTTTGAAAACTTCTTGTTTCGATATGTCTCTAGCTTGTCATGATGACTATCAGTGTTAAGAGGCATCAGACTAAATTTAATACTATATTAATTGGTGATAATGTTTTGAAAGTCTATCAAATCTATCAATCAATCAATCATCTATCTTTGGTTTAGTGGTCCTGAGTTATTTTTGACACGCATAGTAATGATTCCAAGTTTTGTTTCATACCCAACTAATATAAATATTCATGCCTCTTATAACATGGGATCTAAAATACATGCATACTGTAGGATTTACAATTAGAAAACATGGTAGACCACTATTTGACCTTATGAATATTATAATAAGGGTGAAATGTGGTCCGCCGCAATGGTTCCTGTTTGTACATCGTAACCCTCTGCTTAACCCTTACTAAGGTATGTTTTGATGTGGTAATGACAAGCAAAACATCCAATATTATAAATCCAAAAGTGAGTTAAAAATATAAAACTGAATTGTACTAAAACACCATGTAGATGAAGTAGCAAGCGGAAGCATGTAAAATACACAGTAATGATAAAATCCATAGTAAATAAGGAAGTATATAAACCTTGTGACAGTATTTTTGAAGCGGTAGAAGTGTTTACTTAACTTATATATCTTTTTAAGCCTCCTCAAATGTAAATATTGATATTATTTGTGGGGTTTATTTATTATCTCTCACTCTAAATAATAATCAGTAAAATATATGTATTCCCCCGCGTGTTATAAAGAATAAAATATTAAGATGAGATGTTTTTTTTACAAATTTTCTTGTCCTAGTTCCAATTTTTTGGAGTCGTTTTATGTCCTTTTGTTCCATTAATCCCTGTTAGCCGTCAGTTCATCACTCACTCTCTATCCAAAAGGGCACCTAAACTAATAGTCATATTCTGTCACATTAATATTCTGTAGTTTTCTCTACACCTACCTCTTTCTTCCATAGTTATGATTACAACCAATCCAATAATGAATAATTAAAACATCTAAAGAAAGTATTAAAACAATATTTTTAATAATTCAGCAATCTTTTGATTGCAAACGTAATATCTAATCCCACCCAACAAAAATAAATAAAAAGGAACAACTTATAGTAGACATCTCAGCCTAAATCGATACCCCCAATGTCACCCGGGCATGAAGTCCTTTTGCCCCCAGTCGTGGCGCAGACCTTGAGGTCCTTCAACCTACTCCTGTTGCGTAACAACAGGGTACGTGAAGGTAAGGTGAATAGCCCCCGTTGACATGCCAACCTTCTTTAAAGTTCATGAGGGACGATTGTTGCGTAACTTTTGGGAGATACTGCAGTATGGAAATTTGGAAAAGTATAATTTGTCTGGGGTATCACTGGTGGTAAAATATTTTTTTGGAAGGTATGGTCATCCCTGAAGAGAGCTAGCACGACGACATAGACGCTTTCTGGACGAAATACTAATGTAGCCAATGAACAAAACGGTAATTCCTTGGCATAAGATGTGTTGCTAGGGAGATTTTCGCTTTGCTTCCAAGAAAAAACAGTACATCACGTGAAAGTGAGGGACGGACTTTTAGGGGTTGTCTTTATTGTCGTCGTTCAAAAAGAGCCAATTATATTTGACCTACTTTGAATACATTATATTTTGAGTTTGTTAAAAAAATGCAATACGCCTACAACTATGAACTCAATTTGAATTTTAAAAACAGCGTTGCCAGTTGATAACTGCCAGGACTACAGCATAAAGTTTCAGATTCAAGTACATTACGTATATAATATTGTTTGACTTTACGGGCTATAGTCCTCATACCTCCGCTGCCTTGTTGCTATGTTCCGCTTTAAAGGCTTTGAATGCCGGCAAATTGGATCTGATTAATGGAATTCTCAAGGGTCTATACTCTGGACCGCAGTAAATATTGTATAATAAGTCAAATGGGCCATTGGAAACAATTCGCCATTAACGTAGACTTTATGGCCAAATACCATTGTAACAGCAGATTAAAACTTGTTAAGCTTACAGATGTAGCATTGAATGCCCGATGCAACACAGTGCGTGTATTTTTAATTGTAAATTTATCATGGCTTGTGATGCTCGGATGCCGTTACATATAAGACGTACCATTTGAAATTCTATTAGATTGGATTAATTCGTCTCGTTGAGACTGGTTTGTCTATGTCTGTTTCTTAAATCGATGCTTATTATGTTGGTCCCACTGCTCATTGCGTCTTAAGCGGTTGTTTCAATATGACCTTTTTGCTAATTAGGATTTCTGTTTTGAATACATGCCTTTCATCTGGATAGTTGGGAATATAAGCACAGAGCACTAATGGCCTGTTTCACATAGTCAGGATCGCCATTAAGCATCATATAAATGGAAAAATATTACGAAATTTGTATGACCTATAACCTAATATGAGAAGTAGTGAAGCACATAAGGAAGCCAGTAAAAGTAAAAACCTTCCATCATCAACCCATTATTGTCCCACTGCTGGACACGGGGCTGTAGTCCACCACGCTAGCCTACTGCGGGTTGGCAGACTTCACACACCCTCGAGAATATCTCTCAAGCATGCAGGTTTCCTCATGATGTTTTCCTTCACCGTTTGGGCATGTGATTAAACCTTTATAAGATCCTTTATAGAAGATAAAAAGTACCTTTATAGTTAGTTCTTGGTGTCCAGATTATTTTGTTCCAACAAACACGCTTCAGTGGGAACTGTGCTATTTACTGTGTCACATTTCAACACAGCAAATCGAATGACAAAATGAACTTTGTGTTTAGAAAACTAACTTAAAGTATGGCGGGTCTCAGTGGGAATACGGTTTGGAATGTGTTTATAAACGACTAGCTGTTACCCGCGACTTCGTCCGCGTAAAATTTAACGAAAAATTTAATGTTCATATTCATGCATTGGTCAGGTCCTGCGTGTTTAAGTCATACGGAACTTTAATTCGTTTCTTGTTCTTAAATTAAAGTAGCCTAAGTTACTCCTTATAACGGTGGTGAAAGTCCCTACAAAATCGGTCCAGCTGTTGCAGCAATTAGAAGGAACGAAGAGAGAGACAGACAAACATTTTAGAAATTATTTTTTTGTGTAATTACCGTATCTATACTTTTATATATGAAATTACAAACAGAAATTCCAATTTTAAGGAGTATAAAATATTTGCATTGCATCAAGCTTTTATGTGAGTTCAACCTCTTGAAGTAGATTGGACCAAGGAATCACGTTGTCTCGTACAAACTTGGTACCCCTATCCCCCCCCCCCCCCCTTATGGGCAAAATTTCGGAAAATCCTTTCTTATCGGATGCTTACGTCATACAAAGACTACACTCGCCAAGTTTCATTGAAAATCAAAGAAATTTCATATTAACTTTGCACCCCCATTTTACCCCTTTAAAGGATGATTTTAGAAAAAATATTTTACACGCGTTTCATAACTTTCAATAAAACCTTCAAACTGAATTTCAATTGAATAACTTCATAAACAGCAAAGTTACATACTAACCTTACACCCCCGTTTTACCCTCTTAGGGAGTGAATTTTCAAAATTCCTTTCTTAGTGCTCCCCTACGATAAAAAAGGAATCCCTGTGCAAAATTTCAAGATTCTACCCCTTATAGTTTAGGCCCTTGGACCAAGGAATCACGTTGTCTCGTACAAACTTGGTCCCCCTATCCTCCCCCCCCCCTTATGGGCAAAATTTCGGAAAATCCTTTCTTATCGGATGCCTACGTCATAAAAAACTACACTCGCCAAGTTTCATTAAATATCAAAGAAATTTCATATTAACTTTGCACCCCCATTTTACCCCTTTAAAGGATGATTTTTGAAAAAACATTTTACGTGTTTCATAACTTTCAATGAAAAACCTTCAAACTGAATTTCAATTGAATAACTTCAAAAACAGCAAAGTTACATACTAACCTCAAACCCCCGTTTTACCCCCTTAGGGGGTGAATTTTCAAAATTCCTTTCTTAGTGCTCCCCTACGTTATAAAAGGAATCCCTGTGCAAAATTTCAAGTTTCTAACCCTTATAGTTTAGGCCCTGCGTGGATATGTCAGTCAGTCAGTCAGTCATTCAGTCAGTCAGCTTCTCCTTTTATATATATATATATATATAGAATACACTTACTTACATACTTTAAATGGGCTTTGTTGAGGGTTTAGATAAAATGGCGATCTTGTTACATAAGGAAAATCTCTTATATTAAAATTGTAACACAATTTTGGTAACACAACAATTTTGTTACAATTATTTTAACACAAGATTGGTATAGATTTCATAAAAACCTCTCATTTATTTATGGGCACTATTTCTCTTTTTTCACGATAAGCATTAAGCTATTCGTCCAACACAATACAACTCTGGACCAATGCTAGCCTTCACAGATCAAATGGCTGATAATACAAAATTCACTTTCTCTGCGCCGAAAGTGACCTTAATGAAAGATATATTACCAAAGTATCATACATCAATACTATGACTAATTGACTCGATTCTGTGTACGAATCTAACTCGGACATAAGCGTGTCAAGGGGATACCGACGCAACTTACGCAACAAACTGCATTTGTTTATTTTAAACCTTGTTATAAAATGTATTGAGTTTCTTATACACTGTACTCCAATTCGTACAGTGGCTCGCGAAATCGAGAGGTCACGTATCGATTTATTTGGTTAATAATCGATTGAAACTTTAATGGGGGTACGATTGCGAGAACTGTTGTTAATATTTTACGATTTATTAAAATTTCTATTGAATCGATTATTACTATGAACTTTGAAAAGGAAAGTCTATTATTGGTATTATAAAAACACATAATTTTATGTAACTTCTTATTTCTTTTAATATTATGCTGCTATTTTCCTAGTTATGTAAAAATAATGTACCTTATATGTACATTATTTTTACATAATTCCCGCTAAATACCTTTGTATTTATTATGTTCTGCAAAAAAATATATTATTACAATCAAATAACCAATTTTAATGAGTGTCAGTGGTAAAGAATGAAATAAATATGTAACCTGTGAGTTTTACACGTTCACACACATGTACGTTGTACCGTTAAATCAAATTATAAATGTGTTTTTTTAATGATACGATCAAATTGGCCTATTGTAAATATTAAGTAGTCAAATACTTCCCAATTAGAAATTGCATAGTCATCAAATGTAATGTAGATATCGATCACATAATTATCTAAGAATGAATGAATAAAAATCCACTCCATTCAAGACTTTCTTTTTTGCAACTCCACTCTCTGCACCAAAGTAGTTTATGGTAACAGAATAGAAGATCTTGATGGTCCCGTTTCTATGTCAGATGGTGAATTACAATCAGGGTGGACTTTGATGAAAGACAATAATCCAAAATGTTATAAGTATAAAAACTACTTTCTATGATAAGTGTAGATGCTTGACATTTCTGTAACCCGAATTGCACAGAAGTCAGGGCCTTCATAACTAACTGTAATTTTTATGTGAATAAAGACTGTTATTGTTACTTTGGCAGTAACAATAATAATACCTGCCTCGTTAGTCTTGTGGTCATAAAGTGCGACTACTAAGCTAGAGGTCTTGGGTTGGAATCCCAGGTTGAACAAAGTGTTCCTCTTCTAAATTCTTAGTAGCAGCTAGGAGTTTTCAAACTGCGGCGTTCTTTCGTGGGATTCAAGACCACACCGACGAAATGTGGGTCTACACTAGTACATCTCTTTATAACTTCTGAGATGACAGGCATGACATTGGTATAACATTTAAAATTGTTATGTTATTATTATTATACTGGCCAAGACGATGCTTAATTTCAAATACTTTAGTTGCTATTTAGAAGATAAATGACAGCAAATTTTGAGGTAAACAAAGATAATACTGAATGAAACAGACACGCAAATAGTATGCCCTTGTAGTGTAAGACTTCTGAGAGGTCGATACTTGTGTAGAATTGTAAACAGTTCTGTTGCGTCTTGTTATTCCTAGCGGGTGTCTGCTCGCGTAATGATAGACGCAATTTAGAGAAAAGGCATTAAAGTGAACCATGATTCCGCGTAGGTTCTAATATATGACTGTGGGAAAATTGCCTAGTAAAACAACGAAATTTAAGTGTCCAAAATTGGCTTTACCTTGTGAACAGATCATAACAGATGTCGCCTTAAATATTGTCTTCCCGTGACTAAGCTATTATGTTTATCTAAAGCTTTTCAGCAATGAGTAGTTTTCCTTCTGACCTTTACTAAACTATAATGTTTGCGTTGCATTATCCTCATCCAACTTCATTACCTAATACCTACTTATAAATTTTTAGTAAAACTTTTCTCGACCGTGGCCTTGATTGTCATAAGCCAATGTCAAATAAAACACGATAAAAAACTAGTACATATACAACAACAAATGTTGCAAACCGCAATAACCTAAAGTAATATCTGCATAATTTTAGTTAATAGTTCAAAACCTTAAACTAGTCAAAGTAAAACTAGGACACGAAGCAAATGTCTTGCAAAATTTTAAATAAAATACCAACAAAAGTATGTTAGTTATTATCTAAATAATATTTTAACCACGACCCTGCCGAGTGAAAATGTTCTTGCAAAATTCGCAGTAGCATCGTCAAGGCTAAAGAGAAACGCAATGTATTTCTAAGTTCTTTGCGAAGCAGCTGGAACAACTCAAAAAATTAACAAAAGAAAACATTTACATAATGTAGCTGAAGTTATGGCTAAATATGCGTTAATGCTTGTTCATTGTCACTCTCTCTTTTTAAGAAGCATCATAAATTTGTTCCAGAAGTTTTGTATACAGTTTAGTTGGTGAAGGATAATAATAATAAGAATATCTAAAGCTTCGAAGATCAAGGTCTGCTGCTTACACTAGAAGAAGCTTACGTCCAGCTATTGACAAATATACGCTTTCCTCAAAAAGACGAAATAGTACTAAGCTTTAGCAATCTATGCATCATTATCATCACCACATCAGCTAAATGACGTCAACTACTGGACATAAGCATCCCATCAAGGATAAATAGACTTAATCGTATAGGCGAGTAAAATACACATTTACGTTGGGAAAATTTCCACATGCAAAAGAATGCTACTGTTATTTTAAAGTATAGCTTCAGAACGAATATTTCAAAGTCAGTTGCCACCCCATTGCGACCTTAGCCGTCAATAGCCAACTGCTACTCGTAAAAGTCAATGTATTCTCGTCAGCCATATTGTTTGTTTGCCTTTGATATTGAAATTATATTGTAATTTTCCCATAATTTCTGTTCACGTGCTTAGAGCATACGTTATTTTTATTTAAGCTGTCTGCAGGAGGTTTTATGTCTACTAATGTCCAACATGACGCTGTAGAAAAGTGATTTCAAACGAATATAGAATTAGGTGAAACCACATAATGATTAATTATTCCTTCAAAAAAGGAAACTTTTGTAAAAATTGCGTAAGTTTGTAAAACATTCAAAAGAAATGAAATACGTTATGAAAATTTTGATTTCTAAATCCAACACACACAAAGTTACTTTCAAGTATCCATCAAGATAACATTTGAGTTCAATTCAACTCATACATAATAGAAAGCGAGAACATTCATGTTCATTTAAGATACAAAGTTCAGCATCGAGATTGCCAAATAGAAATGGCAACACGCAAAGCCTGACATATTCAAATTCATTCTTACAGAGTCGTGTCAAAACCTCAATCACCGTGGACAATACTATAATTACACGTACAGATATTTCTGCACATTCAAAGTCAAAAGAAGTACAGCATTTACCTGAGAACATGATTACCAAACAGTATAGAGACCTACTTTTGCAGCGCCTTGACCCACTGCCCCTATAGAATCTAATAGCTCACGCCTTCGCCCGCTTTAAACTTTAATAATTGATGATAAATCTTATGAGTTATGAACTATAACTGTTACTGTTCCAGTGATCACATCTCTTACCTTGACATATCAGGTAAGATATCCATTGTTTTACCACGTTTAATCTACTAACGATGTTTTCTTTTCGATCTCAATTGCTGATCCGATCAGCTTCCCATCCTATTAGGAACCGGTCAATAGAATGTCAGCATGATATTAAACTCGCCGATTGCCAATTCTTAAGCTCTTTAATAATATCTGTGCATTATTCTTATTCGAGACTTGTAGGTGTTTTGTAATAGATTTTTAATGACAATGCTCCACGAAGACTGGCTTCGTGAGCTATTAGAATCATCTCATCTTCTGATATGACTATTTCGTCTACTCATAACGATTTATAGTGTGTTATCGTTTTTGGTGGCTAAATAAACAGATGCGATGATTGACATCAAAGGCTCTGAATCAGGCTTCATCGTTATACTTGCAGTATAATAATTTAGCAGTACATAATCTTAGAAATACAGTGTTGTAATCTCCATCAAGCTATTTTATGGCTAGCCAAATTAATTTGTTTATAACTAAACCTTCATTACAGTTTACAATTACATGTTAGGTGTCTACTTTTTATCATCTGCATCACTTTTAAAACAGTCAGTTGTATTCATTACTTCGACAATCAATTAAGATAGTACTGATACTATCTTAATTGATATTTGGCAACTTTCCTGATTCGGTTAGCAGTGCCTGTTATTGTTGAAAGTACCTTTAGTAAATTAAAATCGTTACATCAATATGTTTCCTGGCTCAATTAAAGTTTTAAATTGAGTTCGGTGTTATTTTCGTGTATCGATGATAAAAGTTGTATTATTATGCTAAAGTTCAGAGTTGTTTATTCATGTGTGTATCAGCATTTTTGTAATTTCTTTTACACGTGCAGTTCATGGCGTTTGAATTGCAACTACAGATTATTCTTGCTCTTCCACTTTTGTCTATTATTGTTAAGATTAGTGTTTTGACTGCCTTGTTGGTCTAGTGGTTGTGAGTGCGACTTGTCAGCTATAGGTCAGGTTTCAGGTACCCGTTTGATGGCAACAGGTACTACCCCCTGTTTCATGGGATGAGGATGGGTGGATGGTAAAACATAACGGCGAAATGTGGGTGTATATATCTAACTCTTCGGTGGCGACAGGCGGTTATATTCTTCTTTTTGGAAGAAGTGTAGCTCTGCCAAATCTTCTACAGTGTATGTTATATTCACCGTTGATAAAAAGTCAAAAGTCGTGAGGTATGAACATGGACGAGGCAAAAATGGTATGCAGGGATCGTAGCGCGTGGCATTCTGTATTTTCTGCCTATCCCCATGGGAGAAAGGCGTGAGTGTATGTATAAAAAGTCAGTTGTTACGCTTAAGTTCATGGTTTTAGTTATTGATGAACAATTACGTGTATTGCACAAGGTCTTCAATGAAGCCTCATTTATTTAATTATTTAATAATACACTATGCCGCGTGTTGTAAGGGTTAAGTAGGTAATTGTACATTGATTATTGATTTATATACACGAGCGGTTATGGTATATTTTTTAAAATTATTATTAATAGTCATTGATTAAGAAATAGTTACCACCGTACCTTACAACTTCTGTTAGAACTCATGTGGAAGTCTTATTTGTTTCAGTTCATAGAAAGGGTAAATAGAGTTTCTTTTTACCATCGAAATAGAAACGTTTGTCGTTTTTGCTGATCTGACTGGTTGAAAAGCTCGTAACGCGCAATCGTAGCCAAACGTGATATTCAATTTAACTGGACGCCAAAAACTTGACGAATCCTTTGTGCAAAGATACACACTGTTTTCTCATAGACAGCTGAAGCAATTTAATCAAAATCAATACTGTTTAAAGCAATAACTATAGTTTCATAAGTAGCGTTTGTCGCCTTGACCCGACGCCGACGATCGCGCTTTTTCCCTCAGTGCAGTGTTTGTAATCCATTGTTAGGTGTTGCACGTGCACCAACTATTTTTCTATGGTATTCCAATTTTATAGGATTCCGCGGGATTGTATTGTGTAATATTTTTTCAACTTTTACAACTGCCTCACTAGTTTTAGTGGTCGTAAGCGGAGCTGCTAAACAATTGGACTTGTTTCCAGGCCGAGCAGTCTTGTTGGGTCTTTCTACAAAAATCTCAGCTTGCAATAGGCCCCCTATTTTCCATAAGACCTTAACCGGACCTAAACCCTTGGTGTAGTCGTGATCTTCTTCCTAATCTTTTGCCAAGCGTGTCATGGCCTTTATTGTTCAAATTACCATGGTATCGCTACTTTATAATAATGGAAATATCTTCAAGGAGATTGTTGGGCGAGATTTATAACATTTCTAAGCAAACGCCACTTTCTTCCATTTTCCTTCTTTAAGGCGAATCGTTATAAAGATTTTTCATGGTATTTTAATCCCGAAGAAGAGCTTCTATATCGTTTACTGTTACTTTTTTATATTTACTTAGCCATTTGTTGTCTAACAGCCCTTTATTTCACCCAGACTTTTGGTTATGAAGTTATGCTTTAGATTTAAAAGAATCTATGATACATTTTCGAGCAAGTAGTAACATCCAGCCATATTCTTTGTTAAAATTTGGGTTATTTATTCATATTTCAATAGCCTCACGAATCACCTGGGGGTAGAAATCGGTCTTCTTATCGAATAACTTGTTTAACAAATCAGATGTAATACTGGGATGGTTTATGTCTATCGTTTATTTATGAGAAGTAAAACGTTTCAAACTAACCTTGTACAAACGGGTCGTTCTCTCGTAACTTGCACCACATCCCGCCGCCAATACAGATTGGGAAACGCTCGACATAATACAATATCGTAATGCGCTGATACCCGACACGGTCAGGTTGCTCGCAAGATTGTGTTCGTTACTTGTATTGATATGAGCTTTCTGATATATCGAGCCGTGAGACATATCCTCATATTCACTGAAATTAAACAGATATAAAGATATTTGACTATTTGCGCAGTGGGTGAGCAAATGGCTTCTGTACTACGGGGTTATCGCAGCTATAGGAAGTTTGTATCCGTGGTCGTCGGTTGCAATCATAAATAAATAAGATACTAATTAAAAGATTCTTGATCTTTGTTGAGTGATTAAATTTTACACGAAATACTGGCTGTCTGTAGAATGAAGTGGATGTATTTCTTGCCATTTTTATTATAATATTCTTAGAAGGGCTGTAAATACATAAGTTATTCTACAACTGTTTCCTATCCCACGTCTGTCATTACGGTTGACCTAGAAAAATATAATATTATCGCAGCACATGTAGGGCTAAACAACCCCTTATTACATACATGCAATTTTAATTAACTTACCTTTTGAACGCCATGGCTATAGATAAGTGAATACGGAAAGCATGTCATGTGTGCCAACGACACAAATATGCGACGGAAATACGGTGAAAGATAACACGAATAAAATTGGACGTGGTTTTGGAAGTTTCTAGGTTAGCTATACGGAGCATATACATATACTAATCCTCTAAGTAATGTGCAGACATATCTAAGCTTAATGGAAACAAAATTTTCATTCATTCAACTTCTAGTGTAAGTCCTATATCTCACACTCCACAACCTTCGCATTGATTAATGTAGTTTTTATTTTTCATGTAAAAATCCTCATGTATACTTTCCAGGCTGTCAGAAGGAGGTGGAAAATTAATTCAACATCCTATCCACCATCCTTCTCCACCTATCTAACATACCCATCTAAAAACCCATCTAAAAACCCAGTCAGAATGAAGAGGCAAAAAAACCGCGAAACTATTTTCTACAAAATTTTGCTGCTGAGCTTCGCATTTGTCAAGACATAGCTTGGCAGCTTTTTAGCTTATGTCTACGCATTTCAGGCTCTCATCATAAAGGTCCTTCCTCAATCCTTTAGAACCTATGCTTGCCAAAACCTACACGTGACAAGAATTAGGTCACATCTCTCACAAGGCGAGACATACATGTGACGCGATACAACCTGTTCTCAATTTGTGTTTATGATGTAAAATAAACCATATTACGTGGAGAAAATGTATTGGTATTAGGGTTAGGCGATGCTCCAGATCCTTAGAGCCTTATAAAGGGTAATCGAAATATAATAACCCTAGGTACTATAATATTATCTATGTAAAATAACAACTTATTCGTTACTATCTGTTAATTCAGTAATTAATTGTAGGTCCTTAATATTAAGTAGAAATAAAACTCACTTATAAGATATTATCTGCATTCGGTTGTCAGTTTTTTTTGCCGCGAAAACGGGACCCGCCATGCTGTTTTTACAGTGACGTCACTATCCTACAAACGTCTGTAACCTATCAATGGTTTCTTATACCCATAGCTAAACAGTATAAATCCTAAAAAGGGACAATAAATCACTACAACCATTCGCGAAAGCAACCGTACGTACCGTAACCCATTTAATCTCGACAGTTACAGTAGAACAAATAAAACTTCACATAAGAAAGTCTTGACCTGCCTTATAAATGTCAGAACCATTATCCGCAGTCGGCCATCGCGAAAATTTGTGTGACGTCACTTATTATAGAAGCGTGACGTCAGTTTCGTATAGCGTCACATCTACCACGTGTTGGGTTAAATTTATTAGCTAGGTAAAGGTGATTGGAATATCTTGCAAGACCTTAGTATTTATCGAAATACGTCTGTACTCTGTACTCTGAAGTACTCTATTAAAACTAAAGATTAAACTGTACTCTACGTACACTCAATCCTTTTATCCCTTGGGGTAAACTAAAACTACTGAACGCCACGTGCTACGGATCCCTGCATTGATATGCACTTTTGCTTCGTCCACATTCATACATCTTGTCATGCATGCTTTCATTGATATTTTATGTGGACTGCGAGGCAACGAAATGCTGCTCGAATGCGAGTGATTTTATGGTCTGTATTGTGAATACTCCTGACAAGTATAATAAGAACGTCAATAGTGGGGATACTGAGTGTTCCCTTGTGTAATTTAGTATTTGCAGATTAAAATAGGTTTTAATAGATATACCACCGATAGGCTCCTTAAAATACCCAAAATAAAGATGATGACTCAAGCCCGAGCTTTTCTCAGCTGCTCACCAGTCTTTTAAATGGACATATTACGAAAGTCCTCATATTTTCTACTATGCTAAACGGCATCTAGACATTATCGCGACTACCCTGGAATTGTCACTTTAAAGTAATAAATCTTCCTGTAAATTTTTTCACTTTAAATCTCGGGCACTTTAAATATTTCGTCCATTTAAATGAACTGTTGGGCTTTAATGTCTAGTGAGTCAAAAATGTGTCTCAATCTCACAAGGGTAGTCCACGAGTTCCACGAGATCGCATTACAAATTCCAGCGATATACTTGAACTTTGCAAAGGACAATATCATTTATATATTCAGCGTTTTGACATCATAGACCAGTGGTCGCCCCGGTGACCTATTATGTCGGGGTATATTACATCTGTGAATTTATTACCAACAACAATATGAAATAACAAGAAGTTTTATCAAGATGACTCTCTGAATTAATCTAGAACTATCTAATGCTTTACTTCATAATGTATAGACGTGTTTAATGAAATAAAACTGGGATTTTATCGCAGTATTTTAATATTTTTTTAACCTGATGTCTGCGGTCCAATTTAGCATCAATGGTCACGGGCAGATTAAGTATTTATTTTATATTTACAAACTTTTATAATTACTAACATCTACATTTTTAATAATTATATTAAAATAAAAATAATATCCATATAGGTACCCCGAACAAAATCGGTATAGTTTTATGTAGGTATTTCAATGTTTAATATTCCCGTATATGTCAGAAAATAATGGCGTGATGAAAAATAATAATGAATTTAATGTTTACCTGACTGCGTAACATAAAAGGCTGTGTTTAAAGTTTTTGTGCGTTCGGTCACGCTTGGAATTGTTAAGACCTACGATTATTATCAGCGATAACATTATTAATCTATATAAAATTAAGTTGGTTGGAATATGGTTTAAAAATGCACTGATTGAGCTCAAATTTTGACAACCTTTTTCATCAATTGCTATTTTTTTCGCGACAATAATTCTCATTCATCCAATCTCAGCAATGTGTCACAAAAAAACATGGCAGGGTACAGCTAGTAAGTTATAATTATATTAAACGGACTGCAATTCATCTGTAGTATTTTTAATATCGTGGGCAGAAGATGTAGGTCAAAGACTTGGTATTTCAACCTAGATTACTAGACCGTGTGCCACGCCCCTTTGCTTCAAATCTGTTTCAAGTTCAACTGATAATCTGGCTTTAGTTTTAAATTGATATTACTGGTTTTTTTTCATCAATTAGTGATGTAAATTTGTTTATTTCAGTTGAAAAATTACTACTAGACTATTCTAGTAGTAATTTTTCGAAAATTCAACTGAAATAAACAATTCTACTACTAGACTATTCTAGTAGTAATTTTTCGAAAATTCAACTGAAATAAACAAATTTACATCACTAATTGATGAAAAAAAAAACAGTAACATCAATTAAAACTAAAGCCAGATTATCAGTTGAACTTGAAACAGATTTAGATATAGGTTTACGTTATCGGTTTGTCGGTAAATGTTAGTAGCCTGAGTGCCATTGCTAAGTATTATTAAATTGTTCTATTAAATACTCAGTAGGTTAACAGCAATAGATTCGTCCTTTATTCCAATTAGATTTGAGATATACTAGCGAACTGCACACCTCAGTTTAACCCTTGAGTAGATGTAGGTGTGATGTTGTGTTTTATTATTTACTGGCGATGTTTATTTATCCTTATATATCCTTAAGTCGCGGTACTTCATCGTTCATTAAATGACTTCGTATATAAAGTCAAAAATATATTTTTTATTTTTAAAACTCTTAATAGAAAATTAATTATGATACCATAGAATACGACCTTATTGCAGTCTCACAAGTGGCCCTCTAATTTATTTACCATAATCCTTGTATTGACAGTTGTATCTTTGTTCGCAGACTATGTGGCCGGTGGGGAACTGTTCACACATCTTTACCAGAGGGAGCATTTCAACGAGAATGAAGTCAGGATATACATAGCTGAAATTATATTAGCTCTCGAGCAACTGCATAAGGTAAAATCTCTGATTATGTTGTATATCTTCCTTGAAAAAAAGATTTCAATGTGTTGAGATATTATTGATAATGCAGCGACGTAGAAATCCGCGAGCTTGTCGAGAATATCTGGGTTATATTGGCATATTACAAGGAAAAAAGTAATGAAACGTGTGCACTGGGGTTAAGAGATAGACCAAGATTTGATAGGCAGATTTAATTTAAGGCGGCTGTTATATTAAAAATATCACATCACCAATATACAACGGCATTACTGTTCATCGTCTATACATTATTTTCCTACTGCTGGGCACGGACCTCCTCTCATTTGAGAGGGATGAGGCTATAGGCCACCATGTCTACTGCAGGTTGGTAGACTTGACATGCCATCGAGAAAATTCTTCAAGCATTCCTCTTGACTGCACTACTGAAGCAGCGGATAGAGAAAGCTTTGAGAGACACAAGAAGGTTCTAAATCCTCTGACAATTATTGGTTATTAATGTTATTATAGTATTATTTTCTCAATCGCTCGAACAAAGTTTCTGAATCAGATCTAGTATTTTTTAACACCTTATACTCTGGCAATTGAACAAGAGAGAACAAATTAACTCAAACACCTTTTAAATAACACATTCATGCCTGTCACTATGGCTCATGTTTACATTGCAAAGAAACATGAAACACTTGGATAAATGTATTAATGGCTAGACTGGCTGAATCATAGTCAGGCTGGAGAGGTCTTAACGCATTGTTTGACCATAATAATAACACAGTATTCTGTTTATGGAATGTATTGATATTTATTTAGCTAAGTGGAACAGTGTTTCTAGTTTCTTGGAAATATTTTTATGTCATTATCTTTGCACCTTTGTTGTGTTCGCCTTGAATGATGGAAAGCATTGATATGCTCTAAAATGGAGCTCCCGATTGAAGTAAATTAGTACTTTGTTTGGTGAGACTAAGTAGAAATATGAATCCCATACTATTATGTGATTGTGAATGTAATTAAGTACCGAATATATTGCCATTATATTGTGACTATTTATTTTAGTACAGATACCTACAGACCAATTTACGCTATAAGATTAATTAATATAATTATTCATGATAATTATAACGAGGCGATCTTATGGCTAAATAGCTATATCTCCCAGACAATCTAGTATCCAGTTGTTTATATATCTTCCTTCTTCACCAGCTCGGCATCATCTACCGTGACATCAAGCTGGAGAATATCCTCTTGGACGCGGAGGGCCACATCGTGTTGACAGACTTCGGTCTCTCCAAGGAGTTCTGTGGCGGCGAGAGCCGAGCATACTCCTTCTGCGGGACCATCGAGTACATGGCGCCTGAAGTTGTGAGGAGCGGCAGCCAGGGTCATGATATTGTAAGTACTGATGATTTTTTTATTAATGGAATTGATGACCGATTTTATTCAGGAGATTCCTTCGTCCGTAGGTACGAATTCAATAATACAATTTCTGTGGTTTCATTTTTTATCGAAAACTAGGTTATTGAACACTGCTATAGGACATTTTGGAACTTTTAATTATTTTCTTCTTAAAAGTCACGATATTTGACCAATATGAGGCTAATAAGGAGATCTCAATGGTGTTAGGCGGGGTCAAATAGTGATCGTCCTTTCTGTAGCTTTTTAGACACAAAGGACACACCAACAGGTGTGACACAGTTTACACTTACTTCATCTTTTTAATGATGATTCCACTAAATGATTACGATTTGTCACTTTTTAAAGCGTCGTTAACTATGAAAACCATTTTGGAACTAGATCTAAATCTAGATACACTTATAAACTTATAACTTATTTATCATGAACGCAAAGGCCTAAACAGGTAAGTAGGCTTACAGATTACCTAACTGCAATCTCCCCTCATTATTATCGTAACAATATTTATCTAAACAAAGCGAACCGAGGTAATATAATAATAATAAGGGCATAAGGTTGCGCAAGAGTTTTGCAACGAGCAAACGAACCGATTCCGATATGGATTAGTTTGTGACTCATCGGTTTATCTACTGCGGAATCCGTAGTACAATCATTTGCGAGAAAAGGACAGCATTATTTATCCTGTTAAGGTGACCGTTTGAGCCGAGCATATTCAAATTTTATCGAGTTAAAAAGAAGAACCCATAACATGTTACAAACATAATAAATAAATATTCCTGGACATTATGACACAGCGCCATCTATTTCCGAGCTAAGCAACGAGGCTTGTGTTACGGATACTAGTCGGTTGATATACTACATATATGTATACATTTTTTTTGTAAATACATACATATTATGCATAGACACATGTTATGGATTCTTCTTTTTAATGGGTAGCAGCACGCCTAGCCAAATGGTAGTTAACGCTGCTTTCTCTGCTATGGGTCGGGCCCTGAATTAGAATCGCGGTAGGGACAAATGTTTGTGTGATTCATCAACATTTGTATCTGAGTCATGGATGAAAAAAAAAGTGATATGTTGTATATCAACCTCCTAGTATCCGTAACACAATCCTCGTTGCTTACCACGGAACTAGATAGCACTGGGTCATAATGTCCAGATATAGTTATTATTATTATTTTAATACTAATCGCGACAATTACGGGCAAATCATCATAACAATCAAAGGAAGTCCATTGCTGAACAAGATTCCTTCACCATAGGCAGTTAAAAGGTTTTTACAAGGTCTGCAACCTGCGAGCGCCACCACTGTTGTTGGAAAGTCCCATAGCCTACGGTAACCGCTTACCATCAAGCGGTCCGTTCGCTGCTTTGCCACCACCGTGGTATAAATTGCACCATGACCTTTTATATGCCGTAATGCCGCCCACACTAACTACTTCTGGCGACCTTTACCAGATCGTTCTTCTTGTTAGAGGGCGTCCCACGCTGCGTTTCAGTGGCAGTTCCCACTCCAGAACCTTTCTACCTCAATGGCCATCATTTCCACTAAATCCTCTTTATCCCGCCCACTACCTCTTTAGCATACTAAGTCCTTCCAGTTATGCCAGCTACTTCAGTCCTACGGATCTTAAAACTTTATAAATTTTGATGTGGTCAGGCGATACCGAATGAATAACCGAATTGTCCGCGTACTACAAGCCTTATTAGGGATACTCGCTTTAGTATCCCCAATAATCATTCATTATCAAGTTATTCTTCTTTAATTTACAATAAAAACATACCATCACACCTGTCGTCTCCAAAGGCTAAGGCAGGCGTGTACTAATGTATACCCACCTTTCGCCGGTGTATTAGGTCCCATGAGAACATAGAAAAACCCAAAATCACTTTGCTCGGCTTAGAACTCGAGACCTGTTACTCAACAGTCCCACTTTGGACCATTAAACCAACGAGGGAGATATTATAAGGCTTAAATATTAGTGTTGGTTAAGCATTAGATAGCTATCCTTCTTTACTTTATAACAAAATAAAAACAGGCGTATCTACTTCGCCACATTCTCGCAAATATAACAATTTTCTCAGCCAATTATCAGCATTGTCCACAGTAAATACAAGTCAGCTGTTCCCATTGAAACCGAATAGACGTTAGAAAGTGTACAACACAACAAATTCTTTATATTACCTGTCCTGAATCCACACACCATTACCATCTCTATCTTGTTTGTGATAAAAGTGTTTGTACCGTGAATACTGTGATCCGAAGATTTTATTGCGCAGATGCGTGTGTGAATTGGTTGATTGCTTACAATTATTCGCTTCTGTCATGGTTAACGGGGTAGCTTCTATTCGTACTGTAATAAGTTCTATAATATTTAATTTCAGGACTTAAATTAGACGGACTTCATTTGCGAAAAAAAAAAACAAGCAAATGTATCGATGGCGGCCATATTGATTTGCAATAAATTTCTATAGCCTATGCGATTAAGAAATTGAAGACGATTCTAACAGTACTTTATATTTGAAAATCCGTTGATTTGTGTCGGCTACAAATAAAAAATGATGATTTAAAGGAATTACAAATTAACACAACATAACACATCATCGTCGTCCACCGAAAGGTTTGGCAGAGGTGTACAAATGTACACCTACGTTTCGCTGGTATGTTTTAGGTCCCATGTAATAGTTGTAAGTCTATTGTCATCATCTGGACACTAATCGAAACTCCGAGCTGCTAGTGGGAATGGAACACACTTTAACACAATAACACTACCCGATCTGGGAATCGAACCCATGACCACTTGCTCAGCAGTCGCACGTACGACCACTAGACTAACGAGGCAGTTTACATATAAAACATATTGTATGGTAAAGTCCAAACTTATCAAAACTTCAGAAGTACTATAGCCGTTGCTTCTATAGCAAGTCTATTGGAGGAGCCCTAGAAGATCAGTGCTATTAAGGTTAAGAGATGTCAATTTATACACCATGGTTGTAGTATTGAAAGCAGGGTTGCCCAAAGGCTAACTCCGAGTTATATTTTATATATGGACATTTGATAATAATAAATATAAAAGAGGCTTGTGTTACGGATACTAGTTGGTTAGTACGGATATACTACATTGTATATATTTTATTTTTGTAAATACATAAATATTATACATATATACATTCATGACTCGGAAACAAATGTTGGTGCTCATCACACAAACATTTGTCCCTACCGGGATTCGAACCCGGGACCCATAGCACAGCAGGCAGTGTTAACTACCGCTGGACTAATTGGGTCGTCAAAATCGTCGTTATCATACTTATCACTTACTCTACCGTCGATAGTCTCGTTACTTAACATCACAGGAAATACTGTTTAAACGCCAGCCACATTTGAAAATAAACTACTATTAGACTAAGTCCAATTAACTAGATTGATCTAGCCGCTTTAATTTATAAAGCGACAAATCATGCTTAAATACTTGCCTGATATATCAAGTTCGCATTCGTTTTTGATTGGTTGATTTAGGTGTTTATTTATTTACTTTAATTTTAAACTGTAAGCGGTTTATAATAATTTGTAAATGTGTTAGAATATGTAAAATTTTATCTCAAACCAAACTAACCTAAATAATATTTATTTACTCAAATTGTGTACATATTTGCAAATTTACTACTGTATATTATTAAATAGGGCGCAACTTAACGTCACGCAAGCATTATCACTTCAATTCAAATCAAATCAAAATATACTATATTTTTTAAATGTATTTCATCCATCATCCCTAACACAAGTCTCGTTGCTCAGCTTCAAACGAGATGGCTATCTGTAAAAAACATCTGTATAGGTATATTTAAAATTACGTATTATATAGCAAATTTAAAACTTGGCAACCCTGTCGAAGAGCCCTATCGTCTACAAACACTAGTAACCTACTTACTAAGTCGACTAACTTGCTATTGCTATAGTGTTGTAACACTGTGATACCTATGTGCCAGTTTCATACAACTTAGTACATACAAGTCGGAACTAAAACCTCTTTTGATGATCTGATTTACAAACATTATCTTAATTGACAATGAAGAATACTAAATGTTTGTTTAAAGTAATATATTTATTGCGATCTCTTTTTAAGTCGAATTCTTATATTACGCGAATATTAAACATGAAAATAAAATTCTTTTTACAATGTTTATCTTGGTATATTGATATTATTTCATATTTTATCCCATCATTTCGGATCCTTTACTGCATCATCATCATCAGCCTATATTCGTCCACTGCTGGACGTAGGCCTCCCCTAGTGAACGCCACTGAGTTCGATCTCCTTTACTGCAACCGTGGTAATAATATTAACATATCGCGATAAAATCCGTAAAAAGTAGTTTTTTTTTTTGTTTTATGCAAACCTAATAAAACATAGACAAGATGGAAATAAATCTATTGACAAAATCCACTTAATTGATATACTACGCGAAAGGACCAATAAGCAATTTTTTTGGTGGTAGCAATACAATGACTCACAGATATGCGACAACAAACACAAATTTTACTATTACGAAAGCATCAAAATGTATAAATTAGAACTGGCTATATTCGCATGATAGAAACCTGTACTCGTCATTTTCTATCCTTGTCCGTCTTGCAGATATTTGATATATCTTTCGTCCCTTTTTCGCATTAAGACCATGACCTACATGGTTGTTGCGATGTTGCGCTAATTCGTACATTTATTATTTGTATATAAAGATGTATTCATATATTAATATACTGTCTTGATGTTCTGGTGATCTTAAGGGTGACTATTGAGCAGATGGTCTTGTATCGATTCCCATGTCGAGCAAAGCGTTAAATGGGTCATCGTATGAAATTCTCAGTAGCAGGAGTTTGGATTCGTGTCCGGTGGATGGCTTGTCCACTATTACATGGGATCTAAAATACAGGCGAAATGTGTGTGTGTACATTAGTACACCTCTGCCTAACCCTTCGGGGACGACAAGCGTAATGGTATGTTATGTCTTATTATTAAATTACACTTGGTACGCATTAAACTGACGTGAAAGGTGTAAAAGGGAGATGCTACACTAACTTTCTCTGCTTTTTTAACCATAATGACTTGTTCTTTATGCTGCGAGTAGTTCCTGCTATGGTGTTTTCTATTCGTATTACCACGGTGTACATTTTATTATTACGGAGCAAGGGAAAGTGATGAATTACTAGCTTATGTATGTCTGATTTTACATACTGCGGGTATCAAAACTGATTGACAATTTGATTGAATTTATCAAATGAAAGGTGCCAGTTTAAAACGGTAAATATTTACTACACCTTTAGAACGTGTCCGAGTCGGTAGTGAGTATATAAACAAAATTTATTAATATTTTGTTATTATTTTGTTGTTATTAGTTTATCGACTAACAGGCCCCATTGGGCATGTTACTCGATAAACTTTTTTCCAGTATTCAACTGAAAGTATATACAGGGTGACTTTGAAAGAATGCGACAAAATTAAATGGTAGGTTCAGGAACGATTACCCATTCATTTTAAAATGTAATTTTACGAATCTAAATTGTCAAGGACATAAATTTGGTTTTGGATTTAAATGGTGTAGACAAAGTTATCTTACAAGAAAAACATGAAATATCAGCTTTTAAAAATTTAATAAAAGTAATTATAAACTTTAATAAAATAATTATAAGTTTCAAGTATCAATTCAACCGCGCCGAGTAGACTATCATTAACCTATTCCACAGGAACTTACTACGTGAAGTATGGCAACGCATTGTATTTAATATTTTTAACTATTTCATTGAGAAAGTAGGTAATGACGCGCGATGTTGCCAAACCGTTCGGCTCATCTTACGCATCGCTTTGTCCTGCCGGCCTGTCCGCGCATAATGTAAACAAACGAAATTTGATTTGTTTTGATTTGACAGTCGCTCGGCTTTCCTGGAGAGGTCACGATTCATTCATAGGTTCATCGCACACACATTTAAGATAACGGCTATACACGGAATTATAATCTTGATACTTTCGCTACTTTACGTTTTTTTGCAGGGTCAAAAGTACTTATTCATTTCTCATATTAACACGCTCTAAATTTTCTTGGTTCCACGTAGAATCATATATTTAATTTTGTCGCATTCTTTCAAAGTCACCCTGTATATTGACCAGGAATCTTGTGTGCCACATTTAAGATCTTATATGGATCGAAATACAAGAAAAACTACTGAAAGACCTACAACCATTTAAAACCACCACCATTCAAAAACCCATCTATGTGTAGTCTAACACTAACTGACTATCATGTCTTCACCTTCGGAGCTACCGTCGTATCAGCCATGGTAATAATACGCCTCCCCCGGGCTACAGAGGCCCCTGACGTGTGTAAACAAAATTTTGTAAAATGTTATACCTAGGAGATCCAGGGCGCCGGGGGTTAATAAAGGCCAATATCCCCGTAGTTTTTTTGTTTTGTTTTGGTAATTTAAGTGTGGCTTTTTTTTCTTTATCTGCCCCTTTCTATATAGAAATTCCCCCTACTAATTTTGATACAGGGCCCCTCCAAGACTTGCTTACGCCACTGCTCCCAAGTACTACATTCACTGTATTTCTCTGATTTATCCCTCACGTATTTAATATAACGGAATGATTACATGCAATTAACTAAGGTCAGAGCAATAAATAATTGGTGTGCAAAAACGCAATGAATTCATTGTAACGAGGAAGACAGCGGCTGAGAAAATGCCCTCGAATTCAATGTCGCTGGCGTTGGGCAAACACTGCGTACTGCGCATATTGTGGGACTCATGTTTTTACCGTAATACTGTAGCTTACAAAAACCTACGTAACTGTCTTAATATATCGATCAGATATATAAACCATCACGCCTGTCGTCTCCGATAGGCTCAGAAGTATACTAATGTATAATCACATTACGCCGGTATGTTTTAATGCCATCAATCGGGATAGCAACGAAATTTAGCACAAGTAAATTTTTCTAATTCAATAACTGCACAAAGTCCAAATAGTTCTACACAAACATTTGAAGGCATTTTCAGGTTCTTAATAAACAGTAGTATAAATAATTTAAACGCACTACAAAATAAATCAACACTTTTATTATTCTCGTTTCCAAGAATTTTAAATAACCAACATTGCAGAAACACGAAGCAATCTTCGCGAAGCTGTTCCAAGCTGGAATACGTAGCGAGACCTTGACACACAACAACTGGGAACTTGAGAATTCTACTGGGATACAGACAAAATATATATTTTAACTAAAACATATAATATACTGGAACATGGGTACTGGACTTAAAAACTCATATAAAGATTCATAAAAAATTTATCAGCCTGTATTATCAAATCGATATTGGTACGTTTACCTAAATTTCGTCGGTTTGTGTTAAATCCCATAAGTCTCCTATTGCCATTAATCAAAGACAAATGGAAACTCCGAGCTCTCACTGTGAACTGTTCAACAATAAAAAGATCTTATAAACCTTTGTCCACTTCAGAATCGAAGCCTAGCACGGAACTTGATGGCGCGGTCTATTACAAATAGTTTATTTACTTAGTTTGTTTCATAACGACCGGATATATATTTATTTTGAATACATCTATTGTCAATTATCACAATCAGGAAGATATTATCGAGCGAGTGAAAAATGTTACAGATAATACACTAATTTACTGACCCATTTTTTTGTATACTTGTTGACCTTATTCTGTTATCGTTTCAAAGGCGAATAATAACGAGGTAGAATAACTAATGCGGTATTTCGTAGATAATAATGTAAAATTATTATACTAATTAGGTTAAGGGAAGTGACGGTAAACGGTAAAGTGCTTTTCTTTTTAATTTTAAAGTCAATGACATGGAATTGATGTATAGTTGTTTGACCTAAATGAATATATACGTTTACATATGATATAAAATAAAAATAAAATTATATCGACGAAAGACTGAACAGAAAATCGAATAATATTATTTTGAGCCGGCGCCAAAATATTAAATGAAGGGACGCGCTGCGCATCCCATTGTAATTGATTTGTTTCTTTGTTTGGAGGTAGAGATATCTTATTGTATGTAGAATATAGTAACAACAATCAAATTTTATAAAATTTCAAAAGTCTTGAAGCCATAGAAAGAATCAAACTGTGATCGCAATATCGCATCCTAACAATAACATAGCACACAAAACCATATCAACGCACAATCGCAAAGCAATACATGAACTAATTACAATCTCTAAGTATATCGTTACACAATAACATTGTGAGTCAGACACCAAGGCTGCGCGCGCGCAGTCTATGGGAAACTGCATCAAGTGTTTCGAATTAATTACACTTAGTAGTGTTAACGTGTTTATAGATTAGTAGCGGCCCGCCCCTCCCTAACTGGGTACCTCCCCTCCCCTTGCAAATGCTTAATTAAAAAAATATATAGTTAAGTTTAAAAATTTTTTTTCGGCTTAGGTAGTTTCCAATGTGCGTTGATCGTCAGTCAGTGACCATAGATTCATTAAAAGATTAGAAATGTCATGATAACAATTATTTAAATATAATATACAATATTTAAATGTTGATATTATTTTAATCCGACGTTTTGTATCCTTTACAGCTTCCATGGTCACGGGCAGACTGTACAAAAAGACAAGTAGTTTTATTTCAATTTCAATGTCTTATATACGCGTTAATGCATGAAATCAATATCCTCTGAGAGTAATTAATAGGGGTTAAATATGGATGCGAGGCGAGCTATGCCTCGCTCCTAGCCGGGGTCCAGCTATAAGAGCTGGACCAAAGCCCGCCGGGGTTGTGGTGCATGCTTTTGCGAATCCCATGGCCCCGGCAATAGGGTTAGTGGCGTTGACGGGTGCGGTTTTTTAGTCGGTAAACGCTCAAGCGGAGTCCGACACACCCCGTCGCCTCCCCAGGCGACGGGACGGTCCGTAAAGGATTTTTCCGCACTTAAAAAAAAAAAAAAAAAAAAGGGGTTAAATATGGTAAGATGTTGCTAAAGGGGAATTCCCTTCGAGCCACACAGTTTGTGAGGGAAATCCCAAATAATATGGAGATATTATAGTGGATGCACAGTTATATCAGCTATGATAAACAAAATATTTATGTTATTGTTATGAGGAAAACTCATAAAAATTTCAAGTTCATGGGATTTCCGATATCTTGATATTTCTCGCGCAACGGGTTTGTTGTTATTTCCCATGTCGTTTTTATACTAAAAAAATAGCTATTTTGTTTGTTCACTGTTTTGTCTTTGATTGTTGTTGACATGTTTGTGTATTAACGTCATCTAGGTATATGTAATTATTGTAAGCATCGTTTCAGGAGTTTTAATAGTTTTTGGTGTGGGGTAAAGCTTAATATCTAAATTCGAAAAAAAAAAGAAACAATTACGTCATACTTTAACACTGAAAACACAAAACACATCCATTATGCTATAAATTCCAGATTTTGCAACGACTAGATAAGCAAGGTAACCTTCTAGTGTATTAAAATCTCGTAACTGTACAAAAATGGCGTTGTTATTGTCCTCAGCGAGTACCTTTAATTTTTTTTTCTACCACAATATATTTAAGTGGGCATGGACAAATGAAGGCATGCGATTCAACAGTAAGGAGGTGTCATTGACCGATCAAACTGTGTGGAAGCTAAACTAATTAGAAAAAAATATATAGCGACCTTTTGTCCTAGCAATAAAGTTCAAAATCGATCGATGTTCAAACAAGGTAACAATGCCGAAATATCACTTGCGAATGAAATGAAACCTTAGCTTCGAGATCAAATGGTTTCTTTTTAATAAAAACGTTGATTTTAATTAGTACGTGATAAAAATACACTTATTATACTTGTGGACTTTTGTTCCAGTATATTTCTAGAATTAAAACAAAATGGTATTAATAATTGGAGAAATTTCGACGATCAAATCTACTAAAAGTGACTAAAAGAGTCATAAAGTATAGGAAGACAGAAGCAAGAAAAACGAAGAAGATAATGTCTTATAGTGTGAAAGATGGTTACGAGTAGAAAACTAGTAAAAGACGAGACGATTTAAAGAGATTATTCTAGAAAGATAATGAATACAGTTAAATCAGAGATTCTTCTGGTCCTGAGATACTATTGACTGTATTTATCTGTTAGTCCACCACAGTGCGTGTAGGCTGCTTCACCATAAGAGATAAATCATTAACTATATGTAGAATTCGAGGTTAATGACATCATAGTTTATACTGAATAAGCTATCATAGTGGTACTTCGTTAAAAAGCCCAAAAATATCCAATAATAACACAAACATACCACGTCTGTCGTCCCCGAAAGGTTAGGAAGAGGTGTACTAATGTACACGTACATATAATTTCAACTGTGTGCATGGTATGCTTTAGGTACTATATAATAGGGGCCGAGATCACCATGAATAAAATACAGTCAATAGATGATAAGACGCTCTTTATCTCATATTTTTTCTTATAGTTTACAACAAATACATTGAAGAACTTAGTGTATATATGAGATATAAAAACACATTTTACAAGACAATCACGTTTCAGACTAAAATGGGAAAATAATTCCATTGGGAAATGGGAACTGTGTAACTAGTAAAATTCTAATCGTAGGAAAGGAGAATAACGAGATTTGTATGAAAGTATTTTTGTATGTTGATGAAAGGAATAGTATAAAAATATTAGTATTGGAGCATTACGGAGTAAGTAAATTTTCATATTAAATACGCCACCGTTTTCTATACAGGATTTTGCAAAGGGTAAAATGAAAACCTATAAAATTACCATCTATGAGACTCACAAGTACCTTATAAACCCACGTGAATTTTCAAGTTTATTAATGTGTCACCTTCGGGACTCTTGCGCATGTTAAAATAGAGCGGGACGCTATTATTAGCGCATAACTGTGTGAAAGAGACAGGTATACGTATTATCGGTGCCGGTCGGTATGGCATGTAGCTGATTGTTTTCTATTTGTCTTTGTTATTGATGTCTCACTTGGTGTACTGAATTACGCTCACATAATATGTTTGGCCTATTTCTAATACGATCCGTTTCATTTCTGAACTATTCCATTTAATGTGAATAGGTTTCACGTCATTTGGGGATTCTATCAGATAAACAGAGTAAAGAATATAGCATGTCATGTACTATAATAAATATATCCGGGTATTATGACACAACACCATCTAGTTCCGAGCTAAGCAACGAGGCTTGTGTTACGGATACTAGATAGTTTATAAATACATACAACGCATATTATACATAAAAACATCCATGACATAGTTACAAAAGATCATGCTCATCACACAAACATTTGTCCCCACTGGAATTTGGACCCAGGTCCGTTTCCACAGCAGCCAGCATTTACTACGCTAATCGCTACTACACTCCTGTAAAAATAAGTATAATTCACTTCTCATGTAACGAAATGACATTTGAACAGTACAAAACCTTTCGAATATTTAATTTCCGTCATATAAAAGAGATTCAGCCTCTACCTCGAGCAAAATGGAAAACGGCGACAGTTCGGATATCTCCGCCGATACCGGAATCGCCCGAAGGCTTTCTCAAATCCGTTGCGTAATTTGACTTAACTACGGGTAATAGCTTCCTTGCTTGGATTAATTGTTTTATGTTCTACTTGTTTCGAGTTATTAAATGATGAATAAATGGTCTCTTAATAACTTGGGCTGAAAGGGAAATTGACAAAGTCTTTATCACTTAGTCGAACTTAAACGACAGTTAAAGTTACGTCAAATGTATTAGTTTCATATATAAGTAAAAATCATAAAAAAGTATTTCTCTTAATACCGTTACGACGTGGGAACCTTCAAGAGGAGAGTATATTCTTTCCTGAAAGGCCGGCAACCCGCTTGCACGTCCTCTGGTGTTGCAGATGTCCATGGGTGGTGGTAATCACTTACCATCAGGTGAACCTCCTACCCGTTTGCCCCCTTATTTCCATAAAAATATACCGACATCGGTCTTATATCTTTATATCCCGATTGTAAAAGATCATACCAATCTGAAACCATTACAATTGATTAATATGATCCAATGATAATACGTCATATTAACCAATGAGGGAGATTTTTATTCAACAAAATATGTTCTTAGAAAATATGGTCAAAATTAAAACTAGTAGTCATATTAACGTGTGAAGAAGTAAAAGTCAATAATAAATAACAACGTTGGCATGAAATCATAACGTTGCGTTCCGTTTGCACAATATTTCACTCGTGTATATGATTCAGAATTTCCAATAAGCGTAATCATTGAATATCACGTAATTCGTATGTAAACAGAACAAGACAATGGCGATGCACTGTTATACGCAATATTTATTGCCATTAGAATCAGTCTGCTGTAACTAAACAGCTACGACTCTATAGATAACATAACGTACCATCACGCCTGTCGTCCCCGAAGGGTTAGGCAGAGTCGTACTTGTGACTTCACAGTCCAGAGGCTAGGCTATTACAGCAAAGAACAAAAAATATGTCACTAAAGATTTGGTACCTAATAGAAATAATAACAGACTGCTTACAGATGATAAATCTACATCTGAAAAACTTATTACGTTTCTATTCAAGATCAAATTGATGTATAAATCATTTTTATATTCACTACCATAAATCAATACAGTTTGAATGTTGACGGTTTTCGGAACGTAACCTAAATATTTGATTCGGGGCAGCCTATTAGTCATAGCGAATTATAATATTTGTAACGGCTCATAGCTAATGCTGTAATTTGAACTATCGCTCCTTTCAATTTCACGCCTATTCGTTTTTTGACCTGAATTTATGGTAACTAAATTGTACTTAGTAAGTACATTACTTCAAGATCATTAGGAGGTATAAAATATATATTCGGACTTTATGACACAGCGCCCTCTAGTTCCGGGCTATGCAATGAGGCTTGTGTTACGGATACTAGATGGTCGATACACTACATAGATTTTTTTATGTAAATACATGTAAAGAAACATCCATGACTCGGGTATAAATATCGATGCTCGTTACACAAACATCTACCAGGATTCCATCCACAGAAGTCAGCCTGCCAGGTCAGTCAAGTCAGTCAGTCAGAAGCCAGCTGCTGTGATACCGCTGCACAATTCGGGTCCGCATTAGTAATAATTGGGTGATAACTACACCTACCTCAAGTTAAAAGAAATTGTCAAATTCTTTTTCCTCGTTTAAAAAGTATATTCGAAAGGAATAATGGCACTTGTTAAATAAATAAAAAAAGAAAACACAGTGCAGATAAGCCGGGTATCATGTGAAATGTGCCACCAAAACCGGCGCGAGCGCAATATTCAAAATGGCGGCCGGCTGTATGTAGGTCACGGCAATCGGTGCCTCAGTGACTGCTCTTACGATTTTTTAAACCCAAAACCAATTTAAGTGTTTGCAATGTTTTACATTGCTTCGTATTAATTCAAGTGGTTTATTACTAACTAGCTTTCGCCCGCGGCTCCGCCTGCGTAGTATATTGATATGCCTATGTGTTAATCCAGGAAATAAAGTATCTGTATGCCAATTAATGATATGATATCTTCCTGTGGTAAAATTCAGCCTTTATTTAAATTTAAATTACACTTCTATCAATATATCGGTGCAAAACAGCAGTAATTTCTGCGTGTAAAACAAACCAAACAAACAAACATACAGACAGGCAAAAATTCTAAAAATGATTGTTTCCGCTTCTGTAGATCTAATAAAGCCCCCAAAACATTCTTTCTTGAATATCTTTAATGGACAGACATCCGCCTGTTACAATTTTAATATATGTATAGAAATTAATAATGAATTTGTCAAGGGCAAAAATAACGGCGAATTTGACATAATTATTATTTAAAGAAACAAAAAAAGAGGCCTTCTCGTAAATAAAAAAATGCTTATATAGCTAGACGGTCACCGTTTTACGTGATTATAGTTTCAATGTCGTATCCTTGTATAAAAACAAGACCTTGACTTTAAGATAAATGTATAAAAACATAACGGAACTTTTGAACAGGCCAAAATAATGGAGTTCTGAATAACCAACATTTTTATTATATATTTATTAAAGGATAATTTGTGACTGGAGGAAATGAGCCGAAGATCGAGCTCTGTGGTGTTTACTAGGGGAGGCCCACGTCCAGCAGTGGACGAGTATAGGCTGATGATGATGATGAAAGGATAATTTGTTGTTAATAAGATAACAAAAAAAAAAGCTTTCGTAGGTACAATAACTTAATGAATACCTATATATGTATTTGGAAAAAAGATATCCTTAGCATTTCTAATTTTCCCTTCTTTTCCTTTAGAAGGTTTAATACCAACCTAATATTCAATGTTTACGACAAAAACATCAGAACCATCAGATTCTTTGGGTGTGAATACCAGACGCATTAAACATCTGCCAAAACTCGGAAGTGATATATGAATGTGGTTTACAACTACTACAAACAAATTTAGTTGTGGCCACTAAGACTAAAAATAACTTATTTCATGGTGACTGGGCACATATATCAATTTCATTACATCCAAATTTATCTCTATTTGTCCAGGAATATTATTATATTACTATGTATACTCCCATTTAGCCGGTACGTTTTTGGTCCCATATAATAGATGGCAAGCCTTTTGCCATCAACCAGGCACGAATAGAATTCCCGAGACCTGGAAAACTAACCCAAGATCTCTTATTCAGCAGCACTTGTAACGTCCACTAGACCAACCATTGCCCGAAATGTTACAAAAATCTTCTTTTATTATGAATGGTGATCAAAAGATTCTTGACGAGGCTAGATATCGATATGACGCGATGATTGACTCTAATCTGAGACGAGTTTCAAAACTCGGATATTCTACCACGTCTGCTTACACTAGAAGTCTCCAGTTCAGTATAGCTGAGAAAGATCGGGTGACTCATTGTCTCTCAACAAAGCACTTCATATAGTTTTAACATACGCACTTATTATTATAAATAAGAATAGTTCCTAGCATGAAGTTCATTGTCATTTCGTCTTACAGTTGTTTGGACTTTAGTCTTTTGCGCTGCGAAATCAGTAAACGCGCCACGCATATTTTGCTCTATGTGCTTTTGTTACGAAGTTTAGACGTCATCACCATTAGTCGTCCACTGCTGGACATAGGTCTTCCCCAAGGTTAGCCACGGTGATAGGTCCTGCGCCACCCGCAGCCAGGAGATTCCAGAGACCTTCATCAGGTCTCATTGCTTTTGTATTCCATGTTAAATTTATTCTCAATATCCGCGCATGAACGTAATGGATTAAATTTCATGCGACGTAATAAAGTTTGGAGCAGCTCAAAATTAACTTTTGAAATGTAACCTGTAATTACCTAGTAAAATTTTTCCTTATACACTGAATATTGTTTCTATTTTTAACACATTACTTGAGGAATCTATCATTAATGTCAATGACTTATAAAGCTCAGCTTTGTTTTTGCTTTTTACTTTCCTCAATGTTTTTTATTTTCTTAGGTTTCTCATTTCTCATTGTAATATATAACTTAGTAATTTTGAATTGCGTCGCAAAGGGTAAGTATTTATAAAAAATATAAAATGTTTCGTAATTAAAACACCGTTCTGGTATATATTTGATCTTTATGTATATGTAATAAAAAAAATGAACGTTTTAAGATATGAAAAACAAGTGGATTCTCAGTAAACCCTCAAAATCAAAATTTTGTTCTGCGACAATACATATGGATTCAAACATGCAACTTCATTTGTGTGTAGATTCCGTAATTTTTTTTATTTAATCATACGTCCACAGTTTAAAGATTCCATGAATTTTAACAGCTTCCTTGTATTTGAAAGTGAAAGTGCATTTTGCATATGGTCATCACCTGATATGTTATATTTTCATCTTGTTTAATTTAAATACTTTTCATCATTTGCACACGTGTTTTTTTTATGTATTCATGATTATTTGTTCATCAATATATTTCCAAGTGTTCTTTATTCAAATTCTTTTAAATCAGCCTGTTCTACTGGGTACTTCCTTTTTACCACGCCATCTTTACCGGTCTTGTGCAAGTTGAGTTCATTTGCTTTATGTTAGTGCACGTAAATATTATCTGATCATTAGGCTGACATTCATCACACAGCATTTCACAATCCACAGCTGGACATACATCTCTCCCAGACTCCTCCCGCCGTCCTCCTCCAAACTATCCCCGCTACCTCCTTTAGGTCGCCAGCCTATCTATCCGGCTAGGCTGATATTATATCAAGTTTATTATAATTGTAATTTTGTTAGTAGATATTGTTCGGGTGAAGTCAGTACTTCTATTGCCAAAATATCACTCATATTCTTTATTTCACCTAACAATATGAATGTTTCGTTCTGTCAGCGTAAGTCTTCAGCTGATATTATAATCGCATTAATTTCCATTGTAATGAAACGACTTTCACGGAATATACCATCATTACATTAATGACTATACGGTGCTACTCTGTACACTTTTTCAGTTCCGTAAGCCATGCATGCAAAATTACAAGCAAAAATTCTAGATTCCATTTCTCTAGAACAATTCTTTGTAATAGGCATTTTCAATTGTTCTACAGTTTTGTTTTATAGCTCACTCATTTGTTTGTCAAACAATGAAAATCAATCATTCACAAGGAATGTCCCAATTCGATTTTACCCATACCCGCTTCGAATTACTTATAAATAAAATGTTCGCTCGTAAACAACTCATTTCGTACTCAAACTACATTATTTATCGCGTTATTATATTATTCAGTTGCTCAACGTGTAAACCACTAATGATGTATATTTTATATACTGTTACAAAACGAGTCTATTGGGTCTCAACTCACAACGGTTCGCGAATTCCTTTCCAAGAGAAGTGAAAGCCGACCAAATAATACATTTATTAGAGCGGAACGCTTTTCGTCAACGTACTTCATTGACAAAACACATAGCACTGTGCTCCCCAAGATGCAATGAATGAATATTATTATTGAATAAATCTAATTTTAAAATGATTTATTTTCGCACTACCACCCGGTCGACCGCTCTCTCCCAAAGACGCGTGAGGAATGAGGTCAACGCGTTCCAATTTTAAATTTTGATTGTCAGTAAGAGGTTTTGATACCTAGTACTTTCACTGTATTTTTTGTTCTTTATCTAAAATAAACCTAACAAATTGTGCGGTCTGAAGTTTCCGGTTGGAGTTCCGGTTAGGCTTTAGTTTCTAATTTATTGGACTCAAAATGTTACGCTAGTATCGAAGCATGTTCACGATGTGATAAAGCTGTTACTGCTGCTGAGATTATCTGTGTTATGTGTGTTATTGCATTTGTTATCTCAATTTTATATTCAATGAGATGTGTTGAACAATTGTCGGGTTGTTCTTACTTCCTCTTGATGTTGACCATTTGATGGGTCGTTAAATTCTATTAAATGCTTTGATATATTTTGTCTCTTGATCGTTTGCACATTTTCTTTTGATGTTCTTTTACTTTGGTATTTATTTAGTTTATGTTATTTTTTTTAGTCGTCTACTATGTAGTAAGTCCATTGTTCAACATATCTCCTATTATAAGAAATGGCTTATCGCCCCGCAAGCTGTACTGTAACCCAAATGACACATTCGCGATCCTGTTATTACTCCGGTATCGCATCGGACCAATTATAAATAGAGACTGATAAGTTCCGTTACTCGCGTGTGCCCCGTCCCTCTCGCACTGGCATAAACATCCATCCGCGAAAAGAGACAGAAATACAAACGAACCTGTCTCGGAGTATTCGCGTGCCACGGCTCGGGTTTCCCCGTATCACGACGCCACTTTCCTTCGAAGACATGCGAATTTAACATTTATCAATATTGTATCGTAAACTCTTTGGTTTAAAGTCGGTATTGTTTTGTTACTTCGAAGGGTGTTTATGAAAACCTCGTTGTCTTGACATTGCCAATTTACGATGCCGCCCTTTCTTGGGAAAAGATTATATGTCGTTTGGGTTTATGGCAGAATTTAATTGGAATTTAAAATTCGTACCTTGTTAATGTTACTGTGATTGACTATATTATTGACCCTGGAATTTGTTTTAACTATTAGCAGAATAATTATACAATCAAGTTGTACGTGTGGTGGATTTTAAGTGTATTTATTTTTTAGCTGCCTTAATACAATCTAATGTCCTCAAATCGTGATGTCTTAAATTCGATTCACAAGTCTGGCGCGCCCCGTTGTTTTTTGACATGACATTGTTTACTAATTAATACATTAGTAATTACATATACTTTTAGCCATATACTGTTTCTATATATTTTATTCTTACTTATCGCCCTAAGTATTAAAATTGACGATTACACGTTATAAGTTTAGCGTGTATAATCTAGCTGCAATATTGACTCTTGAGTTGACCTCGAATAAATTATTACGGTTTATTATTTAATTAACGTGCTATCGTATGCTTATTGATTGATTATAATTTAGGTACTACACCGTTGCTTTAATTTTAATGTTTTTCATTCGTCCGATCGTCGATTCGTTCGATCCGTCTCAAACCCAGCTTTAAATTCAAAGGTACGCAATGTTATCTAAACCATCAATTCGTTTCCCAATATGGTGTGGAGCATTTCCTAAATAGCATTATCATCTACCAAGAAGCCATTAAACAGAACGGGGTCAACCGGTCATCATTAATTGTTAATCGTCAATCATAGTTCCGTCCGTGTTTCGCTAAAATATTTATCCATCCGTATTATAACTTAGCGGAGCAATAGCTACACTACGGTGGAAACTATTCGTGTCATGCAAATCGCTATCGTTTCCGTCTCCTACTGATTTGAATTCAATAGATCCTCCGTTTGTTTATTGTTCTGCGACATAATCATGATCCAAAGCTTACGCATTCATTTCATAATCAATCGCACCTTGAGAAATTTCCATTCGCATTTGTATGACCCATTTTTTGTTTATTTACAATACCAAATTCAAGAGTAACGTGGACAAACGATGCTCTGGATGCGCCGTCATCCGCTCGAAGGCGTAACATAGCGGTCCACCAACGTAACAAGAGTTTCACCGCTCTGTAACGGATGACACAAGCGGTTACGGTACCCGAGTCCGCGCGGTGGGGAGCATTCGACTTTCAAACTCACGCGCACGAAAGCCATTGCTCCAGCGTTCGGCGCACGCTCGGCAAACATCGGATCCATACTCTTTATGATCACATTAAGTTTGATCTTTATTCCATTTAGCATAAACCCATTTTTACTCTACCACCGTGTTTATAAACCAAAAAATATTAAAAACGGAAATGATGACAATGAACACTGTTAGCGAATGAGTCTGGAATAGAGTCTCTATTCGCTTGTAATTCAAGCGCGGTAGGATCGTACCGTTAGCAGTGAAAGTGCTTGGGCAAAAGTGAAACGGATGGCTTAGAGTGGCGCAACTTGCTCGAGATTGGCGTAAAAAATCGCGATCGAGGAAATGTGAGAGGTTATAGCCGGTTGGAGATAGTTTGCGCGAATTTTTTTGGCCTCTCGTTCTTTCTCGAACATTTTTTACTTCCCAGATCGTTTCAGTAACTGTTTTTTTTTGAGAAACTTGAAGTGTTTAGTTACATGGGATACAGATTTATAGGGTACTTGAGACAACATTTTTGGAGGTCGACTCCCACGCTACCCTCTCTCTCTCGCCTTTCTCTTCAAATTCATTGACCATGAGATAATTGGCTTCAGGTATCAATTACATTTCCATTAAATTTTACCACGTTTCGATAAAACCAAAGGTTACATCGACCTCTTTCCAACTAATTAGCTATACTTGGACTGAAAAGAAATAACTCATTACTCTAGTAAATAACAGTAATGGCAGGTAACCTAATTTCAACCATTGATTGTGAACAGCTACGATGTTACACGGATGCACGTGCGTTTCTTTTTTAATTGCTGTTTAATTTACTATCCATAGTCAGCAAAGAAGCAAATGTTAGGATATATGTACATATAAGGTATATGTAAAAAAAAAGATGGAAGCAAGATATAAACTGACTAAAAACCTACTGCCATGAAAGACAAGAAATAAGACCAAAGAATAATGAGAGATGATAAGTGATGAAAGAACCCGTTCTTTATTCTGATAAAGAAGACTGCTCATAAATAGGGGAAATAAAAATAAACGAGCAAGCAGATGATGAATTAATGACAAAAGTCTACTATTCTGAATACGGTAACTTCTCCGGAAAAACTTTTAAGGTCTGAATAAGCTGCGAATAGAATTACCATGTTCGAAATTGAAATAATTTGTTATTTTAGTCTTGTTTCCTGAATACATTATAATCGAAAGTACTTCCTGGACAATCATTTCTTGAAAAAAGCGGAGCAGTATTTGATAGCTGTCTACATATCTTTCTGCGATTTATTAAAAATATTTTGGAGATTATACAAAGACTAGTTTATACATCCGAGTAATAAATACTCTTTTGGATTACGGATCTTTGTCTGCAAAGGGATGTTTTTTTACAAACTCAATTAACATTAATGTTATTCAAAGTTTAGCCTATATTTAGTTAATGATACCCTATTTTCCCAGTATTGTTTGTCCTTATTTTGGGTATAAAACCTTTTTTGTTATATTAGGTATCTTTACAAAAACCTTGGCATACAATACAGTCTAGGTTTTTCAGGAGTATGAAACTATTTATTTCATGAGCTATTCTTGTGTCTGGATTTATTACTGACAATGATTGATGGGACAGCCGGGTTATATTCTATATTCTGCGTTGAGCTCAATTTGGTGTTTATTTTGTAGCTCCTTAAGTTTAAAGTTGTTACTTTTCTTCTTATCTATTGCGATTATTTCATGCCTTGATTTAGGTTCTATATTCAGTTGTAATTATAATATATCTAACATCATTACGAATCTTTAAAATAATTATTAGAATGGGTTAGAAATAAAGGACCCTCCAAAAAATCCCATATGTTTTTTTTTTCCATGTACATTAATTTATAAAAATTAAGTTCAAAATGCACAATAATTAACTTAGATTGATTCTATCGATCAGACTGTAAATTTTTTATTGGACTACAAATGCGAAAAAATAAATAGCTAGGGATATTAAATGTAAGGATAAAACAAATATGAATCATCTATAAGTTGAATGGGAGCGCGGCGACAGTGAAGCACGCTTGCGTATCTAGGTTAGTTGGTCGCAACCTCGTCGGCGTGGGGCCTCAACGTTGGGTTAGTTAGGTTAATCTTGATTGTTGCTCACTCACTGCCTAGACCTGTGGCCAGGTACCAGAAAAATACTTCATGTTTTCCTATTTAGTCCATGATTTAATTTTATATTGCTTTTTGACTTAGAAAATCGAGAGAACGCCGCGAAAAAATCTAAAGCCATTTTTTTTTGTAATCGCTTTTATTTTATTTTTATAACTATAAATAAAATAGAATTACTATTCGAACTTCTTATTTTTCTTCTATTTAAGAAATAAAGAAATTGGCGCGCTGTCAGAAATAACTAAAAACATATTTTTTTCAATGTCTTTTTTTTAACGAGAATATGTTAAAATATAATTACTATTCAAACAAAGGTCAAGACAACCCTCCGACCCTTTAAAAATTCAAATAACCATTTTTTTATACACAAATTCAGTAAAAACAGCGTCGCGTCAGCATTTATTTAATGTCGCTTATTTTTTCTAACCACACTTGAAATTATCAGACAGAAAAAAATCTTCAGACACAACTCAAACACGCTTGTTTTTTTCATTATTGTTCAATTTTTTTTTTTTGATAACTTTTTTGTGCACCTTAAAATGTTATTCTAAAAAAAAATATGATTATTATTATCATGGAAAGGTAAATATCGGCCTAGTACAGGAAGCGAGGGAATATTGTAAATTAATGCTACCTGAAGATTTTCCAGGCATAAAACAGATCTTTATCAGTGAAGCGATCTGTAACAAAGGTCAAGTTCACGTTGCGGTTGCAACTATGTGGATGATATTATATTAAAAATGTTAGCTTGGTCGTTGGTTACTGGTCGTAAGTGCCACTGCTGAATCCACCCAATCCACAACATATTTTAAATTATTTTTTATTTCTATTTTTTTTTTATTATTTACAAACTTTAAATTCTGCCATTCTAAAAATGTATCTTAACTTACGCTACAAAGTTTTTAACAAATTCAATTTCATATTTATGAAAGAAAAGCGTCTTGAAAATTAAAATGAAAATTTTCTCTCGTTCCGACAGAACGGTGGGCGTTCTCGCTTTCGATTCCCTTGTCGAGTAAAGTGTTATTAGGTTTTTTATGAAATTCAGTCGCACCTCTCTGCGTAACCCTTTTGGGACGACGAGCGTGATAGTATGTACTCAATTAGGCACAGTTTTATTATTATTTACATCGCAATGAGAGATTATGGAGTATGTTAACCGGTACTCGGTCAGCTTTATAGACTTTTTTTATAATTTTGGATAGTCTAAGATGTAGCACGCTTACTTAGAAGATTCACTTGTGACTTGAAGGAACCCCAAAAAAAATACAGAGGCATCTCGGGCAGCTGTTTCCATTGCCTCCCTGTACGGATAACAAACTTAGTTAGTTTTAACTAAGACAATAAGATTAATCCACCCAATCCACAACATATTTTAAATTATTTTTTATTTCTATTTTTTTTTTATTATTTACAAACTTTAAATTCTGCCATTCTAAAAATGTATCTTAACTTACGCTACAAAGTTTTTAACAAATTCAATTTCATATTTATGAAAGAAAAGCGTCTTGAAAATTAAAATGAAAATTTTCTCTCGTTCCGACAGAACGGTGGGCGTTCTCGCTTAAAAATTATGTTTATTTATAGAATGACATCTTGTTGTGACATCCCGATACCATGGATACATGGTGGGCTGACGTCATCACCTGGGGATTTTAAAAAAAATATAATAATAAATAAATATGATGACACACACACAGCGCCATCTACTCCGAGCTAAGCAACGGTGCTTGTGTTACGGTTACTAGTAGGTTGATATACTACATATATACTTTTTTTTTTTGTAAATACATACACATATACATACATACAACATCCACCAGTTACCAGGTCGTCGGTCCATCTAACGCGACTAAGAAGAGAATTTTAAAGAATAATTTTGCGACAAATAGAGACAGATACAGTACAGTTTAAAGTAATATTACGAATTTAGCAGAAGACAGAAGTGAAAGATTAAGGTTTCATGCGAACTAAATTATGAGCAACGGCTTTAAATAAATAAGGCAACCCAAATATTTCTTGTATTTAATTAATGAATTTATATATTCAATGTAGTACCAATTCATAAATCACTACTGCCTCAAACGCCTTGAATATTTAACGCACATACCATAATGTGTAATTACTTCATTATAGTATACTCATTAGTTGCTTCACGCATAATATAGCTTGTTTATAGAAAATTATTACAAAGAGGAAGACGCTGTTATAAAATGTATTGTATCCTCCTTACATTATGCCTCTTTATAGCCAGAGATATCTTAATAATCCTAAACCTCCTTAACTTTCACGAGAAAATAAATCATTAACTTTGATTAAAATCAAGAACGCGGCTAAAATGTAACATCCAACGTTATCCTCGTGTTACGCTCGATGCGTATTGTGCTTTAAGTTGTGAAAAATAAAGTTGATTGTTGTAAATGTGCGTTGAGCTGCCGAGGCCACTTACATCCAGGTCAGTGGGGCACCGGTAAGTATGCCTCGCGGATCCGACCGGTCGGTCTGATGCAGCCCTGAACTTGGTGTGGGATTTGCTATGTTGTGTCATACGTAAATTACATAATGTGCGGCCGTATTGATTGATGATATACCGCTTTACAATTAGGAATAAAGAAAGATGGATATATGTGATTTTTTTTGTTCAATTGTAAGATAAGATTCTAAGTCAAAGACAAAATGTAATTGTTCAAAGTAGGCCAATTTTAATTGGCTCTATTTGCAGCTTCCTGGTGTTATTGTTGGCAAGAAGGATCTTCGACTTTCTTTTTCTTTCAATATTGGGACCGAGTGGTAGATTATTTATTACAGAAAAGTGAAAGGGTTAGGTACTACCTACTACTACTAGTATATTGTTTTTTATTATCAGTTGACGTATCTAATAACCTTCTATATATAAAAATAATCGATCGATTGCTTCATTCAATCGTATAAATTTATTTTAATTTCGATCGATAACTTTTTTTTTTAATTTCTCCGTCAATCACTACAAAAGTAGTTAAGTCCATTACTTTTACTAGTAATAAAACACGTTTTTTTCTTCGTCTGCCATGTCAATACTGACACTTCATTACATTTGTAACACTTGGAAACTTATTACGAAATGTTTAATAACTTTCACTATTGTCATGACATTGCTACGAATCAATTGCTGCGAGTCGAGCAGTTGTGTCGTAACTCTTAACTTATTGATTATTGAGGCTCTCGAGTCGGCATTACTTAAACTTTGTTCGTTTAGCTTTTTTTATGGCTCCTGACTTCTTTAGATGACCATCAGCACTTTTCCGAGCCTTTTCACAATCACGGTTCTAATGCGGCTGAACATGATTCTATATGTACGTATTCGCCGTAAAATTTACAATATTTAATTTGACCTCCGCAACCCGATTAATGGGCTATACCAATATCTTCAGGATATCAGGATCAACGATTATATTGTGTATTCGTATGACAACCAAAACCAACGGCTTATCATACTTACAAAGGCACGAAGCGAGGAACTGACAAACGAAAAAAATGCTCTACAACAAACCAGACCAAAATAAAATATCTAAACTTTAAGCATCGCTGTCCCAAATTGTCTGTAGGAGAAGAGCAAGTCACGACCGGAGGCAAAACGTCATATTATATTGTGTCCATCCATCGCCTGGATGGACGTCTGATTGCATACTAAGCTCTAGAGATTGCAAACCGAGCCCGGCCGGGTCCGAAATCTATTCAAGCTATAGTGTACTGTTAATTGAAATTACACGGCGCTACTGGTACCTCTTTTACCATGTACTTGGCAATCTAGCATACTTCTGATTATAAGCAGTTATTGTAACCCGTGGACATTTGCAACACCAGATGGGTCGGACGCGTGTTGTCGACCCTGGAAACCTTTTTCACTCCTTTTTGATTTTTCAAAAAGGAGTAGAGTACCTCCAGAGAGGTATAGAAGTGCAGGTGACCCCTGCACCTCTGCAATAAAAAATAAATACATACATGTATAGGAATTTTAGTGCCAATAAGTGGAACATCAAGTAGTCTGATTACGGATGCATCTTTCGAAAACGTGAAGGATGATTTTATTTGAATAGCGACTAATGATTAACGGTCATTGAGCCCATAGCAGAGACGACATTGCTCGATCAGTGATAACTTTGCATAATGCATTGAGGTCTTTATTGTTTAATCAAACGACTGATTTTATTTCAATACCGCCATTGCAGTTGATATCAGCGAGCAATCAACTCTTATCAGAAGAGAATAGATGAATGGGTAAAAGTATCGTATTTTTGTATAATATTTTTGTGTTGTATTTTGTATTATTAAGTAGTGTGTAAGGTTTCATTAAATAGTGTAGTTCGCCTCGGCCGTTCTATTTAATGTAAAAATAAATAAATAAAAAGCTACCCGGTGATAACTTCATAACACTATAATTAATGAAATCTTAACCACCTACATGATTTTAACACAATAACGAACTTCGTACTCTTAATTAAATATAATTACGTATATAAACATACATATGGCGCAAAATCTTACATCTAAAAGGTTAGTCTAGCCTTGAGACGGATCCTTGAATAAGTCTGGATCCAATGAATATTAAACAGCTCCCTTGATACACTAAGTTCACTTCAAGTTTAAGCTAAAGTAATTCCATTGGTGCAAAAAAATTGACAGAGAAAGATAGACTTAGAACAGGACAGATAAATGGTTAGAGATTACAGTAAAGACACATTGAGAAAGTCGAAAATATCGCAAGATGAAATCACGACAAGAAAATATTGTTTTAAAATGTACAGATAGCAAGATGAAGATGTAGGTCCTAAAATTATTCGCTAATACATATTCCTTTTGTCATCAAAAATTGGTCCTAAGATTCGCTGCATTTTGGTCCTTAAGGTCACGACAGCAATCAATTCATCGTTTTGATAAAGTTCTACTATATTTTATATACCCCTCTTCAGTGTCTGTTGACATAAACAACAATATAAATATCTACAATATTGCGAAGAAAATAATGACACGCGTCTTTTATTTTTAACACAGTGATAAGAGACACTTGTGCTAGCCAAGGACCAACTTAATTACATGACTTTGTTGGTATTCAATCTTTCTGAAAGAGATTTAGCAAAAAAATATCAATGTTTGTTATTTCTCTAACAATTGCAAGATTTTTTTACATACATGTACAGCGTAGTAATCTAGTATCCGTAACACAATCATCGTTGCTTTGATAGAGATAGATGGCGCTGTGTCATAATTTCCGGATATATCATTTATCTATTGATATTTCGAAGCAATACATTGTGAAATACTCATACAATTGAAAAAACATACATAAAATAGTAACATTATTTCAGTAAAAATTAAAGTATTAAATATCATCGAAAATAAATGACAGAAAATCAATCAAGTAATACAACACTTTTATGTTGGCTACCCAACATCGCAACTCTTGTACTGTAAACTTAACTACTGTTTACAACCAGTAAAATAAAGAAAACCTAAACAACAAAATTCTAGATGCTAAATAGATAGTTATAAATTGTTGCTGTTTTATAGCATGTAATTTACATCTGAAATATAGCCATTTACAAAATAATTGTTTGATAAGTGGTCTCTAGAGGTTAAGCATTAGCATAGCCTTCAACTCAACGACGGAAAATGCGATCATAAACCTGGCACAAAACAAAACCTAGCTCCATTAGATACGGAACCAATGATAAAAACCCAAATATTAAGTTTCACACAAATTAATTACAACAAATTAAATCAATCAAACGTACCGAAGGCTCCCTAACAAACACTCACATACGCAGATGGTTGTGTGCGTGGCAACGTGCCGGTCTCACGTGGCTATCGGTCGTCCGCATCGGTCACGTGAACAAGCTATGTCTGTAAACAATATAGATTGCACTGGTATTTCATTGGCTACCGGTATTTTAAGGTCCTTAAGTACACAATAAAATACTTTAAGGGAAAGGTTAAAAGAAGATATAATATTAGTACTGCGTATGTTTCTGTTTACTTAGGACGCCTTTCCATGCATTTTTATCAGCTATCATCATTTATGAAATTTCTCATAAAACTTTCAATCTTTTCTGTGGACTCTGTTTTTTCTCAAGCGCTTTCTTTATAAGCTAAGGACCAATTGCCAAAGACCATTTTGCCACGGTAACTTCTATGACAATATTCTTACCTTATGCTATTTATATTCGTCTTCAAATTTGATACGTATTCTGTTTATACACAACATAAATTCCAAATATTTGGTCATTGCAACCTACATTTTCAATTCTGAAATAAACTCCTATCTCTCGTCCACAAATATTCTTCCGGGTACTATAAAACTATTAACGTTTTACGTCTCGGCCTCGTTCTAAGCTATTTGTTTTTGTTTATACTACTTAATACCATAACAGATATCTATTTTAGCCTGAAATGGATCATTAGCTATACTATTATGAAACAATGTGTAGTCTTCGAACGAGATCAAAGCATAATTTTCACGAGCTAGTTTTTTCCTTACACATGCAGGAATATTTTTTTCTATTTTCTATTTGAACAAAAGTTATTTGTGGCTTTTTTTCTTGGAAAACTACACGTGGTTAGCAATGTTAGAGAAGGAAGCGTTTGAAATTGAAATTTTCTTGAAGAAAGTAAAGCAAAAGGGATGTTTCTGTTAAAGTTTTTTGTATTAAAGTTTGTGTCATTTTCATAATCTGACCTTCCAGATCATCACAACCTAGTAATAGGAAAACAATACTAAAAGGTCCATAAGTATACACTTAATTAATGCATTTATCACTCAATCGGCTAAGCCTGTAAAAGCTGTACTAGTAACTCTTTTAACAAATACTACACAACCAGTTGCCCTACAAACTGAGTTCACATATCTAGTACTAAAACAACCCACTTCCAATTCGATCTAAATTAAATTGTAATTACAAACTACTATGTCGGTTTGTGTGACTGCTCCAAATACTTGCGCGACCTGATTGTTACTGACGGAAGGATTTAGTGCATGTCCAGTAGGGCAATTAAAATTATTTGAAATTTACGCGATATTATCTTTACTTCCTTTTATTTTATGGATATATCTTTTATTACCTTTACTGTCGTCTTTACCACCAGCATATATTGGTCCATTGGCCTCCCCAGTGAACGTCAACTTTATTTTATATTATGGAGATGTCTACTTTTTCTTTCACAGTTATCATTCTTAACGTCACAGAACTCAAGTCTTTTAGCTCTTCTCATAACATGTTTATTTTTTATCTTCCTCAATACAAATCAGCTTAATTATTGACATCAAGAACTACAAACATGTTATCATTTGTATATCCATAATAAAATTCTTCCTAAGCCATTAAAATCATTATTAACGTCTCTTGCAACTCGCCTGTCTTCCTTCAAGACATCCTCACCTCATTAAAAATACTGAACCAAACAATAAACAAACACATTTAATACATCAACGGTATCACGCGAGTCTTCACCGTGTAGTAACTGCGACTGACCTTGTCTGATGATAATTTAGTGAAACACGGCCGCTCAATGTCATGCAAATAGCTAGGCACGCCCACTGCGCGGATAACGGCACGCGTACTGGAGATGGAGATGAGCTAGTAAGTTTACACAGACATGAGATTCAGTTTGAGAATAGCTTCTGTCCTATCTAGGGAAACATATTATATTTTCTTCATTGAAAAGGAACGAGAAATAACTTGGTAAAGGTGTATGCGAATGATTAGAGAGCAGTCTTTTGAATATCTGTTTATTTTGCGTTCATTTACGTCATGCAGATTGTTTTTTTAATGAGAAATAACTTGTTATTGCGATATTGTAACAAAGAAGAATATATAAAGCTTCCATTTCAAAAGAGTGCCTATGGAGTTTCTCGCTCGATTTCTTACCATAGGACCAAGTTCTTGGGACTGCGCAATAACGAGGGCTAAGGGTAATAAAAGTTTTGTATTGAATTCAATTGGAATACTTACAACTTAAGCGACATTATTTTTAAACGAAAACAGCGCAATTTCTCAATCACCAATCCTATTTATATTTAAATGCACACGATAAAATATGACACATAGCAACTCCGTTCAGTTATGCAATGGTACTCTGGCGTTTTATTATTGCGTCGTGCAAATCCTTACAATGAGGTTCAAGATATCCCTATATCATATTGTTTGACGTTAAGACTAGCTGCACATTGCCAAACTGCTTACATAAATTGCTTAAATAGTATAGTAATATTAGTTCATAATTATTGTTACACATTAAAACAAGAAATTACTTCTATAGTGACTCTCTTACTGCAGGTCGAGTTGGAAAACTACGAGCTTAATGTAGTGATACAGTATTTGCGCTCCTAAATTCTATAAACGCTAAATTTGTAAACTCCGAGCAAATCATATAAGCCTAGAACTCACCAGTTTGATCCTAATTGAAGGATGAAATGCATATGACTAAATAAATAAATATTTCCGGACATTATTACACAGCGCCATCTAGTTCCGTGGTAAGCAACGAGGCTTGTGTTACGGATACTAGATGGTTGATATACTACATATATACTTTTTTTTTGTAAATATATACATATTATATATCAGCAGCATCCATGACTGCTGTGTTGATGCTCATCATACAAACATTTGTCTCTCCCGGGACCCATAGCACAGCAGGCAGCGTTAAATACCGCTCAGCTAAACGGGTCGTCAAGCTGAGCTAAAGGAGCAATGAATGAAGTGTAATAAGTGTGTAAATGATAAGGAATTCAATGTTGAGGTGCGTTCGTCTTCGTATAGAATAATAAGACGATACCTCAATGACGTTAGGCGTGACCAGATAGAGATCGTCCCTCATCTAGGGTTTAGAGTACAAGGGACACACAAAAAGGAGTGACGTAGCTTCGTCTGGATCGCTGTTGGCACGTTGAGCAAAGTTAACATAGTGACAACTGACAGGGATGAATAGAAGAGGAAAACATCCGAATAAACAATGATACAATAAAAAGATTCCTAATCAATAAACATTGTATATGTTTAACGGTAACAAACGATAACCCATGAACAGCACATACATATAAAGCCTTTTTAAAACGGTCTGCGGAATTTCTACTTTCATTTCTTCCGTAACTCTCAAATTAACTTGCGAATTCTTTTTAACATTTTGTGCAGCAAAACGATAAATCAATATAATATTTTTCCAATTACTTCATGTTTCTGTCATATAAAAATGAAGGTTGAATAAATATCTAGCGAATGCTTTTAAAATTGATTTTACGACTATAAAGGGGTTTTACTTCTGCGAAATGTTATGTAAGTCATGTTACTATATGCGGAAGATTTTATTATTTTAACTTTATTAATTTCTTACAGACCTGATTCTCACAGGATTAATTTCATAACTTCGGCTGTGAGAATGAATAATTCCGGTAGTTTATAGTTTTGTACAATACATTTTCATAGTCCTATTTTGGTCTTCCACCTACCTTTTCGGCTCCCTTCCTTCCATTTTCGAAACTATAAACGATATTCGTATAGGTACATCACGCCTACACCCCATAGTATGACAGAAGTTTATGTATATTCTTCTTAACTTCGAACGAGGCATCATTATCAATCCATTATTCTCCCACTGCTCCCCTCATTTGAGAGAGCTTAGGCTATAATCCACAACGCTAGCCTACCGCGGGTTGGCAGACATCATATGCCATCGAGAAAATCTCCAAGCATGCAGGTTACCTTACGATATTTTCCTTCACCATTTGAGCATGTGATAAATACGCAGTCAATGGTGTGTGCCTTGAGTTATGAACTTGAGACCTTTGACATCTCAGTCCATTGGTCTTGTCCCTTCCTCGCTTCGAACGAGGCAGTAAAGATTTAATTTTGGTGTAAAACAAACTATGTCCTATTTAAATTTCGCACTACACTTGACAACTCTTAAATTGGCAAACATGATATAATGTATGTAGTACATATTTAACATTAAGTAGTACTTCATCATTGTGTACACACCACTACGTTTGTTTGTGTGAGTACACCTATAAAGTATGTTCATTAACCCGGTTTAAATGAATAATAATTGTTGTATTTCCTATCGTGGGTAGCTACCGATATTATATATGTAAATTATTCTTATATTTCTTTGGTTAAGTGTTTGCGTAAGGTCGATATTTAGTATGTGATACATATTAAAGATAACATTTTATGGCAACACGGCATTTTAGGTCCTATTTTTGTAATCGATTTTCAAAACAGAGGAGGAACTTTATCAATTAATCTAATGATATTTTGTTCGATATAGGAATCATACCCAAGAACATACGGTTAGTAGTCGCATTTCCAACCATTTCAACCAATTAAGTCTAAAAACTGAAGCAAAGCAGTGACAAGTCTAACATGAGCAGTCTAAAAAAAATTTACATGAAGTGTCTTTAAAAAGATCTATTTACAGAAATAAACAATCATTTCATTTCAATATCTTCAATAAAATTTTTAAAACATGAATATTATAAACTTCGTTTCAAAGTCAAAACCGAAGATTAAATATATTCTCACAGAGAAGGATTTATTGCATTTAATGCTTGCCATCAATAGAAGAAGACACAACAATTTTGATGTTTTCATATTATATTTGACTAAAACTTCAATTTTCTATACCCTTGATATTCCATTGCTTTGTCGTGACTATTAGATAAATATTATATTTAAATGTCTAGACTGCCATTCAATATTTTTATATTATATTGTGTAGTCACATTGTTTTATATACGTTTCCTCCAATATATAATAATTTGTGCCCTTCTGAAGTTAGGCTGCCCTAAAGGCAGGACAGAGAACACACTAGAATGAGTGAGATAGCATTATTGATTGACAGGCACGAACCACAGATTTTTCTAAGTTACGTGCGTATTTATCACATACTCAAACGGTGGAGGAGAATCGTGAGGAAACCTTCATATCTGAGAGATTCTCTCGATAGCGTGTCTTTCAACCCGCACTTGGCTAGCGTGGTCGACTATAGTCTAATCCCTCTCAATATAGAGGAGAACTATGCCCAATAGTGGATATAATGGGGTTGATGATATATTATAGAAATAAGTACTTTGAAAACCCAATTGATGACATGAAAAGAAGATGCAAACATGATCATAAGTCTTATATCCTTAGTCTTATTATCTGCTTTACCGACTGAACACCAACGTTACAGTTAAGTAAAAGAAAGAAACAAGAAATAAATTAAAACAAACATACATTCTCTGTACCGTCGGTAAATTTACTGTGTTGCCATCCAATCAACTTGCCAAAAACTCACTACCAAACGACCTAGATTTTTACTTCCAAACTACAAGAAAATTTCAACCTTATCTTTTTACTAATAAAGCTCAAAATTCTATGATTAAATCGTTTGTCTCAATAATGCAAAGGAATGCCAACTTTATTTACATAATTTATAAAGTTTGTTTTGGAATAGTGGCATTGTAGTAGTTTAACCTTCCACAAGACTGTTTTTATGGCCTCGCTACTTCCACGTTCAAGGTTTGATTCCTAGACATTGTACACAAACTAATCTGCACTCTATTTATAACTACATAAGATTTATTTTGTGTTCTTCTCACGAGAGCTAGGAGAAAACTGTTGTATTGTGCTCGTAACGGTTCGCAAATTTTGCCATCTGTCAAAAAAAGTTATCTAGAATTTTTAAATAGTCATTACTGTACTCTGTTACAAAGAAATTGTACGGTAATATGTATGAGAAATGCCGTTACACTACATTATTTTCTGTTGCTTCCTTGAAACACTGTTTAGTAACTGCCTCATTAGTCGGACGGTCGTAAACTTGAGCGTGAAGTCCTGCGTACGATTCCTAGATCTAATAAAGTTTATTTTTCTAGGAATTCCTCAATAAAAGCTCGTAGTTTGGATTTGTACTTGTGCCATGACATATTGTCATGGCACTGGGCTCACCCATTATCACATGGGACGCTTAGTACTCACGTTTAATAGAATTAATCACTCTTTTTCTTCTATCTCCACAAAAGGTTTTCATTTCAAATAAACTTTTACAAGCATTTATGAAACGTAGGAGAAATTAAACACATATGGGCGTATGTAGACTTTTTCTGCAGAGGGGCTTGGTCCCAGTGCGGGTGGGCACCTGGGGTCGGCACGGTCCATCTATGAGAATTTCTTATCGGTAGCCCAACATCCTAGGGTAGGCAGCTATTCTGGAGTGGGCAATAGATACGCCCATGGCTGCACGGTGCCAAAAAATTGGTCACGTGGAGAAAACTCCAACAAGAAATTCAATAACCCATACTCTCCGCAAAAAAGAAAGTATTAGTATCTTATCTGATACTGCATTCGGACAAGTTATGTTAGGACACAATATATTAATGCTTAAATAATAAGGTATTAATAGTGCTTCAGGACTTGCAACCACAAGACCCGTTGAGACCAGTTCAACAGTCAAATTAACAAGTTTACGTATGTACTTGTGTTGCTTAGCAACAACAATCGTGCATCGTGAATAACTATGCTTATGACTTCCGTGGTAATAATACGATATTATGCAATGACCTTCTATTGATATCAAATATGCTAATAACAAATTGCATTTTTGTTTAATTTTATTGTATACCTAGTATGTTTGACGTTTAAGCATTGATACAGACAAATGGTAGGCAAATATGTCTAGTTTCTTCTAGTTATTTCGCCTTAGTATATAAATAACTAAATACAGACGTATATATAGAACATCATCTTTACGACACGATAAATTCTGGTCATTATTGTATCAACCGAGTAGATTTTTTCCATTTATCTTAATAACAAACAAAATTCATATTATTTAAGGATCATTTACAGTCCTTTCTAAATTAAAAGATAATGAATGCTAAATATCATTCTACAGATGCCCTTGATGAAAATTACAAGACAGACAACATGAAAGAGTCCCGTATACAAAATATTTTCCAAAGCAAACATTATTATACGCCAAAGACTGAAAATATTTTTATACATTCACACAATCTGAATATAGCTACACGATCTTATCTAAAGGACAAATTATGAAGAGAGGTCGTTACGATAACGAGGGGTGACTGAAATAGGCTTTAATCTAGCGTTGCTTTGTAGGAATAGTCTGTGTTTAGGGGTCACAACGAAAAAAAATGCGCAATTACTGTTCTCCTAGCGATGAGTACAGTATGGTACTTCCACGGAGAATCCTAGGGGTATAGTGGGATTTTTACGTTACTAAAACTACCCCCTGTCGTCACAATCAACACATGAAGTGATGACCAGTTCCTACCATGTTGTTTTAGTCTGTCGTACGCTGACATAACCCTTCATTATCAGCAGCTACTATCCATAAATAACTATTCATAGAGTATTTTTCGACACAGCCCGACTCCTTAATTGAAGAAATACTCAGAAAATATATTTTACATAATCATTCTGTAAAAAGTTATTAACAATATGCCATATATTATGTGGCGATGTTAATATCGGTCGCCAAGGTTCCTCCGGAAGCCGACTCGTGCGCACGATCGGGCCAGCTCGGCTGATATCGGGAACTCTCGGCTATGTTCGGACGGAACGTGGAAAAAGACACTAGACAGGGAATTGCGCAGATTTTTCATGAGTTTGTCTATTTACTGGAGCATTCTTTAACTTAAGAATGAGATTAGATAATTATCGTATCAATGTTTGGTAGTCCCTTATTGTTATGAGATAAATAAATGGTGAACGTGATTTTTTTCTGGCACGTGTTTTTCTATAGCTATCTGTGTGTATTTTAGTTTCAATACCACTCGTGAATTCCAATGTCAAGCAATGTAGACGTATCTACATAAAAATCATGATTAATATGTCTATCGCGCGGAAATTTATGCTGAAGTAATTATTAATATCACGTATGGTGCAGACAGTAGAGTGTATTGGAAAGCATGTAGATTACTATACGGTCTTATAAAATACTAGCTGACCCAGCAAACATTGTTTTGCCACATTATAGGGGTTGGTGGTAGAGTGAAAATTTAGGGTTATAAGTATTTTTTAAAGCCTGGTCATGTGCCACCTTTATTAACATACTATCACGTCTGTTTTCCCCGAAGGTATATGCAGAAGTGTTCTAGTATGCACCCACATTTCGGGATGTTTTAGATGGCAACAGGCTCGCCCCCTATTACATGGGAATGTAATATTGCCACTAACCAGGCACGAATCCAAACTTCAAGTATCTACTGACAATTCCATAGAAACATCCATTCACACTTTGCTGGACCTAGTAATCGAACTCAAGCCCTGTTGCTCAGCAGTTCCACTTACGACCATCAGACCAACGTGGCAGTTTTAATTACACATATCAAAAGATTTAAATCGAAGACAATCACACGTCGTCTCTAGTTTAGAACATTTCTAATGCCCTCAATATTGACGTTTATCAGTGTTCGTTAGTTCCCGATTATCTCGATAGAAATGGCGCGCTGTGTTCTCATTTACCTTATCCAAGGCCGATCTTGAGTTTTATCGATCAAACTTTACTTTTATACGAGTCTTTCTCGGTAATGACCGTACGTGTATTTGCTATAAATTTACACAGTTTCGCGGGATCCGTACTTCCTGTCCCTCAGCTTGGACATGAACCTAATTAATTAGATTATTAGAATTAGAATTAATTAAAGTACAATTTTAAGTAGGTATACTATTATCATATACTCAAACGGCGAATGAAAACAGCTGAGGAAACCTGCATGCCTAAAACATTTTCTTGATGCCGTGTGAAGTCTACCAATCCGCAGTAGGCTAGCGTGGTGGACTAGGTGGACTATAACCTTATCCCTCTCAAATGAGACGAGACCCGTGCCCAATAGTGAGACATTAATGGGTTGATAATGATGATACTAAAACTACGTGTTTCTTTGTCTGCAGGCTGTAGACTGGTGGTCAGTGGGTGTGCTGACTTACGAGTTGCTGACTGGTGCCTCCCCGTTCACGGTGGAAGGCGAGAAGAACACGCAGCAGGAGATCACCAAGCGCATCGTCCGGTGCAGCTACCCCGTGCCTCCGGATGTCAGTCCTGAAGTGCAGGACTTTATTAGGAAGTGAGTTTCACGTATAAATAGTCACTTATTTAGTCCCAGTAGCGACATCCATCTCGCTACATTCGAACGACGTGCACAGCGACGAATAGAACAAACCAATCACGAAGTTTATCCTACATCGCGCAAGTGAAGTTTGCAAGCCGATTATAATATATACAAACACCCGACTTCAACCGATGGGTAGCTGCCCGCTAGGCATAACACCTCGCCTGGTCGTAGGATTCTCCTATTCCAATTGAGGAGTAAACATCTTCCCTCCATAGCTCCTATTGCCAAAACTGTTATACATTTTTATGCTAACTCTCGTCTGCGATTTATAGTAGAATTAGTATAATGGTTCAATCTACTTTTTCTTTATTGTTATTTACCTATTTCTTACCCTCTTTTCGAAGTTATCGATTCTGCATACAAACTTCCACCCTCCATTTTGCCCTGGATGGATGATTTCTGGGACAAAAATCAATCAATAGTTCACAGAGCACTTTGAGTCGAAAGCTAAAAAGCATCTATTTTGTTTTCAGATTATTGGTAAAGGACCCTCGCCGGCGACTTGGCGGTGGTGAACACGATGCGGAGGAACTCAAGAGGCATCCGTTTTTCCAGGTTAGATATATGTTCCGAGGTTAGTTCTCAAACAACGTGGTCATTCTCAAATTCTATAAAAGTTCTGGAAATACTATCATGTAATACAAACCGGACCTGAAAAGACCTGTAAAGATGCTAAGCATATTAAATAGATAATAATTCTTATAAACTAACTCAAAAAAATAAATAATATATTAGTTTTGTATGATAGTCCTAAGGCATGGCTTATTGCAGTTCCTTCTGACAGATGTCATATAAAACATCAAAAATAATAGTTGGGCGCCATTTAAAAATATTTTTTGACAGATGTCAAACAATTTAATATCTGGCAATAATGACTTCATATAACTAACAGCCTTAAAATGAACTGTACCTTATATGATCTGGTTGTCACACAGAACCTGGACTGGGAGGCGGTGGCCCGCCGCTCCACGCCCGCGCCGTTCGTGCCGGTGCTGACCCACGCGGCCGACACGTGCAACTTCGCCGACGAGTTCACGCGCATGCCGCCCACCGACTCGCCCGCGCAGGCGCCGAAGCACCACGACAAATTGTTCCTGGGTAAGGCAATACTTCATTTGTACCAATACCCATACCTATAGTCCGGTGGACTATGGTCTGGTGGACTATGGGTAGACTATGGTTTGGAGGACTATGGTCTGGTGGACTATGGTCTAGTGGACTATGATTTGGTGGGCTATGGTCTGGTGCACTATAGTCTGGTGGACTATAGTCTAGTGGACTGTAGCCTAATCCTTTTCAAAGCTCAAGAAACCTAGTCCGTGTTGGCAGATTTCATACGCCATCGTGAAAATCTTCCGGGTTTCCTCACGATGTTTTCCTTCACCGTTACTTAAGCAAGCAGCTCTAGACTGCAGTATAGTATTAATATTATAATTAATATATTATTATTTATTACAGGTTACTCATACGTGGCGCCAAGTATATTGTTCTCTGAAAATGTGATCTCTGACCAAATATGGATGCAAGCCACAGGACAGAAACACGATAAACTCAAAGGATGGGTCGCCAAGGTAAGTTCGTTATTTTATTTCAAGACCTTATATATTAATGCGTGAAGCAAAAACTTAGTACCCCTTTTTACGAAAATTGCGCGGACGGAGGAGTATTAAATTTCGCACCTTCTGGACCCGATGACCTCTGGGCTACTGGTGCATTTATAATTATTTTATTAATTCATCGAATTCTTATGCATCCAATTTTTTCGTTCATAGAATTTCTTCGTTACTCGAGTAACGAAGTCACATCAAATTACTGAGACAGTAGCACAAAAAAAAAATTCTAAACCCCATTTTCTATCCATTCGCAGGACTCGCCATTCTTCCAGAAGTACGCGGTGGAACTGAGCACGCCACTCCTGGGTGACGGGTCTTATTCCGTCTGCAGGAAGTGTATACACCGGCAGACTGGCAAAGAATATGCTGTTAAGGTGAGGAATTGCTATACCTTCATGTGAGACATTCTATCCGTTTATTGTCTCACTGCTGGGCATTTCTCTCAAACCTTCTTCATCTTATCGTGTGCTAAACAATGGCGATTCAGAGCCATCTATATCACATATTTTGGTAAGTCCCTTGTGCCTGCATGAGGGACGATCTCTATCGGGCCACGCCTAAGTCCTAACGCCATTGAAGTTGCCTCTTATTACTCTTCAGAGCTAAGGAAGTATAGACCTTGGGTGTGTAAAATGGTGGCTTTTCTGGATAAAGTAAGGTGGAAAAATGGGGACCTAGTTCGCCTATTACTGGAAATTTTCCCTATACACTGATATAATACATTCCTTATGGCTTTAAAGCAATAAGCCATTAGCAATGTAAAATAATGTCTAGCTCTTGTTGATTTCACAAAAAGTTTTCTTATTATTATATTCTTATTATATTATTCCCGTTAACATATTTCATTTGTATTCTTTTTTTCAACAGATAATATCAACCCAGAAGAAAGACATAAAACAAGAGATAGAACTATTGAAGGCGTGTCAGGGATGCCCCTACATCATCACGCTACATGAAGTGTTCCATGATTCTGTGAGTATCGCAATCATTGTCATCTGTTTCCATCTTCAAGCTATCTTATTATCTATATGGACGAAAAATGATTTTAGATTTTAGCAGAAACCGAAATTTCAGCCGAGATTTCAGTTTCAGCCGATACCGAAACCGAAATTTCTTTTGATATTTTCAACTTGATATTGCATACTGAAATTGAGAATATTTTTACACGTACAAACAGTTAATTAAATTGTGTTAAATAAAAGAAAACAACAAATGAAAGTATGTAACAGAAGGAATAATTTATTTATATTATATTAACAATTAAATTTAAAAAAAACAGTGAGCCGTCACGGGACGCCTGGCAGATGTGAAACATCGACATTATTTTGTAAAAGTCCTAGGAAGGAACGTTCTGACAAAGTGAAATGCATACTCTGTGAAGGGAATCACTCGGCCAATTATAAGGGCTGTACTGTATTTAAAGAACTGCAGAATATAAAATATCCAAATACTCATCCTAACAGACAAAAGGTTAAGAGACCAGAAAGACCTGTAACTATCATCGAAGAAAGTCAAACAAAAGCTGAGTGTACTGGCCCAAGGAAGTCTTACGCAACAACCGTGGAAAACGACTAGACACTGAATTTAAATAACAATGCAACAAACGCTGAACAACAAATAGGTGACATAGTACGGATCCTTAACACGTCAATCCAGGCTCTCATGAACCAGATGCTACAAATGACCCAGATGCTGGGCGAACTCATGTCAAGAATGACGATACATTCTGTAACCTAAACCTTTGCGCATGGAATGCCAATGGCTTGTCAAACCACTCAAACGAGTTAAAAATCTTTTTGAAAACAAACAAAATTGATGTTATGCTTATCTCTGAAACTCACTTTACAACAAAGAGTTTTTTCAACATTCCAGGCTACTCATTGTATCATACCATGCATTTTTTTTTTAATATCTTCTCTTTATTGCCCACCAAGGCACACTATCAAAGAAGATCAATTTAATTATTACTTCGAAACACTCGGCAATCGTTTCATAGCGGCTGGCGACTTTAATGCCAAACACACATTCTGGGGTCCCAGGTTGACATTACCAAGACGCCGCGAACTTCTTAAGAGCGCACAAGCAGGGAATATGAACATAATCTCGACAGGAAAACCCACGTACTGGCCCACTGACAAAGATAAAATACCAGACATCGTAGACTTTTGCATCTTCAAAGGCATAGCAAAAACAAACATATCCTGTTACAGTTGCTGGGACTTGTCATCGGACCACTCTCCTATCTTGGTGAAAATCAGCGGAGAAGTCAGAGAAACTGCTAAGAGATGCACATTGCATAATAAACGGACTAACTGGCCATTATTTCGTGCTCTTATGGATGAGGAATTTAGTGTACCAATTGCACTCCAAACAAGAGACGACATTGTAAATGCCGTTGAATATTTTACCACCAGTGTCCAAAGCGCAGCATGGAATGCGACATCAATAAATAGGCACAAGACTACTGACCAACACATACCCTCTAATATTCTCGAGAAAATTGGTGAGAAAAGAGCACTTCGTAAATTGTGGCAACAAAATAGATATCCATCAACGAAAAAACTCTTAAACCACAAAGTAAAAGAACTCAAACACATTATTCAAGAGTATATGAATGCAGGATTTCAAGCATATCTTGAGGGTCTCGATGCCACTGCAGCCACTGATTATTCGCTGTGGAAAGCAACAAAGAAAATTAAACGACCGACAGTAAACTCCGCACCACTTAGGAAGCCTGATACCAGCTGACACATTTGCCAAACACCTGACTAATGTTTTCCAACCTCATCCCTACGAGGGGCCAAAAGAGCACGAAAAAATGGTATTGGAGTATCTGAATGAGGCCGGAGCAGATATTATCATACCAAAGAGATTCAAAACGAGGGAAGTCAGAAGAGTAATTCAAAAGGCCAACTCAAAGAAATCATCAGGTTATGATGTCATCACAAACAAAATTCTGAAAGAACTGCCTGACTCTGGGATACTGTTGCTCACAGAAATCTTTAACGCGATGACTACACTACAGTTCATACCACCGCAATGGAAAGTTGCACAAATAATAATGCTGTTGAAACCCGGCAAACAACCTGAGGACCCAAAGTCATACCGACCGATCAGCCTACTTTCTATTCCATCGAAAACTTATGAAACGTTAATGTTGCTACGTTTATTACCTTTAGTAGAAGAACACAAACTCATTCCTGACCACCAGTTTGGTTTTCGTCGTAAGCACGCCACTATAGACCAGATACACAGACTAATGAATCAAATAGACAAGTTCTTTGAAGCTAAAGAGTACTGCGCAAGTGTATTTCTGGACGTATCCCAAGCATTCGATAGGGTTTGGCATGAAGGATTACTATACAAGATAAAATCTTTAAATCCCAGCTACATCTATAAGATACTCAAATCTTTCATAGATAATAGACATTTTCTTGTCCAAAATGGTGAGGCACTCTCGAGATTATGTAGTATTAACGCTGGAGTACCACAAGGTAGCGTCTTGGGGCCTCTGCTATACCTAATCTACACCTCTGACATTTTACGTTACATTCACTCTGAGAAAAGGTATTTGCCCACGTATTAAACTCAACAACCTCGAGATTCCCCAAACAGACCACCCAAGATATCTAGGCCTACACCTGAACAAACGGTTTACATGGCAAAAACACATTTTCACCAAACGCAAACAATTTGTCTGCAAATAAGAAAGCTCTACTGGTTGATAGGCCGCCGATCACCATTGTCGCTGAGCAGTAAACTTCTTTTGTATAAGGCTATACTCAAACCAATCTGGACGTATGGGATCCAACTATGGGGGACAGCCTCTCATTCTAACATAGAAATTGTACAGCGATTTCAAAATAAAATGCTAAGAATGGTAACCAATGCCCCCTGGTATGTCACAAACGAACAGTTGCATCACGACCTGCAAGTCAATACAGTTGAACAAGAAATTCTGCAGTATACAAAATCGTATAAGAAAAGGATCATTAACCACCCAAACCGCCTGGCGAAAGTCTTAATGGAAGAAGCCAAAATGACTCGTAGACTGAAACGGAAAATGCCTCAGGACATACTTAAATAAATTCCCGTGAAGTAAAGTACATACCGAGCATGTCATTACACATTCCGTCCAATATACTGCTTAATGTTCCAGCATGGTGACTGATTGTAGGAATGATAAAAAAAAAAAATTGTAAAAGTAATATGCAGAATAGAACATATTGTGATATTCACTCTCTAAATTATCACGGCCAGACATTTTATTATTAGAAAAATAATTTGTTTTCAAGTAAAACACAGGTTATGTTTTCCCTGTATCGTTTTTGGCGTTATTTTTATTATTATTTACTCTAAATAAAAATATATAAGTGTTAAAAGAAACATATTAACACAAACTCAAAGAGGTTTAATACAATTCACAATTCGAAAAAAAAAGGTAAACTTGAAAATAGAACTAAAATCAAATTAAAATTTCGTGGCGACGCTTTCGCCACGCCAGAAATCGGTTTTACGTGCGGCTATAGATGTTTCACATCAATAATAAATATATTATTAAAGACATTTTCTTGTAAGAAAATTGCATCATCATGTCAGTTAGAGTAAGTGCACTGCTGGACATATTAAAAAAATACTATGAACCGGTCCCTGAGTCCTGGCTGCTTATAGAGACTATCTAAAAATATGATGTTTGTTACGATAAATATTTGACGATATTAGAGCCATCGGCTTGTACAGTTCCATTCAAACTTAATAACAGCTCTGAACTTCTTGTGTATCGATGCGCAGAACGCAATATAATGTATTAGCCAATGAGCACGACTATCGGCTCTACTACACCTGCGCACACTTGCACTCGCTGCTAACTTCCGAGCTGCCATTAAGTTTGAATCGAACTATACTGTACAGGTTGCAGGTTTTATCCCTGCACGGAGCTCTCGCTGCTAACTTCCGAGCTGCCATTAAGTTTGAATCGAACTATACTGTACAGGTTGCAGGTTTTATCCCTGCACGGAGCTAATATTTTAGGGTATGAGCGTCTGTGAGAAAATTTGTGTTTGTAAACGTATCCACGACGAAAACATCGTAGTGTGTGGCAACTTAATAATCGGTTGGTTGTATTTCGTCAGGCGTTCACGTACATAGTGACGGAGCTGGCGGCGGGCGGCGAGCTGTCGGCGCAGCTGCAGGGCGGCGTGGACGAGCGCGTGGCGCGGCGCCTGCTGGCGCAGCTGGCGCTGGCGCTGCGCCACATGCACGCGCGCCGGGTCGTGCACCGCGACCTCAAGCCCGAGGTACCTACACACCTAGCGCACTCACACACGACCAGACGGACGAGCGCGTGGCGCGGCGCCTGCTGGCGCAGCTGGCGCTGGCGCTGCGCCACATGCACGCGCGCCGGGTCGTGCACCGCGACCTCAAGCCCGAGGTACCTACACACCTAGCGCACTCACACACGACCAGACGGACGAGCGCGTGGCGCGGCGCCTGCTGGCGCAGCTGGCGCTGGCGCTGCGCCACATGCACGCGCGCCGGGTCGTGCACCGCGACCTCAAGCCCGAGGTACCTACACACCTAGCGCACTCACACACGACCAGACGGACGAGCGCGTGGCGCGGCGCCTGCTGGCGCAGCTGGCGCTGGCGCTGCGCCACATGCACGCGCGCCGGGTCGTGCACCGCGACCTCAAGCCCGAGGTACCTACACACCTAGCGCACTCACACACGACCAGACGGACGAGCGCGTGGCGCGGCGCCTGCTGGCGCAGCTGGCGCTGGCGCTGCGCCACATGCACGCGCGCCGGGTCGTGCACCGCGACCTCAAGCCCGAGGTACCTACACACCTAGCGCACTCACACACGACCAGACGGACGAGCGCGAGGCGCGGCGCCTGCTGGCGCAGCTGGCGCTGGCGCTGCGCCACATGCACGCGCGCCGGGTCGTGCACCGCGACCTCAAGCCCGAGGTACCTACACACCTAGCGCACTCACACACGACCAGACGGACGAGCGCGTGGCGCGGCGCCTGCTGGCGCAGCTGGCGCTGGCGCTGCGCCACATGCACGCGCGCCGGGTCGTGCACCGCGACCTCAAGCCCGAGGTACCTACACACCTAGCGCACTCACACACGACCAGACGGACGAGCGCGAGGCGCGGCGCCTGCTGGCGCAGCTGGCGCTGGCGCTGCGCCACATGCACGCGCGCCGGGTCGTGCACCGCGACCTCAAGCCCGAGGTACCTACACACCTAGCGCACTCACACACGACCAGACGGACGAGCGCGTGGCGCGGCGCCTGCTGGCGCAGCTGGCGCTGGCGCTGCGCCACATGCACGCGCGCCGGGTCGTGCACCGCGACCTCAAGCCCGAGGTACCTACACACCTAGCGCACTCACACACGACCAGACGGACGAGCGCGTGGCGCGGCGCCTGCTGGCGCTGCGCCACATGCACGCGCGCCGGGTCGTGCACCGCGACCTCAAGCCCGAGGTACCTACACACCTAGCGCACTCACACACGACCAGACGGACGAGCGCGTGGCGCGGCGCCTGCTGGCGCAGCTGGCGCTGGCGCTGCGCCACATGCACGCGCGCCGGGTCGTGCACCGCGACCTCAAGCCCGAGGTACCTACACACCTAGCGCACTCACACACGACCAGACGGACGAGCGCGTGGCGCGGCGCCTGCTGGCGCAGCTGGCGCTGGCGCTGCGCCACATGCACGCGCGCCGGGTCGTGCACCGCGACCTCAAGCCCGAGGTACCTACACACCTAGCGCACTCACACACGACCAGACGGACGAGCGCGTGGCGCGGCGCCTGCTGGCGCAGCTGCGCTGGCGCTGCGCCACATGCACGCGCGCCGGGTCGTGCACCGCGACCTCAAGCCCGAGGTACCTACACACCTAGCGCACTCACACACGACCGAACTGGCTTTTATATGGCGATAAGGGGACAAAGGGGCGGAAAGCTCACCTACTTATAAAAATATCTGACAAAATACTTGGAGTAATGTCTTCAAATCTTCAATCATTGACTTCATCATCATCAACCCATTATTGTCCCACTGCTGGGGCACGAGTCTCCTCTCATTTGAGAGGTATTAGGCTATATTCCACCACGCTAGCCTACTACAGATTGGTAGACTTCACATGCTATCGAGAAATCTCTCAAGCATGCAGGTTTACTCACGATCTTTCCCTTCACTTTTTGAGCTTGTGATAAATACGGACAAAACTTTGGAAAAGTCAGTGGTGCGTGCCCGGGATCAAACTCGAGACCTTTGACATGTAAGTCCGCTGGTCACACCACTAGGCTACCACAACTCTTCATTTATAAAATAATATTTTTTGTCTACAGAACATCCTCTTGTCGAGCAGTCGCCTGAGTGAAGCCAAGGTGAAAGTGGTAGACTTTGGGTTCGCGCGGAGGACTCCTGACAATGCCGAGGACCGGCCCAGGATGATGACTCCTTGCTTCAGGTAAATACAAATATAATTTTTTATTTATCATTTGATGACCCGTTTAGTTCAGGGGTAGTTAACGCTGCCTGCTGTGCAATGGGTCTTGGGGATCAAATCCTGGTAGGGTCAAATAATTGTGTGAGCATTATCATTTGTAAAAAAAAAGTATATACATATGTGTACCACGTGTAGTATATCAACCATCTAGTATTCGTAACACAAGCCTAGTTGCTTAGCTCGGAATAAATGGCGCTGTGTCATAATGCCCAGAAATATTTATTTATTTAATATACCATGAAGGTGGTATGAGATACAAAAAGAAACTTGGGGCAAACCCCACTGACCTGCGCTGGTGGGTGATGGTGGGGGAATCAGTGGGTGCGTCTTGCACAGGATCGGCAACAGTTAAGGAATAGAAACGAGAGGCCTTAAGTCAGCAGTGGATGTCATCGGCTGAACCACGTATTATGTATGATGTATATGTCCGATGTATATTTAATTTTTCACTGCAATTCAAGCACCTAGTGGTGTGACCAGTGGACTGACATGTTAACCGTGTGCCACTATGATTTCGGAAGTTATATGCGTATTTATCACATGCTCAAACGGTGAAGGAAAACATCTTGAGGATGCTTGCTTGCCTGCATGCTAGAGAGATTTTCTCGATGGCATGTGACTTCTGCCAACCCGCAGTAGGCTAGCGTGGTGAACTATAGCCTATTCCCTCTCAAATCCCAGCAGTGGGACGATAATGGGCTGATGATGAATTCAAGCACCGAAATTTATTATAAATGCATATTTTTATGTTACAGCCTTCCGTACGCGGCACCAGAGGTAGTGTCCCGAGCCCGCAGTGCGGCGGCTCCCGGCTACGGGCCTCAGTGCGACCTGTGGAGTCTTGGCGTCGTCTATGTGAGTATTCTTTTGCTGATTATAGCCCATCTTTGGTGGCCGTGCAAACGTTATTGATGGCCAAATAATTGAACTCAAAATATCAAGTGGCAACTGTGACTATGGCATAATCCCTCTCAAAGGAGAGTATACGCCATGTATCCATGTGATCGCCCATGCATGCAAGGCGTACATACACTCTTATCGAAGAATGGATGATTTTTTAGCATCGTAGCATAATCTAATGCACATTACGAGCAATTATGACGTTCCTAAAACTTTTTTTTCGTATAAAATAACCCCTCTTTTACTTTAGAAAATCTCTTTCGCCGAAGAAATTGAACTTTTACAAAATTACCTTACTGAGCTTTCATCATTATTAATAGACTCGATTTGTGTATCGGGAAAAATATTTATAAAGTTTATGTAAATATAATACTAAGATTATGATAATATTATTGTCCACCAGTACTACTTGCTGAGCGGCAAGGCGCCGTTCCAGCCGGTGTCCAAGAAGGAGCCTATCACCGCCTTCATGGACAGGATCAGAACTGGCAACTTCACCATGGATGGTCAGTATTGTCTAACAGTACAGTAATAGTAGTATGTAGCGACATCTATCTCGCCACATAAGAACTACGGACTCAGCGCGATGACGCAAATAATCCTACATCGCGCAAGTGAAATATGCACAATGGATAGCATATATACAACCGCCCGACATCAACCGTTGGGCAGTAGCCCGCCAGGCACAACACCTCGCCCGGTCAGAGGATCCTCCTTTTCAAATGGAGGGATTCACACCATCTTCTCTCCATAAGTATACGGGGTGGTATGAAGTGGAAAGGACATGTTCTAGGAAATAACGCTTCAATTTCGTATCTTTTCATCTTTTGGGCGCCACTGGCGTGCCCAGTATAGATATCCACATGTTTATGAGATATCCTTGAATCGTAGCTAAGAATACACTCGATCAAGTCGTCTTTCAAACGAAATAAAAAATCAATTTATGAGCTCTGATGAATTATATAGAGATACTAGCTGACCCAGCAAACGTTGTTTTGCCACATTATAGGGGTTGGTGGACAACCCTTATCACTAAGGGGTATGAAAAATAGATGTTGGCCGATTCTCAGACCTACTCAATATGCTCACAAAATTTCATAAGAATCGGTCAAGCCGTTTCGGAGGAGTACGGGAACGAACATTGTGACACGAGAATTTTATATATAAGATTATTATAACCCGACGTTTCGGATCTTTTAAAAAAATCGTTAAACGCAGTTTTTCATTCCTAATATGTCATCGAGGGTTCAAATGATATAAGAATCGGAGATTTTGTATAAAGCATTCAGTACCATCATATTGATAATATAAACTTTGTTGACAGGTGCGATCTGGGAGAACATATCATTAGAGAGCAAGCGTATAGTGATGGGCTTGCTGGCCGTCGACCCGCTGCGGCGGTTCGGTACCGACGAGCTGCTGGCCGCGCTCGGCATCACCATACCCGACTCCAATAGCTTTAAACTAGCCGTGAGTATATACACACAGATTATTATAGCGTTAATGTGAAGAAAAACGCCAGGAAGTGGACATATCTTACTGGTCATACAAACTTGTGAATTCCCCCTAAAAGTTTACTCGCAGCCGATGCCCGTTTGAGAAATATCGTAGCATTTTAATAAATTCCTTTTAATTAAATATTGAAAACGTCGTAGTAGTTGTGATCTGAATGCATAATTAACCTTAGAACATGTCTCTACAGGATATGACCAAAGCCGATCTCTACAAGCGCAGATACAAGAACAAACACAGAGAATCCAGTGCCTCAGAGGCGGGAACCTCCCAGTCTGACTCCACAGAAACAGACGACAAGGAGACCTCCCTCATAGACACCATCAATAACCTCAAAAATAGGATGAACAAAGACTCCATCGAAAACGACGTGGAACTTATTAAAGCCAACACCATAGAGACACCAGTCGCTGAATCCCCAGAACCTTCGTACACCGACATTGACGACGATATCGTCCCTGCCGTCAAACCAGTAGAAAAGACCTACGCGAAATCCAGATCCAAACTAGACGACTACATATACATCGAAAGCAGTCAAGGCCTCGACGGCACGGAGGTCGCATTCCCCAAAACTAGTCGCGCTAAAAAATCCAAATCACCCGTTCCCAAGAAACGCAGAAAAATCGAAACTAGACAGAGCAAGAAAGAAGTCAACGGCGACCGAGAACTTCGCAACAAAGTTCAAAATGGAAAACGAGGCCGAAAGACTAAGGAGGTAGAGAAACGCGTGCTTAGGAGTAAAAGTCAGACGGAGAAGAACAGAGCCACGAAAGAGTCTATAGAGAATGAGAAGACCGTAGTGACTAGAGTCACGCGCAAGAGAAGGTACGAAGAGTTAACTAAACCCGTTCTTAGAGAAAAGGGGCAAAATGGCCGCGCATCGCGTAAGAGCAGCAACGAGCCAGTGGCCGAGGAACGTAAAGTAGTTCGGGCCAAGAAGACGAAAGCCGTGCCTCTGACGCTGGAGCTGCAGGAGCTGCAGGAGCCGCAGGAGCTGCAGAACGTGCGCATGACGCGCTCGCGGCGGCGGCGGCTGGAGATCAGCCTGTCGCCGTCCGAGGTGCAGGCCGTGGTGCCGGCCTTCTCCTTCGAGTCCGACCGCCGCGTCACGTCCGTGGAGAGCAACCGCTCCGCCAAGTCGAACGTGAACACCAAAGCCAAACGCAAAGACAACGCCAAAGCGAAAGCGAAGCCCCCGAAGGCCAGCAAAGCTAAAAAGACACCCGTCCGAGCCACGCGCGCGCGCGCCAACCGGAGGTGAAAACACTCGTTCCTATCTCACTAACCGAGTCCCGAATGAAATCAGCGCCATCTCTTATCATATATAGACAATTCATAGACTGTTGCGCCTGACGGCAACTATATTCTAGTTTTAAATTCCCCCAATATGGCGTCAGCTAACCTCAAATTCCAAATGAGACATAATAGTGATGCAATAAAATTATGGACGCTTTGCTCACGCGTAGGCATAGACAGAGGACAGAAAGAAATTATTTATTCAACGAGAAAAAAAGAGTAAGTTATATTTCTTTAAAATGTAGGTAGCCTCTGAAACTAGTTCGTGAAAAAAAAATAACGTTAGACCTGTTTTTATTTTTTAATCCTTTTATTTAATGTTACTATTAATTTTTAAGATACTTTTTTCCCCTATTATTACCATTAGAATTAATTCTTTGAAGTTGGTTATTATGTATTTTTTGATTAGAATAATGAAAAAAATAATTAATTAAAAAAATAGGTAAATTGGTGTGATTGAGCACTTTTCAGTAGTTGAGAGTAAATTAATTTTGTGAATTATTATAATTTATTGTTTCATAGCGCTTCTGTTTGTGGTATGTTCAAATGGGACTTTTGTGATATAAATCCGATTGCGTTTGGCGATTGCTGTATCGAAAAATTATACTCAAAGGGCAAGATAGACCAATAAGCTACGGTTTGTTATGCTCTTTTAAAGAATAGATTATCGATACGCAACTCAGACAGGCAGTAAACAGAATCGCAAAATCCGAAGTAGTACATCTGATCAAATCTCCATAAAGTAGGTAATTCAAAATTGCCGTCTTGGAACCGCTGTCGAATAATAAAAGAAAAAAAGTAAACAAAATCCAGAACAGATCTCTTTCCGTATATATAAAATAAACTTTGTTTGTGTGTGTATATTTGTTTGAATAGGATAATAGGTTAAATTTGTAAATGTTCCCTTCGGTATAATAGACGTTTGTATTACAATACATACTTCTTTCTTCCACTTTGCAAAAAATGTAAAAAAAAAGAATTATGTATATTTATTTATTTATGGTGAAAGTGCCAAAGCATGCTTGAAAAATTTTCGCTTATACATAACGCGTTCAAAATTATTTGTAATTGTTTAAAATCACAACTAAATACTTCCTATTTTTGTCATGGGTTGTTTAAAGTTAGAATCAGTTGTATCTTTTACTTGAAAAATATATAAATTTTGTCCTTCGTCCGTTTTGTATATTGTCGATGGACCTGTGCTATTGTTATTGTATATGTGTGTATACATATGTCATTCTTCTTCACACACACTGATATCATCAACACTAGTTTGATCGTATTTTCCCAATATGGAGATAAAGAAACAAACGAGGTCATCAATGAAAATGTATCTTATGAAATTATTTTATATATTTTTTCTTTCTATGTTTTGATACTTCTATTTAATAAAACTGCTTTGGCTTACGACCTAAGTTTTAAACAGCCCATATACAAGTGTAATCTAATTCTTCTGTCGTTTTAAGCGCTTTTACCAAATAAAAAGTTTCAGTTCACTCCCGTGTAAATATACTATTATAGCATTTAGTACAAATTCGGTGGAAGAGTTATAAAAAAATATTATTTATAATTAAATTGATGAAGGTAATAGTCTCAATTGTAAAACTTTCATGTTACTCTAACAAGTCGTGATACGATAAGGCACTGATGAATAAATTATTATAATTATTAGCTAATTAAGCTTGACTGTGTGTTTTAACTTCAAAATTTTAGTTACGAATTAATTGTTGCATGCTGTTGATATTAAATGATGTAAAAATATTGTTAAAAACAAATTATGTCCTCCCAATTCAGTTTTGTAATTGATTTAAGACATTATAATGTTTACAGTAAGGTTTAAATTACAACTTTTCGGCTGTTCGACTAAATTCTGTGCACAAGAAAACGAGATCGAGCAAGGATGCTCTCTGTTTTACTTCAATGCGTATATACTTATTAAATTCGGTTATCATCGATGATGAGGAAAATTTTTGAAGGATTAGCGAAATAATGCCGTTAAGTTTGAAATTGTTTGCATACAAAATGGTGTATATTTTATCAAATATATGCCAGAAAATTTTGTTATATGTATTAGCTCAAATATATATATTATGAAACCCATTTATATTATATAGCTTATACAAATGTTTTATTAGTGTTTAGTACCTCCACACTCTCCAGTATGTAGATTTTGTATGGATTTTATTTTGTGGGTTGCCACCTCTGTCATTAATTTAGTCCAACTTTTATAGTAGTAGAATATATTTTGCCGTACAGATGTGGAAGTACTTAAACTAATATGTATTATCGCAATTTATAAGCAATCCAATGTAATATTTTATATATTATACTAAATACATGATCGGTGATTAGAAGAATGTTTTGAAGCGAAGATTTTTACTTTATACAGCAAACTTTCAATAGACCAAACAATCTTAAGCAATGGTATGTAAGTATAGTGCCGACGCGTATTACGATGTTCTTTATTTTGGAAATTATAAATTTCCCCGAATGCTTAAACTTCGAGTAGCCTTTACGACACGTAAGTGGTAAAGTTTGTAAAAGTGCACTTAAAATGGATTGTACCAAAAGATTATATAATTTTATAATAAAGTGTTAGAAGTTATTATTGATGTCGGCGTAAAACAAATTTTGTAAGACGTTACATGGATGCCGGCTGGAGATATTGGATTGTAATAAATATACCATTTTAACATTATCTACTTGTTTTAATGAGTTTTGTATGTTCAGTGGTGATAAACTGAATCCTCCAGTCTATTTACAAATTGATTAAAATCACCTTCGCGGGGCCTCAGCTCGAGGAGCACCGCAAAATCTGGATACCCCTAAAATGAGAAAATATTGAGTAATTAAATATCATGATTAACTATCTTGCAACTTCACTATATTATGTCCATCAATCATAATTACATACTAAGAATGTTTTTATGTTATGTATGGCTGCCTCGTTGAAGTGATCGCAAGTGCGACTACTGAGCTAGCGGTTTATGGTTGGATTCCCAGGTCGAGCTTAGTGTTATTTTGGGATTCTATGAACCTCGGAGTTTGGATTCGTGTGCGGTTGATGGCTAGTCTCTCAACCTAAAACACCGGCAAAATGGATGGACATTGGTATACCTCAGCTGCCTAACCCTTCGGGGACGACAGGCGTGATGGTATTTTATGCATATTATCGTATGCTAATTAATAGCTAGTTAGCAGTTTCAATTATTGATGAAATGCAACAGACTAACCAAAAAGCCTGTATGTTGTTATCTAGTAATTTGTTGTAAAGAAAAACAATATTTCTGCACAGATCGTTCTTGACCAATAAAAAATACGACCACTGCACTAGCAAAGCAATAAAGTCAGATTTCTAATAGTTTTATTTATTTATGACTAGGGCTGCACCATCCGTCCGGGATTCCCTGGATTTGTCCAAGTTTGAAAGGCGCCCGGCAGGGGTTTTAAAGTGTCCGGGATAACCCTTTTGTTGTGAAGGAAAATTATTATTGAAAAAATATGACGTATTTATTTTAGTTGTAAAAAAAATTCAGGGTAGTCCGGGAAAAAAGCTATATTTCGCCCAAAACTCCGGGATCATTGCCGTGGTTATCCGGCGTTGAAAATTTAGGTAATGGCAGCCCTATTTATCACTGTTTTAGTACCTTTAATTAAATCCGACCTGACAGCGACGCCGACGCTATACCTAATTATTTTATATAAAAAAAAGGTTCCGACGAATTGAGAACCTCCTTCTTTTTGAAGTCGGTTCATAAACGTAAACTACTTGAGTAACTAAGAAGAAACAATAATAAACTCCATGGCGCAGTGGCAAATCTACGGGTAGTTGGGTTTGGGCGTTTGTGTATGTGAAAATTTGTGTTTGCAACCTGAACTACGATATAAAAATTCAAGTGTGGGGCAATGTTTCACTAAAAAAAAGAAATAGTAATAGGTAGTCGTCACAAATTGGCGTACCTATAGTGGGGCAAATTACCACTGTTTTTGGACCCTAGTCATTGAGACTACTATTTTAGCGCTACTTATTTTAATAGGTACCGGAAGATTTTACCCTTAGTACATTAAATACCAAAAGTTTATATTAATGTCTACGGTGCACCATAGCCTACGAAAAATGACAGCGCAATTTAGTGTTGCTATAATAATAAAAAAGTGTTCGTTAGTATAAAATTTACTAACCTAAATAGAAATGGTTGATCTCGGCCGCTGAATTTCACCATTGGACATCGCGCCAGAACTCGAATTAAAGACAAATTTAAGAATTACAATTCACCTACATGAGAAATATATCAAATAATAGTAGGTAATTTGATATCATTGGGAAATAAGACACATAATTATTTTAGGTTAGTCGCTAGAGGCCCGATGCCGGCTACGCATTTGCACGTCCTCTGATGTTACCTACCATCAGGTGAGCCTTGAGTTACAGTGTATTGCTTATTTGATTATTTCGAGGCAGTTACATATTAGGGATATGTATTAATATATTTTTATTTTATCGTATGTAGAATGAGATATGTATGTATATTTTTTATGAACAATAAAGATTATTATTATTATTATATATTTTAGTTATATTTATGGTTTGATAATTATGGCATACCGAAAGACCAAAAACGTTTTAATAGCCCTTATCTCTAAAATGGTATTTCTGTTTTGGATTCACACGTCAGAGTTACGAGCATCAATAATAAGAGTAAAATAATTTTATTCCATGAAAAAAATACTATAGTGTACTAAAAACGTAATTATTATTGCAAGTTTTATTATTTTCCTTTCAGTAATGACTTCCGAAATTGTGTGAAATTAAATTATTTTTATTCTCTGGTGGAATTAATTTCCGTTTTAAAAGGAAAAACATCATGTTCTCCTCAGGAGTGTTGAACGTCGTTTAGTAGAAATAAATAAATGTTATTCTGAAATATATTATGGCAATACCAAGAATGGCACTGTGGCAAACGTCAGACAATGTCGGAGTGATAGGAAAATAATTAATTTCACGACGTTTTGTGTTAATAATTATGTGAATGATGAGATGAAAGTGTAGATAAATGTTAGTATAGTGTTCAATAGTGATTATGGCGCATAGTGGTGGTGTTTTGAGTTCGGATATATCTCGGAGGAATCCACAAGATGAGTATGAACTCATTCAGAGAATTGGTTCGGGTACCTACGGTGATGTATACAAGGTAGGGGGCCTTTCTAAAATACTTTATTCTTTAATTTTCTCGTACTGTATACGATAATTACACGAATCTCACGCATTCGCGGACGTTTCTTCTCACAAAATGTAATAGAAATCTCGTCTGTCAGGTAAAATATTTTTTTGTGATGAAAAAATGATTTTTATCGTAATAAACTGCAATTAAAACGTTAATTTGTGTTACCTATTGTTCATAGAACAGTGTTTATAATATAAAACACGTGTTACTAATGACCTTGAGTGCAGGACAAGTCTGGTTTACTAATTAGTTATGAACACACCCAAGTGTTGTGATATTCAAAATACATCAGATCTCTTTGTTCTGTAACTGTTCTTAATTTAAAATGCTTCACAATATTACTGGCGATTATGGTAACAACTATTGTTACAAAGCTTTTATGCAAATTTATTTTTTGCTGTAATTTATTCTGTCCTGTTTTTATTATACTGACCCAATTGTTTAGGAATATTTTCTATTGCAATTAACTACATACTTATAGCTCATTTTTGTAGTTTTATAATCATAATTAAATATACTAAATAACAAAAAATAATTATTAGTTTTACATCAAATAAAACCATATAAAAAACTCAAACATAATACCTACAAAAATAAAATCATTTTGAATGTTAATTCTCAAAAGAAATAAAGCCAAAACATATTAATTAAAAGTGGATATCAGTTAGTAAGCTAACCTAACCATGCTGATCAACTAGTCTGGTCTGTTAACCCATTCAGAACCCAGTACCCGATTCTGGGTCGATAGTATAGCAAGGCTCTGGGCATTCAATATTTAAGGTATATACTTATGAAGACTTTTTGACATAAATGAAAAGAATATCAAAAAGTCTTTATAAATAAAATAAAGTGCCCAGAGCCTTGATATAATATTGACCCAGGAGCCGGGTACTGGGCAGTGAAAGGGTAGGTCTGCCTGTTGAAGTCAGTGTATAGATGGGTGTCCATTAATAGCTCATTAAGATCCCTCCATATATCTAAAAATATATCATATGAATAATAACCTATGACAATTGTGAGTGGTTGTTAGTAGTCCATAAACAGTGGACTATAGCCTAATTCTTCTCAAAATGATCTGTGCCCAGCAGTGGGTCAAAAGTGGGCTGATGATGATGAATCCATAAACATCAGCAGTTCATTACTTCTGGGTTAATTAGGAGCAATCTTCAACATAGGCTACCTTATAAATAGCTTGGAAGATAATGACCAAGTCTAAATATACATTTTCTATAATTAAAAGCTATAAATTTACACTATGTGTATTGATATAATTACTTCTAGAAACTTTTTCTGTGATATCAATAAAACAATCGGAATACAAAATATAGTTAATAACATTTGTATGTTCAACCTCACCAAATGACTGGTGATTTAAGGCTGACTGAAGATAACACATCACAATTTACTGGTATGTTTTAATACCCATGTTATTGCAAAAGGTATGTGCCTATTGTACATTGTGGTGCATATCACCAAGACACAGACCTAAACTCAGAGATTCAACTAAAAATTTCATAGAAAAACCCAACCCAATAATATCTTATTGTGTAAGACTTTGACAATAATATACAATACCACTCCAATAAATTATAATACTGACCTCTTGGTCAACATTCATATTTACCACCACTAGACTAACGAAACAGTTATGCTTGTAATTTATTATTACATTTAGAGTTACTATCTTTGAGTCCACATTATGGTTTAACAGACCAATTGCTAGTGACAATCACAGGAAGCATCATTTAGAGAATGAATACTGTTATGCTATAAAGAAATATTTGTGCAGTACTTACTCTATACAAAAGGCACATTCTTGAACAATGGTTTTTGTAAAAATAATATTTCAATTGATTTGTAGGAATTCCTTGTGTTGTCACTTAGTTCTTGGCTTTTGTCCAACATATTGCTATTAATCTATGGTTTTTAATCTTCAGTTTGACTATAAAATCCATAAAAAGTAGCTTTATTTTGTAAGAGCAACCATCATTCTTTCTTGCATTCTAAAACTGGTGGTAGAATCCAACACACCACATGCACCACCTCACAAATGTAATAGTGCCTATTCCCATTAACCAGAAACAAATCAAGGCCCTGAACCTTAATAAAATACTACTAGAAAATTTTTATTATAAATTAGATGAATTCTTTAATGACTCTGAATTATCATCATTATTACTAATTTTAGTGTAATATTGGTACTCTGTTCTGAGTATGAATCTGAGTACTTTGATTGTACTGGGTATCTAAAAATAGACCACTAAATAAAACTTGTGAATCTGTCAGTACAATATTATCCTCATTAATGAATAGGAAAATAAAACAGATTGTGATTTGTTATCACAATTAGTTCACTAAAATGGACAGTTTTTATAGTGTAAAAAACCTTTGATTTAATTCAGAATATAATTTATAAATATAATATATGATAGGATTAATTTAATTGGCGCTTTTTGAATGTTGACAATAATGACAGCCTCCAAAAGAGTCCACCCTTCAGGGTTGCCAACCCACTAGCGGCACGCGCTAGCGCGTGTGGGTTATGACCTTACGACACAACTTAAAAGATATTAGTCATAAATAAAATAGGTGGTCCCTGGTGATCTGCTACACAATTAAGTAAAAAATTATAATTAAAAATAAAACCTTATGTGAAAGACTGGTGACTGATCTAACATTATAAACCAAAATGTAAAATATTAACTGCCTCGTTGGTCGAGTGGTCGTACAGAGCGACTGCCGAGCAAGAGGTCCTGGGTTCGATTCCCAGGTCGCGCAAAGTGTTATTGGGTTTTTCTATGAAATTCTCAGTAACAGCTCGGAGTTTGGATTCGTGCCCGGTTCGCCACCTATTACATAGGACCTGAAACATACCGGCGAAATGTGGGTGTACATTAGTACACCTCTGCCTAACCTGCGGGACGACAGGCGTGATGGTATGTTATGTAAAATATTAAGGTAACATACCATTTGTATGAGAGAGAATAAATAAATAATTAAAATAAGCTTGAAAATCGTAAAGTCAGTCCTGGATTCGACTATATAGCCTGGATAGCCTATAAGCTATTTAAGTAATTGCTTAGGGCAGCCCGTCCATGGGGGCACCATAGACTAACGAGGAAAAAAAAAGGTAAAAGCAATTCAATACGCGCGATCAGGGGTTAAAAAAAGTCGTCTTGTAAGTTGTCTTGTTATGTTTTTGTTTTTTTGGTAAAATATGGAATGAGCTTTTTTTTAACCCAGTTACCATAATCCGTAACTAAAGTGTATCTCGTGTATTTCAGTATTTAGCAACACAAGGCCTGACCTAGTGTAGTTATGCCAAATCCGTGTTATTGGCACTGAATGCCTGTACCTATCTGATAGCTTCTCAATCTGTAGCATTCCGATTGTTTGTAGACTGGCGATGCGCAAAATCTTCGACAGCAATACTAGACGATCCGGCAAATGTTCTTCTGCTTTATAAAAATATTTTTTTTCTGATTCCCGCGACTTCGTCCGCGTGCAATTTAACTAAAAAAATAAAAGTTTCATATTAACTTTGCACCCCTGTTTTACCCCCTTATGGGTGAATTTTCAAAAATCCTTTCTTAGCGGATGCCTACGTCATCACATCTACCTGCATGCCAAATTTCAGCCCGATCCGTCCAGTGGTTTGGGCTGTGCGTTAATTAATAGATCACTATGTCAGTCAGTCAGTCACCTTTTTCAGTTTGCTAACATTAGCCTTTAAAAATGGGTGGTGGTAACTTGTGGTAGTTTGTTTTGGGTCACCACAAGGGTCGCAAAGAAGTTTGCGGACCGCTTGATGGTAAGCGGATACCGTAGCCAATGGACGTTTGCAACACCAGAGGTATCGTTCGCGCGTTGCCGACCCTAATAAGTTTAACGTGTGTATCCATTGTGTACTGTATCTAAAACTGGATGTCGGTGACATGATAGCTCATAAAACGATGGACCGTTATATTATTATTCCGTTGAGCTGTTTGAATATCATGCTATTTGAATGCATCAACACGATCACATACACGAACAGCCTGGGATGAGCTTTTTTTAGCACTGGGTCCAGTAAAAAATAGAAGGTTATCATAATATCTACGCTTATGAGAATTTCTAATCGGCAGCACAACATCCTAAGGGGCTGTCCATTAATCACGTGAGATTCGAAAGGGGGGGAGGGGTTCAGCAAAAATCACTGAATATCACATGGGGGAGGAGGGGTACAGTAAGATATCACGTGTAATTATTTTTTCGTCAAACGCAATCTTTGTGGGTACTAAAAAATACACGTGATTTTTAGTGGGGGGTGGGGAGATAGTCTTAAACCTCACCACGTATCACCATGGGGGAGGAAAAATGTTAAAAAAACATCACGTGATTAATGGACAGCCCCTAAGATGCTCGCTAGACTAGGATGCGAAACCGATCACTTAGCCACTTCTCACGTCTTTCTTTCATCATCATCATCATCAGCCTATATTCGTCCACTGCTGGACGTAGGCCTCCCCTAGTGAACGCCACGCCACGTCTTTCTTTAAAACCCTTTAAAGAGACCAGACCCTCGCACTTCCGAGAAAAACATACATGATCAGATCATAACTCTACCAGTCACGTTTATTAGTAGGCCAATGTTCTCATTACGAAACGGCCAGTTAAGTTCAAAACACGATATGAGTCAATGCAGCGTGAGTCACACAGATGTTTCGGTTCGATTCCCGCGTCGAAACCTCCCGTGTCAGGTGTAGCGACCTTGTCAGTGATTTTGGAATTGTATTGTTTGTCTGATAATGTCAACTTTTGGTCAATGCTACGTGTTTTTTTCTATTTTATTGTGTTTTGAATGTGTGACGAAAATCATGTTTATTGAAACTTATAATTTGCAATAGTGTGCGTCAAATTAGATTGTATCGGTAGGGGCAATTTATTAGTTAAAAAGCTATTATAGACTAGTGGCCTATGACCTGTGACCTGTGGATTGTGAAGTTCGATACAGAGGCACGCACCACTGACTTTTCAAAATTACTTGCGTATTTATATGCGTATTTATATTTATTTATTACATGCTCAAACGGTAAATGGAAACATTGTGCAGAAACCTGTATACCTAAAAGATTCATTAAACGTACATTTAGACCTTTTTTGACACGGTGTTTTTTTATTAATTTACAACGAATTTAATATAATAATAAATATTTAAAATCCTTGCCGCCTTACTAGGATTTATTCCTGTGTCGTTTTCGTTGAGAACACAAATTTTCACATACAAAATCGCCCAGACCCGGAACAACTAACTAACTACCTGTAGATCATACAAATATTTGCTCCGATCGAGGATCGAAACCGCAACCCCTGACACAAGCCTAATAATGTTGACACACAAGTCTAATGATTTAAATCTGTGGTCATACCAACCTGCATGATTATTTTATGCAGAGGTCAACAACTACTGGGATAGTTTTACATTTTTTATGGGACCTTTCCCTCTCGGCGCTGACCCTCGCTTCCCCTAGGGGATAACTCCTCTGTGGAGTCCAATCCACTTTACCGGATAAGGTTTTTATGATTCATCTCCCAATACTATCGAAATGGAATCCGCAGTGGTGCAAGTACCATCTAGATAGATAGATAGAGTACTCATACACCAAGACAACAATCCTACTATCACACTAATATTATAAACGCGAAAGTTTGTAAGTATGGGTGGATGGATGGATGATTGTTACTCTTTCACGCAAAAACCGCTTAACAGATTTGAATGAAATTTAGCATACATATAGTTTACTAGCTGACCCAGCAAACGTTGTTTTGCCACATTATAGGGGTTGGTGGACTACCCCTAACTTTTAGGGGGATGAAAAATAGATGTTGGCCGATTCTCATAGATACCGGATAAGCACAAAAAATTTCATCAAAATCGGTCTAGCCGTTTCGGAGGAGTATGGCAACGAAAACTGTGACACGAGAATTTTATATATTAGATTACCTGGATTAACACATAAGCTACTTTTTATCTATATACCATGCGGGAAAAGCCGCGGGAGGCAGCTAGCTCTTGCCTGCGACTTCGTCTGCGTAAAATTAGTAATTTTATGTGCATACAAACTTCTACCGCCCTTTTCTCTGTTTTAAGGGATGATTTCAGGGATAATAAACTACCCTAAGTCCTTCCCCGGGAATCAAACTATGTTTAGAGACCCTATATTTCAGCTTCAGTGTATTTTCTTCGTTTGAACACACATGCTCACAGAAATTTGTATTGAAATTCTGCAAATGGTCACCAAAAACCATGTTCCGTGCAATAAGTTTTAGTAAGGAAAGTTTTTGGAGTATTTTATGTCGATTTTAAACTTGAAACCGTTACGTTTAATTGTTACGTTTTCGTAAACGAGAATTCTCTCGATGGCCTAAAAATACTTAAAAATCAATACTGTATTGCGATGATTAGATAGCAAACCAATGCAACGCACAAGGCCAAAACTAATTGTTCTAATAGCAACGTAGTATCAATACGTTCGGCACATATTCGCCAAGAATATGTTAAATTCTGTTGAGAAGAGAAGAAAGTTAGCAGATGTGACCATTTCATACATACAAAATTTAAGTACCATTTTGGCGTAAGATAGCCAAGAATTGGACTCGAAATAATTAAGGTCAGAAACGTTAGAGACACCTCTGGTGTTTCTATCGTCCATGGGTTATGGTAACCGCTTACCATCAGGCACGACATAAGCATGTTTGCTATCCTTTTTTTTGTAAGTGCGAAAAAATCCTTTACGGACTGTCCCGCCGCCTGGGGAGGCGACGGGGTGTGTCGGACTCCGCCCATCATGAGCGTTTACCGACAAAAAAACCGCACCCGTCAACGCCACTAGCCCTATTGCCGGGGCCATGGGATTCGCGAAAGCATGCACCACAACCCCGGCGGGATGTTTGCCATCCTGGTGATATAAAAAAAAATACATACCAAGTGCGATCAGATGATTAAACCAACTAAACTAACCGTGTATACGACCCTGCTTTTTATGTGTAGAAAGAAAGAAATAAAGAATCATTAACTTGGATACAATTATTCTGATGCTACCGCCTTGGAGGTGGTAGGCTAAGAGATGGTACAATTGTGTGAACTAGTCATATGTACTCGAAGAATAATGCAATTATATAATTATATTATACTAGCTGACCCAGCAAACTTTGCTTTGCCACATTTTAGGAGTCAAATTTAGGGTTTCAAGTATTTTTTAGTGAGGGACATCCTTATCACCTAGGGGTGTAAAAAATAGCCTACGACAATCCGTCTAGCCGTTTCGGAGGAGTTCAGCGACAAACCGTGAAACGAGATTTTTATTGTTTATAAGATTATATTGTATTGTATATATGTATTAAAATCTCGTTTAAATGAATTGTAATATATAGAGGTGTTGTGCTGGAGTTTTGTTCCGCAATTTCTTGATAGACTGCAGTAGGAAGCGGCCAAGGGCGGACAACGGGCCATTTCGATAATAATTATTTAGTAGTTCAAAATTTGAAGTATTATAATAATAATAAAATTTAATAACCCCCGACGGAGTCCTAAACGCCTGAACAGATTTTGGATTTCCTATAAAAAAACTTAGAACCATACTAGAAGGTAGAATTGAAGGAAATAGAGGAAGGAGAAGACAGAGACGAAGTTTCGTTGATCAAGTGTGGGAAAAATGGGAATCGAGTCGTATCAAGAAGTCAAACAGAAAACAGGAGATAGAGAGCAGTGGCGATTGCTCCACCGACAAGAGATAAGCTTTTTAATAAAAAAAAATAGTAAAAAAACTGTAAAAAGTAGTTTTATTTCTATGTCTAATACACGCGTAAGTTTAAGAAGAGAACATTCTAAGAGTTAAATAAAGAAGAGAAGAATTAGGTATATTTTAATTTTGATGCTTGCTATTATTTTACACATCGTTCAGCTCGCATTACTTATGTAGTTAGAATTGTTTTATGGAGTGACTGGGGTGGATTTGCTAGTAGTTCCCATTTAAATAAATGAGAACTGATTTGTGTTATTATTTAAAAAGTACACGAAAGCAATTTTACTTAGTGTAATGTATAATGAACTTTAATGACGTCAAGTCTGCACGTGATTATGTTCATTATAAACGTACTAGTCTAAGAGCCAGCGATCGCCAGGCTAACGGTATTTTAGCAAACTTATAAGACTTAAGACCGACGAGGCAGATGGTCTATCGGTAATTTAGTTAATAAAAATGTAATAATCAAGTAACGTATTTATTAATCAACTTGTACTAACAAATATTTTATATAATTTTGAGGTATAAGTTACTTGAATTCTTTCTGCATACTGATGTTATTTATTATATTACGTAGACCTGCTGTAAGTAAAACGGGCATTAATTCTCACCGGCCCGGGTAATCGTCAAATTTACTTTTACAACGTGATCGCAGTTTGTCTGCTTTTTAATATATTAAAGTCTGTTTCTGCTGTCTGCGTTTGTTATAAAAAAAAACAATGGCAGACACTTTCAGTGGTTCTAAATGTAGTTTTATTAAAAAGTTCAGAGTTGTTAAAATACCGTAAGACTACCGATCGCTGGCTCTTGGTCTATACACGATTTAAATAAAAATTGTTTCGTTTAATTTACGAGCGGCGTGTAAGAATGTTGTTAAATACATTCTGGCGCACGACGAAATTACAATGAAAATTATGTATTTTGTATGATATCTTATAAAATGCCGTGGTCGCTGAACTCCTCCGAAACGGCTGGACGGATTATTATGAAATTTTGTATGTAGGTATATTTGGTAGATATGAGAATCGGTCGTAGGCTATTTTTTACACCCTCAGATGCTAAGGATGTGCCTCACCAGAATTTTTTTTGACCAATTTTTTTTTTGTATTTTATGATTTAGCACCAAAAAATACTTATGACCCTAAATTTTCACTCTTCTACCACCAACTCCTAAAATGTGGCAAAACAACGTTTGCTGGGTCAGCTAGTAAATAAATATGAATATACCCGGACATTACGACATTGTAGGTATATGTATACTTTGTCGATACATACGTACTTTACTTTGTTTTGTCAATACATACGTAATATACATAGATACATCCATGTTGATGCTCATCACACAAACATCGCTAGCGAGATTCGAACCCGGGACATATACCCATAACAAAAAAAGCAGCGTTAACCACCGCTTGGCTAATCGTTTTAATAAATCTAGACAGGTTTTCTAGATTTATTATAAACTATATTTTTCTCTATTTTTAATACATATAAGTAATAATGATTTGTCAAAGAACAATAGACAATTATCTGTCTATGAAGATAACTTTTTAATTAACTATGAGGAAGTCTCGCAGAAGTCGTGGACTCGTAAAAGGTAAGTTAAAAACTTATACTTGGGTGAGTAAAAAGTATGTATTAGAAAAAACCGGCTAAGTGCGAGTTGGACTCACCACTAAGGGTTCCGTACAATTATCGCCTACGAGCAGAAAACGGCAAAAAAAATACTTTATCCATGAGTCCATCCACTTCTGGTGTTGCAAACATACATACCTACGTACAAACATACGTACCTGCTTACCATCAGACAGGCCGTAGGCTTATATACCACCCTAGGTATATAAGAAAAAGTACGCATTGCACTGAGAAAACCAATGACTCATATATCATATCATCATCATCATCAACCAATTAACGTTCCAGTGCTGGGCACGGGTCTCCTCTCATTTGAGAGGGATTAGGCTATAGTCCACCACGCTAGCCTACTGCGGGTTGGCAGACTTCACATGCCATCAAGACAAATCTCTCAAGCATGCAGGTTTCCTCACGATGTTTTCCTTCACCGTTTGAATTTGTGATAAATACGCACATAACTTCCGAAATGTCAGTGGTGCGTGTCTTGGGTTCGAACTCGAGACCTTTGACGTCTCAGTCCACTGGTCACACCGCTAGGCTACCACAGCTCATATATCATTACTTATTGAAAAAAAAACACACGGTTACCTACCGCAATGCGCTCCAGACTATACACAATGGCCCCCTTGCTACTTACATAACCCTTAAAATACCGCACCCCTATACCCCACACACATAAGACATCTATAGTATATACACATCATGCCGCTTGCCGCTAGGGCTCACATAAAAATGCTAAAATCTACCTATAGCGTGCTTTCCAAGACATGCAATATTGCAAACGTTTTTATGCTGTAGGTAGAAGCACGTATTTATGTTTTTAATAGCAATAACGTAGTATATCTTCACGCCTACACCCTGTATCCTCAAAAGGTTGGGTAGAGGAATGAGTACTTTCTTAACGCATATGTATTTTACACGTTCTAAGTTATCGATCTTGATTGATACTTAATTGGCATGAATCCAAACGGAATTTTTGAAATATATAAAAAAATACTGGGCTGAAGGTTTCGTACCACCACAAATAAATAAAGTACAGGTTTAAGAGGTACGGAGCCCTAAAAACAATAACACTGCTCAACCTGATTATCGAAATCGGGTCCTCGCGCAAAACAGGACCTCCCCCCGTCCACATAAAATAATGTCACTAATATCACTTTATTATTACATCGTTTTAAGCATGAATATTAGTTTTAATTACACGAAACACGTTACTGTATCACCTTTAGTGTTTATTTACCTCATGAATCAGACAGAGCAGTTATAACGGATTAGCACTTGACTCATCGCATGATCTTAACTTAGGCGTTTCTCCCACAGTGATGTAATCCTCAGTGACACGCGTTACAATGATTTTTGCAAGCTAACATTAATCCTAAGGGGGTTCAACCTAGCTATAATCTAAGGGTAGGTAATTCTATGGTCGCCGATGCTACTCAATTTTCAGTGGCAAATAAATATGGTGTTATCTCGTTCGCTCGCCCTCGAAGAGAATGAGGCAGCATACACTTGAAGACTACCTAAAATTGAGGACATATTATAGTTTTTACCCTGATCAAATCATTCCTTCAAAGGGCAAAAAGAACGGTGGAAGTTTATATGTGGAATCAATGACATCATAATAAATAAACAGATTGATGACAAAGAAGTTTGGATAAAATTACTAATTTTACGCAGATGAAGTCGCGGGCAAAAGCTAGTTGGTTATAAAACGGACATTACAGTCTTTTTTTTTATATTCCTGGACATTATGTCACACAGCGCCATCCAGTCCCGAGCTAAGCAACGAGGCTTGTGTTACGGATACTAGTTGGTTGATATACTACAAATATACTTTTTTTTTGTAAATACATACATAATAAACATAGATACATCAATTGACTCGGATACAAATGTTAATGCTCATCACATAAACATTTGTCCCTACCGGGATTCGAACCCGGGACCCTTAGCACAGAAGGCAGTGTTAACTACCGCTGGACTAATTGGGTCGTCAATTAGTCGTTATTCTCCCCGTAAAGGTAAGCAGGAAGAACACAGGTACCTCTCCATGTGAGAGGTAAATTGGACACGTTATAATAAATCGCACTGTAATATTGTTGATCAGTTCTTGATCACCATCATTAAACCTGACACACATTGATACTTCGGAGAAAGTTCACAATACCAGTTGTCAAGTAATTTGGCGATTGAATTGACAAAATATATCCGGTCTCCGTTATAAAGTCTCTCTTTCGTCCAAATATAATATTGGAGTGAAATTATCACTATAAATCATAACAACACATACATACATAAAATTTGATTTTTAAATTCGTGTTATTGGATTTGAAGACGAAAGAAGGTCAGTTAGTAACTGACTCCGGGACTATGAATGCTGTAAGAGGATCCGAAACGTCCGGATTCAAATTAGATTGATATACCGCGATAAAATCTGTAACAAGTAGTTCTATTTCAAGACCATTGGCGGAGACCTATGCAGCAGTGGACACTCTTTAGCTGATATGATCATCATCATCATCAACCCATTATTGTCCCACTGCTAGGCACTGGTCTCCTCACATTTGAGAAGGATTTGGCTATAGTACACCACGCTAGCCTACTGCAGGTTGGTAGACTTCACATGTCATCGAGAAAATCTCTCAAGCATGCAGGTTTCCTCACGATGTTTTCCTTCAACGTTTGAGCATGTGATAAATGCTGAATTGATAATGATGATTTATTAATCTGGTTATTACTTGCTCATGAAATGTGTCAGTTTGTTCCGATTTGCTCGCTACGTCCTACTAAATCCCATTCTATATAACGTATATTACATAACCGATTAATCTCAATCGCATTGTGCATTGTACTGCACGAGTATTTTGATTGATTGCCCTGAATAACGTGGGCCCTACCCTTAAAATAAGAGAACTGCTCTTAGGCACGTATATTAGAACAGCACTCAAGTTCTCGTTCCTACTTAAGTGGTATTTGAGTACCCCAGTATCTCCACAGTTCAGGCTCTCCCCGATTTGTCCTACTTTTTAAAGCATCTGACAATTTTAAAGTGCCTGTTGTCTAAAAGAGATAAGAGATGAACTATCGTCGTAGACATCTTAAGAAAATAAACACAAGTGAATAATCTACAGTTCGTGTAATATCTTTACAATCTAGGTTCCATTGGTTTATCTCAGTTTCTACGTTAGAAGATTTTAAGGGGCCGATTGTGTTAAATTCAAATTTTGCTGATTTATAGACGAGCAAAAAAACAAACAGTAGCCAGATAGCTTGCAAGAAGCTAGTCTTTGACCTGTGACTTATCATCTATAACCCAAGGTACATATTATCGTACTAGCTTTTAGTGGGGGGACTTGAAGAGTATGAAGAAGTAAGGGGTCTTGACTGACTCTATAGACAGTCAACGAAGTAATTTTAAAAGGTTTTCAGTTTTTCCGTTTGAGTAACAGAACGGTAAAAGCCGATAATACTACCCTACCGGCTCAAAAACGATGACCTATCACTATAATAAATTATATTCCTTCAAAAATTTAATCATTCAAATAAAACTACTTTTCACGGATTTGATCGCGGAATATTTACATTAATTTTAAATATCATTAAACTTCTTTCAAAGAAGGCATTGAAATGATTAAAACCGCGAATGAATTCATGTAAACAGTGTGTTGAGCTCGAAACTTGAGTTGCAATTTTATTGTTTTGTTTGCATAGCTGCTATACACATTATAATAATGTGCGTTCACTATTTATTGATTGGAGTATAATCGGTTTGTAGCAGAAATAGCAGGAAAAACCGCTTAATTTCCTCGTCAAATTTCCTCATCTCTTTAGGAATACTGCTGGTAACGGTTCTTCTCTCATTTGAAAGAGATTAGGCTATAGTCCAGCACGCTGGCCTACTGTGGGTTGGTAGACTTCACATGCCACCTAGAGAATCTCTCAGGCATGCAGGTTTATTCACTGCATGTCTCCTTCACCGTTTGAGCATGTGATAAATACGCCTTAGGCTCGAACCTGAGACCGTCGACTTCTCAGTCCGCTATTCAGCTGCTTAGGTAAAATACAATCTACTACTAATTTTAAAAATAGTCTTATTTTCTTTTCAAAGAAACTATAGACAAATTGATTTGTAAACTATTCCAATTTGCATTAACGACTGACAATTTCAATTCCGTCGTAGGCTGATATATCCAAAACAGTTTTAGAGATACAGAGATAAGCCACTTTGCGATCCGTTTGATGTCATTCAATAAAATGCTGAGAGAAAAAAGGACAGATTGAAATTCCATAAAAGGCAGACCCGTGTTAGCTTTGACAACTGATTTTGATCAGTCAATCTATCTGTCTAGGTATTAGTTTATACTAGATGATTCACTCGACTTCAAATGCAATTTAACGATAAAAAAATCATTAGAATAACTTCAAAAACGGCAAATTTTCATACTAACTTTACACCGCCGTTTTGCCACTTTATTATTTATTTATTTATTTACACGGATATACCAGTTACAGTAAATAAAAATAAAATCAAATCAATAGTTATAGATATAACAAAAATAGTAAATACAGTTTAAACACCGAATACCTATCATGCATTCTTCTCACAGTACTCCAAGCATTCTCTCAAGGTCACCTTTCATTCATCCGCAAACACATCACAGTTTGGCTTGATGTCCAGAAGAGCATTGAGCGCGTTGAGACTTCGCGGTACAGGAGATCTGGCCCGAGATACAGTTCTGCAAATTGGAGTTGCAAAAAGCCTATGCTTTCTATTCCTGCGGTAATTATTAGGGACAAACAAACAACATAGCTCGCTATTTAACTCGGAACTTTAGGGGGTGAATTTTCAATAATCCTTTGTTAGTGCTCCCCTACCTTATAAAAGACACCCCTGAGCAAAGTTTCAAGTTTCTAACCCTTACAGTTTAGTAAGTTTAGGCCCTGGGTTGATATGACAGTCAGTCAGCTTCTCCTTTTTAGGGTTCCACACCCAAACGGTAAAAACGAGACCCTATTTTGCTGACTTTGCTGTTTGTCCGTCCGTCCGTCTGTCTGTCTGTCACCAGGCTGTATCTCAAGAACCGCGATAGCTAGACAGTTGAAATTTTCACATATCAAAAACGCATTTTTTTGCCTAATTTTGTACGGAGCCCTTCGTGCGCGAGTCTGACTCGCACTTGGCCGGTGGTTTTAGATATAAATTAATCAAAGTTTGTATGTATGTTCCCAATAAACTCGTTGCGATGCTAGGCCGGGTTTTAAAGCCAAGTTGGTTTGCATACACTTAAAAAACTCAAAAACATCTGCACCGAGGTAAATTGAGGTAAAATTATTGTAGTACCTAGTTGTTCCGGGTCTGTACGTTTGTGTATAAAAAAATGTGTTTGTAAACGCACCCATAACGCAAGAGAGTGTGTTTCACAGATAGTGTTTTTTTTTAAACGACAATAAAAGGAATACTGACATAGATTTTGCCCGCGACTTCGTCTGCGTAAAATTAGTTAATTTTATCATGAAAACCATCCTATGTCCTTCCCCGAGACTCAAACTATCTCTCTACCACCTTCCACCTAAATCGGTTCAGCGGTTAAAGCGTGAAGAGTTAACAGACCGACAGACACAATTTCGCATTCATAATAATAGGATGGATGTTACCAATTCCTGGTACATACATAAATGGGTAACAAGTTATAACTACTCGTATGTCTCATATGCCCTAGTGTTTTCTCGCCTCCAAGCGTGTGTTTAGCAAAAAGATCAAGGAATGACGTGGTTTAAAAACAAGAACCGGCTAACATGTGCATCGCATATTGTTATTATATTATTGTTATTACTTAGCTATTTTAAGCTTTTGATAAAAACAAGACGGGTGGTGTAGACTGTCTGTACAGCTTTGGTAATTGATATAATTTTATTTGAATACTGGATGTGTCTAGTATAGCTTATATAGGTTGTATGTTCCATCAAGGGAAGCCTGCACGTGACTATAAAAACCACAAAATAAATACCTAAATAAATATTTCTGGACACTATGACACAGCGCCATCTAGTTCCGAGGTAAGCAACGAGGCTTGTGTTACGGATACTAGTTGGTTGATATATGTACTATACTATTTTAGGATGGATGTATCTATATTATTATACATAAATACATCACACAAACATTTGTCAATAATATTAATATCCCGCGATAAAGTCCACAATAGTTTTATTTCTAAGTTTATAACACTAATGCGACTCAGCTTTTGTAATCATAATGATTTAGTTTATGGCTCTTCAAAGAATTTCATTTTATAAATGGTTTTCTCGTGTATTAGTTTGCCATAGTAAACTGATACAAAGGTGCAATATAACTAATTACTGTACAAAAGTCATAAAATTGCTACAAAATTGTATACACACTTTGTAAACCGTACCTCTTAAATTAAGTAGATAAATAACCTGTATTAACCAGTATTCTACTAAGAGATTATATCAATTTCATTTTTAGTGATGTTTGTATAAAATTAAAAAATTATATAAAACTGGCGGTCATCACATTAAGTACCGACTTAAATTTGCGAAAAGATTTTACACCGATTCCTGATTGTTTTTTTTATATACCTCATATGTATCTACATATTATATAAAATGTAGCTTATGGTCATCGCGGATAATGTAGCATTCTATCGCTTAATTATTCAAATCGGTCAAGTTGTTTCGGAGCTTTACAAAACAAACAAGAAATAAAATCTTTCCTCTTCATAATATGAAATTAACATTATAAAATGAGATATAAATCCATTTTAACTATGACTACTTGCCAAATTATTCACGGAAGGTATCTTTATCTGCGTCGTGCACTGACAAACTTATCTCAATAAATTCATCAGCGACATTCCCAAGCTCGGTGTGCCATAACACAATAATATTGCTCTTAAGGTTACTCAGCTAGTCAAGTGGCACTGTCAATGGCACCGGTTCGATGCCCAGGCAAGGTCGTATGACAAAATAAGTGAAAGTTACGCCGCTGCATGTCTGAGTCGCCACGCTTCGTGTGCTACTGCCATAATGTGTAATGTTTGATATGATTGTTTGTGGTGGGGTAGGCAGTGTTATTAGTCATCTTTTCTAGATTTGAAATTGATTTATGCCAATAGTTGGAGTTGCGAACCATACTGTTAGAAACAGTATTATACTTTTTTCCGCTCGTTTATACTTTTTACTATTCAATGAAAAAAAAGTATACAAAATACTGGTTTCATACCACTGGTATTTTAAATAATTTTACTACATACTTTACTTAGCTTAATTTAATTAGATTTGAAAAAAAAATCGAATACTCTTTCTTTTTCTAAAATACTGGTCAGTTTATTTTTCTGACCTAAATAAACTGTATTTCTTGTACAAAAAGTTGGCAACCCTACCAATAGTTCATAGAGGCTTATTGATTTTAATAACGTACAAAATATTTTTTAACTTCATACTTAAAATATAATAACGCTTTAGCCTGAAAATTGAACATAAGATACCTAACGCTCAGTAGCCGCGCTTGAAGGTATGGTCAGTGAGGACAATTTGTCCCGAAATCCGGGAATAATATCCCGAAAAAAAATATCGTCTAACTCTCCAGTTTTGTCTCTGTTCCTTGAAGTATTTTTTTAACATTTATAGTTCAGTGTTTGACCTAAATATGGTCATCACATTCCGATCACTGCTTATATTAATTGTAACACCTCTTCTCTTTAACTACAAACATCTTCTTTATCTATAAGGTCCCGGTTTCGAATCCCGGTTGGGACAAATGTTTGTGTGATCAACATTTATTTATCGGAGTCATGGTGTATCTATAAATACATATGCATGTATTTAAAAAAAATGTATATATGTAGTATATCAACCATCTAGTATTCGTAACACAAGCCTCGTTGCTTAGCTCGGAACTAGATGGCGCTGTGTCATAATGTCCAGAACAAAAACACCATACCATATGAACATATTATTATGTGCCTATGTCCCTCTATAATGATGCAATAATCAATTGCAAAATTTGTTATCAGTTATCATGATTATTGGATTCTGCATAGATAACATAGATAATGTTATGATGTATTGCGATATCGGAAAGCGTTGGTAGTCGCGTGACTACTGCAGATAATAAATCCATATTCATACTATAAATGTGAAAGTTGCTCTGTATGTCTGGTTTGTAACCTATTTACGCTGAAATCACTGAGCCGATTTTGTTAACATCTAGCAAGGGTTTCATCCCATGGAAATACCTTGATTTTTGTCTCAAAACAATTTAACATGCGAAAAAATAAAGTCGAAGCCAGAAGATTGCTATGTATTTATATCATCAACCCATTTGCAGTCCCACTGCTGGGCACAGGTCCTCTCTCATATGAGAGGGATTAAGGTATAGTCCACCACGTTAGCCTAGTGCGCGTTGGCACACTTAACAAGCCATCGAGAAAATCTCTCAGGGTATGCCAGTTTCCTCACGATGTTTTCCTTCACCTTATGATAATGTGACGTACTTAACTTCTAAAAGTCATTTGGCTTATGACTACGCTGTCCACTGATCACATCTAACATATAACGAGAAATCGATATTACTCATCGGTTTTCTAACAATTTCAAAAACTTAAAATTAATGAATGGATGCCATTCATTTCGTTCAATCGCATAGAAAGTATTATTTTACACAAGCAAAAGCTTTAAATAGGTAACATAAAATAAGCTGTACAGAAGACTATAGAAGCTGGCACGACGAGGGGTATTCATCGCGAGTTGTCACCTTAATACATTAGAAACGATACAAAAAGAGTCTCAGATAGTATTTACACTCTTCAAAATGGGACACCATGATGTTGGTTCCATGGTTTGGTAGTCATGTTATTAATCGGAAATTATTGGTTATAGCTCTGAGGATACGTTCTGGACACATGCCATTGAAGGGTTTTGCTTTTCTAATGAGAAAAGTAAGTTCACCTAATTGTGAACTATGTCAAAAAATAGAGGATGTACGTACAACACGTCTTAGTGTAGTGTGTCAGGAATCAATATCAGCGAGATAGTATTATAAGAGTTTTTAAAATGAATAAGTTAGATGTAGGCTTTTTTTATCTGTGTTATCCAAACCTACCTCAATGGAGGCTAATATGATATACAATTTAGTTATACATATAGTTAAAGTGTAATCTAGATTAAGGTACAATGGAACTGGCGTAAATGTGTGTTCAAATGTTCCTTTAAATAAACAGAAAAAAAAAAAAAGATGATGTTGGTTGCCTAATGGCAAAATATTTGGCTATGGTACATGGTACTTCGGTATGTCTGTAGCAGTCTCTTAGTATAGACAAAAACAATAGCCTTTATTTTATTTATTTACTAGCGGCCCGCTCTGGCTTTGTACGAATACTAATGGAGACCCACATTTCGCATCTCATGTAATATGGGGCGAGCCTATTGCCATCAACCGGGCACGAATCCAGAATCCGAGCCGCTACTGAGAATCTCATAGCAAAAACCAATAACACTTCCTTCGACCCGAGAACCCAAGACCTCTTGTGTAAGATAATCATCATCATCATCATCATCACACCAACCGCTAAACATCCACTGACATAGTAAACCCACTTGTCAAGTCACCGTTGAATGATCTCAACTCACTTTTATTGGATTACCGAGATTAACAATGTGTCTAGATCACATCGTGGACATCTCATGCGCGTGCGCATTCGTTTTCTAAAGAATGCGCGGCGTTATGTGTGCATGAAGAATTCGTAATTCGTGCTGAAATATAATTGTTTTTACGTAGGTATTGATTTGAAAGTAAGAATATACCGTTTTGAAAGCTTACTGACGTAATATTTCGGCTTCCGTCTCGACAGATGCGGCTGAAAATTAGTATTTAACACGAATGGGATCTCTTTTATAATATCAATCGCATACTTATATTATAAATGTGAAAATATGTGTGTCTCTTGTGTCCTCCCCACGCTTGAACCGCTGAACCAATTGAGATAAAATTTGGTAAGAAGATAGTTTGAGAAAAACTAGTGGGCCGTGCCCCAGAATGGTGCAGTGCCCTACCGTAGGTTGTTGGGCTACCGATTAGAAATTCTCATACGGCGGACCGTGTCCACCCCAGGTGGGCACAGTCTATCCTAGGAGAGGCCAAGCCCCCCCTAAAGGAATAGTCTAGATACGCCCATGTTAGAAATTATCCCTTATGATCGCGAAAAAGGGAGTAGAATTTTCTACGGAGACGAAGTCGCAGATAAAACCTAGTTTATAATAATACTTTAAAATAATTATTTAAAATTTATTAAAAATATCTTTATACAACTGAACTTCCGACCGCTGGGCTCGAGTCTCCTCTCGTTTGAGAGGGATTAGGCGATAGTCAACCACGCTAGCCTACTGCGGGTTGGCAGACTTCACATGCCATCGAGCCTTAATTTAAAAAATAATCTACTCGCAAAGCAATTATTAAAAATGATATCTACCTAGGGAGTATTTAAGGTTTTACTATAAACGGTAGTTGATCAATTCGTTGCCTGTTTTTGGTACCTAGATATTGTAGTTCGAACGAGACTGGTTTCTGAGTTCTGTGAAGGTCAAGAGTGTTTTTGAATATGTATTACATAGTAACGGAAAATTCTAGTGATAGCTTAGTGGTGTGACTAGTAGACTGAGTAGCCAAAGGTCTTAAATTCGATCCCAAGGTCACTGACTTCTCGTAATTATGTGCATATTTATCACACGCTCAAAAGGTAAAGGAAGCCTGTATGCTTTAGAGATAAAAGTGCCAACCCAGATTAGGCTAGCGTGGTAGACTATAGCCTAATAATTCTCAAATGAGAGGAAATCCGTGCCCAGCAGTGGGGAAATGGGTTGATGAGTGATTAAACTTTCCACCTGTTAGAAACTAATATGAATATTTATAACGTTTTGGACAGGAGGATTATATACTTTTACATATAAACGCTTTATGTATTGTAAAGACCCTGGTTTATTTTTAAAGTCATTGAGGTGGAAAAGAAGCTTATTGCTCGCCTGATGATAAGCAGTTACCGTAGCTTATGGACGTTTGCAACACCAGAGGTGTCGCTCGCGCGTTGGCGACCCTGTAGAAACCTTTTTAACAAAAATTTTGAAGAGACCCTTGCGGCAGTCTTTTGGGAAATCCTTGTTAGGTCATTCCACAGTCTAATTTTGAGAGGAAGTTCCTCTGGAATATACGCGAAGAATTTAGGCGTCGAATTCATTCTCCTTACACCTTAAAAGAACCAATATTCTAAGGTGTGACAATGATTTTGCTGCCGATGGAGACAGGTGCGAAACCTAACCTGTTTCATACAGTCCCGTATAACAGTTAGTGCCCAAACAAACCGTTTGACCAAGTGATACTTATTAGTAAAACTTGCGGCAAGCCAACAGGGTCACTGACCCCGTGACAGGACTGCTAAATATCATACATGTGTGTATGTATTTGTGTAATATTGCTAGATTACGTCCACTGGTGTGTGAATTGATAGAACAATGTTGAAAAAAATACATAACTTAACATCACGCCTATCGTCCCTGAAGGTTTAGGCACAGGTTTACTAATTTACATCCACATTTACGCCGGTTTGTTTTAGGTTGCCATTGCCTATTGCCATCAACCGCGCACAAATAAAAACGCCGACCTTCTACTAAAATTTTCATAGAAAACCCAATTACACTTTGATCTGTGAATTGAACTCAATACCAATTTCTCGACTACTCTACTCTTGCTTTACTAGAACAAGGAATCAATTAGTTGTTTAAATAAACTTACTTTTTACGGATTTTATCGCGGTTACGATAACGTGTTGCTGGGGAGATTTTTGCACCTTCTTCCCAGCAAAAACGCTAGGAAGCGGTGAATAGCGGCCGTTCTTGGAGACTGTCATTATTGTCGATCACACACAGACAAATTAAAATAGAAATAATAAACAGATAAGAACGATAAATATAAGGGTACTGCCTATTTATAATGAAATCTCTTTTAGCAGACCCGTAACTATTTCTTTCAATTATACCTTATAGGATTGTGGGGCTGTTAAGTAATTGTACGTTAAAATAATAGAAAATAATAGACATACATATATGTAAAATTTTGATAAGTAATAATGTATGTCAGTAGCTCAATATAATATATGTCTTCTTATCTATAAATATTAAAATTGATATACTTAATTATATTTCTACTTATTTAGCAAACTTATTTAGAATTCGGTGTATGTTTTTGTTAAATTGTATTTAAAATTAGCCCACAACGGTCGGAGAATTGGAAAATACATAAGAAAATATCAAAACCTATGCCAACAATACGGACGCCACAAATACCGACGCCACCAATACCGACGTCACCAATACCGACGCAAACAATACCGACTCCGCAAATACCGACGCCACCAAAACCTACGCCAACAATACGGATGCCACAAATACCGACGCAACCAATACCGATGCCACCTATACCGACGCCATCAAAACCGACGCCACCAATACGGACGCCAACAAAATCAACGCGTTCTATACCATCGCCAACAATACCGACGCGACGCAACCAATACGGACGCCAACAAAATCAACGCCTTCAATACAGACGCCACAAATACGCCGCTAATACCGATGCCACCAATACCGACGCTAACAATACCGACACCACAAATACCAACGCCACAAATACCGACGCAAACAATACCGACGCCATCTCTACAGTCTATCAATACGCCACAAATACCAACGCCACAAATACCGACGCCATCTATACAATCTATCAATACCGACGCCACCAATACCGACGCCAACAATACAGACGCGACGCAACCAATACCGACGCCATCAATACGGACGTCACCGATACCGACGCTAGCAATACCGACGCCACAATAACGACGACACCAATTCCGTCGCAACCAATACCGACGTTATCAAAACCGACTATCAATACTGACGCCACAAATACCGACGCCATCAATACCGACGCCATCAAAAGCGGCTATCAATACCGACGCAAGCAATAACGAAGCTATCTATATCGACGCATCAAATACCGACGCCATCAATACCGACGCCTTCAATACCGACGCCAACAAAACCGGCGCCACCAATACCGACGCATCAAAACCTACGCCAACAATACAGACGCCACAAATACCGACGCCGCCAATACCGACGCCATCAAACCCGGCTATCAATACAGACGCCTTCAAAACCGGCTATCAACACAGACGCCACCAATACCGACGCTATCTATACCGACGCTGTCTATATAGACGCAACCAATGCCGATGTCATCAAATCCGAAGGCACAATAACGACGCCACCAATACCGACGCATCCAATAGCGGCGCCATCAAAACCGACTATCAATACCGACGCTACCAATACCGACGCCATCAATACCGACGCTATCTATACGGACGCCAACAATATCAACGCTTTCAATACCGACGCCAACAAAACCGGCGCCACCAATACCGACGCATCAAAACCTACGCCAACAATACAGACGGCACAAATACCGACGCCGCCAATACCGACGCCATCAAACCCGGCTATCAATACAGACGCCTTCAAACCGGCTATCAACACAGACGCCACCAATACCGACGCTATCTATACCGACGCTGTCTATATAGACGCAACTAATACCGACGTCATCAATACCGACGTCACCTATACCGACGTCATCAATACCGACGTCACCAATACCGACGTCACCAATACCGACGTCAGCAACACCGACGTCACCAATACCGACGCCAACAATACCGACGCATCAAAACCTACGCCAACAATACAGACGGCACAAATACCGACGCCGCCAATACCGACGACATCAAACCCGGCTATCAATACAGACGCCTTCAAAACCGGCTATCAACACAGACGCCACCAATACCGACGCTATCTATACCGACGCTGTCTATATAGACGCAACTAATACCGACGTCATCAATACCGACGTCACCAATACCGACGTCATCAATACCGACGTCACCAATACCGACGTCACCAATACCGACGTCAGCAACACCGACGTCACCAATACCGACGCCAACAATACCGACGCCGCCAATACCGTTTCAACCAATACCCACGCCATCAAAACCGACGCCAACAATACCGACGCCACCAATACCGACGCCACCAATGCCGATGCCACAAATACCGGCTCCAAAAATACCGACGCCAACAATACCGACGCCACCAATATCGACGCCATAAATACCGACGAAAGCGTCGCATGAAAACAATGTACAATATGTAAACATAAGTACTACATATTAGTTAAAATTAACGGAAAATTGTATGGTAGAAGGACTGAGTTGCGCGACTTGGGTTTTTACCAAGTATGATGGCAGTATGTATTTCTGTTGCCGCCATAACAATAAATACTAAAAACAAAAAATATATATTTAAGGGGGTCTCCCATACAAAAACCTACTTTTTTGCCTAATTTTGTACGGTACGCGAGTCGAACTCGCACTTGGCCGGTTTTATAATTCATCATAAGAATATATTTTCCGTAATATGGAGTGTGACTGAGCCGAATATTATAAAGTCAACATGAATTCTTGTGGTCAGCAGTGTTGACAGACATTATCGCTTTAAATCGACAGCTACGTTTGTTTAGTACTATAAGCGCAGTACACAATTAACTGTGTTGAGAACAATAGCAGACACTTGACTCAGACGTATCATTGACTTACTAGGGTTGCAACAGAAATAAAGACGGAAATGAAAGCAAGGAAATTAATATTAAAAATACAAAAATGCAGTATGACGTAACTTTCTTTAGGACATCGATAAATTTATGTAGGAGTGAGCTGTTGAGTTCGTTTGCATTGCTAAATAAGTACTCTGCTGCTAAGCATTAGTAGTAGCTGTAGTTGAGTATTACATTCCATTATAATATCCGTTGTTAAGGTTTCTTATAATAAGAGAGTTACTAAACTGACACCAAACGGAATTCCCATACTGTCAGCAAAGTCACTCCCCCAACGAGCTCTGGTAACCTTACTCACTTGCAGAAACGCAACTACATATTGTTGTTTCACTGCGGTCTTCTGTAAGGCGAAGGCTCTAGTCGGGCAGCTCAATTTGAGCGAGGGATCTTGCTTTTTTTCTACCGTTTTCGATAATATCGATAATAATATGCCCTGCCGAACGAACACTATAACTGCCACCCCTGTAACCAAGTCGACGTTTCCGTTAAACTGTCCGTTCGCCCCGTCCATGCCTATCTTCCCATTGAAAGAAATGTATAGTTAAATGTAGTTCGCATGTTATATCATGACCAGAAACTCCATAGTCTTCAGCCAACGGCACCTAGTTATTCGTCCTGATAACGAGTCACCGGTTTCTGGTTGAAATCCTGTGAGTGTGAGTAACAATAAAAGTAGCTTAATATAATATACTACCACGCGAATACACATACGTGAATATTACATGTCGAAAATGATTTTATGTGCGGTGTATTAATCAATCAGTATACCACTAAACAAAATACATAATTTTATTTCTCACCCATAACTTATAACATAACAACATTCCACCACGCATTTCGCAGGTACGCTTTTAGGTCCCACGTAATAGTGGCCGAGCCTATCGCTTTCAATCGAGCACGAATCCAAACTTCAAGCTACTGAGAATTCTATAGAAAAATCCAATAACACTGCTCGACCTGTGAACCCAAAACCACTTGCTCAGCAGTCGCACTTTATAACCAACCAACGAGCCATCATTTATAACGTACCTACCTATTATGAAATATTTATCTAAATATATATAACTCAAAGGTGACTGACTGACTGACGTAGTGATCTATCAACGCACAGCCCAAACCACTGCACGGATCGGGCTGAAATTTGGCGTGCAGGTAGATGTTATGACGTAGGCATCCGCTAAGAAAGGATTTTGATTAATTCTACCCCCAAGAGGATAAAATAGGGGATGAAACCTATACCTTTGTATGAAAACTATACCTAATTAATAATAATACTTCTTCTAAGCCGCGGGCAAAAGTTAGTTTGTTATAAAGACATTGTAATGTACTTTCGCCGTCCCTAACTTGATGTTTCCGTCAGTTCGTCCGTTCGCCCTGTCTGCCAATTTGAATCAATGAATCGTTGAACTTTATATTATTAAGTGAATAGGGGAGGACTTTTAACTTCGCTTCGTCTGATATATTTCGTACAAGTCTGGCTATTTAAGTTTATTCTAATAAATTGTGGAGCTTGTTAAAGTGGTAGTGTCTTTGTTATATAGAAGAATTAAAATATTACCTTATATTCACAGTAAACAACACTGAGCATTTGATTTATTATTTATACCTCATGTTAAACTTCCAAAAAAAATGTGACACTAAATTCTTGAACCGTAGTCTAACAACCACTTTAAATCTGAAATATTAAATGTCAATAAACTTTAGATCAAAGTTAGCCTTCCAAACGCTGATGAACATGCGCATGCGCAGATTAACCTAATATATTGATCAATGGTTATCACTTAGACAAGAACATCGATAAATAGTCAAATTAGTACTGTTCTACCCTGGACGTAATTAATTTTATGAAACTGTAACTGCTAACTGAAATTTTCGTAAATTTTTCATTTAACTGTCAAATAAATTAGAAAAAACATATGAATAATTATCCCGCTTTTAGACATTACGTATCTATCTTGTATTAGAGTGAGAGGAAAGGAGACGTCATATACCACGAACGAATAAAACCATTTTAACACCAATTTCCATCTTTCCAGGCGAAAAGGCTCAACGGCAATGGCGAGCTTGCTGCCATCAAGGTGATAAAACTGGAGCCCGGCGATGACTTCGCGATCATCCAGCAGGAGATCCTGATGATGAAGGACTGCCGCCACCCGAACATCGTCGCTTACTACGGCTCCTACCTCAGAAGGGACAAACTCTGGATCTCTATGGAGTATTGTGGCGGTGGTAGCTTGCAGGTAATATTGTAATAGGCTTGCACGAAGAGTTGATCATGTATATCTACAGTTGCCTTAAATTTCAAGGTTCTTTGGAATAGGAATCTTAGATTTCACAGATAATCCCCATTATCTAGCAATTGAACCCACTTAATCTAGCAGGCAGTTTTTGTCACTAAGATGGCAAACACAGACAGCTTGTCTCATAGTAAGCAGCAAACTATAACGTGTGGATACTAGCAACACTAGAGTTTAGTTTAGTTATGTATTGCCAGCCTGAAAATAAAAACAGTTATTCATTTGTGGTTGGATCATCCGATACGCCACAATAATATGATAATATTTATAATATTGCATAATTTGCATAATTTATAATACTAAATTGTGACCTTGAATAATCGCGATCTTTAGAATATTAACAATGTAAAGTTATTAACATATGCCTGTATGTGTATTCCAGGACATATACCACGTGACGGGTCCCCTGACAGAGCTGCAGATCGCGTACATGTGCCGGGAGACACTGACGGGGCTGTCGTACTTGCACAGTATGGGCAAGATGCACCGGTGAGCGCTTCATCATAGCTGTAACCATTGGCGTAGGCGAGGAGAGGGGACGGACCAATTAACCCATTATTGTCCTACTGCTGGGCACGGGTCTCATTTGTGAGAGATAAGGCTATAGTCCACCACGCTAGCCTACTGCGACTTGGCAAACATCACACGCCATCGAGTAAATCTCAGGCACGCAGGTTTCCTCACGATGTTTTCCTTCACCGTTTGAGCATGTGATAAATACGCACATAACTTCCTAAAAGACCTTCGACTTCTCCCTTCCCAGTTTAAATGTGATACAAAGGATCTGAAAGTAAAACTTCCCTGTATCGAATATTTCCAGAGACATAAAAGGCGCTAACATCCTCCTGACGGAGTGCGGGGACGTGAAGCTGGCAGACTTCGGAGTGTCAGCACAGATCACCGCCACCATCAACAAGAGGAAGTCCTTCATCGGCACCCCGTATTGGATGGCGCCTGAGGTACCTATATGTATTTATTGCTGACATTACTTTCACTGGTGCTCGTCAAAATGCTGTAAATAAAAGAAATACTCAAAATACCATCAGATTGGGCCAAAGCCCGAAAGGGCACAGCATAAACATAAATATTATAATGTACTATCTGCCTCCCGCGGCATAGATAAAAAGTACCCTATGTATCTAGGTTAGCATAAATACAGTATATACATACTTTATGTATTCTAAATTTTATGCAAATCACTAATCAGTTTAGGGTTTTTGCGTGAAAGAGTAACAAACATCCATACAAACTTTCACATTTATAATATTAGTGGGATAATCATTTATTGTTATCACAAAATGAATTCATTTGTTTACATTCACTGTATTAAAAAAACGACAATATTAGTTGAGCGTTTTTTTTTATGGTGATAAGGGATACGAGCAGGCGGCTCACCTCATGGTTATTGATGACCGTCGCCCATGGACATTTGCTACACCAGAGGCTCGCAAATGCGTTGCCAAACCCCATTGGAACCGTTCAGGTTTCTTAAAATAAGGAGTTACTGAACTGACAGCAAACTGAATTCCAATGCTGTCAGAATAGTCACTCCCCCAATGAGCTCTGGTAACCTTACTCACTTGCAGAAAGACAACTATTGTTGATTCACTGCAGTCTTCTGTAAGGCGGAGGTACTTTCACAGTCGGGCAGTTCAATTTGAGCGAGAAATCTCGCTATGCCCTACCTCCTAGCGTCTTGTGAGGGTGGGCTCTATCAAGGGGCCCTCGGTTGAAGGGCCCATCCGATGAATTTGCTGTGGGTCTCGACGATTATACTGAATAGTTGTATTGGTGTTAATCCTTACCCTCTTTCGTTTCCAGGTGGCAGCTGTGGAACGTAAAGGTGGATACAACCAGCTCTGTGATATTTGGGCTTGCGGCATTACTGCTATAGGTTAGTATAATAATTGATATTGTCAAAACAAATAAGCCTCAAACCGATGGGGCTTGAAGGTTCTCGAGTGGCGACTACGTACTACGGACTGACGGCCTGGTGACGGTCGCTGGAATCCACTGGACCGGCCGACGTGGCGATCCTTGAGTAGACCTATGTCCAGCAGTGGACTTCTAACGATTGATATGATGAAGATGATGCTGGTTAATTCGGGATCACTTCATCTTCCCATTCACCGCTAATAGCCCTAATTATAGCTTATTATTAGTTGTTTATGCATATATCTACTACCCACATAACATAACAACTGCCTTGTTGGGTTGGGTTCGTTTCCCAGGTCGAGCAAAATTATTTTGGGTTCTTCTATTATTATATTTTATACTATGGGAGTTTGGATCCTTGCCTGGTTGATGGCAATAAGCTCAACACCTCTTAAATAGCACCAAGAACAACTGTTTATCAGTACACTTGTGCCCAACCCTTCGGTGACCGTTTATCTTCATTTTCAGAGCTAGCCGAGCTCCAACCGCCTATGTTCGAGCTGCATCCGATGCGGGTGCTGTTCCTGATGTCGAAGTCTGGCTTCAAGCCGCCCTCGCTGAAGGAGCGCGAGCGCTGGTCGGCGGTGTTCCACGCCTTCCTCAAACAGGCACTCACCAAGAACCCCAAGAAGAGGCCCACGGCTGATAAACTGTTACAGGTGAACTTCGAAACAAACCATTAAAAAAAAACACTAAAGCCCCACACTAGGATTTTCTCCATTATTCAATTTTCACATATATTAACGTCCAGACCCGGAACAACTACCTGTAGATCGAACAAAGATTATACTGCAATCGAACTTGCAACCTGTGGCTCACAAGCAGATTGCTTAGCCACTGCGCTAAAATCCTCGAAATGATGTTTCCATTGAGAAAGATGAAGTAGGAATAATGCATTCGAGTATAGAGTTTAATATCGTGAGAGTACTTTGGGTTTACGTGGTTTTTTTAGCTACGTGTGTGCGTTGAGGAATGTAATTATAAATTAATGTTTCGATTATTATGTAAGGTGAACTTTATACAAATACAAAAGGCATTAACCTTTCACGGGTTTAATGATATTATTTAAATCCTCCTTTAAATAAGTCCGATAATATTATTTGCTTTTTCTAACAAATTTAACCCCTTCAACGCTCAAAAAGACTATCCACTATATTACAGGTAATTTCTTAAAGAAAATTTTAACAGATATCAGTTATAAAAAAATACAAATTCATGAAAACATTGGGCCTGTTTAGACAATTCAATCACCCAATTACATCGTCAATTTATTTGTTATTATTAAATTGTAATGTTCCTCATTGCAGCACGCGTTCTTCCAACAAGATATGAGCAAGCGTCTCGCGATAGAACTCCTGCATAAGTACTCCAACCCACCCAGCCACTGTAACAACGAACCGGACGAGGATACTGTGAGTACATTATTATTACATACACTCGCATTTTTCCATGGGGGTAGACAGACACTTCAGAATGCGATGCGCTAAGATTCCTGCATACCACTTTTGCGTCGTCCACATTCATACATCTCGTTCTGCACGCGCGCCGGTTACGAGTACCTTTTTGAAGGAATTCACCGATTAGGTTGGTGGATGTCCTTTTAGGGCACCCCCTCCCGGCGTTTTCACTGACATCCGAATTATAAATTTCTTTCGTCAATCGCTTATCATTTATTGTTTCAATTATATTATTGACATAATAATATAAACACTAATCACTAACTTATCCTATGGCGGTAAGAAAAAGCTATAAAACAGTGAACACTATACGCTACGATTCGTAGCGCATAGTGTTCTATCCCATTTTCCCTGATAATTATCTGAATAACCTTAACTCAACTATTAAGAATTACTAAAAAATTAGCAAAATTTATACACTATTCATCTTTAGATTGATCTGAGAACCGCATGTTCAGTTGTCTAGTTAGATCGAAGAATCAGCCAAAAAATTTTTTTTTTAAATGTCTCGTTTTCGTACTTAAAAATTGTGCGTATTTTTTCACAGGCCATGTCAAACGTGCCACAGCGCATAGCTTCGAAGCACACGGGCAGAGGCGGGCGGCGGGTACAGGCGGAGCCGGCGGCGGGCGGGCGGCCGCGCAGCCTGCTCACCGAGCGCGCGCCGCCCGCCGCGCGCCCCGCCCTCCTGGCCGGTGACGTCACGGCCGCGCGCCCCACCTCGCTGCTAGGCGGTGACGTCACGGCCGCGCGCCCCACCTCGCTGCTGGACGGTGACGTCATGTCTGCCGCCGACCGCGCGCGCCTCCCGCCCGGCGAGGGCCGCCCCGCCCACAGGCGGTCGGGGCTCTACGACGACTCGCCGATCGTCGATTTGGACGCTGATGATGATCTGAGCGTCAGGTCGATGCCGAAAGTGATCAATTTCAGCGCGGAAGTCAATAGGAGTTGTGATGGGGATACTATTAAACGGAATGGTGAGTTCATTTCATTATTACTTATATATATATATACTAGCGATGGCTTGGGCCATTACCCGAATAATCTGTAATATGTAAGTACATAGACATATAAAAATATATTTGAAAAAAAAAAGCCTCATTTGTATGTCTGTTTACCCAAAAATCTGTTCATAATTAAAATAACACATGTATAATAGAACTAGCAGGATTCAAAATCCTAATTTCTGCTTCTCATTTAGCCCGCTAGGGGTCGAATTTCCAAAAACGACAAAACACGTATGCGTTAATTTTTGCTCAAGAGCTTGAATATTTAATTTTAACCTCCTTACTTTATAAATGGGGGACTTCCCGTATAAACTTTCAACCCCTATTTCACACTCTTAAAACGTCGATTTTTAAAAATCCTGAAATACTTGTTTATTTATTTCTAATCAAGAACTTGTATATTCTTATAATATACAAGTTATAATATTATTATTACTTAATTATTATTAAAATTATAATTACTTATTATTATTATATTATAATATTATTATAACTTGTATATAAAATATAAAATATTACATGATTTATTTATTTAGTAAAACAATAAATTTATTTATTCACAAATATACAACTATTATCAAAAAAACAGGCTACAGGCTAATAATAATAATAGTTTTAAACTATTTATATTTCCACAGCTTATAGTCGACAGTCTAGTGAAGATTGGAGCGTAGCTTCACTTATGAGCTGTCCGAAGCACAATCCGCTAACACAAAACCTCTCCACAGACACGCTGCCATCTAGCGAAAAGTAAGTCAACCAACAATTTTCCCTATACCTCCATAGTTTTTCTGTTATTTTTTTGTACGCTTTATTTTATACGTTTATATATTATGTTATAGCAAGTGGTGTCGGGTGATCACGGGTGATGATATATTGAGAATGAGTTTAAGGTACAATTTTGGCCAAAATAAAATCGAAGAAAAAAAAATCCCAAAATTATCATATTATTCGTTTGTGTTTTCTTTTTATTTTCTAACAGTTAGGGTTTTCTGTGTGCTAATTAATGGTGGTGAAGGAGTTTTTATTTATGTATTTATTTATTTATTTTATTTTATTTTTGAGTTTTCTTTTTCTTTATACGAAAAAATCGCTGAGTGTCGTGTGGTGCACAAAATGATAGAATAGTTATACACTTTTGATTATGCGCATGAGTTTTGGGCGATGGTTTTTCTATTTTGGCTTCTATGGTTTCTCTATGGGATGGGCTATCGTTGTCTATGATATCAAGAGGTAAGGCGTTTATTAAAATCGCTGTCTATGGCGTTCTGTTGTTGCCTTCAGTGTGGTTTCAATTATATTTTATACTTGAGATCTAAAGTTGTTACAACATGCCATAAATAACCGACATTCATAATTATTTTCGGAGGTCATCTCAATTCTGTAAAGAAAAATGTTGTGCAATTTTAGACCTTAAATCTGAACTTGAAAGTCGAAATAAAACCAACAGTGAATGCTATTTTGATCAATCTTCAAGTTATTTCTCCATCGATTACCTACAAGCTGGTAATCAATTTAATATAGCGGCAAAGTAATGCTTGCTTACTAAAATCCGTCATCTGCGACGGACATACACGTCATAAAACATCGTCTTCTATAGACGTTTTGACGCAAATACGCGTTATGACGCACTTTCGTGTTATGACGCACTTTCACGTTATGACGCACTTTCGTGTTATGACGCAAACACGTGTCGTTTCAAGTGAGTATCATCTGTAAGTTGTCTCTCTTGTTTTAGGAGCCTCTTGCAATATATCGATGAAGAGTTAATGCTCAGGTAAACGGATAGGTTTTAAGTCTGCATGTAATAAAAAAAACATGTAATCTGTGTGTTTTATGTCCTTAGAGCTTATCAGCTGTTCGGAATAAAAAAAAACTTGACGTATAAAATGGCGGGTAAATTTCTGCATCCAAAAATTTTAATCGTGGTTTTTAAAATATGGGTTTGTCTATTCCGAATAGCATGTATTTAGATTTGGTTTAGTTATGATTAATATGTATAAATAGTTAGTTATATACAGCCATTTTAAACTGAGTCGATTTTTACAGACTTTTTATGTCAACCTATGCTCTTACTTTAATGAAAACCTACATCTAAAGTATACAAAGTTATAATATACGTTCGTTTTATCCCTTTAACTGCCTCACTGATCTAGGGTCTACCAAGTTGAGCAGTGTTATTGGGTTTTTCTATATAATTCAAGTCTCAAACCGGTACTTGTTGTCCTCTTTTATAGATCCAGCACCCTTCTGCCTAACCCAATATTGGTTATACATACGTGATGGTATGCTTTTTTTTTAATAAAGGTTAGGTTATTTACCACCCTACTTATAGTACCAGTATATCTAACTAGAGTAGGGTGACCATAAGTACTTTTATCCAGACCCAGACCAGGATTTAAAAAAAAAAGTATGTAGTGTCATTGGCGTATTTAGGATAACTTTTTAGCGGGTTTTCAGGGGCCAGAAAGAAATGCTCATTCCACTTAAATTAACAAAACATTAAAATAAGCTACAGAGTAATTTCCGGGTAATAAGTTGTGGAAATCTTTGGGGGAGGCTTATGTCCAGCAGTAGACGTCCTCTAGCTGACATGATGATGATGAAGTTTCGGATTGGGATGACCTTGGCGCCCCAACGCCCTTGATAACCTAGCTGTGCCACTGAGGTTCCGATCGATATGGTGTGGGATAATTTCGACGCCTATGAAGTAGTAGCTAAATGTAGAAATTATAAGCTTTAAGATTTTTAAATCGGCCGGGACGCCCGGACACCATGCTTCGAATCGGGACATTTCTCGGCGTACCGGGACGTATGGCAACCCTAAAATTGAGGCAACTCTAATCCACCACACTTAAAAAACTTGGAAGATACAAGATATTTCTGTACTTTGATTTATGAAATTGGTTTTTAAGCCGTGTAAATCTTATAAATAAATAAAGACATTCATAGTACAGTGTTTGCTTAGGGGATAAAGTAACAGGTTACTAAATGAGAATGTATGCACATCTGAACAAAAATCTAACGACTTGAAATCATGTAAACCCCTACAGGCTGCAAAATATATACCAAATGTCATCTAAATCGGTTCAGCGGTTATAGCATGAAGAGGTAATAGACAGACAGACACACTTTCGCATTTATAATATTAGTAAGGATAATATTACTTAGGTGATTTCGATTTTGGCAGTTAAAGGGTTTAACAATACGGGTGAAAGTTGCATAAAAAGTCTGTAACTATGTAAAAATAAATATTAAATATACCTAAATAAAGTAAATGCAAGCCGCATAGAAATTGGTAAACTATAGTCTGTAGTCGTAGCATGAAGCATGTATTGAAACGACAAGCTTTACAGCTTACATAATATTATAAGTATAAAATAATTCAGAAATTTAAAAAAAACCCCATAATTCCAAGAAGTTTTCGGTATTCACATAAAAAAAACGATTGTATATCCCACCAGCACCACTTGTTATTATAACACCAATAAAATAGCTTTTATCAATGACACTTAACAATCCCCCCCACAATTGTGTCTAACCGCACTCGAAAAAGCTTAAAAATACCATAACAGCACTGCGTTACCTCCCATTAAAGCTACTAAAACTAAAAAACATAAACCTGCCAATTTGGTAATTTTTACATTTTTTTGCAGGGCTACACTACCATTAACAGCGGAAACCGCGAACATGACGCAGGGTGGCAACACAGCGTTGTCAATGCACGACCAACACTTATCTCAATGCATACAATTAAAACAGAACTTTTTAAACAATTCTACCGCGAATATATATCAAAACCTGACTTCGACGTTTCAAAGTCCTATAGGTGCTTCTAGAGTATCAATCGACGATCCTCTGTGTAGGAAAATAGGCGAAGATATTATGTACGTTGACCAACAGGAGAACGACCATTTAGATTTGCAGAGAAATGTCAATTGCGAATGTGGTTTGTGTCCGAAACCGGAGCCAAGAGACAATAACACTCTGAGCGATCTACAGAGGTCTGTAGCGAAATGCTCCTGTGACGTGTGCAATTCAAACGGAGACATACTTAGCTACTACAGAAACTGTTCAAACCAAAACACGGATTCCGGCATAGTGTACTGCGAAAATTGTAAAAAGCAAAAAATCTCAGTATCAAACTTCAGAGCATTACAAATCGCGAACAGGTTAAGAATATCGGAAGACGACAAACTACAAAATGGTGCCACAGACGACGATCTTTGCAGAAAAATCGACATCAGCTTAAACATGGAAGATAAAGTATTTGAACATAGGAAAAAACATAACAGGCATAATTCCGATTCGGTAACTGCCGGTATAGATTTAAGCCAATTCTGCCAGTGTGAACTGGACGTTAAAAGGAAAACGTCATCTGTCGATGAGATTTTCAAAATGGTGGACGAAAATGGGCGGGACGTGAAGACGGAAGCTGTTGATGAGGAGAATAAGACTACGCAGAGACAAAGAAGTTTGTCCGACAGTCAGAGGGATAAAGCCAAAGTTGATAATCAAGGTAAGTTTTTGATTAATAGAATTTAGTTCTTTTTGTACAGGATTTTGGTGATTTGGTCCGTTATTCGTACTTTTGGAAGTGTAATTTGTATATACAAAATTGGGTAACCTAACATGTATATTTTTATTTACCGTAATATTATCTCATTGTATTTTTATGATTGAATGGCGATAAAATTTGAAGTAAAGTTTCACTAACATAATGACAGTAAAGATGAATCACATTTTGATTGAAAATTTTAGTTTCATCAAGTCGTCGAACGATCGAATTTGAAATGGTATTTCCACACTAATGAATAAAATGGGCATTTTGCGCACGAGTCGTAAATAATGAATTTAGCTTTCCCATGTTAGTGAGTTGAAAAGTATATTCGTGTTCCCCAGTGGTGCCAGTAGAGGGCGGAGTGCCGCCCGTGCCGCCCCGCCGCGCCCGCAGCCGCCGCACGCACACCCCGCCGCGAGCCGCGCCCAACGGCCTGCCGCCCACGCCCAAGGTGCACATGGGCGCCTGCTTCTCTAAGGTAAGCAGAGCCCGCAGCCGCCGCACGCACACCCCGCCGCGAGCCGCGCCCAACGGCCTGCCGCCCACGCCCAAGGTGCACATGGGCGCCTGCTTCTCTAAGGTAAGCAGAGCCCGCAGCCGCCGCACGCACACCCCGCCGCGAGCCGCGCCCAACGGCCTGCCGCCCACGCCCAAGGTGCACATGGGCGCCTGCTTCTCTAAGGTAAGCAGAGCCCGCAGCCGCCGCACGCACACCCCGCCGCGAGCCGCGCCCAACGGCCTGCCGCCCACGCCCAAGGTGCACATGGGCGCCTGCTTCTTAAGGTAAGCAGAGCCCGCAGTAGAGCCTCTGATGACGAGGCAAGTTAGGGACAAAGCAAACTGATCCAGGCAATGATCATTATTCTGTTCAATTCAGAAAACTACTTATATTCGACACAGCTATTTTAAATATATGTTATTTACTCAATTTATCTACACGAATATTAGACTTTATAACTACTTTTAAATTATTTTATCACGTTATCAGACCCTTCATGGCATCCTGATCCGAGTACAGATGGATGTTGTAAACGATCTGAAACTTCGGAATTAAATATCAATTTACCATTTTACACATATCATGATTCAGCAAAGTAAATATTTTGATGTACAGGTGTTCAACGGATGTCCGCTGAGGATCAACTGTACAGCCTCATGGATACATCCGGACACGAGAGATCAACACATACTTATTGGTAAGGCAGCTTAATTTTTTCTGACTATGGTTTATTTTTGCTTCTTGCTTTTGCTAGGCAACATAGAAGAGTTAAGCTGTGATCGCTTTGGCAATCCGATATCAACTGATTATGTGTGGAATGACCTCGTAGAAGTAGTATGGTAGAAGGAGATGGAAGGAAATTTGGGAGATCTTTGCCCAGCATTGGGACTATACGGTAGCGGTGACAAGATGAGAAGAGTCGAAGTTGATGTTAAATTTTTGCTTCTGTGTCCTTGTTTACCTACGCCACCGTTTGTTACACATGAAGCAATAAATAACTTTGACTTTGACTATCTTGTCTTGTATTGTGACTGTCACAATAAAATTTATTTCTTTCTTTCTCCTAGGTGCGGAGGAAGGTATCTACACGTTGAACCTGAACGAGCTGCACGAGACGGCCATGGACCAACTGTGTCCTCGCCGCACTATATGGCTGCACGTCATCAAAGACGTGCTTATGTCGTTATCAGGTCAGTATTGTCCTATTGAGGTCCCCTCCAGAGGTACCAGAGGTAGTCCAGTTTTATCAGATTGATCCCCTTAGAAACTAAGGTCTAATTAAACCCCTGGTTATTACCACATTAAATTAATAAATAAAATAATAAAGAAATACAATGGCATTTCACACAGCACCATCTAGTCCCAAACTAAGCAGAGCTTGTACTTGACAATGGATATAATACTTATACCCTTTTTTTGTAAATACATACTTATAATACATCAGAAACACCCAGACGAACACAAACACTTCTATTCATCACATAAATATTTGTGTCCTGTGGGAATCAAACACATGACCTCGTGATTAGTCCGGTACTCGAACCACTAGACCACAGAGGTCATCCTCTGGGAAATTATTGTTATCTCTACTAATATTTATTAAGAGTAATTGAGTTTTTTTTCGCATTGAATAGGCTCCGAAATTACTAATAAGCGATTTTTCGCCATTAGAATGCTATATAGGCATCCGATAAAAACTTCAATAATGTTTCACAAGCTGTGATAAACAAATTTCTCTTGAAGTTTATAGTCTCCCCGGAGATGTGCCTTTTAGGCGTTACACAGGGGGATGCCAGACCAGGGTTGTGGTGCATGCTTTCGTGAATCCCATGGCCCTGGCAATAGGGTTGATGGCGTTGACGGATGCGGTTTTTTAGTCGGTAAACGCTTAGGCGGAGTCCGACACACCCCGTCGTCTCCCTAGGCGATGGGGCGGTCCGTAAAGGATTATTCCGCTCTTAAAAAAAGGGGGATTCCAGACCTGACGTCTTAATAAGACCCGTGTTATTGGGTTTTTCTATGAGATTCTCATTAGCAGCTCGGAGTCTGGAATCGCGTCCGATTATTGCAATATTTTCGCTCCCTCACCTGGGATTTAAAATATTCCGGTAAAATGTAAAACTATATAAGTACTAGTTGCCTCCCGCGGCTTTGCCCGAATGGTATATAGATAAACAGTAGCTTATCTGTTAATCCAGGTAATAAACTATATGTATGCTAAATTTCATTCAAATCTGTTAAGCGGTTTTTGCGTGAAAGAGTAACAAACATCCATCCATGCTTACAAACTTTCGCGTTTATAATATTAGTAGGATTACAGTATGTTATTTGATGATGTAATTGTTTATGGGCAGGCAAAACTCCTTCGCTATACCGGCACGAGCTGCTAGCGCTGATAGGCAGTGCCCGCGGCGGGCGCTCGCTGCGGGTGTTACCGCCGCGCCTGCTGCCGCGCCGGTTCGCGCTCACCACCAGGGTTCCCGACACCAGAGGTACCAATTTTATTATACATTTTTTTTTCTCATTTTTAACCGAGTTCAAAAGAGGAGGAGGTTCTCAATACGACTGTATTTTTTATGTTTGTTACCTCAGAACTTTCGACCTGATGAACCGATATTGATGATTCTTTTTTATTTGAAAGCTGGTGCTTCCCATGTCGTCTCACTTCAATTTGGTTCAGTTCTGAACATTTGAAGTCTGTTTTTTTTGACAAAATGATAGTCCAATCTATTTGCTTCTAGGTCTTTCTAATCTTCTAGCAATCCCGATGAGCAATGATGAGATTCGAAAGGAAATAGAATATGTTTTTGTCGAAATTTATTTTCTTAAATAAACGTGTGTATTGTGTTGGCAGGCTGTATTCGATGTGCGGTGGGCCGTAACCCGTACAACGGCTACAAGTACCTGTGCGGCGCCACGCCGGCCGGCCTGTTCCTCATGCAGTGGTACGACCCGCTCCGGAAGTTCATGCTGCTCAAGGTCAGTTATAACTTACCATAATCATCATAATACTCTATTTTGTGGAGTAAAAATATCCTTTACGGACCTTCCCGCCGCCTGGGGAGGCGACGGGGTGTGTCGGACTCCGCCCAACGTGAGCGTTTACCGACTTAAGTGAACCGCACCCGTCAACACCACCAGCCCTATTGCCGGGGCCATAGGATTCGCGAAAGCATGCACCACAACTGTCAAGCTCACTGTCACTTAGAGAGCGATGCAGAGGGCTATGTTAGGAGTTTCACTACGTGATCGAACCAGAAATGCAGTGCGCAGGGCACATCGCTCGAAAGACGACCGATGGGGCTTGAAGGTTCTAGAGTGGCGACCACGTACTGGAAGACGCAGCGTGGGCAGGCCCCCGGCAAGGTGGACTGAGGGCCTGGTAAAGTTCGCTGGTATCCGCAGGATGCGGAGGGCACATGACCGGTCGTCATAGCTATCTTTGGGGGAGACCTATGTCCAGCAGAGGACGTCTAACGGTGGATGTGATGATGATGCACCACACCCCGGCCGATATCATAACCCCTAACTGTTCAGCAGAGGCGTTTTGGAACGAAGTTCCTTATCGCGCGTTGCGGAAAAAATTAAGACGAAAAGTTGTAACGACACTTTGCTATACTTTTTGTAAAAAAAGCATACAATTTTATTACAATTCCTTCACTAATTAATCGAAAGAAACTTCGTTCCATCCGGGTGTCCCTTGACACCTCTCAAGTTTTTTTTTATACCACAAGGTTGGCATCAAGCTTACGGCTCGCCTGATAGTGTAGCCTAAGGACGTATGCGACACCAGAGGTGTGTTGGGAATGTCGATGCACATCACACAAGAATTTTAAACTAGCAACTTTGCCACAAAACGCAGCTTTTAATACCACTGCGTTATTCGGGCATTCAAAATGAATAAGGGTGCAATGGCTATGGACATTAATACATAACACAGGTTTTCTCCTCCAGATTTGATCCTTTATACCCTACTGCGTCAGAAGGAGGGTTTATTTTATTATTGAACTATTGTCAAAATTTTACATAAGTGACAAAGCATAATACTACAGTGTGATTCTGTAATGTAAGGTGCATTTTTTGTTGGACACCCAGTAAATAAATGAAATAAAATAATAATAATAATTTGTTCGATACCAGATTTCAATTATATTTTGGAAAAATAAGTACAAACAGTTCAAACCCGCTGTCTCCCAAACAAGGTGACACCTGTATTTTGGGAGTCCAAATTAAATAGTCAATATAATAAAAATAACATGCCCTATTTAAGGCAAGGTGAAGCGACGATTTGGTGACGCAGAACCGGTCGTCGTGGCGATCCTTGGGGGAAATCTATGTCCAACAGTGGACGTCTAACGGTTCATATTTATTTATTAGACGACCCAGTTAGTCCAACAGTAGTTAACACTGCCTTCTGTGCTATGGGTCCCGGGTTCGAATCCCGGTAGGGACAAATGTTTGTGTGATGAGCATCAACATTTGATCCGAGTCATGGATGTTTCTATGTATAATATGTATGTATTTACAAAAAAAAAAAGTATATATGTAGTATATCAACCAACTAGTATCCGTAACACAAGCCTCGTTGCTTAGCTCGAAACTAGAGGGCGCTGTGTCATAATGTCCAGGAATATTTTATATGATGATGATGCCACATTTCTCCCACAGAACATAGAATGCGTGCTGCCCACCCCGCTGCTAGTGTTCGAGCTGATCATCACCCCTGAGCTGGAGTACCCGCTGCTATGCGTCGGAGCCACTCGGAAGCCGATGAGACTCAACCTCATCAACATTAATTCCGGTAAGAAATATTATAACTAGCGACCCCACAATGCTCCAAAAATAAGCCAAAAGATGACATACAAAATCGTTCCAGCGTTTCCCAAATGATTCTCCGTCATATATGTGTCATACTGTATTGTTGTCACGTATTTGTGTCGACATACATTAAAACCGTTCTCTTGTCACATATATATATAACTTTTACGTTCAGCGATCTTTCGTCATTCTTCTGACAATGATTATTTTTTCTATAAATTATCGTGCAACTTAATCGTTGTCATATATTTGTGACAAACAATTTGTCACATATTTATGACAGTGTTGTTCAAAAGGTTAACAGTTTATGTGCTTTGTCCAGGTGCGACGTGGTTCCACTCCGACGAGTTGGAGGTTTGTGTGGGCGGGTCCAACACTGTTATCCCGCGGCCCGAGAGACTGCACACACTGCGCGCCGTGCACCAGCTCAATAAGGACTCTGTAAGTTTTGCCTCACTAGTCTAGTATTCTTATAACAGGTATGGCAAAAACGCACATAAATCCATCAAAACAGTAGTAAACCATCCAAAGTGTAATTTGTTTTTAGTGTTCCGTAGCCAAATGGCAAAAAACGGAACCTTTATATCTAAAAAGGTTCAGTTTTTTGCCATTTGGCTACAGACATGAAGAATCTTCTTCATTTCTGTCTATCTGTCCGTCAGTATGTCACACCCACTTTTTTCTTTAATGAACTTCTCAATACTGCTCCAGGTGATTATTTTGGTGAACACTCCAGCCTCTGCCTCACCCGGTGACGGTATATCTAACATATCCTTGTCACCGTGTCCAGGTCCTGGTGTGCCACGAGAACGTGGTGGACATAATCCCGGTGCTGCCGCCCACCATAGACGCGATGCGGTGGCGGCACGACGACGACAAGCGCCGGAGCAAACTGCTCTCCCGAATACAGTTCGACTTCAATATAGATAGTATACGTGAGTATCTAATTCTTATTCCCCCTCGTTCTTGCTGGGGTTTGCGAACGCATACGACCAGTCACCAGCCCGTGTGATCATAAACTTATCTATCTATAAAAGTGTGTTTGTGAGTTCCCGCTTTAACCGCTGATTTAGATGAAATTTTGTATGGAGATAATTTGAGTCCCGGGGAATATTTGTCTCAGCAATAAATAACCAATCAACGATAAATCAGTCTAACTCAAATGTATTCTACAGACTTATTACATACTTAAAATAATAATAGTAAACTTGAACAATGAGGAAGAAAAGAGGATGGAGTGTTATGTATATGGTGCAGTTTGGAAATTGCGATATGTTAAATAAATTGATAATGAATAATAAAGAACTTAATAATAACAAATGAATAAATAATAACAACACATTAATAAATAATAATTTTAAACTAAGATTATATTGAAAAAGAGTTCTGGTTTAATCTTTATTTTCGACATTATTTCGCATTTATAATATTAATTATGGATATCCAGCAGTGGACGTGTATTTATAATGATGATGAAATAAATATCGTGATACCCTATTGCGTGGTGCAGTGTGCCTGGCGGACTCGGTGCTGGCGTTCCACCGGCACGGCGTGCAGGGCCGCTCGCTGCGCCACGCCGACGTCACGCAGGAGATCGCCGACGCCTCGCGCGCCTACCGCCTGCTGCCGCACGACAAGTTCGTATCCTCCGCATTATGTACACTTGACCAAAAATGTGCGCTACCACCTTACGGTTGCGGTTCATTTGAACGACTCTGCTACGAACTCGGTCGCATTAGCACCTCAAACATACAAGTTTGACAACTGTTTACGCACTAATTATTAAGACAACGGGTCTAGATCGTGTAATTATTTGAAGTAAAATACCTTTTGGAACCCCTCGTTCCGGCTTACTTTTGACAGCTATGTACAGTTGACCAAAAACGTCCGTTTTACCGATACCTACCTAATATTCCTAACAATAAAATTTGATATTTTCCAGGGTCGTAGTTCTAGAATCACACGTACTCCAGAACAACACTTTATCAGGAGAAGATGGCAACGACCTGTACATACTAGCAGGCCATGAGGCTTCATACTGAGGTACCAGTTTCTCACTACTGTGACGCAAGCCGGTACTAAAAGTGCCAGAAATGAGAATGTCAAACAGACACTAAAAGATATAAAGGATCGATCGTAAAAAGGCTGTAAAAAGGAGTTTATTTTACCGAAAGTTATATGAAAAATATTTCGGTTTTTCTCTTTATTTTGGTATAAAATACACGTACCTCATTTTGGTTTATTTTCTGCCAATACTAAACTGGATATTAGTCTGAAAGTTACGTCTAGTTTTAGACTCGCGATTTGAGATTTTTTTATAGAAATATATAGCTCTAAAGCTATGACAAGCCAGTTATTATTCTTATGTTCTTGTAAGAGATTTAAAGAGACACATTTTTTGTATTAAAACGAGTATTAATGTCATCTCATTTGTAAACCCAGTAAAAATCAATTCACACTAACCATAGATACAATAAAATACCTGTACGTGTTATATGTATAGTATAAATACTTCAAAATGACCACAGACCTGACTGACCAGGTTAAGGAAAAGTAACCGGGTAGGGTCTCATCGCATTAACGCACAATAGTCCAACACACAGATGCTACAATCTGTTTTTCTTGATTTTAGTACTTTCTTTACCGTTCAGTCTTGTACGCCAAAAGTATTACGATTTTTATTAAAAAATAAATACATTCATACTCGAAATTGGTTACCAGATATGATAGAATAAAGAAATCAGGCTTTATAATATCGGAAAACTACAAATTCACTTGTATCCAATTGTAGGTATCTTTAATTTAAGTTTTCAATAGCTTAAATTAACGAAAATTTCTACAAGACGAAATAATTTTAAAATTCTCCCAAATATAGTAATGAAGATAAGATACCTCATTTTGGCTCAGTACAAATACTTGCATAAATTAGCCCTCAAATTTCCTAAAATTTAAAATTAATCGTACTTTATCAATACCTACCTAATGTTCTCGATTAAACAACAATCGACTAAAGTGAGGAACGTCACTAGGTGTATACAAAGCGGCCGAAATAAATTCTAAAATCCAAAATGTCGGATATAAATCAACGATTTTACTATTTCGTATGTAGGCGGACGTAGTTAAATTGTTTAGGGGTTTTTTTATTACAAACTATTATTATTATTGTAGATAAATCCCAAGATCACTGCCATTTTTTGGTACGTATGTGATTGCTTATGTAAGTATGTACTACTCAATAAATGAGAAACTTTTAAAAGGAAAGGCGAACGTTTGAGTTCTCATTTTGACGTATATCAAAATCTGTCAGATGAATGATAAATAATAATAATAATATTTCTGAACATTATGACACAGCGCCATCTAGTTCCGAGCTAAGCAACGAGGCTTGTGTTACGGATACTAGTTGGTTGATATACTACAGATATCGTTTTTTTATATACATACATATTATACATATATACATACGTGACTCCGATACAAATGTTAATGCTCATCACACAAACACCGGAATTAAAATCCCGGGTGTGTTTTTGATCAGAAAGCAGTAGTAACTACCGCTGGACTGATTGGGTCGTCGAATATTAAATAGTTTAATATTGACAATCCAATTTACGCACAAAAATCCCACTGTAGTCCTTGATCTTGCAGTTTTATGCTCCGATTTATATTTAACTGAATCTATGATGAGGTTCCAAGCGGGTGGTATATTATTGCTTGAACATAGCTCGCTCGCATTTCTCATTTATTTGAGTACAATACTTACATATGTCATTGTATACGCTACCTATAAAATACCATTCCTGAAACAAAAGCAATAAGTTTGATTAGCAAACGAATTATAAATAAATAAATGAATGTTTTTTATATACACCCTACGATTGTTGAGTATCCCTGGCATTTCAGAAAAGACTAAATTTATCAACAAAAATTAAACGCGTGTAACTTTACGCTTCCAAGCTACTTTATTGAGCAATTAACAGTATGTAAGGTTATACTTAGGCGTAACAACTAATCGCAGAAGATACATCTATGCTGATAAGTCTAAACAGAGCAAAAACTAAACGTAATCAGAATGTGATCTACGTTTCGTTATTCGCATGATCTGACTTAAGTGTAGTATTACAATATTCTTTGCAAAAAAAGTACTGCAATTATAAATTTTAAAGGAATAGGCGAAATTATGTCTATTTCTAATATCCTACAGTTAGTTACTGTGATCATGTTATTATAATAATATATTAACAATGTATGAAGTATTTTGATTCAAAATAGAGCTTTGATTGAACATTTTGGACACCGTTTGCAAAATATCGATTTGAAAACGGTTTAATCGATATTTTACAATCGAACTACAACTCAATCAAAACTCTGTTTGGTTTACTCTTATAACGATTACTATACTTTTTTTATCTCGTGATGATATAACAGGGGCAACTCTAGCTCCCATAAAAAAAATAACGAAAATATTAACAGATCTATTACTCACTATATTATTTTGAAATATAAATAGTAACTTTATTTATTCATTCTTAATTTTAATAATAATATCACAATTAGTGATTGTATGTGTAACGAGAAAATATATAAAAGACATTTTTTCAATAATAGAAATTTCGAGAATGAACGCGCTTCTGTAATATTGTTTTTCTTTTTTGTAAATATAATAATTATTCCAGTTAGTATTTAGTGAAACTGTATAATATCTTTAGTCATAGATAATGTAATTAAAAAATATGTTTTTTGTAATGGCAATTTCGACAGTTAAAGTCCGGTTTCACTGAGAGTTAAGAAAATACTGAAAATATTTAAATGTGATATAAAAATTTGAATTATTTGTATAAATTCTTAGCTTGCAGTGAGGTAGGAAATCACGCTAGATTTTACGACCATGACACAGGTCGTTACGACCAGAAATTATTTTCAAAAGATCTTTGCGGCCAAAATGTTCCTTTTGGTCGTTTCGACCGCGCAATAGACGCGAGGTCATACATTAAGTTACAGCTTCGGTATATTTTATTTATTTCTCTGTCAGTGGACTAAAAGACTTATAAAACTGCATATTTTAAGTCCACGAAATCTTCAAGTTTTTGTTTCCTACTAAAATCTTGTTTATTCCCTGTTTTATGGATTTTTTGTGAATATTTTATCATCCAGTGCTCGGTCACAGTGACTTGTGAGTTTAATGGACTTTGCTTACTATACCGTAACACTGGAAACAAAATACGTACTAAACATATTGAATTAATTTTAATAATATCAAAGCTTACACTGCCTGCATATCTTTGAACTTATAGTTTGATATTTTGGACTAGCGTTTGTTTGTACCCACCCAGCTATTATAACGTATGGTATAGTAAGCAGACACCATAAAATTGGGACAGTTTTACCCGTGTTTACAATTTCAGTGAAATTTTATGTCCAAAAAATTACAAGTTAGTTTATTATGGTTGTGTTAAAATATTATAAACTTTCAATCACCTGTGTGAAGAATTTAGGGGTAGTCTCAATTTTTTGCTATAAAATATGATAAAAATGATTAGATTTGGCACGAAAATTATTGAAACTTGTAAACAATCTGATTTTATTATAAATGAAATGACGGATTCTGTACTATATCGAAGTTGACATTGTTTATTTTTGAACAATTTCGCTGTCCGAGTGTAAACAAAATGCAGTATATCTCGCTTTCTAATAATCCTTTTATTTATAAACCTTCCAATAAATATTATTTCGTACATTTTTGAATTTTTTTTATTTCCCATTTTTAATATATTTATTGTTCACCTATTTTTATTGCTTGCGAATGTATTTGAATTATGGAAGTTTTTTTTATTATTTAAAATGTTCCCGGACGCTTAAACACATATTTTTTTAAGGGTTTTATATTCTACCAACATTTTTATACAGAAAACCTTAGAAATCGTTTAGCATTTCAGTATTCAGCCGTTAGAATACGGATTTACATAATTTATATTATATACAATAGGCATTTCAGCATTTCTTTGCTGTAAAGGGTCGATGCAATACAAAAATAGATTTAGAATATGAATTTAGATTGTAATATTAAGAACATAGTATTATTGCTTATATGCCCCATATAGTGACTAACGCTAGTGATGTGCAAAAAAAACGATATTTTCCATTTATTTTTCCGTTTGCAGGTCATAGAAAAAGTATATATTTTTTTATCGATTTGTCATATTGCAAATTCTTCTCGCAGATTAATCTAAATTGGATATGGAGATGATTAAAGCACCGATACGTGCTGTATTGTTTTACGAAATTGTTTTCATTGATGAGTGCATCAATCCGAAAATTAAAAGTGTAATTTGTTAGTTCGTAGGTACGGTATACACTATTTTTATTCCAAACAATAATTTCGACTATCTCTGTCATTCTATTCTCGTAAATTCAATCATATTAACTAGTTTATTTACATAGGTATACAAAATAATAACATTACGCCTGTCCCCGAAGACTAAGGCAGAGGTGTACTAATGTACGCCAGTATGTAAAAGGGAGCGAGCCTATTGCCAGAATTAATTTATGTATATTCTTGCAAACCTTTTTTTTCCGTCTCAATATTCAAGGCAAACGCACACTATTGAAAAATATGGATAAACTAGTTAATATGTTAATTAAAACTATGGAGAATGCCAAAACATTTGGTATTTGGACTGAGAATGGCTGTAATATGAAAAAATCGGATAACATTATTATAAATAACGGTCATATATATAGTCCTGTTTAGTATCTAGGCATATTTGTAGATATATTTCGATATATTAGGTTAAAAGGAATTCTAGAACACCAGTACTGAAGTTAACGCGCAATTTGATTTGTTAGTTATGTGATTTCTGTCAAAATGTGTACATCAGTCTCATGTAATCTTAATAAAAATGGAGAAGAAATATTTACTACTAAATATGTACTGTTTGTAATTCTGATCAAACGGGTCTCGTCGAAACTCAGCATGCAACTAACAAATCAAACTTAATTATATCGATAATAATAATACTAATTATCTGCTCTTTAGAATTTAAACGATAAATATATTAAACAAAGTCTGGCATTAAAAAGTCTATTAAAACAATAATTATAAATTGTAGACATTGAAACTAGCATAAAATGCTCTTTAAATAATATTGTTTGTTTTTAGTGGACAGAGTTAGGTACAGAAATATTTGAGATAATTCGTTTTTGCTAAAAATTTGGATGTGACATAATTATTTCATACAGGTTTTATAAGGGATCTAAATGCAGACATTTATAAAGTTTATTTGTACCAAAAAATTCGGGAAAGTTTATAAAATAACCGTACTTTGATATGATCCTAATATGGGCCATTTGTAAACAGAGTATATAAAGCAGAATAGCTATTATCTTCATTAAAAATTCGGAAAGAAAATAAAAATAAGAATTGGTTACAATAAAATGCCTGCAGTAAGATCAACCTTTAAAAATGCTAGCTGTCAAAATCTGCTTCAGTGTTTGGCCCGTGTTACCATTTTGTAACATTTAAAAAAATCTCATATATCTGTTTTTAGCTTTATGCTTCCTGTAGTAGGTATTATGACTAGTTCGTACAAACATAATGACAATTTATTTTAGAATAAGGTCTTTCCAATTTTTCTCTAATAAAATTTATAGTATTAACGGTAAAGTTTAAAAGAAGAATTATAACCAGAGAAAATTATAAATTAGATTATAATAGCATTCGAAATGATAAATTAGATGTGGATATTTATTTTCGTTATATCAGATGGTAGTTAGGATGGGAGATGCAGAGGCAAGAGGTATGTAAATATGGAGCTGTAGGTATAGTGGTACCATGTCCCGAGGTGTAACAAAATGTCGGTTTCAATGTTATTTCGAGAGATTGTTTCTGAACAGATTTTACTCCTGAATAAAGTGGCGAACAAAATATATCATTGTTTTATTTATTTGTATTCCTAAAATTCTACTAATACCTACTAATCTGTTTCACCTACCTAGTTGAGAATGAGGCTAAATTTAAAATATGTAAGCAATTCATGAGCTGCTCATTACCAGGAGTAGCAAAGAGCTTAATATGGCACACCATATTAAGCATACATAATACCAGTGTGCCTAAAGGGTTTGGCAGTACTACTATAGACAACCACAGTTTTAGGCAGTGTTCAAACCCAAGGCACGCAACACTCACTTTTCAGAAGTTATGTGAAACAGTGAAGGAAAACATTGTAAGGAAACTTGCATGCTTGAGAGATTTGTCTAGATGGCATGTGAAGTCTGCCAACCCGCAGTAGGTTAGCATGGTGGACTATAGCCTAATCACTCTCAAATGAAAGGAGACCCGTGCCCAGCAGTGGGACATTAATGAGTTGATGATGATGGTTACATAATAGTGTTAATCCTATTTGAAAGACTGGTCATGCCATGTATGGCAGTGTAGAATTTTTCTTTCACATTAAACTGTGAATTGAACTGGAGTTTCATGCCAGTTCTTATAAATAACATCAATATAGAAGCATAGGATGCCCTTTGCCTGATTAAAAGCCTTTTGTTCGAGGAGCCAAAGCAATACGAGTTGTAGTATTCATATTTGAACAACAAGGAATAAGTTTAATATAAATACAGTATACCTCTTATAAGTTAGACAATTTCATCTTTAAAAAGGAGATTAGTACACATGGGCGTACTTCATGGGCCTAAAATCACAAATCTAATTTGGCAGGCCGCACAAGCATTTTAAATATAATAGTATTCAATATAACTATGGATATTCTGACTGGTACCTTAAAAAAGGCAGAGGCCTTCCATCCTAATATAATGGATATTATAGTTAAAAAGCTAGTAGTACCTAATGATCACTTTTAGGTTAGGCAAACACAAGTTTATGTAGAAACACGATTTATTAACAAAAACTTAAAATACACTTATCACTATTGAGTCAAAATATCACATCAGTCATCTTCTATCAATTCCACCTCCTCCCCTTCGTCTTTCTTCTTGCCAGCGCCGGATTTTCGAGCGGACACCATCTGTTTATATATTTCCAAGGATTCACCGAGAGGCTCTACAAATCTATCGAATTCTATGTCCCGCATAGCGTCCAACACATCCTGACCCGTTAACGCCTTCCGTTTCTTGTTTTTTACGATATTTGTAGCCGCCGAAGTAACGTACAATACGAAAACTGAAGCAGCTTTCGCGAGTCCTGTTCGAGCTTCTTTTGATATAGAAACTCCTTCTGGTAACGCCTCCTTCACAATCCTTGTGACTACAGTCATAGGCAGATTCAAGTCCTCGAGCTTTTCAGCCATTATTTATTGATTTTTGTTGTTTATTCGCTTGAAACATGAAATAAGTAATACAGAAAAACGGATTAACCGCCAAAACTTAATGAATGACAATTGACATTGATATATTGTTATTTGATGAGTTTGTAGTAGGATGACATTGACATTCGATTTTGACAGTTTTCACGATGACAGAGACTTGAGGAACAGCAGTGATATTGCATTTTCTTTTTTTTTATGATATCAAATATTTTTTAATAATTTTAGTTATTTTTTTATATTTATTACCGAAAATATGATAATTACTCGCGGTGTTAAACCTAAATACCTTTGAGGTATATATGTAATGTATTTTTTTTTTGATTAGAGCAATAACTTCGTAGCATTTAAAATCTATCATCGATATTGCTTTTGTTATTTACAAGGCGTTATAGTATTAATCATTTAATCGTGCAGTCATCATAGATTATAAATTACTTGATCTTATTATTATCTACATGATTTAAAATACGTACTTCACTAAAAGTACTTACTGCAAAAAGATTGTTTCAGTTTATCTTTGTCACAAAATGGTATCATAGTAAGATTAAATTATAGAAGACAAAAGCAACTAATAAGAGAATACTGAAAAAAAACAGACGTCACGACATTTCTTGTGGATTGTAGAAAATTTTTTTTTGATCAGCTTCATCATCATCAATTTATTTCCCATTGCAGGACACGGGTCTTCTCTCATTTGAGAGGAATTAGGTTATAGCTCACCACACTAGCCTAGTGACTAGTGCAGGTTGGTGTGGCTGGTTGGTTGGTATGCCATTTACTGGGCACAAATTCAAACTCAAAGCTGATCATGAGTTCATTTCAGAAAACACGAATAATATTGTGCTCGCCTGGATATCGAACCTCGGGTCATGCACCGAGCTTAGCCTGCAAAAGGCTTATTTGCAGAATAGTCAGGAAATTCATACAATATAATACACGATTAACCATATCACCCATAAAAGCATCGCTAAGTAATATAATTACATAATTAAGCTAGCATCGCAATTATGCGACGTTGGTGATAAATGATGATTTATTGTATTTACTACCTGTCTCATCGATTCATCATTTATCATCAACAGACTCGTTGTGTAGTATTTGGCTTTGGCACGTGCTATGCCGAGATGCAAATCAAATATAACCTTTATCCAAATAGCAGTTATTAGGTCCGTTATTCAACTTTTTTTAAAAGCACCTGCTATTTATATTATATGTATTTTTAAGCAGCGAAGTTTTTTTTTCATAGTACCTGTCTTCTATACTTACCTAACTGCCAAATAATAAAAAAATAGTGAAGAAATTGTAATAAAGTTGTAATTTTTTTTACAATAGCTTACTATAGCAAAAAGTGTCGTTACAACTTTTCGTCTTAATTTTTTCCGTCTAGCCCCCTTTCGCAAAGCGCGCTAAGGAACTTCGTTCCAAAAAATAATAGCGTGTATATACGAACGACATATTATGTACTTATGTAACATTAACCTACTAGCCGTGGCCTAGTGGCATGACCAGTGGACTGAGTAAACAAAGGTCCCAAGTTCGAACCCAAGGTCCGCTCCACAGATTTGTGCGCATTTATCACCTGCTCAAACGGTGAAGGAAAATATCGTAAGGAAACCTGCATGCTTGAGAGACTTTCTCGATGGCTTGTGAAGTCTGCCAACCCATGAGATGAGACCCATGCCCAGCCGTGGAACAATAATTTGGTTGATTGATGATAATTACAAAGCCGTTACAAATAAATCAAATTCACCATTTATATATACGTAGGTATCTACGTAGGTATCAACATAGGTATTCAACAATTCAACATATTATCAGATAAAAAAAATAAAAAATAATAAAATAAAAAAAATTGTAATACATTTTTACACTATGATATTATTATAGAATTCAAATTATTCAAATTTTTACATAGGTACCTAAAACACATTATGTTATTCAACAGCGAAGATTTTTTCATTGTTTTGTACGAGTAAAATAGAAATAATAGCGTTTACGATGTGTGTACGTAGCCTACATAAAAAAAACAAATACGTATCAGGTAGGTACCATTTTTAATCTGCCTCATTGGTCTAGTGGTATTACAGTACGACTGACAAGCAAGAGGTCTTGGGTTCGATTCCCAGGTCGAGCAAAGTGTTATTGAGCTTTTCTATGAAATTCTCAGTAGCAGCTCGGAGTTTGGATTTGTGCGTGGTTAATGGCAATAGGCTCGCCACCTATTACATGGGACTTAAAACATACCGGCGAAACGTGGGTGGACGTTAGTACACCTCTGCTTAACCTTTCGGGGACGACAGGCGTGATGATGTTATATGTACCATTTTTAATACATAAGTAAGTAAGGTAGGTACTTACTTAACTTAAGTACGTACGCACCTAATTACTTTGATAAACGTCTTTCAAATAATGAAATGGATTCTTCAAACTTAATCTAAAGTAATTATCTTTTGTCATTATGTAGTCCGGATATGTACTTATAGAATTGTAAGGATTGGAACAAAGTACAAATAAGAATAAAAAATAATCCGCAATCTTTTGACTTCGGTATAGGTCATTGACCTACAAATACCGCAATACTACATTATAGAAAAAAAACAATGTAAATATTGATTTTCAACGCCACCCGCCGAGCATTATAAGAGATTAGCAGTCTAGCAAAAATCTGAATAGTGTAAGAAGCATTACTTTATAAGATTAAAGGTTTTTTAAATCGGATTATGATGTTCAAGCTATGTAATACCTATGTGGAAGCAAACCCATTGCGCAAACTCCAATAAGCACGCCATTTTGTAACTTGACTTGTATGTTAGTCTGTCAGTGCCATGTCAGTGCGGTACCGGCATCGTTTGAGTGGGGACGTCGAGCGCGCGTTATCTCATCGATTTTCTCGCCAGTGTATGAACATAGTATTATTTTGATGTTTTTTATATAGAAAACGTGACAAATAATACAATTTCACAACACTAACCGTGTAGGTACAGTTCGCGTGTTGCCGTGGTTTCATTTTAATTTAGGATTTACGGTTTTGTGCTTCACTGAAAACATTACTGTTGATGTGCGATGATAATGGAATTGTTTTTGGAAATGGAATGAGGTGAGATTAATATTTTATTCATAAATTTTGTTAATTTAATCGATTGTTTGACCCGTATAATGGGAAATCGATTAAGTGCGTCAAATCGAGTGACCTCATGCATATCGTTTAATGTTTTCTTCGGCACTGTTTTTTAAAGACCGACAATATTTTTCGTAACTCTAAGGCACCGTTTTATGATCGAAATCCTGGAAAACCACACTAAACTGTTCGTTTCGTCTTATCCGCACAGCAGGGGAGTGGATTCAGCAGCCGAGTCTGTATTTCCCAACAATTTTGGGATCTTTAAGTCACGAGTGAATACATCTTAAACCACATTGTTGCTTACCATCAGGTGAGATTAGGGTAAAATGCTTACCTAACCACCATATAAAAAAATAACATTATGCACGGTTTTTTTTTGCACGGTATTGAATTTATCTTTCTTTTCAATTTATTTTCTATCTTTATAGTTATGTATATATTCGTAATGAATGTCAAGTAGGTACGTGTTCAGATAAAAAAAGATAAGTAGGTAATTTATCCGAAGTTTAATTTAAATATCGAAATATAAACAATTTGTGTTTATATAGTAACAAAGTGATTAAATAACAATATTAGTTAAATAATAATAAATAAAAAAGATAATAAAAATATCCAGACATTATGCCACTGCGCCATCTAGTTCCGAGCTAAGCAACGAGGCTTGTGTTACGGATACTAGATGATTGATATATTACATAGATATTTTTTATAAATAGGTAACTAGGTACAAGTATATTATACATAAAAATGTCCATGATTTAGTATTGTTAACATTTTTAATTTCTCGTCTAATTACAAAGTGGTGGTGGCGGTTCCACTTTCATAAATGTTAATTAACTTTTATTTAAAGTGAGATTCTTTCTAAAACGTCGGGCATTACCCAGCCATCATATTTTATCGATGTAAGAATGAAACCTGTAAATTTTTTCGCCAGTAACCATTTTGTATGTCTCATTTTAAAAAAAATGGGGCACTTATTTCTACTCTAATCAAGTTAGTCTATCTACTAATTTTTATAAAAAGTTTACTAACTAGTATTTGCAATATGCATACCATAACAAAGGATTTTTTTTTCTAAGCTATGCTCAAACGTCCATAATACCGTAAATACTAGGTAACTACATACTTTATAAGTTTAAATTAAGCTAATCATGTTTTTTTTTTACATCTGATCGGAGACAATGAATCTAACCATAATTTGACAACGTTCTGTCAAAATGTCAACAATGCACCATGGCTACTCTATAGAAAATATATTATATATACTTACGTCTAATTACATAAGCGATATGACAGTCGACACGTGTGTATGTGTGTGCGTGGAGGAAGCGTATAACTGCGAGGGAAAAATGATTGTCGACTTGACATTACGAAGGGCTAGAGAGTTACTATTACATTCCGTGCCATCACGCCTGTCGTCCCCAAAGGGTTAGGCTGTGGTATGTTGTAGGTCGAAACTCCGAACTGCTACTGAGAATTTCATAGAAAAACCCAATGACAATTTGCTTGACCTGTGAATCGAACCCAAGACCGTGACGACCTCTAGATCAACGAGGCAGTGAACGTTTAAGTAGTTTTAACTATTGGCAAAGTTAATTCACAGTCATTCTGCGCCAAAATGTGGTCGACCCATAAAATGGTCAAAAGTTCAAAACCATGGTAACAAAATCAAACAAAACTTGAAAAATATGATAAATACATATTTCTTGTAAAGTTTTTTACTGTTCCGTCTTCTTTCAAGTCTTCGCAAATACGTTAGGGCTGTCTTCCAGTCTACCTAATGAAGGTGAATAGAATTTATTTCATTACTTTGATACAGTCAGTTTAAAAAATCTCTTAGCAATAGTCAATAGAGTGTATTTCCATAGATTAAAAAACTCGTCAACGTGTTACGCAACTTTTTATCCTGAGTTTTTATCAGACGGTCGTATCGTAGGCAAGTTGTCATTGAAAACTCGTTCGTGTAGCCTTGAAATTAATTGTGTTTTGTGCTGTATTAACTATTGCTATTACAATTTTGAACTGACATCAAAAAAGGATGAGGTTTGATATGAAGCGGAATGTCTTTTTAAAAGTACAAAGTAGTTAGCTGTGATAGTCAAAGCTTACGTATTTTTATGACGCATTTTGGCAATCAAGCTTAACGCCCGCCTCATGGTAAGCGGTTACCATAGCCTATAGACGTTTGCAACACCAGAGGTGTCGCTCACACGTTGCCGACCCCATAGAAACCGTGTCGGTTTGTTAAAATATCACATGCTCCAACATCGTAAGAAAATGTCGTGAGTAAAGCTACGTGCCTGAGGGTTTTTTTTTGGTGGCGTTGTCTACAGCCTAATCCTTCAAAAATTTGGGAGGAGACCTGTGCCCAGCAGTGGGACAATCAATGGTTTGAAGAGGAGATAGGAATCGTCTTGGTTTCTTACCGGACTGATTGACTATCGTTAGATAGAGGGACATACTTATCACCTAGGGGTCTAAAAAATAGCCTACGACCGATTCTCAGACCTACCAAATATACATACAAAATTTCATAATAATCCGTCTAGCCGTTTCGGTGGAGTTCAGCGACAAACACTGTGACACGAGATTTTCATATACATTTAAGATTGTCCTGAACAGCAAAAGTTATTTAAATTAAAACCAATCACCAAATCCCACTTCACAGGCACAAGAAAGCGAGTGACAAAAAATACGTCATATTTAACGTAATTTGTTATGTAATACATACATAATTGCCAGGTAGACTTAAAACTAAAGGTTAATATAACCAGAAGTTCTAGTTTTTATTAACCCTGTTGCACCCATTCACCTGTCATGGTGAACCGGTTCATTTTATATAGGTAGGAGAATAGTATTTTTAAAGCCGAAATTTGTATTATAATGTTTTTAAAGATTTGCAAAATTTTTAGGACAGGAATGTGAGCTGTGCTAGCCTAGTGGTGTGACCAGTGCATTAAGACGTCAAATCTCCTTGAGTTTTATGCCAAGCCACGCACCACTGGCTTTTACAAGTTATGCTGCGAATTTATGACATGCTCAAACGATGAAAAAAAAAACATCGTGTTTTATTGAATTAATATCGATGCCAAATACAAACTTGCACCCCTCTTTTCGCTTTTCTTTTTAAGGGTTGATTTCCGGGACATACACTATGCTATATGTATATGTCCTTCCTCGAGATTCAAACTATCTATATTAAATCCATACCAAACAGGTGATATTGTCAGAAGCAACTCGGAGTTTGTCTTTGTGCCCAGTTAATGGCAATAAACTCGCCCCCTATTACGTGGGACCTAAAACATACCGGCGAAACGTGGGTGTACATTAGTACACCTCTGCCTAACGCTTCGGGGCGACAGGCGTGATGGTATGTTATGTTATCGAATAACCAGATTTTGAACTTATAGGTCTCAAGCGGCTACATCGCCAATTATAATCTCAAAATAAATAATTCATTCAAAGTAGGCCAAATCTAATTTTCTCTTTTTCCTGCGTCTACTCACTGTTCCATTTTGCTGAAAAAGAAACGCCATTTGGGTACTACCCACTATCCACTTTTTAAGATACAACATAACTTCTAAAATACCTTTCTGAAAGGTGCCCATTTAGTAGTATTGTGACAATGGAACTATAGACCAGACCCTCGTCATACAGATAGGGTAGTGACGTCACTTATATTATAATTTTCTTGTCCTGATATGAACAGACTTTTGTTGTCTGAAGAGTCCTTATACATATATGGCCATCTCTTCGTCAATTCATGAAGATTTAGTAGGTGCATTTTCTGAGAGATAATGTTTTTGGTGGCTAAAGCCGAAACCATGAAAGAAGTTCCAGGACATTAAAGTTTTACAATGCATGCATCGTTTTACAATGCATGAGCTGTGGTGGCCTAGTGGCGTGACCAGTGGACTGATATGTCAAAGGCACCACTGACTTTTCGGAAGTTATGTGCGTATTTATCACATGCTCAAACGGTGAAGGAAAACATCGTGAGGAATACTGCATGCTTGAGAGAATAGTCGATGCCATGTGAAGTCTGCACACCCGCAGTAGGCTAGCGTGGTGGACAATAGCCTAATCCCTCTCAAATGAGAGGAGACCCGTGCCCAGCAGTGGGACAATAATGGGTTGATGATGATGAATGCATGCATCGATTTTAAGACTCATGCATTGTAATATAAATGACGTTTACACGTGAAATGGTTTCGTAATGTAAATTCGGCTTTAATAAATCGATGCGAGAGCGACACATCTTGTCACAAATCTGACATAAGAAGTTTGCGGTGACTGATGCTGAGACACCCTCATGGCGTTTCTATCTATTGACATCGAGGGCTCTGAACCAGCTCAAGAGTCTATAGGAAAGTTTATTTGCTCGTTTACTATGAGTCTGGTATGAGTACGATTTGTGGCATAGATTCACTTCCACGCATACGATACCTTTTGTTGGATGAAGACATACTTTTAAATGACTCCTCAGAAGAGCGCGCAGAAGAGTCCCCGGTAATCATCATAAGCATGTGAAGGATGTCCTTAAGAAACCAACTTTGGAACCGTCTTACAAATATTAAGTAGGTACTATGATTAGGTGAGCTAGCAATCGCCAGTTATTATACCGAAAAAAAAATAATCTTGACGTAATATATTAATACAAAGAAAAAACAACTTAAAAAAATAGTACGTTTGAAATAAAATGATGCAGAACGCCAAATATCAATATACTTACTGAATGCAACAACGATAATGTTATGTAGTTATAGTAAGTAACATTATCCGCCAACACTTACGGAAAAATATGTTGTCCCGAAGATAATGTGTGTATTTTACTTGAAGGTAAATATATACATAAATAGAATAATTACCTATTTACTCTGGGTCACGGTCGTTACATTATTATTTACTTTGCATTATTGTTATTTACTTGTGCCAAGAGCTTCTTAACTCTGCCTTCCGTATCAGAAGTAAATATTTGTGTGATTAACGTGGATTTTAGTATGTAAGACATGGACGTTCTATGTCAAAAATGAAGAATATAACATACAGTATACCTTTTTTTTAAGTGGCTTTAATATGGCGTTAAATTTAATTTTGTTGTTAACAGAATTTGTACTCATATTATGCAAATTAAATAAAATTAATTGAATATTTTATTCATTTCGTGTAACGTAGATAACGTTTGAATTATCCACTGAGGTTGAGAGCAACTTGAGAGGAGTCCAGTCCCCAGGCTGTACCACCAATATTCGCTGTACCGATTCACACACATAAGAAATCAAAATACCAATCGTTAAAAAGACGCCAAGTCAAATACAATTACCGTATTAATGTGGGGGGTTTAACCCCACCTAGTAACCGCAACCCTCTTAGTAACCAGTATACAAACATAATTAGAAGTCAGAAAATATGTTAGGTCGAAATATCACGCCTGTATTTTTCAAGGGGATATGCACAAGTGTATTGTGTAATGACAACACACATTGCTTATATCTTTTGGTAGCTACCATGTAAGAAAAACCTGTTAAATTTAATCCCTTCGCACTTCCTCGCTTCCAAATTGTTTAAACGAAACATTGGGATTTAATAATATTTCGACACCAGCGATTTATACTACGCTAACTCATAAAAGTGTACTTTATGAGTACAGGAGAGACGTATGAAGGGAAAAGCGTGATAACTTTGAAGATATTTGTTTGAAATTTGGTACCCCTTATTTATACTTAATTTATTCATTGTATATTCTCAAATTTAAAAAATAAAATTGTTGTAAAATATATAAATAATAATTAAATGAAACATCTCAAAAAATATAAAATACTATACCTGTATCCGAAATGTCAGGATTACAGCAATATTTCAATTTCTGGTATCTGTATAAAAATAAATCTGTAAAAAGTATAAATCTTACATTTAATTAATTAAATAATGGCAATGCCGCCAGTCTTCTGGGCACTCTACCCCCTGAAAGTCGGGGACGAGTTTTTGACGCCCTATAACTTAACATATTTCTGTTTTTTATTTATTTATTTTTAAGTTTGTAAATAGTAGTTTTTAATTAATTTAAGATCTGCATAATGTGTTTGTGAAATATTAAATAAACTACTCTTTGAAGATTAAATAATTACATAGAATAATAATTTGCTCAAAATTCAAACAATGTATGTATATTTGTTAGCCTCAAACACTAGCCTGTCATTATATTAATTAAATTAATTTGAACCGCAGACACTCAAGGTCGTCCGGTGAGGTCACAGGTCACAGGGGTGCCGTTGTATGTTATTGGGCAGGGCCTTATGTCATGGACCAAATTATATTATACATACATACATATAATAACTAGTGATTTTAACAGACATGTGGTTTATTTATTTAATTACAAGTGTATTGACGACTTGCGTGATCAACTTTTTACCGTTTCATTTAGATACTGGATGACCCGTTTAGCTCAGCAAAAAGGACAAATGTTTGTGTGATGAGCATCAACATTTGTATCCGAGTCATGGATGTATCTATGTATAATAAGTATGTATTAACAAAAAAAATAGAATATAAAATATCTAGTATCCGTAACACAAGCCTCGTTGCTTACCACGGAACTAGATGGCGCTGTGTAATAATGTCCAGAAATATAATATTTAAATAAATAAATTAAATCTGGACTGAAGGTCGCTGGAGTCTGATGAATGAGGGTGGCGTAGGACCGGTCTTCGTGGCGATCCTTGTTCAGCAGTGGACGTCATTTTGCTGAAATTTTGACGACTCGGTGGAGCTGTGGCTGAGCGATCGGCTTGTGCGTCACGGGTTGTAGGTTAGATCCCCGCACGAAGCTAATATTTGTACGTTGTACAGGTACTTGTTCCGGGTCTGGGCGTTTGTGTATGTGTACATTTGTGTTTGTAAACGCACCCAACGATACAGGAGAAAATCCTAGTGTGGGGCAACGTTTTTTTTTTAAAAAGAAAACAAAAAGAATGATGATGATCCTGAAGTAAATCTGAATATCATAATCTAATTATATATAACTCAAAGGTGACTGACTGACTGACATAGTGATCTATCAACGCACAGCCCAAACCACTGGACGGATCGGGCTGAAATTTGGCATGCAGGTAGATGTTATGACGTAGACATCCGCTAAGAAAGGATTTTTATTAATTCTACCCCCAAGGGGATAAAATAGGGGATGAAAGTTTGTATGAAAACTATACCTAATTAATAATAATACTTTGTAACCCGAGCGAAGCCGCGGGCAATAACTAGTCTTAGTATAAGTGACTATACAATATTTTTATTATTTTCTACCACTAGTGTGGCAAACGAGTTACTGACCCGCCTGACGTTAAGCGGTTACCGTAGCCTATAGACGTTTGCAACACCAGAGGTATCGCTCGCGCGTTGCCGACCGTTAATATTCAAATTATTGTATTTTTTATGGCCAATATTCGCGAAACCCGGTTCCCTCTCTCTTGGGTGAACAACCCGCCATATTGTGACGTCACTGGTCGCCATGATGTCATTCTTACGTAACCTTTGAACATAGAACATAAAGCGTGCTCTTTTTCCTCGTTTGGAGTTCCGTCCGCCTGAATAAGAAAACTAAATCTGACGTATATTTTTTGGGACTTGTGTCGTCTGTCACGGGCAATTTAATCGATTAAATTGAAATTGTGTCGTTAATAAACAACATGTTAAAAATATTTAATACTTTTGCGGGGAAAGAAAATGATTTTTGTTAAATGTTTCGTAAAACTAAAATTATTCTACGATCTGTTTATCGAAAAAAAAAATGTGTTGAACGAAGCAATCTTTACTCGGGTTTGTGTATCATTAACTTCATAAAAATGATTTTAATATATCATGGGAAAAATCTCAATATTCTGTGTACAAACTTACCTTTGCAGTTGAAATGTAAGGTAGTACTTCAACTACGATATTAAGTAAATTATTATAAATTACATTGATTCAAAATAATATGGTACATAAAATATTTATCGTACGGAACTCTATCCACGCGATATCGACTCACCCTCGTACGTTTTTTTGGCGTAATGTTATTCTGCCTATTATGTGGCCATGGAAATGTTTTTTTAAAACATTTTTTTTCTTGACCACGGAACTGATTTAATAAGTTTTTTTTTCAGCTTTAAATAATTGGCCAATAAGCTATAATTCTTTTTTTTTCCGCCTTTTAAAATTTTATCACTTAGAATTTTGGCGCGAAAATGGGATTCGTTGTTGTATGACGTTTGCCTTGGGGCTACTATCTAAACTAACATGGATAATTCTGTCGAAAAAAAAACTGACTTAAATATCAGAACTAAACCAAAAAAGCACCAGCTTTTGAATAAAAAAAGAATCATCAAAATCGGTTCACCCAGTCGAAAGTTATGACGTAACAAAACAAACATAAAAACATATACAGTCTAATTGAGAACCTGCTCTTTTTACAAAGTCGGTTAAAATCATATAATGTCAAAAATCTAAATATTAACATGAGGAAACCTATGCCATGCCTGAAATATTTTCTCGATGGCATGTGAAGTCTGCTAGCCAGGTGGAGCGATGACTTGCAGAAGGCAGCTGGCAGCAACTGGATGAGAAGAGCTGATGATCGAGCTCTGTGGCGTGCACTAGGGGAGGCCTACGTCCAGCAGTGGACGAATATAGGCTGATGATAATGATGTAAAATCTACCAGCCAGCACTAGGTTAGCGTGGTGGACTACAGCCTAACCTATCTCAAATGAGGCAAATCCGTGCCCAGCTGTGAAGTCTTGATGATAAAGTACTTAATACTTTTGTAGGAGGTAGGGTAAAGCGATATTTCTCGCTAAAATTGAGCTGCCCGACTGGGGAAGTACCTCCGCCTTACAGAAGACCGCAGTGAATCAACAAAAGTTGGCTTTCTGCGAGTGAGTAAGGTTACCAAAGCTCGTTGGGGAGTGACTATTCTGACAGCATGGGCATTCCATTTGCTGTCAGTTTAGTAATTCCCTATTTTAAGGAACCAAAACGGTTTCTCCAGGGGTGTGCAACGCATTTGCAAGCCTTCAGGTGTGCAACGCATTTGCAAGCCTTCAGGTGTTGCAAATATCCATGGGCGGCGGTCATCACTTACCATCAGGTGAGCCGTCTGCTTGTTTGCCCCCTTATCACCATAAAAAAAAAATTGTAACTATGTAATAATACTAAACTATGTAGTCTCAAAGATGTCATCTTTACGCATCAAAGCAACCTGCATAAATTATGCTTGACAAACAAATACTTAGTCATTACTATTCAAGGCTTGTTTTCAAGATTTAGAGATGACCTATGTCGAGATTATAACGATAAATGTCTGAATAAACAAATTGTAATGTACAATTATAGAATAAAAACACACGTTCTTTTGTAAACTATAGATATATATATACTAAATATTTAAACCCGACGTCCCGAAGATGCTGTACAGGTTTCAGATCCTTTCCAGCATTTCCGGTCACGAGTAGATTGATAAAATCTGATCTAAAAAGTTGTTTTATTTCAATGTTTAGTATTTGCGTTAAGTGTAAGGAAACGGTATCATACCATCACGCCTGTCGTCCCCCAAAGGTTAAGCAGAGGTGTATTAATGTACACCTACGTTTCGCCGGTATGTTTTAAGTCCCATGTGATAGGGGACGAGCCTATTCTCATTAACCGGTTACAAATCCAAACTCCGAGCAGCTAATGAGAATTTTAAAGGAAAATCCAATAAAAATTTGCTCGACCTGGGAATTGGAATCAAGACCTCTTGCACAGCAGTCGTACTTACGACTTTACGAACACTAGACCAACGAGAACTAGTAGCGATAGAACTTATATTTGCATGTAGCTTAATGTAGAATAACGTTTACTGGATAAAGAAAGGCATTTTAAAGATATCTACATTTCTAAGTAATTTGTCATGTTAGCGATTCTGGCAACCAGCCATCTCGCTCTCTGCTCTGCTATACCTATTCCTCTTAACTTAATCTTCTGTTTTTGTCAGTTTCCTGGCACAGAACTTAACTGTCAGAACGTTTGCGAAAGCTCGCTGGAATAATCACATTAGAAAACAGAGGAATTTGATTTATTGCTCACTGACTTATGCCAGGAATTATTTTTTGGATCGTTGAACCCACACTACGATTTTCCCCGTAGTGTTTTAGCCACAAATACGCATGTGTTAAAACGTCTTGACCCTCTGAAATCGGAAATCTCTTATCATCATATATATATCAGTCTATTGCCGTCCACTGCTGAACGTAGGCCTTCCCCAAAGAGCGCCAACCATCCCGGTCTTGGGCAGCTCGCATCCATCCGCTGCCAGCCACCTTCATCATACTATTGTTATATTTTGTTCCCCATAAGACCTACCTCTTGGAACCGAGCAAAAAATTTTGGCAATTCAACAAAAATACCTTCATCATATCGACCATTAGACGTCCACTGCTGGACATAGGTCTCCACCAAGGACGAGGAAACAGGAGGATTCTATACTGGTTCTTTATTCTACTATGCGTTTAGGGACTGACAACTGATAATCCTGGAACTCCTGGATCAGCCTAACTTATGGACAGGTAATGAAAAGTGAGCACCTAGTTAAATACTTTTTTAAGAAATTTACGTTATTTGCTCTAAAAAAGGCACTTAAATGTACAGCAAAATGCACAATTTATCTGTATAAATACTTGAGACAGCCCTACCCATTCACGCACACACCCGCGCGTGTACAAACGTCATCTTGCTTATGTAGTCGTAGCAGGCAACCAATAGGCAACGCTACATCGATGTCGGTGTGCTCCTACGTAGTGTTAGGGTTGTGATTACGATCTACAATGCTGCTACTAGTTGCGTTTTCCTTCCACGTTGCGCGTGATTTGGCAAAACTGAATGAAATATGACTCAGCGCGTATTCAATGTCTTCATCGGCTGATAAATGATATTACTTAATCAAATAATAGACGACTCATAACTGTAGGTTGAAGTATGTTGACTGTAGGCTATTATAGACCTTATTTTATTGATAATCAACTAGTAAGTTTGGTGTATGCATTTAGAGTCTGCTAACCCGCACTACGGCACTAATATATAGACTTCAAATAAGAATTCAGAGAAAGTAAATGATAGATGATGATGATTGGAATCAACTGCCTAGAGCTCTCAATAATAGCACAAAAGAGACGAACCGATTAGCCCAGCGGTAGTTAACGCTGCCTTCTGTACGGGCCCCGGATTTGAATCCCGTTACGGACAAATGTTTGTATGAGAAGCATCAACATTTGTATCTGAGTCATGGATTTATCTATAGATAATAAGTATGTATTTACAATATATATATAATATACTACAACAACTCCTGAGCGGTTTGAAATTTCTTTGAAAAAAATATATTTCACTTGAGAATCAAACCCCAAAACCTTAAGATAAGATAAGCAGCTGCATACAATGTAGTCATAAAACGAAAACACAATAAAACAGCCCGAATTTAATCAAAGTTCTCACGCTCAAAGGCCACAATTGCGACCACAAGGCTATTCGAACAAGAAGTAGTTCTTATACCTTATTATACCCTATTAACAGGTCTTTAAGAGTTATCAATTATACTATAAATGCAAATGAGTCTGCATGATCCCATTCACAAAAGGCTGACGTATTTACCAAAAAGGTTGTATCACCGCTAAATGTTTGTGCCCTTGCTCCGCATCCATGAATGGCTGTCTTTAACCCAGATTCGAGCATATTTAGTGGCGTTTTCTTTGCTTTTCTCATTATTATATATATATAGAGATATCGTCATTCGCTATAGGCCTCGTATTTAAGGTGATGAGCGAGCTGTGAAAAAATCTTTGCTTTGGTATTTTTCTACGAGATATAGGGCTTAAGAAGAATTTAAGTTGTGGATAGAGCTGATAGCAAAGAGTCTACAGGTAATAAGTCGGTGGCTGATAGGTTTCAAAATTAAAGTCAAAAAATTATTTATTCAAAGTAGGCCAAATTTGATTTTTTTTTTGAACGTCGACAATAAAGACAGCCCCAAAAACGCCCGCCGTCCTTTTGTTTTCTGTCGTTATGCGTTACCTTCAGGCTTAAAACCAAACCCATAATTTATTATCTGACCAGTCTTCAAGGCTCTGTTAGTCATGGTAAGTGGGTAGCTATTGAAAATGTATGGACAGAGTGTGTTTCTAAGGTGTGCAAAGGTATTACTATCTATAAATAATTGATACAGAGGTTTCTTAATGTAAATACCCATCATCATCATCAACATATACAGTATTACTGTTCCACTACTGTTCCACTACTGTTCCTCTCATTTGGGAGGGAGAGATTAGGCTATAGTCCACCACGCTAGCCTACTGCGGGTTTAAAATAAATACCCATACTGAAGAATACTTTTACCAAGTTTTATAGTTATCTAGCTTTTGCCTTCAAAACATAAATACATACCTATATAATTGTCATGAATGTTAATATGTCCTTTTCCATGGTCCAATTTATCTCTATACTAAAATTAATCGAAATTGGTTCAGCGATTTAGGCGTGAAACAACAGTTAACTATAATAATATATAAACTGAAAAAATACAGACTAATCGTGTATATACGTGAAAGCAGTTTCATACATCAATGCACGTAAAGTGTACACGGCATATTGTGATTGTCTGGAGATCAAATCGCGAGCTATTTAAGCATCTATCGATAACAATATAACAACTAAATCAGCGTGCAATTCTTTGACGGTTGTGTAACCAGTCGTGGGAATATGTTATTGATATGTTTTAAAATGGCTAGTCAGATTTTTACGAATGGGTTTTTTGTAAAAAGAAATACTAATAAGCTTAAATTGTTAATTATATGCATAATGCATATTGTAAATACAGTTATATACAAACGAGCATATTATATATAAGTATATACATATAATATTTGTTTTTATGTAAATCACCTTTTACAAATTTGACCCACCGGTCAAAAAATATGTTAATTAACATTATTATTTGTCATTGAAATACGGATTTACTGATTTTATCGCGTTATATTGTTATTATTTTATCACTACGTTTAAAACTAATTATTGTGGCAATCCATATCAATACTTTATTATAATAAATGCGAGTGTCCTTGTCTGTCTGTTACGTCTTCACGCTTAAACCGTTAAACCAATTAAGATGAAATTTTGTGTGGAGATAGTTTGGAGTCTCGAGTCTCGTTTTTTTCCTGGAAATCATCCCTTAAAAGGAGGACAAGGGGTTTGGGGGTTTGTATGCGGTACTACGCAGACCAGACCAGACAGAATTTGTATAGAATCGTTAAATTAATTAACAGAGAACTGTGTTGTTGGGGAGTTCGTTGCGCCGCTTCTTCTTCCCAACAAAAACACTAGGAAGCGGTGAAGGGTGGGCGTTTTTGGGGTCTGTCTTTATTGTCGACGTTCAAAAAGAGCCAATTAAATTTGGCCTAGTTTGAATAAATAATATTTTGATTTTTTGATTTTGACCAAGTCGCGGACAAAAGGTAGTAGTTTATTAAATATAGTAGAATATTTAAGTGAGTCAATCATCAACTAAGCAAGTGATATTTATATATGTAGGTAATTATACACAAATGATATGGAAATGTCAGAGGTGGCTGTCATTGACTGACAATTAAGATTCGATCACACAAATTTTACGTTATCTTCAAAGTTTACTCGTGACTTATTATTTAAAAAAGAATCGGATGCGATAACGCCCGGGCGTTTTGGACAAATTGGGAAAAATTCCTTCCTTGGAGAATTATCTGGGCACAGGTACATGTTTATTAAGGAAATGAAAAATATAAGTACGTAATAGCAAAAGTGGTATGTACGGGTCGCACCCTTCTTGATCACCTAGCTACGCTACTGATCCCGATCGATGTGAGATATTTTGAGTTCAGGATCATGGGGTGGCCACGGTCCACCTATGATAATTTCTAATTGGACAGCCCAACATCTTAGGGTGGGCACTAGGCCATTCTGGGGAAGGCATGACCCACAATAGGAATTTCTTGTGGGAATATTCACGATGAAACAATTCGTAGGCCATACATATACATATATATATATTTGTGCCGGGGATCAAAATTGCACCAACCGTGCTGTCAATTGAACGTCTTAGGTTTGAACTGGAGACCTTTTAGTTCCCAGTTTACCGTTCGCACCAGTAGGTTTATGATCGCGTATCAGTATAAACCGACTTTTAATTTGCAACATCAAATGTTAGGTAAGTTGTAAAAAAAGTTGTTTTCATGACTCAGTCTCCGCGAGTGCTCTGAAGTGAGCAGACATGTTGTGTGTTGTTTGTGCGTGTTTATAAATCACTATAAATATCGATGACTTAAGTAATTTGGTGAGAATCGTTTATTTTGTAATACTTGGTCTTCTATTCAGGTTATTGATAACTGGCGGTCCGTCCCGGCTTCGCACTGGTAGATATAGGTATTTAATCATCATTTTTTTAAATAAAACACCTTATGTTCAACAGTGGACGAATATAGGCTGATGAAGATGATGATGATGATGATGTTCAACACAGATAACGTAGCATTCTAATGGTGAAAGTATTATTCAGATCGGTTTAGTAATTTCGGAGCCTATTGAATACAAACAAATGAAAAATCAATGAAAACGAATATCATCTATGTACTCCTAATTCTCATTGTGATAAAACTTTGGTGGGTGGTTCTGTATACACTCGCGATGGTTTCTTACTTTATAGTTAGGGAAGGTAGTTCGTTTTTTTTTCGTTTTCGGTGTGGAAACCTTCAATAAGCACCCGACCTCTGGGAGGAGACTGTAAAGACCTCTTTACAATCGCCCCATTGATGTGCTCTCTAGGCGTTAGACAGGGAGTTCCGTAGTTGGTCTCTTAAGAGCCCCTGGGATCTCCATTCATGAGCTAATGGTGACTAACGGAGTGGTTTATAGAGGTAAAAATCCCATACTTCCTCTCTCTCCTCTCCGCAGAGTCTGAGTGCCTTTTGTAGGATTCCACTAATAAAAAAACTGCGTTTAAAAACCCTACTTCGACACAAGTCACCATTTTTTATGGGACCACACGGAAAGCACCAGCATTAAAATAAAAAAAGAATCATCAAAATCGGTTCACCAAGTTGAAAGTTATGAGGTAACAAACACAAAAAAAAAGAAAAATACAGTCAATTGATAACCTCCGCCTTTTTGAAGCCGGTTAAAAATAAAGGGTAGGAATAGCTGCTAGTATAATATACATATACAGTTTGAATTCACGCCCAGTTGATGGCAATAGGCTTGCCATCTATTATTACATGGGACCTACAAACATACCGGCGAAATGTCAGTGTACATTAGAACACCTCTGCCTAACCCGAGGATGACAGACGTGATGGCAAGTATATACACAATAAGCGTACAGAAAACTAACCGTTGTTAACAAGTAGAACCTTCGTTATCACGCCCATTATTCCTTATCACCAATTATTTAGATTTTTACTCTGTATGGCTATTTAACTTTGCGCATTATCGTGGAAAACAACCGTGTATATAGCGGCTATAGGTTTTTGCATCGACAAGTTAAGATTATAAAACTACGTGTTGTAATTGCCGATTTTTATTTTGTTTTTCGTGTTTTAAATGTTGCGTCGCAATAAGTTTACCTTGTCCTCTGATTTCCGTTGGCCGCTGATACAAAAAGAAAAATGAGCATCTCAATTATGAATATTTTATTAACTTATATTGTAATAAATTTTTATTAAGAAAGAAAAATTCAACCTCAGTCGGGACTCGAACCCGCGTCTTCTGGATTGGTACTCCAGACGCTCTGCCAACTGAGCCACCGAGGTATCCGCCTGATGTGTTGAATTTTTCTTTCTTAATAAAAATTTATTACAATGTAAATATATAAATGTATAAAAAAATTAATGACATACTTTTTTTTATATTGTAATACATATTAATTTTGCAGCGCCCTTGCAGGGTTTCATATTGATACTACCTATATTTATCGTAACATCTTATATAACTACATATGAAAGCAATAAAGATTTGAATTTTAATTACAAAATTGTTCAGTATCAACCTAATTACTATCTCACTGCTGGGCATAGGTATCCACTCAATTGAGAGGAATTATGCTGTAGTTCTATCCCACGCTCTACTAGAGTCCTATAGAGACGAGTCGGAAAGAAACTCTATATAGAAAAACCAAGTCTCCGTTAATTCAGAATAAACGAGGCATAATTCTAACACAAACTTCAATCAAGCAGAACAGATTCCCGCATTCATCAACATTAATCCAATTAGTGTGTCACTGCTGCACGGGTCAACTCTCATTTCTGAGAAGGAATTAGTTATCCTCCACCACACTAGTTAGGTTGGCAGACTTCACTCGCCACCGAGAAAACCTCTCCAGCATGCAGGTTTCCTCACGATGTTTTCCTTCACCGTTCGAGTATTTTACGTGCCCACAACCATAAATTAACCGGGCACGAATCCAAACTCCGAGCTGCTACTGAGTATTTCATAGAAAACCCCAATAACTCTGCTCGACCTGGGAATCGAATCCTTAAGACCTTAAACCAGTCGCCAGGCACCACGGATGACATTAACCGTTAGAGTAGATAATTACGCACGTAACTTCAGAAACTCAATGGTGCTTTGGGACCTTTTACAGTTGACTGGTCACACGGCAGACCACTAGGCTTCTGTACATAGCTTATTTAATTTAGAATAAACAAGGTCAAATTTTAACACTGCTAATCAGATCAGATTCCCACATTAACACCAGAAAAACCTTCAGCTATTATGACTGTTGATGCTCAAACCTTAAAAACAGTTCTAATTGGTCAGATCTTTTGCTAAACAGAGTTAATTACTAATACAGTGCTAAATACGAAGGCATAATTCTTGTTGGTATTATTTTTAGTTCAACCTTATTCGCTTGAGTTACGTCATTTTTGTTTTTGTTGGTGATGCTATGTTTGAATGTTAAGTAAGGTGATAACGAGATTTTTCGCTCAAATTGAACTGCCTGGCTGTAGTGAAACAACAATGTAATTATGTTAATAAATAAATATGTCGGCGCAGGAAGGCCTTCATCAGAATTCATCGTGTATTCAGTTGTTGTGGGCGTATTTTCGATCGAGAAGCCTCATCTTCTGGCTTCTTATTATAATCAGATACTAGGGCCACACTATTTAGGCAGATTACAAGCGATTCGTCGCAGATGTGGCGCGCTTGCGGTTCGCGTTCAGCTCGTCTCCAAAACAAGATACCCGCACCGCTTCCTTTCACACGACGCTCCGCTAGAGCGACTTTGACAACAGCCACTCTCAAATTTGACATTGACATTATCGACGACGCACGCATGCGCCGTCATATAAATATAAATAAAAATAATAAATACGTGTGCTGTGGTAGCCTAGCGGTGTGACCAGTGGACTGAGATGTCAGAGGTCTCGAACCCAAGGCACGCACCACTGACTTCGGAAGTTATGTGCGTATTTATCACATGCTCAAACGGTGAAGGAAAACATCGTGACGAAACCTGCATGCTTGAGAGAATTCTCGATGCCATGTGAAGTCTGCACACCCGCAGTAGGCTAGCCTGGTAGCCTAATCCCTCTCAATTGACAGGAGACCCGTGTCCAGCTGTGGGACATTAATGGGTTGATGATGAATAAATACCTGTGTTTCTGCGAGTGAGTAAATTTGCCAGAGCTCGTTAGGGGAGGAAAAGTTCCCTATTTTAAGAAACCTAAAGCATTTTCTATTCTTGTGGTTTTTAAAAGGCGAGAAAAGTGTGAAAAGTAATATCAATGTTATTTTTTATTTCTAGACATTATGACATAGCGCCATCTAGTTCCGAGCTAAGCAACGTGGCTTGTGTTACGGATACTAGTTAGTTGATATAATATAATACATATTTTATACTTTTTTTGTAAATACATAGGTACATACTATACATAAATACATCCATAACTCGGATACAAATGTTAATGCTCATCACACAGTCCCCGGGATTTGAACCCGGGACTTGTATGAATCTGGGAATGTAGTTTAGTCAATGTGATGTAAAGTAGAATCAGGTTCTAATTCAGTAGTTTCAATAGGATAGTCTACTATTTTGTAATACAATTAATTTTCACGGTTTTATCGCGTTACATTGATATTGTTTTAATCTCGATGTTTCGGTTCCTTTACAGTAGTCAGCCATACCGATGAAATCCATAAAAAACTAGTTTTATTTTAATCATTAATATTAGCAAAAAGTAAGATATTTTTTATTTTGTAAACGTTGCCTCACGTCAGAATGTTCTCCTGTAACGTCCAAAAGTTCCATGTTTATCACACGAACATTTTCCCCGACCGGGATTCTAACCCAGGACCACCACATGAACCAAATGCAGCCTTCAAATCGCTGCGCTAATCGGCAAAATAATAATTAATCCCAACTAATGTAGTTAACCAAAATTAAAACAAAATACAACGATGATTTATTTATTATCTCTTAATGAAACGACTAATAAATTTAAATACACAGAGAACATTCAACAGACAAAATATGTATACTTTTAATTAATTCTTAATTCAAACTGTATTTTGGCGGATTATGTCGGCTATTCCATATTTGAATATTCTATGCATAGATAAAAAATTCAGCTGTTTGTCTTTGACCTCGCGATGATGTCATACAAGGTCGGATCGGCCGATACTGTATTAAGTGCATATTAAGTATTGTAACAGCAATAGCAATTGACGTGAGTAAATGCTATGTGATTTTCTTAGACATGTGAGTGGAATAAAGAAAAACCACGATTATACGTAGGCATAGAAAATTACTTCGTCATTGTAGAAAATATGATATCCTTTACTTTTCGCATTGGCTTTTATCATAAATTATATAAAAACAGTCTTTGAAGCGGGCTGTATATTTTTGAAGTTTTTGTAGTTCATAAAAACCAAATTAACATGATTAAAATGACAGATAGAGTTGCCCTGACATTTGATTTTAATTAATAAGAAATCAATCCTGTGTGACATTTTAACCTGCAAGATTATAATTAATATTGCCTTGTACAAACATCATAATTTTACTTTCACGCATATATTTCTGAAAGGTTCCGTTCATCTGACTGGCCCACTGCTGGGCACATTTCTCCTCTCATTTATTCACGGCGAGATTAGGCTGTAATCCACCATGCTAGCCTAGTGTGGGTTGGCAGGCTTCCCGCGCCATCGAGATAATTTCTCAGACATGCAGGTTCCATTTCCTTCCTTCACCGTAGCATGTGATAAATACACACGTAACTTTGCAAAGTCCGTGATGCATGCCTTGGATTGAATTCGAGGCCTTTAATTTTAACAGTCCACAGCTTTGCTTTTAAGTCGTTTGTAAAATGTACCTACTATAATTGATTTCCGCAACTTCGTCCGCGTGCAATTGAACAAAAAAAACATTTGAAGAACTTCAAAAATGGCGAGATTTCACACTAACTTTTCACCCCCGTTATACCCCCTTAGGGGGTGAATTTTCAAAAATCTTTTCTTAGTGTTCACCTCCTAGTAATATAGATTCTACATTTAAACAGTAGTGTACTGACATTTTTGTTGAACAGCCTGTGGGATAATAAAGCTAAGTATGAAATTATTAATCATATGACACTTAACAACTGATCCCTTAAGGTCGAGATTGGCAAGTAATGCCCCTATTGTCACAGGTTTCTTTTGTTCAGCGGAAATGCAGTATTATTAGTTTAAGATAGTATATTCGTATAAGACTCGGCTTTAAGACTCATAATACGGCATAATCATTATTTAATTATACTTGGTCCTTTCAAGTAATTGCTTATAATTATTTTTTATAGCGTTTATACTCCTTTATTAACGATACTTAATAGGCACCTTTGTGACAGGAACGAATATAGTCTTGACATTGTAAATTACTCACAGATTGTAGAAAATATGCTTTATTTTATGAACAGAATGACTTAATTGGAATGACAGTAGAATTTAATTGGAATTAAGGCGTCTGAGTAATGATTGTTTAATAAATTGAATGGGCAAAGAAGAAATCCGTACTAATATTATAAACGCGAAAATGTGTCTGTGTGTTACCTCTTCACGCCTAAACCGATTTAGATGAAATTTAGTATCTATGGAGATAGTTTAAGTCCTGAAAGTTTTCCCTTAACAGGGCTTAACTACTTTCTAAAAGCTTCTTCGGAATGTCTTCACGGATTTACAATAAGCTTCCTAAAAAAATAAGAGAAATCGAAGATATTAAAATATTTAAGAAAAGCTTAAATTAATAATTTTTGGTAAAAAGGCCGTATTATACACTCCATGAATTTTTATCCGACGGATTCGAGATGTCCCATCTGCTTTATGCTTTGATGCAACAAGTATTTCTGTATTTAAAATTAAAAAAAAACGCAAATTAATTATTGTATGCCTAGCATGGTGGAACAGTGCGGCACACCAAATCAACCCAATAACATCTTTGTACAACTGGCTCACAATAAAGGTCTTTGACTTTGAATTTGACTTTACAATATTTAAAAAAGCTAGTTAAATATAATTCACGTAATATCATCACGCCTGTCGCCCCGAAGGGTTAAGCACACTAATGTACATCCACATTTCGCCGGTATGTTCTAGGTCCCATGTACATAATAGGGCGTGAGCCAATTCCCACCAACCGGGCACGGATCTAAACTGAACTCGATCTGGGAATCAAACCCAAGACTCTTGCTCAGAAGTCGCATTAACGACCATTAGAACAACGAGACAATTCTGCGTAATCGAATAAAAAAATTAAGTAACCGGAATTGATTTTAATCCAATTGGTCATAAATGGGCACTTTGGGGGTCAAATGTGCCATTGCGATTCGCGATAAGTCACAATTAGGTCATGTTGTCTGCCATAAATGTGCCTTTTGACTCCTAGACTATGACTCAACTCATGAATAGCCGGCATTGTCAATCGTCTGATTGGATTCATGTTGGACCGGGATCTGACATTATTTTAATAGTATTCTTAGAGAATAAAAACTTTTTAGAAGTAAGAAGGATGAATGGAGTAATGTCCTTCGTCACTTCACTGTTAGCGCGGGATTGGAAGAACTAGTAATTAGTAATTACATCATTGGTCTATTCGGAAAATTATTAGCTGCTGTGTTTAAAGTCATGAATTCAATTCCTAAATCGAAAAAAAAAGGTTAATAACGAAGGACAAATTAACAAAAAAGGTTATTTGCGTGCCCTAATCTCCTTATTTTATATCAAAAATACAACTATCATAAGTAAGATACTCAAACCTAAGTCATTCTTTATGATATCACAGCCGTTTCGGAGATTATCCGCAAAAGACAGACAACCACAAAAATTTCAAAATTTATTTTTCTTACAACATCGTAGATACGAGTATAAAAATCTATTATTTCAATATTACAAACAGAGACTGTATATGCGAGTATATACATACATACATATCAGACGATGGCTACATGAGATAACACGTGTAGTTAGCTAGTTACATTTTAACTGTTAATCAAGTCAAGTTTAATCCAATTTTCATTAAACCAATTAACAAACGTGAATTAGTACAAGACAAGGTTAAAAACATTAACGTACAGGAACATGACGCATGAACAGTTGGTTTCTAGACCGACTGAAATTTTGTGATTCATCATACGTTAACTAAACAGAGGTGTGGTAGCCTAGTGGTGTGACCAGTGGACTTAGATGTAATAGGTCTCGAGTTCGAACCCAAGGCACCACTGACTTTAAAATAGAAATATATCCGGACAGCGAGGTTTGTGTTACATATTGTATATATGTACTTCTTTTTGGTAAATACATACTTATTATACATAGATACATCCATGACTCGAATACAGGTCGTCGTTTTTCGGAAGTTATGTGCGTAATTATCACATGATCAAACAGTGAATGAAACATTGTGAGGGAACCTGGATATATGAAAGATTTTCTCGATGGTATGGGAAGTTTGCCAACCTGCAGTAGGTTAGCGTGGTGGACTATAGCCTAATCCGTCCCAGAAATGAGAGGAGACCTGTGCCCAGTGGGACAGTAATGGGATGATGTTGTAACTAATTCTAAACTTCAAAACCTAAACGGTTTCTGCAGGGGTTAGCAACGCATATGCAAGCCTTCTGGTATTGCAAATGTCCATGAGGCGGCGGAGATCACTTACCATCAGGTGAGCCGCCTGCTCGTTTGCCCCCTTATCACCATAAAAAAAAATCTTTTCATTTATGTCAAAAAGTCTTCATAAGTACCTACCATATCGACCCAAATCCGGGTTCAGTGAATGGGTAAAATGATATAAGTCCAAAAATGAATCATTTTACGATTGAAGTAAGTGTAGTTACGTCATGGCGCTGTCACGCTTGACTGGTGCGTGAATAATGTGCGGTAACTGTGTCAGACGGTACACTATTGTTCCTCGGCCGTACTTTGTGGTACTTAGTAAGGAGATGAGGTAAGAAAACATTGGATTTAGACTTTGTCGTCTTTGATTCTAAAGACATATTGAAAAAAGCTATTTGTTTATGGAAGATCCGTACTTTTTAATATTATAAATGCGAAAGTATGTCTGTCTGTTTGTTACCACTTCAAGGCTTAAACCGTTAACCGATTTAGGTGAAAGTTATTGTGGAGACATGTTGTTTGAATCCCAGGGAATATAGTATAGTATTTTTACTCTGCCAATCATTATTTAAATAGATAAAAATATAAACATCTATGACTTAAACAAAATCATGCTCAATACAAATATTTTTAGATAGAAATTATTTATTGGCAAATAAAAGAACAAGGTAACATAAAAAAATAACGTAAAAAATTAAGAGCGCCAACAAATGGCACCCACAATCATCATTAATTTTTGTATTGCAATATTGCCGAAGTAATATTACAGCGCTGGTTTTCATTGACGACCCTTCACTTGGGAATCTAACCCGCTATCCTTACCAGGTAAGGCAGCCTTTAATACCGCTGCGCCAGTAGCGTAGCGTGGGGGAAGGGAGGGGCAAAGGCGGCCATGGCCCCGGGCGGCATATGAAAGGGGGCGGCATCAAGTGCCACGTCGTTTTTATACTACTAGAAAATTGGGTGGCACATTTTCAGACGGCCCCGGGCGGCAAATACCCACGCTACGCCACTGCGCTGCGCCACTCGGATCGTCATCGTCGAACAACCATCAATGATCAGTTGATCACAGATGTTGTAGATGATTCGGAACGTCCGGATAATAATATCAATATACCGCAATATAAGTTATCTCTATTAGCTGGTAATAAACATGCGTTTTTGTTTTTACTTTTTTATTGTAAATAGTTTTTTTCACTTTTGATGACACGCCCAGAACCGTTCGACTGACCACCTATCCGTATGCCAAAAAACATTTATTTTAAGTGGAAATCGAACACACAAAATCACATTTTATCATGTTATAAAAGTATATTTATTAAGGTACTTATTTCGTATTGTTTAAAAAATGCGGAAAAAGTAACAAATATATAATGTTGTATATTAGTATTTGGTTTAATTTATATTGTTAATATTACAGGAAAATATTTTGAACTTTAGTTCAATTTAGGTATTTGATTTAAAACATGTTACAGAAATCTTCTAAATGTGATGTTAAATTTCGTTTTCTTGTTCCAGGGTCTTAAGAGTATGCTAAAAATCACTCACGGGGACCATTGAAACCACGAAAAACACGAACGAACGAATGATTATGTGTTCACACTAAACCGAACGCATCCAAAATAGACAGAGACAGAGATAGTGAGACAGAGCTGCGTCCCAAAATAGTGCGTTCGAAAATAGAAAAATAAATGCCTAGCTCGCAATCAGTTACCGAGAAAGACGCGGCGGGTTCGGACGCCGCGCACTGGTGGAAAACACCATGGAAAGCTATGGCGGACCTTGCCGAAGCAGTTGACGACCTCATATGCAGCTTCGATTACATGGACACAGCCATGGACAACCTAGTCATGCTTATATTCATATGGATCCTTTTCTCCATCGTCCTCCTCGGGATAGCGAAATGGGCGTACGCGAGATTCGCCAATAAAGTCGTTGAGGTCGACGCAAAACAAAAACCAGCTACTGATGATACGAAGAAAACAACGAACGAAATAATAAATAGTGCTGACAGTGTTTTAGCTACTAGTGCTAAAGTTAAAAGTGCTTCATTCAAGCCTACTAAGCCTTCAGGGTTCGTTCCCGCCACTCCGCCGAACAAGAGGCGGTTGGGCCGCATGTCCCCTGGCCCGGAACAGCTGACTTTAAAAAAACACCAAAGTGTTCTAGTACCAACGTGTACGGGCCCCGATCCACCGAGTGTGCAATGGGTTAACGACCTATTGACGTGGTTATATAATGATCTAGTTATTGTGAATGAGCTTGTACAGCAATGGATTGTGTCCATGAACGAGTTCTCAAAGAAATCTGTTGAAGAGGTGAGTTTTTACAGTTTATATTTAAATCTTTTGCGGAACAGGATCCACAAGGAGGTTTTATTCTTAGCATATACAAATTTTAATTCTATAATGTAGTGTCTGCTATAGGAATAATACGTTTTTTAATCTGTCCTCCAATTTGATCAACATTTTTTTTTGGATTACAATATCAAAAGTATTTGCTATTTCCATAATAATTTATTTATTGCAAATATAGGTAAAAAGGTGATGTTACATTGTATTTATTACATTTCATGCAGCCATATTGCATGTTCTGCCATTCGACATGCAAAAACATATCTTTGATAGATTTATAATGTAATGTCACTAGTATCAAATTATATTAAAATTATTCCAATGACGTTAGTGTTTAGAGGTCTTATAATCATCTTCATTAGGTGTATTCTAGCATCTTTCTAAGCTCAATTTTGATTGAAAATTTTCCTCACTAATTGTTATTGAACAAGGTTAAGAATTTGTCATCCAAGTTGATTGTCACATCGCAAAATAACAGTCTATTTTTGCTTGCAAGCGTGTGATTGAGAGAATGCAAGGCAGGTTCTTTTTAAGTTTACGTTTTTATGTATCGTTTGAGAATGTGATAAACATAAATATGGGATCGAACTCAAGTCAACTAAACTTTCACAGTTCAGTATGTAAAGGTTTAAGGAAACGAACGATCTTTGGTAAACCAGGCCTAGACAGCATTGACAAATATTTTTTTAAATGAAAACGAACGCAATTTCTATGGTGTCAGTTAACGAGCTCTGGCAACCTTACTCACTCGCAGAAACGAGAAGAATTGTTGTTTTACTGCGGTCTTCTGTAAGGCAGCGATAATTCCCTAGTCAGACAGCTCAATTTGAGCTAGAAATCTCGCTATGTCCTATCTCTTTAGAAACTTCTTTCTGATTTTATCGCGGTATATTGTTATTATTTTATCATGGTTCGTAGTCACAGGTAGACTCATCAGTTTCATTTAAAAATGTAAGTATACATGTCGTTGTGGTCTGAATTTTGCTGTCTATTCTAAATCGAGGAGCATAACGTAAATATGTTTCGTCAGAGACACACGCCACGCCATGGTGTGACGTCACTCGACCCCAATCCACTGCCCAGCTGTCTTGTTATATTATTGTTTAATGTTTATATACGTAACGAGGTTGAAATCCATTGAATCCGAGAATTGAATCGTTAGCAATGGTTTCCGAATTACATTGAAAAGTTATAAAATTAAATAAAGAGGAATAAGATTTGATTGTTTGTTTGCATTTAATAGGCTCGAAAACTACAGAACGATTTGAATAATTATTTCACCATTACAACGCTATATTTTATCCGTATGAAAAATTCAAATAAAGTTTATAGTATACTAGCTGACCCAGCAAACGTTGTTTTGCCACATTATAGGGGTTGGTGGACAACCCTTATCACTAAGGGGAAAAATAGATGTTGGCCGATTCTCAGACCTACTCAATATGCTCACAAAATTTCATGAGAATCGGTCAAGCCGTTTCGGAGGAGTACGGGAACGAACATTGTGACACGAGAATTTTATATATTATACGATTTTTAAATAAGTATTTATGCCGTGCGAAGCTTAGGCGGGCCACTATAAAATTTAAAATCGGTAAATCATTAATAAATTAAAGGATATTGATTGCTTACACTTACGCGAATATAAGACATTAACCAAGAACGTTTAAAACAATGTACCTACCCACAAAGTTTTTGCTCGACATATTAGTTAACAGATACATACTAATATGTTAAACAGGAAAGTATGTATGTCTGTCTGTTACCTCGTCACGCTTAAATCGCTGAACCGATATCAAAAGAATTTGGTATTGATTTGTTTGAGTCACAGGGAAGAAATATAGGATAGTTTTTATACTGGAAGTTATTTTTTACACCCCTTTTCTCCCAGAAAGAAAGAAGAAGAGGTTTGATAAGATAAAGAAGAAGTTTCTATGCATACAAAGACAAAGCAGATACTAGTAATAAATAATATATTCGTTTAACCATTCACCTTGAGATCTATTGAGCAATAAGCGATTATCAATATTTAGACGGTGAGGAAATAGAATATTTGATTATATTTTAAGGACAAACGTTCAGGAAGTTTATGTTAAATGTATAGTTGTATAGTCATAAAAATAATAATCACGCTGATCATTCGATCTATAAGGTTAAGATGCACCTCCCAAGGTGAATTTGTGGATGGGTGTTCATTATTCAAAGTCAAATATTTTTTTTTATTCCACGATGGTGGCAAACGAGCTTATGACTGAAATTCAAGACGTATATGGGTAGATTAGACTAGCCTGGCCTTGGATTCAGGCTGGGGATCTACAGCTAGGCCATGTTCATATCCCATAGGTCTATGACGTCACTTCACAGCATAGACAAATAATCATATCACATTAAATCTCCACATCCTTTGACACTGGCCTAAAATAAAAATAAAAACTACATTGCAGTTGACTCATTTTTGATTTCAAACATAGAATCACAAAAATAAGTACAACACTAAAATAGACCTTGTGTGTACGGAATAAAGTCGTTTGTAATGTAGTTTCGTGTTTAACGAGCGTAAATTATTTTTGTTCTGTCAATAATTGAGTTCAAGTTAAGGATGGTTGGGATTTTATAGGTCATAGGATTTGTTTTTAGTTTATGAATTATGTTTGAGGGGGTTTCTCGATGGCGTCTGAAGTTTGCCAACGTAACAGAATAGACATGCGGGAATAAGCAGTTTTTTTTCTTTATTTCCTTTTAAAAAACGTTGCCCCACACTAGGATTTTCTCCCGTTTCGTGGGTGCGTTTGCGTTTACAAACAAAAATATTCACATACACAAACGCCCAGACCCGGAACAACTACCTGTAGAAGGTACAAATCGCCAATCAGGTCGTCAAAATTCAAAATTCATTTGTAACTTTATTTAATGTTCAGTTCATCATGATCAACCAAACCATTGTCCCACTGCTGGGCATGGGTCTCCTCTCATTACAGAGGGAATAAGCTTTAGTCCACCACGCTAGCCTACTGCGGGTTGGCGGATTAGATCGAGAAAATTTCTCAAGCATGCAGGTTTCCTCACGATGTTTTCCTTTACCGTTTGAGCATGTGATCAATACGCAGATAACTTCTGAAAAGTCAGTGGTGCGTGCCTTGGGTTCGAACTCGAGACCTATAACATCTCAGTCCACTGGTCACACCACTAGGCTACCACAGCTCTCTTAGGCTAATATACTCTACGTAATTCTGTAGGTAATGTCTGTTAGCAACAATAAACATTATAATATATGTTGTACCAACTATTCGGGAAACAACATTTTGGCAAAACCACGCGATAAGGAATTTTTATGGTCCTAGTTTTAGTATGTAAAACAGTTATATAAATAACAAAGTTATGCTAAATAATGTCATTATTATGTCAACATGACACATTGACAGTTTCTGAATAATGTTTATTTTAAAAATGGATAAGTATTAGATCATCGTTAAAAAGGAACTGGAAGAAAAGAGCCGAAGATCGAGCTCTGTGGTGTTCACCAGGGGAGGCCTACGTCCAGCAGTGGACGAATATAGGCTGATGATGATGAAGCGCAGGCCACACCGCAAGATAGGCTTTGCGAAACTAATGTTCTTGTATTTGCGTGAATACAAGACATTGTAATAAAATCGCCATTTACGGACTTTTAACCGACTGCAAAAGAGGAGGTTATCTATTCGACTGTTTTTTGATGTTGGTTATCTCATAATTTTCGACTGGGTGAACCGATTTTATTAATTCTTTTTTTTATAGCTGGTGCTTTCCGTGTGGTCCCATATCAATTTGGTCCAGTTCTGACGTTTGAAATCGGTTTTTTTTTTCGAGAGAATTATTTCGCAGTATATTGATTTTATTTTATTGTATTATAACATGAACGCTGTTAGACTTCCAAAAGTATTCAAACAAAATCAATACCTATGTACAGCGATAAAATTTGAACAAAATAGCTATAATTAAATGTCTAATATACGCGTAAGTGTAGCTAATTATATAAATTACTTCATGACAAATAATAATAGCTGTGATTCACACTATTATTAATAATGTTATTATTACAAGATATGTTACATTTATCTGTATTTTTGAATTATTATTGAACTATGACTGTGTGTACAAGTTTTTAATCTGTGTCATTCTTAAATGATAACATAACATAAAATCACTCAACTGTGAACATACAGTTGAATTACATACATAAATATATATACGTACGATCACGCCTGTCGTCCCCGAAGGGTTAGGCAGAGGTGTAATAATGTACACCCACATTTCGCAGCGGTGTTTTAGATCCCATAAAATAGGACTAGCCTATTAACATCAACCGGACACGAATCCAAACTCCGAGCAGCTACTGAGAATGTCATAGAAAAACCCAATAGCACTGCCCAACCCAGTCCTCGATTAGCCTATAAGCAATTGAAGCAGTTGCGTAGGGTCCCGCCGGGGTCGTGGTGCATGCTTTCGCGAATCCCATGGCTCCGGCAATAGGGCTAGTGGCGTTGACGGGTGCGGTTTTTTAGTCGGTAAACGCTCATGATGGGCGGAGTCCGACACGCCTCGTCGCCTCCCCAGACGGCGGGACGGTCCGTAAAGGATTTAACGCACTTTAAAAAAATGCTTTAATGCTATCCTGTCTAGGGGGGCACCGTGGATGATCGAGCAAAAAAATCTAAAGTTGAAGAAAAAAGGAAAGATTTTTTTATCCTCTATTTTAGGAAGATTTATTAGGGTATCCAGTTACTTTAATCCGGCACTGGCACGACCTGGGAATCGAACCAAACGCATTTTGGTCACCGGTCGTATTTACGACCTCTAAACCAACGAGGCATTATCTCTGACAGACATTTATCTGTATGTTTTATTATTTAACTATGACTTGTGTACATATTTTTAATCTGTGTCTTTGTTAAGTGATAAGTGCCTAATGATAACATAACAATATATAAAAACTTATTATCAAAAAAATAAAACACCCGAGAAATTCAAAAGTGACTATTATCTACCTAGCTAAAATATCTAACTACCTTACAATACACAATTCAGCATTAAAATTTGTGATTGAATAACAAATCGCTTCTATTTATCTCACTTAGGGTAGGTTTTTTTTAAAATTTATATGGGACCAATTTCGGAGTATATAGGTACCTACATAAAAAAAAATGCGTCGACTTGAGAACCTCCTAGGCACGGGTCTCCTCTCATTTGAGAGGGATTCGGCTGTAGTTCACCACGCTAGCCTACTGCGGGTGTCTGCCAACCCGCGCCATCGAGAAAATCTCTTAAGCATGCAGGTTTCCTGAATGCTCCGATGTATTCTTTCACCGTTTGAGCATGTGATAAATACGCACGTAACTTAGAAAAGCCACTAGTCACACTACTTTTCATTTTAAACGTAGCACCACATTTATAAAGGACAAATCATCAAGGTCATCGTCAATTGCGTTTACATACACAAATTTACACATACACAAACACCCATACCTCAAACACCTACCTGTAGATCGTACAAATATATGCTCCAGGCGGAGATCGAATCCATAACAAGTGATACACAAGCCGATCGCTCTGCCACTTCGCCTATCAGGTCTTCAACTTCGACCATAATTTTCTGCGTTTGTTTCGGCATTTCTTCTCAGAGGTCATCATATAGGAAATGCCGATGCCATCTAGATCTTAAAAAAATCTAATACGTGACTTGAAAAGTGTCTTCAAGAGATCTATTTACAGAAATAAAAAATCGTCATTGAAACTATTAGGTCGATGTTACTCACTGTACTGATAGAATATAAAACAATGTTGCAAATTGTATACAAAATAGAGTGTTCTTAACCTCAAAAGTTTCAACATGTCTGTCTGTTTACGTGTTTAAAATTATTTGCACGGACTTCGAGGCTGTGGGCTAAATATACGACGCGATCTGTTGAGATGGGTCAGTATTCGAAGTCTCAAATTATCATATTAATAGCTTTCGATTTAATTAGTAATTATATCCAATCTGCTTATTTATTTCTACCTTCTTAAGAAATTAGCGTTTTCGCATACAAAGTTCCACCCCCCTTTTCACCCTTTTAAGGGCTGATTTCCGGGACCAAAACATATCCTATTGCTTTCCCCGGGACTCAAACTATCTCAATACCAAATTTCATCTAAATCGGTTCAGCGGTTATAGCGTGAAGAGGTAACAGACAGACACACTTTCGCATTTATAATATTAGTAAGGATGGAATATGGAAGTATGGATATGGATTTGAATCATATCAAAGAACTATTAAGCTCTTTTTCTCACTTTCTCTTTCTGTTACATAAATTACAATAGATTGGCCAGTCTGTAGGATAATGTCAAGTCTACAAAAGGCGGCGTTGAAGCAATTATGAGCCTTACTGGCATGTCTTCAAAATCTTTCTAACGTTACGTCATGGTACCCATATCGAGTGGTGTGCTTAGTGTCTATTTTGGCATGGTCAGAAGTACCACCCATTTTAAAATATTTGCACGAATCCGTTGTGACTTGAATACTCAATGAAGTCGACACAGTGTCCTAGGTCATAGTTTTATATTATTGTAATTACGTAGGTATTGTGTGTGGGTTAATTTGCAATGAGATTTTGGTCATGGATGCTGTAAAGGATCCGAAAAGATAGGACTAAATAATATCAATAAACCGCAATTAAATACACAGCTGTGGTAGCCTACAGGTGTGACCAGTGGACTGAGATGTCAGAGGCCTCGAGTTCCAACCCAGGGCACGCACCACTGACTTTTCGGAAGTTATGTGCGTATTTATCACATGCTCAAACGGTGAAGGAAATCATCGTGAGGAAACCTGCATGCTTGAGAGATTTTCTCGATGGCATGTGATGTCTGCCAACCCGCAGTAGGCTAGCGTGGTGGACTATAGCCTAATCCCTCTCAAATGAGAGGAGATCCGTGCCCAGCAGTGGGACAGTAATGGGTTCACTTCCTCAGTGGGACAGCTCAATTTGGAGGAATCGCGCTACATAAGGCATAGCGAGATTCCTTGCTCAAATTCCCTCCCGAAAACCTAGTGAAACGTATAAACAATAACATTATAATTATTATCTAAGAACTGAGCTTGGTAACGTCACTACGTCAGTCTTGGCTCCAACACTGTTCACGTAACGTAGACTTGGTAAAGTCAAGGGTTGTCAAACGCCCTGTCGGCAATAATTAATTAAACTCGTAATTAGATTTTGTTATATTAATTCATTGATATTTCATGACATATAAATAATTTATGGCGATATAATAAACTGCCGCGTTGGTCGTAAGTGCGACTGCAGAGCAAGACGTCTTGGTTTCGATTCCCAGGTCGAGTAAAGTGTGATTGGGTTTTTTTATGAAATTTTCAGTAGCAGCTCGGAGTTTGGAGTCGTGCCCGGTTAATGGCAATAGGGTCGCCCCCTATTACATGGGATCTAAAAACATACCAGCGATATTTGGGTGTACATTAGTACACCTCTGTCTTGCCCTTCGAAAACGGTATATCCTACTTCCTACTAATATTATAGGTATAAACGCGAAAGTTCGTAAGTATGGATGGATGGATGGATGTTTGTTACTCTTACACGCAAAAACCGCTTAACAGATTAGAATGAAATTTAGCATACATATAGTTTATTACCTAGATTAACACATAGGCAACTTTTTATCTATATACTATGCGGGCAAAGCCGCGGGAGGCAGCTAGTTATAGTATAATTCATTATTATTACCGATAATAATCTGTAGCTTAATAAGCAGTGATATGACCGTGCACTGTTGAGTCATAGGTCTCGAGTTCGAAGTCAAGGCGAACACCTTTTGACTTTTCGCAATCATATGCTTATTGATAATGATCACTCGCTTCAAGCGACAAAGGAGATACATATACATATATTGTTTGCTTTTTTATTTAAGAAAACCTTGTCCCACACTATTTTCTTCTATTTCGTAGGTGCGTTTACAAACACAATTTTTCACATACACAAACCTCCAGACCCGTAATAACTACTTGTAGATCGTAAAAATATTTGCTCCATGCGTGAATCGAACCCGCTACCCGTAAAGCACAAGCCGATCGCTCAGCCACTGCGCCAATCGAGTCGTCAAGTAATAAAACTTGAACCGAGAAACTAGTGTTAATACTATAGAAGTTTTTTCTGCCTATTATTCGCGTAAATAATGTATCCGAACATTATGACACAGCGCCATCTAGTTCCGAGCTAAGCAACGAGACTTGTGTTAACGAAAAATGCATTGATACAAATGCGCGATAACGTAATAGTCATAGTATCCTCCTCTCTTTTAAATTGCCGTACTCTGCAGGGTCCATCATCATGAACCCATTAACGTCCCACTGCTGAGCACGGGTCTCCTCTCATTTGAGAGGCATAAGGCTATAGTCCACTAGGCTACCACGACTCTTAGTAGTTCGCAGGGTCCATAATGTACTATATGTGACAAACAATATCTAACATATTTATGGAGTGCAATAAAGAATTTGAATTTGAGATACTATATGGTAGAAAAGAAATATCCATGACTCCAAGTAAAAAGGGCCAAGCTCTTCACACAAACATTTTCCCCTACTGGAACTCGAACCGAGGACCGTGTCGGGTCGTTTGAAGTGTAAGAAGTCAGTAGCTACAAATAATATTGACGACCCACTTAGTCCAGCGGTAGTTAACGCTGCCTTCTGTTCTATGGGTCCTGGGTTCGAATCCCGGTAGGGACAAATGTTTGCGTGTAAGCATAAATATATGTATGATAAATATGTATATAATAAATACTCAATCTACTAACTTAGTCGTAAAAACTTACGAACACTATGGATTGTATATTGGTCCGAAATAAAGATTATTATTATAAACATTTGTTTCCGAGTCATGGTTGTATTTATGTATAATATATCATCAACCAACTAGTATCCGTAACACAAGCCTCGTTGCTTACCACGGAACTAGATGGCGCTATGTCATAATGTCTAGGAATATTTATTTATTTAATATTATTCGTTGTTTAGTTATTTAATTATAAAGTTGTTGATATCCTGTCAACCCTGGTCACAGTTAATTTATGTCATCTGGCATGTCGCACGCGGAACCGAGCGGCCGTGACTGAGTCGCGTACTGCTTCTTATACAGGGAGAATTTATACGACAGTGGCCGGAATGGACACTGACTGAAAAGATCTACCTATAGGACATTTTAGACTGTGCAGTGGGGCAGTGGTAGAGCGATCGGCTTTTGTGCCGCGTGTCGTGGGTTTTGATCCCTGCACGGAGAAAATATTTGTACTATTTACAGGTTGGTAGCCGTCCAAAGTCTGGGCGTTTGAATTTTTTGTGAAAATTTTTAAACCCACAAGGCAAGGTAGTAGAATATCCTTGTGAGGAACGTTTTATTTCAAAGAAAGAAAACTTTCATGGTGATACTCGCTTATTGGGTGGCCATTAAAAGTCTGGACTTTAAAAGAGACCATGATTCTCTTTGAGTTTGCCACGGTGATTCTTCCCATACGTTGCGAGTTAGGAAACATCGGGGCCATTTAGTAATTAAAACATTGACTTGTAAAACTATCTACAAAATATCATTTAAAATCATATCCCGAGCAATAAATTATTAATTCAAATAGGTATTTCGTAAATTCATTAACCTATTTACTTTCCTATTGTTGTGTTATACTGTAATTAAGCACGCTGACCTAGTTAGGACCGGCAGACTTCAGTTCAGATGCTGTCGAGAAATCTCTCGGGCCTGCAGGTTTCCTCTTGATATTTTTCTTTTATAGATGTTGTCACTTTTTATAAATGCTTGATTTGCGTTTGTTAGATTCATATTCGAGACCCAAAACTTAGTAGTGCATCGTTATACCGATCATATCCTAGGTACGCTTGCTCTTTTTAGGCTATAGTCCACGCTAGCCTAGTCGGCAGACTTAACTTACTCAGTCCGTTAACTGCCCCACCCCTCCATTTATTAATTGAAGCTAAGATTTCTAAGGTGCGTACAAAAATACAGATTAAGTAAAATTAATAACACGTTTTATAACATTCAGTGTCCACATTACTGAAATATGTCTCTGTACGCACCATAAGCGCAGTCGTACACGATCACTAAACTGAAAAATGTCTGATTAATTATTGTAACACACCCTATAAACGTTTTTATAGGATGTTTCAGACTAACGTGCGTCAAATACCTGCGTACGTATAACGTTCCAAAAAACACATCTCTAAGGTCGTTGCGGCAATTAACATTGTTTCCATTTGTTAATGTACAGTACTCTAATTATAAATACCTGTTGTTTTTAACGTGATGTTTTTCGTTGATAGTGACAACCCTATCATGCGGTCCCACTGCTGGGCACGCCAGTTGTAGTGCGGGATGGCAGACTTCAGATGCCATAGATTATATATTTTTAGGTTAGGTTAGCTTAGACCTATAGAGGTTTCCTCAAGATGTTTTCTTCCGCCTTTTGAGCATGCGATAAATAAGCACGTATTTGAATTATTATAGACAACGGGTCTAGATCGTGTAGTTTTATTGAGGTATAAATACCTTTTTAACCCGACGTTTCGGCTGATTTGCATCAAGCCGTGGTCACGGGAAGACTAGGGAGGTATAATAATTCAAATGTATAAAAATCGTGAAACCTTAAAAACATTACGCACGTATTTTCGTAAAGTTGTGACAGTGTTCCGTCTTGAACTCGAGACCTTTTCGAAAAATCATGTGAATTCTGCACACCTGCACTAAGCTAGGCATGGTGAACTGTAGCCTAATTCCTCTCAAATGAGAGGAGACTCGTGCCAAGCCCGGTACAGTTAATGGGTTGATGATGTGATTGACATGACCAATAACTCCTCTACCTAACCCTTTAGGATATACGGGCGTGAACGTATGTAATATAATTTATTATAATAATATTGTTTATTACCACTGCATTGCACCCACAAGCTTAGTACCATAGGTCGTTAGAATTTCTTTATGTGAGCCAAGGCTAGGGTTCCCATAAGTCCCAGTACATGCCGGGACATGTCCCGGTTTGGAACATGGTGACCCGGTGTCCCGGCCGATAAGCAGAATCTTAAAATATCGTGATTTCTAGTTTCTTCCTTTAGGTACTAGTTCAAAGGCGTAGAAAGGTAATTAAAGTGGGATGAAATTGTTTTATTTAGCCTCAGTGCCCTTGATTACTTAGCATTAGCCCTGGGTCCAAGGCTCCCCTGACAAATTACCCTAGATACGCAAATTACTATATTTTCTTTAAATATCCCGGTTTGGATCCCCACACTTATGGCAACCCTAGCCAAGCTAACCACTAACCGTACTTTACGATCGAGCTATTTAAGTATTATATTAATATCTAAATTAGTTCCTACGAACCCGCTACTGGGCTAGAATTCTGGATTTTATAGCTTAGGTATTAAGATTTAATCTTTCGATTGTGAGCGACCTAATTTTGTGACCTAAAAACTTAGATGTGTTACCCATTTTCATTGATTAGTTAGTAGGTAAATCTAAGAATATTATATATAATATTTTATGATGTTATAAATGGGTCAAACTTCACATTTCTCCACCGAAGTCATTTATTATTTTACATATCTCTTGCTCTGTAAGTACACCCTTACACCCCTGAATGCCGGGGTGTATGACTATCATTACAGCATAGGTTTTGGAATTTGAAAAAAGAACTGTCATACTCATACTGCACGAAGAATATTTTTTAAAAGTTAATATTTTTTTTCTCGGTATCGATTAATTACTCGAATCGGAATCTAGACAATTTATTTTATAAAGATTTTATTTTAAATATGGAACTATTTGTTTCCACATCGTATGTTAGATGGAATCGATTTAAAAATCAAACTGGCCAGCAAGATTTGAGGCGCTTGCGTGCGTGAAAAAAAAAAAGGCTGTCTACTAGTAGGCGCGAAAGCATCGCGAAAATAATTAATTTTCTTGTTTGAGTTCTTTTTCAAAAGTTATAAACATGTCTAGTGACGAAGACATAGATCTAACGCCCGATTTTATTAAAGAAAGGGCAAAAACAGCTGTCGAAAATATATTACCGCCGAACTCGAAAGAAAGATATGTAAAGGCATACGACGAATTTATGAAATGGCGGTCAGAAAAAAAAGTGAAATCTCTTTCTGAAAGTGTTTTTAATTAAATACACATTTTTTTCTTCTTAATAAATGTTCATTGAAACCTGCTGTCTTGTTGTTTACTTACCTCACAATCGATATGTAAAGCAGAGTATTTATCTCGGGCGTAAGCATCAATTGCATACTCGGGTTAATTAGCGCCTTCGCTTCGCTCAGGCGCCAAAAACCTCGTATGCAATTGATGTCATACAGCCCTTGGTTAATAATCTACTATAAAAAAACTACGTTTCATTACTTACGCCTGTGGTTTTCCTCGCGTGGTGCGTTGATAAAAATTTGCTCATGAATAAACGATCTGTATTACCATTCATCTAAATCCGTTTTAGCGTAATTTAGTGACAGTCATTTATTTATTTTACAATTTAACTAGAATGGCCATATCTAATTATACTACAACATACAGTACATAGAAACATTAAAATTTTATAATATTACTGCGATGCCTCATTCAGTATTGCTTTTGTTTTAATATCATGGACAACATTACACAAAAAATATACCGAATTTGATATTATTCAAATGTGAGATAGTTGGTGTTAGTAGATACAACTCTGCCTAACCCTTCACGGATACAGGCGTTATAGTTATAGACAATTTTTTCTCATGCATATTATGTCCATGTATGTATGTGTACATCTATATTAAGTTCTTTGTTGTTTATGAACTTTGTCGAGTTCGTATCCACTATACATATAGCTACTATTTGTATAAATAGAAATGTGTTTGTTTTGTATGCTAGGTATATAATATATGTACATAATAATATGTATGTAGTTTAAAACCGTAAACCTTTTGTTATTCTAATAGATTTATAATACAAGGAAAATTATCAGTAGGTACACCTCAAGACGTTACACATAATATATGTATTATAGTATAATACTAACACTCATCTAGTCCTTTAGTTATGTCCATAAAAATCTATAATAAATTACCAAAACATATTAAAGAACAAAATAAAACAAATATTTTTATAAATAAGTTAAAATCTTTTCTCTTAAATAAATGCTACTACACAATAAAGGAATTCTTTGATGACAATTAATCTAAGTACATAATAACACATTAAACATTTTATACATATACATTATTATATACATCTCATATAATAAACATAACTAAAATATGTATATAGCAGATGTATATATATACAAAAATACATATATATATTATATACACATTACACAAAATATTATAACATTAACATTAAATAAACAAATACTTGTATTATAAAATAAAATAGCCCTCTTCCTCTCTCCTAAAATGTTTTTACTTTGCTGTGCCCGACAGGGTCCATGATGATCTGATTTTAATTTAAGTCCATCTGTAAAATTACCATGGAATGCAATAAAAAATTGAGTATTGAGTATTGAGTAATGTGATTTTTGCCGAAACTTTTTATATTCTAATTTATTTCTTTGCATATTTAAATTACACCACATTTCATTCACTTATCACATACATATATATAACAATTAAATAAAATTCCTGAAAATAATAAAATAGAAAAAAATATTACCTGAAGAGCATCAAAAAGTAGCAGAGTTGAGTGCTTTGGCTGAAATATAGGCCAGGGTTTGGGTCACGTGTCACGTGAACCAGGCGTTTAAAAATCTCTTTAAAAAAGCAAGCTTGCTCATGGACCCCACGAAGTGTTTCAGTCCCAAACATTAAGAAAATATAACTATTAATATATATTTTTAATAAAACTCCTTTTTACGGATTTCGTCGCGAGGGTTTTGGATTCTTTACAGGATGGACTTTCTTTTCTAGGACGTGAAAAATCTAGGACCCAACTTAATTGTCAATAAAGAAGTACTTGAGACCGTCAATTCTACAGTATTCTTAGGTATTACACTAGATGCCAAGCTTCAATGGGGCCCACATGTGTCATGCCTCGCGGGGAAACTTAGCTCCGCTGCTTATGCGGTCAGAAAGGTTAGGCAATTCACTGACGTAGACACTGCTCGACTTGTTTATTTTAGTTACTTTCATAGCATTATGTCCTATGGAATTCTATTGTGGGGTAGAGCTGCTGATATAGAAAGTATTTTTATTTTACAAAAGCGAGCTATTCGTTCCATATATCAGCTAGGGGCTCGAGTTTCTCTTAGGGAACGTTTTAAAGACATTGGTATTTTGACTGTTGCATCGCAGTATATTTATGCCAACATAATACATATAAGGCAAAATATACATTCCTATTGTAAAAACAGTGACGTTCATAGTATTAATACACGGAATAAACATAAATTGTGTGTCCCCAGTCACCGTTTACATAAGGTACATAATTCGTTTGAGGGGGTTGGTATACGTATTTATAACGGAATACCTACTGATATCTTGGATCTACCGACTGACGTATTCAAAAGTAAAGTAAAAAATTGCCTTATTAAGAAGGCTTATTATAATTTGAGTGACTATTTTAGTGATAACAGTAGATGGTCGCCGGATTAGTCCAAGATAGCAGTCTACTTTGTAAAATGTAATTGTTGAGATGTGTAAGTGTGAGCGGGCACATACAGAGAAATGGAGGCCAAGAGTGTGTTAACATTATCATCGGTTGTTCTGTATTTCTATATCAGTAGTTTTTATATCTCGGCTTGGTAAAATGGATTGGTATATGCTAGCTCACATAACCATAGGTAATGATTGCACTCTATATTGTATACTGATTATAGTATTGTATAGAATCACTTATTATATAAACAGACAGAAATGTGTGCTGGGGAGTTTGTTGCGCCGCTTCTTCTTCCCAGCAAAAACACTAGGAAGCGGTGAAGGGCGGGCGTTTTTGGGGGCTGTCTTTATTGTCGACGTTCAAAAAGAGCCATTTAAATTTGGCCTACTTTGAATAAATGATATTTTGACTTTGACTTTGACTTTGATGGTCCCGGCCAGATTGAGGGTTACCTTGATCCAGGGTTGCCAACTTTTTGTACAAGAAATACAGTGTATTTAGGTCAGAAAAATAAAACGAACAGTATTTTAGAAAGAAAAAACTGTATTCGATTTTTTTTAAATCTAAGTTAATTAAGCTAAGTAAAGTATGTAGTAAAATTACTTAAAATACCAGTGGTATGAAAACAGTATTTTGTATACTTTTTTTTCATTGAACAGTAAAAAGTATGAACGGGCGGAAAAAAGTATAATACTGTTTTTGACAGTATGGTTGGAAACCCTACCTTGATCTTACAATATCTCCCTATATTTGTTATTAATTATTCACAATCCAATTTCCGCAGATCGAGTTCCCCTTTGATCGTGCAGTTTTATGGTTTTATTTTAGGTTATAAAAGTAGTTTTATATCGCGTAAATCTAAGAAATCAGTATATAAATTAAATTGCTATACATATATATTTTTCGGCGCTGGTGCTTAACTACAAAAAAAAATCATTAAAGCCCTGGTGTCACGGTCGTGACAGCATTCAGCACGCTAGCGTCTGTGTCACGCCCAAGTGACATAACACGTCAATGACATGCCGTGACTAGGCGCGGATTACGCGAATTGAAACCTAGCTCAGTTCTATTACGACACCTTTTTACGTAATTGTGACACTGTGTAACCATAGATCACGACCTAATTATATTATTTTTGCTGAAGTAAAAAGTTAGGCTGTTAGTATTTATGTGAAATATCAAATTATGGCCTTTTACAGCAATACCGCTAAACATATTCTGTTTATTTTTATATTTAGGTACAGTCGGCTGCAAAACAACTGAACACCCAACGAACCATGGGTCTTTGAGGTACAAGGGAGCAGAATAAACTTAATTTATATTCATAATGACATACATACCATCTCGCCTGTCGTCCCCGAAGGGTTAGGCAGAGGTGTACTAATATGTACACCCACATTTCGCCAGTATGTTTTAGGTCCCATGTAATAGGAGGCGAGCCTATTGCCATCTACCAAACGGGCAGGAATCCAATCTCCGAGCTGCTACTGAGAATTTCATAGAAAAACCCAATTACACTTTAATATACCTGGTAATCGAACCCAAGGCCTCTTGCTCGGCAGTCGCACTCTACGACCACTCGACCAACGAGGCAGTTCGTAATGAGGATACCACAACTGTTTCATAAGCCTAACTCAAAACGCCTTGTCATTCCAAAAATCGCTGAACATCATCAATGTCACTATTGAACAGCGCCATCTATGTCCGACCTAAACAAAAAGGCTTATGTTGCGGATACTACATGGTTGATACGGTTTGCTGTCCCACTGCTGGGCACGGGTCTCCTCTTCTATGTCTGTATCTCCTAAAGACAGGTCATTCTCTGACCTATCTAGAAGTACAGCGCTCCACCCATTTACGTAGTTTACAAATGTGTCATACAAACATTAATTTTGTAAACTTTTTCGTGGCAATTAATTAATTATCTATTTATTATTGTTGATAGAGATTAGGCTATAATCTACCATCCTACCCTAGTGAAAGTTGCGGATTTTCTCGCAACATATTAATTATTCTCAGACTGGACAGTTTGCCCATGACCATGGATGCTGTAAAGGATCAAAATCCGTGAGGACAAAAACAATATCAATATATCGCGATAATATAAGTAAAAGTTACTTTTATTTCAATGTAACGCATTTCCGAGTCCTGTATATCAGCCTAATCTAATCGTTTCTTATCAGTGTTACATCTTACGGATAATGAATGTAACGTATGGTGAGATTATTGAGTGTGTCTACTTGTAATCTGCCTGCATTCCATTCTGTGAGTAATGTTGTTATGACGTCATTAACATAGGAATTTCGTTTTCAACCCCCGACGCTAAAACGAAGGGGGGTTATAAGTTTTTAACCCCCGACGCAAAAACGAAGGGAGGTTATAAGTTTTTAACCCCTGACGCAAAAACTACGGCGTGTTATAATTTTGACGTGTCTGTTTGTGTCTATCTGTGCCGTCGTAGCTTCCGATGGGATGAAACAATTTTGATTTATTTTGTTTCGTTTGAAAGGTGAGTTAGTTTGGAGTGTTCTCAGCTATGTTTGATGAAAATCGGTCCAAGATGACCACCACGAAAATTGTCGAGGTATAGCCTAATCCCTCTCAAATGAGGGGAGACCCGTGCCCAGCAGTGGGACGTTAATGGGTTGATGATAAATATTTATGTATCGATTTAAGTAATGCATGCAATCTATATCTATTTATCTATATTCAGTACTCGGTTTGTGGAGGTCTGAGGGCAGTCAATAGCTGTGATAGCCTAGTGGAGTGAGCAGTGGACTGAAAAGTCAACAGTCTTGAGGTTGATCTCGAGGCCGCATGAATCAACAATAGTTGTCTTTCTGCGAGTGAATAAGGTTACTAGAGCTCATTGGGGGAGTGACTATTCTGAGAGCATGGGAATTCCGGTTGCTGTCAGTTCAGTAACTCCCTATTTTAAGAAACCTGCACGGTTTCTAAGGGGTTTGGCAATGCATTTGCAAGCCTCTGGTGTTGCAAATGTCCATGGGCGGAGGGCATCACTTACCATCAGGTGAGCCGCCTGCTCAACTGCTCCCTTATCACCATAAAAAACGGCACGTACCTACCACTGACTTCATCAATAAAACAGTTTTTTTTAGGAACTGTTTCTTTTCCTAATTATGATAACTTCACGACTGATAAATATGTAAAGATATATACGATATAACTAATGAGACGATAAATCACTTTAAACCCTTATAGCTGTAAAAATAACGTTGAAAATCGTCTACTGCATTTTTTCTCATAGTACCTTTCGCCACACATTTTTCCTTCTCATGCTTATCATCAATAATTTAAAACACAGTTTTTCTAATTTCTACGGTAATTTAGCACCGACTTGTTTGTTTAAATCAATATAATTTACTTCATGGTCATTGATTAATTATAAATCATTTTATAAGGTTGCCGTCTAGTGAATTCTTACATTTAAGCGAATATTAGACATAGAAATAAAACTAGTATATTCATAATATTTTCATCATCATCATCATCAACCCATTATTATTTATAGACGACCCGTTTAGCTCAGCGGTAGATAACGCTGCCTGCTGTGCTATGGGTCCCGCGTGCGAATCCCGGCAGGAATATAATGTTTGTGTGATGAGTCTCAACATATGTATCCGAGTCATGGATGTCTCTATGTATAATATGTATATATTTACAAAAAAAAAGTACATGGATACTATACGGTATGGTTGATATACTACATATAAATAAATAAAATAAATATTTCCGGACATTATTACACAGCGCCATCTAGTTCCGTGGTAAGCAACGAGGCTTGTGTTACGGATACTAGATGGTTGATATACTACATATATACTTTTTTTTTTGTAAATACATACATATTATACATAGATACATCCATGACTCGGGTACAAATGTTGATGCTCATCACACAAACATTCGTCCCTACCGGGATTCGAACCCGGGACCCATAGCACAGCAGGCAGCGTTAACTACCGCTGAGCTAAACGGGTCGTCAAATATATATATGTAGTATATCTACCATGTAGTATCTGTAACACAAACTTCGTTGCTTACCATGGAACTAGATGGCGCTTTGTAATAATGTCAGGAAAATATTTATTTATTATTCTAGTCCCACGAGAGCTGTGGTAGCCTAGCGGTGTGACCAGTGGACTGAGATGTCAGAGGTCTCGAGTTCGAACCTAAGGCACGCACCACTGACTTTTCGGAAGTTATGTGCGTATTATCACATGCTCAAACGGTGAAGGAAAACATCGTGAGGAAACCTGCATGCTTGAGAGAATTCTCGATGGCATGTGAAGTCTGCCAACCCGCAGTAGGCTAGCGTGGTGGACTATAGCCTAATCCCTCTCAATTGAGAGGAGACCCGTGCCCAGCAGTGGGACAATAATGGGTTGATGATGATGATTCTAGTCCCACTGCTAGGCACAGGTCTCCGCTATATTCCACCACGCTAGCCTACCGCAGGTTGGCAGACTTCACACGCCACTAAGAATATCTCTTAAGCATCTTTTCACACGATCGTTGTATATTATATAAATACGTAAATAACTTCACATACTACATATACATATAGTATATAATAGGCTCGGTATATATTACTAGGAAACAGGAAACATTTGTGTAATGAATGGACTTCAGTTCCGGTTTTGCGTATCTTTACGGTTACGCTGACTTTTATGGGCTAAACAGTAGTGTTAGTTGCTAGTGAAGTTACATACAGGCTCCATCATCATCAACCCATTATTGTCCCACTGCTGGGCACGGGTCTCTTTCCATTTGAGAGGGATTAGGCTATAGTCCACCACGCTAGCCTACTGCGGGTTGGTAGACTTCACACGCCATCGTGAAAATCTCTGAGACATGTAATACGTTTCATATAGGTATTATTATTTTAACTACCTCGTTGCCGTTCGTTTAGTGGTCGTACAGTGCGACTGCCGAGCAAGAGGTCTTGGGTTCGATTCCCAGGTCGAGCAGTGTTATTGGGTTTTTCTATGAAATTCTCAGTAGCAGCTCGGAGTTTGGATTTGTGCCCGGCTAACGGCAATAGGCTTGCCCCCATGGGACCTAAAACACACTGGCGAAACGTGGGTGTATATAAGTACACCTCTGCCTAACCTTTCGGGGACGACAAGCGTGATGGTATATACATACATGCACCTAAGACCGGTTACTGAAAATTCATCTCGTAAACGTATTAAAGATTCAGATATAATTTGTTACAATGCTATTGATCTCATTTGCGTGATAATAACGTAATATATGCAATTTATCACATTTCGCGCGGCAACTCACGCGCAACATTCCTCGAACGATCAATAAATCTCAAGATGAGAGATAAATGTTAAGATAAATCGATCGTCAATCATATACGGAGTTATTGGCTGTCAATGTAATTTTGAACAATGAGTATCTCACTTAAAACATTTTCATGTAAAATGTCGCCAACACTCGCACTGTCAAAAAGTTATCAGACTTATCTCGTCAAGCTTCTGAATCTACATGTTCTAACTCTAAGGCCTAATTTCACAAATTCTATACCTTAGTCAAAATATGTGGAAGACAAGAACTATTGTATAACAGAAATGTAAAGAACAGTGAATACATTTTTCACCTTACGTCGTGAATGTAGCAAAATGGCCAAGCCACATATTTTGACTCAAATCGGGCTGCCCGACTGGGGTATGACCTCCGCCTCATAGAGGAACGTAGTGAGACAACAATATTTGTGTTTCTGCGAGTGAGTAAGGTTACCAGAGCTCGTTGGGAGAGTGACTATTCTGACAGCATGGGAATTTCGTTTGCTGTCAGTTTAGTAAATCCCCTAGGCTATAAGGAACCTAAACGTTTCTACAGGGTCGGCAACGCGCGAGCGACACCTCTGGCATTGCAAACGTCTATAGGCTACAGGAACAGCTTACCAGCAGAAGGGCTGTAGGTTTTTTTGCCATCCTTTTGGCACAAAAAAGGTTTCTGATAGAAGTTTGAGAGGAGTTAGGATGTACACTCAAAGTTCGCTGTAATGTTTTAAGGGCGCTAGTGTACCCATTTTTCTTTTTTTTAAGTGCGGAAATATCCTTTACGGACCTTGTCTTCGTCTGAAGAGGCGACAGGGTGTCCCTCAAGGTATGTGGTTAGGGCACGAGCCTATTGCCATCTACCGGGCTAAAATTCAAACTCAGAATTTAAGTACGAAGACAATTTTATAAAATATAAGGAAATCAATAAAAGTCAAAGTCAAAATATAATTTATTCAGAGTAGGCCAAATTTAATTGACTCTTTGCGAACGTCGACAATAAAGACAGTCCCCAAAAACGGTTCCTAGTGTTTTTGCTGGGAAGAAGAAGCGGCGCAACAAACTCCAGCAATACATATAATATGTATAGTGCTCTAAAATCCATGAAAAGTTTTATTTCAATATTACTATATTTCTGTGTCGTGCCGAAAATCGAACGTATAAAAATAACCTCTAAAGATCTAAAATCTTCCGTCTCAACTATCGCCGTCAATACTGGCAGAATATAAACAGGTCATCTGTTATATTTATATACAGATACAACTCTATGTACTTGATAATACATGACATTGATTGAGTGCTAGGTAGACAAGATTTTTTTTATATGCAGTTACAAATCTATCGCTGACTGTCATTGAGGTTGTATGTCAACCTCAATGACTGGTACTAGAGTATTAATGATGGTTCTTCTAGATATCGAGTCAATGGCTGCACATTTTGTTGCAATATCTCAATGGATAGAATAAATCCATATCCATACTCAATATTATAAATGCGAAAGTGTGTCTGTCTGTTACCTCTTCACGCTATAACCGCTGAACCGAATTAGATGAAATTTGGTATAAAGATAGTTTGAGTCCCGGGGACGGACATAGGATATTCATCCCGGAAATCATCGCTTAAAAGGAAGAAAAAGGGTGTAAATTTTACGCCAACAAAGTCGCGGGCAGAAGCATAGAATAACATAACATCACGCCTGTCGTCCTCGAAGGGTTAGACAGCGGTTTACACCTCTGTCCTTGGCGAAATTACGGCAAGTTTCGCCGGTGTGTTTGAGGTCCCATGTAATAGGGAGCGAAATCAAACTCCGAGTTGCAACTGAGAATTTCATAGAAAACCCCAATAACACTTTGCTGGACCACTAAACCAACGAGACAGACAAATAAAATATAATTTAATTCCACTTTAAAATGTATGGTTTACTAAAAAAAAATCAGCTGTCAAAAGTGACGTGACATTTGCAATACTAGAAGGCTTGCATATGCGTTGCCAAACCCTGCAGGAACCGGAGAAGCAAACGGAATGCCTATGCTGTCAGAATAATCACTCCCCCAACGAGCTCTGGTAACCTTACTCACTCATAGAAATACAACTTTTGTTGATTCACTGCGGTCTTCTGTAAGACGGAGGTACTTCCCCAGTTGGGCAGCTCAGTTTGAGCGAGGATTCTCACTATGCTCTACCTTTCAAAAACATAATCTGTAATTTAACGTATTATTAAATGACAGTATTTTTTGCTGCACACATTTTGCCATTAGAGTACCCAGTCTAGTACAATAAGTGCGTACTCAATACCTCAATGTGACAAGTAGCGTTTGTTGGCTAGCAATATAATATCCTGGCGTTCTGCCAAGCCTCTATTGTCCTAACTTTCCGTATTTATGACCCGGTTCGCTGTCAAACATGGTAAATAAGATCGTATCTATAACTTGTATAGATTAATGTAGCTTCTGGCTTCTCGACGACCCATTTTTTGTCCCACTGTTGGGCACGGGTGTCAATCTCATTTGAGACGTATTGAGTCCCTGTCCAACACGCTAGCGATCGAGAAAATCTCTCAATACCTACATTCACTCGTGTCTTTTTCTCATGGGGGTAGGCAGAAACTACAGAATGCCACGCGCTACGGTCCCTGCATACCACTTTTTCCTCGTCCACATTCATACATCTCGACATGCACGCGCGCCGGTTACGAGTACTGCGCACCTGACCTTTTTGAAGGAGTTCACCAATTAAGTCGCTGTATGTCCTTTCTTATATTAGAATATTTATATTTTCTCATGATATTTAATTTACTTGAATTGAACTTTACTCCATCTTAAACCTCGTCTCCATTCATACAAGGCCCGGGTCCAAAATAAAAGAAAAAATAATTATACGAAAGGCAAATAATGTCCTTACCATAGATTTGGTATTTCTGACATTTGATAAAGAATGAAACAATACACGTGTTAGAGCGAGATAGATAGACGTGAGACGAAGAGATTATCGGTCTTATGACGTCAGTCGTGTATAACAATCCCGCTTATTTTTGCAATATATCAAATATTAAAGTATAAATCGCCGTTTTGTAGATGTAATTAATTATTTTTTCGTGTGCAGTACCTCGATTTAGCTCAACGTTGACAGATAATCCGCAGAACTTGTATATTAAATACAAACGTTCGATCTTGTTGAATTGCAGTTTTACAGCTGTATAATAATTCAGTTTTTTACACATAAAATTATAGGGAGAAATATCGCATTTGGTAATAGTAATGCTACTGTTTTTAGTAGTAGGTACTGTGATAGCCTAGCGGTGAGACCGGTGAATTGTAATGACAAAGGTCTCGAGTTTAATCACAAGGCAAGCACTAGTGACTTTTCAAAAGTTATTATTAAGCGTATTTATCACATGCTCAAAGCTCAAACTGTGAAGGAAAGCACCGAACACCGACATAATTCTCTTTAATAGCGTGTGAAGTCTTCAAACCCGCACTAGGCTAGCGTGATGATATGCTATACATAGCTTAATAATCCCTCGAATTAGAAGAGTTCTTTGCCCAGCAGTGGGGCAGTTAATGGGTTTACTATGAATATTATATCTATCGTTCTAACATTGCATTTAATTTCTTACACTTACGCAATACTCAATAATAATTGAAAATGTAAGGTAGCTGTTAGTAATTATAACTTCAAGACGACCAACACCTCAGTCGGCCCGTGACCATGGATGCTGTAAAGGATCCGAAACGTCGGGTTAAAATAATATCAATATACCGCGATAAAATCCGTAAAAAGTAGTTTTATTTCAACATTGCATTTATTTATTAGATTACCAAATCAACACTGCGGTGATTGAGATTCTATTTTTGAATCGAGTGAAAGTAATCGAGAACGGATCACGACGCGACGGACGGAGATCCGAGTTCTAAATTTAAAATCTCGCGCTAATCGACCTACATTCCGCCATTTTCCCGCGGGACGATCTTATTGACACTTTTTTTATCGGTGCAACGAACTCGGGAAATTCTGTATAAATCCTATAAAAATGGAAAATATCGTTAATCATATTAAAAGCGTAGGATTTTACTGCGTTATAAACCTATATAGAATCAGATGTTTATTTGACGTTGTCTCGTTGAAAAGAGAATTAAATATTAGCATTTATTCACAATAAATAAGATATTTTATTGAATGCAATAAAGCCATTTTGAACTGCGCTATGGCGCCATGACTGGGCTAATGGGATGCATCTTGGTTATTTGTAAGACACCAACTGCTATCTATTCGTGCTTTGTGAGGTACGGAGCTAGCTCAATATGATAAAAACGCTGTAAAATTGTAATTTCTTAGATACTTAGCGCCTTTAACAAAAATGCCCCGAAATACTTAACTGTCCCACAGCTGGGCATACCTCTCCCCCAATTTTAGCCTCATGCTATCGATGTACGATGTTTCCCTTCACCCCCCTTCAAAAGTCAGTGGTTCGTGCCTTCGGTTCTAACTCGAGTGTCACAGCTATCAGTCCCTAAAGATAAATTAACAGTAATAAATATAATTAGAAAATAACTCATTGGTTTAGTGGTCAAAATCAAAAATAAAATTAACATTTATTCAAAGTAGGCCAAATTTAATTGGCTCTTTATGAATGTCGACCATGGAGACAGCCCCCCAAAAACGCCCGCCCTTCACCGCTTCCTAGTGTTTTTGCTGGGAAGAAGAAGCGGCGCAACAAACTCATCAGCAACTCAGTTCTTTCTGTTTATTAATTAAATTATTCTATACAATATTACAATGAATCTAATCACAATACTCAGTTTATCAAATGGTTCGTAAGTGGGACGGCTGAGCAAGGTGTGTCATAATGTCCAGAAAATATATGTTTGTCATTTTACCCTGCATAGTGATTGGTCGCAAGTGTACACGTCAGTTATCAATTAGCCAATACTATAAGGGCAACAGACTTCGCGACACGTGTAGATGTCACAGCGACCTTCTGTCTGCCCTTGACCTTGCAAAAGTCGCGACAACGCATCGACAATCGATTGTCTCTACGTTATGCTACTAGTTATTAAGCGTCGTTCCATTTATATAACTACGAACGATATGCGTGCGATGCAATTATTTGGGAGCGTGGTAGTGACCCCGCCAAGACCAGCAAAGCGAAGGGCCTTTTTTTATGGTGATGAGGGGGCAAACGAGCAAGCGGCTCACCTGATGGTAAGTGATGACCGCCGCCCATGGACATTTGCAACACCAGAGGCTTGCAAATGCGTAGCCAAACTCCTTAGAAACCGTTCATGTTTCTTAAAATAGGGAGTTACTGAACTGACAGCAAACGGAATTCCCATGATGTCAGAATAGTCACTCCCCGAATGAGTTCTGGTAACCTCACTCACTCGCAGAAAGACAACTATTGTAGATTCACTGCGGTCTTCTGTAAGGCGGATGTACTTCCCCAGTCGGGCAGCTCAATTTGAGCGAGAAATCTCGCTATGCCCTTCCTTCTACAAAAGCGCAGCGCTTTGTCGTTTTTTTGGACCTTGATAAGTTTAGTTTGGATTATAGTCACCATATAATATAAATTATACCGCATACATATTTTTAGTAAGGTGAATAGTTTGTGAAGTTAGGCCTTGTGTGCGAGTCTTGGCGTCATTTTACATGAAAATGTTTTTGGTGGGATAATACTTTGCATATTAATTTGATTCTTACGATCTAGATATGAACGAAAATATTCCAGTGAGCTAGGCACCTTCGCTGTCCAAGGTTCGTGAAGGTTCGGGCGTTTTCTTATAAGAAAACGCATAAAAAATACAAAACGCGTATTTAAAAAAAATTTGAGATCAACAATAATTATATTTTACACTAGCTGCCTCGCGCGGCTTTGCCCGCATGGGGCTGCATGCATCCAGATAATAAACTATCTGTATGCTAAATTTCATGCAAATCTGTTAAACGGTTTTTGCGTGAAAGAGTAAAAAACATTCATACAAACTTTCGCGTTTATAATATTAGTAAGATATAACGTACGGTCTATATTTAAATCTAATCTTCACAAACTAATGATCGTTGGACACTAAGCTGTCTTGTGACGTCACTGCGATTCTATTGTCTAGTGTGCCATAGACACGCCTTTGAATAAGCAGGAACTGAATCTATACCTTTATATATAGAATATCAGGAAAGATGAGGAAAGAACCGAGTAATATCGATACAATCGATTCGCAATTTAATCGAGAACTATTTCTCGGTTGTATCGAATCGAATCTTGTATCAACGACTCGATTAACACAGCGATTATTAAGACTGCCTCTATGGTACAGGCCCTGGGTTCGAATATCGGTTGAGTAAATGTTGTTTTATAAGCATGGACATTCATACCTGACTCTTGAATCTTTATATAATGTTTACGTATTTACAATAAAAATATCTACGTAGTATATCAACCGTCTAGTATCCGTAACACAAGCCTCGTTGCTTAGTTCGGAACTAGATGGCGCTGTATCATAATGTCCGGATATCTTATTTTTTATGTTTTTTTTCTTCCTGTCCGACCGGAGACCGCGTTGTTTTACTATCACGTAGTCTGGTAAAAAAACTTACATAATATAATCTTTTTATACCGCTAGATAAAGATGACTAACCTAAATATACTGTATTTCTTGTACAAAAAGTTGGCAACCCTAGGTGTGACTAGTGGACTGTAAGGACAAAGTTCTCGTGTTCAATCCCAAGGCTGATTTTCGAAGTATCACACGCTCAAATGGCGAAAGAAAACATCGTGATCAAATTTGTATGCCTGAGAGATTTTCTCGAGGGCATGTGAAGTCTGTCAACCCGCATTAGGCTAGCATGGTGGATGAACGTTAGTGTTACCAGTAGAAAAATATTGTAAACAAATCATTTTCGCATTTTGACTACGATAGAAATTGAAAGTTAAAACGATACATTTCGAAAGAATAGATAATTCATTTTATTAGCTCAGCGTATAATTCTTTCCATCGATAAATCGTTTTATGGAATCGGTAACCCCAATAGTGTTGACCAACATTAAGATAGAGCTAATCGATTTATAATCGAAATGCGTCTATTTAATCGAATGTTTTAATTGATTCAATTATGTCAATTCCGATTATTATCTTTAATGTTAATGTTAATGTTAACGTTAATGTACTAAGGCTGATTCCTGTGTCATGTATTTCCTATATTAAGATTAATGACCCTGTGCGATTTACCCGGTCCACGTTACACACGCTAAAATACTGTTTAATGTAATCAAATAGACCTTCACCTGACGGTTCAACGTGGATTGACAGCCTATAAAGACCGTTAGTTCTTTTGGCTTTAAAGCCGGGGTGATGGGTGCGGTTTTTAGTCGGTAAACGCTCACCCTGGGCGGAGGCTGACACACCCTGTCGCCTCTCTAGGCGGCGGGTCCTTAAAGTATTTTCCGCATTTAAAACATAGGCTTTAAAATGTTTGACGTTTCGACCAGGTGGTCACAAGCAGACTGTCGAATCAACGAGGTCACTCCGTTTGTGGGGTGGATTTGTCTTCATCCACCCGCATTTTTCTTCACAGACGTAAGGGCCGCAACACACTACACACACTTTCGCGTTAATTCCCGTTTAATATAATGTATTATAATGCAACGCGAATGTTTAAAGTTGGCTTTAAAGTTAAGCCCCTTTAAATACGATACCCCTTGTCCTGGGGTGCTTTACCTACAGGGTTTCGCTTTGCTCGATAGCAGTCCCGGGGACTGCCATCACATACAAGCGGTTTTTAGTCGGTAAACGCTCACGCTGGGCGGAGTCCGACACTCCCCATCGCAACCCCAGGCGGCGGGACGGTCCTTAAAGGATTTTTCCGCACTACTTTCCACACAAAGGCTTTAAAGTCAAGCCCTTTAAATACCAGTCTAGCCATCAGACAAAGGCTAAAAGCCTTCAGTCCCCGGGAACCCTGCTATCAGACTAATAACTAATGTTATCCTCTCGTTGTTCCAGCAAGGTATTGGTGTGGAACTGGTGCGGGCGCTGGACAGCCACCCGCCCAGCATCTCCAATGTCTTCTGCGAGTGTGACTCCAAGGATGACGTGGTAAGTACATTTTATACTGATGCTCTACAGGCTGTTTCTTGCAAGGTGTCAAGCCGGTGCAGGAGTGTAAAGGGCTCCCATATAGACGACCCAATTAGTCCAGCGTAGTTAACACTGCCTTCTGTGTGAGTCCCGGGTTCGAATCCCGGTAGGGACAAATGTTTGTGTGATGTATTTACAAAAAAATATATATACGTAGTATATCAACCAACTATCCGTAACACAAGCTTCGCTGCTTAGCTTGGAACTAGCTGGCGCTTTGTCATAATGTCCAGAGATAAATAATAAATAATGGAAAGGAAAGATTTTATTGTTTGTTTGCATTTGCATTTATATCTTTTTAAATACTTAATATCTATTCGTGCAAAGCTGGGGCGGGCCGATAGTTGTCAATAAAAGTAGGAATAGATCAAATAAAAATATAAGCAAGTTTTCGTAGCCGTTTCGTAGCGGCCCCGTAGCAATTTCGTAGCAATTTAAAATCCGTAGATAATCATCAAAACTTTGTTAAAAATATACTAATATCAAAATGCACAAAAAGGAAAGTTAGGGGACACCCGGATTTGAACCGGGGGCCTATCGATCTGCAGTCGATTGCTCTGCCACTGAGCTATATCCCCGATGATAAAATAGTTGAAATAGCAATACACATATTCCAATACTGACAACGCATTAAGTAGGCGATATGACGTCAGCCATTATAAGTTGATCTAAGCATTTGTTTTAAACAATTCCTCTGTTGTTAGAGGCGATAGGTCTTGTAATATTAGTTCATGTGTCATATCTCGGCGGGTGAATGAACTTTTGTTTATCTGTACTCTGTAGGGAATTCTAGTGAACGTAACTTGTATTGATTTGCTTTGTTGGCAGTAGGTACTGAGTCAGAACATATGAGTATTGCTTATACAATATAATGAATAACTTAGAATTTAATTTTTTATCGCATTGTACCTGAGTCATGGATGTTTATTTATTTAAAAATGGCTGACAAAGAAAGTACACAATTTGTTACAAAAGATATTGCACACATATGTATTTTTTGTCGTTGTACAAGGAGTACACACTACAATACACTTACATGACTTATCTTTCATATTTACAAAGAAAATATCTTTGTATTTATCAACCATCTAATATCCGTAACATAAGCGTCGTTGCTTACCACGGAACTAGATGGCGCTGTGTCGCACAGACCTTTGCCTCGTTGGTCTAGTGGTCGTACAGTGCGACTGCCGAGTCTTGCAGTCTTGGATTCGATTCCCAGGTCGAGCAAAGTGCTATTGGCTTCTTCATTAGCTGCTTGGAATTTTAATTCATGCTTGGTTAATGGCAATATACTCCCCTATTATATGGGACCTCAAACCGGCGAAACGTGGGTTTACATTAGTACAACTCTGCCAAACCTTTCGGGGACTACAGGTGTGATGGTATGTTATTTTATGTACCTATGCAGTGTAAACTATTTCAGTAACTGTTGTGTTTATTTGCAGACGATCACGTGTGACTGCGAAGCCACTCCCGCCTTCCAGCTGAAGGCGTTCAGCCAGCGCGGAGAGAAGGTGGAAGTGTCACACTACAGAGTCAACGTAAACAGGTCAGCTGAATCTTATAGTCAAGTTCATTGGCGTAGCGTGGGGGGTGCTGGGGGCCCGTAAATTTGGGAAATATTTTTTTCTTGCAGTAAAAAGCTGTGGTGGCCTAGCGGTGTGACCAGTGGACTAGGATGTCAGAGGTCTCGAGTTCAAACCCAACGCGCGCACCACTGACTTTTCGGAAGTTATGTGCATATTTATCACATGCTCTAACGGTGAAGGAAAACATCGTGAGGAAACCTGCATGCTTGAGAGATTTTCTCGATGGCATGTAATTTCTGCCAACCCGCAGTAGGCTAGCGTGGTGGACTAAAGCCTAATCCCTGTCAATAAAAGAGAGGAGACCCGTGCCCAGCAGTGGGACAATAATGGGTTGATGATTGAAACTGGCAGCAAATGGAATACCTACGCTGTCAGAATAGTCACTCCCCCAACGAGCTGTGGTAACCGTACACACAGAAATACAATAAGATTCTACGGTCACCTTTTACCACCATATCTCTGGTAGAATCTCATCAAAAATAAACGTAAGAGTGGCACCAGCTAAATAAAAGAAATAATCATAATCAATTTATTTTCACAGAAATAGTTTTCGTAATGTAGTGTAGACACTAGATAGGTTGAACTCTTTGTCAGTGGTACGTACCTCGGGTTTGAACTCGAGACCTTCGACATCTCAGTCCACTGGTCACACCATTAGGCTATCACAGTTTTTTTTCTGTAAAAATACTAACTCCTCTTTTGAACCTTTTTCGTGAACAATTTTGGTTACATACATACATACATGTTCTGATGATATTTCTATTATATGATATTTTCCCCCTATTTCAGGTTCCGTGCCCGTCTCAATGTGGTGTGCGTGACAGACAAGCTCACAGGCGAGTTGAAGTGCGATGGGTGGCCCGAGGTCAAAGTCGCCTTGGCGCCGGTGGGGGCCCTACGGCCCAATGCCACAGAGAGCAATATGCAACAAACCATCAGGTAAATGAATCATGAATAGACTATATACATTGTTTTACAGCTGATATGGAAAATGGAACTTACAATAGCAAAATGCTTCGCTCGAATTATGAGGCTATCGTTGAATATTTTTATTTTTTAAGGATGAAGTCTATATTTATATACAGCTAAAGGTCTTCACAAGCATTTTTTGGGGTTAACAAGCTTTCTCAAACCAAGTAATAAAATTGGTTCATCCATCATCCATTTAAGACCTACGATGCGTCAGATATACCACACAGATATAGTTACAAATTCTCTTGCTAAAACAAGCTACATCTTTTATCTTTAAAGTCATCAAGAAAAATTATGTCCACTCTTAACATCGTCATATAATTTTGGCAATTTCAGTGATATAGTAGTGAACGCGCTGCGCAGCACTAATCTGCAGTTCAACCTGGCGCCGTACCCCACGTGCCCGCGCCTGCGCAGATACGTGGAGAACGTTGGTCCCAGACTGCCACTACACTACGACTCCATGGTAACATATACATATAACTTAACGTATCATCATCATGATCATATCAGCTAGATACTGTCCACTGCTGGACATAATTCTCCTTCAGGGATTCCGGCCACAATGGCCGGTCCTGGGCCACCTGCATCCAGCGGATTCCAGCGACCTTTACCAGGTCGTGGAAAGAAAATAAAGTCCTGATCGATAATGTCCTGTCCTAACATAGTAATTTAATAAAGTTAACATTGAATAGACTCATTTTGATGACCTCTGTGGTCTAGTGGTTCGAGTACCGGACTGCTGATCACGAGGTCGTGGGTTCGATTCCCACGGGACACAAATATTGATGTGATGAATATAAGTGTTTGTGTTCGTCTGGGTGTTTCCTATGTATTATAAGTATGTATTTACAAAAAAAAAGTATATAAATATTATATTCATTGTCTAGTACCCATAGTATAAGCTCTGCTTGGTTTGGGACTAGATGATGCTGTGTCAAATGTCGCAGAATATAGAATATAGATTATTTAGATCATAAACGGACAGAAATGTGTTGGTAAGGAGTTCCTTGGAGGACACCAAAGCTACCGATGCAGTTCATAGTATTAGTAAGCTGAAGTGGCGATGGTAAGATTACACCCCTCGAATAACCGACAGCCGTTGGAGTTTCTTTCAAACCCTTAAAAATTCTCATCGAGAACATGTTTATTGGAACGAAGTTCCTTATCGCGCGTTGCGAAAGGGGGCTAGACGGAAAAAAATAAGACGAAAAGTTGTAACGACACTTTTTGCTATAGTAAACTATTGTAAAAGAAAAATACAATTTTATTACAATTCCTTCACTAATTATTCGAAAGGAACTTCGTTCCATCCGGGTGTCCCTTGACACCCTATCTCAAGTTTTTTTTTATTATTAAAAGACTGTAGCGTCCACTGAAGGGAAAAAGGAATTCCTGTTTCTTCTTCTCACTATCTATTTTGGACCAAATCTAATAGTGGTATAATAAAGCAAGAATACATCAAGCGTAAATTTTATCAGCATTTTGTTTCTCCCAGATTCAACAAGACCGTCATATGCTCACGTCGACTCCTAATTCCACGGCGGGCACCATCAACCTGCTCGGAGACAAGAGACTGCTCGTCAAACTTGTCTCTGCTAAAGACTTGGGAGGTAAGAAATGCAATAATCACCAGGATTTAACGTCAACGCGCGAGCGATACCTCCGGTGTTGCGTCCATAGGCCATAGTCCATCAGGCCAATAGTAACCGGAAGTAACCGGTTACCATCAGGCGGACTGAAAGCATGTTTGCCACACTTGTGGTATAATTTTTTTTTATTTTTTTCTTCGAAAGCTTGGGTATAGCTTTATATCTCGCTCAAATTGAGCTGTCCGATTGGGGACACCTGTGCTTTACAGGAGACCGCAGTGAAACGACAACAGTTGTGTTTCTGCGAGTAAGTAAGGTTACCAGAGGTCGTTGCGACAACGACTATTCTAATAGCATGGTAATTTCGATTTAAGTTTAGTAACTTCCTTATTTTAAAAAGCCTGAACAGGCTCTACAAGGTTGGCAACGCGCGAAAGATTTTTTAAATGTATCTTTAATAATCCACTTTTGTCACCATGACGTTTAGTTAGTGACGTCACTATCGTAGAAAGAAAACAACAAAAAATTTTGACACTATCCAAAAGATATTAACTTTGATTGTATTTTTTTATAACATGCTATCTATTATTTATTTCAGGTAAAACAGGATGCCTAGCGCCATACTGCGTGGTGGAGATGGACGAACCACCGCAGAAGAACCAGACAGCCTTCAAGAAAGACACCAACAACCCACAGTGGGAGGAACATTTCCTATTGTGAGTATTGTGGGCATAGAAAGGTAGGGCATTGAGTAAATTCAGCTGCCCGACTGGGGAAGTACCTCCGCCTTATTATAGAAGACTGCAGTAAAACAACAGTAATTGTGTTTCTGCGAGTGAGTAAAGTTGCCAGACATTGTTTCTCTGTTATACAGACAGCATAGGAATTTGTTTGCTGTCAGTGTAGTAACTCCTGTGTTTTAAAAAAACTAAAACGGTTTTTACACACCTCTGATGGAAAAGTTGCTACGGTAATTACCATCAGATCTCTGGAAGAATCTCATCAAAGTTAAACGTGAGAGTAGCACCACATGACCTGTTATACGTTGACTCTGTAGTGCGACACTACCTGCTCTCCGCGCTGGCTAAACGCTTTCAACTGGAAGGCGTTTTTGATGAGCATCGGCACCTCTGGTGTTGCAAGCGCCCATGTGCTATGGCAACCACTTTCCATCAGGCGGGCAGTAAGCTGATTTGCCACCTTCGTGGTTTAAAAAGTAGGAGCACTTGATCTGACAGACGGTTTATTTTAAATCGGATGTTGTTATTTGCAGTGACCTGTCGCCGCAGACGGCGGAGTTGCTGTTCGAGGTGTACGACCGCTCCGGCCCGCCCTCCCCCGGGGGAGGGGCTGCACAGCACAGGTAATTACTTCATTTCCTTCATTTTTCCTTAGAGTTAAGTACATCTATATCTAAATATCTCTACAAATCAGTGTCTGTTTTTGAAGTTCTTCGAAATGGCTTGACGGTATGGGCGTATCTAAACTTTTCCTTCTGGGATGGCACCTGGGGTAGGCACAGTCCACTTTATGAGAATTTCTAATCGGTAGCTCAACATCCTGGGGTGGGCACTAGTCTATTCTAGGGTGGGCACTGGTCTATTCTGGTGTGGGCACAAGTGTGAGCGACGCGTATTACCATTTAAAAATTGTGGTTACAAGGAAATGTTTTGGGAGCGCAAGAGACGCGGGAGGGTGCCGTTAGCTGACCGAACGCAGCGCATGGGCGAGTCAGTTGATGCAACCGATATTCCGCTCGCCGCATGTACCCTCAGCTCACATAATATGGTTCCGTGTAACTCTACCTACTGTTTAGAGAATATACGTTTGTCGCCAAAAAACTGACCGTTTCATTATGAATCGAACCCGATTACCTACAGGCAGTATATTGTAAAGTTGGTGTTCCTGTTCGTAGGTTCCTGGGTCTCGGCCTGGTGGGTATAGACGAGCTGCTGGCGGCGCCGTCGCAGCGGCAGCAGATCGCGCTGCAGACCAGGCCCATGGAGGAGCACGACGTCAGCGGCACGCTCACCGTCGAGGTTACTATATATTTGTACTTTTCGCGACTTCATCATCATCATCATCATCATCATCATCATAGTCGTCATCATCATCATCACCACCATCATCATCACCATCATCATCATCATCATCATCATCATCATCATCATCCACAGCCTTTCTGATCCCACTGCTGGTTATAGGTATCTTTCAATATGCCGTTCGCTTCGGTCCTGTACCAATTACGCGATTTCGTCCGCAAAATATTTGTAATTTTATTCAATCTGCTTCTTTAATAGATTTGCTTCTTTATTTTTAATTTTCTCCCCTCCCCTACACATTCTAAAACTATCGTATGTCCTGCCCCGGTACTCAAACTATCGCCATACCAAATTTCAGTGATATTAATTAGATTATACGTGTAAAAACAAATAGACAATAGAAACTGAACTAAAATTCGTTTGAATGTAACGAGTAAAACAGTGAGTTTGGGAGTGAAGTAACAATTAAGTCAGTCAAGTTTCAACAAACTAAAACTTGGACTTATTATATTTCTAGTTCCTGTTCATTGAGGGTGCGGACATCCCGGACCTGGGCTCGAGACCGGTCAAGATCAAGGAGAGTCTCCGTACTGTGTCCCCACACGGACATCTCACAACTACCACCAAGACTATCTTCAAACAGAACGGTACGTCAATTATATAAATCACTTTCATCATCAACCAATTACTGTCCCACTGCTGGGCACGGGTCTCCTCTCATTTGAGAGGGATTCGGCTATAGTCCACCACGCTAGCCTACTGCGGGTTGGCAGACTACACACGCCATCGAGAAAATCTCTCAAGTATGCAGGTAGGCATCTCACGATGTTTTCCTTCACCGTTTGAGCATGTGATAAATACGCACATAACTTCCGAAAAGTCAGTGGTGCGTGCCCGGGTTTGAACTCGAGACCTTTGACATGTCAGTCCACACCACTAGGCTACCACAGCTCCTTTATATATATATCAATCTGTATACAGGGTTAGTTGGAAAACACAAACAACCTCGCAGGCCTAGATAGCTAACATCGTAAGCAACAACTTTTGTTCTACGAGTTCTGCCATAACTCAATACATGAAAAAAAAATGATATTTCAAGTTTCTGTTGTATGACACACGAATATTATAAGTCTGTAGTTTCATTCATAAAGAAGGACGACGTGACTCTCGCGCTATTTATAAAGGCTTCAACACACTACTGCTTAAAAATGTTTACAAGTATTAGTAAACAGTTGTTAAGAAACATACGATCATAATATTAGAAAAAGATTTCTTGTTAGATAATGTTAGTGAACATTTCTGAGCAAAATTGTTAGTTAACAAATTGCAAAATAAAACATTTGTTATCATTTGTTTGTAAATTTATACCCAGGCCACGGTAGGGGCAATCCAAACTGCAGGCAAACTGATTTTTCAAATGTTATAAACCTTTGTTAACAATTTCCTCCGGTGTAGGAGCACTTAAAACAGTTAACAATTCTTAATAGAATGTAGCAATGCCTAACATTTTTTAGTAAGTGTATTAGTGTAGCAGCACCTTAATAATACACAATATTCGCCAGTTAACTACCTATACCTATGTCAAATACTCGCCGCCTTTGTAGAAGCGGGACGCCTGTTGTGTCGATGTTTATACATATTATAAAATAGTAAAGAATGCAATATTATTACAAGATAAATATTAAATAATAAAAAAAAAATGGATATTTGTACTGAGACTAATTAATATTATAATTTTTTTTTTAAATAGATAATACAGCGACAGCGAGTCACTGTCGCTATCGTCACCTACGCTAATGACAAGGCTTTCTAAACCTAATTAACGATTATACAATTACCCTTGTAGTGTTATTTATTAAATTATTAATTTACGCACATTTCAATAAATAAACTAGGTACCACGCTAGCGCTCTCTGAGGGATCGATAAGTGAGGCACCGCACGCGGCTGTCCCGCGGCTGCCCCTCTCTGATTTTAGCTCGTACGACCACGAATGGGTTTGTGGGCAGGCAGTGAGTACATACCTACACTGAGTCCACAATCGCTTCATACTTTACCTGGCTCCATTTAACTATTAAAAGCAAATAAATCATGCGTAGGTATGTAGATTAGGTATCTTAACTTTCAAAGTATGTGAAAATGATTTACGTAATCGTTTGTTAACGCTTTCCACAGTTTAGTTAAACTACTTATTTAATATCACCTGGGCGCTTACCTACCTACCTAACTGTCATGTGTATTACGTTAAAACGAACCATTGAAAGACAAGCAAATATCTACTTACGTCTCTGAAACAACTGGTAGCCTAAAAAACGAGACTTCACTGTTTAATGTTGAATTTAAAGATCCGTCACTGAACACGTATTTTTTGTTGCTTCATTTTTGCACAAAATAGTTCTAACTTCAAATACGCAGTTGCACTGATGTGAGATATCGTGTCCCTTAGCGGTGTCGCGCACTTTTTATGTAGATAGGTTTCTGTAACTATCTGTTTTTTTTAATAACACTCAAGGTATAACCCAACAACACATCGATCGAAATGGCGACGGAAGGAAACATACAACGTGACGCGCGCGCATCTTGGCCGACGGCTGGCTGCTAACTAGGTCAATCGGACAATCGGTCAAGTTCAAAGCTAGCACTCGCAATGCGCCCCCCTTTCTCCGCGTCCCGCGGGGTTTTTACTATGTGCATAGAGTTAGGAAGCGCGTAAAGATATCATGAAATAAATATTTGGTTTTGTATGAAATAAAAAAAAATGAAATCAATGAAATTATTGAAAGTCGTAGAACAAAAGTTGTTGCTTATGATGTTAGCTATCTAGTCCTGCGAGGTTGTTTGTATTTTCCAACTAACCCTGTATATATATAAATCACAATGATAGTTCTTTTTATACCATACGGGTGGGAAAATAGCTTACGACTCGCGTGACGGCAAGCGGTTACTGTTGCCTATAGACGTTTGCAACACCAGAGATGTCGCTCGCGCGTTGCCGACCTTGTAAAACTTAGCTATCACGGTTCATAAGATACAGTCTGGTGACAGACAGACAGACGGACGTACGGACAGTGGAGGCTTAGTAATAGGCCCGTTGGCACTCTTTGAGTACGGAACCCTAAACTATCATATCTCTTCATCATATCAGCTAGATGACGTCCACTGCTGGTCATAAGCCTCCCCTAAAGACTTCCACAACGGCCGGTCCTGGGCCACCCAGCATCCAGCAGATTCCAGCGACCTTTACCAGGTCATCGGTCCACCTTGTCGGAGACCATATCATATCTCTTAAATTAGACAAAATTACACATAGTGTTTAAATTGGCTTAGAAGTTTATCATTGACAAACAACGTGGCAAGAAATTTTTATACATAAATTTTACACATAAATTGTATTCGCATTAAGATAAAAACTATCTTTGAAGAGGGTTTTATATCGTGTCAATTTTTATGCTCAATCGGTGCAGAGCTTTTTGAGTTTTGAAGCTTACAAAAAACCACCTTAACAGATTTATATTTCTTTTTTTATGGCAAACGGGCAGGAGGCTCACCTGATGGTAAGTGATCACCGCCGCCCATGGACATTTACAACACCAGAAGGCGTGCATATGAGTAGCCAATACCTGTAGAACCTTTTAGGTTTCTTAAAATAGGGACTTACTAAACTGACAGCATACAGAATTCCCATGCCAGAATAGTCACTCCCCCAATGAGCTCTAGTAACCTCACTCACTGTTGTTGTTTCACTGCGGTCTTCTGTAAGGCAGAGGTACTTCCCCAGTCAGCTCAATTTAAGCGAGGAATCTCGCTATGCCCGAACTGTCAAAGATGATGGTAAATCTCACACCCGGCTCCCCCCCCCCCCTAGGTAGTATGTCCATGGTAATGGTAAATGTTCAAACTAATGGTAAATCTAGAGGCTAATATGGTTACATTTTAAGTTTAATTTGGTTACAGGTCACGACAACTCGCAGCTGACGGAGTCCGCGCTCCGTGAGCTGGAGTTGAGCCCCACCAACGCCGCCAACAAATCCACGCTCATCATACACTCTGTGCAGAGGGTAAGCAGAAGAATAGCCTTAAGTTTTAAAGTTTTCAAATACCAACACTATCTTAGCTAGGACATTATAAATTATGAAAGAGTTACCAAGCAACAGTTAGTAGCATGAAATCACATGTTTTTCTATCTCTTTTACTCTAAGCTCGCAAAGCAATGTTTCTCGCTATAAATATCGTTTTTTAGATTTAAAATTATAGATTTACAAAAACTTGTGATTTTGTGGAGCTAAAAATATAATAACTTTTTCTATCAAAATGTCCTAGCGGGATTTAAAAAAGCACAAATTAGTCCCGTTATTTAAATATACAAATATGGAAATTTTAGATCTTTAGACATAATAAGCTTTTTTAAACAGTACCATAACGTTGCACATGGCAACATTATTTTATAAATGTCAGTATATTTACAGGCGTATATAAACGTCTTTTGTAAATAGTGTGTAAGTGTGTAAAATTAACAAACGTTTGGTTTTATTTCCATTGCGTGCGTTTGCTGTGATAATATGACAGGAACCGAAGAAATCCATCAAGGTGAGTTCATCAACGATTAATATAAAATTCTACTCTTTGTTATAGAATTTTAGTCTGGTAACATTTTAGTAGAAAATAAATTTGTATTTTTTTTGTAAATTACACTCATGCTATTCAAGCATTATATTACAATATAATATCTTTGACAAAATTCATACCTATCATAATTAATATATTAAGTTTCGCCAATAATTTCATAATAAATAAATAGTGTTCGCAAATAATGGGTTAATTGAAGAATTGATCGATTGAATGGAATGAACAGGAACTATTTAGTATGATGTGATATTTTTAGTGAAATAGATGATTTAATTAGGTTTTGTAGTAGTAATTAAAATGTTGTCTGCTATAGCTGGCTGGCTCTGCGTTAGATAACGCTTAGAGTAAGCTTTTAAAATCTGATTTTTATTGAGCAAATAATGATGTATATATAATGTTTTTTTACTCCAAGCATGATGAATTTCCTTTGGAAGTTATTTTGTGTCGACACTTAAAACCCAATATAGTTTTATTACAATTGTTATCCGAGAATGTCTTATGTTGCATTTTGTTGTTGATGTTATAAAAATAATATAAATAATGCAGTAAACTATCTAAAAAAAACGTAAAAACGCGAGTCCCTTTTCAGATTAGTACATTTATTACATAGTTATTAAATTTCCTAAATATTTATAAATTATTTACTTCCTTCACTTTTAATTTCTCCGAATGACACAAAATAACCGCCAAAATCCCGTGTGCTGTGTTGCCATACTAACCCCGCAAAAATCTACCAAAAAAGGTTGAACTAACCGACTCGGGCAAGTTCATCGAAATCGAGAGGGCGGAAGCAGATACGGTACCTCAAGAGAGTGGTAACACTGATGAGAGTGGGAAGGAGAAAGAAAAGCCTATAACGGCAACTCCGAATGCGTCGCCCGGCAAAACGGTACGCATCAAGGAGAACGGTGCTAAAACGAATGGAGACACGGAGGTAAAGTATTGCCTATGGTTTTATTTTTCTACTAAAAAAATAATGTTTTGCTTTTGTGCACTGTTTAGCTATAGTATGTAATTTATTTAAGTTCCCGTGGGGTATTATTAAGGCATTATTTTTATGTATTTTTATTTTGTATATGGTCACATTTACTTATTATTTTTTATTATTATTTAATGGTAAGTAGTAGGTAATTGTTCTTTATTTAGTCTTCTATACATATGTATATGTATATCTTTCTATATATTATAGTATAACACTATCTCTTTTAGTGTTACTTGCTCTTTAAATTGTGCAAATTACTAGCTTCTCCCTGCAGCTTTGCCCGCATGATACATAAATAAAAAGTAGGCTATGTACTCCAGGTAATAAACTGTTAAGCGATTTTACCTATACTAACTTTTTGCGTTTTATAATATTAGTAGGATTCTTATAAAGATGTCTTTATTCGAACATTACATTTTTAATTGCTAGCAACATCAGCGTCATTTTAAGAAAAGACATAAACTTATATTCTTTCCCTCGTCTTTTATTAAAAGAGTAATAAGTATATTTAGCTCTGAAGAGTGTGATATATCTTTACAACCTACTTCATCCACCATCTCAAGATCTGTTGAAAAACGTAACGTTTTCGTCTGCTTTTCTCATACTTTAGTTGGGTCGTACATCACGAACCGCTTGCGCCCGATTACGCCCGATCGTGGCCGAAGATACCCGAACAGGATATACATAATATCTTTCGTTCTTTGAATAGGATAGTTGGTGTTATTTTGCAGTGTTATTGTAATGCTCTACCAAATTGTTAACAGCAGGGTGACTACGTGCAGCATCAGAACGAGAACCCACCGGAGCCGGCTCCTCGGAAGAGGAGGAGGGACTTCTTCGGAACCATTAAGAGAAGGTACGATTGACAAACATGTTTTAAAAATGGTACGCCATGGTAAAGGACGGTTACGTTTAGATATTTTATAATTTTTTTAGATATACATATGATAGTATGTACGTCCGTAACATTACAGACTGGGCCGGTCCCGCACCCGGGGCGCGTCCCTGGACCTGACGGACTCGGAGCTGGAGAACCAGAGCCGCGTGCGCAGCATCAGCGCCGAGAGGAACGCTCACGGTGAGGCACACCCACCATAGCGCACCCACCACAAGCTACAGAACAAAGCCCTAGCATATAGATATCTATCATCATCTATCTGACAGTGGCGTAGCAAAATTTGTTGGGGGGGAGAGAGGCAAATTACTTTTGTCATTGGAAATTGAAATAACATCAGCCTATCGCAGTCCACTGCTGGACATAGGCCTCTCCCAAACTGAAGATAATAATAATAATTGCTGGCAGTGACTGAAGGGAAAGAGGCGAAAAAATGTGGCGTTCACTAGGGGAGGCCTTCATTCAGCAGTGGACGAATATAGGAATATATCCCAAGGCTCCCCACTGCACTACTGACTTCTCAAACGGTCAAGAAAAACATCGCGAGAAAAACATGAATGCCTGAGATATTTTCTCGATGGCATGTGAAGTCTGTAGACTATAGCCTAATCCGTCCTAATTAAATAAGAGAAGACCTCCAGAATTGGGACAAAAAATTAGTTGATAATGACGGGCCTTGGTGAATAAATATAACATGATTCTTATGTTACATTTATGTTACAGAAAAAGCGTTAGCAATCCCCAACAGAAACGTGTACTCGGCGGGCGCGTCGCCTGCACAGTCCGGCGATGAATCTCGGACCTCGAGGAGGTATGCTCATCATTTCATTACGTTACGTTACCGAGTCATTGGAAAGAAGTCACGGAGTAGTAACTAATGGAGTGTGCATAAACGTAGTCTTAATTTTGATGAAGTTTGGAAGATTAGAAGAAGTTTGGATGCTTTTTTAAATATGTATGTAGCTATTTAAAGGCAATATTTGCCAGTTCTTCTGGGTATTTTTAGTCGGAAAAATATAGAGATATTATATTGGTTCATTTATTAGAATGGGTAAATTTGGTTTCTAAGTTAATATAAATAAATAAATATTCAGGGACATTTAACACAGCACCATCTAGTCCCAAACTGAGCAGAGCTTGTACTATGGGTACTAGACAATGGATATAATACTTATATACTTTTTTTTTGTAAATACATACTTATAATACATAGGAAACACCCAGACGAACACAAACACTTATATTCATCACTTAAATATTTGTGTCCCGTGGGAATCGTTTGTACAACTTTTGAAAGGTAGGTACCTAAGGTTAAAGAAATTTATTTCTCAAAAAGCATTACATTTCCTTTCATGAGAAAACAATATTTTAAATGAACTGAGAAAACAAAATTATTTAGACATTTGAATGACGAAGCAGTTCATGCCAATATTATTATTATTTTAGTTTTACAATTTCACATACCCGAAAATACCTATAAAATTAAAATTTGAAACAAAAGATTTGATCTCCAACTACAATCTTGACAAGATTAATTACCTTAATTTTATATGATACTAGTCGTTTGTCGCGATTTCGTCACAAGGTATGTTAATGTTGTATCCCGGAATGAATTCCATTCTCTTGTTATTTTTTATCAAAATTTAGTCAGCTATATAAGCGTAAAAAGAAGAGACGTGAATAGACAAACAGAGTTACTTCCACATAACATTACTGTAGATTTAATAAGTTACCACTAATATATTTCGTGTTTTCAATCCGCACTCCATTTCTTACTACTTCTTAGTTAGGGGCAAATAAAAAATATGATTCTTGTTCACTCTGTAGCAAATCTATATTCTGTGATATGTTATTCGTGTTCAATATTTAGATTTATTTATTTTTAAATGATAAAACTATAAAATATTTCACCAATATGTAGAGGAAAGTCAAAATATGTACAATAACTGTTATTATTGAAACAATATATGAAAAAGTGTATTTTTGTAACATTTTGTCAACCACACATATCACGGTGGAGGGGAGCTTAGAAATCTGGGAAAATGGAAGATTTACTTCTAGAAACATATTCTCTTATAGAAAAAAAATCATTTCTACTATCGTGTATTCACTTCAATATGGTGGGTTTCGGTGGGGTATCATTTTTTTTAATCATCAAAAACGTTTGTCTTATTTTCCTTCATCGAAAAAATATTTGATCTATACATATAGGTAAAATAGTCTTTGGTAGAAATTAAATATAAATAACGAATTTAGCTTAATATTATTTAACCGATTGGCAAAGCCCGAGCTTATGAATAATAATAAAAAGGTTTTAAATAAGCTAAGGCCACATCAAATTAAAATATTATCGCTTGGCAAGATTACATTATTCGTATTTTTTTAACAATTTTTTTTCTCAATATTTATATATTTTAGATATTACTAACTTCACCGCTTGACTAAAATAATGCTGTCTTGCCATAGTAAATTAAATTTAAACCGTTTAGAGTATGGCAACATTGACACTAATAAAGGATTTTTCTCTTTTTTCATCTGTCAACACTCACATGCGCTGGGGGTAATGGCACTCTGCAATCTGGTAACACCGGTTTTTCATACTAAAATATATTTACATTACCTACATTTATTACATTGAATGCGCGAATGAAAACGCTTGTTTATACTTGAATTTGTTATGATGCTTTGTGCACTGTTTTTTTTGAGATTTTCTTTTACTTTTCTACTTTGATTTTTATTGAATAATACTTGCTTTTATATCCTTTTCTTCATCGTAATATTTATCTTCAATTATATCAATAACCACAAAATATCTCCTTCCTCACATCTTCAATAAAAAAATCCAAAAAATCCTTATTAATCCCATGATCCCGCATGATTTTTACCTTTTCAACCGATCATCCATCCGTCGTATAAAAAATATTAAACCCCAAAGGTCATCTCTTAGCGAAATGTCCGGGTTCAGTACTGCATCAGCCAGGACCTTCATCCACGAGGCTTCGACCTTGGTCCTGGAGACCATAGAAGCTGGTATCAAGAAGCACTACCTGGTACCTTTGACCATCGCGCAGCGGTCGAGGTGGCGGCGGAAGGGAATTAAACTACATATTTATAATGAGCATACATTTATTGCTAAACATCTGAGCGGGTGAGTTGGTTTACTTTACTAGTTGTTTCTAGAACTATAAGTGTCAGTGCCTAGAGAGAGTAGTCTGCCAACCCTCACTTGGCTATCATGGTGGAATATAGCCTAATCACTCTCAACCCTGGTGGGAAACCCGTCCCCAGCGGTGGCGGACAGTAAATGAGCTATTGATAATGATTCGTACCTTGAACCCAGTTTAATTTATGGCAAATATTTAAACAACAAGCGGATCGGATGAGCAGACCTGGTTGTTTACGTCTGTTCGATATCATAATAAGTTCACCAAAAGACATCCACTGCTGGACAGGCCTTGCCTAAGGATTTCCACGACGACCGGTCCTGCGCCACCCACATCTAGGGGAATCCAGCAACCTTTACCAGGTCATCGGTCCACCTTGTTGAGGATCTACCAATGCTCCTTCTGTTCCTGTATTTCTACATACCATCACGCCTGCCGTCCCTGAAGGGTTAGGCAGAGGTGTACTAATTAATGTACACCCACATTTCGCCGGTATGTGTAGGTCCCATGTAATAGGGGGCGAGCCTATTGCCGTCAACCGGGCACGAATCCAAACTCCGAGCTGCTACTGAGAATTTCCTCTCTTCTTTAAAATTAATCCTGTTTTCCTGTGGTGTGAACAGTGGACTGAGATGTCAAAAATCTCGAGTTCAAACTCAAGGCATGCACCACTGACTTTTCGGAAGTTATGTTATGCTCAAGCGGTGAAGGAAAACATCGTGAGGAAACCTACATGCTTGAGAGATTTTCTCGGTGGCAACCCGCAGTAGCGTGGTGGACTATAGCCTAATCCCTCTCAAATGAGAGGCCCGTGCCGAGACAATAATGGGTTGATGATGATGAAAATAAACGTACTACATTTACAGTGGCACGGTGTGTGAGGTGTGCAGCAAGACGATAGCGCGGCGGCTCGGCAAGCAGGGCTATGAGTGCCGCGACTGTGCGTTCAAGTGCCACAAACACTGCCATGTGAAGGTCCCTTCCACCTGCCCCAAGTCCACCGTACACAATATGGAGCTGTAAGTCTACCACCATCATTATAACAATAAATAACAATTTATCATCATCCAATAGAAAATCATCAAAAGTCTTGGAAACACCAGTTCCTTTTGAAAGAACTTTAAGTAAGTCATTGAAGAACATTATTATTATTATTAAATATAAATAAACTAAATATCCTACTCTAGGGTAGCATTTGGCTTCGGCCCGTATACTATCTTATAAAATCGGCCGAGATACAGAAATGTATGAAAAGAATATGTAATAATCTTAATTTGCTAGAGACACGGTATTTTGTAGGTTATCTAAAATAAATCGCTATTTAGCGATAAGACCGCCGTTGTAACCTTATTTCATAAGTAATTAAATTAATGTAATACATGTTTTCATATTTTGGTGTACAACACAAAATCGATAAATATTTATGAGCTGAACCATGCAACTTGATCTGTATAACATTAGACAAAGTAGAGCAACATTTTACAATGATTGTCCGCTCCTATTGGTCGTAGCGTGATGTTATATAGCCTTCCAGATAAATGGGCTATCCAACATTAAAGTTAAATTGTAATTTAATGGCATATGAAGGAAAATATAGGTAGTTAAAATGATTACAAAACAAAAAGGGATTTGTTACTGATTAAATAAACATAAAATTATATTAATTTATTTCACTTACGCGAATAAAATATTGAAATAAAACTGATTTTTACGGATTTTATCGCGGTATATTGATATTGTTTTAGATAGGACCCTGTGGCCAAGTTGCTAGTAATCATAGATGCTGTAAAATTATGCCAAAAAGTCGGCATTAAGTTTTTCAATGTTCCGATAAAATCTGTAAGAAAGTTTGAGGGTCGGCAAGGCGCGAGCGACACCTCTGGTGTTGCAAACGTCTACAGGTTACGGTAACCGCTTACCATCAGGCGACCCGTAACCTTATTTACCACCATTGTGATACAAAAAAGCAGTTTCATTTCTAATATATTGGATCTAAAGCAAAATTACGGTAGCGCTACTAACTGTAGAATACACTACTGAGTATTAATTCATTATTACATAATTTAATTATTCATTTTAAAATGTTACACAATACTTCCTTTATAATTACACTCATTTCGTACTATTTTAGTAGAAAATTATTAACTGACAACACTCACAAAAACAAAAATTGGACTTAATTAGTCCAATTTTTGTCACTTCTATACATATATGTATAATTCTGACAATAATTATTTTTTCTAATTAATAATCATATTTTTTGATAGATAAGTATATAGAGAACTTAACTATATTTTTTGTGAATGCTAATATACCTATTCTTATACTTAACATAATACAATGATGTTTTATAGTCCTCCGATTCTGTTCGAGGACCAATAGACTTTCAAGGTGTGTAACAAACACAAAATAGGATATGTTCACATGCTTGATATTATATTAATATCAACACCGCTGCCATTCTTGTTAAAGAAGAAAAACAAATATTTTTTTCATTTTTCTTCATTGCTTGGACCACTCATGTTAAAAGAAAACATTATCGAGTGTATCTTTTGAATCTGTAGACTTGAAAATTGTTTCTGCCGATAAAATCAATACACAAAATTTTGCCTCGTGAAAATACATTCGAATTTAAATTTATTAATTTGACTAAACGTAAACTTATTCCTTTCTATATATAAAAATATGTATGTGCGAATCAGCACAAATTATTTGTAAGTTTTCCAAACACTCATTTTTCTAAATTAGTTCGGATAATCGTCGATCCAGTGTATTGTATTCAATATAAAAAAAAGTATGTGTGTATTAGTGTACACACGTAAGAAGTGAAACTTCTTTATCACATCATTTTTCGACGCACCTTTAGAAATAAATATGGCGCGTAACGGAAAAATGTTACCCAGAAATAAAGATGGCGCGTAACAGAAAAACGTTACATTGCTATAAAATTTCTCCCATACGCCGATAAAAAAATTTCACTTCAAAAATCTCGGCAATTAACATATAATAGTATAATATACACGCACAATTTCAAAAGTATATGTACCTACTATTTCTCATAGAATGTATTTATTGATTTTGAAGATGCTACAAATTCCCTTTAATTTTACATATGCACTCGATATTATTTAAATTAAAAAAATCTTCATACTATAATACATCTTTACAATATTCACAATACACAATACATATTTTAAATCTCTCATAATATCAATAGTGTACACTAGTTTATTGTATTTTACATTCTCAAAATAATTGATTTGGAACATAAACTGCTAAAACTGCCTATTTTATTAGAGGAAAGCGTAAAAATAGCTTATGGCGTTCGAAATTTCATTATAATGATTGTACTTTTATCAGAATAAGAAATACATATTATATTGAATCCACATTCATAATAAGGATTTACTATATTCGTAAAAATAATATAATTTGAAATTAACATAAAAAATATTTTAAGAAGTTTCAAAAAAAAAAGTTTGTAAAATAAGTTAATTTGGATATTATTGATAAAAGTATAATTGTAGTTTAAGGCTGACACTGACATAGAGCATTCCCGTTGTTATTTATAAAGTAAAATGGAGTTAACCTGCGGCTAACATCAATTATATACCTACTGCGATACAATTTCAATATGAAATTACTTTTTAAACTTGTGTTGTGGCAGAATTTGGCCGACAGAAAAAACGTACGTCACGTCAGAGTAACACAGAAAATAACACATTTTAGACAAACTAATAATGCTTTATAGCAGTGTCTTCTTGTAATACGCAAAAAGTCGTTATTTAATAACTTGCAAACTGGCCAAATATTTTTTGTTGTCTGAATGGTACTTTTTGAATATTGTAGAAGTTTATAAAATATTTGGTCTGTTTATAAACTTGATTCATATAATATGCTGTATTGCTTATATGTATTTTTATTTTCAACGCTGCCAAAGGTCCCATTCCCATAGCTTTGGAAATGGAAGGTACTTGTTTAGTTTCCTATCATTTTAAATGTTTATATATACCTAGCCAAACCCTCACTAGCTCGTACGTTCGGATTTTTACACAGATTAAAAAATCACTTAACATCCTATTGAAAAAATCGTGGAAATAAATGAGGCTTAGTGAATTTTTAAAATTTTTCATCTATGTTGCTATTATTATGGACATACGTTTGCCCATTCAATTAAACTACCTATCGCAAATCTATCAAACAGACTTTCTATACAAGTGTGTATCTGTACAAGTCTGCATTATCCAGTATATACATTTTAAATAGTAACCTCGTATGAAATACCTGGTAACTTAACTGGTCACCGAAAACTCCTGTTGAAGATTTATACAGAAAACTTTCTCTATCATGCGAAAGATCGCCTACTTATGATAGAAAGATGTATTAATCATTATTTTGCCATTAAAGTAGTCTTTTTGTATTCCTCATTGTTTTTTTAAATACTTCAAAAATGTCAAGTACTTAAATACTTAGTTGAATGGCGCAACTCAACCTATGTTTAAACACGTTTTTAAAAAAAATAAGTTTTGCAAGTTCTGTAAAAAAGTTCGAACTAGCATTTTGTTTTGTTTGTGGCTGGCAATAAACGCGCGCCATTCCCTATTATACATATATATCATCATTATTTTCAAATATATTATTTGATAATCGTTAAAATCAATTGAATAGTATCAATATAAATAAAAAAACACGTATTAATTCTAATATTTTCTCTATTATAATAAATAACCTTGCAATCGGGTTTAATAGTAATTATATTAAAACTTGCTCGTCTATTATAAAAAAAAATGAATTATATGAAATAAAATAATCACCATATCATATAGTTCGCTTTGCTTATACACTGTATCTATTTACTAATTCACTATCGTAATAATTTAGCAACATATTCATTTGTCATTATATAAAAACTACAAAATATTTTCACCTTTGTCTCAATATTACAATTGTCTAACTTTATTTTTGATTTGCACTTGAAATATTAAAAGGTTAGGAAAAAAAAGAAATTAACCTAAAATTGCAAATCAATAATAAATTGCCTATAAAAAAAATCTTACCTATTGTAAATAGTTTACTATTATATTTATTTTATTTGTTAATGTAAGTATAACTATTTTTCTAGATCCATGCTCCCAGTGTTAAGTGAATAGTCAAGCTAAGCGAGAAGACTGCAAGAAAAAATAAAATAAAAAAAAAACAAAAAAAATGATAACAAGCAATTTTCAAATTCAGGTTCTTTAAAAACATTGAAGTTTGTAGTCGTCAATATTTATTTATGTTGAGTTTTAGTGTGTGTTATTGCACGGTATTCTTTATATTTTGCATTAAAATTAACATTTTTATATCCTAAAAAAATTAACATAATATTTTTTTTATGTTTACTTTTTATTGTGATTTTTAACAGATTAGTGCATGTATTTTACGATATAATATTTTTTATTCATTTTTAATATTTTTACTAAAAAAATACTTTTAAAATTCAATGTTTATTTGTAAACACATGCGATTAAAATATTTTCGCTGAAGGAAAATGTTGCCAATATGTATATTATATATATATTGCTTGAAGATGATATTTTTGTTCACAATATAAAATTTAAGTGTAGTTCACGTGTATATATTTATTTGATGTGATTTGCATGCCATAGATGTCGTTTTTATGTATAAATTTATTTAATTTTAGTCAAAATTATTCATTTTGTTTACAGAAAAGGTGTTACTTTGGCTGAAGTGCTCAGAAATTAATACATTTTTGGAAAAAAATATAGAAGGTATATGTCGGCGTAGCTTCATGATGAGGGTATTCGGAATCCATATTCATGGAGTAATAATGCACAGATCTTTCAAAATACTGTATTATACGAAATATAGCAATATAACAGGAGATGTTTACAGTTCGACGAATTTCAAACGACTGTTTTTGTTGTTAACAATATTCGCCTTTTTATATGAATCAAAGTACTTCCATAAACAAACATATTTAATATAAAATAAGCAAAATTGCATATTACAAAATCACACATGATTTTTAATTATTATATTACAATTTGTTTTCGTAGAATCATTTTTATATTACTAATTAAACAGGATTGATTCCTAAACAAATGACAGTCATATTCGCGTCTGATTTTACAAAATAAACTATTTAAATTCAGATTTGAGGGTATAAATAAAATATTAAATGAATTTAAATTGACTATTTATTTAATAATCTTTGTAAATAGTATCAAATAAAATTACTTCTTTTTTTACGATGTATTATCGTGGATATGACGTCATTTCAACATTTACTCTAATCACTAAAATTAATACAGCGCCCATACGGCCATTCTGATCCAGCGCGCTCCTCGCGCTGATCAGTTATCAGTTACAAATTATTTATTTATTGTGGAAAATAAACTAAAAGTTGCTTCACCTAGTCATAGGATCTTAGCCTGTAGCATGCATCACCCATCACGGGATCTAACAAATAAGGCTTCACCCATAACGGGATCTTAGCCAACTTGTGACATCACCCACATAGGTGTTTAATTAACACAGGCGTCACCCATTATGGGTCTAGCCTACCCACAAGCATCACCCACATAAGGATTTAGCTTACACATGGCATCACCCATTACAGGATCTAGCCCACAAGACCGGGTAACAAGGATACGCAAGGTGGCCAGCCAGCGTTTTAGGAAGGAACTTAGGATAGGTAACTGGATATTTAAGATAATTATTGCTCATCCGCCCATACGGCACCCTCTTCGTCAAAGAAAGGGTCCGCTTGAGCTTCTGGTGCTGGTCGTAAAAAGTCATGACTAGCGATCTTTTCACTACATCCGCGAAGGTTTACATGTTTTAATTTATAACGGTCGTTAGGCAATACCTCTAAGACCTCCATAGGTCCTTCGAATTTTGAACCAAGTTTTGTAGTATGTCTTTCATGACGCCGCATGAGGACGAAGTCGCCAACTTTAAATGGTTTTATGGTGGCTTTGCCTTTGTCAAATCTGAGTTTGTCTTGAAAAGATCGCTCGTCCATCCTCTTTTTACACAAAGATCTCACAGATGCCAAATCCTCAGTCATTTCATCATCGTCAATTTGTAAAAGCTTAATGGCTGGGGGTGAACATTTTTTACCGAACAACAATTCCATAGGGCTTTTGCCGGTACTTTTACAGACAGTGCTATTAATCGCCATCTGCAAGTCCTGAATAGCATTGTGCCATGGTTTACTCAACTCAGTTACAGACATATTATCCTTAATAATTTTCATAATGCGTTCCACCTGACCATTTGCCCTGCTAGCTCCCTTAGCTACCACGTGATGTTCGATACCATACTCATGACAATAGTTTTTAAATTCGGCAGATGTCATACTTTTATCTTGGTCTGTTATAAGACGCGTCGGGGTACCAAATATAGTTATGAGTTCACGGAAACACCTAATGGCCGACAAGGATGTGCGGTCGTTAGTATAAACTAAATGAACATACTTGGTAAAACTATCTATAAAAACGAACGCGTATTCGGCTAGATTACGTTTGCCGTTCATACAACCGGTAATATCAGCATGCACAGTATGGAACGGAACTGCAAGTTTATCTATTGGGTGTAACAATACCTGTTTTGCCCCTGAAGGCCCTTTGCGAATTCTGCAACTTACACAATTTTCTATGAATTTACGAACTAACTTAGACATATCAGGGAACCAGTATTGTTCTCTAATTTTAGCTAATACTTTTTCCCAGCTAAAATGTTGCAAAAAGTCATGATAGTGACAGATGAGGCTCCATCGATAATTCCGCGGGACAATAATGAGCTTGCGAGTTTTATTATCTATTTGAACCTTACGTCTCAACAGCTTGTCTTGTAATATTACATAGGTATCGGCTATCGTTTGAGGAATGGAATCAGATTTTAGTTGATCAACAATATTTTTTAGTACTGAATCACGCTTTTGTTCTATGAGAAGCCAATTATGGTCAAGGTTTGCAAAATTTATTGACCAATGTAATGTTTTGAACGCCTGATTGCTACCTTTTGAACTACTGAGTTGATCTAAAGGGTTACGGCTGAAATAATCAGCATGTGCTAACCGGTCCCCCTTCCGGTATTCTATGTCAAACTGAAAGTTTTGGAGAAATGCCCACCAGCGGTGTACCCTGGGACTTAGCTCTTTTTTATGTCTTGACGCCTTGAGTGAATTACAATCTGTTACAACTTTAAAAGATTGACCGTGCAAAAAGTGACGGAAATGCTTAATAGCTTTTACGACGGCTAATGTTTCCAGCTCGTACGAGTGGTATTTACTTTCTACGCTGGTCGTTCGCATGCTAAAGTAACCGATTACGTGGGGACTTTGGTCTCGTCTTTGTATCAAGACAGCGCCATAACCAAGTGAACTAGCATCGGTATGTAGTTCACAAGGTAAATCGGGATCAAATATAGTTAACAAAGGTGAAGAAGTTAAGCGGTTAATTATTTCTTTCCTAGCTTTATCTTGACTTTCAGTCCACTTCCAGGGAACGATTGTTCTAGTGAGCTCATATAAAGGTGCCATAATTTTTGAAAAGTTCGGAACAAACTTTCTAAAGTAACCCGCAAGTCCATTAAATTGCCTAAGCTCTTTTACGTTTTTGGGTACTTGAGAGTTAGCCAAAGCTGCTATTTTTCTAGGACTAGGTTTTACTGTACCATTCTGAATTATATTGCCGACCCAGATAGTCCAGCGGTAGTTAACACTGCCTTCTGTGCTAAGGGTCCCGGGTTCGAATCCCGGTAGGGACAAATGTTTGTGTGATGAGCATAAACATTTGTATCCGAGTCATGGATGTATCTATGTATAATATGTATGTATTTACAAAAAAAAAAAAGTATATATGTAGTATATCAACCAACTAGTATCCGTAACACAAGCCTCGTTGCTTAGCTCGGGACTAGATGGCACTGTGTGTCATAATGTCCAGGAATATTTATTTATTTATTTATTTATATTCTACACTAGTTTGTAAAAACGAACATTTTGATATATTTAAAGAGAACCCAGCATCGGTTAGTCGTTTTAATACAAGATTTAAATTATTAATACCTTCTTCGACTGATTTTGACATAATCATCACGTCATCAATGTAAATTAGGGCTATACTATCTTTATAATCGCCCAGAGCCTTGTTTATAGCTCGTTGATAAACAGAGGGCGCGTTACAAAGCCCAAAAGGCATCCGAAGATATTCAAACTGGCCATCTGGGGTTACGAAGGCAGTTTTTTCTATGGAATCTTTTGCAATAGGGATTCCATGGAACCCGGCAGCCATATCTAGGCAGCTAAAGTAACGAGCTTTGCCTAGTTTATCGATTTGGTCGGCAATGAGTGGTAGGGGGTAGTTATCCCTAACAGTATTAGCGTTTAATTCTCTATAATCGACGCATAGCCGATCAGAACCGTCTTTCTTCTTGACTAAAAGAATGGGGCTACTAAAAGGTGAACAACTGTCTTGGATAATCTTGTTTTCTTTTAAATCATTTATAATACATTTGACTTTCTCACGTTCCAAGTGTGACAAACGATAGGGCCTGCGTTGAACTACTTTAACTGGGTTTTTAAGTTTTATAGTTAATTCACCAGTTCTGATTTGTGAGACACAATTACCAAGTGTAAAACTAGTTTTAAAATTCTCGAGAAGACCATGCAATTTTTTAATCATCGCGGGGTCTTTTATCTCATTATTAATATTGAAGTTATAGCCGGTCAGTTTAGTTGACTCATTAATAAGTAGTTCACGCTTAACAGATATCCCCTCTTTACTAACAGTTACGCTGAGACCCGGCGTTCTTACAATATCATAACCTATTAGAATGTCAAACTGGGTTTGAGTATCCCCAACCACATAAAATTCTACCTCTATACATATGTTACCGAACACAACTTTGGTCATGATACTTTGTGTGGAAACTACTGGGGAACCACCTATGCCCATAAAGGCAACATTGACAATTTTTCGCTTGCCAGGAATCGAACCTGCAACCCTGTTTCTAATCAGAGAACAATCGGCGCCCGTGTCAAATAAGCATTGGTAAATTTTATTGTCTATAGTAATATCGATTATGCTACGATCTCTTGGGGTACAGAAATTAATCGTTTGGTTGTTGGTTAATCCCATACGTTCATCATTTAGTTTACGGTAACAATTCTTCTCACTATGGCCTGTCCTATGACAATAATGACATTCTATTGATTTAACTGTATTAGAAGGATGATGTGTGTTAGAGGTCAATGGTTTGGCAGATGGAACAGGTGGACGCTTTTCCTTACATTCACGAGCATAGTGGCCTGGCTTATTACATTTAAAACAAGTATTAAATGACTCAGAAACTCGAGGCTGTTTGTTTTGCTTGCTATTACTGCCTTCAGAACGCTCAGATTTTCTCTTACGATATGTCTTCAATATAGCTACTAATTTAGGCAGGGTATCAGGCGTATTTCTTAATAATTCCGACTTAATAAATTCGGGGTAAATACCTGTTATCAAGGCGTCGATGACTTCAGGGTCTGAAGCTTCTGGCCTTACACGTTTGAACAGCGTCCAGCCCGTTGTGGCATACTCGGCGTAGTTGTCAGCTTGCTCGGAAGTGTAACTGCGCCACTTCTGCACGTCATCAGCATATCGAAACTCCTTGCCGAAGGTTCGTGTGAGGTCGTCTTTTACTTGCTGCCACGTTGTTGATTGGAGCGACCACGTGTCTGCCCAAACTTTCGCTCTCCCCTTTAGTTGAAGGATAGCCTTCATCCTGGCTTCTTGCGGTGATATATTAAAAGCCACAATCGTCTCGTCAACATTTGCACACCAGTCACGGATGTCATGAGAGCGTACGTCAGGATCAAATGGCGGTAGGTAGAAATGACCGCGCATTGTATTTCCCGCTGAACTAGCAGATAATGCGGCGGAGACCGCACTTGAGGCTGCTTTGCTGGTGATGGAAGAAATTAAGCTCATCACCTCTTGTAGCGTAAAGGTCGACTCGGTCTTTTTCTCGGTGCGTGAGGTGCCCAAAATAGGAGATTGGGATCCCACCGCTGCTGTCGGCGTAGCTTCATGATGAGGGTATTCGGAATCCATATTCATGGAGTAATAATGCACAGATCTTTCAAAATACTGTATTATACGAAATATAGCAATATAACAGGAGATGTTTACAGTTCGACGAATTTCAAACGACTGTTTTTGTTGTTAACAATATTCGCCTTTTTATATGAATCAAAGTACTTCCATAAACAAACATATTTAATATAAAATAAGCAAAATTGCATATTACAAAATCACACATGATTTTTAATTATTATATTACAATTTGTTTTCGTAGAATCATTTTTATATTACTAATTAAACAGGATTGATTCCTAAACAAATGACAGTCATATTCGCGTCTGATTTTACAAAATAAACTATTTAAATTCAGATTTGAGGGTATAAATAAAATATTAAATGAATTTAAATTGACTATTTATTTAATAATCTTTGTAAATAGTATCAAATAAAATTACTTCTTTTTTTACGATGTATTATCGTGGATATGACGTCATTTCAACATTTACTCTAATCACTAAAATTAATACAGCGCCCATATATACGTGCAAGCAGCATTTAAATCATTATTTATAATAAATTATTGTCTGTAAACTACTACATCTTCAGCTAAAATATCACCTCAACGAAGTATTTTTTTTTATATTCTTAATTTCATTCAACTTATTTTTTTGTAGTATTGTAAATTTTTAATCTTGATCTATTTTTTATCTGTTTCAGGACTTACATCGCATCTCCGTACACAGACAAAAACATAAGGATGTTGTGATTGTTCATATAATAAGCTTGCAAAATGCACAAAAGCATTGTTTTAAAAATATACTTAAATTATTGTTATTATTAAAAATTAAGTACAACACATGTACCCTGCTGACATATTATACAATATATAGGCTTTTTTACATATATTTATATGATAAAAAAATAAAGTTTAAAATTAGTATATAAGTGAATAGTAGGATTTCTAAGTGTCGCTGACTATTTAAAATCTTGAAAAATGTTACCCGCTTTTGTCACTGTTGGACAATGTTTTATTCAGATGTAGTGGAAGAGATAAAATATTCATACCGTAAAATAGGACGTAAAATCTTTTGACACTAATGACAGTTAAAAGTTGGGCGACAGTTGCGCCGCTTTCGTCTGAGTAAACCAACGTCCTTTTGGCGCTAAAATGTTAGGATTAGTTTAGGTATCGCTAGAGCCCACCATCAAAGCCAATTTCGAAGCAAAGTATTAGATTTCATTACAACATAAAAAAAAAAATATACGTCAGCCAAAAATTATGAATGTCACACAAAATTCTCTACCTCATTTCTTCAAAGTTACTACAATATTAAAGAAATTTATAGTTACCATATCTTTTGTTTGTTTTTTGTTGTTGTTAAAAACACTAAATGTTTTATTGTAAAATGAAATTTGTATAATTTAACTCGAAATATTTATTTTTTAGTATTTAATTTTAATTAAATGTGCTTTTTCGCACAAAATTGTGATCTGTTACCTTCGAATGTGCAATAAGTCTAATATCTAATAAATAATCACGTGCTTGGAGCTTTCAAATTTATACCTTACTATCTAGAAATTAATATTTGGCCATAACTTGACAGTGTCCACCTAGTATTTGTTGAATAAACTATTGTTTGAAATTGAGATAATGCTAATAAACCAGCCTATTTTAATAAATTTCTAGAAATTATTGGATGGAATTTAGAATAATAACTCGAAAAAAAAAGTTACACACCCAAATATTCAATAAATGAACGCCTATCACAGTCCACTGCTGGACATAGGCTTCTCCCAAACTGAAAACAAACAAATAAAATCAACTGTAAAGAAAATACTTACTTATTTATAAAGCAGTTAGGCAAATATTGTCTCAATTTCCAATAATAGTGTAGAATGGTCTTGTATATTAGGATGTGTAATTGTTGATTTAAGTTTAGTAGAGTGACTGACTTCATAATGATATTGCTACAAATATTTTGTGCCTTAGTTTTCCCTCCTTCTGGGATAAACTAAGTGTAGGCCTAGTAACAATGAATTATGGTACTAATGCAGACTGGAATTAACGCAAATGCTAGAATTTTACTCGATTTTAATTGCCAGAGCGTGCCTAAATATACATGGTTTCATATTATCAACTATTTTATTTTTATTATTTTATAAATCAATTTATAATACGAGGTTCTAAATACGAATAAGTATACAATTTACATTTTGATTTTTTTACTCACCTAGTCGATTTTATTAGTGTTGTGCCCCGGATCCTAGTACATAATATTTGTAGCACAAAAATATATTTGTTTTGTTAAGGAGATGGTTTAATAATATTATAGTAATACATGACAAAAACCTTAAGTGTATCTTTGTAAACTAAGATTGTTAACGCATAATGTTTTATGTGGATCCGTATAAAAAAATATACTATTATTATTATTATTTATAAATGTTGCGCTATGTGTTCTATGTAATTTTATTTTTCCTCTTTTTTAATAAAATGCCTTTTTCATTGTGTCTATTCTTTTATTTTCTAAACTACAAAAATAAACAGGAGAAAAATGTTTACAGTAAAAAAGGTAGGTTTCAGATATTGTAGGTGTCACCCGAAAAGAAAACAAAAGTTTGTTTTAATTTGTATTTTTTTTATGTTTCCTCATAACTTTCGACTGGGTGAACTGATTTTGATAATTCTATTTTTATTTGAATGTTGGTGCTTCCGGTATAGTCCCATTAAATTTGGTTCAGTTCTGAATTATTTTTTCGTCAGGGTCATGTCCTCAAAGTATCATTACTTTCCATTTTCATCTTGGTGTTTGCAGTCACGTGACAATAGGTGATAAATAAAACTTTTAAAATTATTTTTAATTATTTTAATTTGATATATTAAATAAATAAAAAGAGATTTTCGATGTTCTAATAATACAACCTATAATAAAATTAACAAGTAACATGAATTTGTGATTAGTGTCAACATCCCTATTGTATCAATAGTTCATTTAAGTTTGCCCAGATTGACCTGGCTGCCAGACCGACCGGTTGATGGATGAAAAGTATTTTATATTAAATTAATAAATATAATGGAAGTGGGTTGTCTAAAAAAAATTTCGAGTTTAAATTTAAAAATATTTTTTTGATATACATATACATACATATTATGTGATATTATAAATTACGTACCAATCGAAAGTAAGTATCGGTCGTCGATGAGGATGAGAAGAGCTTCCTTCTTATCCTTTACGACCGAGAAGAGGGCTATGGGCGTCGGACTCAGGGCGTCCAGGGGCTTATTGCAGTGGGTCCTCTAAATGGGTACAGCGGAAGGTGTGACACCAGACCCTGAGGAGATTCCTCTATCATACTTACGCAGTGGAATCGCGCGCATGCGCCAACAATCCCGTGATCCCGTCAGGACGCGGGAGCGTTGGTAGTGCTGCTGGTTTTAGTCGTCATGCGGCGTCTCAAATCCGGTATTTCTGAGGCAGTTTTCTTTTACCCGCAAAAAAGGTGACGGTGGCTGATGGATAGCGCACTGGTCCCATTTCATTAAGTATAGAACTTATAGGTCAAAATCCACATTTCACCAGTATTTCATACCAGATTCCTGATTAAATAAAAAAAAACCTCAAAAGGTTTACGAAGATGAAGTTTATTATTGTCGTTACGTTAACCATCTCGTTTATATTCAAAAGACCAAGTATATGCACACTGCTGTAGAGTAGGTACCTACAGTTACAAGCACGTCAGTATATTTTAAGGTCTGCATATAAGACTATTGCCATTAATCGGGCACATATCTAAACACCAAGGTCTTTTAAAAACTTAAAACTGTGTCTCTTAAACTGAAGAAGAGGTGGGACATCTTGAGGAACCACCCGAAACTTCATGGTGCGCAGTGTCATGCGCTGTGAACAAAGCCGGGTTCAACGCAGATTGGCGCCGCGCTCAATACTCGCGCATTCGTCGTCATGTTATAAAGGTCTAAACCAAAGAGTACCTACGTCTAAATACAGTGATGCGCGTGCGACTGAACCAGTCACACATTTTATGTTTTTTTGGCGGCAGCACTACTCGCTTTATGCGTGTGATGTGAGGGCCACTACTACAGAAATGAACAAAGAGTATCTCAGGATTTAGTAGAACTTCTAAAATAGTCGTAGAAGCTACTGTTTAATCCACGCTCGAAACGATTGAGTATGGATCGTGTGGGTGTTAGTACATGTACGTTTAACTGCACCCTTAGACAGTCTTGCTATCAAAATTCTTAAATTACCCTAAAGTTATCAGCTTGACAGTTTTGACGTAAACCAAACACCTTAGTCTCGTTTCAGTGACGCGAGTCTAAGTGTTAGAAGGTCTTAGATAGTTCTGTATTGTTGAAATTAAATTAGTTACTTTTTCTCTCTCCATCATCCATGGTCAAAGATTTTAAAAGTTGAGGTAAAATAATATTATTTATGTACCTAATCATTTTTATTTGATCATAATATTATTATAATAATAATAATAAATCATTTATTTGCTGAAATAAGGTGGTACATAGGATGTTAAGTAAATGTAGGTATAGTACTGAACATATTCCACCCTGATTACGGGTATGCAAAATATAGTTGTACATTCATTTTATAAATGGAATTATATACTAATGGCATTCGAATTACTATATCAAGCTTATAAAACAATATTATCACATTTGGCTTCACTATAATTATAACAAATATTTCAATTATTATTATAAAACAAGTCGTTTAGTGTAAAGTATTTTAGTGGGCACCAAATCGACACGTGTTTTTGTTCAAAAAATCTTTGACACTGTAAAAACTCTCCTGGGTTAGCCACTTTCGCAAGGCACTACAAAACTTATTATACGGCAGGTCGGTCATTCCCTTAGGTAAAGAATTATATATTAAAGGTGCCATATAGGAACAGTTTTTCCTAAACAGTTCAAGCTTAGGTACAGGCATTTTTAGAGGTAGGTGATTAATTTTGCGTTTAAATGTGTTGTCGTTTGATGCAAAAAGATGGCTGTGGTATTTAACGAATTTAGCTATTTCCTAGATATAAATGCACGGTACGGTTAGTAGGTATTTATGTACCTAATCATTTTAGTTGACGACCCAGTTAGTCCAGCGGTAGTTAACACTGCCTTCTGTGCTAAGGGTCGAATGGTTCAAATCCCGGTAGGGACAAATGTTTGTGTGATGAGCATAAACATTTGTATCCGAGTCATGGATGTATCTATGTACAATATGTATGTAATTACAACAAAGTATATATGTAGTATATCAACCAACTAAGAGCTGTGGTAGCCTAGCGATGTGACCAGTGGACTGAGACGTCAAAGGTCTCGAGTTCGAACCCAAGGCACGCACCACTGACTTTTCGGAAGTTATGTGCGTATTTATCACAAGCTCAAACGGTGAAGGAAAACATCGTGAGGAAACCTGCATGCTTGAGAGATTTGTCTTGATGGCATGTGAAGTCTGCCAACCCGCAGTAGGCTAGCGTGGTGGACTATAGCCTAATCCCTCTCAAATGAGAGGAGACCCGTGCCCAGCAGTGGGACGTTAATGGGTTGATGATGATGATATCAACCAACTAGTATCTGTAACACAAGCCTCGTTGCTTAGCTCGGGACTAGATGGCGCTGTGTGTCATAATGTCCAGGAATATTTTTTTATTTATTTCAATGTCTAATATTAGCGTAAGTATAAGTCAATAAGTTCTGTAATTTTATCCCATCTTACATATTTGAAACAAACAATAAAACACTCATAATAATTGGTTTATCCATTTATTGACGCCAGCATTTATGTACATTTACAACAAGCTTACACCTCGCCTCTCCGATATCGTCGCGATCCATACATCCTATACTATCATACTTATTATAATACCTTTTATATGCCACAGTTATTAAACTATCGACGTTTATTTACGCTTAACATTAAATTAACTATGTTTTATAAAGGTACAGTTAGAAAACGAAATGTAGAGTTCTCAAAAAGTGCAAAACTAATAAATAGACAATAAAAAGCTTTAGTAAAAAATTCTGTGTTGCCTACGTGTAAAAATATCAGCAAAATTAGGCAGTAATAGTGCTTGGGAAAGCTGCAAAGTTCTCTTTTTTTCATGGACTGGCAGTGTGCAAATAAATACACATATTATATTTTGATTGAACATAGACCTACCATTTTCTTAACACAGCACCGTATGATGAGCATGTGCCGTTAAAAAATACTTAAAAATATCATCAGGCCTATTATACTCCTGTTATTATATATAGATTAATATATTCGATAAAAGACACGAAAAAAAGGGATGAAAATAAAAAGAAAATAATACGATCACAAAAAAATATAATTCGTTACCAAAAAAAAAAAATCTATTTACACGATGTGACTTTGAAATAATACACATAGATACAATACAACACTTTATGGTAACCTACACTAGCGACAATATATATGTTACGTGTGAGAATTCGTCTCACAATAAATTACAGAAATTCCTTTCAATTACATCTTTGTGAAAAATATATCTGAGAATGCTAGCGATATTGAACTTTATGGATCAATTTTCTTATACATATTTTAATCTACTACATAGACACTCTTTATCTAATCACGTCTTATTTTCTCTTTCGCATAATGTTAAAGAAAATTCTATAAATTCAATTATTCTTCTTTCACTGTAGACTATTATACAAATTACTATTTAAAAATGGTTAAGAAATTGAAGTTATAATTACATAGCGATATTGCAATGTTGAAATTTACTCTGATATATTTGCATTCTTAAATATATTTTTCACCTTATACATTTCTTACATTTACTAATGCACCACAAAAAATTACTAACAAAAATATGAATTTTAAGTCGTTACACAAAAAAAAATACTGGATTTTCTTTTATTAGTCGATTTTCTAATGCAGAGAGTACAACACTATTAATTCTTTTTTAAACTTTATATTAATAAGACAGTCATGATATTTTAAAAATTTCGTGTTAATTGCATACATACCTACATATTTCTTTTACATTTTAATAATATCAATAATAATTTCGATTTTCGAAGCGTGAATTAGAAAATCGACTAGAACATCGACAGTTCTTACAGAACTTTTTACATAATAAAAACCAAAGACAATCCAAAATAATAATAAATAATATACTTATTTTGGTGTCAGTGAGTTATATTAATTAAACACTTCAGAATTCTCCGCTACCATGGCATTCACACTTTCCTATCTTTGACATAACTGAGACCAATAATACAATTAAATTAGTAATCCAACTAAAATTTGGTTAGTTTTATTTTATAATAACATTTTAATACTTAAACTTACTTATATCAGTAAAATATCACTACAAATTTTGTTAATGTACGTTTTTCGGATATATTTATATTTTCAGCGACAAAAAAAATTGAACTAAACAAAAATATTTCTCTATAGTAAATGCGTAGTCAGTCGTAACAAAAAAATTGGAGTTGATACAAATGATTTTGAGCACCAGTTTTTTTTTCTAACTCGAATCAATGTAAGGGGAGTACGCTTTTGCACAGATCGTGGTATGAGGACTTTATACATTACGTATTAAATAGGATAGCATTATGATTACATAAAAGGTTTCTTTATACATGTATTTATTCAGGTTCCCGTGTAGGCGACTGTGCGTACGCAAAAGCGAACTGTCTTAAGATATCCCAAAAGAGGACTTTAGTTTTAAACCTACATAAAACATTCAAAAACTGTCTGCCTATATATTACATAAGTCTATGTAGTGTAGTCGAATGTGTTAAGATTTAAAATACAAATAGGCCGTGTTCGGTCTTGGCTTCAAAATTGTATTAAAAAAAATGTTTGACGTAACTTTCCCGCCTTTTTAACTGTCAGTGTAATGTCATATTAAGTTGTTTCAAGACGCTACTGTGTTTCGGGAGTTCGTTTGTAATACAATATACGTTACGATTTCTCTACATAATGTAGATTTTAGTATTAATTCCCCAATCACTTGTGATAAAATCCAAAAATTTAACGTAACTCTGTCATATGTCAGGTAAAAATTTTCAATTTTTATTTTTTTACACACAACAAAGTTATCAAATTAAATGTTTAGCGGAAGAAGGAAAGTTACGTCGGCAAAATCAGTTGAAAGCAGTGAAGTAGTGGCTGGCAACACTCGACATTTATCTGACTCAACGGCCATTTTGAAAAAAGATCGAGTGTTACCAACACGAAAAATAACACATCAGGCTAACAAAAGAACTAACGGAATCCCACAAATGTTGGTACATACATATCAAGTCCTCTACAATCTCTCTATAGCACGTATTCTAATTTGGCAAATGAATTACAGAAAAAAGGACACCCTCTCCACAAAACAAAACATAAATATATATTATATCCCCCACTTCAATCACTTTTTTTTTACAATTCCTACATATGTATCGTCCATAATTAACAATCTATGTATCGTCAGGTCACCCGACTCGCAAGTTCCATAGGTATGTAAATCCACTGAAGGCAAGCGCTTAGTTGGTAAAATCGAACAATAAGGTTCGCTGGTCGAAAACGGCCAGATGCTGTGATCGAACGGCGAATCTTACTATTTGCGCCTATGTAACTGGCGTTGCATTGCACCTAAGCAAATTGTCTTACACTAGAAATAGAAATTCGCCACAAACATCATAAAAGTAAATGTCAAATTTCTATTTAAAAAAAGCACCCTTCGATAGACAGTTTATTAATTCTAGAGTTGCTTTCACAAGCGTATATAGCGCAAATAGCATGTGAAAGAGGTTGGTATGTGCAAAGGTTTTGCTACTCGAAATTGGATTGAAAGAAATTGTTAAAAATAACGTTAGTGAAGGCAAATAATAACATTAAACCCATACAATAATGTATGGAAAAGCTAATACATCTACCGGGTCAGGTGCGCACGATCACGCACGTGGCAACTCTACGCGCACTGTCTGAAATGGCGAATGAATATAGAACTTATTTACTAGACCGTAACGCATAGATTTCAGCAAGTGGTTGAAGAGTAAGTTGGCTGTAGACGATGTTAAGCGTCCGCACAGTTAAGTAAATAAGGTTTATATTTAATAGTTACCTATCTAATACATTGCGCGCAGAGTCAAGCCTGGTAACTGATCCGTGAGCCCTTAAGTTTTAACTTTTACACACACTTGCAGTACACAGCATGGATTTAATATTATTATTGCAATCCCAATAGCATATTTTCAACAATCATTCAATACAATATAGTAGACTAAATTTGCAACAGATCGGAAATTATAAAAAAATTGTATATTCATGAGGTTTTATAGGAATGAAAATAATATAAATATATATTTTAAATCCTCCGAAATATTTTAAACAAATGCTCGTTAAGTGAATTTTGTATTGAAAAAAAGTCAAATCCAGTTATCGTTTCATAGAGAAACCGTACAGGCTTGCGACAAATAACCAAAGAATATATAAACACGTCCCGTTTAAAACGCGATTTAAATAAAAAGCTAAGAGACGTGTTGTAATATTTTTGATGTTGTTTTTATTTGTATATATTCGTCAAGATAATACGGTCGAAGCATGTACTCGGCAATATTAACGTTAACGTCTTGTAGCAGCAACAAGCAATATATACAAAAGAGACTCCTGTTCGTGTTCACATCGTATAGTTGCAGATTTTCAGGACATTTCATTAATAAAATGTCCTGAAACTGTGCATCTATAAACAGAAGCCTCGGAGATGACGTCTGTTGACGCTGGATGGGCGCGTCGAACAGACAGAATGCGAATTTACAGATGAGATGATGACTTACACTAAATGGTGCAAAATCAGAGAGCATCCCAAGTCTCGCACGGTCCGTGCTGGGTTGAGTGTCAAGTCATCCCACCGCCGAAATGGCGGGACCGAGCGAGATCGCACAAGCTACCCGGCTAGCCCATAAGACATCCACTTCTACTTCCATATCGAATTTGGTATGCAAATAGAAACGTTTGCCATAATTCCGATTTGCATAACAAACATGCCCGTCTAATTGGCCTTCACTCTAGCGTCATTTAGACGGGCGTTCGTTTGGGAAGAGGAGTGGAGCTCTGGAGCCGGGAACTTGCCGGGATAAAGCGGCCCGAATGGGGGTAGCGTGGGCTGAACGATTGATTTCGAGTCGCTCAGTCCGCCGCCCGAAACACTACGACACAAACTACTGACAACACCAAAAGGGGGGGTACCCCGAATCGGGTCGCCTCGATAAAGGGCCGAAAAGTAAACCAGCCCTTTATGCAACAGAAACAACTCCTCCTAGAGACTTGACGGAAGTATAGAATATACCGCTAATACGCAACGAAATTGAAAACAATAGAGCGCTACTCTACTAAAGGATGTAAGTACAAAAAATAACTGGCAACAGACACATCCTTCAGACCCAAGTACTAGTTTCAAAGAGTAAATCTCGTACTTGTGCGTGAGGCAGTCCGTTCTCTCACTTTCAGGGAACAGGGTTCCGCAGACTTAAGTAAGAGGGTGGTATCGATCCAGTCGGTGTACGACCGAGGTTCTTTGCACAAAGAAGCTCGGTTGAACACCTACCACCTAGGCCGGGTTCATCGCCTCTTACGATTCGCTTTCCCGGTGGCGGGGGGGAGATCGTATTCTGCTCCGTCCCCCCACGGAGGAAGAGAAGAAGATAAACGATCACGCAATTTGGAATAGCGATTATAGTCCAAGAATCAAGGAATGACTACGAATCTTTTACAAAGAAGCGACCTATAATCTGCAATTGATGCAACAATGGCTGATGAAATTGGTTGATTGCGGACTTTATTGATCAGAAGAACCTCTCGTCAAAGCTCCAATATAAGATAATACAACTACGTCTTATCATAAAGCTACACTTTGTCTTGAGTAAGATAGCTGAATCAGAACGAAAGTATGGGACGATGGACTAATATAGACCCTACTCACTCTTAGAGATCTTGAATGACGAAATTAGATGTAAATTGACTGATATACAGATTACTGGCACTGTAAGACATGCGTAGATAATGGAGAGCATGCGTAGATTATCGGAAGGAAGAATTGTCTAACGCAATTAAGTAACCACTAAAATATGTTGACAAAGTTCTAAGAGAATGAAAATATTATATTAAAGTCACATAACACCGCAGTGATTGATGACTTGAAACAAGTCCGAATTCTTCTAAAGTGGAAGAAGTGAAAACACGAAACTGGTGAACTGGAAATTTAGACCTTATTATGGAAACAAGATGATTTAAATCCTCTATTTTAGGACTTTAGTAGCTAAGCGAATATTTTTTTGTAATACAAAGTTCACAATCGATAGCAACACTAGCTATGAACCGTGCCTATAATATGGATTTTGAAGTCCCAAGAGATTAAATTGGAGTAAAATTTAACTAAAGCTATTACAGAACACACTGAGAGTGGCAAAACGATCCGTTGACAGTTAGATGGATTAACGATATTGCGACAGAGAGGAGGTTTACTATACCCAGCTATTATTATACGAGCTGATGATGACAATTTTCTATAACTCGACGCTAAAAATAACCGGATTTGATTTTCTTTCCTTTTAAGAAGTGGAGAAAATTTTGAGTTAAAAAAATTGGTCTTTTAAGAACGGAATGAAAAAGTTCAGTCAAAGCTTAAAGTAATATGACTTGTATGAAGCAGTCAGTGCAAAAGTGCTATAAATTATCGTTCTGTTTACCCTGAGATGTACTATAGCGTGTATAATATAGCTAGTAAGAGAGGGACGGTGCACGTAAATCGCTATCCCTCTCATACACACGTGCTAGCACGATCCCTGAGCAATCGGCAATACGTCACAATGATTTAACTGGGAAAATGGTGTTCAGTTTTTGTGAAATGATTTTTGCACTGTCGGCTCCTTAAAGTCGTAAAAGTTACAAAAAATCACGTAATAATCAATTTAGGAATGTATTAGAATAGTTGTAAAGTTATATGCGACGAAAATAGATGCGAAATGTGGGCGTGCTGTCAAATTTAGCGATGTTGCAAACATTTATAGCAATTATGAGTTCTTTGACAGTGTATCAAGCTATTTATTGTTAGGGGTATTGGTATTGCTATTGCATATTACTGGTGAAAGATACCAATATAATTAATTAGCTTTCTTTCTAAGTATTAGTTTTAAAGTGAGATATTTTCTGAAAGTCATTAGCAGAAAATGTGCTTGACATTTTGTAATAGATCCCAAAGAAGTAATTTAAATCTATGGAGGTCGTATATGCAATAAATAATAAAATCAAGCTTTTTGTCTGAACAGTTCGGCTATTGGATTGCTAATACATTTGCGACATGGCTAAATTGATGACAATAAACTGAATTTTATCATCGTAATTTTCGAAAAGGAGTACCAAAGCGAAGTCGTGAAACTTATGTTGTATGGAAGACTTTCTAATGGAATATATGAAGGGTGTCCTGATAGTATCTAGTTTTATAGTCACCCCAGAGATTAATAATTGGTTAGGTAATGAACAGTAATACGTTAATAATAAGGTTGATTATTATATAACTGTATGGTCACTTAATTAACAAGTTGGGATTATTGTGTATCCAAAATACGTTATAACACATGCCTCAAAAACTTTATACCGGTATTTATAAAATAAATATCAATATCATAGTAACACAATGACAAAATCCTCGATTTTTTTAAACTATACGCTAGTGATGTACTTATCGATAAAAAATAAATTAGTCGATTATATGTAAACGATTATTAGTCGATATTTCCTTGACTGCTCATTACCTAATTCAGTTGTAGTTACATTTATATATAATTTACCCATAGCATAGTATCATAGTAATTATGTATATATGTCCTAATCTAACATGGCGTAATCATACGCTTATAAGACAATAAATATAGAATAATACTAATTTAACTTGACGCTAATTGGATATTACAATTATATATTTTTTTATTATTTTATTTAAAAACTTCATGTTTTGAATTTTGCTTTTTGAGTGTAACATAGCGGTGTTAAGAAAAAGTCAACATTATGTACTTTCAATGACTTTTTGAAATTGTACAATATACGTTTTTGTTATTTAATTTTAATGTTTCAAAGAGTAAAATTCAAAACAGTAACAGTAATACATCCAATACTTATCACTACGTACATAATACGTATCCGAATAAATATTTTATTTAAGTATAAAATTAAAAAACACAACTGCTTTTATGCTTTCGATATTCGTGCGATCATTACGAATCGATTCCAACTCGATTTGTTTTTTTTTACAACATTTTTAATCGATATCAAATCACGTTTCTATTAGTGACGTTATAGACCGATTTTATCTGGCAACATTGAATATGGTGTTGCCATGTATATCGTTGTTTTTTTAACGTGTCCACACAGACCCTTGGCGGGCAACCCTAAATTACGTAATACGTCATTTGATCACAAAAAACCGCGCCTACATATTATGAACATATATTTTATTTAAGAAATATTCCCCCTAAAATTGTTAAAAAAAAGCATATAATAACAAATAATATCAGGCCTTTGTACATATGTTTATATTATTATCGTTACGATGCAGATGTTCATTATGACTAAAAATAATAAACTTTATATTATTCTAGTTGAGCCTATGCTCAAATATTTATAAAATCACAATACTTGGTACCGCTTTTGTTTTATTTGCTACCACCAGTGACATCGTACACTTAATCGTTTCGGTTCGTATTTTTGCTTCAATGATTTATCAAAATTGGTTTAGCTGTGTATACCTTATCACACATACATGTTTTTCGTTTTAAATAATTTTCTGCTAGTAGAAGACGGTCCACAACGTCGGTTTATAATACATACACTCACGCCTTTTCCCATGGGGGTAGGCAGAAACTAAAGACTGTCATACTGTGACACACTACGATCTCACCATACCAGTTTTGCGTCCACAATATACATTCATAGATATTATATTTTCAGTAGTACACAATCACGCATACAAACAGACAAATGCAGACCACAAGTGGCAATACTCAAATGTCATGTCAATGAAGAATGAAGAAGGTGTTGATTTGTTTGATAATTTCTCCAGCAGCATCTGTATCTACAGATCTTCTCTCTGTGCTGAGTATAGGTGAGCTATTGTAAGCTCAGGTAGACGACTTTGCTGCCGGTGTATACAAAAATCTTGTTCCCGGTGGACTGAGTGCAACACATGACTAAAGACAGCCGGTGTATACAAAAATCTTGTTCCCGGTGGACTGAGTGCAACACATGACTAAAGACAGCCGGTGTATACAAAAATCTTGTTCCCGGTGGACTGAGTGCAACACATGACTAAAGACAGCCGGTGTATACAAAAATCTTGTTCCCGGTGGACTGAGTGCAACACATGACTAAAGACAGCCGCTGTATACAAAAATTTTGTTCCCGGTGGACTGAGTGCAACACATGACTAAAGACAGCCGCTGTATACAAAAATTTTGTTCCCGGTGGACTGAGTGCAACACATGACTAAAGACAGCCGGTGTATACAAAAATCTTGTTCCCGGTGGACTGAGTGCAACACATGACTAAAGACAGCCGCTGTATACAAAAATTTTGTTCCCGGTGGACTGAGTGCAACACATGACTAAAGACAGCCGCTGTATACAAAAATTTTGTTCCCGGTGGACTATGAGTGCAACACATGACTAAAGACAGCCGCTGTATACAAAAATCTTGTTCCTAGTGGATTATGAGTGCAACACAAGACTAAAGACAGCCGGTGTATACAAAAATCTTGTTCCCAGTGGACTATGAGTGCAACACAAGACTAAAGACAGCCGCTGTATACAAAAATCTTGCTCCCCTGTGCATTATAACTACAACACAAGACTAAAGACAGCCGCTGTATACAAAAATCTTGTACCTAGTGGACTATGAGTGCAACACAAGACTAAAGACAGCCGGTGTATACAAAAATCTTGTTCCCAGTGGACTATGAGTGCAACACAAGACTAAAGACAGCCGCTGTATACAAAAATCTTGCTCCCCTGTGCATTATAACTACAACACAAGACTAAAGACAGCCGGTGTATACAAAAATCTTGCTCCCAGTGGACTATGAGTGCAACACAAGACTAAAGACCGCCGCCGTATACAAAAATCTTGCTCCCCAGTAAATTATAAACGGTCATCTCGCGAGGTACGTGTAGTGAATATAGTAAATTCTATAGCAATAAACTAGCTAATAACATACATACATACAATATTTTTTTTAATGAAATTACTTTTCTCAATCATACTGAACCTGAACTGAAGTGATAAGAGTTTACATGTTTTTAAAATGAATAAATGGCAACATTTTGTTTGTATTTTTTTAATGTGCTTGTAAGATGTTAAATTAAGTGTACGGGCCGCCTGATGGTAAGCAAAAACCGTAGCCTATGGATGCTGGCAAGGCTACATCGAGACATCAGTTATTAAGTCTTATTTGCCCAGTAATATAACTGGCTACATTACCATTCAAGCCGGAAAACAATAACGTTAACACACGACTATTATATACAGGATGATTTTTAAAACACCAACAACCTCGCAGGACTAGATAACAGAAGACAAAATAGCAACAACTTTTGAAATGACTAAATAGATGAAAAAAAAAATTTATTTGAAGTTTTTACTGTACTGTCGAGACATTTGTAAGTGTATGTGTCATTCATAAACAAAAGTTCGAACTAAAACTAAACTTCGTCTATTGGAGACGATTCATGGTGTATTTTCTGAGACAACGCGAGACCGACACAGGATAGACGGTAACATGACTGTTATCCGGCAGAATATACGGTAATGCGGTGGTACTCCCCCAGACGACCCCAGCAAGAGAGGTCTACCACTCGGAAATATCATAAAGTTTATTGTTTTTAGTCAATAAGAGTGAGAGTTGTACCGTAATATCAATGCGAGATAGGCCTTTTTGGAATAACCATCTTTACTAATAAACGATGTTTGGTGTAGAGAGTAATTTTTAGCGAAGAATACTGAAGAATTTACGATAATTAATACTGGATCGATACCAGCCGTAGATTTTGAAAAAAAAACACAAATCAGTGTTATTTTTATTATTTTAATACCACAGATGTGCGGTTACCGTAGCCTATAGACGTTTGCAACATCAAACATGTCGCGGCTTTATTTACTATTTCATCGGATAGTAGGCCCAAATACTGGACATTCATGATTTATGACAAACTAAAGTGAAGATCAAATTTAATATATTACTTATTTAAATTTTGAAATCTATGTCAGTTTAACACTGTACACATTTTCATATCGTTTATTAGTAAAGCTGTTATAAATTTATAATATGTAGTTATGACAATATTTGCTTTAATAAGATTACAATAACATTGAGGTATGTATTTTACACGATTATACGCTCTAAATTAGAGAAACACGAAAATTAAGATCCGCACTCGCCATGATGTCTCGCTGGGGAAGACGAAGATTTTTGCCCAGCAGTGGGCAAAACCGGAATTTCACAATCACGATAGATGTCAGTGCAGCTTTATGTCCAGCAGTGGGACACGGTGCATGGGGTGTGTAATAAAATATGTGTTCATTGGGCGTGGGCGTGGGGGACTAGCTTCACTCGGCGCGACACGCGGCCTTACCTGCGCGCGAACTCCGCCTTCATTGCTGGAATATAACGAATATATTAGTATTATTTTTTTAAGTTTCTTTAATGGTTGCACAGCTTAGGTGGATTTAGATACTTCTTAAAAATATGTATATTACATATTTATTACAATTATTAGACCAACAAGTAAATCAGTAAATCTTATACATAAAAATCTCGTGTCACGGTGTTTGTAGCTGAACTCCTCCGAAACAGCTGCACGGATTATTATGAAATTTTGTATGTATATTTGGTAGGTCTGAGAATCGGTCGTAGGCTATTTTTATACCCTTAGGTGATAAGGGTGTCACCACATTTTTTTATGATTTGGCATAAAAAAATCTTATAATTCTATATTTTCACCCTTCTATAACCAACCCCTAAAATGTGGCAAAACAACGTTTGCTGGGTCAGCTAGTATAAAATATAAATGTTACCGTCTAGTATCTCCTTCTTTATCTGGTTGAGCTGTTGCCGCATCTCGCGCATCATCTCCTGTTTGAAGGCGTCCCACTCGGCCGCCGACACGCAGCCTCCGTCGTTGCCACCATTCACTTGCTGTACGACAAACATCTTAATTATTATACAACTGATTCCCGCGACTTAGTCCGCGTGCAATTTAACTAAAAAAATAAAAGTTTCATATTAACTTTGCACCCCCGTTTTACCCCCTTAGGGGGTGAATTTTCAAAAATCCTTTCTTAGCATATGCTTACGTCATAACATCTACCTGCATGCTAAATTTCAGTCCGATCCGTCCAGTGGTTTGGGCAGTGGTGCGTTGATAGGTCACTATGTCAGTCAGTCACTCACCTTTGAGTTATATATATTTAGATTACAAAGTCAAAATCAAATATTTTATTTCAATTAGTCCAATGTTAGAGGTACTTTTGAATTATCAAAAATAGTTGCACGGTTCCAAGAAGTAGGTCTTATGGAGAAGAGCCGGCAAGAAACTGCACAAATACTCTTTTAAATTAGTTTACAATGTTCGATGTGTTTATACATCTATACGCGAACATACATACAAACATTGCTTTTAAAAGTGAATAGAAGGACTCACCTTAAGAATAGTTTCTTCGCTCGCAGACCCGAATCTTTTGCGAACTGAGCGAGGTGACTGTGGCTGTTGTTGCGGAGACTCCGAGTTTGCTGTAGAAGTATTTATTACTATGAAAATAAAGTCCATTTTGGCGTACACTTTTGTTACTGTTACTGATCACTCAACCATTAAAAATATTAATCATATTTCTTGCCCCGCCCTCCTTAAAGGTAGAAATATCCAAAATTCAAAAATCCTTTCACGGCAGATGCTAATTAACTTGACAGTTGTTTAATTAAATGATATGTTACTATTGTCAAAACTATGTTCTGGTCGAATTAAACCCAGTCCAGGGGTTATGCTACCCCCCATCCCCTGAATCCGCCCTTGCTTAAAATGTTGTGCATTTATCTCAATTATTAATGTAACTACTACTGGTTTGTCAAATAAACGACAATAGGTGAGCACAAAAACGGAGCTGTGGTAGCCTAATGGACCAGTTGACTGAGATGTCAGAGATCGAGTTCAAACCGAAGGCACGCACCACTGACTTTTCAGAAGTTATGTGCGTATTTATCACAAGCTCAAACGGTGAAGGAAAACATCGTGAGGAAACCTGCATGCTTGAGAGATTTGTCTCGATGGCATGTGAAGTCTGCCAACCCGCAGTAGGCTAGCGTGGTGGACTATAGCCTAATCCCTCTGAAATGAGAGGAGACCCGTGCCCAGCAGTGAACAATAATGGGTTGATAATGATGATGATGAGCTCAAAGAGCACACACTTTTAAGTTTCAGTTTAAATTATCGAGTAAGTTTTACTGGGCCTTTTTCCCATGAGGGGTAGGCAGAATGTGGGATAAAATAAAAAAATAAAGTTTAATTTAAAAAAAAGCGTAGCGACTCACAAGCATTGCCGTTGCATGCGGCGGGTAGCCGGTGCGGCAGCGTCGCCGAACGTTCCCAGGTCTTCATGGGCGTCGAGTTCACAGAGTTATCCGTCGATGACTCCTGTGGGAAGAAGAAGCAGTTCTTTAGAGATTGTGATTATGGTAACTTAGATTATTTTATTTGTATATAAAAATCTCGTGTCACGGTGTTTGTAGCTGAACTCCTCGGAACGGTTGGACGGATTGTTATGAAATTTGGTAGGTATGAATGAGAATCGGTCATATTGCGTATATGTCACTCATCAAAATTTTTTTTGACAAACTTTTTTTTTTGTTTATTTTTTTTTGTTCGGCATAGAAAAATACGAGGAACCTTAAATTTTCACTTTTCTACCACCAATAATACCATTATAGGGGATAATGTGGCAAAACAAGGTTCGCTGGGTCTACTAGAATTAGTATAGAAGTATGGATTACTGACGGTGTGGTGTGTGGGTACCTCGGCCCTGTCGAGGTGCGCGCGGCGGCGCGCGAGCGTGCGCGCCATCTCGTTCATCATGCACGACAGCGTGCCGCCGCGCGCGCCCGAGCCGCCCGAGCCGCCCGAGCCGCCCGACGACGACGACGAGCCCGAGTGCTCCGCGCCGCCCGGCGGGGACGCCGCCTCCGCCTGCCCGCCCGCCTGCCCGCTCGCCTGCCCGCCGGCTTGCCCGTTCGCTTGCTGTCACGGTATATACGACATGTCAATCTCTGAACGTTTGAAGTCGGTTTTATTTTTTGACAAAATTATTGTTACAAGTGACATACCTTGGCTTGTCTCTTGAGCCTGGCCTGCTGGAGCTGCGCGGCCAGCCCCGACATGTCGGCGGCAGGCGCGGGCGCTGGCGGGGGAGGCGGGGGCGGGGGCGATGTCACGGGCGCCGCCACCGGCCCCGCGACCAGACCCGGCCCCGCAGCCATGCCCGGTCCCGCCGCCAGGCCCGGCCCCGCAGCCATGCCCGGCCCCGCCGCCAGGCCCGGCCCCGCAGCCAGCCCCGGCCCCACGGCCGCCGGCCCGCCCAAGTTTGCGGCCCCCGAGGGAGGAGGGGGCGGGGGCGGAGGCCCCGACGCCACCACTTGCGGCACCACCGCTTGCTGCACCTGCTAATGGTGTTTACATTTCCCGTTCAGTCACTTAGTCATACTAAGCGACTGAACGGGAAATATAAAGCTTACGCGCTTTATTTATTATCACAGTTATAATACATCAAAAGTAATACTTAACACTATTTACAAAAACAATGTTTTAATTGAAATTATACACATCTAATGATAACATATTCATGAACATAACTTCAGAATGTATTTACATTAATATGTACAAACAAAAAAGTGAATGGTCCACGCACCATGTTAAAGGGAGACAAACTGAGAATCAAAATATGGATACTAAAACACTCATACAACTTCATTACGCTGTGTATTTTCCATAACATGAACCTCGTCGCTACAGAACGCCGGAACACGGCGTTTGGACCCCTGCCCGCCATCCTCAAAATCCAACCGAATTCCATGCGAGACCTCTGCATTTTACCCAACCTAACCGCTAAAGGTCAGCCTTACTTCCAATAGAGGCCCTAAAACCTCCAAAAATATTGCCAGACTTCATGTAGAAACTTGGTTCTCAGTTTTGCTCAACATATCTTTGAAAGATCAATAAACCCCCGTTCACGAACCTTCAAAGACATGTTTAGCGCCACAGAGATACATGCTTCTTCATCATGTCCAACAAAACCTTTTGAGACATCACCTACTGGTCCAACGGCTAACCTTTAAATGGTTGTCATAATCGGCGGAGATATCTGCCTCTCTGTTTCGGCTAACAAAACCGCTAAAAGATGATCTTTGAAAGGCAGGTGGAACGTAGCCAAGTGATGGAGTCACTTTGATTCGTCCGACACAACCCCTCTATGAACCAACCTTTCAGCGATCCGCTATCGCAAACAGAGCGACTAATCTCTACGTTGTCCAGCGTGACTTAGGTCAGCCGAACAACAAAACCAGCTCGGCTACCCGTTTCGTTCAGTAGAACCCCAAAAAGTTCCCAGAAACTTTTAAAGAGATCTGCCAAACAAAGGGAATTGTCTCTGTATTTCGTGCGGTCGTTTTTGAAGACGGTGGCCCACCATACCCACCACACAGGGGATCGCTTCCGTTACACGAACAGAAAAAAGCGTCATGTCCCTGATTGCCAGTTTTTAAAAAAACGGCTTCGCTATGCTACCCGCGCGGATTGTCGGACGGGCGCATGTACTGTGAGTGGTCGTTGAGCGTTGGCACCGCTTGTTAGAAACCCCGCCAGGTGTTCGACGCAGCGTCCAACTAAGCCGCATTCTCAGCAGTGAAGCCTCAAACGCAACATGTGCCTCGTCCATGCCAGCCGAGGATTGCTTTCCGACGGCGTCGTGATCGCGTGGCTCCTTTACCACGGGAGTAGAAACTCCTCACTTCGAGGACGACAAGTGCCCATTATCTTCCACCCACGGAGCGTTCGGACGACTCGGCACAGAAGCAGTACCGCTGTCCCCCGTATTAATACAGTGGCTCTGCCCCTTTCATGTTCGGACATCGCCCGCTATGCAGGTATCGCGGAAACTCTTAGAGGTTCCGATGTGACATTGATGAAGTTACATTCACTCGCAGACAAACGCACAAATGATTGCGACGACATAATAAGTAAATAAATAAATAGGCTAAACACAATTAACGTAATTGCTAACTCAATGTATGCTCGACTACGAAAATTAAGTTTAAATGCGCGCAAATAATTTATATACTTAAGTAATGTAACTAAATTCAACAGATATGCATGAGCCATCTTCTCCCTCTAACCCCATCCCGGACAAAAGCCAGGCCATTTCGTTTGCCGTACGATTCTGAACTGAAACGGGGGAAATTCGTAGTCGAGCGAAATAAGCACTAACCATTGGTGGGGGCTGCGGCGCTGCGGGCGGCGTGGGGGGTGCGAGGGGACCCTGTGGAGCAAAGATTTATTTTAAACTACCCCTATTTGAAAACCCTCCTTGGATAGATGGTTAACTAGGTGGGCAATACAACATTTAATAATATTTATCAATGAAATTGACTCAGATGGACTGCCTCGTTGTTCAGCGTCTGCTGAGCGAGAAGAGGTCTTATGATCACGGGTTTTGGGTAGAATCTAATGTTATTGAATTCTGAGTAGCAGTTCAGACTTAGAATTCGTAGCCGGTTGATAGTAACAGGTTTGCCCCTATTACATGTGACCTAAAACATACCGGGAATATGTGGATGTACATTTGTACACCTCCGCCAAACCCTTTAGGGCCGACAGGCGTGATGGTATGTATATAAATGTATATTCTTTCATTGAGAGCTGTAGTAGCCCAGTAGTGTGACCAGTGGACTGAGATGTCAAAGGTCTCGAGTACAAACAAGGCACGCACAACTGACTTTGGAAGTCATGTGCGTATTTATCACATGCTCAAACTGTGAAGGAAAACATCGTGAGGAAATCTGTAGGCTTGAGAGATTTTCTTCATGGCATGTGAGGTCTACCAACCCGCAGTAGGCAGCGTGGAGTATAGGCTTATGCCTAAAATGAGAGGAGACCCGTGCCCAGCAGTGGGTCAATAATGGGTTGATGATAATGATACTTACGTTAGCAGGTGGCGGTAAGTTTTGGTGCGGCGGTACGGGCGGCGGCGCGGGCGCTCCGGTCGCGGCCGCGGCTGACAAGGACATGTTTGGCGGCATCGGCGCGCTGAACAATACATACACAATCAGTGAGGAGAATAAAGTGTACACGAATCCTTATATAACATCTTATTGTGGCGGTTTTAAAGGCTGCCTTTTGGGTAAGGGTCCCGGTAGGGGCGCATGGACATTTGTACCTGAGTCGCGGTTTTTTTTATATATAATATAGGTATATGTATGTATTTACGAAATACCATCTAGTATCCGTAACATAAGCCTCGTAGCTGAGGTCTGACCTTGATGGCGCTGTGTCATAATTTACAGATACATTATTAAAACTGTACCGTATTTAGCACATTATCATTAACTTAAATGAGGAAGGAAAACATCTTTAGGAAATCAGCATTCCTGAGGGATTTTCTCGATAGCCTGTGACAACTGCCAACCTAGGTCAGCAGTAGACCTGGACCAAAACGACATCTCACTATCTTGGAAGAGAGAATGTATCGATAATGATGATATCCAACATATTGCTGACTGCTGTCTTACGGCTGATAGACGAAACCTGTCTCGCTTATATAAAGGGGTTCATCAAAATTGCGGTATGTTTTCTAGCCGACTTGACGACAAAAAAATGAGGTTTTCAATCAGACTGTTTATTTTTATGTTTGTTCCCTCATAACTTTCGACTGGGTGAACCGATTTTGATGATTCTTTTTTTTTTTATTTGAAAGCTGGTGCTTCCCATGTGGTCCAATCAATATGGTCCGGTTCTGACATTTAGTTGGTTTTCTTTTGACAGATACTATTACCTGTTCGTGCGATGGTGTCCTGGCGTGGGTTGGCTGGGCTGATGCGGCAGGGTATGGTGGACGCCGTGGGGCGGCGGCGCTGGTGGGGTCGGCTGTTGTGGTTGTTGCTATATACCAATAAATTAATATTTTAAAGATGTGTGTGAGGCAAGAAAAAGTAACAGAATAGAAGATGAAGAACAGTGGCGATTTTTCCGCCAACAAGAGCTGAGCTCGTTAAGTTAATAATTATTATAATATTGTGAGACAAAGAGAAAATCTAAGTGAAGATAGGTGAGGAAATAGACGTAAGTGGACTATGGCACTTTTTGCGCGAATAAACAGTTTTTTTTTTCTTTCTTTCTTTTCTTTCTAGATGCATTGAAGAGGATATGTGTAAGTAAAAGAGTATAAGAGGATGAACTGCCTCGTTGGTCTAGCGGTCGTAAATGTGACTGCTGAGGCACTGATCGGAGTTTGAATTCGTGCCCAGTTGATACTAATAGGACCTTCCTCTATTACATGACCTTAAAACTTCAAATCGTAACCTGATAGGGCGCGAGCCGACTCAATAACACTTTGATGGTATTTATATAATTCATCATGTCGTAGTATTTTATCCTTATGTCGTAAGGTCAGCGTCAGGACATTACATCCTGGTTCATGCTGAGCTGGACTCCTGTTTGGTGCTATTGGGCACATACACTTAACCATGTATCTTATTACTTTTCTTCTACTTATTTTTTTTTTTATGTATGTGTGTGTTTTTTACATCAAATACATGATATTTCTTTCTTTTTTTTTTCTTTCTTTCTAGTAAGTTACCTGGTGGTGATGGTGGGGCGCATGGTACTGGCTGGGCTGCGCGTGGTACTGCGGATGCTGTTGGTTGTGAGGGGCGTGGTACTGTGGCTGCTGGAATATGGCCGCGTCCTCTCGCGTCATCGTTCTGTTCACACGACACAGACGTGAGAGGAAGGTAATGAAGTAAAATAATTTACCTAAAGTTTAAAAGGGAAGTAAAACTTCCTCCTCTCCTACATTTACCGTGCCCAACAAGGCCCACACATGTTTTTTTTTTCTTTATTTATATTGTAACATCTATGTAACTTGTGGAGTGCAATAAATGTATTGAGTATTGAAGATTGAAGAATTGGTCATGATAATATTCTTGGAGCTGAAAGTAATTATTCTGACAACAACAATAATAATAATAAATTCTTATTGACACATAGCAGAACAGTAGTAGAAGTAAGGTGTTTAAATTAACAAACAAGAAAATAATTTATGTTCTGTCGGTACTTTAAATAGAACTTGTGCTGTAAGTACCAGCAACCTTCCAATGTCACTTGAAGTCAAAGACTAATTTAAATTAATCTTTCACAAGTAGTTCAGGTGCAGTAAGAAAATAATTATCATTAAACCTGGTGTATATGTGTGAGTATAGTATTTATAAAGATGGCAGTAATCCTGGCAATTTATGTTAAGTAAATACTATTAGTAAGAAGTAGCGTAGCTTGGGGGGGGGGGGAGCAAAGGGGGCCATGGCCCCGGGCGGCATGTGAAAGGGGGCGGCAGCAAGTGCCTTAGTGCATTAGTAGGATAAATACCTGTAGCCCATATCTTCGTCGTATGTGTGTGCGTTGTTGTGTCCGTTGTAGGGTATAGGCGGGTTTGGCGGTTGTGGCGGAGGGGGCGCCGAGTTGCTCGCCGGTTTATTCGCCAGGATCTGACAATGAATTGCAGGTTAATGACGATGCAAAAGAAATTGACGTACTAGGAACAGGGGATGTAATTGGTGAACTCTTTCAAAAAGGTCAGATGCACAGTACTCGTAACCGGCGCGTATACATGACAAGATAGGCATGGGCACATAGGCGTTCTGTAGTTTCTGTTTACCCCATGGGCAAAAGGCGTAATGTATGCATATACCAACTTGGTCCTTTTATCTCAATAAAGTAAATACTTAAAAAGACGACTATGTAGAAGAAAGAGCTATCACATGCTCAAACGGTGAACGAAAACATTGTGAGTAAACCCGGAAGCTTGAGAGATTTTCACTGCCACTTGAGTTTGGTGATTCTTCGGGCTATGTCACTGACCCGGGTTCTTCTTAATTAAGCACTTATGGGTCTATAAATCCACCATACTAATCGTCATCAACCCATTAATGTCCCACTGCTGGGCACTGGTCTCCTCTCAATTGAGAGGGATTAGGCTATAGTCCACCACGCTAGCCTACTGCGGGTTGGCAGACTTGGCACCATACTAATATCAACCTTCAAAGCATCCTTACCTCTAAAGTATGCATCATGGCTCTGGCGAAGCTGTCTGCATCTTCTCTGCACGAGAAGTTTAGGCCGTACACGTGTCGCGCATCCCGCCATTGGTGGAAGGTGGCGGTCGCCTGGTTGTACTTAAGACCTCGGACGATCCCACAGTTTATCACCACCTAGAGAAGAGGAAAGTAGTGGAAAATGCTCGATCTTATTCAGAAATCCTTATTGAAATAGAACGGATTTTATAGCAATAGTAGATTTTACAGATCCTTTACAAAATCCAATGGTCACGGCACGTACTTTTTTTTATTCGCGTAAATGTAAAAATGTTTTAGCAATCTAAAAACATTTATAAATACAATATTAGAATGTATAATAACATAATTATGTAAACGTTGTCAAATTATATGTAGTTCTTGAGTGCGAAGTTGCGAACGGTGAAGGAAAACATCGTTAGGAATTCTACATTATATCAGCTAATAGATTTGTAGTCATGCGTTCATTTGGTACGTAAAGATGAAAATTATAGTCTAAATACTATAATTTTCATCTTTACGTTATTCTGAAAACTCGTAAAATAAAACTTTTTGGCACCTAATCTTTCATAAGTATATATTTGATTATATACCTAAGTTATTAGGTCTGTTTATTTCGAACGGTGAAAAAGATTACACAAGTCAACACAAATTAGTAGTTACTCAAGACACGTCATAGAGAATACATACCTCGTGGTCATTCAACTTCCTTCCGACAACTCGGAAGGTGTTGTGTTGGGTGTGGTGGTAGATGTGGACCTTGGACAGTCCGGAGCTGGACCCTGAAGGCACCCACCGCTTCAGGCCGTCGTCGTACACCATGACAGATGCACGGGCGCTGCTAATCGACTGCTCACTGTGAACACACCATAAAATATCACATTAATTAAATATACTAGAAATAATTAAAGGTTAGGCCTCCCTAGGCTCTCCCCGTATTACGTAAGAACTAAAACATACTACCGAAATGTGGGTGTTCATTTTTGTAGGAGGTAGGGCATAGCGAGATTTCTCGCTCAAATTGAGCTGCCCGACTGGGGAAGTACCTCCGCCTTACAGAAGACCGCAGTGAATAAACAATAGTTGTCTTTGTGCGAGTGAGTAAGGTTACCAGAGCTCATTGGGGGAGTGACTATTCTGACAGCATGGGAATTCCGTTTGCTGTCAGTTCAGTAACTCCTCCCTATTTTAAGAAACCTGAACGGTTTCTAAGGGGTTTCGCAACGCATTTGCAAGCCTCTGGTGTTGCAAATGTCAATGTGCGGCGGTCATCACTTACCATCAGGTGAGCCGCCTGCTCGTTTGCCCCCTTATCACCATAAATAAAAAAACACCTCTGCTATGTTATGCTAAGTTAAAATGTTGAATGTTTGCTTTCAACTGTAACTGGAGTGTTTTGAGCGGGGGCTGGTGGCGATCTGTTGGGGATATGAAACACTTGCTTGAATACATACGTCTCATAAGGTATTCAAAAATCTTATTCCTTTAAGACCTCGCACAAATTTTTAAAGCTATCGAGATCCAATCCCTCAGAGCTTAAAATCCAGCCTCAACCGACTAAATATATTATGTCTAATTCCAGATACTTTTGACATCAACAAAATCAAATTAATACAAATGGCAACCATGCAGATTATATGAATCTAATCTGTGTATTGATTAATGATTCCATTTACTATGTTACCGGGGTAATGGAACTTTCCGATGTGATGAATTGAAGGTCCACTTCAGATGATCAAAACCTTCGCTTTACGAGTACTCAATCTCCACATAGATATCACTGTCTCCACCCTGGGCCGACGAAAATTCAATAAATAAATATATTTATTAATAAATACAGAATTCGTTTAATTTAAATGTTTATATGTAGTTTACATGCATATGTTGAACAACGTCGTCATGCTTTATATGCACTACGAAATAATTTTGTCATGTCATATCTCGTGTCAAGAGAAGAGTTATAGATGAGAAATAATACCCCGCGACTTACGCTTCAAAATTGTATGTAATCGCAATACGCGTCTTTTTGCGCGCCACACAACGTTTCCCGAAATCTCGACTCTGCTCATACGATCTTCAATTTACGATATAAACGGATATTTTTGAGCGCCATAGTTTTATGCAGAGCCGTCTTTATCATCGTTATCATCATCAACCGCTTTACAATCCCAATACTGAGCACAGATCTCCTCTTATTTGAGAGGGATTGAGATGCAAGATTCTTAAGATATTATCTAAAGGGACATGGAATTAAATTCCAACATACATGGATGTCATTCTATCCCGCCAATCGTAAGAACGAGGTATTACTTCTTATCTCATAGAGTTTTAGCAATGTCTAGAAGAGGCTTGGAAGCCAAAATACAAAGCGAGAAAGAAGCAATTTTAAGTACCACTAACTAACAGTAGAAATACAATAATATATTTTAATTAAACTAGGAACATATATTCTAATACTTCCATAGACATAAATACGAGTACTTATCTTTTATCTCCTTTCGAAAACAAACTTGGAGGCTATTTTCGGATCCGTCAGTTATTACGTAAAAGTCTTTGGTTGCGTAAAGATCCGTGTCCTACGTAAGTTACGTATATTACGCCTTTACAAAGGGCAACTATATCTCTAACTACTTATTGATGTGCAAAGTATTAAGACTTATGTTTTATAAGAATTTAGATGATTTTATGACGATGGATCTTTAACCCATTTTGTATCACTGCTGGCGATGGGTATCCTCTCATTTGAGAGGGATTAAGCTATAGTCCACTACGCTAGTCAAGTGCACGTACTTTACATGTCATTGAAGGCATGCAGGTTTCCGCAAGATGTTTTCCTTCACTGTCTGAGCGTGTGTCAAAAACGCATGTAACTTCGAAATTAGGCTTGAAGTCAAAACCTTTTTGACCATTATGCTTTCACAGATCGTTAGAAACCCAGAAATAAAACTAGTTGTTGACAAATATTATCGGGGTATATTGATATCATTTAATTCCGATGTATCAGATCCTTTCTCGCAACCGTATTTACAGACGGATTAAGGTCTTGAGTGTCGAAATGTTAGAATTACAAACAACTACCCTACATTCTTGTTATTTATTGACAATTCGATTTATGCCGACACTTCATACTCTTGTCCGTTGTATGACAAACAGACAATGAATACAGCCTGGGGTTTTTCGAAAAAAGGAGTGTTAAGGTTTTTACTGAGTCAGCAACGCGCGAGCGACACCTCTGGTGTTGCAAACGTCCATAGGATACGGTAATCGTTTACCATCAGGCATGCCGCTTGTTTGCCACCCTTACGGTATAAAAACTGATTTGTAATGCTAGTACACAGGATAGTAATAAAGTTATCCTCTTTAGTAGAAATGAATACACTTACAAGCCGGAAAATTATGAATCTAAATATAAAATATTAGTAATCATTTATATTGGAAAATGATTTAACCTGTCAAAATAAATCATCACAAAAAGTTGTTAGATTGGTGTACTTGTACTTATATGTAATGTTTCCTATTATTTTTGTTTTATTTAATTTTATGTGAGTGTTTATTTTCTCCGAATTACTTTCGAGGATAACAGTATGTGGGTCCTTTATAGCATTCACGGGTCACGGGCCGACCTGAGAGTCTGCTTAGTAATCATTTGTCTAAGAAATGTTTACAAAAACTTTGACGGTATTTCGATAAGTAGAAGAACAAAATTTGTTGGTTATGATATACAGAAATCTCCATTAAGATGTTAGAAGCTTACTACCGATAATCTTGTATTAATATAAATTAAATTTTGTATACTGCACTGCAAAGAGAGCCAGTATTTGCTAACAGTACTGACGCCAGTTACTGGCCGAGTGTAAACCCAGCATTAAGAACAAAACAAGTCAGTTACGTAAGTAACTCGGTCGAGAGCGGTCGTGTGGGCTGGCTTGTGATTGCTACAGAAGGTCACATCGGTAAAACGAAACGTCTTTTTGTTAATACATGAGGACAAGTAGGTGGTATTTAACCTAAATTGTGAGCTTACATTCAAATTGGTCTTGGTAATCTGTTCTTGTCTTGTCAAAGGAAAGTAGCATGAGCACATAGTGTAGTAAAATGGTTCGGAATATCTAACACTGAGTAACAAACAATCTCAGGTTGAGAGATATGAAATTTAACACCGAAAGAATTCCTAAACAACGACGCAACTACGAACTATGCTTTTTTATTAATGCAGATTTGTCTTAGTAGTTTATTGTTCACAAACAGTTGATCGCTGTTATTCCGAAGTAGTTGTGGAGTGGGGATAGTAAACACTATGAAAACTCAATTTTAAAATCTATATTTTTACAATAATAAGTGATAAACTAATTTTAAAATAATTTGTAAAGCAAAAAGGTTGATTAAATATTTGAATTAACCAATAGAATTTATAATCTCCCAATTATTAATCAAGCTTCCTTCAATCAATTTTAATAATATCTTGTTCTCTTATTTTTAAAAGAACATCACGCTAGTCACCTACTATGACTAGCAGCCATGGGTTAAGACTTTAAATAATCTAATCAGGCACATGGCGGAGTATCTAACAGAGATATGAGATCACGAGGTACCTACGTATATTTTACAAAATTCAGTCCCTCGTTTCCGTACCTAAACACAAGGTCAAAATCAATATCAATTTTGACGACAGGTGCCCTAGGGCTATGCAGTACCGACCCCCTCACCTCACGACCCCCTGTCTGGCGGCACAGTTACCGGACCCCAATCACGGTGACTCCTATAGACATAAACATCAAATATAAAACACACGGCACTAATTGATGAGTCTGGCTTTGTTTGGACTGATTAATTTATACATTTGACTTAATGACTCATTCAAAAGTACCGCTGGATTTTTGCGTTCCAAAATCTAACAAATGATATTGTTCCCAGTTTAAATGCCTATGTTTACTTCGTTTAATTTAAAATAAAAAATTTGGCAAAAAAATACGTTTTTTGCCCCCTTTTCTTTGTTTTTCGTATTTGTTGTTATAGCGGCAACAGAAATAAATAATCTGTAAAATTTCAACTGTCGAGCTATCGCGGTTCTTGAGACACAGCCTGGTGACAGACAGACGGATAGACAGACAGCGAAGTCTTAGTAATAGGGTTCCGTTTTACCCTTCGGGTACGGAACCAAGTACAAAGTATGTATGTATTTAAGAGTTAGTATGTTAAAATGAATTACTTTTTCAAAACCGAAGGTCGTATTTCTATTAGATATAAATCACTTATTTCTTTATGAGCTGTGTTACTGACATTAATTAATAACTGGATTGAATTACGCAAGAAAAGTGAATGAATATAATTAAAAATTTGTCCAATCAATTACTTTTTGGAGGACGAAAAATGTACGAATCTGTATATTGATATTGTACGACATGGTTTAGTTGAAATGTATTCTCAATTATCCATTTTCCATGCCTGTATGGGTATACGGAGAAACTGAAGCACTCACAAGTGAAGTACTCTGTATTGCTTCGCGGCCGAACTATTTGGAAGTTTCAACCGATTAGGTCAATTTATGTAAATAATATTAGTGCTAGAAGTGACGCAATGGTGAATATTCTCACATACATTTTCATAACGTGTCTCAGTAGCTTTTAGTTTAAGTTTTTCAATTTTATCCTTGCAAAAATTATAAAAATTAGAAGTAAAAATTAGGTAACTTTAACCTACCAGGAAATAAAAAATATATTACTATGTACATATTACTTTCGTTGTATTCGATGATCACAACAACATGCAGGGTACGGCAGGGTGAGGTAGGCAGAGTAGAAAAACTTATCATTAAATATGAATGTAGTGGTGTGACCAGTCAAACTCGAAGTCAAAAATCTTGAGTTCAGTCCCAACAAAGCACACACAACTAACTTTTTAATGTTTTGTGTTACAGTCTGTACACTTGAGAGAGAATCTCTAATAGCGTACGAAATCTACCAATCCACACAAGGCTAACGTGATGGACCATAAACTACTCCCTCGACAATGAGAGAACTCTTTACCCCAGCAATGGAACGTGAAATGGTTGGCCTGACTCGTACATAGTACTATTAATTATTCAGTCAGCAAGAAAAATCTGTCAGTTTCTATGACCAAGCTGTCCCGTATATTGCAATTAAAAAATATAGGTATAAGAGAAAAAGGAATTTATAACACCGCGTCAAGTACTTTCAATTCTATGTCCCAATAAGTCGATAATACCAGTTACAGTAGCCGATTGAGATCAAGAATTTCGACACAAGTACCTTTACATGTGAAACTAGTGAAACTTCAGGTCTTGTGCTTTTTATTTTCTTCTATATCATGGTGTAGAGAGGGAGAAAAATGAAAACCCTTATCCGGGTGTCCTTTCTTTAATTTAAATCTCTCTCTCAAACTAGTTTGTCCTAGGCCAAATGTTGTTGTTTCCCTTAGTGCAAGAGATATGACTATAAAAAGTAGGAACATGCATAAGATGAACGCTTTGGCTTTGGACAAACTAGTTTGACTAACTAACGATGGAAATTTGGCAATTTAATTAACGAATTTTATCCGGTAACATATTTATAAAAAGACTCTCATACTATATTGACTGTTGCTCCATCTTGAAGAATCACGGTACATTCAGGCAAAAAATGTTATATTTTCTCGTAATCGAAACGTAGTCGACCGCGACTACGACTGGTAATAATTTTTTAAAGAAATGTTTGACACGAATAAGTGAGAAGAGCTTTAATAATTGTATGTTTGAAACCGATTATAAACAGGGGCGAAATTATATTTGATATACCGAAATGTGTTATTAAAACTAAGTCATATACAAACAACTTTAATGAAAACCAATTACAATGAATTTATATAGCACTGCTGTATTTTTATTCATAATATTGAGTTCCTTTGCAATCCCTGCTCAACAGCAAAACCTTCTGATGACTCTGATGTTAAAATATGTATTTTAACTTTTCTATTTATTTCTATGACTGTTGGTGCATGGTGAGTAGTCTGAAACACGCTATATAAATAAAATAATAGTTTAAAGCATATCAATACTTAAGTTATTATAATATTTAAATAGCGAATTTAAGTATTAAGACCGGGCGAGACTATCCGCCATTTTGGATTTGTCAGACATTTTGTATTTCTGAATTACGATGTTGACGGGCGTGGCTTAATTAAACTTTCTCATTTAAAAATCGAAAACATTCACTATTAACACATTTTCACAAAACCACACAAAATTTAACTATGAGCACTTTCACTGAAACACACTTATTTCAAATTGTAAATGTAAGATATTTGCAATATCATCATCCGTGCTAATAAGCTCTTTTGTACTTTTAATTTTTATGTATAACTTCACTAGCTTGCTTGTTAACACCTCATCTAAATTAGTTTCTTGTTTCGAGTATAATGAATTAGTCAGATAGATGCCGTTAAATAAACAATGAAATTAAATAACCTGAAGCACTCACTGCCACTATGTCCAAATTAAAATCATATCTTAAATAAATAATTTCCATCGAACGTAAAATCCGATATTAAATATTCAGATATAATTATAGTGTCTAGTATCCGCAACACAAGCCTTGTTGCTTAGCTCGCAACTAGATGCCATTGTGCCATATCATAATGTCCAGTTACATTTATATTCAAAAAATCACAAAACAATATTAAAGTGAACAACCGAACACGACCGTATCGCCGAATAAAGAAACGCTCAATAAATATTTCGAAGCAGTAGCAGCACACCGTCGCCATTTTGAAATTTGAATTCCGTATCTTCTTACGTACCTGCACAGCCAGAGATGTCCCGTTCGGATGCGTGCGCACACTACCCTGTTTTTGCTTTTTTCTGCTTCGAAGCACTTCACGAACGCCATTTTGAAATTGCGAATATCGGAATGCATGGGTGAAAGAAAATTCTCCAAAAGTTAAAGAAATTTCACTCATAACACTCAAAAGAATAGATCTGATTAAATAAGAAAACGTACGCTTTTTATCGTTTAACGGGTCAGTCTATAATCCTATCATCATCATCATTAATGAAATCAAATCAAAATTAAATGGCGTAAATGGTATCCCTATAGTTCCGCGCACATTTAATACCGTGTGTAGTAGCTCAAAGCTGTATACCGTCGTATTTGAATTTACATTGGTCATACCGAAATACCGACATATTTGCACGTGAAATATTTCATTTGACCATATCGCGGCTACTAAAACGTCTAAGTAGTTTCCCGTCTCCATTTTGATTTGAGTACTCCACCACGAACGTTTATTTTGATATTTTAACCGTGTATTTAATTTAAAATTAGAACCCCAAGTGAAACTATAAAAGAAAAATCACACATTAAATGATTATATTAATTTAAAGAACAGTTGTACCACCCCCGTTTAAATATTAATCAAGAGTAAGTAAATTAAAGAGCAAAGGTGACCGCCAGTTTCCACACACTATTCTCGAATGACCGAATCGAACACTAGACCGTTTAAAGAAAACCGTGCGCGCGCATGTCCTTACCCGGTTCTCATCACGTTGAAGCAGTACACCTCCGCCATTTTGTCATCGACAAACAAAGAAAATCTACCTGTGCTGAACTAGCATAACACTGTCACCATTTTGTTTGGGTGGGTACTTACATGTAGGGCAAATATATAAATATATATCCAGAACGGATGCGCGCGCATGACAAATGCTTGTTGTCGTGAAGCAGTACACTGTCGCCATTTTGTAATATTCGGTAAGGGTACTAATATGTTGGGCAACTCGTGAACAAAGAGATATTCAGAACAGATGCGCGCGCATGACAAATACTTGCTGTCGTGAAGCAGTACACTGTCGCCATTTTGTAATTTTTGGTATAGGTACTAATATGTTGGACAATTCATGAACAAAGAGATCTTCAGTACGGATGCGCGGTCATGACAATTTCGTACTGTTCTGGTAAGAAGCAGTACACTTTCGCTATTTTGCAATTTATAGCTTAACTACACAATGACATTAAGCAGATTCGCGAACAAAGAGAGCCCCATTTTGCCAAAGTATAAACATCACCATTTTGAATTATTATGAGAAAGTACCAGAATGTTGAGCGCGGGTATGGACTGCTATCACTATGAAATAAAAATGGATGTGAGGTATTGCTTGGTTACTTGAATACTTTAGTGCTCATAGAGGATAAATTATAAGTTAATTCACCAAGAAAACTCATATAATAATTACTGATATTTATTTAAACACGTATCACAAATCAGTTGAACTTTTATATGAATTGTTTAATATGCCACCACTGCGCAGACCGCCGATGAGCAGCCATTTTGGAATTCTTCTAGCTTGTGGGCGTGATCAAAAAATAAGGGTGTCGCCAGAAAAAAAAATTCAATTTCTTCATATTATATCAACACTAGAAAAGTTTAATGCACCATCACCAGATGCACAAATGAAAACATCACTAAAGTCAAAACACTTCACATAAAATTTAACTCACACATAAGTAAACACACATTTAAATAAATAAAATGCATATCTACATAAATTTCAACACTGTACAGGGACGCTGAAGAAAGTTACATTCGCTTTTTGTCACCATTTTGAAAAAACTTATTACAGGACAATTTCACTGAATTTAAAATTCCTAGCCGGCCACTCCGAACGCTCAACAAAGACTTTTCCGTAAACGAAAAATAAGCCCGCAACCGTTCCGAAGCAATACACCGCTTGTCGAAGTTGTATGACGCCGTAATGATATCGATGCGCGCGCAACGTGGCGCTCAAGCACTGAAGCAGTACACTATCGCCATTTTGAAACTCCTACGGCACAAAAAGATGTCCTCTATGTCTGCGCGCGCATGCCTCGTGGCAACACACCTAAGCCCGTTTTCATCGCAACCGTTTCCTGGAAACGTGCACGAGGCCCGAGGTGTAGGTGCTCCCGACAAGATGTTTTAAATCTTAGTAATCCTAATTATGTAGTAATATATATATTACTCTTTTTGTTTCAGGTTACCCATTTGATTAGGCAGACGTGCTGATCTACGGATTAAGCGGCGGCGGCGGCTATCTTCGGAATGATTATTATCTTCACTATACATAGAATCCGGTTACCATAGGGGTAAGAGCTATTACACAACAAAGCTTGCGATTTTTTACATCTAGTAATTTAAAAAATATGTACTGACCTCCACACCCAAAGCTGGAAAAAGCTGCTCGCGGTTGCTTCGCACGTGTTTATACAAAATTATTAATTCTTATAAGCAATTTATTACAATGAACACTAACACTATTGTCATGTGTCTACTTTGATGACTATATCGTCCTTCAAATGTGTTTTTTTTTGTTAGTTTATATAAAAGAAGCCTTTACCCGGTACCGTTTACGCCTACCCCACCTAACATCTGCCATGTTGAATTGCACAATTTGCGAATTAGAATTCCAATGTGGGCTTACACGTTGTACTTGTCCTGCCCTAGCGAGTATCATTTTGACTTCATCGTCAGTTATTGTATTATTATTATTATTGGAATCAGTTTCCGCACCTCTTGAATTCTCTGCACCCTTTTCAGAATTAATTTTTAGAAGCTCCAAATTTTTGACGATCTTTTTAAGCTTATCTGCCATTTGGAATTTAACCCTATCCCCCCCTTTGCTTTTACGGGTTTTTTGAAGTCGTTTAATTGGTCGCGAAGTTTTACGTTGCCTAACATTGGCACAAACTGTATTGAACCGCATTCTATTTAAAGAAGCTGGGCTAACATATCTCAGATTGATTAACGACGTTTGTATTAAGCTTTTTATTTCCGCCATTTTGGATACTTTTTAAATAGTAGGAAAGTCTATAAAACATATTCACATCACACTAAAACAAAATAAACGTTTTTCTTTCTTCTTTTACTAGCACTTATTGAGTTTTGTTACTTATCACTTTAGTATAGTTATCGTTATTCAAGTGAATTGTTCATTTGAATATTATTCGCGGCGAACGTGTATTCGCTTCCCCGTGTAGGTTCGGAATGCCAGGTCCATCTAGTCAGCTCAAGCCCGGGCAAAATCTGTACATGCGCAATAAACGTAAACCTAATATTTGCAAGTTAGCAGGTCATATTCGCCATTTTGGAACTACCCCTCCCAGCCCTTCTCTGCACTCGCCTCTCATATCTATCCCCGCCCACAGCGTTACCCACCCCTTCACCTCTCTAGCGTTACCCCTCTGTTACCCTCTATACTGACGCAACATGGCGACTCAAATTTATTATAACACACAATAATTAAATTTACAAAACATATACTAAATCCATAGCAAAGCATGTTCATAAAATTTACACTCACTGTTAACTTTTACCCCTTTTCACAAAGATTTACTTAAAACGCCGCATTATTTTTTCACATAATCGCACCGTTAACCGCGTGAGTATGTACATATATGCAATAAAGAGGATTCTTCTCAGTAACCGCAGCATGGTGGAATCGAACTTTGAACTATATCTTATCACCACGCGGCCGAGGGAAGTACTGCCCTTCACCGTGGTTCCAGGATCGATCAATTGAGACCTAAATATAATTGCGCATACGTAAAAGAACAGCAGCGATGGCCGCCTGATTCAATTTAGCAGGTCATTCCGGCCATTTTGGACTAGCTATTTCTAGGAACCAGTATCCGCATCATAGATTGGATATGTTACAAGAACAAAGAACAAAATATACGCACAGTTTTTTTAAAACGCAATTAATAATTATTGACAGCACTATCAGTGGCACTCATAAACCATTTTATTAGATCACATTAGGTATACTATGTAAAAACCACTTATTTTCTCACCCTACGCAACCCACTATTCATTCGTTAAAATTGGCGTTGATTTTACGTTATCAAAAATAGATTAAATGTAAAGTCACCACAAGTTAGTTTAAGAGAGCTAACAGTTCCCAGATTAAAAAATTTAACACTTTTTCAATCGCACCATTTACACGGCCAGTACTTTTTATAGACCAATTAAGAGCGCATAAAACGACTTACCCTATCAAACGATCGAGTGCCAACTAACTCTCCCTTTTTCCCTTCCTAATAAGTACCACGAATTTCCCAACAACATTTTCCATAAATAGAAAATATGTATTGATCGCGACTGTTATTTTTAATGGGCTACGTAACTAAAGATTTTTCGCGGATTATTTTACGGCACCCTACCAATGTTTTGATTGTGAAGTTTTATGTGGGAGACGCTAACACCGACGCCGTCTAGAGCAACAAGTTTGCGAAACTGCGTGTTGGTGAAAGATGCTGGCCATATGTGTGCCAGAGGGCAAAACAATGGACTTTAAAAAAAGGTTGGAGTCAACAATTAATCAACGACGCAATATTAGAAAGGCGGATAATTAACTACGTATCTTTTGGCAAAGATAACACTCGTGTCCGTTTTAGCAAGTTATTTTAATGTTATTTTTTATATAGGTCACGAAAGGGCAAATAATAAAATCGATCCACTAAAAATGAGCATTGAAAAAATTAAGAGGACATCAGTAACAAAATCAAAGAAAACGCGAAAGTTAGCACGCACTATTTACTCACATAGCTCTTGTATTATAAAATGCCACAGATTGATTCTAAACCCGACAATTTAGAATATGGATGAGGCACAACCGTTTATCGCGGAAGCTGGCCAGGGCACTAGTGAATGTTGATGCCTAGACAGGCAACCCGCCGAAGGTTCGCGTTGACTAGACGCACGGCGCATGCATCGTATGATTGATTTAAGTGCAACAGGGACCAGGTACTTCGTTGATTTATTTATAACCACCTGCCAGACGAGTTCCGGATCCCCGGGCCGGAACATGCGTACTAAGGGCTAGTTTCAGGTCTAGAACTTTCCGGAGGTGCAGTAAGGGGGAGGGGGTGCAATTAATACACTGTGGAAATCAATATTGTGCGGCGTCTGTTTATTATAGAGATACGGACGGGCTTTGGCAGTTTGGTTGCAATTTTACGGCGGAACTTTCAACTTTTTGGCATTTTAATGATATGCAATACGTATTTGATTATGAGATACGCTTTTGAAGAGTCTTTGGTTACATATGCAGTACATTTTATTGGTACATACAGGATATAGAGATAGGATACAGGTGTGCTTAGATAGAGAATCTACTAATATAGTCTTAATTTTTACCAGTCAGTAAACTAAAGTCAGAAGTTTTTTGGGGGATGTTTTGGAAAGTGAGGCGATTAAACATCTTTTGTTTCAAATTCAATAATTGACAAGGGAAAATGAGCAGTTGAAGTATTAACATGAATCAAATCAAATCAAATCAAAAGGTTTTTATTTCATATGAACTTTTTCAAGCATTTATAAAACGTTATGACTCTAGTTGCACGGTTCCAAGAAGTTGATCTCATGGAGAAGAACCGGCATGTGAAGAGAAATGTTTGTAAACCTTATTAATATTCTGCGCACGGAGGAATGTGAGACCATAAACTTTAAAAATAAATAGCAATTACTATATATTTAAATACAAATTTGGTCTTATTTCGACCAACAAAGACATCATCAGCCTATATTCATCCAGTGCCGGGTGTAGGCCTCCTCTAGTGAACGGTACCGAGATCGATTATCAGTTAAAAAAAATTATGAAGACAGTCAACTAAACCATGAATGAACCATAACAGACCAGGCACCGCACGTGGCTCTGTTTGCGTACCGGCACGCTGTTGCACATCATAAATTATTCACGACTGTATTGGTTTAATACCGTATCCCTAATGAGTTAGACTGAACTAGTTATCTTGTAAAGTTTGTATAGCAGACGAATCTGATGTAAATGATTTTGTTGTGTTGACTATTAACCGAGACAATGAACGTGACTTATTTATTTATTCACTTAATGTCATGTAGCTTCGCTAAAAGGAGTTAGGTTTATATACATAGCGTTATGCACCCGGCTTCGCACGGGTACATATCGGTATTTATTTAATAAATATTTGAAAAAATATACCATTCGACAGAGATTACGATAAAGGATTTTTTTGGTACGTTTTTTACAGCTTATGTAAAATTATTGAAGATTTCATACCACTTATTGTTTTTTAAATAATATATGACTCATGTTCAGCACAGAATAAAAATCTTTTTTCTGAGATGTGGTAAATACTATTTGTGCGAGTAATCAATGTGTCACTGCCATTTAGTTATCAATTGCTTTAAAACTGTTTTAAGAATACAAAAAACGTATTCTACCGTTATTAATCTTTTATAAAATCATTGTTGTTGTAAACTAACAAATAATACTGTTGAAATAGAATTGATTTTTAGTGGGATATTGATATTACTAAATATCCTGAGGATTCGGATGCTTTCCATACTCACAGAGTGATGGTCCACCGTATCATGGATGCTGTAAAAGACCCGTAATATCCATGTTAAATAATATCAAAATCTATAAAAACTAGTTTTATTCCATATCTAACATTCGCGTAAGTGCATTAGATAAGAATGATAGTTTTTTGTCATATATAAGCAAGCGTTTGAGATCACAATCTCACCTGATGGTAAGTGACGATGTGGACTAAGATGAAGCATGCATACACAACTAGAAATATTAACTACAAACTTTAAAAAAGAAAGTAATAAAAAATAATAACTTAAATAAAAAAACACAACCAACTTTCAAGTAAAAAGTCATTTCCCAAATAAAAACTGTACCTAACCTAAATATTAAGTTGAAGTTCGATTCGCACAGCGGTTCTGCTGCTGCAGGCAATAAATTATTCATGGCGTGTTGGTTTACTACCCATCCCCAGAGAGCTATTGAGTCGTGCTGCTCTGTGAACACAGTTTAACACCCGCTTTTAAGTACCGATAGTTTACATAATGGAAGAAGTGTTACTAGATCACAATATTAAATAAGAAGACATACGTTTTGTTAAAAATTGAACCACTTGATGCTGGCTTTCGTTACAGGTGTATTTTCTATAAAACATATTAATGTAGTTTCTGAATATGCCGTAAACGTGGCATCATTTTGGGCTTGTCAGATTTAATAGTCATATTTACTAAGCAAATATGGGTATTAAATTTGACGACATTCATGTTCCATGTCGAAGAAGAAGAAAGTAGTTTCTGTCTACCTCCAAGAAAAAAAGGCTTGAATGTATTATATTGTAATGTAGTAATGTTGAAAGTACCTTAGTTTAAAATCATCTGGACTTTATTTTTTTATGGTTTTAAATGGTTACTCTATAACTATCTTAAAAAATATTTTATTAAAGAAACGAATAACAATGGTATAATTATCTGAATTATCTGACTGTTTATAACAAATTTAAATATATTTAAGAGATATTGAGGGGCTTTCTCCTGTTACATCGTATAGTACTAGAAATTATATCACTATTCAAATGTAAAAAGGCCGAAATTGAAATGATTATATCGAACTTAACGCTAACTTCACAAAATTATTTTACTAACATAACTATCTCTCTTTGCTTACCCCGGAAGCTAAGGTGGCGTGGTGGTTTCCATATTAATCAATAAATATACATCTGGTACAACATAAAGGGTGGATGCAACGTCACAGTGCAACCCCAGTCCCTTCGCAGTTCATAAATATGACTACAGATGGCGTTGATTTCAAGCGGCCTCGCTTCAGGAACGTGTATGTAAATACTAACTACCTGTACTGGCTTTTAATGGTTATATTATAATGTATTCATGAATATATTATACACGTATTATACATATGAAGGTTCAGGAAGAAATTCTTTAGATTATACTGAAAATCGTATCAAGCAGATACAAGTTTATTACTAATTATCATTCGTTTTAGCCAGAGCAGTTTCGCAGATAGTACTATGTATGGCGTAGTTACCCTAGCATATCTGAAAGTACGTAGGTATATGTAAAAAAGAACTTTAAGAATTATAAATCAACATTTGGTAAAAAAAAAACAAATTAATTAATCGGCTACTCTTTGAGTTTTGTGGTTGCGCTATATTTCTGAAATCTGTAGTTCAATATTCGCGTAAGTGTAAGAAAACAACACACATATGTATATTTGAAGGTTTTATACACCGTGAAATTATATAGGTTTATGGATCGAAAATTTTGGACTCTATATCAATAATGGAATCTATTTATGTAAATTTTAAATAAAATAAAGATATTTTTTTTTATAAAAAATGTGACAGACGAACAAAAAACTAGAACGAACCTAGGATATATGGTAACGCCACAAAATTTTACGTACTACGATTACTACGATCGATATCATTCAATGTTACTCACACACACAAACAACTAAGCAGTAAACCATGCCGACAAACAAAGCCGACAGAAATCATAAAAGCCGCCCGCGCCGCGCTCGCTGCCGCCAACTTACCTACTCGTGTCATGTTGCCGCCAAGCCGCAAGGCCGCACTATTATTACCTACCTAAAACTGCGCGGCGAGAGCGCGGCAACGTTGCGCCCGGTCGCCATTTCTCCAGTTCTGCTGCAACTCGCGCGCGATAAGGTTGCATTGTTTACGTTTTACGTTGCCACGCGAAAATGAGTCGTCAGTACGAATATTCGAACGCGGAGTACTTAGCAATGGTTCAGCTGTACGCTGTTGCCAACTACAATTTAGAAGAGGCCAGGCGGTTGTATTCCCGGCCGGAACATTTAAATGCGCTGCGGCTACGAGGGATTGAAAGTCCTCAAGTGCCTTCACCACATACCATCTTGTCTGCAACTCAGCGCCTTCTCGACCATGGGCAATTCCGTGTACCAGCTCACGCGCAAGGTCGAGGTCGCCTGAATAACTCGCCGGAGATCGAAGACGCTCTTCTGGAGTACTTCGAGCGGGATCCGCGGCGAAGCACAAGAATGGCGGCATAAGAATTTAATGTTAGCCAATACTTCGTATGGAAAACATTAAATACTAATAACTTGCATCCATATCATTTCCGTCGAGCTCACGTCATCAACAACGACGATGCACCGGCAAGAGTTGCCCTTTGTCATTGGTTGCTAAATAATAGTAACGCTTCCATACTTTGGACAGATGAGTCATTGTTTACTCGAGTGGGACTGTACAATGTACACAATGAACATTACTGGGCTCTTATGAACCCACACTTAATACGGGAAGATCATCACCAAGTTCGATTTAGTGTAAATGTGTGGGCCGGTATTATAAACGACCAATTAATAGGGCCTGTTTTCATTGAAGGCCATCTAACGGGCAGCTCGTATTTAGACATGTTACAAACGGTAATATCGGAGCTGTTAGATGATATCCCTGTAGCGTACTTAGCAGGGATGTACTATCAGCATGATGGCTGCCCCGCCCATTATTCAAGTGTAGTGCGTGCCTACCTATACACTCAGTTCGGTGATCAGTGGATAGGCCGCGGCGGTCCCGTGGCTTGGCCGGCTAGGAGCCCGGACTTAACGCCTTTGGACTTTTTCTTGTGGTCGGAAATCAAAAGACTTGTTTATACCCGTGAACATGAAAATCGTGACGAGTTACGCAGTGCGATAGTGGACGCCTTTGATAGAGTGAAAAGTGACAGAGACACGTTAAGAAAGCTAAAAGACAATAGTATAAAACGGGCACGTTTGTGTATTGAACGCGGCGGACTCCATTTCGAGCAGTTGCTTCGGTACAGGGAAGTGTAAATAAACTTTTTGCAGGTAACTTGTATGTAAAGTTGATTATTTTGTAAATAGCTCCAATTTTTTAAATACGCCTGAAATACCTACCCAACCTCTTGACTGTTTCAGCTATCTGTTTTTAATTGTTGATACAGTAAATACCTAAAGTTATTTATTGAAAAGTTATGTTCATGTAAAGTATTTCTGGCGGTCCTAAGCCCGTGGAAAGTATGAAGGAGAAATTGGAGTACAATTTACGTTATTCCGTGAAAATGTTGCCGCAATGATTGGTGCAGCGGCTGTACAAGCGACTGCTGTGCAAGACGTCGCGAGTTCGATCCTCGCACGGAATTGTATGATCTGCAGGTAATTGTTTTGTGTGTGTGTGTTAACTCTCTGCTTGGGGAAAAGTTTAAAAAATAAAGGTTTTTTTAAAGCTATGGTAATACCTAGGTACCTACTTAATTTTTAATCCCTTTTATTTAATTGGAATGTAGGTTTTACGTTCGTATCTCGTATCAGCTGATTCGCTAAGCGCCAATCTTGTCGTATTTCAATTTATACCTAGATAGGTAAGTTACGTAGATAGGTGTAAGTAGATACCTACCATCAATTTCGTCGCCATCTGCATCGTATTGCGAAATAAAATTTATTTCAATAATAAAATGACATCAATAAAGTATTGACCTACTAGCTTTTAAATAACGCGTAAGTACTTATTAGGACTTTTCGCTCAGACAGCCGTTTAGTACCAGCTGGCTGGCGTTCGGGTCATTGCCCCGCCGCCGCGCGTCTTTGATAAGTAGCGAGTAGGCGACTGCGGCCGATTTTGAATGAATTATTGGTGCACTACTACTAGCAAACTCGATCAAGTGAAAATATTCTTTTCACTTGCCAACTTTTTTATTATAAACAGTAGAGTTAATCTAAGACTTTTTTTTGTTCTACTAATTATCATAAGTTTCCCACCTTTCGGTTCCACAACGACTACAATTTCACGGTGTATACACACTTAGGTACTAAATTGTGTAACAAATTTAATTGGCAATGATCTAGCCAGCAATCAGCTGTTATCAAGGTAAACCCATAAACTATGCGTGCGTGTACGTACACCCGATTTTCGCGTCCGTGAGTGGATTTTTTTTGAGCGATTTCCTCCAACGATCCTTGTTGAGAACGTGATATAAGCGCCTGTTTCCTTCAATGGAAGGATCTTGCATAATCTTAATGATATAATTGGATTTTCTAAATACGTAGCAACTGTACATTAGGACTTGTGGCTACTTGTAATAGTTACATCGTTTATATATGTAATACTAGCTGACCCAGCAAACGTTGTTTTGCCATATTTTAGGAGTTGGTGGTATTTTTTAATACCAAATCATAAAAAAATACAAAAAACAATTGTTACCAAATATACATACAATATTTATTATGAAATTTGTATGTATATTTGGTAGTAATATATCCGGCTAGCCGTTTCGGAGGAGTTCAGCCACAAACACCGTGACACGACATTTTTATGTATAAGAAGATAAAATGATAATATGTATCTGATATCCAGTCGTGTGTCCTCTTATAAATAGTTTTAATGTGTGTTATGCATTCAAATAAATAAATATAAATATTTCCGGACGTTTATTACACAGCGCCATCTAGCTCCGTGGTAAGCAACGAGGCTTGTGTTACGGATACTAGATGGTTGATATACTACATATATGTATACTTTTTTTTGTTGTAAATACATACATATTATACATAGGATACATCCACGACTCGGATACAAATGTTTATGCTCATCACACAAACATTTGTCCCTACCGGGATTCGAACCCGGGACCCATAGCACAGCAGGCAGCGTTAACTACCGCTGAGCTAAACGGGTCGTCAAAATGCTATGGTTCTTAATGGAATCTTAAAAAAAAAACGATGCGTGTTGAATAAAATGCAATAATTCCTATCATCTTAAGTCTAATTACAAAAGCAACTGCTGAGATTGAAGTTAATAAACTTTATTGAAGAATGATGGCGATATTCAATAGCATTTCAGACAGCGTTAATATTATAAATGCGAAAGTATTTCTGTCTGTCTGTTTCCTCTTCACACTTTAAATCGCTGAACTTGATATATTTTTTATTATTGTTAGATATTTATTCACTTTACAAACATAAGTCTACTACTCTGAACACTATCTATATGCAGATACACAATTTGTATACTGGAAAAGGACATTAGATAATTTTTATCCCGGAAATAACCCCTTACAGAGTCTAAACATGGCGACTTCGTCTGCGTAAAATTCCTACACTAGTTGAAGTTAAGGGCAAAAAAGCTACAAAATTACACTTGAACGAATTGAGAAACTTCACTGATGCAATAACCCGGTTGAAATGCAAGCCAGCAGCAAATAGTCCTGATAAATAAGCTGTCACGTTGCGCAAACCTGTTGCGCTAACGCACGTGTCTAGACAATGACCTCACTGGATCAGCTGCCCGCCTTCCCACGGAAGTTGAAGGTCACATGAGGGCCCGGTGGAAGCGGGATTAGCGAATGCCTGTTTGCCTGCCAAAGTTCAATTGTCGTGGATGCTGATGATGCACATGCTTATATTATGTATGGTCCATTTATTAAACTACTTTTTACGGATTTTCCGGATCCTTTGCAGCATCCATGGTTAGGGAAATGTATATTATTTTCGATATGAGTAACAAATTTAATCTTTAAGTTTTTTTTAACACGATTTGGCTATTATTTGGACCAAAAATTTGGCTTTTTGTAGTAGACGTCGGCTAAATACTGTTTCTATTTACGTTTAACGCTAGAAGGAGGGTGGAGGCTTTCAAACCCCCCCTAGGGTTTGAAAGCCTCAAACATGACCTATAAAGCTCATATTTAGAAGACAGGTATATTATACTTAATGACGTTAATTAAGGAAGTCGAGGAGGGAGGGTACAGTAAATCCACATTCAGTAGCCGGTAAATAATAATTAACCGCATAAAATGTCCCTTCATTACCATTTGAATGTGGACAAAGGTATCTAATCATAAATACCCATTCAAAACCACCGCTTTCGCTATACAAGAGCCGTGTTATTGCGCACACGCATACGCTGTGATGTTTTGCTTACAAATTACGCCGTATGTAGTAACAAAACACTTTCGATCATACGCGTCGCTCAATGAAACGTAATAATATCATCCGAGTGAGCGATAACACGGTTTAAATTGATAACCGCGATCTGTGCTCTTGTTAGCCTCGAGATAAATAAAAGGCTATAAAATCAAAAATCAAAATCAAAATATCATTTATTCAAAGTAGACCAAATTTAATTGGCTCTTTTTGAACGTCGACAATAAAGACAGCCCCCAAAAACGCCCGCCCTTTACCGCTTCCTAGTGTTTTTGTTGGGAAATATATAATATTGTTTTGACTTTTATTAAGATATAAACTCGCGTGTGATTTGATTGAAATTAAAGACGTATTTTGGAAACTCACAAGGTTTAAGTATATTGATTTCTTACAAGATAATACATTGAAATAAAATCTTTTTAAGCATCTATAGAGGCAGTAAAGAAACTAAAACGTCTGGATTAAATAATATTAATACTGTACATTCAGTGAAAAGTGATATAAGTATGAAACATTGATTGACACTATCACTTTTCACTGAATGTACACAAAATATTGACCAAACGAATATTATGAATGCGAAAGTAACTCTGTATCTATTTGTTACATCTCCAAGCCTAAACAGCTAAACTATTTTGATTAATTGTAGTATAATTATATTAGATCATTGAGAATAAATAACATGGGCTACATATTATTAACGAAAGTGTGTTTTTGGCTATACATATCTTGTAGACCCAGAGTTCACTTGCCCAATTTGTAAATCTCATGCATTAAGAAGCAAATCTACATTCAAGCTGCTTCCTCAGAATCTCTCAAGCATTGATAACCCCATTAAAATGTTCTGTTTTCATAGACAGACCGCAGTAATCGTAGCTTAACCTACGCAGATCAATATTGACTTTTATTTTCAGTTACGAAAAGTTCATTTTTGAAATGTACACTAAAATTATAGGTTGTTTGTTGTAAGTGGCTCTCATTATGGCTTTATTTAGTGTACTAGCTTTCACCCGCAATTTTGTCTGCGTGGAATTGGAAATGTTTTACAATCTGCTTATTGACTTTTTTATCCTCCTCTTTTGAGGAATTATCGTTTCCGCATATGAGCTTCCTGACCAACACTCTCCTATGTGAAGGACATATTATTATGAGACTTAAACTATATCTATACCAAATTTCATCTCAATCGGTTCAGCGTTTTAAGCGTGAAGAGGTAACAGACCAACATACTTCTGCATTCATAATAATATCAGTACCCATATTTACTATACTTAATAATAATAAACTGTCTTCACGCTATAACCGCTGCACCGAATGAGGTGAAATTTTGTATAGAGATAGTTTGAGTCCCGGGGAAGGCTATAGTTTTCATACCGGAATTCACCCCTTAAAAGAGGGAAAAGGGGGTGGGAGTTTATATGCGGATAAAATTACTAACATTACACAGACGATATCGCGGGCAGAAGCTAGTTGAAGTTATATTGTAAAAACAATTACATACCTCAGATTATTTCTGACATTATCGTTCTTCTGGCTTATATTTAATGTCTATTTACAGTAATTTACTTTCACTTTTCGCTTACAATTATCATAGAGATAAATTCATTCAGAATAACACTACCATAACTATATTCTTATTCTCTATAGACGAAAAGGCTTACAACGGAACGCACACAAACTTATTTCCATTGTCGTCCACGTGGTAATTTTAACATGGAGATTAGAAAAAAAAGGTTTTGTTTCGTTAAAGGGAATGACCTCCGCGGCTCTTTACGGTTTTGTCTTTGCTTAAGTTTTTTTTTTATGGTCGCTGGACTTTTTACTCTGATTACAAAGGCGTTCATTTAAATTTCACAGCTAACCGAGCTGAACGGGCCTATTTAAAAAAAAAACAATTGTTACTAAATTGGTTATGCTAGTCGATTTAGAAGAAAAGACAGGATTATGGATATTATACGTATAAACTAGCTTTTGCTCGCGACTTCGTCTGTGCTTAATTAGGAATTTTATCCTATCTGCTATTCCTTCATACCAAATTTTTGTTAAAAGATATAACAGACACACAGATACTTTGGCATTTAAAATATTACAGTATGGATGTTATTTATATTAAATTGTCTGGACGTCCTTAATATAAAGGCTCTAATTTTAACCCCAGGGAAGGATGAAGGATAGTTTTTACCACCATAAATCATCCTTTAATAAAGTGAAAAGCTGAGGGAAGTTTGTATGGGGGATTGATAAATTCTTAAAAGTAAGTAAGATAAATAATCAATATATACATTCACGCTTATCGTCCCCGAAGGGTTATGCAGAGGTGTACTAATGTACACCCATTTTTAACCGGTATATTTTTAGGTCCCATGTAATATGGGGCGAGCCTATTGCCATTAACCGAGCACGAATCCAAACTCCGAGCTGCTACTGAGAATTTCATAGAAACACCCAATAACACTTTGCTTGTCCTGGGAATCGAACCCAAGACCTCTTGCTCGGCAGTCGCACTGTACGACCGCTAGACCAACGAGGCAGTTTATATCGGATAAAGGAGACGAAATCGCAGGCTAAAGATAGTATTGTATCACTGGGTTATGTGTCACCAACAAAACATATTCGTTGAGCTCTTAATAACCAGGTAATAAATACGAAAGTAGGCACTCAATTCGTTTCGCTTTCGTGGCTCAACACATGTATTTTGTGTACATAACTTAGTATTATGAAGTTGAGAATAATAACAGATTATTGCATAGATTTCTTACACTTACGCGAATATTAGACATTGAAAATGATCCAGAAAGAGAACCAGTAGCGATGGATGCTGTAGAAAATTATCTAAATGAATCGAAACTTCGAGATAAAATAATATCAATATACCGCGATAAAATCTGTGAATACTTTAGTAGTTATATTTTAATATCGCAGGCATTTAAAAAAACAACTAGGACTTACTGCGAATTATCCGTACAGGGGATTAAACAAACCACCCGCGTCTTAATAATCGAACCCTTAACAACAACTTTCAAATCAACAGAATAGACAACTTTCCTAAAAACCACTTTAATCTACTTCAATCTAAAAACTATCTAGTTATCAGTTTGTTAGTCAATCGAGTTAGCAAACAAGTGACTAATGCCATTGAACATTTTAAGTGGGAATCGTGTTTTGACGGCTCATATTGATATCGGTGGTATTCAACATAATACAGGTAACACAATTGTTAAAATAACCTTTTTATTTTTAATATCATGCACGGAGCAGGTCTTATTTGGTCTCGTATTGTAATGATCTCTAGCATGACGACAATACAAGAAACAAAGTTAACAAAAATGTCTACTTTTCAATTGACACACATTTCTCTGAAATTTCATCGGCTTAAGAGTCAACAGATCCATTGTCTACAGGCGCTGGCAAGAAACACCACGAATCCACGAAATGTTAAGTACTATGTTAATACAATAGGTAAATAAACAATTAACAATAATTATTTCGCAGAGCCAGAAATATTTGGTTAAATGAGGTAAGGAGAACTATTAGTACCTATAAAATAAAATCTATGTCTAATTTACTGTTGTATCAAAATCACAATGCACTCTTATCATATTAGGGAGATGACGTCCACTGCTGGACATAAGCCTTCCCCAAGGACTTTCATTACGACCAGTCTTGCGTCACACTCATCCAGCGGATTTAAACGACCTAGTTACAATACTACTAATACAATAGTAGTACTAACTCTGCTGTAATTATTAAAATCAACACAAGCAAATATCTACTTACTGTGACCAATATTCTTCCCAGTTCTTCTCCTTGGTCGATCCATAACCCCTGGGTAGAGTAGCAGTTTTGGATCTTCCATTCAAAGACGCATAAGACCCCCTCTTTTCCTGCAAACTCATCAGCGAGTGTCTGGAGACAGGCTCCGAGCGAAACGACTGGAATGAACTTTGCGATCCTTCATCAGACTTCAAACTGGTCTGAGAGCCTCGGAACTTTCCATTGATCTCTGGTTGGGAGTACTGTTCCTCGTTTTTATAGGCTTCGTTTCCGTTACGATGTTCTCCATAAGTGCCGTTGAGAGAAAGACTTCCAGAGTTAGTTCTGGCAGGAGGAGGGCGTTGGGCAGTTTTACGGTAGTCAAAACTGTCAGTCCTGGTGAAAGAGGATGTTCTTTTCACCATTTTCGGCGACTCTTGGACGTTAACCAAGGATGGCATCTTGGACTCTTTCTCGAGGTCAATTTCGTGTTCCAGTTGATTCTGCACGTGGGCCAACATCTCTTCTAAGTCCCCAAGATCAGGGTCAATGATCATCTTCGTTCGACGCATTTTGGAATGTTATTTTACTTTTTATCACAGTTCAAACACAATCACTGTCACAAAACTAAAATATATTATTTAATAAATGGTTCACTATTATATTATATAAAAGCTCAGTTTTCAATGGTCACATGACTTTTGACACTTAAAAAATCCAATAATCATTCCTACACTCACTAAATCTTACGGAAGATAATTTTAAGTAAGTCACACTAGTATTAGTACGAAATAATTTCGAGACAACCGAACATCGCGACAGAGGACGTGCGCACGCGTCGAGCGACAGCGTGCGAATGACACAGTTATCTATCAAACTGAGTGACACGCACCTCATCCGCTATCTTAAACTGACATCGGATAGTGGGCAGATAAGTAAACAGATAAATAACTGTAATTACAACCTTACTGCTAAGGAAATAAGGGTTAATTATACGTCAGTAATCAATTGAAGGGACATTGATCGATCTCATGTTTTACTCTAGTTCAAGTGCAATTCCTGTAGATGTTATTCCTGGGAGATAAGATATACAATTGAGTATCGGAGTTACGAGATGTTTTTGTTTAGTTTGTGGGTTATTGTAAAACTAGTGCAGTGTTACAGGGTGGGAAAGTAGAAATTGTATACTCTTTATGTCTGAGTCAATGAATACTCCACCCGGGAACCGTATGCCGTGGAAAAACTATTAAGTTCGTTGTAATTTATTAACAAAAGACACCATATCTGTATATGGTGCCTGGTCTGTACCGCGCGCAAAACATTGGAATTTAAATTTAGCCGAATTAATCAAATTATCCATGAAATTCTTTACATCTTTCTATGAAATTTTAGTAGAAGTTCAGAAGTGAATTACCTACAAAATAGGACTTAGATTCATGATTACTAGCTGCGCGAGTACATCTGTATAATGTATGCCTCCGAGATCGCAGCCCTGATAGCAGATGTTATGTGAATTCTTACTTCGCCGAAACGAAGTTTTTCAAAAATACTTAAGACTCATTTGAGTGTTCCCCTCCACGGAAATCTTTAGTAAAAGGCGAAAGATTTATGCGTTTTGAAGGGAAACCAGAGCTAGCGAACACGTTTGGTCGATACCACCCAACCAAACGGCGGAGAATCTTAACACCGCGATTCAGAAAACGACCACAAATGCACAACGCCATCTGTTAAGCGTGATCGGAACTAAACCAGTTTTATTATATTGTCCTGTTATACCGTAACTTAATCGTTTTTATTCAAAGGAGTCGTTTTTATCAGCTCAATTGACAGATTTTTATGCTTTTATGTAGCAATTCTCGAAAAACAAATATTATTACGTCTTACTGAGGTGCTAAATGTAATTATTTCGAGTCAATGCTATTCTGTATGAACTCACTAACAAGCTCAGTCCTGTGTTCTGGTGAAAACAATACTTTGTATTCTGTTAGTTTTGTAACTGAAGTTATATCTAGGTACACTGCGCTGTGAGAATGTAGGTGAAGTGACTTAGTATCATGAAGTACAGAATACACAGAACGAATGGTGACGCGAGGGTGAATTCGAAGTTAGTTTAGATTAGGAACTTTATTTTCTTTTTCAGTTTCCGAATATCACTATTTGTCTGCGTGAACAAATCTTTGAGCAAGACATATTCTAATATATAATTACAATTTTGTAATAATTAATTATAAATTGTTTTGCACAGTTTAATCTAGTCTTAAAGTCTACGCTATGGAGCAGAAATAACAACAAATAATTATAATATTAAATGAATTACGATGAGATTATCTGTAGAAGACCTGTCTTGCCTTCATCATCGTCATCATCACCAGCCCATATTCGTCCATAACCGTCCTGGTTGCCTTCATAACTCAATCATGTTGTAGAGAAGAAAAAAAATACATTTATACATCGATGTTTTATTTTACAGCGTAGCATGTTTGTATCTAAAACAAAAAATACTTTCGCCTGTTGACTATTATAATGACATAAGAACTATCATAACTTCAAAATATCTATTGTAATAGATGTGTTGGTTTACTATAACATACTCTAAGATAGTATTAGTTACAGAACAATAGGACTGAGCGTGTTTTGGTGACATCACCTCGCTGAGAACTAAGTGTCGGCGCACATTGTACGATAGAACATACGCGATGCATTTATTTATGCCTTTCTATGTACGAAATCTTCGAAGTTACAAAGAAAAAGGTCATAGATAACTACAGAACGTCACGAAACACGATTTATAATAATTGAACTAGTTTAAATTATAAGTGGAGCCGTAGTAGCCTAGTGTGACCAGTGGATTGAGATGTCAAAGGTCTCGAGTTCGAACCCAAGGCACGCACCACTGACTTTTCGGAAGTTATTTGCGTATTTATCACAAGCTCAAACGGTGAAGGAAAACATCGTGAGGAAACCTGCATGCTTGAGAGATTTGTTTCGATGGCATGTGAAGTCTGCCAACCTGCAGTAGTGGACTATAGCCTTATCCCTCTCAAATGAGAGAAGACCCGTTCCCTGCAGTGGGACGTTAATGGGTTGATGATGAAATTGTAAGTACTAAGTCATAGTTCTCTAGTTTGAATCCAAGGTCTTTGTCTAATAACGGTGAACATTAAAAGATCATGAGCTGCAGTAGTCGTCACAATATCCATCCAGCTTTCCTACATCCGACCAGATAAATCCAGGCCAGAATCTAGAAATGTTATATGAATATCTAGCTCGCAATTGAAGTGAGATTGCAGCTTTCTCTCTATGCAAAGTTCATCAAATTATTGGTGAGTAATATTAACCTTCCTTTCACTTCTACCATATTACTTTAGCAATAAATGATTATAATTTATAACTTATGCATCATCTAACCCATCGTCTACCTTATTGTGTACTTCCAGAAAGTTCGGATATTAAAAATAGCCAATTATAATAGTCTCTTATTCCTATAATCTACGTATTACGGATTTTATTGCGATATATTGATTTTATTTTAATCCCAACATTTCAGATCTATAGTCAAAGCTAAACTTAAACACTATGGATGCTGCAGAATAAACCGCGTTTTTTACGGTTGTATAATAGTAGGTAATAATTTTATAGAATTGTGTGATAATACCCCCCCCCCACTCAGTCCCCTCTCATTGATACAACATGAATAATAAAGGCTATCAATATACATTACTAGTCCACAAAACGAAGAAAATGTAGGCACCTAAAAAAGATTTGCGACTATTTGCGACTAATCGCAAGTGCGCGCACATTCGTAAGCTAACAACCGTTTTATCAAATTGTATCATGGTCCTAATTGGCAAAGATTTGTTACGCACTCCAATCTTAAAACTAATTGCTCTTTATAAGACGTTTCAATTCAGACGAGTGCGTGACGAAAGCTTAGCATTAATATGAGTTGAAGCTATTGTGAGGGTACAATGGTTAAATGATTGGCTTCTTAGCTACGATTTACAGGTTGTTATTCCGCATACATAGGTAAATTCATTAATAGTGAGACTGACTACTGTAACGTAATATTTCCATACTACCCAAAGTTTAAGTCAATCAAAGCAAAAATTGGTCCTTTTTTGGACAAATGGACGATAACAACAATTCTTAACAAAAAAAATTATATCTACTAGTTATATTACTTGTAGGAGGGAGGAAGTTGGGTTCTCTTTTCAAAATTAAAAGAATACAGCCAATGTTACTCGCTGATAATAATAGCTTTCTACATATAAGTGAAAGAATTTTTTAAATCAGTTGAAAAGTTCATCAATATCCATTACTAAAAAAACATACAAACTCCACTTTTTTATTTTACGACCTTGACTTGACCTGCATGTAGAGTCTACACATGTCTTCAAGAAACCTTCATGTTTTTCCTCACGGTGACGATTTCCTTCACCCATTTAATCCTCATGATAATTAATTAATTAATACGCACATAATTTCTAAGTCAGAGTTGCGTGCCTTGGGTTCAAGACATGGTGAATTTTATGACTCCTCTTTAAGTCCTCAATACCATCAATATAATGTTATTATTATATTAACTCCCCGTGGACGTTTATTATCTTCAATAGGAAGTGATTCATACAGATATAAAAATACTGAATATGACACATCATTTCGTTCGTGTTATTTTGATAAATATCTACTTTGTAAGAATAACGGAAGGTATTTCACTTCGTATATTAATATATGACTTATATACGTGTAATATATAATTGTTTAACATGTGAACCAAGGAGTTAAAAGGTTTTTACAGGATCGGCAACGCGCGAGCGACTCCTACGGTGTTCTAATGTCCATAGGCTACGGTAACCGCTTACCATCAAGTTGGGCGTAAGCCTGTTTATCACCTCAGTGGTATCAAAACAATTTGTGTTTATGGTTGTTTACATAATGTGAGTGCTATATTTTTTTCCTTGAGTTTTATTATGTGAATAAAGATTGAATACATAAATCTGTAATCCGCTGGATGCGGGTGGTATAGGACCGATCGTAGTTGCGATCCTTGGGGAAGACCTATGTCTAGCAGTGGACGTCTAGAGGATGATATGATGATAACATAAACGCCAGTAGACGCAACTGAAACTTCCGGAGCAAGTAGGAGCCCCTTATTATTACAAATATTCCACCGACGGGGTCGTTGAACACAAAGTTTATCTCAAAAATGGTAACTAAACATTACAAGTAGCCAAGTAATTAGTGGTTAAAACAAATATGGCCGATAAACGTAACTAATTATTATTTGTTTACTGTAGATAACGCAAGTAGGGCGGCCTCTACGCGGTCAGGTATCGCGCTTGCCTGGATGTTTGTCATTTCTAGATTACGTTATGCTTACGGCGACATAATAAAGTTTAATATAATACATCTTAATATTATGTAACATCATCATCATATCTACCGTTAGACGTCCACTGCTGGACATAGGTCTCCTCTATGGATAGCCACGACGACCGGTACTGTTCCACACATAGATAAATACTAAATCGTATTTGTCAACCGATTTTCTTTCTTTTTAACCGACTTCGAAAAGGAGTCGGTTCTCAATTCGAATGTGTAAATTTTTTTGTTTAGTTGTTTTATTGTCCTGTGGATCGTACAAAAAATTACCCCGTGCGGGGATAGAACCCGCAAGCCGGGACGCAGTAGCCGATCGCTCTGCCAGAGCGCCAAGCGAGTCGACATAATCGATATCTTTTGATGGATCGATTGATTGGCTGCTATATGAGGCACAACTTCAAACTTCCGACCTAGGAAACGGACCTAAGACCCAACTAGACTTCAGGGGCAGTAAATACAGTAAATAATTGCCATTCGAAAGTATATATATATATACCTATATATATAAGTAGTATAATGTTGTTAGTAAACGCAGTGTTATCTCAACAGGAACGTTCAGCCCATTGATGGCGGAAGTCGATGTGCCAACTAGAGATAAGCGTGGAGACACGCCAAAGTGTCAGATTACAATGTTTTGTGGTCATTTTATTTTATTTATATAACTATTTGATTCCCGCAACTTCGTTTGCGTGCAATGTTCATATTCATTCGATTCGCCCGCTCTCGCGGTTTTAGTCACTAACAGCCCTAATTAGTTTCTTTTTCTTAAATTAAAGTGGCCTACCTTATTCTAGCTATCCGCGAGTGAAAGTCCCGTCAAAATCAGTTCAGTCGTTTCAGAGATCATCCGGAACAAACAGACAGACAAATTAAGAAGTAAAAAGCTGATAATTTGAAATTACAAACTGACAATTCCATTTTATTTTTAGAGTCGATTTTAAAGAGATTTAGTATGAAATACAATACATATGGGCCAACATTGGAGCTATTATAAACTCAAAGCAAAAATAATTATAAAAATCGGTTCGCAATCGGCGAAGATATCGCGTAACATTTAATAACACCATTGTAACCTTTTACTGTAAGACTGAATCATTCTCATATAAGTATATCAATGAATTGTAAACGAAGCCGATTAATCCATACTAATATTATAAATTCGAAAGTGTATCTATTTTTTTTTATGGTGATGAGGGGGTAAACGAGCATGTGGCTCACCTGACGGTAAGTGGTGACCGCCGCCCATGGACATTTGGAACACCAGAGGCTTGCAAATGCGTTGCCAAACCCTTAAAAACCGTTCAGGTTTCTTAAAATAGGGACTTACTGAACTGACAGCAAACGGAATTCCCAAGCTGTCAGAATAGTCACTCCCCCAATGAGCTCTGGTAACCTTACTCACTCGCAGAAATACAACTATTGTTGATTCACTGTGGTCTTCTGTAGGGCGGAGGTACTTCCCCAGTCGGGCAGCTCAAGTTGAGCGAGAAATCTCGAAAGAGTGAAAAGGGGGTGTAAGTTTGTGTGTAGAATTGATAATTTCAAAATGGTTGAAACAAATAAGCGGATTCGAAAAGAATACTAATTTTACGCAGACGAATTCACGGCTTAAGCTAGTTTTGTTATATTTTTAATTACAAACCAATATGGAGGGAGACAAATTCAGTTTATTATCGACTCTTCTCAGTAATACCTTATTTTTTCGAACCATTCAACTAGTATTGATAATACTGATTAATTACACTTATTACTTTTTGCGGATTTTCTCGCGGTATATTGATATTGTTTAATCCCGAATCGCGTTTCTAGTGTAACCTACCCGGGACTTTGTATAATACAGTCACAAATTTCGTGCAGCTTAGGACCTCGGCAAGGTGGACCGATGACTTGGTAAATGTCACTGGAATCCGCTGGATGCGGGTGGCGCAAGGCCGGGCATCCTGGCGATCCTTGGGGGAGACCTATGTCCTGCTATGTGCTGCTTTGAATATCACGTCACACAATATATTCATGTTTCTATTCCCGCAAAGACTTCACAAACAAATTGCGTCGACAGTTTCCAGAAATTTCGCGTGACGTCAGACAGGGCGAGTGCAATACCTTGCTATTGTTCGAGCAGTAAACAGGCGAAGCGTTCGATTGTCATCCGTTATTGGTCTAGCGCGCCAAATGAGCAGCAAATATCAAAGATAACCTCGATTGATTCCATGGAGATTTTTTATTTTATTGAAATACGGGTTTTTCGGCCACATATAAATGTACAATAGAAGATAGAGACAAGCGAGGGTTCGATGAAGAAAACGTACAGAGGAAATCCAACTCCATTGCATATAAAACAACATGCAACTAAAAACGCCAACTGACATAAGCTAAGTTTAGTTCACCATTCTGGCGTACTTCAGGTTGGCAAACTTCACATAGAAACTTCCCTAGCGTGCAAGTTTCCTCACAATGTTTACCTTCACTCCAGCTAGTTATAATCATAAAACGCACATCATTTCTAACAGTCAGAGGCTTTTGGGTTGACATTGAGACCCTGTCTTGGGAATCCGTTGTCTTTATCACTATGCAAGCATAAGATCTCGCGAATCCCATAGCCCCGTCGCCTCCCTTCAGCGGGACATAACGTAAAGGGTTTTACCGCACTTTAAAAAAAAGGCAAGCATAAGAAACAAAGACACATCATAACCGTTAAATATATAGCAGCAAAACTTCGACAGTAAAAGAAAAGCAGTAAACAGGGACACCAAATTAAGCTCTTTATCTTTCTACCGTCCTGGCACTTCAACTGTTTGAGCTCATTAAACGTACATCCTCAAGCACGTCGAGTTTCCTCAGCTGTGAGCTCTGAGCTCATTACCCGCACGTCAGCTTGCTAATTACCGATGTCAATAGGAGCAGGGAAGATTGTTAGCTTCCTGCAAGCTACACCGACGCACTATCAGAGACGATTACAGACAAGCCATCTTGTCTGTCGGGGAATCAATATTTACAATAGCTAGAACCTGGATGACACTAAACATTCAATAGTTTGAAAAAAAAATTGTGATTAAGCTTTGAGTTGATGTCTACGAGTTGTCAATTATCCATATCTTCTTTGGTCGGAAACAACCATGCTTTTTTCATAGTTATATGTTACAGAATCTACGGACGGACTGAGTCTGCTCATGATTATAGATGCTGTATAGGATCCGAAACGTCGGGATTGATATGAGAATCCATAATCTATGTATTAAATTCAACTGCACAACAACTCAATTCATTAACTGTAACGAATATAATTGAAGAAAATGAGGACGTCAAGTAATATTATCGAATTTGTCGTCGCTTTCTCCTTCGATCTTTCTAGATATCAACTCCATCTCACTTAAGTTTTTGATAGATAATAGCCAAAGAAAACACACATTTTCACAACTTCATAACAGAATCTCAGTTGAACTCCAAATACAGATGCAAATTAGCTACAAATCAGCCTGTATATAATTCTTAAGTTCAGTACTAAATGGCAGCATGTCAGTGCACTTCTAATTGTCATCCAATGGGGACGAGCGGCGAGATTGCCGCCTTCCTGCGCGTACGCACATCCGGCGTATAATTGTGACGCTATTAGAGCAACATCGAGGTATATTGTGAGATAAAAAGTCGAACGCCTTCCTGCTGGCAAAATGTTGGTCATTTACAAGATCCAGTTCGATATTAAAGTTGTAAACAGGAAGGTATTTTTTTTAAAGAATATAGCGACAAAATTTAGTGTTATTACGTTTGAATTGAAGCTGTGATAGCCTAGTGGTGTGACTAGTAGACTATTTAGCCAAAAAGGATTCTAATTGAATCCTAGGGCACGCATCACTTTTTCAAGTTACACGTGTAATTATCACGTGTTCCAATGGTGAAGGAAAATGTCTTCAGGAAACCTGCATGCTTGAGAGACTTTCTCCATGGCACATGAAGTCGGCCATCCGCACACTAGGCTAGGTGAACTAAAGCCAAATCCCTTTCAAACAAGAGGAAACCCGTGCAGATCAGTGGTACAGTAAATAGATCGATGTTGATAATGCGTTTACATAACATACTATCACGCTTGTATTCTTAGATGGATAACCAGGTGCATATACCTACTAGTGATGTGCCGGATCGTCAAAAATGTATATCCGCGGACACGGATCCGGATACGGATATTTTGGGTCAAGAACCGCGGATAGGGATCTCATAAGATAGTTGAATTAGTGTCTTTGAGTTATATTCTATTGGTATGGTAACTTACAATATTATATGTTTGCGTGCATGCGTATTAAACGTGCAAATATTTGATTTTTGAGAAATAAAAAATTAATAAAAGTTCCTTAAAAGGTCCGCGAGAAAAGTGACGGATACGGACCTTATTTCTGCCGCGGATATCCGCGGATACGGATATCCGGAACACCACTAATACCTACTACTAAGAACTTTCACAGATAAGTTCAATAATACTAGAGCCTTGGGTTCATCGGGTTCAGAAACCGGGCATGCAACCAATAGTGAAGAGCTTCGTAAAAAGAAGACAACAAAATCGCCTGATTACACATGGAGCCATAAATAATGATTAAATCATAATCGTTTAATTAACAAGTAGTGTTAAATAGAGCAACGCATGAGAAAGCAAGATTTAATGATCTGAAACGACTTTCGATTATGAGATGTACATGTGAACGGACAATAGTCCGTCACGGCGATCGATGTATTGATAATGGTCATAGCATTCAGTTGTGTGAGACGTTAGAAAAAAACTTATAGGAACGAAAATTTGACGATTGACGACCTCTGTGGTCTAGTGGTTCGAGTACCAGACTGCTGATCACGAGGTCGTGGGTTCGTTTCCCACGGGACACAAATATTTATGTGATGAGTATAAGCGTTTGTGTTCGTCTGGGTGTTTCTTATGTATTATAAGTATGTATTTAAAAAGTATATAAGTATTATATCCATTGTTTAGTACCCATAGTAAAAGCTCTGCTTAGTTTGGGATTAGACATTTTTGTCGCATGTCGCAGAATAGAATAATAATAATTATAATTATATTATTTTGGATATGGCATATTATTGGGGAACTTCACCTCTCCCTAATCTGGGTATACAGATAAGGTATAAGAATATTTACAAACGCTTTATATAATCAAGCAATAACTGTTAGTCACATCATCTGTGCGAACGTATTTAGAGGTAACAATTAATTATTTTCATGAAAGTACATACAAAAATACATTAAAATATACACAAGAAGGTATGAAACTATCAAATGCCACGTCACACCACGAAACTAATGGTCAACAAACTAATCGATCATAAATATTGGGTAAGATGGTGAAACAGCAAAAAAAGTATACCGAATTTCCTTTCCCCGAAATGTCAAACCCTCGCAAATATCTTATGTATGACGCACAATATCTCGAAACTAGAAACTACGTCATAGATTACAAATCAAAGCAAGTGTTTGTTAACTTCGTAGTGACGTCATTGGATAATTCTCGCGATTCAGAAAATACAATTTAGCCCTTATTTTTATAGTTATTCGTCTTCTCATTCACAGTAGTATGTCAAGTAGGTACCTTGGAACTGCCTAATTCGTATAAAAAGAGTTGCTGTGTCACTGCCAGCTACCATCACTAAGGAAGGCCTACGTCCAGCAGTGGAAGAATGTAGGCTGATGATGATGAAGCATATAAATGGTTGTCAGGACTTTCAGGTTTACTGACAAACACGAGATCAAATCTAACGAGACCAAACAGCTAAACGTGCTCAACCTGACTGCTCAACTGGATTTTTCAGGTTGATGCTCGGTACATCTCCCCCGATGTTAAGAATGATTAACCATCTTCACATTGACCTTGGGAGCTTAGCTTACGAGTCCATTAATTAGCATAGTAATTTCAAGTTACGTATATAAATATTTATAAAGAAATTAGCCAGCATCACTCCGAAAGACATCTCAATCAGAATAAGATACGTGAAGAGGATCGGACAAGTAACCCGTATCACGTGGCTGGCAATTTTAACAGTATAAATAACTTAGCAGTCACGGTGAAGCCTGTTCGGAATTAACTTTACCTTCCGAAACAAAATTTATACGGCTTGGGCACGTTAAAATTTTCTCGCTACAAGTTTCCTTATAAAGTATTTCGTCACTAAAACGAATGTACTGTTATAATCCAAATATACGAAATTAAAAACATCTAAAGTATAAACTGCGCAACTAGTTTGGCTTTGTGTTATTGGGTTTTCGGAAATGAACAATGGACTCGTCTCTATACACGAGAACTTTTTTTGATTTGTTGCTGGGGAGGATACCTTCTACAAGATACTTGGTTCTGGTGAAGAGTCCGTGGAGAATGAGATGCAGAAGAGTGATGTACAGCTTATGCAGACATTACAATATAATGGCGGAAAGGGTCTGTCGTTGCAATCACACCATAAACATTCCACCTTTATCTATCCTCGTCCCGTCCCTTCAATTCGGAAAGAAAGTTCAACGTCAATAGCTTTTTACCCAAGTTAATCGTACAAAATGGAGGTTTCCACTGAAAACTAAATTACAAAAGAGTTCGGGAAACCACCTTCCATGGATTAACAATGGATGATACCGACGAAGTCAATTTAAGACGGGAATTGGAATATAGACCTTATAACTTTGCCATAAAGGTAAAGTGGTTGGCAAATTGTTGTTTTATCTGTGACATTGACAAACCTAAGTGTCAGGGGTCGGATCGTTTGATTGTGAGCTTTATTCCCTTGTGTTAAAGGTTAAGATAGGTGTTGGGTGCTTGGTTACTTCTTGCGCCATCTGTAGCGTAACAGAAGTGTGTTCTATCTGGTGCATTGGAGCGGAACTTGGGTTTGGTGTAAGTTATGAAACGTAAGATTTGAAAAGTTAAAAGATTAGAGAAAATAATGGATTTAAGAAACAATTTAAACAATTACAATAATCTTATTTCGTTAGCTTAAAACGATCGTGGTTTAAATTCTAATACAATCAAGTGACAATCAATCATTATTGATCAAATATTGAAAAGGTCAGAAGCATAAAACTTTCATCCTGTTTTTACCTGACTATAGACTTAGTCAATTATTAGGTTTAACATATAAATAAATAAACATTATTATATCCGGAAATTTTGACACAGCGCCATCTAGTTCCGAGCTAAGCAATGCTTGTGTTACAGAAACTACATAGTTATTTTTTAAATACATATAAAGATCATCAAAATATACTCCCAAAAGAATTACATGGGCCCCTGACCTCCATTATTTGATCATTAAAACATGGATGTTTGATAACCTAATTGCACTTAAACAGAAGACTTGGGCCATTGCCAGATGTAGAGCAAAACAATTAAAAGTAATTGTATTCAAATTGACACAAAAACAATAACTGCATAGTATTCCCAGATAAATAATTTATAAGTTCCTAAAGATAGTTAACTAGCTCGCAACAACGAGGTACATATTGATACCTGACCTATTTTCTATATTCTTGATAGGTTTACGCTTGACAGCGCTTATCTAGAAGAAACCGATTCATACTTGATTTAAAGACACTCGGATTATATCTATCGCGAAAGGGCTCCTACTATTTTAGAATATGGTGTTTTAACTTCACTTGCATTCTAATCTGAATCACCACCTCCTTGGCTTCAATATATGTCCTACTGTTGGGCCTGGATAACCTCCCAAAACGGGGTAGTACGTGTTGGCAAAAAAAAAGCACGCGAGAATACGTAAATGTTATAAGTCAACAGATATCTTCGCGATGTTTATCATTTTCAATGAGTGACACGTAAATATTAACACGTATACATGATGTACACGTTTAATAGGGTTGCCATGCGTTCTGGTACGCCGGGACATGTCCCCGGTTTGAATTGAAGCATGGTGTCCCAGCGGCTCGGCCGATAAATCATAAAAGTTTCGTCCCATTTTTTAAATTGAATTGAATCGGAAATTTTTCTTTCGTAATTATAAGTGGGGCTTTGTATTTGTTTGTCTCCAACCGCTTCTACCTTGAACCACAGGCCCCAAGTTTTTTTCTCATCCCGCCGTGTCCCGGTCACGGTGGTTCCCAATAAGATACGCGTGCTCTCACGTATTGTACAAGGACAATTCACCGTGACAGATCAAATTCTTTAAATACTCCGTCTTGGTAAAATTGCTCTCTTGAGTGTTGATTGAAAAATATTTTTAAGTGGTGTTGAGACTTGTGGTGTAAAAATTATAATGAATACTTGTTTTTACTGCTTTAGATTAATTGTGATTAATAGTTTGCCCGCGCAACAAATTGTCTGTCTCGTCTTCCATAGTTTAATACTTTTTAGCTTAGTAATAAAACATTTTTATAGTATTTAATAGAGATGCAACGGATAGTTGTTTGGCTGGATACCGGATACCGGATATTCGGCCTGACCACCCGCCGAATATCCGGTATCCGGCCACCGAATATTGGGCCGGCGGTACTATACCTACCTTCTGAGTTTCGCAGGTGCGCGTCGAGCAGGTTTTGGCCTGTTTCGTAGTGAAAGTTCGCGTGGACACATTTCTATGCAACCAAACGAGTTTTATTATGACAGTACGGAGTAACTTCATTCAAAAGTACACACGTGCTCGCGTATTTTTGTGTTAATTATGACTAACTTTTTTTTACATTTCATTTTTTACCCCCAAAATCAAGCAACTTTACTATCCGGTATCCGGCCGAATAGCACGTTGCTATCCGGTATCCGGCCGGATAGTAAAATAAAGGCCGGATAGGCCGGATACCGGATATTCGGTGCATCTCTAGTATTTAATTATACAGATTTGTTGCATTTCATAAATAATATTAATACATCGCGATATAATCAGTAAAAGGAGTTTTATATCTTAACGCAAAGTGATGATAAATATTAATAATAGCACATTCCTTAAGCTGATTTTAACAAAATACACTGATTTAAATAAATAACAAAACACAAGATCACCAGAAACAGTTAAATACAGCATCCCAAACTCCTAATTTGAAAATCCGTTCAATAAAAGGTAATTCGAATTATTATCTCCCAATCCATAAATACAATTAACTATCGACCATATAGAGACATCCGGCCGCGTTAAACGCCAACGCACGATTGAGCCACGGCTGCTTTCTCAGTTCCAAAATCACGTTCGAAATTCAAACTACCCACATAAAACAAATAAAGTGGTGCGTGGGGCCAATTTAGCGCCAGATACCCATATTTGATGGTACATACGATATTTGAATGGTATTATTTGTTCGACAACTTGAAGACGTATTAACATATTGATGCAATATTTATGTTTGTAAAATGGCTTGAGAAATAACTTGTTTAACTGCAGAAGATATTATCGAAAAAAGATACGTGCCATTTAATTATGGTAGCAAACTATTTACACCTGCTTAACTAATTAATTATTTGCCCTTTAAAATTAAATTATTATTCATGGAATACTATATTCATGGTTGTTTTATTTTCAGAATGGGCAGACGACACTTTGTACGGCCACAACTTAAAATGCTACTTTTGTTCGTAGATGCATCTAGTTTTTTCACCCTAAGTATTAACCATGAGCAAATTTGTGTCACGTTGTTTGTGCGTTACAAACTTTTCAACGAATTATTATCTTATTTTGTAAGGTAATGTAACTTATATGACCACTAAAGTATATATATTTTTAATATAGAATTCATATGTAGGCAAACATTCTTATTACATTTTTATACATGGAAACTTCAATATACATACTCAAAGGTTAATCTAAGCTAAAATCTAAAGCTCTCGGAGCAGAGAACAATAAACTTAATTCCCATATCCCTAAGGTACATTAAATAGGTCTATATCGAAGTCAAACACGAAATATCGGTCCCGAGGCCCTCTCGACTTCGACTCCGGACATTGGCCGTAGAATTGGGGGCAAATATTTGTGTACAAATGTTTGTAAACAAATTGATATATACGATGTTCAAGAATTATTTGTTAAGTTATCGTTACAATATTTATGTGGCTAATAGAATGTTACCTGTATATTTATAGACATTTCTTTTTTTTGTTTGCTTATACGAGTAATATTGAGCCAACAGATTTCACGGTTGTTTGGTACCAGAAAGAAGTCTCATTAAGAAGAACCTTTTTTTAGGGTGCATAAAATCGTCATGGACAGTTCTGCCAATCGGAAAGGCGATAGGGTGTGTCCGACTCCACCAGGAGTGATCTACCAACTAAGGCCCGTACCTACCGACACCACTGACGGAGCCATAGGGTTTGTAAGACCATTCACCATGATCCCGATAGATGGAGTAGAACTTACAATTTCATCAACACAAACCAAAAGTATTCCACTAAACACGGGTTCGTTCAACCAATTTCGACAAAATAATTTTTTTTTTATATTAATTCTTTGTATTTCAATCACAGAGTAACAAATAAGCCGATCAACCGGACGTATTGTATCTTAAGTCCGCATCCGAGCCGTGGGTACCGGCAGAACAATGCGGACAACGGTACTACCCACAATTAATGTTCCCACGGATCTTCAGACATCACTAATTACGCTCCATGGCACGTTAGTCGCAACTTGCTCTGACTGGAAATTGGTTTTGGAATTTAAAAAATACTTTACACTTGTTTACCTTATATCGTGTCGCTTTGTTAACATAAACTCAAAGTGAAATGTTTTATGCCAATAAGTTACTTACAGGTACTTTTTAATTGTCGTAACTAGTTGTACGGGTCCAAAAAGTAGGTTTTATGGAGAAGAGCCAAAGCTTCATATAGTAGAAACCATTTAGGTTTCTTGAAATAGGGTTAAAATAGTAACTAAATAGACAACAAACGAAATTCACATGCTGTCAGAATAGTCACTCAACTCAACTAACTCTAGCAACCTTACTCACTCGCAGAAACACAACTATTGTTGATTCACTGCAGTCTTCTGTAAGGCGGAAGAACCTTCGCAGTCGGACAGTTCAATTGGAGCGAGGAATCTCGCACAAAAAGTGTTTTAAAACATGAGCTGTCACAAGCCACCCACATTTTTAGGGTCTGCCGGCACCTGTATGTACAAACGGTCAATACAACAAAGCTTATATCGATACGCAAACTAATTATTCAGCGTACTCCGCAGACAATTGAGTCAATTGTTTCAAATTATCTCGTGTTTGTGACGCTACGCAATCGATGCTCATTGCTTGAACTGATGAATAGAATCAGGGTATTTTTAAAGAAAGGTTTATTACGGTACGACATTCCATATTATTTACGGTCACGGGCAGAGCGCGTAGTCTGCATCATGGATGCTGTAACTTACTCACTCAACTTAATATCTAAAATGCTCCAGTTGCTCCAGGGAGCCGGTTGCTGGGCACTGGGCACAGTTTTAAGCAAAGTATACTTCAGCTTGAAGTTTAAATACACGTATTGATTCATATCAGTGCAACGAATGAATTGTAAATACGCTAATCGATCGATTCTCGATTATCTAAATTGCATATTTATGACAAACAATTACATCACAATCGTTATTAGTAGACTATAAAATAACCAAACAGATCGCACTCAGAAGGTCAAATATAATAAAATTACTTTTTACGTGGCCTAGTGGCCATCACTGAATTTTAGAAGTTAAATGCATAGGTATTTATCACAAGGTAAAACGGTGAAGGAAAACATCGTGAGGAAACCTGAAAGATCTTATACTGCCAAACCGCACTAGTATACTAACACCATGCTGGGTGGTAAATAGTCTAATCTCTCTCAAATCAAAGGAGACTCGTCCCCAACAGTGGGACAAAAAAACGTAAAAGTATACGTCATTTCAAAATCTAACATTAATTAAAAGGAACAAACAGTGTTATTTCTCCTATTACTTTAATGGGCATATTAGAATACCATTTCGATACGATAACGTTATTATTATCGAGATTTTTGCGATTCGGTATCAACATTGGTTGGGAGTGGTACTTTTGTTTTTTTTTATGCTGTCCTATAGCGTGCTTTTACACTATTTATCACTTTTATGCTAACATGTCGGGATTGATGGGTAATTTAATTTATTTACATTGAAACTACCTTGACATGCAAGCCCCATAAAGTTTAGGCACAAAATCAAGAGTTGGAAACAATTTAGTTTTGTTTATACGTAATTATCTAAATGTATTATAGAGTATAGTGTTTTGTCGCCCCCTATTACGTAGCCTAAAAAAACCGGTGTAATGTAGGTGTACATAAGTACACCTCTGTCTAACCCTTCGGGGACAACGGAGTGATGTTATTTTTTAGTATTTTCGTAAGTCTATCAACCATCAAGTGTTCAGAACACAAGCCTCGTTGCTTTGCTGGGAACTAGATGGCGCTGCGTAATAATGTGCAGATACTTTTATTCAAAAAGACCGTCCGGCCTTATCATTCAAAATATTTTTCTTTTACAAGGCATTATTCACAGCTTCAGTTCCGTACGCTTACGAGCAAGTCTGTAATGTTTTAAAACATTAATTAATTAATTTTATGAATGTTTAAAACATCATACATACTCTCGTATATTCGCAGCCTAAAAAATATATAAAGCAAACCATAATTAATTATTTTTTGACGGCTTACAAAAATGATTAAAATGTTGGTTTTATAAACGCTGTGTGGAAGTCACGAGACATTGGTGAGAAAATCTAAGACGGCTCTTGGTAGTTATTATTATTATTAATTTAAGAGCTCAGCTCTTATCGGTGGAGCAATGGCCACTGTTGTCTATCTCCTGCTTTCTGTTTGACTTCTTGATACGACTCGATCCCCACTTTTTTTTTCACTTGATCAACGAAACTTCGTCTAGGTCTTCCCCTTCCTCTCTTTCCTTCAATTCTACCTTCTAGTATGGTTCTCTTGGTAGTTAGTCTTTAAAACTTTGTAAATTCTAAACGTAATACGGTAAAGAGGTTAGAACAATTTAATGGGCAGTCGACCAGGTATGTTCAGTGCCAATAAAAAAAATGCCCTTAATGCCTAATCGTATAAGGATAAGGGTAGAACGGTAGTCTACGAGTTGGAAAATATGTGTATCTACTAGAAACAGTGACCTACGCCTAACCTTATAAAGGAAAAGTATCGTTCCGGAACCTTCTGGATATTTCGGGTCCTTTACAGCAGCCAGTATACCTGTGACATGTTAAGGATTCAAAACCGAATATACAGCAATACAATCAGTAGTACTATATCAACTCGTTTTATTTGAAATTTCTAATATTTGCGTCAGTTTAAAAACTGTTTATCTAGGAAAAAATAACTTTACAATTTTGTTTTTTTGTTATAGTTCTGAAAAGGCCCAATTACGGCAGACAGTTTTCATTGAGGACTTGTAGTGGATAGATCTCGCATCCCAAAGTGAGGAAGGAGCAAAGAGCCTTCAAAAAGCAGGCCTAGTTTTAAAAAAGCTGTCGCGAACGCTAATTAGGTCCTTTTGGGAAATACGAGCATTGCAATACGAATTTCATTCCTGTTTAGTGAGCTGTTTCGCTGCATTTTCGGTCAAAAGATATTTTTGCGTCTGTATTCAGCACAGAACAGATAAAAACACGGTGGTTGGCGCACGTTGAGGGTGGCACATCCAGTAGTAGAAGGCAATAGGCTGGTATCATCATCGTCATCATTTCAACCGTTAGACGTCCACTGGACATAGGTCTCCCCCAAGGATCGCCACGACTACCGGTCATAGACTGATATATAAATTAATTACTTTAATAAAATAAATATATCCTGACATTATGATACGCCATCTAGTTCCAAGCTAAGCAACGTTACTTGTGTTACGAATACTAGATGGTTGATTGACTACATATTATTTTTACTTTGTTGTTAATACGTACATATTATACATAGATACATCCATCACATAGAGCTGTGGTAGCCTAGTGGTGTCAAAGATGATATGTAACTGTAACTGAGATGTCAAAGTTGTCGAGTTCAAACCCGGGCACCACTGACTTTTCGGAAGTTATGTGCGTATTTATCACGCTCAAATTATAATGCTAATGCAATTATATGCTCAAACGGTGAAGGAAAACATCTTGAGGAAACCTGCATGCTTGACAGATTTTCTCAATGGCATGTGAAGTGTGCCAACACGCAGTAACGCTAGCGTGGTGGACTGCAACCTATTCCGTCTCAAAATGAAAGGAGACCCGTGCCCAGCAGTGGGACAATGATGGGTTGATGACGATGACATCCATCACACCCTAACCACAGGAGGCAGTCTTTAATGCCACTGCCAATCAGTTCGACTACTAACATAACTGTCAGTATTTCTAGCGTACCAAACGTTGACAGTGTCTGTAAAAGCTTTTTGACATGTTCTAAGGATGGTCCCTTGTCAGGAAGGGCAATTGGGGCAAAAAGTACAGTTTTTATTTTCGTAATATGAGGATATATTAAAGATTTGAGCCCAATTTAAATATCAGTCTGACCTTGCCATATTGAGGTTTAAGGTACTAGGTACTACTGTAGACCTATATATTAAATTACATATACATACCTATGTTAACTCTTCACGCTATAACAGATTTCGATGAAATTTGTTAGGGAAATCGTTCGTCCCGGAAATCTTCCCTTAAAAGGGCGAAAATGGGGGTGAAAGTTTGTATGTCGTCAATTTCTTAAAAGTGTAGGACCAGAAATAAGCAGATCAATGAAATAGCAGATTGGAAAAAAGGACAGAGTCGCAGGCAAAAGCTAGTATATAATGTATTAAGAAAAAAACAAATGGTCATTGTGGCTGATAGGCTTTCAAATGACATAGAACACCGTATGCCATCACAAAGTGATTATGATTATGGCAGCCATTAACATTCTACGCATAGTCGACAACAATGCTGACCTCTAGACGGGGATAATGGCGTGATTATGACATTCATTGTATTATTTTACATACCTTCACGCTTTTATCCTGACGGGGTTAGATAGGGGGGGTACTTTATTGCTTTCATACTGACGGGGTTGAATTAGGGTAGGGGAGTACTTTTGTATCGTGCCGGATTAAGGTAACTAGATGCTCTAAGCAATATTAGGTGGCGGGCCTAAAAAAAAGCTCATCCCACACACATAACAAAAATTTTACAAGACAACTTTGGGACAATAAAAGTGGGCTTGATTGTCCATATTAACTTTCGATCGTGTCCCCCCCTAGACATAATGCCCTATGCAATTGCTAAAATAGCTTTAGGGCTCATCCAGGACTAATAAATAAATAATAATAAATAAATATTTATATTATTACCATCAACCCATGTCACTGTTCAACTATTGGGCACAGGTCTACTCTCGCTTGAGAAGGTTAGGCTTTAATCCCCCACGCTAGCCTAGTGTGGGTTGGTAGACTCCGCACGCCATCGAGAAAGCGTCTCAGGCATGCAGGTTTCCTCATATATCCTCACCATCTTCATCATACTATGATCTTGTATCCATAAAATAAATATTATTTCTTAAAATGTAACTACTTACTTCTTATATTGAAATTATTACCGCGATAAAATCTGTAAAATGTAGTTTTATTTCGATGTCTTATCCATATATATAAAAGGAGAAGCTGACTGACTGTCTGTGAGTGATCTATCAACGCACAGCCTAAACCACTGGACGGATCGGGCTGAAATTTGGCATGCAGGTAGATGATATGACGTAGGCATCCGCTAAGAAAGGATTTTTGAAAATTTCATACCCTAAGGGGGTAAAACGGGGATGCAAAGATAATATGAAACTTTTATTATTTTAGTTAAATTGCACGCGGACGAAGTCGTGGGAATCAGCTAGTATTCATTATAAGTGTTGTGATTTCTCTTTCTTTATTTAAACAAATAATAAATTTAAGTGTATAGGCACTTTCAAATTATTAGTATGTTTCTCAATATCTCCGAAACGAATTGACCAGTATCGATAATCCTTTCACCTTTGAACAAAAGAAGGTCGTGCTATCACGGTGAAAGTCGTGTAATTCTAGTAATTGAAGGGAGATCACGAACATTAAAGCACAAAATTATTTGATTTATTTCCGAATGATTCTCTGAATCACAATTTTTTTTTGGATATATTATAAACATTAAGAGGTTCAATCTTATTGAAACTGAAGATGGTTTATGAATTAGTTGTAATTATCAAAATGGCCAATGTTTAAGTACACGTACGCGATATAAAACGAAAAAAAAAAATCATTTTAAGCTCTAATAGCATAGTGATAATCACGGACTGCCAAGTCATATAATGCAGTTCCAAAGCACACATTTCTGAATCATCTTAATCATTGAAATAACTGGTCTCCTCTCATTTGAGAGACATTAGGCTATAGTCCGCCATTTTAACCTAGTGCAGGTGGGTTCGATCCCAAGGATCCTAGGACATACCTTTATAACTTTTAACTTAATAACTTTTTTTTCGTAACTTCGATAAGTCAGTCTCGCCTCAGCCTTGGGATCGAACTCAGGACTTTTGACTTCACAGTCTACTGGCCACACCACTACACTGTCACAGCTAATAGTTATAGCATATAGCCGTTGCTTAGCTCGGAACTAGATGGCGCTGTGTAATAATTGCCGGATATATGTAGTTATTTATTTTTATTTATATGTAAATGAGTTGATATTGATTAAATAATACTAAATAGCTAAGTATCAGTGGTAAAAGGAAACAGAACATATAATAACAAAGCGTATAAAGTTATGTTATGATGACAGCGAGATAACATTGTGGTTAGTTTAACCATCATTAACCGCAAATGTAATAAATATAGTTTTGCATAAGTGTGCTCCTCTGTTAGGTATTTACATCGACTAGTAAATCAATTAATTGTTACTTTATTGCTTTGTAATCTATCTAATAATATTTGTGAAGAGAAAACTGTGTACCTATCCGTTTTTAACTGGATGAGGAAGGCGGAGGACAGAGTGTTATGGCGCAGTTTGGGAGAGGCCTATGTCCAGCAGTGGACTGCGATAGGCTGGGGTGATGGTGATGATCCGTCTTTTAAGCATTTTACTCTGAAAGTCTGAGATTTAGCATAATTAACGTTTATATGGAGGAGTGCAGGAGTGCAGTATCCTTAAATGTAGATGCGTTAAGAAATGCGATTTGACCTCTCTGTTATAATTTAATTAGTTTATAATTTTAATTACATACTCTATGATATAATTCAACCTGATCGTTAATTAGAACACAACCAATTAATATATTAACAGCGGTGTTGTATGAGTAAATACAATTTAGATTAATTAGGCACGCAGTGAGGATAATAAAGTTATAGACTTCAACTAAACAACAATCAGGAATTCATTCGTAGGGTCCAAGAGACGTTAATTTATCTTATTTCTTATTCATCCCCGAAGATTATATGGTAGAATAGCCATAACACCGGTATCATCATCAACCGAATACTGTCCCAATGCTGGACACGGATCTCCTCTCATTTGAGAGGGATTAGGCTATAGTCCATCACGCTGGCCTACTGCGGGTTGGCAGACTTCACATGCCATCGAGAAAATCTCTCAAGCATGCGGGTTTCCGCACGATGTTTTCCTTCACCGTTTGAGCATGTGATAAATACGCACATAACTTACGAAAAGTCGGTGGTGCGTGCCCTTGACATGTCACTCCACTGGTCACACCGCTAGGCTACCACATTTCTATTTATTTCGTAAATAATGATATTATTGAAATGTTTTTGTTGTGTACAATAAAGGATATTCTTATTTTACCTATCTATGTTTATAAATGAATAAAGATTTTTTTTTTTTTATGTTTCCCATAACAAACAGTTCTAACGTTGGTCTGCAACAGTAGCAAAGATAATTACATCTGCTAACACAATGGGTTAATAACCTTAAAAGCCAACAGTATAAAATTATAGAACCAAAAATTAGGTAAAATTTACGTTAGTTTAAACTCACTCGACCGTACCGTAGTTTATATAAAAAAAATATTTATGAATACGCCGATTCAGTTTTATACCAATTGTGAAAGTTTCAATGACACATCGGGTAATAACTATATAATAACTTAAAGAAATACATATAAAAACAGGTGTGTTGATATGATATTGGTAAAATTTCATCATTATCATTTCGCCATCGTTTCGCTTAACCATTAATGTCCCACAGCTGGGCACGGGTCTCCACTCATTTGAGAGTTAACATGCCGTAGTCCACCACGCTAGCCTACTGCGGGTTGGCAGACTTCACACGCCCTCGAGAATATCTCTCAAGCATGCAGGTTTCCTCACGTGAGAAGTTTGGACAATGGGCGAGGAAATCTACGCCCAGCAGTGGGTAGATAAGGGTACGATCTCTATATCTCTCTGATACTCATCTGTACACACCGAAAACATTGGAATATTACAAACAGCTTGTGGATATCACATATAGGGAAAACACGAACAATTATATATTCCCAATCTACACTGCATATACATGTGTAGATAGGACCGACCCTACATCGTGTATTGAAAACTGAGCTTTTATAAAATAATAATAAAAAAACCAAAATTACCAAATAATTAAATCACGTAAACGTCAATTCTATAACACTTGTCAATAAGAAAAAATGCTAATTAAAAATACATCACAATATGGAATGCATTCTGTAACAGTCTCGAACAATGGATCCTTGTGCCCACATAACTTTATAATCACACACACAATATGCACTCGATTAAATAATCGATCTATGAGATCGATCGATACGCGTACATGCGCACGCGTCCACCGCACGACTGGAGCGGCGCACAGGAAAATTGTAAACATCGTGCAAGAGCGAGAAAGAAGATATCGTGGAAGAAAGGGATAGTACGTGATTTGTTTATGCCTCGTCGAGACAATGTTTGTAAGCTTGGTTGTAGATTAGGTAATTGAAGAAGAGGGTTAAAATTACGTTTAGTGGAGACGTTCATAAAGCCTCTGTGAGGTAATTAATAATAGTAATAATTCGTGTCATTGTAATAGAATTATGTAGTAATTCCATTGTTTTTAAGATTTTCTAAAACAACATTCTTTGGCCTAATAAACATACCGGCAAACTATAATTATATACAACATTTTGGCTTAACGCTTTGTAGACACGCTGTTACAATTAAACTTTGTTACAATTCCCACAAACACTAAAACCATTGTGTAAAAGACAAAAACGCCATCCATAATTCTTTTAGTGAGATAAAAGCCCAACTGCGCTCACAAATTTGAAAATTGCTCCAGCAAAAACTATCGCACGGACGGGTGGTGTTAAAAAACAAAAAGAAAACTATTAAAGTAGAGGGGGTAAACCCTTTAAAACTGTTGACACGTGGTACACCGGCCCCGTCCGTGAGATTACCGCTGGATTTCCAAATGAAATGTTGGAAAAAGTTTTGCGAAATATCAGGTTCGCGCAGAGAGTTTTAATACAGTTTTGGATTCAATTTGCGCGTTCGTACGGAAAAGGGTAAAAGGTGCAATCGTCTCGCAATTTCGGTATTGAATCGCAAAGGATTTGAAAAAGCGTTATTAGTGTATTATATTATGTTGATTAATACTGACTGACATACGCTTTTATTACGTATCAATTACGTAAAAGAAATGAAATTAAACACAAACTTATACAAGAGTATCTGTGTGTGTTTTACCGCCTGTGTGACTGTTTTCTGAGACATTGTTTGATATGGTGCCTACGGTAACATTCCATCATCTCGCCATCGGACATTACTGTCCAATTCCGATCATCTAAGGCTAAACTATTTAACTGAGCTTCTGATGACGAAGTGAAAACGGCTAAAAAACAGAAATATGGATATCCATGGATCTGGTGACTCTCTGTATACTGACTTAAATCGAATATTTGCAAGTGAAAAATAAATACATATAATCAATCATAATACCAACACTACGAGTAGGTATAAAACTAAACAAAGTCCTGTCTACACCCAACTAATCTACGGCACATGTGTTTACACCGAGTGACATGCCTCTGGTTATATTGAGATGAATCTGCGAGGGAGGATGCGGCTGACAGGAATTTATATTGTAATACTGAACCAGTGTTTGTTCAACGTTAATTTATGTGTTATATCCTTCCATTTAATGATAAGAGTATTGAACTATGAAGTTCATATAGCATTGTTTTTGGAAAAATGTATTTCTTGTCTTAGCAGGTACTAGAGCCGACTGTGTCTGTAGTCACATAATATACCTACTGTAGGTAGGTATATTATGTGACTACGGCTATTAAGGCTATAATATTAATATACAAGTTTAAAACTTTGCTGCTTCGGTACCAGTTAGTACACACTCTGCTGTGCAGCAATTCTAGGCATTATGTGATAGGCTCAATCGACAAGGTGAACTAAACGATCTTACGTGTGCCATAATTACCATTATTGCATGATTCATTAAATATTATTCATTATAATGCAATGCTGTCATCTACTCTGTCAGCATGTTGCGGAAGTTATATTTGACGACCTGTTTAGCCTAGCGGTAGTTACCGCTGCCCTTTGTGCTATGGGTTCAAACTCAAACTTTATCCTCGCGGCCATCCCGGTCGAGACAAATGTTTGTATGATGAGCATCTATATTTGTATCCGAGTCATGAATATATCTATGTATTATATGTATGTAACTACAAAAAAAGAAGTATATGAACCTTCTATTATCCGTAACACAAACCTTGTTGCTTAGCTCGGATCAAGTCTGTGTCATAACGTCCAGACATATTTATTTAATAACTAGCTATTAAAGGGGGTAAAAAGAAATAAGCAGTGATAAAAAAGCAGATTGGATACAATTACAAATTCTACACAGACGGAGTCGCTAGCAGATGCTTCTAGATTATAAGGCACAAAACTCATTAGATGGCCAGGTGGCAAGCAATCTGAACGCACCGTAACCAGTGCAGCAGTTCCACACCAATCAGTTAAATGGTTAGATAAAGCTATTTCGATTTAAACAGAAACCGTACAATAATTATGTCTTGTTACCGTGGGTGTTATACCGGTCCGAAATATTAGTATAAAATAATGTCAATAAACCAAATGTTCAAATAAATTCACAAAAAAAATATTCAATAATTATGTATGTTTATTGCCTGTTACAATTAGTTACATAAGCCGCATTAGTATTAATCCTCCCATTTAATAATTAATTATCATTATTAATTATTATTAGCTCAACAATGCACTAGAACTTTTACTAGGAAAATCGGCTATATAAGCCCAGCGAGCTCACCAGCGACCACAGAGTCTATAAAGCGGTCGCCGAGACCGAAACCGGTCGGACCGACACACACACACAATTAATTATCGACTAAACTGATGTACATAATAATAATATGCTCTATTTATTGCACAGAAAATAAAACTGACTTGCCCGAACGAGGAAAATATAAAAAGTTCGACTTTCCGCCAAAGTCCACTAGATGGCGCTAGTAGTAGCGTCTGTAAGCAACATTTTATGACAAGATTTTTTTTATCTATTATATTGATATCTTTAAAAACCATACCTACTATAGAGTCTAGATCGGTAACGAATGGTCAACCATCCATCGAATGACCGCGTTAAGCCTAACTTACCTCACAAGATTATCGAATCGTGCAATTCTCCTTATGACTACCGCTAGGTGCGGTAATCAATAGAACTCTTAATCGGTGTTGAATGTTTTTTTTTTTATATAAACCTAAGTGAAATGTCCTCAGTATGTCGCTATCTTCAAGCAATTAAAACAGCATTAAAATCCTATCCTGTCGTAAACAGTGACTTAATTATGCAAAACGTATATTCACAGTCTCCTTCACTCTTATTCAAACAGCTGTATAGTGCATTTTACTATAACTCAGATGAATTATGTCAATGTTTACTTCGTTTTTTTCGACGCTCTTATTATGATAGTGACAAGGTTGATATTGAGATGAATTTGTGTTGATAGTAGACCAGGTATTTGGGTCAACGACTTGATAATGCAGGGACGGTGTGTGCACAAACTATTACATCATAATTGTAAGCTCAATTTGTGGGCATGCGCGTGAAGATAGTAAGTTTTTTTAATAGTTTTTTTTATTCGGATTGCTTACACTTACGAGAATACTAGACGATGAAATAAAACTACTTTTAACTGATTTATCGCGGTATATTGATGTTATTTGATCTCGAAGCTTTTGATTCCTTATAGCATCCATGGTCGCGAGCAGACAGAAGTGTTAAGTGACAACTTATGTTGTAAGACATTTTAAAACACCATCAGCAAAAGTCATCGTCTCCTCAGTTCCAGCTCTTTAGTGTAACCTATTAAATATATAAGCTCCATTGAGTGACCCCACGTTTCATCAAAATTGTAGTCCTTAGGTATTATACAAACCTATACAGTAGTAGCAGTAGTCATCAACCCATTAATGTCCCACTGCTGCTGCTGGGCACGGGTCTCCTCTCAATTTAGAAGGGCTATAGTCCACCACGCTAGCCTACTGCGGGTTGGCAGACTTCACATGCCATCGAGAATTCTCTCAAGCATGCAGATTTCCTCATGACGTTTTCGTTCACCTTTTAAGCGTGTGATAAATACGCACATAACTTCCGAAAAGTCAGTGGTGCGTGCCTTGGGTTCAAACTCGAGACCTCTGACATCTCAGTCCACTGGTCACACCGCTAGGCTACTACAGCTCTTACCTACCTATATATTAAGTTTAATTCCCGTAGATTATTCAACCGTCTTGATACATAAATAACTTACTATTAACTTATCCTATCCGAGTTGGATTGCTCTTAGTTTTAATTAAGACACCTTGCCGAGAGGTGTAATTACTTTGCACCGTAACTTTATATTAAGCAGACATATTTGACAGACTGTCTGCATATTGGTTGAATAATTGACAAATCTTAATAAGGGTTGCAGGCTAATTTTATTATCTATTTAGTAACAAAATCTTCGCAAAATTACTAACGCAGATTTTCTTGCAAGCCGAAAATTAAAAAAGAGTACAATTATAATTAATACTCATAATTATTACATCTAAATATCTACTGTTAGATACAAGCCACTAAAGTCGCTTAAGCCATCAATCCAGAGTGAGATAGATATATTATTATTGTATAATTTATTAATTTATTAGTCATTATGCTTACCTGCACAAGTGCTTGTTACTGATAAACCTAGGGTGAGACAACGGTTTTCGAAGACCTAAATTATTCCTTCTTCAAGATATCGAGTGGAGAATTAAGTTGAGTGACGGAGAAGAATCTTACATAGCACATACGCACGTATATTCGCCATGAAGGATGGGTAGAAATCTGCTAGGTGATCTCCGCAATAATATGAGAAATATTTACCTGAAACAATAAAAATTCAAGTCAGTATTATGTTTAAATATAATATAGGGATATGATTAGTTATTTGGGATATCGAAATATTTTGTTCATATACGCTGTTTCTAAGAAAAGCTTTTTGAACTAGAAGATTAGTTAATAACATTTAAGGACACAAACAAAACAATTTAGTGCAATAGACATATATCATACTGCCTCGCTGGTCTAGCGGTAGCACAGTGCGACTGCCGAGCAAGAGGTCCTGGGTTCAATTCCCAGGTTGAGCAAAGTGTTATTCGAGTTTTTCTATGAAATTCTCAGTAGCAGTTCGGAGTTTGGATTCGTGCCCGGTTAATGGCAATAGGCTCGCCCTCTATTACACAGGAGTATGGGATCTAACACATACCGGCGAAAGTGGGTGTGTATAAGTACATAAGTACGACACGCGTTATGGTACATATATCACTATGAGTTTACTCATTGTGTCCGTCAGTAGTAGCGTGATGCTCTATAAAAAATAATAGATTTTTTATTAAGTCTATTATTATTTTAATAATCTATTATTTTATCACTGGTCACACGGTCCAACTAATCAATTATAAATGATAAACATATAATCCTTCATCACAGTGCCATCAATAAAAGAGATGCTGATGCAAAAAATACACAACAATTCTGAAGCATAGATAGATTCTGATGCAAGGTGTACTACCCCCTCCAAAGTAATTGTAATTTTATCACTACGTCACAGAGATGGCGCTGATACGCAATTCGTGGGAGGTTATTGAAGTATCTTAGAGGGTTTCAGTGATAAGATAGTTGTAAATAATGACGTATTGTAATCACTGCAGATCGTTGATAAATAAACGCTTGCATTGATAATAGTGTTATGAATATTAAAACATACAAAGTAATGTACACTTATGCAAAATTATTGACGTATCACATGCTGAAACGGTGAAGGGCAACATCGAAAGGAAACCTGCATGCTTGAGAGATTGTCTCATTGACACGTTTAGTTATACCTTTGCTGGGCGCGGGTCTTCTCTCATTTGAGAGAATTAGGCTATAGCCCACCACCTAGTGCAGGTTGGCAGACTTCACATACTATCAAGAGAATCTCCCAGACATGAAGGTTTCCTCACGATCTCACCGTTTAGGGCTCTTATAGACCATGTTTTTTTCACACGCCGTTGACGCGCGTTTCGCTAACGCGCGTCGTTGGCGCTGCAAATCTTAAAAAAAGGCAGTTTATTTGCGCGTAGATTACGGGCGTCGACAGCTCCGGAAAAAAAAATAGTTTGTAAGAGTCCTAAAAGTATGTGATAAAATGAAACTTGTTGTTATTCAAGTCTCAATAGAGATGAATTGTTAAAGTTTGTCAAGCTCGATGGCTGTCTACTAGACCACAATTTAGCTACTGTTCCAGTATCGACCTTCTCAGAACAAGGATATCTATTACTTGCCAACTGATATTGTTTTAGATCAAATTGAACTTGGTTAAGTATGAGATTTTATTGCGGTTACTAACTAGACCTTGGTTTAAAGTTCACGAATCAAACACAGTTCACAAATAAAACATTGCGAATACTACAGCTCGCTGATTGTAAGCGGTTACTAAAGGTTTTGTAGGAGGTAGGGCATAGCGAGATTTCTCGCTCAAATTGAGCTACCCGACAGGGGAAGTACCTCTGCTTACAGAAGACCGCAGTGAATCAACAGTAGTTGTCTTTCTGCGAATGAGTAAGGCTACCAGAGCTCATTGGGGGAGTGACTATTCTGACATCATGGGAATTCCATTTGCCGTCAGTTCAGGTACTCCCTATTTTAAGAAACCTGAACGGTTTCTAAGGGGTTTGGCAACGCATTTGCAAGCCTCTGGTGTTGCAAATGTCTATGGGCGGCGGTCATCACTTACCATCAGGTGAGCCGCCTGCACGTTTGCCCCCTTATCACCATAAAAAAGCCAATGGACGTTTGAATTACTAGAAGTGTAACAAAACTTATTTATTTCTTTTTTTAGGAACCCCAAAAAACAGCAAAGGAAATTCTCATGGTATCAGAATCCCCTAACAAGCTCAACTTCATCTCCAAAAAGAGTCGATCAGCGGTCACAAAAACAGATATCATAAAATTAAAATTTTAAGAGTCATTTCGATTCGTACATTGCCTCATGGTGGAAGCCAAAACTTAAGATTAAATAGAATAAAAGCCTCGATATACACTATTGAGTTTCATTCCAGAATTCCACTTGCACTGTTCACCACTTATTTCAAGCATTTTGAAACTGAGCCAGAACGTTTAGCCGGCCATTCATCTAAGCGGGGCAACTGTGGCGCAACAATACATGTTACGCTACGGGCTACGTTTCTAATTATTGCTGGTGAATCTTTAGCGCAGTTCAAATTGGAGTTCTTCCAGCTATGAATGGGATATTCCCTTTCAGATAAAACTTACAGACTTATTAAAGTCCTTTTAGAATTACTCAGTTTAGTAACTTCATAATTAAATTTGAACAGTCATTCGTATTGTATGGAACTCATTATTAATATTGAAATCTCTTTCGTGCGTCTTTGCACAATACCATTTGTGATTTCACCAATAATTTCATTTAAACAAAAACCACCGAGCAATTTTTTTTGGCTTAGTCTCGAGAGAGACCAGACCAGCTTATACTGATTCCTTTGATACATTTTTGGAATGAGTTAAAACGGCTGTTAGAATCGCTGTATCAGTCAGTACCAAAATAAACATTAGTATGTAAAATAAATACCCGTTCACACAAACCAGTGGTGCAACTGTGTCGCAATAATTGATGCAGCTCATAAAGAAATCACAGGCGCTTCGGGCAATGTTCCCAATTACAGTCGAGAACGCTTTGTGGAGTCTTGAGGTCGGCCTGTCTAGCACCACTCCTGACGTAGCTCGGTAGGTTCTAGATTTTAGGTTCTATTACTGTAGCGTGTTGTTGTAAAATGAGCACTATGGGTTTAGATTTTTCTTGCGTTACGTTAATCTTAAATCTAGTGCACTTTTTACAGTTACAAAATGTGGTGAAAATTTAATCATTTATTTGTTGATCCACCTACATCTAATATTCTCGTTGAAAGTATAAATATTTTTATATCTAAGAGAGCATAATACCTTTGGTTATATTTTTTTTATTGTAGCTGTTTTTATATATGTAGTAGTGTCTGTATTTGTGAGTTAATATTGGTTCATGAGGTTCTTTACTTTACTTTACTAACAACTGACTGATTACAAATGTAATGAACGCGGAAAACAAAGCTTAACCTTACAAATCGAACCAATTACAAAGTAAATATCCAGCTCTAGTTTTCATAAATAAACTCCTCGTTGGTTTAGTGATCGTAAGCAACTACTTAGCAAGAGGTCAAGGTTTCGATTCCCAGGTCAAGTAGGGTTATTGAGTTTTTCTAAAAAAAAAAAGCAATAGGCTCGCTTCTTATTACATGGGACAAAACATACTGGCGAAATATGATGGCTGCCTAACGTAAATAACGTGATAGTATGTTAAATGTATGTATAATATGTTAAATAAACACTAAAATAGGTACACTTTAATATTTACACCGATATGAACTAAACGTTGCATTATACATCTGACGCACAGGGCGGAAATTAAACGCTGCATCGGCGGAGAATTGGAGCGGCCCGGACGATGACCCAGATACGTCGCGTCCTTAGGAATCCTACACACTGAGCGACAGGACAAGAAACATGTAAACAACACATCAGACATTTAAAGATATTGTTGGAATATTCGAGAAATACTGCGTGCATTAGAAGAATTTGATGATAAATCATTCGTTTGGCGCAGTGTAGATTTGATTGCTTGAGCTTTTTGAGATTCGACTTGATGAATAGAGATTATACTATTCCTACGGCTCATAGATGGTTTCTTGTCTTCCCGTAATTAACATCCTTCATCAGTCTGGTACTGTGCGTAATACAGATAATAATTATCGAAATTGCAATTGAATTTGATTTTTGCAGTTTTCAAATATCTCTCTTTTTATTGACTTGGATACATAAATGAGTGTGTTTTTATTTATTAATTCGGAATTACGAGTGTACAGATTTATATACAGTCACTGATACGATGTAAACATTCTCAACTTAATATACTAAAACAAAATAATTACAAAGCATTAAGTACTGAACATGTAACAAGTAAATTCATATTATTCTACCAACCTTTAGTTTAATATGCCTCCGTAAGCCGTAAGGAGAACTTTAAAATCTCTCTTGCGAATACCTACCGGCCGAATTGCGGCGAAAGGCAACTTAGAGCAACTTGTCACACGCCGCAACTCTGTCGGTAGCCGGAAAGTTTATCGGTGTGCAAACAGCTTAATTTTAATGTCTCGGCTTTAAAGAATTTCATTTTACGGAATTGCATTTTGTTGCTACCGAAGACTGCAGTAACTTGGGATCTCAATTAAGTAGGAAAGATCTTAGCAGATATTTTCTTCGATTTTGAACATCACAAATTTAGGACTCAACTACACGCAACGAGGTATCGGTAGAGTCGTTGTCTCGAATGATATTCATTATTATCCTCAATCCATATACTGCCCCACTGCTGAGCACGTGTCTCCTCTCATTTGAGATGGATCAGGTTACAGTCATGCCATCGAGTAAATTTCCTCAAGATGTTTTCCTTCACCGTTTAAGCATTTCATAAATAACTACGAAAAGTCAGTGGTGCCTTGTGATTGAACTTGAGACCTTTGACTTAACAGTACACTGGGTTACCACAGCTGCGATCGATACTCAAAAAGTGTAAGATTGAGCATACGTGCCAACACTGCCAACATCAGGTATAACTAGTATGGGGGAATTACTAGCGCTTCTTATTGAGTTGCGAAATGAAGACACCTGGGTACTGTATGTGAAGATACTTTGGACCACACCTATCTAATATTTTTTTAATAATTTTACAGTCTCGATTGGCGCAGTGGCTTGTGCACCACGGGTTACGGGTTGAACCCCGGCCGGAACAAATATTCGTATTATTCTATCTATATACTACATATAGGTAGCTCCGGGTATGGGCGTTAGTGAAAGTGAAAAATTTATGTTTGTAAACGCACCCACGATATAGGAAAATCCATGTCATAATCCATGGGGCAACGTTCTTTATAAAAAAATAACATCATCAACCCATTATTGTCCCACTGCTGGGCACGGGTCTCCTCTCATTTGAGAGGGATTAGGCTATAGTCCACCACGCTAGCCTACTGCGGGTTGGTAGACTTCACATGCTATCGAGAAAATCTCTCAGCATGCAGGTTTCCTCACGATGTTTTCCTTCACCGTTTGAGCATGTGGTAAATACGCACATAACTTCCGAAAAGTCAGTGGTGCGTGCCCAGGTTTGAACTCGAGACGTTTGACATGTCAGTCCACTGGTCACGCCACTAGGCCACCACAGCTCTAAATAATAAAAAAATAACAAGTCTTGCCAATTTATAATTTTGCTAGCTGCCTACCACGGATTTGCCCGCATGGTATATATATAAAAAATAGCCTATGTCTAGGCAATAAATTATATTTATACAAAATTTAATGCAAATCCGTTAAGCGGTTTTTGGGTGAAAAAGTAACAAACATCTGCATTTGCATAACATAAAAACTTTTGCATTTATAATATTAGTAGGATTGATAATACTGAAGCTTTCTTCCCACCAGACGATCGGGGAAGTGAAATATAAACAAACAATTTGTAAAAGTTTCAATAGGTATTTGAAAAACACCGGACGCCCAAGTCCGGAACTGTGCCACGAACATACGTTGCACACACTTAAATCCGGTCAAATGTCCGGAATTCCGGACATCTGGAGCTCTGGGTAAGCAAACAATGTTGTCGAACGGTTTGTATTTGTAAATAAATGTACTATATTATATCATTTTTGTTTGCCTATGCCAATACAATTATGTCGTAACATTAATAACGGAACGGAATTGGCTTTGTTTTACAGTAATATAATAATGCTCCTTTTTTATAAATAATCGCAAAAAAAATATTGATGGAAAACACAGCACTATGTTTTATTTAAAGTTATATGTACATTTATAACTTAAACATATAAGGATAAACATACCTTTTTTCTAAAGACGTTTTCTATGTTGTTTCTTTAATTAATCTATTTTTTTATCATTTAGTTTTATTATTTTGACTGTATTTTTAAATTTACAAAAACTTTATTCAAAAGCTTAAGTAAACAAAAAACTCGAGCACCGTCTTGTCGGTGCCCACTTTAAGGCTTCACTAGTTTTCCACCTCGTTTCGCCTCATATGGCGACATATTATGTTGCACCAACAGGTGTTGAAGGGAAGAATTCATTGTCATTTAATTTGGCAAGCCTTTTTGCGAGAAACCAAAAGAATATTGTAATCTTATTTATATTAAAACGCCACCCAGTAACTGTATTTATCACTGTCGGCGTTCTTATTATATCGTTTTTAATATTATAATATCGGTTCCAATAAAAAAATAAGTAGGTTGTTACAATATCGGCTTTTATGGAGACGTTCGTGGGTAAAAAGCACAGAATAACATGTGGGAGAATTCTAGGCACGCTGTGATGTAAATATTTATGTAAAAATTGTTATTGCTATAATGCTAATTTTAGGGGCAACAACATATTTTTTAAGAATGGAATAGAAATCAGTCAAAATAAATATATGATTTATTTACTGTACGTCAAATATAATTGGCTCCTTTTGAACGTCGATGATAAAGACAGACCCAAAAAAGCTGGCCCTGCACGGGTTCTAGTATTTTTGCTGAAGAAGAAGCAGTACCACAGACTCCCCAGCAACAGTATTCATTTAATCTCTTAACTTAGGTCCAAGATTATACCGGTCGTGGCTAGTCGTGACTGACAAATGTCACCTACGCAGAAATCAATTTATAGGTTTCTTTGACGGAAATAGAGGAGCGTGGAGCGATAAGGAACAACATATTATTATTAATTTAAGAGTTCAGCGCTGTCGGTGGAGCAATCGCCACTGTTTTCTATCATCTGCTTTATGTTTTGACTTCTTGATATGACTTGATCTCCATCTCCATCTCTTGATCTCTCTTTTTCCTCCACTTGTTTAAGGATCATCTACATGCCACGCGAAATTATACCACGTTGTGTTACTCGCTGTGGACTATGAGCTCGATAGTCATGATGCGTATTTATCATTAACCCCTTTTATGCCACATTGCTGGGCACAGGTCTCTTCTCATTTGAGAGGGATTAGGCTATAGTCCAACACGGGCGTTTCGCACTTGCGATGTTTACGATCATCGTTTCGGTATTTGATAAATACGCACGTAATTTCGAAAATTCACTGCGCGCTTTAGGATTGACCTCAAGGCCATTAACTTTACAGTCCACTGGTTCTGCTCTCATGGCGTGTATTGGTACTACGTTAACACCCAAATTTCATAACAAACCTAATTGTTTTCTCCGCAATCAATTCTTTAATTTGACTAGGGTATTGTCCTACTTTGGATATTTAAAAAACTCGCCTAAATAATAATACTAATAAAACTTCTATCCCATTTATAATAGATTTCATTATGATAAAACACAATCGCTCATTATCCATAGAATACATAGGCCGGCTCGCTTAAATATACTACGGTTACGTAGCGAGATGCGCGTGCGCATAGACCTCCGAACTCGGTCGGGTAACACCGGCGAATTGTGGCACAATAACGTCCGGACGGATGAGTCTATTAAATCATACGTGGTCAGGGCCCCTAACTGTAAATATGTGGTTTAAGTTAATGAGCGGAAGCGATGTATATATTTAATTTTTTTACTGTGTTTTGTGCGAATAAATAGATATACTGCACATGCAGATAACTTACAGTTCATAGCAGAACTGTTTTAGAATCCAACTGTTGTCAAAATACAAGAATATTAAATGTACTATTGTAAACCTAGTATACGCAAATATAACCTATTAGCATTTGAATAAAAAGGACAACAATAATATCGAACTATCCCTTTCCCTATTATAAATCATTAAATACCCCTGACACCCAAAAACTGTACCTTTCTTAAAGCTTCAACATTGACTATTATTTATAAAAAGAAAGAGCTTTTTTCGGACAATTTTTTTGTTTAATATTAGAAAACTATAGAAAATATTTCTATAGCCTACTATGATATACTGAAGAGACAGAATCTTTGGTACTAACAAGCGTTTGGCAGGCATAACTAAATTTCTTATCGACACTGTTAAATAGATTTCAGTTTTCAAGGCAATTACCATGAATGATTGTATTACTTACTTAATTGTTATACAACACAGGAATAACAAAAAACAATAAATGATTTGACTATAGTATCCAAACCAATGAGATATCCGTATATTATCTCTACTTAACGAATAATAATATAATAATATTTCCTGACATTATTACACAGCGCCACCTAGTTCCGTGGTAAGCAACGAGGCTTGTGTTACGGATACTAGTTGGTTCATATACTACATTTATATACTTTTTTTTTGTAAATACATATATATTATACATAGATACATCCATGACTCGGAAACAAATATTGATGCTTATCACACAAATATTTGTCCCTACCGGGATTCGAACCAGGGACCCATAGCACAGCAGGCAGCGTTAACTACCGCTGAGCTAAACGGGTCGTCAAATAACGCCACAACCTATAGTTCCCCGCTATCGCTTATAACAAGCACCACACCTAATTGCGTCGACTCGAGCATTGAACGGTGGCAGCTAAAAAATTGGTCGAGCGTGATGTTAGCACGACGAGACACGCTATTAGCTTTGTAATTATGCTGTGTCTTCCAAATCAATTCTCTTACAATATTATCATGTAGCCCTCTTGCTTTAATTACTTTGACAGGCCTATGATTGATAACTACAATAATAGTAGCCCAAAAGTTTACGAACGCATTTCTTAGATGATTAGATTTTCGAGATATCGAGAGCATGCCATCACTCTATTGATAGATGTTCACTGCTGGACATACATTGCCCCTAAAGGTCATATATATCCACAATTTACATTTAGTGTTTTAGGCTTTTTTATACTTTTGGAAAGGCTTTTAGGCCTTTAACTACTTAAACTAATGTCTATTCGCGGAATATTTACGTAGCCAAGAGGAATAAATACTTCTATAGCAATTTTACAATTTTTTCAATTCACAAAACCCTTTTAGTAGGTACTAAAAACCATAAAGCCATCCAAGTGGTACTAAGATATAGAGAATCTTAAGGTTATAGCAAAAACCTTCACGTATATTTCATGTCCAGAACCCAATTCTATGGTGTTGAGGAACAGAACACCATGACTGATGGTTGCGTCGTATGACTGATGGTAAGATAACGATGCAGCGACGGCAATCCACATAATCTTCGGAGGAATTTCTTCACGTTACTCGTTTGGGCATTAAGTTTACAGTTTTAATGCATCGCTGAAGCGGTGAGAGGAATTCTTCGGGAATTTGCCAAGATATCCAGACACATAGAATTCAGAATTAAAAGTTCTGCACTGAGCTTTAATTTGTTGTGACCAAATATAGTGATATACTTTGTACAACAGTGGACATTTTTTAGTCGATGCTATTGAAAATTGCATTTATAATTTTGACTGCTGCTTGTTTGAAAAATATTTATTGGCAGATCCTACCACGCGTTACTGTGACAAAATTATTCGCTAGTTTGCAATAAAAAATATTGTGATTATAAATTGCGATAAAAACTAAGAATATATTTTCTCAAGTTGGACCCAACTACATACATTGTTCAAAGTTGCATGAAAATCAGTTTATTAGTTCAGAAGACCACCACTATATAAATATAACAAATACATTATTTATCTTAATTATCATCACTATACATGGACTTTACCTAAGTATTTTATTGAACAGGACCAATATATATATTATTAATTATTTTATTGAAAAGGGCAATAGTCTGTAGACTACTAGGTATTAAATATTCTGGATATGGACCAAATAGATTTTTTGAACTCATCTCCTGACGATTATAATTACTATTTCAGGCAAATATGCTGTCACATCCATGAAAATATGAAACGGGTGGTAGAAATTACATGTATATTGTATTGTATTTTATAAGTGATGTCAATAATTTCGAACGAATCTAATTTTGAAAAATCTGAGTTATTCCCTTTTGCCATCCTCAACATAACGTCCTTAACACAAAGTAGAGTGGTTATTAATGCCCTAAAATAACCTTTCGGAGAAAATATTATATTTCGGAGATTGCTTAGAAGCAAGCACCGGATATCCTGTCCTATTTAGCAGGCTTTTATGAAGAGTTTCGCTTGAAGCACTTAAAAAGCCCTGGAGGTTTGTATGATTAAATCTATACTAATATAATAAAGCGGAAAATATTGCTTGTTTGTATGAACCCGGTGATCAAGAACTTTCAGTCCGATTTGAAAAAATATTTTTAGAAGAAACCATATTAGCAAAAATACAATAACGAAACTTTAGGTTATTTCAAATCACACTAGGACCTATATGAGCAGAGCATTAACGAACAATTTTGCAAATACAGGGAATTTGACGACCCGTTTATCTCAGCGGTAGTAACGTTGCCTGCTGTGCTATGGGTCCCGGGTTCGAATCCCGGTAGGGACAAATGTTTGTGTGATGAGCATCAACATTTGTTTCCGAGTCAAATGGTCGTGGATGTATCTATGTATAATATGTATGTATTAACAAAAAAAAAATGTATATATGTAGTATGTCAACCAACTAGTATCCGTAACACAAGCCTCGTTGCTTACCACGGAACTAGATGGCGCTGTGTTATAATGTCCGGGAATATTATTATTATTAATATTCTACCCACTCCTCCTTTAGAAGATGCGCCAGTCAGCTATTTAAAGATAAGTCTAACTTGGTTAAGCTGTAATAACAATAGCGTGCATAAGTTTTATACATCACCCTGAATACATCATAAAAATCAATTAAATTAAGTAATTTATTACAGGATAAAGACATAAAAATCATTGTTATTGATTATTTATCCTGTTATCCGCATGATATAACACCAGTCGTAAAACTCAGCTAAACTACATTTAAATTATCACTAGTCTTTGTCCGCGACTTGAGTCTGTGTAATTAGCAATGTTATCCAATCTACGTTTTAATCAATCCGTATATTTTAATATTTATTTACACCTACCCTCTTTTAAGATATTATTAATTCCGGCTACAAATTTCCACCCCCTTTTTAGCCCCCTTAAAAGACGATTCCCGGCATATAAAACTACCCTCTATCCTTCCTGGTGACTCAAAATATCTCCATACCAAATTTAATCTAAATCGGTTTAGTTATTTTAGCGTCAAGATGTAACAGACAAACATACTTACGCATTTCTAATATATAGTATGGATATTTTGGCATGTTTCGTTGCCTACCCAAAATATGGTTACAGTAAACAGGCCACGATGTAGATAGTTTTTTCTTACTTCTTTGTCTAGTCTTAACAAGCTAATTTACGACAACAAATAGCAATAGAAACGGTAACTGTTATTGGATATAGCAAAAAATCTAGTCAAACTGATATTGTACCTACTCAATACGAACAAGTTCATAGCCAGGGGGGTGATTCTTGCGATATAGACATTAATGTTGCCGACCATAGTGTTAAGACGTTAAAAAATATCATGTTTCTCTGACTTTGTATCGGAATTACTTCTCATACGTCATTCAGCTAGGAAATCTCTAAAATATGACGTTTTAAAGAGTCCTTGAAATATCTCTTTACAGAAATAAATATCATTTAATAAACATAAACGTTATCAATACAGAAAATTCAAAAGCCTAAAATCTCTATTGTGATTGAAAATTCAATATTTTGATTTGTTATCTCTGTTCCCTATGACCAATTCAATTGTTTGTTTTCAAAACTCTAATTTTCAACATCTGAAGTCATTATTATGATTGAGGACTGAGTTTTTTATGATTGATTTAAGCTCTTGTTGGTGACGCAATCGCCACTGGTCTCTATCTTCTGCTTTCCGTTTTACTTTCTGTTAAGACTTGATCAGTCTCAACCCTATCCTGCACTCGTTCCCCAAAACTTCGTCTAGAACTTTCCCTTCCTCACTTCCTACGAGAGGAAGTTTTATTGCTATCATAGATATTTCAACGAAATTAGTCTCTATTGCTCGAGAATTAGGCCCCTGACTGGCAAACGTTTTTATCCGACAGAATCTAAATATATCTCGCTAGGTACTCTAGAACAGCTCATTACTCATCCAACACAATGTCTTGATGACGTATCTAGTTTAACCGCAGTGAAAGAAACGGGGTAATGTTTTTTTGACTTATTGGAATACTGACCCTCGATGTCAAAGCTTTCTTTCATGTGCCAACATAATGGTGGGAACGTTTTGTTGGAGTGATTTATGTTTTCGCGCGGTGTTAGTTTATGTAGACTTGTAGAGCATTGAAAGGTAAGCGTTTGCAATGGCTTCTGATTGGATGAGTTCCTTTAGGTACGTGAAGAAACCTGGTTGTATGAGTATGTTAACGCGAAGCGTGTTTACGTGTTTTTTTTTATATAAGATTAATGAATTTCTTTAGACCAAAGAGCCTTAAAAGTACATCTATTTATTTGTGAAATATTCTTCTTTAACCTCCGTTCTCACATTTTCTTTACCTTTTATCATTTTTTAGCACGTTTTATTGACCGGCTTTAATTTTGAAATAGATTGTATTATAATCGTCAACCCATTATTTTCCCATTGCTGGGAATGAGTCTCCTGTCATTTGAGAGGCTATAGTCCACCACGCTAGCCTACTGCGGGTTGGCAGACTTCACATGCCTCACGCCTGCATATGCGAAGGATTAGATTGAGAGGCTTTGTTGTACACTTACACTCAAGCCTTACTACTACTTAGTTGTAGGTCCCATGTAATATGGGGCGAGTCTATTGCCATTAACCGAGCTTTTATTTAAGATTTCATTGAATAACCCAGTAACAGATGACAGACTGGATGCGCACACCGGACCGGTCAACGTGGCGATCCTTGGAGGAGACCTATGTTCAGCAGTGGAGGTCTAACGGTTGATATGATAATGATGACTGTTGAAACTTAGAAATCAAATTCACGACGTCACGCTTAGCAGCCACACATGTGCTTTCTTCCCAATATTAATAAACAGATACTATAAATTTCACCAACAAGCTTCATATAAACACTTCCAAAGCTTGAACCATATTTGGGTAGAACAATTGGTGCTATACTGTACATACACCCGGCGTTTCCTGCCTTATTGTCATATCGATACGTGTATGACACTCGCCTATTGTTATTCGTCTGTAAAGCTGTGACGGCGCCTGTCCGAAAATAAACATTATTATATGGATTGCGCCATTAAAATGCAGCAATATTCAAATTTTATGTATGTGGTGGGTACGCAATAATATTATTGAGAGATATTTGCATTTCGACGTGAATGCATATTGTCATTTTAAGGATATAAACATTAAGGTTCAAATTATATATCACATATAACATAACATTAATTGATTGATAAACATACGAATTTCTTACACTTATGTGAAGAATATTAGACATTGAAATGAAACTTTTAAGCGGATTTTTACGGATTTTATCGCAGCATATTGCAATTTTTTTAGGCACAATATGACAAGTGACAAGGATATAATAATTTAAGCATTAAACAACATAAGGATTATCTCTTATATGAACGGTTGACTTATTATTATTGTTTTTAAATAAGCCATCGAGATGAATGTTCCTATACGGTAAGCACGATAATATGTGCCTTACGTATATGATCGAATTTTATCAAAATTGACACAAATTAAATAAAAAGAAAACAAAAAAAAACGCAATGACGCGATTATGCACGGTGGTCCATCCAAATTTGAATCCGGGGCACGCACCTCTGACTTTTAAATGTCCATTACCGATAAGAAATCGCATTATTATCACTAGCTTTAACAGTGAAGGAATATATCATTATAAGATATGTACGCCATTATTACCAAACTGCAGTGGTCATTAGTCTTCAACAGAAAATCATGATCTGTTGCAGAAAGTAATACATGTAATGTACGTACTTAAACTTTTGGTTGATAGTACCAAGGTTTTTTTGGCAAAGATTAAAGCTCTAGAAATCCTTCTAAGCATTTTGTTTCATAAATCAAGTACCCACGACAAACCAAAGAAAACGGACTAACGAAGGAAATAATCAAAGCGACTCAGATTTATAATGCTGCTGCGAACGCCAGAGGAATGCAAAATAATGACTCCGGTCCTACTCTGTGACGCATCGATGTTATAATAAAACGGACAAAAACGCCATCGAAAGCTACGGCCAACGACTCAACGGAAATAACTGACGGACCGATTAATCGCAATCCTTGTACGTATAAATACTTATTGTTGCTTCACGAGTTTCTTTTAAAAATGCCTGCCGACATGGACAGGACTGACATTTTGTTTTTGAAAGCTTTTTAAACTTTTAGCGGTACTTTATAATGACCAACTTAAACATAAGTGACATAAGTTTAATTAAGCACAAACAAAATGTTTTATACAATCATTTAGTTCAAAGTTTCCTATTATAGTATCAAAATATATAGTTTTTAAATGTTAGTCTTAAAAGATTTAGCTATCATCTTCATTAACCCAATAACCGTCTCACAGCTGGGCACGGGAGCTCTCAGAGAGAGTTTCGGCTATTGTCCACCTCGCTGGCAGACTTCACACACCATCGAGAAACTCTTTCAGGTATTATGAGAGGTACGGCATAGCGATATTCCTGGCTCAAATTGAGCTGCCTAACCGGGGAAGTACCTCCGCCTTACAGAAGACCGCAGTGAAACAACAATGGTTGTGTTTCTGCGAGTGATTAAGGCTGCCAGAGCTCGTTACGTCTTAGGTTTTAGGAATTCCGTTTGCTAACCGTGTAATAACTCCCCTGTTCTAAGAAACCTAAAACGCTCCCTTTAAAAGTTTCATTGGTTTTATGCGCGGTTGCTGATCGTGAGGTTGTGGGTAATATACCCTGATTAAACAGTATCATAGAGTTTTCTAAGAAATTCCCAGAAGAAGCTCAGAGGGACGTAGAACCTAAATAAATCGGAGAACATCATCAGCCTATATTCGTCCACTGCTAGACGTAGGCCTCCCCTAGTGAACGCCACAGAGCTTGATCTTCGGTTCTTTTCCTATAAGATTAAATACATAAGTAATATGTATTATACTGCCTGCCAAACCGAGGGTATTATGATGGGTACTTAAGTTGATGGAGCAATAGTGTAAATTATGAAGGAATTATAAAACCGAGTAAACTATGTATGTTTACTATAGCAAATAGACGTAGTACAATTGTACAATGGCGTACAAGCGTGTTTGTCATAAGAGTCATAAGACTAGTTTAAATTACCGGAGTGGAGCGTTGAGTTACTATGTTTTCGCTTCAGTGCAAGTCTAACAATTCTGGTTAAAATTAAACTACAAACAAACATGGTCTGCTATGTTGTTAGTTGAACGGCAAAGACGCTCTTACAGTGTGAGTAATTCAATATACTACATACATATATGTATATGTTGGAACTAACGGACTACAAAAAACGACTACGTTTTAGCTTCAATTTATTTAGGTATTTTAAACAAAGTACTTTTTACCGATATTGCAATGGAAACTGTAAAGGATCCGAAACGTTCGCGTCGGGTATTCAAAAATATTATTATCATCAGAATTATGGTCCCATTGGTGGGCTCGGGACTCCGCTTATAATACTCTCGAAAAAAACCGACTTCAAATCTCAGAACTGGACCACAAGGTTAAATGAAATGGGACCACAAAGGTAGCACCAGCTTTCAAATAAAAAAAATCAAAATCGGTTCACCCAGTCTAAATTTATGAGGTAACAAACATAAAAAAAAACAGTCGAATTGACAATCTCCTCCTCTTTGAAGACGGTTAAATAAGTAGTTTCATTTCAATGTCTAGTATTCGCGTAAATTGCAACTAATTGTAATCTTAACCAACCTCGCCCACAGGGTACGTTAGCAATAAACTTGACTACGTAGGTATAATCTTCACTACAGAGTAAGGCACACGCTCGTGTTCTGATATTCCTCGCGTGTGTAACTGGAGTATTTTACTTGAAATAATTGTTTCTTTTTCTTCTTTACTCAAAGCCCCGATTATCTTTATAACCGTACGTTTTAGAGTTACACTTACAGTGGGATTCAGTTTTTCTCCATACAATATGCGTTTGCAGAGCTACTAAATGTGTATTTGACGTATGTACTCTTATATAAAAACGAAACCCGCCTGCTAAGTGAAACAGGCAGCACTAGATTTGAGAGCTAGTTAAAATTGGTATCGTTGGAAGAATTCCTCATAATAGTACTACGTACAGACCGGCCATTCGCCATTCTTCTTTAAAGTCAGATCATCTCAAAGCTCTACAGTTGTCTCATATAGAAGCTTACCATTCTTCACGCACTCATATGCACACATGTAGAAACATCATCTTGCTTTTATATGTAATTGTATAAGTTAATATAGAGTGGCCAAGGTGTATACATACTCGTAATACCACAAAGACTATAGCACTATTACAACTCATCTGTACTCCGCACAATGAACCGACTATTCAACGGTTACCTACGGATGTTCTAGTTTAAACCTAGCGTATAATCAGGCGCATTCCTCGCCGCACTGGTGCAAAGGGCAATGAGATAATCGACAGCTGCCCACTCCAGACAATCTACAAGGTCGGCCAATGTATAGGTCAGTGATAACAGAGTTGTATTGATTGTAACACTTCTTCACTAATTAATGAGGAACAGACAACGAATTGTTGAAGACAGGCTGTTAATAAGGCAAAGTATCCCAATGTTCTGGTGGTGACCGATTTCTACCGCCAGGAAAGTGTTATTGTAATTGTCTGTGAAATTTTTAGAAACAGCTCGGTGTTCAGTTAATGGCAGTAAGCTAGCTTCGTATAACATATTGGCGAATTGTGGGACTATTTTAGAACCCTGAAAGAATTATAGACGTGACAGTATATTTTAAGTGTGTATATTAAAGTCTTCTGATGTAGCTTGACAACGTTGCTTGACGTGCATTTATAATATAACAAGACCAGTTCTGATGTATTGAACGTGCTCTTCATGTTTATGGCAGAATAATTCCTTGAAATTCATTACTTTCTTTCAGGCTGATGTCAAATCGATATGATCACTATGCAAGCTTTCAAAAGAATACGGGACAGCGATGTGAACTAGTTTTTTTTTTACTTTTGACCTACATAACGATGATGTCCTGTCGATTGTCTCGCGTACACACTAGAAATACAATTAAATTTGGGAAAAACTAACCGCACATCATATAAATATTCGTTTCACTGTGACTTTGAAGTTAAAGTTCTCGAATTCGGGACCCACCTCCCCCAGGCACCGATAAACTTAAGTGCGAAGATATTTATCACAAGCTCAAATGGTGAAGGAAAAACATCGGCACCTGCATGCCTGAGAGATTTTCTCGATGATGTCTGAGGTCTGCCGCTGACATGGTAAAAAGAAGTCTTAAACCACATCAAATCAATGGACAGTAAATGGGTTGATGAAGACACTGATTTTATACACTTACGGGAATATTTAGACATTGAAATAAAACCACATTTTACGGATTTTATCGCGACTCGACAGTCGACAGACCATCGACTCGGATCTTTTAAAAGCATGTATGACCGGTTTTCTTCTCATATTATCAGGTGCTACATAACCATAAGTGCTTTTGTGCTTTTGAATAGTAGTCGATTATGATATTGTATTCAAATAACAATGGCAGCCGAGATACTCCGAATAAAAGTGATTACTCGGATCATTAAGAACAATCGCATGTTTTTATCTCATTCATTACACAACCTACAAGTACTGTTACAATACAAACGGTTCCGAGAACCATTTCGCTGTACATTGCGTAGTGCTTAGTGTAATGAAAGATAATTGATTTTAAGATACATCGGTGTATTGCTTAATTGTGAAAGGAATTAGGACTGTCAGTAATGTAAGCTGTCAGCTTAATTGGGTGGGTTAATATTGAGCTGTAGGAGTGATTATTTCTAACGATACTGATGACTGGTTTATGGTATACATACTGGTAATATTATTGCTAAATAGCGATATCTACCAAACAGTCTTTGGATAGACAAGAAAAGTGGTATAATATGTATAATTAATCGAACGAAGTTGTGATGTAAGTTTTCTAATGAATAAACAAGCAGAAAAAAGCTGTGATAGCCTAGTGGTGTATCTCAAGGTTCGCACCATTGACGGTTCGAATTCACATGCGTATTTGTCACATGCTCAAACGATGAAGGAGAATATTGCAAAGAAACCTGCATAGCTGAGAAAATTTACCGATAGCGTGATAAATCTACCAACGTGCACTAGGCTAAAGTAGTGGACTATAGCCTAATCCCTCTCAAATACGAGGAGAGTTGCCCAACGTTGGGGCAATAATGGATCTCGGGAAATGGGTTAATGATGGTGATGGTGATACACAAACAATACTTTACAATATCACGTCCTAAAGAAAATAAATAAGTTTTTGGCGATCTTATTTTCCTGATGTAACATGCTTGCAGAAACAAAGAGCATAGTAACCATGAGAAATACGCAGCAATACGAATGCGGTATGGCAAGCTTCTATAACTGGGTCAGGCAGAGATGGGCATTCGCCTGTATATTAGATAATAATGCCATAATTAAGAACGGTCAACTCGTAATTTTTATAACAGTAAAAGATTAAAGATTGAATAGAAGATTGTCTACGAAATGAATGAGTAGTTTATTTGATCATGTTGTTAAAAACACATTGTAAGTACGACGAGTTTTATAATCCATTATTTATTATATTAAGTGTAAAAAATCCAGGAAGGCGAACACTAAACATTGCATTAAAATAACCTTGCGCTTTTTTCATCGTAAATATGGATATGTATATCAATAATTATATTACATATTTAATGCCGACATTTAGGATCCGCAACAGCATATTTTATCCCTGTAATACAAAATGGAGGTTGTATTTGAGGAATGATATTTAGTATGACATTTAAAACTAACGACAAATTTCAGTAGTGCTTTTCTGTATTCTGTAAACTACTTCAATATATGTGTTACTTCGCAACTTTACTAAATTGCTTATATTTAAGTACTGCTTTCTTTTAAATATCTTTCTACTAAAAACAACAGACAGAAAGAAATGGCGCACTTTATGTCGGAGGCCAAGATCCACTTCGGGTCGTTGAGCCAGCGAAGCAAGGAAGTAAAAACAACATTTACAAATAGTCATGTTATGCCCAGGATAAGGTTAAATAGACCCGAAGATCGCGCCCTGTGGGGTTCACTGTAGGAGGCCTACGTCCAGCTGTGGATGAGTATATAACAGCCGATAAAACATGGAAATGAACGGGAAACTAGTTTTAAAGTGCTCAGAAACTTTTTCCGCCCGTGCGGCCGGCGAATGCTGTGTATCCTGGCAAGTTACTTAATGAGTTTTCATTAAACTCATTAAGTATTGCCACGCTACTTTTGAAGAACCTTTTACGGCTGATACTAAAGAATTCGGAGCTTTTAAAATGGTCGTCAAGAGCTTTGTTTTATTACTGTTAATTAATATTTTATTTAATTAATTAGTACAAAGGATAATAACTTTTTACTTTTGTTTCTTTTAAAAAAAAATGGAATTATTTCCTTGTGTAAAATTAAAATCCGATCATTAAATAATTATATATACGTTGTTTAGATAGGATGGACCTTCAGAATTACGGAGTAAACATCACCAGATATGAAAGCAGAAAGGGTTATTTGACTAAAACCATATGGCGTTGTTTCTCCTTCCTCTATGGTCAGCAGAGCCATGATAATTATTTCTGGTTTAAGACCTATCAATAGAAAACTACTACACAAACATAATTAACGTTTGGTAATTACGAACTTATAATTCAAATATATGTTTTTCCATAACCATTGCCCAGGAAATCATGTTAGGGAGAAATATATTAAAAACTGCCTCGTTGGTCTAGTGGTCGAACAGTGCGACTGCCGCGCAAGAGGTCTTGGGTTCGATTCCCAGGTGTTATTGGGTTTTTCTCTGCAATTCTCAGTTGCACATCGGAGTTTTGATTCGTGCCATGGGACCTAAAACATACCGGCAAAGACGTGGGTGTACATTAGTACACCTCTGCCTAACCTTTTGGGGACGACAGGCGTGATGGTATGTTATGTGTTTATTGAAAACATATATATTTTCGTTTACGTCATCGAATTTTCATGGTTATTAGAGTAAAATGCTTGATAAAATATACCAAAAAGCTCTTAGCAGCTATTACCTATTATGAATTTCAAACCAATAAGATCGAAGGTTATTTAAATAAACACCTCTACTTTATACGTTTTGTAACGAACAGCTGACAATAAGTAATCAAGTTCTTTGGAAAGCGTTTGCGAGTCTCACCTTGATAAGATTGGGTAACGAACAGGGCCCTTCAGTATTTTATATACCTACCTGCCTTGTTCAATTTACAAAGGAATATAGTATACTAGCTACCTCCCACGGCTTTGCCCGCATGTTATATAGATTAAAAGTCTATGTGTTAATCCAGGTAATTAACTATTGTATGCCAAATTTTTGCGTGAAGGAGTAACAAACATCCATACAAAAATTCGCATTTATAAATGTATTAGTAGAGCAGTAGGATTTGTTACATATGGCCTTCTATTATAAGCTACCTCATTTTTTAAAAACGTTGCCCAATACTAAGAATTTCTATTGTATGGGTCAAACAAACACAAATATTCACAATACATAAACACCCAGATGCAGAACAACTACCTTTGTTTGACATTTTGGGAGGGGCCTATGTCCAGCAGTGGACTGCAATAGGCTAAGATGATTAATCATTAGAGCTGGAGTTCTGCTGAGCCGAGGCAATACGGACATATTACATAATAAATAAAAAGCCACTAAGCGTGTCAGCCCTAAAATATGGTAAATAGCATTAATTGGTACTAATTACGAATGTCTGTTTTAGAGGAAGTAGTGGCATTGTTGTTATTTCGGTATGTTGGATGTTATATCATTATTTTGAAACAGGTGATGGCTGTTATGAATATTAAAAAATATGGTAACACGATGGGTCTAAAAATAAATTGATTGTTATACTGATTTCTTACTGTATCGGGAATACCAGACAATATACCGCGATAATTACGTTAAAAATAGGTTTATTTAATTAATGAATTACCTTCAGGGGTAACTTGGGCATGTCTGACCATGTACCTTCTTTCATTTGAGAGGGATTAGCCCTTAGTCTATCATGCTAGTCTACTGCGGGTTGGCAGACTTTACACGCCATCGAGAAAATCTCTAAAGCATAAAGGTTTCCTCACGATGTTTTCCTTAACCGTTTGAGCATGTGATAAATACGCACATAACTTTCGAAAAGTCAGTGGTGCGTGCTTTGGGATTGAATACCAGACCCTTTACAGTTTATACTACCGGGACTTGGTTCCAAAAATGTGTACACATTATGTTTAATCGTATTTAATAAGTACTGCGGTAGCCTAGAGGACTGTGGACTGTGTATTTATCACAGGAAAACAGGATGGCATGTGAAGTCCGCAGTAGGCTGTAGGCTAGCGTGGTAGGCTTTAGCCTAATCCCTCTCAATGTGACAATAATGGGTTGATGATGATGTATTTAATATCACAGTCTACTTGTTTTTAACTCATCTTGCAAGCCTGAACGATATTCCTTAAAGTAGACAAACATTAACATTTTTTTAAATCGGATTTGAGCGCATTTGGCAGCATCTCACTTGATGGTAAGTAGCGATGCAGCCGAAGATGTAGCACGCAAACTCTTAGATGTCTATCTCTCACTTTTTACGTTTAGTAATGCCTTACATTAAACAAGTTGACTTAAGACAAAGGATGCTGACTCAAAACATTGCTTAGAAACCTTGACTTTAACATGTAAGAGGCCATGTAACATGACACATTACTTTAGTATGTCTTTACTATATGTGTCTGTTTAATGTAGATACACTAGGTGATGTGGCGTAACATAGAATTCTCGAGTAAAGGCGTCACATTTCTGGCCTATTCACGATCTTTTACCAGTTGTTATTACTATTATAATTAATTTAATAGCTCATCTCTTGTCAGTAGAGCAATCGCTACGGTTCTTTCTCTTCTGCATTCCTTTTTTATTTCTTGATACGACTTCTTTCCTTCACATATTCCACAATCTTCCCATTCCTCTTTTTCCTTGAATGTTTACCTTCTAGTAGAGACAAGTAAAGAAATCGTCTTGTTTTATCAAGTGGCCAACATTTTCTCTCCTATTCTCGTATGGTTAACAACTGTCTTTTCCGCACTTCCGAAGTATTAACCAGTTAACGCAGATTATATTCATTTTATTTCAGGAACGTGGCAAAGAATCATACGACCCGAATGATATAACAATTGCCTAGTAATCTTGAGTCTACATTACCCTTTGCCCAGAACACAATCAAGCTAGCACACTACAGCTTAAACAGCTGTTATTTCCTACTTCCGCAAGACGAAATGAGCTCAACGACCTACCCCTACGACCCTTTATATGTATTTAAGCTGCAAACTTAAAGAGGGTGCTATCAGAAATTTGGGAACTATTAAAAATATATTATATATTAAACTAAGGAAAGAAATTCGCCAATTATTGGCCATTTTAATTAACTTGTCAGTTTTACCGAATGGAATATAGCTCTGTATCGAATCCTGGATTAGCCCTTAAGCTATTCAAGCAATTGCACAGGGCATCCCGTCTATCCCATCCGCACACGATCGATAATGAATACGGACAATCAAGGTGTAGGGTGTGCTGGGGCTAAAAAAAAAGCTCAGCCCCCTTTTAAAGTTGTCTTGTAATGTTATGGTAATGTATGTGAGGTGAGCTTTTTTAACGCCCCCCACCTAAGATTTTTTAGGGCATCCAGTTATCTTAATCCGGCACTGTCTGTACCGTTGATCGTACAAATATTTGCCCCGTGCGGCCAAAAACGCAAACCCATAACGCACAAGCCGATCGCTTAGCAACTGCCCCAATCGAGTAATGTTCTGCTTGCGACAATAGTCAACTTTCTGATTGCACCCTTATAAGCCTCCTGCAAACGGTTGCACAAGAGACAAGTGCGCTTAAAATCAGGCCTATAAAAAGTTTGCAAAAGACGAAACAAGTAGGTAGGCATCATAAAATGTCACAGATCTGAACTACCTTGAAGAAACCGGTTAGCTTAAAGATGGACAGATGATAGATAGGTGTGGTGATTGTAACATAAATGATTTCATAATCAGCTGTCTGCAACCTGCACCTGCCCAACTGGTTTTCTTTTTGGGCAACAGTTACCTGTCTACAATTAATCCATTAAAAAACTTTTCTTATCAGTTTTATAGAAATTTATGAACTTCAGTTTGAGAGTGATGTTATGCAGTACAGTTTAACTTTGTTTTTAATTATTTCTAAAAATATCATTGAGTCCTACATGATGGGGTCATTGGATTAAATGGTAATGGTACTGGTAAACTCAAAATAATTGTATTTCTTTAATTATGGTTAGATTAGGGGCAAATAAAAAAGCTGTGATAGCTTAGTAGTGTGACCAGTAGACTGTTAAGTCAAAAGTCCTGATTTCAATCCCAGGGCACCCAAGGTGTATGCCTGAGACATTCTCTCGATGGCATGTGAAGACTGCCAACTCCCACTAGTCTAGTGTTGTGGACACCACCTCATCTCTCTCAAACCCATGCCAAGCAGTGGGACAATAATTGTTTTGATTATTATTATGATAGTGGTACATTCAAGCCAATACATGGTAGAACAGTAGTATAATAAAATAGTTTGTATATGGATTAAATACATAAGTGCCACATTTATGTACCACAAGGCATTAACATTTGTAAGTTAAATTAAATTAAGCAAATTGACCGTAAAAGCAAGCTTTTCACTTGTACATTTAACTAGTTGAGAAAAATATCAGTAATGTATTGTTAGTTATTATAAATGCATTTCAAAGGAACAGGTAAAAATAAAACAGGTTTTTAAAACCTAATGAGTAACGGTTGAATTCTAAACTTGAATTAATCATTAAATATAATGACCTAATTCCTAGTAGTATTTCCTGTGACACATTCATAAAAACTGCTACATATTTGTAATATTCCATTGGGTGTTCAGTTTATTAATTAAAATGATGTCGAGGTTCAATAAACAACATGAAGGTTTTTATCAAATTACCTAAAAGAGTTTTCAATGTGGGTCAACAACAATCAAATTTGTGATGCCAAAGAGTATTCCAATTAAAATAAACCTATTATTTTAATTTATAATTGTTATGAACTCTTTTTTTATATTTCTGTATATCTTTAGTGAGGCTAGACACTTGCTTTGTTTGTTTATTTAGTTGTAAAACAAGATTTAAAAATAAAAACAAGGTTTCAATTTAGTAAATTATCTTATACCCCTGAGAATATAGTTCTTTTATATTTCTACCCACCCCTAAAGGAAAAAGGTGTGTGTATGTAAGTAATATTTCTCTTACCAAAAAGTCTTTTTCAGCATTTTATTGCTTATTGTAAGTATACAAGTCTGGTAAAAGCTTGTTTGGCAGTTAACAATATAATTATAAATGTGACAAAATAATTAATTGATATGATTATGGTATTGAAGTAATTTATTAACAGATAGCAAGTGCCATAATTCCATTGTCATGGACATACAAGTATTGTCATCAAATTTGCAATTTTCTTATCATGTATCCCCACAAATGTATGTCCTGTTAGTTTATTTATATATTAAACATATTTAAACCTAACATGATAAGCATACATTCATAAATGATTGTTTTTAAAAACACTACACTATACAGTTTACCTCATTTATGCCTTTTCCAAGTAAATAAAATAAAATTATAAATAAAACTAGTTGGAAGAAGATACTTTGCTGTGGGACACTGTGGTTGCATTAATGTAAAAAATAGAGAAAAACAATCTTAAAAAAGGTTGTATATCATGTCAAAATTTGAGCTCAATCAATGCAGAACTAAGTTTTTGAACCTTACACAAACCAACTTATGTCTCTAGATTTCTGAAGTATTATCAATAACCTAATTAAAATAAAGAATATTGTTATAATTGCTATTATCTAGAAGGAAATAGCTGAAGATTGAGTAAATCAGGATATGTATGAGCAATAATTTTGGAGGAGTAACTTCCTGAATATCAGGCTTATCTCAGTGGGAGGAACCGGGTAGAAAAAATCTTATCTTTATGACAGTAATAGTAATAGCTTGCTGAGTGCATAGATTATCATATAAATTAGATACTTTACAAGTATGTTATTATGCTTGTATTTACTCTATAAATAACACTGACAGCATGATATAGAGAGAGAGATATTTTGATATTGATTTATGTAATTATTTATATTTCTAAAGGAGTATTTGATACAAAATAGTTGTAGGGCTAACTTAAGAAACAAGAAATTACTATGTAATCTGTTTTACCTTCTGTACCTCTTTAATATTACATACAAAACACAAAAAATCTTATTAATTTAGGTATTATATGACTAATCATTGACTAAATATCACAATGCTGTTTTAGTTTTGGTTCTAAAGAAAATCCTATGTTTATATTATGATGTCAGAGTAAAAATACTCAATGAATAAATATTTCATGAGTAAAATATTATCAGAATATCTATTATCTCTATATTATGACTCAATAACATTAACAATATTATCACAATTTCATTTACCTGGCTTATCATACGAAAAAATTGTATTACAAAACTATTAGCCTGATAAAAACTGATATAATGTCAGATTTATTAGTATTACAGTAGCAACTATAGAAATGTATTTTTACACAGAAATAAGGGTGTGTGTATATTATTAGTCATATGGACTCGTTTTGAACACCCTTCCTGGGGGTCTAGCACACCCCACTTCGCGGAAACATTACGCATATGGTGCTTAGGGACATCCCCATTGGACAAACCATGCCCCAATTTAACAAATTACCTCTGAACCCACACAAGGTCACTGCTAAATTCCTATTTACAATGCATTCGTCGAAAATAACACAAAATTACATCGTGTGGGGGAACGCATCGCGAAGAAAAATCGATATACGTATCTGGAATGTCTCTATCTTATAGAAATGCATACTAGAATGATCAATGCACACTTTTTTACAGCCTCTAATTGCGATGTCATTCATAAACGTATGTAATTACGATAGTAATCAACTAATCGATGAACCATAACGACCGCACGCCCGTGCTGTGTTTACGTTGTAATATCTATGAAAAAAAACACTACACCAACAAAATCGAGGACTAGCAGTGCAGTAAATACTATATGGACGTAAATAGATCGACGCGTGCATGATCAACGTTATAATTATTTATTTGTTTTGCTAACGAAAGCTCCGAGGAGCGATGAACTCGTTATATCGAACATACCTCATTTTGACGCTCTTATCCTTTGTCGTGACAAATCCGTATGCACTACTGCACAGCACGAAACAATTGTTCACTTATAAACTGCATATTTCCACAAACACAAACGGGCATTTCCGTATTATCGACTGGTGTACACGTCTGGGACACTTTCGGTAGCCATTTTTGTCAAAAATCACTTTTTACGTCCCGATTCCCGATTTCGGAAAGCTGAGAGCGAGATGACGCTAGCGCCGCGCCGAGACAACGAATGAAAATAAATGGAACATTGAACCGGCTGGTCGCGAATCCAAATAAAATGCTGTCCGATTCACAGTATAAAACTTCATTTAGCGTCAACAAAAAGCTTCCACGTCAATCGTTATGCTTGTATTCACTGCTATACAAAGAGGCAGCTTTGGGTTCGGTACGCGAATCGGAACGCAAATTTACATTTTCGTCCTTACTCGGTATTTCCACCATACTTGGGCGGGTAATATCCTATCCCTTTAAGCAATGCACCAATCACCACGCAGAATAATATTTCAAAATGAACCTTATTACGCCATCTTGTGAATAATGGTGTAACTAATGAAACCAAGTTTCATGCATAATGGCAACATTTTATATATGCTGTTTTCAAAAACAAGAATCTATGAATGTATTTCGTTTCAAATTGTAGAGGTTTACAATTAATAAAGATTCGTTGCATGTTATATTATGGTTTTCATAATTTTACGCCCTTTATTATATATAAATTAAATTATATTGAGGCCTATGTCCAGCAGTGGACTACGATAGGCTGAGATGGTGGTGATGGAGATGGTGGATAAAACAATAAATGAATCGTTGCAAGTTCAGTAGTCAGCAGTTTCTGTGTAACTCTATAGAAAAAATGTGTGATTTTATTAATGTAAATTAATATTATGGTAAGAAACCACGTTAAAATACGCAAATAATACTTTTTATTTGTTAATGTTATCTACTCTTTGAGTAAAAGAGTATAGATCTACAAAATAATAGAAAACGTAACGTCGTAATCTTTAACTGATACGCCAACCACAAAAAAAAAAGGTCAGATGAGGGCTGGAACTGCGATGCAAACGCCCGCGCGGCTCCATACAAAACCCATCAAAAATGCTCCTTACGGGAACCTGCGCAGGGCGTAAGAGATCACTTTTGCACAAAAGCTGCGCGGGCGTCCGTTTAAAGCAGTTTCAGTCCTAAGAGTGTTCTATATTATGATTCAGCATGAGCAGTTTATGACTTCTCATAGAAAATATGGTTACCGCTAAATGTTATTTTTTATTCTATAATCGCCATATATAAAAATAAATTCCTACTCAGTAATAACCAATGACAGCAGGTACCTAGTAGGTTTGACAACTGTCAAGTGAAGTGACAAAACTAGTGACAACAGATTTCGGGATAAAAGTCAGCCTGTTTTTCTTTTGATAAACAGTTCCTTTTTCGAAAACATAAAAATAATGGTGGGCGCAATGCCTGTTAACTTAATACCAAAATTTTGCAACGGTACCATGGACAGTCATAATGGTACCGACGAGAACGAAATTCAAGTGCATATTGGCAGTCGCGTCAAGAGTAACGACGATTTTGGTACGGTGAAGTATATCGGTGAAGTGCAGGGTTACAAAGGTGTTTGGTACGGTGTTGAGTGGGACGACTCAGCCAGAGGAAAACATGACGGGTCTGTTGACGAGGTCCAATACTTCAAAACGTCGAAACCAGGAGCAGGTTCTTTCATTCGTCCGAACAAAATTTCTCCATTCAAAACTTGTGCTGAAGCTATAAGGAAATACTATGGAGATCGTGAGGTGAGTCATACATTGTAAACATTTTACATAAACAATAACAAACTTTTTAATTTCTATCTCTAGAAGTGCCCAAGCATTAGGTCATTCCACCCACATAAAGACTTGCGTGAATAAGTATTTGCGTGGGTCTACACTTGTTTTGCATCCAATTTTTTATATGCCAAGGCTTTTTTGTGTTAAACTGGTTTTATTTTCAATAATAATCTTCAGAATATTGAGTTAGTATTGTTAGATCGTTTTAATGAAGTAAATTAGTAGATTAATATAATATATAATAAAAATAAATTAATAGTGGGTCTTAACTCAATAGCTTCCTGATTAGCAAGTGACTTGTTAGTAGTTGGAACTAACCAATGTTTCTATTTCATTAAAATATTTATTTAAATAGCTTGTACTTCATTTAATATTTTATGTTTTTAGTTTTTAAATTAAAAAATAAGATGGTGTGTATTAGCTTTTAAATATCCTAATGATGAGCAGTTTGGTAAGAAAATTGATAATTGGTAAGTATAAATCCCAATGCAGGACACCTTGGAGTCCTGTCAGTTTACAAGTGACATGTACTCTTCCTTTAAACAAGGAAGAGTACATGTCAGAATCTACTCTTCCTTGTTTAAAGTAGTAATATGACTCACAACACATATATACTAATATAATAAAGCAGAAAACTTTGTTTGTATGTATGAATGATAATCTATTAATTTTCAAAACTTATGGGCTATTTTAAAAGCATGTTCGACCTATATTAAGATTAGCATCAATGAAAAATGTTGCAAGTACGGAGAAAATTTTACCCACTCTCTCGTCTCTCTCAAGCAAACGAAGTTGTGCTGTTACAAACGGTGAAGGGAAACATCATAGGAAACCAGTGTGCTTGAGAGATTGTCTCAATGGGGTGTGAAGCAAGTAGGCTGGGGTGGTGGACTATAGTCTTATCTATTTCAATATAAGAGGAGATCTGTGACCAGCACTGGGTCAATAATAAATAAATAAATAAATATTCCGCGACATTTTACACAGCACCATCTAGTCCCAAACCAAGCAGAGCTTGTACTATGGGTACTAGACAATGGATACAATACTTATATACTTTTTTTTTTGTAAATACATACTTAATAATAATAATAATATATATGTATACATAATGGTTTGATGATGATGATTTTGATAGTTGTTGTGAATAGTTTGATGTCAATAATGGTTTGACAAAAAAGTGGTTACAGTTATCAAACTGTAACCACTTTTTTATTGTGTTAAAAAATATATTCAGGAGTATATTATTTGTGGAAATCTGTGTCAACTTTGTCTCTATTGCAAATAGCGCACTATCCATTACTAACATACCTATAAATATAATCTCATTATTTATTCAACTATTTCAGGACGAGACAGTAGCTGCCCACCGCAGAACTATCATCAATGAGTGGAAGAGGGAGATGGGGGCTCCATTCATTGAAATGGTTGGCTTCGAGAAAATTCATCAGAAGCAGTGAGTGGAGCTTATAATATTTTTTATAATAAATTACTTACATATTTAAGTTAACATTTATTTTAATCCATACTAATATTATAAAAGCAAAAGTGTGTCTGTCTGTTACCTCTTCACGCTTTACCGCTGAACCGATTTAGGTGAAATTTGGAATGGAGATAGTTTTTGTTCCGAGGAAGGACATAGGATGGTTTTTATCCCGGAAATCCCTGAAAAGGGAGATAAAGGGGGTCGAAGTTTGTATGCGAATACAATTACTAATTTTACGCAGACAAAGTCGCTGGCAAAAGCTAGCATAATATATTTGTGGACTATGTTATAAAACAACTTTATATGATGATCCGTCTGTTTATCCATCAGTATACCATGATATAATCATGGTATACTGATGGATAAACAGACGGATTCCAGTCTGCCCATAACCATAAATACTGAAATTTCAAGGTTTTAATAATATTAATACACCACAATAAAAGTAATAATTAGTAATTCATTCAATGTCTATGAGTGTAAGACGTCCATATGCTAACAATAATAATTGACCACACAATTGATTCTGCAACTGAGTGGATTCATGTTCATTAATATCTACATTGTCTAAGTTTTTATATGTGGTTGCCCCATCAATTTGCATCGTTTGCAATTGCATGGTTTCAAGAAGTTCTCATCAATTCATATAGTTTTTGGAAAAGAAATATACAAACATTAAAAAGACGATAATTTTCGGCGTTGTAGTTGTAGGCTGAATATGACATAATTATAAATAATATATAAAGCCTTGTGGTGTGACCAGCAGACAGAGATGTCAAAGGTTCCGAGAACGAACCCAAGGCACGCACCACTAACTTTTCGGAAGTTATGTGCGAATTTATCACATGTTCAAACTGTGAAGGAAAACATAGTGAGGAAACCTGAATGCTTGAGAGATTTTTCGATGGCGTGTGAAGTCTGCCAGCATGCAGTAGGCTAGCGTGGTGGACTATAACCAGTGCCAGATTTAGGTAACTTTTTTTTTGGCTCCAGCACCCCACCCAACCCTATACCTTGATTGTCCGTATTAATTTTAAATTGTGTGCCCTTCTAGCTGGGATGCCCTTAGCAATTGCTTAAATAGCTTAAGGGCTAATCCCGAACTATAAGCTAATGTCTCTTTCTAGAAAATTCGACCGCCTACTAGAAGTGTGTGTGCACGACCAGAACATCGCGAAGCCCGGCGACGTGGCGGCGCTGTGCCCCAACGTGCGCAGTCTCGACGTGTCGCGCAACCTGTTCTGCAACTGGCGCGAGGTCATCCAGCTGTCGGCACAGCTGCCCGACTTGAAGGAGCTGGATGTCAGGTAAATGACTAGTCGATCATACTAACCTCTTTCTGTTAGTATGTGTAGGTCTTAGCGGTATATTCCGTGGCGTAGCGTGGGTTTTTGCTGCCCGGGGCTGACTAAAAATTTGCTGCCCGGGGTTGACCGAAAACTTGCCGCCCCCTATTTTAAATTCTAGTAATATAAAAAAAGTACGTGGTCCTTGACTCCTTGCTGCCGCCCCATTTCGGTAGCCGCCCGGGGCCATGGCCCTCTTTGACCCCCTCCCCGCTACGCCACTGGGTATATTAAGCATTGTGAAACAAAACCAACAATTTTGTATTTAATTTAAAAAGAGTATCTATGGAGTTTCTTGCCGGTTCTTCTCCATAAGACCTACCTTTTGGAACAGTAATTCGACAATTCAAAAGTACCTGTATTGGTCTAATTGAAATAAATGATTAGATTTGATTTGATACTACATGAAGCGACTGCCATCAGATTGAAGGGGGATCCAGGGGGTCTTAGTCGACCATAAAATACACTTTTTCAACCGTCGAAATAATTAGCATTCATTTTCATAATCATCAACATTTTGTTACAGCAAAAACCGTATGGCGATTGACATGCCAGAAGAAACTCTGGCCCAACTCTCCATCAACTTCGCCAGCCTTGAGAAGCTAAACATTTCAGTGTGCGACTACGAATGGGCCGACATCCTCGCCCTATCCCACCTATGGCCCAAACTGAACGAAATGATCGCTGCCTATAACCGAATCAGAAAAATAATACCACCATCAGTTACTCTGAACACATTAACCATCATCCGATTAGATGGGAACCCCCTAGAGTCTTGGTATGAAGTGATGAACTTGGGAATGCTGAACAACTTGAAAGTGCTGAGCTTAAACGACTGCCATATAAGTGAAATAAGATTTAACGATAATCCCGAAGATAAAGTCGACGTTTTTGAGAATTTGGAGGTGCTGTTTTTGAATAGGAACAATATAAGCGATGTGAGTATTAGAATTTAGAACACTTTTTATGGTATTGGACTCGGCAAATGTTGTTCTGTGATCTAAAACACTAAAATCGCTATTAAAAATATAGGGGGTTTATTAAAAAATATCAAAAGCAGTCGATTGGTTTCGGAGGAGTGCGACCACAAACAGCGTGACACAAGCAAAAGGCTGATGATTAAGACTGTTAGGGGTACCATTCAAGTATTGAATGATATGATGAAGTATAGAGATCAGGTTAGGTAGTTAGGTCAGGCTTACTTTTGCTGACATGGGACAAATAAAAAAAAATGGGAGGCCAACGGCCCCATAACAAAATCCAAGGGTTTATTATTCTATTGGAGGAGGTAGGGCATAGCGAGATTCCTCGCTCAAATTGAGCTGCCCGACTGGGGAAGTAGCTCCGCCTTACAGAAGACCGCAGTGAACCAACAATAGTTGTCTTTCCGCGGGTGAGTAAGGTTACCAGAGCTCATTGGGGTAGTGACTATTCTGACAGCATGGGAATTCCGTTTGCTGTCAGTTCAGTAACTCCCTATTTTAAGAAACCTGAACGGTTTCTAAGGGGTTTGGCAACGCATTTGCAAGCCTCTGGTGTTGTAAATGTCCATGGGGGGCAGTCATCACTTACCATCAGGTGAGCCGCCTGCTCATTTGCACAGTAATCACCATAAAAAAACCACCTTGTTTTCCGTTATTTCTATGAGGTACTGTATCAATACACTAATATCCCATCTTACACATTACAGTGGCGATCATTGAGCGAGCTGAACAAACTGAACTGCCTGAAGAAGCTATACTTCCTGAAGAACCCCGTACAAAACACTGAGGACTACGACACAGGATCACAACTTATCACGGCTAAGATTGGCACTCTACTGGTAACTGCAATTCTCCAAATGATTTTAGAAGTAGCAGTCATTTATTTGCTATGGACAAAAAATGTTGGTGTTAGACAATCATATCAAATAGTAGGCTAGCGTGGTAGACTATAGCCTATATGGGTATAGTCTACCACGCTACCTGGGTATGGGTCTCCTCTCAAATGAGAGGAGCAGTGTGACAATAATGCGTTGATGTAGATTAAATAATAATAAGAATAATAAATATTCCTGGGTATTATGACAGCGCCATCTAGTTCCGTGGTAAGCAACGAGGCTTGTGTTACGGATACTAGTTGATTGATATACTACATATATGTATATATATATTTTGTAAATACATTCTTATTTATATATAAATACATCCATGACTCGGAAACAAATGTTGATGGGATTCGAACCCGGGACCCATAGCACAGCAGGCCGCGTTAACTACCGCTGAGCTAAACGGGTCGTCAAATCACGGATCACGAGTGAATCGGTTTCTTCTAAATAAGCGCGCTCCATCGTAGATCGCAGAGTCGCTTTACATAAGGCGAACTACCTGTCAAAAGTAAACCTATCAACAATATTTAAAAAAAAAATGAAAATTATTAACTAATCACGATAGCGTGATAAGTTAATAATTTTCATATTTTTTAATAATTAACAACTAGGACTATTCCTAGTTGTTAATTATTCGGATCCCTTACAGCATTTGGTCAAGAGCTGTGGTAGCCTAGCGGTGTGACCAGTGGACTGAGACGTCAAAGGTTTCGAGTTCGAACCCAAGGCAGGCACCACTAACTTTTTGAAAGTTATGTGCGTATTTATCACAAACTCAAACGGTGAATGAAAACATCGTCAGGAAACCTGCATGCTTGAGAGATTTGTCTTGATGGCATGTGAAGTCTTCCAACCCGCAGTAGGCTAGCGTGGTGGACTATAGCCTAATCCCTCTCAAATGAGAGGAGACCCGTGCCCAGCAGTGGGACGTTAAGGTGGAAGCTTCACGGTAGCCCGCGAAATTCAAATTTTCGTACGTTTTTTGCAATTTGCCGGTCATTGTCAGGCTGTATCAGCTGAATTATAATCATTTAAATCAATAAAACAGCCCTCAAAGTGCATATAACTGCATTGATTGACTATTTCATGAAAAAAAAAAAGCTTCCACCTTAATGGGTTAATGATAATAATAACAGCATTTGGTCTTTTTGTGTGGAAACACATATTATTGTTTCAATTCCTTAGTCGGGCAGCTCAATTTGAGCGACATCTTGCTATGCTCTACCTTTCTAAAAGCTACTAAATGATAACTTTCCAGGAACTGAACGGCTCAACAATAACACGGGAACTGCGTCGCGGGGCGGAATACGACTACTTGAAGCGGTACGGAGGAGAGTGGAAAATTGCACAGGCGGACCCAGCCAGCCAGCGAGCCTTCAGCCTCGAGCATTGCCGATTTAATGAACTCATCAACAGTTAGTACACATTACTATTCATATAATTTAAAAAAATAGACTGCCTCGTTGGTCTAGTGGTCGTTCGGTACCGAGCAAGAGGTCTTGGGTTCGATTCCCAGGTCGAGTAAGTATTTTCTCTGAAATTATCCAGCTTGGATTTTGTGCCCGGTTAATGGCAACAGGCTCGCCCCCTATTACATGGGACCTAAAACATATCGGCGAAACGTGGGTGTACATTAGTACACCTCTGCCTAACCCTTCAGGGACGACAGGCGTGATGGTATAGTAAAAAATATATAAATAATACCTCCCCTTGTCGTCCCCAAAGGGGTTAGTCAGTACCTAATGTACACCAACATTTCGCCGGTATGTTTATAGGTCCCATGTAAGAACCCCCGTTCTCACTAACGAAATATCTTACTGCTATTTCTGAAGTTGAAATTAGACTGATTGGTAGTTTATATCTAAGGGAAAAAAATTATGCCATGTCTACACCCCAACAAGATTAGTTATAAAACCCTAATCTGTGTAAAATATAACTATAAATAATACTTGGAGGTATTTCAGCAGTAACTGTGCTTTTTTATTTCAGAATATGGCATCCCAGATGACAGTTTGCTAGTGAAACAGCAGAAAAATATGACACTTACATCCCAGTTACTAGAAGTAATATTGCGAGACGAAAACGGCAAATCATTCAAAAAGAAATTCCCATCATCCATGTTCGTGCAAAAACTGGTCACACTAGCACAAAGACTATTCCCGAGGGCTGTTCACACCGGACCACCGACATTGTATCTACTCGATGACCAAATGCAAGGAGCTGAAATATTGCTCGATAACGTTATGAAAGATCTGGACTATTTTTCAGTGAAAAACGGGAACACAATTCTCGTTAAATTCAGATAAATTTATTTTCTTGACTGGCAACACCAGTATTGTCATTGGATTTAATTGGCCTGCATTTTAATGTATTTATTTATAAATCGTATTGAGCTTTGTAAATAACGTTATCCTCGAAATTGTACCTGTATTTATGGTGAATATTATTTTATTCAAAATAAATGTTCAATTATGTATTTTTATTACATGGTTTTTAGCATTTATTTACTTCATACTCCCGTCAAAATAATTGAAATATGAAAGATGTTAACAATACTTTGTATCAATAGAACTGTATATTTAGGTGTAGTAGGCGAACCTGCATATGCTGAATCTGAATTTTCAGTATGAAATGTTGGGTCTAGATACTAGAAAATTCTACCAGAGTAACATCTTGGAATTGTGATCGATTAATGACAAACAAGACCCTATACGCAACCCAATACAAACTATCAAAGGGCGATTGCATACATAGAATGTCTATAAATCAATACGCTTGAAAACGTTGAACTTGGAGAGTTGGAGAACGTGCGGTGTTATAGGAATCGAATACAGGATAATTATCGTAGATACTATATTTTCTATCTATTCTGATATGGGTGAAAATGATTTTTACTTAACCTATACGTAAGAAAAACATTGTCTAAAAGGTTATCATTTAATCATTTCAAAACAGATGTGACCTTTAATTTAATATAGAATTGTTTCAATACATCTGTTGCCTTGAGAGTAGACAGGCGTGTTGATACGTAATAATTTATTTATTTACATCGCAATGCGTAGTAAAACGCGATTACACTGTGAGTGAAATAATCAATAAAAGTTTAATTTACAAAATTATTTAAGGGCCTGATTTTTAATGTATTATTTTTCAAAAAATTAATAAAAAAATAACTAATTGTAAATAATTTCTGATTACAAGGACGAAAAAGTAATTATTACAATTTAGGGTAAAGAGAATAGACCAATTGTCAACACTGGCCACATCGAATTCGATCTCTATTGGTAACCGTTGTGTCAACAAAAGTTTTTTGTTTACAAATGGCCACGGGTGACAAATTCAAATTTGAAATACGTATTTGTGATGTTAAAAGTGATTTTTTATCGTTAATCTAGTTGTATATGTCGTTATTAATATGGGTAATTGTCTGGGAAGTATTTTTCGGCGTCGAAATGTGCGTCGTCACATCGTCTTGATTCTGATAGGATTGGATAACGCGGGAAAAACAAAAACTGTGAACAATTTGGCCGGCGAAAAGGACGATAAGGTTTTGCCAACTGTTGGTTTTAAAGCTGTGAATTTAGTGCATAAAGATACACCTGTGACAATATATGATTTGGGCGGCGGCCCGCATTTTCGTCAGATATGGTCTCAGTATTATAGCGAAGTACACGGTGTGATATTCGTCATCGATTCTAGTGATTTTACACGGTTGGACGAATGCAGAGCCGTGCTCGAGGAGGTTTTATCGCACGACAAAATATCAGGTATGATTTTCATTAATATTTTGCAAGTATATCGTCATGGTAACTGCGAAGGCCAATACCTACACGATTAAATTTACACAATGATTTCATACTTCTTGAAATATATTTTTCGAAGAATAAAAATTATTTTAACTAGGTAAGTAGGTACTATATTTTCTTTTATACTACTACTAATCTCTACTACTTACTATTACTACTTAAAAAAACCCAGTATTCCATCCACTCGCTCAACTCGTCAACACATTAATCCTACACGGACACCAATTTAGATAATTGGTGTAGAAAGAGAACAGAACTCTAGCTGACCTATACAGTACCCTAGAAGCAAGATACCCTCAGCACCTGCCGAGGGTATCTATATAACTTCTTCAAATATAGCGCTTATAGATTTGCGATCATGCAATCGTGATAATAGAATCTAAAGATCCCCCTAGCTAGCTCGAATTAAACCTTCACTTGTAGCTAGTGAAAATCTGCTTTCAATTTCCGTGGTTCCGTCGTCAGTACATAAATAATGTGAGAATCAGAGCCCAGTAGAGAAATTATGTGAACTGCGTAACTCATTCATCCATGAAGCCATATGGCGATCACGTACTAGAAGGCGCAGCGTAGTTAGGCCCCCGGCAAGGTGGACTGCGGATCTTGGTAAAGGTAGCTGGAATCCGCTGGTTGCCGGTGGCGGTCGTCGTGGCGATCGTTGGAGGAGACCTATGTTTAGCAGTTAATGTCCAAGGGACTACTCACACTTATTCGGCGCTATTCACCTTATGTCTATAGAAAACAACGATTTTGTATGGAGACGCCTACGAGTCCGTACGTAGTCCCTAACTGTTGATAAGATGATGATGATGAAGCCAATAGACGAACGAGCGTATTTAAAATTAAGTCGCTCATATGATTTAAATATGCGGGGCAGACTACCCAGGGTTAAACGGACGATTTAATTTATATGTATGTACGGGCGTGTGATTCCTGTAATCATTCATTGAGACACATTCACTAATATATTGTAATAGGTAGGTACCTACACTCCAATAGATCTTTAGGTAGGTACTTACTAATAGAATAAGTGTAACGGTAGCTTTGTTTCTATTAAGCTGAGCCTGAACTGCTGAACAGGTAACGTAACATCACGCCTGTCTTCCCCAAAGGATTAGGCAGTGGTGTACTAATGTACACTCGCATTTTGCCGGTATGTTCTCATGTCATAGGGGCGACTACGGCGAGCCTATTGCCATCAACCAACGATTCCAAACTCCGAGCTGCTTTTTCCATACGGTATTAAACTTACTATTATTTTAACCTATGAAGTTATGCCTATAATACATAATCTACATAAGTACATACATTTTCACAGTATTTCTTCGCTTATCAGCGATCGCCGTAAAAATATTTTTATAATTATTACTCACGCACGTCCACCAGTTCGAGGTTAAGTATCGTTGAGTAATAATTCCAAGATCTAGGTCCATTTAAAGGACGTAGGCACAATTTCTATCGCCTAGAATCATCATCACATGCTCAAATGGTGAAAGGAAACATAGCGAGAAAACCTGCATCATCATATCAACCGTTAGACATCCACTGTTGCACACAGGTCTTCCCTAAGGAAACCTGCATGCTTGGGAGATATTCTCGATGGCGTATTCTGCCAACCCTCTAGCCTACTGGCGTGGTGCATAATAGCCTAATTCCTCTCAAATGAGAGGAGACCCGTGCCCAACAGTAGGAAAATAATTGGGGGGGTTGAAGATGGAGAGAATAATTGCTGTATACTTGATAACCACCTCACTAGTGTGAGTTCCTAGTTCGAGTAGTGTTATTCGGGTTAGTTTGGATTCAACCCTGTTAATGGCAATCCTCGCCATTCTGCTTGCACAGGGGCTCCGGAGAGGACCTGGGGCCTTCATATCTCCAGTGAGTTAAAAACTGGGAGGATACTCCCCACTCCCCGGTCTCGATCGCAGTGAATGAGGATATAAATAAATTGATAGTTCAGCGACAACGTCTTTAATTCCTAGTTATCATTATTACCCAACAACCAACAACACTTACCTTAGACTCAAACTAGGTTCCATAGTTAAGGCATTGGCAATCTACATAAATGAGACGACTCGGTGTCGCAGTGGCTGAGCGATCGGTTTGTGCGTCACGGGTTGCGGGTCCGATCCCCGCACGGAGCAAATATTTGTACGTTCTACAGGTAGTTGTTCCGGGTCAGGGCGTTTGTGTACGTGAAGATTTGTGTTTGTAAACGCACCCACGACACAGGAGAAAATCCTAGTGGGGGGCAACGTTTTTTAAAAGAAAATGAAATGGACCGGATGAGTTTAGATTTTCTTAACTTTAAACAGGTATGATGACAATGAAAAAGATGCTAATGTTTAATTTTACGTACCTAGTATTACTTTTTTATATAACGATAGTGGCAAACTAGCCTAAGGCCCGCCTCATGGTAAGCACACACCGTAGCCAATGGACGTTTGCAGAGATGTTGCTCCCGCTCTTGTAAAAATACGCGAACGGAATCCCCATGCCATCAGATAGTCACTCCCCTAACAAGTTCGTGCAACCTCGTAGAAACAGCTACCTACATCATTATATTTTTACTGCAGTCTTCTGTGAGGCGGAGGTACTTCTCCAGTCGGGCAGCTCAATTTGAGCGAGAAATGTCTACCTACCTCTCTCAAAAATTCACTTAACATTTATATTGTCCTTAATTTTTATAAATTGAGTACCTAGTTATGATTTTGATTTCATTGATATTATAAAATAACAAAAAGTTAATACAATACTAATATGTTGTTATCGAACCTCAGCATTTTTTATTAAACGCTTATCAGTTTTGTTGACGGTATTTAATGGAAATTGTGGTTACGCAGCTAAATACGTGAATGGTTATCAAGCTACTGAACCGTATCGGTTATCTATTACAGCGAATACTACAATACACCTTTTTAGAAGGTAGACAGTATTTGTACTAAATATATGTGTAAGGTCTGGGTCCACGTACTGTAAGATGCAGCGTAGGTAGGCCCCCGGCAAGGTGGACTGACGACCTGGTAAAGGTCGCTGAAATCCACTGGATGCGGGCGGCGCAGGACCGTCCGTCGCGGCGATCCTTAGGGGAGCTTCCTTAGAGAGACGTCCACTGCTGGTCTATGTCCAGCAGTTGACGTCTCTCTAAGGACGCCAACCGACCGCTGACCGTCTAACGGTTGATGTGATGATAATTATAAGGTCTTAAATTAATAAAAACTAAATAAAACCGTTTAAAAATGGAAAACATTTGAAGGCTCTTTCAATTATACATAGGTATATATGTATAGGTATTTAACTCATCTAATATATAAAATTCTCGTGTCACAGTTTTCGTTGCCATACTCCTCCGAAACGGCTTGACCGATTTTGATGAAATTTTTTGTGCTTATCCGGTATCTATGAGAATCGGCCAACATCTATTTTTCCCCTAAAAGTTAGGGGTAGTCCACCAACCCCTATAATGTGGCAAAACAACGTTTGCTGGGTCAGCTAGTAATAAATATAAAAATATTTAACAGCCTCGTCGCGTCGGTTTAGTCATCGTAAGTGGAATTGTTGAGCAAATTAATATTGGGGTTTTCTATGAAATTCTCAGTAACAGCTCGAAGTTTGGGTTCGTACGTTCGTTGATGGCTATAGGCTCGCTCCTATTGCGTAAGACCTAAAATATAAATGTGGGTGTACATTAGACCTTTCATAACACCAAACCGTAAATAGAAAGTTACCCCACACTAGTATTTTCTCCTGTGTCGTGGGTGCGTTTACAAACACAAATTTTCACATACACAAACGCCCAGACCCGGAACAACTACTTGTAGATAGTACCAATATTTGCTCCGTACTGGGTATCGAACACAAGCCGATAGCTCAGCCACTGCTCCAATTGCTACCAACACGAGATATGGATATAGTATGCTATTGGTTCTAAATTATTTGTGAACACTCACTCACAAAATCGCCGGCTACTCGTTTATAATGGGCTACGTTGGTTCATAAAGGTTGATTATTGACTTTAACGTAGATGTAGATGTCGACGTACACGTAGTATTACAAGGTCCACCGCCTGATATGAAGGCTATAAGTCACCCAGTTGCGAAGAATTCATTATTTTCTGTCTTTTGGCAAGCTGAGTCCACAGCACTCTTTAAAATAAACAGTTAATTTATTATTATCTAGATGTAATCAATGATGCGGGTTTATTTATCATATTGTTTGCTGTGATCGCTTGGTGGTGTGACCAGTGGATTATGTACTCTGTGTTTAATATTTTTTTATTATCTAATAAATAACTTTCATTTGCGGCTGTAATAGCCTAGTGGTGTGACCAGTGGACTGACATGACCAAGGTCTTGAGTTCGCACCACTGATTTTTCGGAAGTTATGTGCGTGTTTATCACATGCTCAAACGGTGAAGGGAAATATCGTGAGGAAACATGCATGCTTGAGACTACAGATAATAGGTATCACTCTTTCAGGTAAACCTGTACTGGTGCTAGCGAACAAACAGGACAAGACTGGTGCCCTCGACGATATCGATGTAGTCGATAAGCTTAACATAGAACCCGTGGTTAATAAGTAAGTATATCATTCCTGCGCACATACATGAACATCTTCGGTTGCTAATGTTTCTTCTCTTCAATCTACATATTCTACGTAAACGAAACTGTAATACGTTTGTTTCCGCACCACGAATATTTTGAATATTTCGACTATTTCCAGATACAGATGCCCAACACTAGTCGAATCCTACAGTGCATACTCCGAGCCTTCGAAATCAAAAAAGCCGAAAATCGACCCAGGCCTCCGCAAAGGCTATCATTGGCTATTAAACTACATCGTCCGACGCTATGGCGACATCAATCTCCGTGTACAAACAGACATACACGCCGACCTCGAAAGGCGCAAACGAATGCTCAACAAAGCATCGAACACAAACTCACAGACATTCACAGCTGTCAGCGACGATATAGCAACACAAACCGGCTTCGAAAACCCGACTTACGATTTAGAAAAATCGACTAAAATCGACAGCGATGATGTACAACAAGGCCTGATAATTGTCAAACCGATTAATCACAAGCCTAACAGTATTGACTCGACTATAACAATCGAGAGTGTTGAGGAATCGGATGGTACGAGTGTAGCGAAGCCTAAATTGTCTCCGCTGTTTGGTAGGGCTAGCCATTCTAACTCCACCGTCGAAACGGTCCGTATAGAATTGGAGCCTAGAAACGAATTTAGGAAACTATCGCCTATAGTCAGAAATAAGAGCGATGTTAATGCACATATCAACTTTAAGAACAGGCCACAGTCGAGTCCTACTTTCAAGAAGCATATTAAGGTAATTAATATTTGTTTTGTTGTCTGGCCAATCAAGATCTGTATCACGATTCGCCAGTTCGGTCCTTGCACGAATTGTTATTGTGGAATCTATAGATAATGGTTGATTTCGTTCTGGTGTATAAGAATTTGTGTTTGTACCAGCAACCAATGGAACAGAAGCTCCTAATGTAGGGTAGCGATTTAAATAAATTAAATATAGTTTCAGTATTGTTCAGTTATCTATATATCTACATATTAATACGCGAAGCAAAAACGTTGTACCCCTTTTTACTAAGATAGATATAGAGAAAAATACACAATCCATTTTTTTTATTATGCATAAAAATACATTAAATTCTGGTCAATTCTCGACCACTAGGAGACCATTAGGTAGTAGAATTGCCTGTGATAGATAAGACATGAAAAGGATTTCACACTTACCGTAGCTGGAACCTCCAAGCAAGAACACATCCTTCCAAGAGGAAGACTTGAAGCCGGATGGTGACCTGACAGCGTACATTGGCGACCGCAGCCAGACCTGGGACGGTAATGAGAAGAAGCATCGGGTGCTGGTCAACGATGCTGAACTGTCGCAGATGCATCGCGAGATCGTGCTTAATGATAGAGGTCAGATTATATATTTATTATAATTATATAATTATTGGCTTACTGCTGGGCATGGGCCTCTTCTAATTTTGAAAGGAATAGGCTATAGTCCACCTCGCTGCCCTACTGCGGGATGGTAGTCTTCACACGCCATCGAGAAAATCTTGAGACTTAAGATCCAGTGAATCTTGTGATCAGTGGACTGTTAAGTCTTATGTCCTGAGTTCGCACCACTGACTTTTCTGATGTTATGTGCGTATCTATCACATGCTCAAACGGTGAAAGAAAACATCGTGAGGAAACCAGCATGCCTGAGATTTTCTCGGTGGCATGTGAAGTCTGCCAACCCGCAGTAGACTGGCGTGGTTGAGAGTACCTTAATCTTTCTTAAATTAGAGGAAACTCGTGCTCTACCCGTGGACAGTAAATAGGTTGATGATGTTACTGTGTCACTATAATGTGAATACATCACATCACGGTCTCCAAAATAAATGTTCCATAATTGCAGTAACACTGTATTTGTTTGTATACAGAGTACTCGTACGGCAACAAGACGGCGTACTCGGACGTGCACCTGGCGGCGCGCGCGCTGCCGCTGAGCCCGCGGCCGGCGTCCGCGTCGCAGCTGGTGCGGCGCCAGCTGGAGCTGTGCGCGCACCACAAGCGACGGCTCAGTCTGCGCTGTGAGTAAACAAATCATAGTTCGTTATTTTTTTACCCAGATATGGACACAGCCAACCAAGGTACGGATATGGCCACCTCAGGTAGATACGCCCATATAAGGTATGGATCCGGCCAACCCAGATACGGATACGGCCATCACAGATGCGGATACGGCCAACCCATGTGTGGATACGACCAACCCAGGTACGGATACAGTCATCCCAAGTGCGGATACGGCCATCCCAGGTATGGATACGGTCAACCCAGATACGGATACCGACAACCCAAGTTCAGGTAAGTATAAAAACGTTAGAGTTTTTAATTAATTTACAAAATTAAGCCCTATAACACATGCATGTTGTTTGTGTATGCAAGGCCATACACTGAAAAACTTCTAACTGATATGAAATAACGAAAGTCTGATGGGTCCATGCTCTAGAACTGAAAGAGAAAAAAATACAAATACAAAATAAAATATACCCACTGACACCAGTGGTTTGTTTCAGACATGCAACGCAACAAGACGAGTCCGGAACGCGTGTCCATGTTGATCTACGATCCGTCGAAGGCGCCGCAGCGACAACTCGATAAGGGAGATTACGAACACTCTGCCACCATAAATTGATGGTGGAAACTTGGTCAGAACCACTTAATTATATACTTGTCGTGGGGAGTACGCCTTACAGAAAACCGCAGTCATATAATAATAGTTGTGTTCCTGCGAGTGAGGTTGCCAGAGCTCGTTGGGGGAGTGACTATTCTGACAGCATTCCGTTTGCTGTCAGTTCAGTAACTCCCTTATTTTTTGAGAAATCTATCAGTTTTTAAGGGCTCGGCAACGCAAAAGCGACACTCCTGGCAGTGGCGTAGCGTGGGTATTTGCCGCCCGGGGTCGTCTGGAAAATTGCCGCCCCCTTTTCTAGTTGTATAAAAACGACGTGGCACTTGATGCCGCCCCCTTTCATATGCCGCCCGCGGCCATGGCCCCCTTTGCCCCCCCCACGCTACGCTACTGACTTCTGGTGTTGCAAACCTCCATAGGCTACGGTAACGCTTACCATCAGGTGAGCCGTAAGATTTTTACCACCCTCGTCGAAACAATCTTCAACACAATTATTGTCCCACTGCTGGGCACGGGTCTCCTTTGATTTGAGAGAGATTAGGCTATAGTTTACCACGCTAGCCTAATGAGCGTTGGCATTCTTCACATGCCAACAATTCATTTAACATCTGTAATTGTACCTCTAGAATAAAATAAAACATTTTGTTTACAGGTACATTTGAACGTTTCTCGACAAAAAAAAATATCTAGAAATTATAAAATACATTATTGTATAAAGAGATTGTCTAATTTCAAATTGCATAAACGCACATAACAAAGTATAATTAATTAATGACACAGTAAAGAGCAAGACTTATTGACCAATAAGTTGCCCAAATAGTTCAAAATTATTCTGTACGTCAACTGAGGAACTAATGGCGCCACTTTCGCTTGGCCCACTGCAATTCTATTGGTCGAGACTTTTTGACATAATTAGGTATTAATGTCAATATGTACTGGTATGGTTTGGTTTAATTTCCACAGTGATTGTGTGAATAGAAACCTATAGAGCTAATGGTAATAAACTGACGAGTTTTTTACAAATGTACTGGTTTCTAAAACTTTCAACGCAACTGATCGACTAACAAAAGTCAAAATATAATTTATTCAAAGTGAGCCAATTTTAATTGGCTCTTCTGGAACGTCGATAATAAAGACAGCCCCAAAAACGCCCGCCCTTCCGAGCGTTTTTGTTGGAAATAAGCGGCGCAACAAAGTTCCGAGCAAACCAAAAAACAAGTACCCCAGCATATCGACTTGTTAGTGAATTTAAATATACATTTTATTTAGTACTCCCATCAACAAATGTATCTACTGTTCCACTGCTGGGTACCGGGTTGAGGGATATTTAGGCTATAAGTCCACCACGCTAATCTAGTGTGAGTTGGCAGACTTCACACGCCATCGGTGTCACAAGCAGGTGTCCTCACGATGTTTTCCTTCACCGTTTGAGCATGTGATAAATACGCACATAACTTTTAAAAAGTCAGTGGTCTTAGGATAACGACTTTTGTCTTCACAGTCCACATTAGGCTACCCTAGGAAGTTTTCTAGTGAACCGTGCAATTTTAGATTAGACTCTCTAATATTTTATAATAAGCAAATATTAATAAAGTTAACACAGGGTATAGTTATAATAACAAGGTGCTCCTGTTTCGATACTTTACTGAGCGTTTCACCCCATCAGAGTTCCCTTCGATGTCTTAGTAAATAATTCTAAGTGTTTAATGAGTAAAAACATTGCGAAATGTGGTTATATGTTCGGTAGAATATGGAAGAGATTAAGGATTTGAATAACGTTTACATAACAGTACTCACTCATGAACAATGTCTTTTTTTTATAATAAGTACTGATTTCTTGCATTTACACGCATAGTATTTGTAATATTATGTAACAAAAATGTAGGGTAGTTATAACATTATAGTACCCAACACATAAATAAGTCAGCACGTGATCTGCTCTAAAAGATCAACATACCGCGATAAAATCGTCAAGAACTACCTTTGTTTTCAAGTAAAAACAAAAGTTTATACTTTTATACTACTTCAATAAAACATTAAACGAAAGTCCCTGTCTAAAACCCAAAAAGCTAAGGATAAACTGTATTAACTGCTTGAACAGCCTCAATTTTAAAGTCGATTGAAATATTTGAAAAAATGTGACTGCATAGATAAGTATGGGAATAGAAAGCAAAAAAATATCTAAAAGTGATGTGAAAATATTGTCTGTAGCCATAAAAAGTAATTTATGGTTTATGGAACGTACATTCCGATGATAAGTCATAAATATATATCTAAAGACATTTGAAGGGTTCTCGCAAGTTGATATACACAAATATATATATTATTTTGTATAGATGAGCCATATACTAGGTATATAATATATATTTAGTTATAGATTAAAGTTAAAGCAAAGATTTATCGAATAGAAATAATTTAGTTTTGTATTTTGTGTACTACAAGATGACATTGATAATAAAAGTTATGTTGATATTCGTGTTTTATTTTTTCATAAATCATAAGGTAGAAAAAAAATACCCACGTGACAATGTTTATCATCACTGGCGTAGTTACCGAAAGGGTAGGCGCAACAATGCCCCGGAGCCCTCAAAACTTGATTAGCAAACTTATTGATCTAGCAAATATTGTCCCACCTTCGGAATCTAATATTTTTTTTATTTCCGGATATTTTTACACAGCGCCGATGGTTGATATACTACATATTTACTTTTGTAAATACATACATATTATACATCCATGACTCGGATACAAATGTTGATGCTCATCACACAAACATTTCACCCTATCGGGATTCGAACCCGGGGCCCATAGCACAGCAGGCAGCGTTAACTACCGCTGAGCTAAACGGGTCGTCATAAATAAAATATATTAACACGTTGGCTGCGGCCTAACATAGCGCGCGCTAACCTACGCTACGGTGCGGCTGTTTACGCGCCTGGCGTGAGCGCCCGCACGGCCGGAACACATTTTGTATTCCGACCAACAGTGCGGCCAAAACACACCTGGTGTGTTTTGGGTGGGGGAGCGCATATAGTAATAGTAATAATAATAATAGTAGTAATAGTAACCATTCATTGTCTTTTATTTTTGAGTGCATAAAACAATTGGGTACTTAGAATTATTTTACGATATATTTTGTGCAAAACAATCACCTACTAAGTTCTTTATTCAAAATTAAAACGCAGATGTGTATTTGTTAATACCGCAGAATCCTTTGTAGAATATTTTACTTTGTTTTCTTCGAATTTTATGAAGGCGTTTGTTATTAAATTTGTTAACACTACGACATTATGTCGATTTATTTTTCGTAAAAGCTGATTAGAATTAAATATCTACGAAAGGACGATAAAAAAATATATGTAGAACAATATATTATATTGTAATAAAGATATAAAAATACGGTCGAATTGATAACTTCCTTCTTTTTTGAAGTCGGTTTAAAACACGCCTCGCGCGTAATCCGTACTGGCGTAGCGAAGTTAAAAACACGCAGGGCGTGTTTTGCCGCCCAGTCGTAGCACAAAATGTGAAAACACGCCAGGCGTGTTTGCGCCGCACTCGCGTTATATGAGTCAAAACACAGCGTGTGTGTTTTCAGCAGTCAACGTGTTAACACAAATTTATTCATGGCAACTCATTTAAAAAAACAAAGGTGTGTTCCCGACAAGTTTAAACTTTGGTTATGTCCTGCAGTTTATATAATATAAAACCTCAAAAGTTTAGAAAGCCCCGTTTTTTTGCCCTAGGGCTCTTAGTTACCTAACTATTGTTAAGTAACTAAGAACTAATAAATAAACTAGGCACTGCTCACCTAGTCCTAGGCCCTAGCCCTAGCCACTGTTCACCATAACATTATAACGTCGATGGGGTGACTGTCGACAGGCTGTGCCTATCAGGATCGTTCAGGTGAATCGTGGATCTCCATAACCCTGATGATAGGGAAAGCAAGTGCGGTATTAAGTCCAAAGTATAAAATAAAGTTAAATATTCGTACTGTGCGGGAATTAAATCCGCAATATCTATAATTGAGAAGAATGAACTGAGATGATTTGGGCACGTTGAGAGGATGAATGATAGGCGACTGACGAAAGGAATTTATAAGGCGGATGTCAGTGGAAACGCCGGGAGGGGGCGCCAAGGACATACACCGACCTAATGGTGAACTCTTTCACTGGCGCGCGTGCATGACGAGATGTATGAATGTGGATGAGGCAAAAGTGGTATGCAGGGACCGTAGCCCGTGGCATTCTGTAGTTTCTGCCTAACCCCGTGGGAAAAAGGCGTGAGTGTATGTTAAATATTTATAGAATAATATCTAAACGTGCGAAGCTGGGCGGGTGGCTGGCTACTAGTAATTAATAAAAAGTACACAGCCCCAATATGATAAATAAAAAGCATATAAAGTGTACAATATTGTTTATTTTCATAATAATGTTAATAATCATTATTTTTAATAAATATTTTGATGTTTATGGCAGTGTGGTGTGGTAACATTTTTTAGTTCTTATAATTCATATAAAAATTACAATATTAGCTACGTACGCGTTACACACGCGACTTCGCTCGTTTCGTTAAAAACATTGCACTAATTTACAAAAAGGAAGACAAATTTCTTTTTTATATCTAAACAAATACACAAAATAAATTTAAATATAATTTTATACAAAAAATTAAACAAATTTTACACGCACCAATATTTCAATTATATACATTAAAACATAACCTAAGCTGACACATTTTATTTAAATAAATATTTTGATTAACATACAAGTATCAGAAATCAAAATAGGTACCTACAGTAAATATCAGTTCTCCAAACTTCAAGAAAAAAAAAATACAGAATATAGTCAATAATACCTTACTGAGAAACCCAAGCTAATTAATTTAAATTTTCCTGTAAATACAAATGTGAAACAATTATAATTGGACACATTTCTACTTTATAACACTAAACAAATTAATATAATTCTTAGAAACAATTGTAGATCATTAATTTAAAGTCAGCAATATGTTAATTCTGGGAACTCAGAGAAACTAACGAGTATCGACCTCTCATAGTGGGATCGTCTATAAATAAGACAATTGTCTTAATAACCTTGCCTATTTGGGAAACTGGGTACTTAACTAAATGAAAAGCCTCTATATGTGAAAAAAAATATAGCACGTTTCAGATCCCACTTATTCAGGTTATTCTGTATTAAAAGTATATTATATACTCTACATATTTTGACCTCTGATAACAATAATACATATAAAAAAATCTATACTTTCCTATTGATTACTAAATAAAATGGAGTTACAATACAGATTACCAATTGTAAAAAATACATTTATTCATAAAGTTATTACAACAATTGCAGGAACTAAATATAATAGAAATGGACTATTTAGTACAACATAATAAGTTCTAGTAACATAGGAATATTCAACCCTCTTTGTGAAAATACAATAGCAAGAGTAGAATTAAATTAATGGCATTAATAATGTTGTATAAGTTGAGTATAATCATTGTAAATAATAAAATCGACTAGACACTTCGACGATCGAATAACGCAGCAATATTAAAGGCTGCGTTCGGTAGCAAGGGTCCCGGTAGGGCCAATTGTTTGTGTGACGAGCATATTCATTTGTACCCGAGTCATGGATGTATCTATGTATAATATGTATGTATTTACAACAAAAGTATCTGTGTAGTGTATCAACCATTTAGTCTCCGTAATCAGGGCTGACAGATTGTATCTTTTGATACCAAATTGGTATAATTGGACGATGTATTGTATCCATGTGGTATCGATGATCATTTGATAAAATTCGATACAAAGCAAGACGCTCACAAAAAAGGTTATGCCAAGAAGTTGTCCGCTAAAATGGGTAATATGGTATAATACCATCACATTTGGTATAATTGCAGATACTAAATGGCATAGCCGCATCGTTGTTTACTGGCAGCCCTGTCCGTAATATAAGACTCGTTGCTTAGCTCGGAACTAGATGGCGCTGTGTCATAATATCGGGATATATTATTATAAACATTATCCTCGAGACACAGAGACAGATACAACGTACAAGCACTTCTAAAGCCTTGATTTCCAAATAAAAACATACATATAAAATTGTCTAAAGTTAAGTTAATAGAAAAATTGTACTTAGACATATGAAATAAGTATAAGTGACGTATTTATACGACATTGATGTCTTGTACACGTTTACTCAGGTATCTGGCGTTAGGAGGGGAGGGGGTAATCGATGTGGCCGTTGGGTACTAATAGGATCAGCACAGAATAGGTATTATTTGGATGATAATTAAATGTCATCCTTATCTAACTCAAAATAGAGTTTAAAATGGGACATACTCGATCATCATGTGTGGTGGTAAAGAAAATTGAACAAATAGAATTTTGCTATTATATTTGCATTAGATATTTATTATTATTATTAAAAGTCGGTGGTCTCTCAATGTAGGACAAAGGCCGTTCTACTCTACTTCTACTTATCTCTGGTTCTTTATGTTAGGGACCAGCCTTTCTGGAAGAAGTCCAGCTCATCTCGTCATCTCCGTCTGGGCCTTACGCGTAGCTTTTTGCCATTAAATGGGACCCATTGGATCGTGAGAATGGCCCATTAGTCGTCTGGCATACGGCAGATTAGTCAAGCCCAGTTTCACAAAAGAATTATTAGATAGGGACGATGTTTTATTATCATCAGTATATAATCGAAATTTTTCTGTCTATGCTAACCTTTTTTATCATGGATTGGTTAACAATTGACCACAATCTCACCTGATGGTGCCGATAAGATGTAGCACGCTTACCTAAAAGATACCCATTATTTCTTCTAAGATACCTATAAGATTTGCTTGTAAAAATAAGCTTCACCAATATCGTATAAAGACGGGAGAATATAACTAAGATTTAGCGGTTCAGAGACCATACTACTTGACATACAAAGATATACTGAGATCACTAAAAAATCTATGTACTTATTACACTAATAAATGCTATTTATGTATTTACAGATGTCATAAGAGTCTCACCACTATTCAGGGGGTAAATATACAATAAATTGTTTAAAAAAATGTGTTTTACAGTGAGCATTTAAAGAGAGAAAGTAAATCCTACAATAAGACTGATGACTGATTCTTTTGAGCAAGAGATTGTATTTATGAATAAAAGACTAAACAACCATAATTTCAACAGTCTAAATTTTACACAAGTAAGGATAATCCTTTGTAAATAAGGTCGAAAACTCGAAAGCTAGCGCCGAGGTGCGCTCGGATGCGTTTAAATGAAAGATTTCAATGATTTTTTACGTTACGTAACGTCCGTTTCGTTCCTTTGGTACTAAATATTAAATAAAAAGGAGGCTTTATTCTAGTAAATAATATGAGAATCTCAAAAAAACTTCCTCGTTGGGCAAAAGGACTTGGATTCAATTCAGAGGTTGAATAAAGTGGTAAGTCTAAGTACTGTGTTTGGCTATGAAATTCTCAGTAGCAGCTTGAAGTCTGGATTCGTGACCGGTTTTTTTACATGTGACCTAAAACATACCGGCGAAACGTGGGTGTACATTAATACACCTCTGCCTAATCCTTCGGGGACGGCAGGCGTGATGGTATGTATGTAACGTGAATACTTAGTTCAAAATATACAAAATCATTACTTTTCCATTTCGTACTTTTTTTTTTTCATTCTATACTTACACTAATTAAATAATTTCGTTAATAATACATTTGTGACAGTACATATTAAAATTAAACATAATTTTAGGTATAAAGAATTCAGGAATAGAAAAATGCACTATTTTCATCTAAATAAATAAAGGTAAAATTTTCTAAATCATTTTCGTAATAAATGTGAAATATGAGAGGCAGAGATATGAGCAGTATTTTAATTAAGTCTTATTAAGTTTCGCGTCATGCGGTAATGTGATTGCTCGAGTGTAAAAATCTTATAAGCTTAGAAATTAAAAAACGGACAGTGCTATTGCTCTGTATAGCTAGCTCTATCTCTCTCACACAGCACGTTAGTTAGTGAGTCAGTCTTGAACCTGGCATTCTGTTAAGAATTATAGAGAGAATAAATAGGAATGTGTGTTTAGTGAAATGCAAAAAAAAATAGTGAACCTATTGGCTTTACCACAAATAATACAGTGTACAGTTGCGATAATTTCGGTACAATTTTTAATCTGTTATCGGTATTTGTACCTATTGAATAAATAAAGATTAAATAAATAATTATAAACTAAAATAATGTACCTATTTGTTGTATTAGATAGTTCGAGGCAGTTTATTTTTCACAACAAACGTTAAAGCGGCCGTTCTTTAAAGATATTTTTCACTCCAAACCATAAAATGCCCGTTTTTTTTAATTGTCTGTAGCACCGTAACTCTTTAGCTGAGGAACTGATTTCAATGAAACTAAAGAAATAGTGGCGTTTAAAACAATTTCGTAAAACAAAACTAGAGATTTAAGAGTTGAAACAAACTTTGTTTTTGGGATGAACTAAAATCATTAAGAATAATTAAATCATGGCAGCAGTATTTAGTGGTGTGAATAAACAAAAAATTGTGTGTATTAGTGTACACACGTAAGAAGTGAAATTGCTTTATGACATCATTTTTCGAAAAATGATTTACTATTTACAACTTCACAGAAATTGGTTGAATAAAGCTAAATTAGATAAAGTTTATGCAAAAGGCTTTTATTATCATAGACATGCATTGGTTAAACTAATTGTTTTCCAACTGTATTTTATGATTATTGATATAATGATGGTATCTACTCGAATAACATTGAATTTAAAAAGAGCGTCTGAATTAATAGTCTTCAATTTGTAGCTCTGTCAGTTCCAAATAATAGTGAGAACCAATCATAATCTTCTATTTATCAAAACGTCGATGTCACAACCAATAGCAAGTTCTCAATAGAAAAACAAATGGTCTTGGTGTATTGGAAAAGGTATAGTTTTCAGTTGTCCAACAAACATCATGTTGCTATGATTACCTATTCAAATAAATATGGCGCGTAACGCAAAAATGTTACACTAAATTTTTTTCCAACCCCGATAAAGAAGTTTCACTTCAAAAATTTGCAATTTTAAACATAATGCAAGTAGATATATTACCAGTAGATATATTTTAGCAGTTTTTTCTTCATTAGCACGGGAACTGCGCTGCCGTAGATTTTTGTTATCGATGATATTTAGATCAAACACAGTCTAAATAAATATGAGTAAATTAATATATTCAATAATGATACCTCTAAAGCCATGTTTGAGAAGCCTATGTTTAACAATGGAGGGTTATTTCATTAAATAGCTTGATTAATGTCAAAATTGTTTTACAGCTACTCGGAGACTGATTTGACTTCAAAGCTAAAGCTATCGATTAGTTCATTCAATTCAAATTATCTTTGGGTTTTTGCAAATGAGGTCAATGACACATTAATCATCATCATCAATTCATTTCATGTCCCACTGCTGGGCACAGGCCTTTTCTCACTTAAGAGGGATTAAACTGTAGTCCACCAAGCTAGCCTACTGCGAGTTGGCAGACTTTTCATGCCATTGCGAAAATATCTAAGGCATGCAGGTTTTTTTTACAGTTTGAGCAGGGGATAAATACGCAATTAACTTTGAAAAGCCAGTATTGCGTGCGTTGGTATCGAACTCAACATCATTGACTTCGCATTCCACTGGTCTCCAATGTATGTCACATAGTAAGGTTGCAATTGTTATCATTCTCTAACCATTATACGAATTCTGTTATGTTAATGTGTTACGGACCTACAAATTCACAAAATACCCAATAAAATCCAAAATTGCTGGTTAAGCGACAGCTTGAGCCATAAAATGACACACCAATGTATTGATATATTACATAACTACACTATCTTACCTAGAACTTTGTCTAATAGAGTCATCGTCGGCAAAACTAGCCCTGTTCCTCCTCTCACAGCGTTTCTGATGCTGCCTTATGAAAGCACTCAATCTGTTCAGAAGAAATTGCTTATCGTGGCCTTCTAATACAAGCTGGTTCTTCAAAACCGTCACCATATGTCTATTAGCCGCGGCTACAGCCCAGTAGTAGTACAGAAAGAATAATAGTACAGCGAATGCTGGGACAGCAAACATAGAAGTGCCTAATCGGAAGATTATCTCCCTCATAACGTATGGGAAACCATCAAACGTTTCAACGACAAACTCCCATACATTATTATAGCCCTTAAATGGACCGCAGTTGATTGAGGGGTATATTTCAGCCACTGAATAGGCTACAGGTGCAATAGACGCTATAAAACCTAAAAGCAACACCGACATGAATAAGGACTTCGATTTCGAAGCCTTATAGACAACGGGTGAAGGTGTACAATTGATTAAACACGTGAATTTTTTTATATAGAAGATTAAGAAGTAGAATATCGTACCGATTATTGGTAGAAAAGGGCAGAAGAAGGAACCCATCCATATTATTGTCTGCGTGTATACGATGTCTAGCACGTGTTTTGGCAGATAGAAGTCTTGTTCCCCGATCATTCTGAGACACCGGCTGTTCGTATGTCTAGCTAAGAACGCTCTGGGCAAGTTTATGAAGAAAGTGGTAACAAATTGGACAGCGAAATCAGTTAATATCAATTTGTACAGCTGTTGTCCCAGATAAGTCTCCCAACATTCCAATTTCGACGGTTCGTTGTTCCCTTTTGAACAAACCACGCCGTTATCCCGAACATTCGTGTACATTTGGCTCAACAAAACGATCAAAGACGATAATCTTAACAGAACCGTTCGCAGCAATGTTATTATCAAAACATACGCGGGGGTATAACTCTCTATTTGTATTAGATAACTGAACATTTCAGGAACTATTAAATTTAATACTACTATACAAATGAACGGTAAGAATTCTAGTAATGTGCTCTCAAGTTGGCCGAAAAATAAACCGCCTTCCCTATACATTTTTAGAGTAAATTTCTCGGACTGTGTGCCATTAAATATATTAATATTATTATTTGTGTCGGAATATCCTTCGTTTAGCTCTATCAATCTGTCTGTGGAGTAATTGAAGGTGTAGTAAATGAGAATGCCAGAAGCAATAAGGATTATAAATACGACTATGTTTATAAGGAGTCGTTTGAAGTATATCAATATTTGTGACTCTCTAGTTCTTAACTGTCTCTCTTCATTAAATTTCTCTTCTTCTAGATAACCTTTTATCTCATTATACAAAGCCTTATGTTTAATTTTAGCTGATTTATCGTTGTGGATACAAAAATCCCAACCTCCAAATACTAAATTGCAGTATTTGTAAAACTGCCCTTCGTTTTCAACTAGTCGTTCTTTAAACCCTTTAGCAGCTGTTTTTACAATAGCAATCAAAGATAGTAACGTCCACGAAATCGCTACAAGAATATAAGCCATCGGCATGTTGTAATAAAGCTGGTTTTCGAACAAATTTTGTAAATAATACGTGTATATCTGATCGGTATAGACGCCGTAGAAGAGGATGGTCCTTTCCATCCACCCTGTGCCTTGAATTACGTCGAGAAACACGTTGGAGTCTGACAAATTCTTCGTTAAATAATGTTCTGAACAGCAAATGGGGGATGTTGTGTCGTTTTCGTTACATTCGTATTGCGATTCTGTTAGCAAAGTGGTTGGGAGTATCATGAACAGTATGATGATTATCGAAATGGCCGTATTCAGGAATAGGAGCCACCTGAGGAATAGGAAGTATGAGACGACTCCGGTGCCGAATTTCCCTTCAATCTCCCTCATTGGTGACTGCCAGAGTTCCAGTTTACCCATAATTTCGGAGAACCGTATTCGGAAGCGATGCCAAACCTTGCGTTGCCGCCATTGGAGTTGTTCGAAGCCTTGCAGACGAAGCTTTGTGGCGTTCTGTGGAGAAATAAATATTTTTAAACGCTTTGATAAAGTCTGTGGTAGAAAGTTTAATAGAAATAAGGTTTAATATAGATATATATAAGCGACTTCGTTGTACATACACTGCGCGTTTATATTTTATGAATAGTATTAATTCTTCCTACTAATCCTAATATTATAAATGCGAAAGTTTGTATGGATGTTTGTTACTCCTTCAGAGAAAAACCGTTTAACAGATTTGCATTAATTGTAATTTTGCCTACAGATAATTTAATATCTGGATTACCACATAGGCTACTTTTTAATCGAATAAAGTTCTCAATTTGACTGAATGCAGCTAGTATTATCAATGCGAAAGTTTGTATGATGTTTGTTACTCTCTGTCAAAAACCGCTTAACAATTTTGCATGAAATTTAGCACACATATAGTTTATTACCTAGATTAACACATAGGCTACTTTTTATCTATATACCAAGCGGGAAACGCTGCGGGAGGCCGTTAGTTAACCATAATCTCCCGGCAGTCCATTAGATCAAAAACGTAGTAATTTTATCAAGTCCTGTAGGAAGTGGTCCACATACCTGTAACCTGGCTTTCAGTTCCCGCTTCTGGTTCATGGGGACTGGCATAGCCTTGATCTGCATGATCTCCTCCCACGTGCGCTCCTCGTTCGAGAGGTTCTCTATAATCATATAATACTTGCGTGAGTAAAAGGATCAGATCCTGGCAGACTATACATGATAAATAAATAAATAAAAATAAATATTCCTGGATATTATGACACACAGCGCCATCTAGTTCCGTGCTAAGCAACGAGACTTGTGTTACGTATACTAGCTGGTTGATATACTACATTTATATACTTATTTTTTTGTAAATACATACATATTATAGATAGATACATCCAGAACTCGGATACAAATGTTCATGCTCATCACACAAACATTTGTCCCTACCGGGATTCGGACCCGGGACCCATAGCACAGCAGGCAGTGTTAACTACCGCTGGACTAACTGGGTCGTCAGATATTTCCGAGTAATACTGTTTTGTAACACTACCGCGGATATTGGATACCAGAATAAAACTACTATTGTGTTATGTTGTGTAACATTGTGTTCATCCTGCGTAAATGGATTGACAATTATTTCTTATCAAAATGCAGGGTAGTTGTCTACCTGTCTGCCTGTGACCAAGGATGCTGTAAAGGATCATAATTTGGTTCATTTTTTTATGGTTTAAGTATGGGGAAGGACATACGTTTTTTAACCCTAAAATCAACCCTTAAAAGGGCGAAAATTAGTGTGAACGTCATGCGGATTTTATGATAACGGAGGGAAGAAATAAATAAGTAGAATGGAAAAAATACCACTCACACGCAGACGCAGTCGCGGACAAAACTAGTTTTACATAATGTTTAAATAAACGGTTTAAAATGTACGGAACATTCGTTATCTCCTGATTCATGCACGCAGTACGATCGAATATAAAATACCGCTCATGGCATGTTGACTTGAACATTGTTGCAACTCGCTAATTGAGCCATGGGAGTTGGTTCCCATGATTAGCGAACACAACCGTAACGAGAATATCAAACGTACATAACGGAATGTAGTTTTTTTAGAGAGGTAGGACGTAGCGAGATTTCTCGCTCAAATTGAGCTGCCCGACTGGAGAAGTACCTCGGCCGTACAGAAGACCGCAGTGAAATAGCAATAGTTGTGTTTTTACGATGGAGTATGGTGGTTGCAAGGGTTCGTTAGGGGAGTGACTATTCTGACAGCATGGGAATTCCGCTTGCTGTCAGTGTAGTAACTCTGTATAACTCTATTTTATATTAAACTTAAAGTTTCATACATTACTACACTGCGCCCCCTATTTTAAATGGCGATGCCATTTGGGGTTCTTAAAAAAGGGGAGTGAAATGATTTACAGGGTCGACAATGCGTTAGCGACACCTCTGGTGTTGAAAAAGGTAGAACTAACTAGCTGAGAAATAACTAGCTGACTTAGCAAACATTGTTTTATAAGGGTTGGTGGTAGAAGAGTGAACATTTAGGGTTACAAGTATTTTTTAAAGCCATTTTACATTTTAAAAAAAATGTTTGGTGAGGGACATTCTTATCACCTAGGTGTAATACATATGCCTACGACCGATTCTCAAACCTATCAAATACACATACAAAATTTAACAATAATCCGTCGAGTCGTTTCGGAGGAGTTCAGCGACAAACACCGTGACACGCGATTTAAATATATAAGATGTAGGTTTACCTGACAAATCTGGCAGCATGGAGAGGTGTATATCCCGGCTCTGTGTGGTGCGAGCGTATGTGGACTGGCGACGTTCATTTTGAGACCGCGCGCGTTTTACTGTGGTAGCTGTGGACAAAACATTTATAATTTATTTTATTCATCACCAGCATATTTTGAGTTCCATTGCCTGGCAAAGATTTCTTCTCAGGGTGAGAGGTAATAGGATGTAGTCCAGGGGTTTTGCCAACCTGCGGCAACTCGAGTTCTCTTTTCATTGGTGTTATTTCTTTTTTAAATATTACCGTGCTTTCTTTAAAAGGCTATTCAGGCATTTCTTACGTGGTCACACTCGCATATTAGATACTAAAATCAGCTTGGAGAATTTACGTGAGGTAAGTAATATTTGTATGTACCTTGATTACCTGATATCTGAAAATTGGCCCACTATGCAAGATAGTTGGTAGGCATGCGTTCTTAGTATATACTAGCACTACTCAATAATCCACATTTGGTTCGTCAGAAAATACGTGACGTCTGGCGGCCCTGGGATCTTACTCTATGAGGTATTACTCATGAACACGTCAATTTAGAAATCACATTTGATTTGTTTTATAACCTCAGTTCTTTGACGTTGTAATAAGAATTAAGTAAGGATATATCCGTAGTATTTCCAATCCGTAACCCAGACATTTACAGTTAGCGCCTAGCCAGTTTAACTGTGAATCATTATTATTTATCATAAACCCATTTTGGGCACTGGTCTCCTTTCCTTTAAGAGTGATTAAGCTATAGTCCGCCACGCTAACCTGTTGCGGGTTAGCAGACATCACACGCCATCGAGAAAATCTGTCAAGCATGTTTCCTTACGATGTTTTCCTTCACCATTAGAGCATGTGATAAGTTCCTCATCAACCCATTAACGTCCCACTGCTGGGCACGGGTCTCCTCTCATTTCAGAGGGATTAGGCTATAGTCCACCACGCTAGCCAACTGCGGGTTGGTAGACTTCACATGCCATCGAGACAAATCTCTCAAGCATGCAGGTTTCCTCACGATGTTTTCCTTCACCGTTAGAGCATGTGAAAAGTACGCACGTAACTTCGATGAGTCAGTGAAGTGCTTTGGGATCGAAATTGGGATCTTTGATGGCACAGTCCACTGATCACACGACTAAGCTATCACAGTTAACTTTGAATTAATCATCCTGAATGCGGTAGAATAAGCAATGCGGTTGAATTTCCCTAAATGAAGTCGGCAGTGGTTTTGCTACTAGGAAAAGGAAAATATTACTCGTTATTTCTCAACGTCCCCATTAATTCCCGTCTAATAAATTAAGAGCTTTTATTTGTCATTATGCCATTAAAGATTAGATCATGAACTAAAATGACAGATATTATTGATAGATAGATACTAAAACACAGCCGTATCAGATGGTATTCCAATACTGGTGATTGTAATAAGTACTCGGATCATATAGGCATTTTTATTATGATGCTAATGTTATTAAAGTTTATTGAAGGGCAAAATTATGTTGTAAACAATACTTTCATAGATAGAGGTCGGTCATTGCCCAAAGAAGTCACAGATCGGCAAGTAACTTGTATTATCGCAATCAAGTTTGCAATTCTGTTAACACATTGGCGTGTGGATAATCGTTATTTAGCCCATATGTATACTTGGAGTGGGTATCAATCCAAGATGGATAAAGATGTATTAGGTGAGGTTCCATGAGTGTCGGGTGGTCTCCTCACTATTTCCCAAAAAGAACTGGCGAAACTGATTAGCCATTGTTGGGGAATGGATAACCACCCATTTTTCTATTATTTTATTTTCATTATACTAGCCACAGGACGTCTGATGCTCAGCAGTCTCCCCTCCCTCCTAAAAATCTCTACAAGAACCAAAAACCCAACAACCAGTCTGTGGAACCAGCTGTTGCCGGCGCGGGCGGTCATTCCGAACCGTTACGACATGGGAGAAACCTTCAAGAAGAAAGCATATTCCTTTCTGAAAGGCCAGCAACGTATTTGCACGTCCTCTGGTGTTGCAGATGTCCATGGGCGGCGGTGATCACTTACCATCAGGTGAGCGTCCTGCCCGTTTGCCCCCTTATTTCCATAAAAAAACACAAACTCCAAGTTTATTTATATTACCCTCATTCAACAACTTCTAGTGTCCTTAATCAGGTCCTCCAACTATTTTGAAGGAGGTCGCCACTCGCTGCAACATATATTCTTTGACTCAAGAACTTTTCTGCTCCATCAGTAATCTATGAACCGTTTTACGAACTAAATAAGCATCTCCCATAAATAATATCAATATACCGCGATAAAATCCGTAAAAAGTAGTTTTACTTCAATCTCACTTCTTTCAAATAATTACATGTTTTTAATCACATTGTTTGCGTCTAGAAATTACGATAAGGAACTGTTTATGCCATTTCATGACTTAATAACTGGAAATCAGATAAGCAGATAAAAACCAAGTGAGATTTCCAGATAATTATATTATGATCCGACTGTATTATCATTTTAATTAATTCAATTACTTTTTGCGAGTATTTTTTTTGATGACGTCTTTAATTAGTAAGCGAATAAAAATGTGCGTTCACTTTCGTTCTTTGCAATCGTGTCGACATAACCAGTCCGTTTTTGTTTAACGCGAGTTCAAAAATACAAACAAACTGCTTTTGTTTGATAACGAATTATAATTTTTACAAACCATTTTAGACTTGTTAGTAGTAACAAGAAAACTCTGACCGCTAGTTTATCCTTGGAGTATTGGTATTGCCTGGTTGATGGTAGTTTCTTTATGTAAATTACTGATAAGCTGCCACATTTGAGGAAGAGAGAGTGTGGAAGCCAATTTTTTCTTCTTATCGTGTCAATGGCTAAACAATGTTTGAATAATAAAAGGTCACATCAATGGCGTTAGGCGTATTCAGACAAAGATCGTCCCTCGTAAAGGTTAATTAGTTATTATACTACAAGGGTAGCAAACACGTTTGTAACACCAGCTGGGGGTAGGTTTTGGGGCACAAGGGAAATAGGAAACCAACTCTAACATAGCTAAGAAGAGGCACAAATATGATGACCACCTCCTACAGACTGCATTCGTTATATTGAATATCTTGGCTAACAATACGAGGTTCTATCGCATTTAGGGGCGAAATCGTGGGGCTGTCCTTGGCTAACAATACGAGGTTCTATCGCATTTAGGGGCGAAATCGTGGGGCTGTCCCCACGATTTCGCCATTAGATTATACATCCATGACAGGCATGTCTGTCTGTCCGCCTGTCCATTATCTCTTCACGCCTAAATTGCTAAGTAGATTTAGGTAAAATTTGATATGGAGATAGTTTGAGTCCTAGGGAAGGATATACTTTAGGTTTTACCTAGTTTCTATGCTGACGATGTCGTGGGAAAAACCTTCTTCTTTTTATAAGTAAAAAGGGCCCACCTCAATGCCCTTAGGCGTGGCCAGAGAGAGGTCGTCTCTCGTGCAGGTTTTGGGACACAAGGGACAAAAGGCAAAAGCTAGTACTGTAATAAACTTACTATTCCTAGCCTGTTTGGAAGGCAGCAGTGTTGCCAGTTTCGCAGCATCAGCGCGCTGCAGGTTATCGAATAGCTCTTGCTCCCCACCAGGGTACAGCTCCTGGTAGAACTCTCCACCGGCCTCCTCCCATCCTTCCTGCTTCTTGGAGCGAGCCTTGTTCTTCGAGTTACCGCCTGACATTTTTTTCAGAGCATCTGCAAAAGTAATTTTACATTTTCTTAGAAAAAAAAATGATTTTTCTTCTGTCCAGTCACGCTGTATGAGTATTTTTATAGTTTCAGGGTACAAAACGCAACTGTGGAGATCTATTGTCCAGCAGTAGATTTAAATTGATGATATTTATTTATCTAAATCACATGATTTTGCACCTAGCGTTTCTATCATCGAATCACAAATTATTTATAGTATATAGATTAGACTCAATATCAATTCTATTAATTTTATAATGTTTTATTGGCATAATCAATTAATAATCTAATCAGTAGTTAAATTTTCACCCTTATTATTATTCATATAGGTTCCAAAAGTGGTAAACTTAGGGCTGACATCTGTCCTGGATTCCCCGGACTTGTTCTAGTTTGAAGGGCGTCCAGGGCCGTCCGGCAGGGGTTTTAAAATATATCCACTTTTGGACAATGGACACTGTGTTGTCAGGGAAAATTTGAACACAATGCGAACATAGAGAGAGTTTTCGATAGTCAAGCAGCAATGGACGAAAGAAAGAGACTCGCTGAACATATGGTATCTGAATAAAAATTTAAAAATTATGACTTGTTTTTATTTTTTCATGGTAGTCCAGGGATATATTTCGCCCAAATATCCGGGATTTTTCCCGTGTTTATCCGGTTTCGGCAACTTAGGTGATGCCATCCCCTAGGTAAACTAAACAGCTGTTAAATTAAAGTGTTTAATTTTAAATGTAGGTAAATACAGCTAATAAAATTGGGTGGTTATTGTACATATTTACCTGATATAATTGTAAAATAATACAACCAACTAATAAAAATAGACACAAAGACTAGCAAATACAGTATTTTTTTCCTGTATAAATAATAAACTTATAATCTTAATTTGCATTTATTGGTACAATATTTCTTACAGAGAATGATTAGTAACCCAGGGAACTAATCACAAAAACGTCATGAAGGTGTGTCAGCACCGGTCAGTACAAACTTCCCATGTCAGACATGTCGCAAGATGTGTCTCTCTCGCATCAATTTATTTAGTCACCAAAACCATTGTCTCTCCGACAGTATACAAAGAATATAGCATAAAGAATCCATACTAAGGATTCAAGTTCCATAGAGGGGCAACCTGAAAAAATTCTAACTAAATGGCAGTGGACAATAGAAGCAGATTTAGGGATTTGTCCCACTGCGGGGCAAAAGTCTTCTCTCATTTGAGGTTCATTAGATTCGTGCTAGATTAGCTCAAGATGACTTTCTACATAATTGGGAGAACCACTCCGTCTGTTGTCTTTTATTTTCTTTCTAGAAACGTGATAAATATGTACGTCATTTCAAAAAGTTGTGGTGCAGTTTGAGCAGTTTTTTTAATAAGAAAATTAAGTGACTATGCAAGGTAGAAAAAGGACTATTCACTCTCGTCTTAAAGAGTCAACGTACATGATACCTATGGCTTTGACAAAATTACTGAATTGAGAACTTCACAACCAAATGGGTATTAATAATACTAAGTGTAAACTGGTTGATAAGATTCTCCGGTTTCCAGTGACTTTTGTATGATAACCGGACCAATATTTTAATGTTCTTTCTTTTCCGATGCATGGTTTTGAGTCATTCATATATTGAGCCGGCTTAGATATCTGCTATCATAGACTTACATATTAATTATTCGGCTTCGTTAGTATTTAGTTTAGTTTAGTTTCAACTAGACCTGCAATATTATGAGAGGATAAAAGTAAAAAAAAAACTAAATAAAGTGCTCTGCACAATTATAGAATTCACAGTCGCAGAGTTTTCAAGGACTGTGAGAAAAACATTCAATGTTTTTTGTGCCCACAACTATTTAAATGCAGTGTCATGATTTTAAATGTATATAACTATTATTTTTGGGTCACAGTGTCCTGAAGATTATATAGAAGATTTGTATATTTTTAGAAAATTATTATATTTTAATTATATGGAGTTATTTCAGATGTCTGAAGAGCTTTGTTATGTAAAATAACATTGTAAGAGGTGACCTGATGGTGAATTACAAATGTTGTTAATCCCTTCACTGCCCAGTACCCGGCTCCTAGGTTGATATTATATTAAGCCTCTGGGCATTGAATTTAATTACTTTATTATATATATGACGACTTTTTGATATTCTTTTCATTTATGTCAAAAAGTCTTCATAAGTATATACCTTAAATATTGAATGCCCAGAGCCTTGCTATAATATCAACTCAGAAGCGGGTACTGGGCACTGAATGGGCTAAGAAATAGTGGACCAGACAGTTTTATCTAATTGGAGTATTTTTTGGAACTAGGTAGATTTATCTAGACTAGCACAGATCTATTTTTTCAAAATTTTGATGAATGATTTAAATTTTAAACTTTGAAATATTCACAACCTGCCTAAATTTTGTTATGGTAACTCATGATTCATTTGAATAAGTGGTATTATTACAATGATTAATTGGATTATGCTGCAGTAAAGATAAATTAATTATTGTCAGTGTCACAAAAAATCCAAATATGTTGAAAATCTGTTGTAATTAGCCTTTATTAGATTAATATGTTGTTTATTTATTTATTTATTATGTACCTTCAACAGAGAATACACACTATTGTTGTTATTATAGATAGCTCACAATACTGTTTGGAATATAATCTACTGATTTCTAAAAAGTAGGTATTCCAAATTGTATTTTTAATTAATGACTTTTACTAAATAAGGAAAGAAACAAGAAACCTCTTTCTGTCCTCTGTTACTATGGAATAGAAATTATTATATCAATTATTAAAATAAAAAGAAAAAATAGGGTCAGAGTGTCACCTTAGGGGCTTGTAGTCTTGTATTCCACTAGAGTACAAGCTTATTTTATAGGCAGTTTTGGCTTACTTCTTCATCAGCAAAAAGGAACAATGATGTACATAGATAAATTCACATCTTGTAGTCAGGATCTACCATAGTTCAGTGACCATTGCAAGGTAATAATTACTAGTATAATATTAGAAAAAATCATACATAATATATTAAATTTTCGTTTGTAATGCACATACGACTTAATTTAATACTAATTAAATACATAAAATATTAATTTAGATATTGTAGGTACAATATAAAGAAATATATGAATAAAACAATAAATCCATAATTTAGAATTTAAAACAAAGCATTGATAACAATCATTTTTTTCTTAATTAAGGGCAAAGGTACTGTTAGGACACTTACCGTAGTATAAACAACTGATTTAATTTTTCACTTATTAGAGCACAAACGTCATTTGACGCGCCCTAACATTGTTAATCGTAAATTACTCACTAACTCAGCAAGTTAATTAAAATCGCGTTAAATTTGTAATAAAAATGCAAGTATTTGAGACCAAAATAATACATTCACAACACAAGGAGTGGTACGTATGCTGCTGTACTGATGATTTTTTCGCTACCTATGTGATTTGTTGTGTCTGCGTTCGTTCGGAAACTAAAACTATCGTAATTTTATCTGTCAAAATATCTTACGAGTAAAGCTTCTAATATGATTAGTTTTACTTAATAATATATTTTATGTTAGACCAAGATGAAAACAAGCTCGACCCATATTTATGTATTTAGTTCACATAAATCAATGCTTCTTAGATAAACAATTTACACAAGTGAGTGCGTGTTTTGGAATGTATCTTTCTAATAATAATACATAATTAAGAAAGTTATCAGCTCTGTGCTCTCAATCACGACATGGGCAATACGTTTTATGTATTTCCTTATGACAGAGTACAGACCACATTACACAACTGTTAATTGTATTATTTTATACATTTACTCACATTTTAATATGCCACTTTATGCTAAAACAGGAAAATGCTAGGTGCTTTATTTATGGATACATGATTATAGGTTCAACAATAAACAAAAGGAGACTCTATCGATCACTTTTCACAATAGAAATGTTATGCCGGTTTTGTAGCAAATACAATTCAATCAGTCTCCCCAAGCAGATCGTAACGATATTTCTTTAGGGAAATTAGCAGCCACTGAGCCAATAAAAATACTAAATAGATATCCGCAGTCGGCAAAAACCCGAGAACGACCCGCCATTCACGTAAACAAATTTCTGAGGAAATTTTCTTCATGCAATATCCGGTTCAGCTCACCATTGGATCATTTTCGCGGCATTTCCACCTCCAACCTATCATGACGGGCCACCTGTAGGCACGACCAATCAGATGTATCATACGTGAGCAGTGATCCAGGTTAAACCAATGCAATATCCGGTGAGCGATGCGTCTACATCCTGCGCGAAAAGCCCGGGAACGGGCCGGGGCGGGAGTACACCTGCGCAGCATCCCTACAGACGCCGCTCCAAGATCACATCTCGCGAAAAGTAATGATTATTTCTGTCCGCGGGCGTTTAGTTCCGCATACTCCCGCGGTGGCGCTGTGCACGGGAGAGCCGACCGCGAATACGTACCTCGTTATATGGATTTTAAAACGTATTAACAGTATTGTAAATTGATTAATTACGTGTTATAATATATTGAAGTGAAATATTAACAAACAGCGCTACTTGGCTGTGCATAAAAATGAATTCGGTAGTGTAACGGGGCGTATCGCGATGTTGGCTTGCGCGATCGTTGTCGTCCATTAGAAACGATTTTCCAGGGCCACTGGAGGGTGTGTGAAATAAGACGGAAAATTACTTAGTGCGATTGATCTCCGCGAATTCTCTAGATGTAGTGGAACCGATGAGTGTTATTGCAATATGTATTCGTACGCGAGTGTATCGACCGAGCCGAGACCACGGCTGGCTGTTTTCCAAAGCCGCGTCGTGCGCGCTCGCCCAAACGTACACGCTTAACGAGATAATCACAGACGATTTTGCACTGAACTCTGGTTTAACTTATTGTTATGAGTGTTAGCACGCATAATGCACACTTTGCCGACCGCTCTGAGCGGACATATCATCTAAAAACAAAACTAGATCACTAAATGGCGTTTGAAAAGCTGCTCACCGTTCTGGTCGTGGTAGCCATAGTTTTTGGCGACCATGAGGTCGAGAAGAAGACTAAAGCAAAGAAAACCATGGCGCCGGAGACGCAACAGAAATACAGAAGCGCTAATCCAGGGAAGGAGCGGAGTGCTTTCCATCAATTAACTGCGTTGTTTAATCTAACAGACGACCGCCGTCATAACAGGAGAGGAGACAAGACGGCACTGGATAAAGTGATGCGTATGTCAAACGATAAGAAGGATATTGGCATGATGAATGATAATGAGGGCCACGCGATCGCGATCAACCAGAAGAACTTCTCCGACATTGACACAGTTTCTCTGACCGATAAAATGAAGATCTTGCGTCCAAACGGTCCTATGTACGAGGCGGTTAACAAGAATCCGTATATATCCCAAGCGACTGGAGTTTTCTGCAATTTTGAGACCAACGGAACAGATAATCTGGCGAATATGTGCATGTGGCAATGGAACTCGACGGTGTCCAGCCATGGGCTGGGGTTTAAGGTGGTTACGGCAGCAGACGTGGTCGCCATGAATCAGACCACGAGAGGGATGAAGTTCTCTGGACCAACAATGGATGCTGATGGAAACGTGGGAGGTGGGTGCTAGAGTATATAATATTTGTGTGTGTGTTTGTGTTTGTCTCGTGTTTTACAGCAAGTCTATATTAAAAACAACACCCTCCCCCTAATACCGATTTTGGAAGAGTCTACATCACAGTGTATATGTATAACTTTAGAAAAGCGATTTATTTTTGGGCGATAAATACGCACTTCTAGTAGCGAAAACGATTAAAGCTTTTACTTTTTCATAATAAATTGTTATAGGTAATTAATTTAACGATTCTATACAATATTACAATGAATCAATTGGTACACAGTTTATCGAATCAGCTAAATTATTATTATTATGTGAGCTAGCATACACAAATCCATTTTACCAATAAAAATATATAATTATGAATATTTTAATACACACTTAGCTCACATGTAATAACACGTTTTAACAAGTTACAATAGTGAGTTGTCTTGGGTCAATCCGGTGACCATCTTGTACTGTCACTAAAATAGTCATTTAAATTATAATATGCCTTCTTGATAAGACAATCTTTTATTTTACGTTTAAAAGCGTCAGTCGGTAGATTCAAAATGTCACTAGATATTCTATTATAAATACGTATACCGACTCCCTCAAATGAATTATGCACCTTATGTAAACGGTGACTAGGAGCGCATAATTTATGTTTATTTCGCGTGTTAATATTATGAATGTCACTATTTTTACAATAGGAATGTATATTTTGCCTTATATATATTATGTTGGCATAAATATACTGTGATGCAACTGTCATTACTCCAATTTCTTTAAAACGTTCCCTAAGAGAAACTCTAGCACTTAACTGATATATGGAACGAATAGCTCTCTTTTGTAAAATAAAAATACTTTCTATATCGGTGGCTCTGCCCCACAAAAGAATTCCATAAGACATAACGCTATGAAAATAACCAAAATAAACAAGGCGAGCAGTGTCCACGTCAGTAAATTGTCTAACTTTTCTGACCGCATAAGCAGCAAAGCTAAGTTTTCCCGCGAGACATGACACATGAGCGCCCCATTGGAGTTTGGCATCTAATGTAATACCTAAGAAAACTGTAGAATTGACCGTCTCTAGTACTTCTTTATTGACAATTAAGTTGGGTCCTAGATTTTTTACATTGGGCAAACTAAACTTTACACATTTAGTTTTTTTAGCATTAAGTACCAAATTATTTACTGTAAACCAATGCATTACCTGAACTAGTGCACTATTTACATCGTCAAAACTATCCCTATTTCTCTCTACTTTAAAAATAAGCGAAGTGTCATCAGCAAATAGCACTACATCACAAATGGATTGCAGATAATGTGGCAAATCATTTATATATATTAGAAAAAGGAAAGGGCCCAAAATTGAGCCCTGTAGTACACCCAACTGCAATGACAATCCAGATGATTTTGTATTATTAATATCCACAAACTGCATTCTATCACTTAAATAAGAAATTAGGACATTTAGAGCCTTATTTTGTATCCCATAATGAGCAAGTTTGCAAATAAGTGTTGTATGATGGACACAATCAAACGCTTTCGAAAGATCACAGAATACACCAATGGCGTTCTGTGAATTCTCCCAAGCGTCAAATATGTGCTTCAGTAATGCAACTCCTGCGTCCGTTGTTGAACGACCCTGTGTGAAACCATATTGTTCAGAGTGAAGGAGGCTGTTTACGTTAAAATATCTAAGTAATTGCTTTAATAAAAGTTTTTCAAAAATATTACTAATAGTTGGCAAAATGGATATGGGTCTAAAATTACAGAGATCGTTTTTATTTCCGGATTTAAATAATGGGATTATTTTACTATATTTCATGAGGTCTGGAAAAGTACCTAAGTCGATACATTTATTAAATATGACAACTAAATAGGGAGCGAGGATATCTATCACTGATTTTAAGACAGTGACGGACATGTCCCATAAGTCACCCGTTTTTTTTAACTTCAGGGATTTAAATGTATTTACTATTTCACTAGGGAAAGGAACAATCGGGCTTTAAGCTTATTTGCCACCATCAAGTTATAAATAATATATCGTTACGGTATATATTATTCTATGAGCCCGAACCAGACAACTGTAAATCTTTTCATATCTTTAAAATACGATGCCTGTAACACCTATTATAACACCCACGAATTGAGCGGGGGTAGATTCTGACACGACCAAATCCTTGTTTGTTTAGAATAGGGATTAATAGCCGAACTGCTGGGGTGTTGACTGTCAAAAGGTCATAGGTTCGCATCCACGCCAACGAACTATTGTTACTCCTACGCTGACAATAAATATGTTAATTGTTAATTGTTGGAAGATGTGGGCAGAAACTTATAATTGCCGATGGCATTTTGTTTTTAGGTAGCAAACAATTATTGTCTTGTGTCTCGTATCTGTTGATCTACGCTGTTAAGACATGGGATGCGTGAATGCTGTTAACAGCAACCAATCTGTGCTGCCAAGAGAACTCGGTATTCAAGATTTAGATGGCCAAATTGTAAGGTTACGGCCCTGATGGCAAAACAGTTACTGTAACTGGACGTTTGCATCACTAGAGGAGTCGCTTGTGTGTTGCTGATACTTTACAAACCATTCCTTTTTTGTCTATGTATGTATTTACAAAAAAAAAGTATATGTAGTTTATCAACCAACTAGTATCCGCCTCGTTGCTTACCACGGCACTAAATGGCGCTGTGTAATAATCTATACCATTTTCACAATGGTCACATTGGCCCCGTATTAGATTTCGCTCGTATATTTCCAGAAGAATGGAAAATAACATTGTAACAGGTAGTTCCGTGTATCTGGCCGCCCGCCCCATCGAAAGGTCAGGGGTTATGTGAACGATACGAGTTGGTTGTCATGGCAACGGTGTAACATTGACATTTAGGTATCGAGAACACTGGTCTAGTGTCAAATGGATTATGTACAGGCTTTTTTTCCGATATACACTCACGCCTTTTCCCCATGGGGGTAGGCAGAAACTACAGAATACTAAGCACTATAAATAAAAAAAAATAAAAAAAATATTCCTGGACATTATGCCACAGCGCCATCTAGTACCGAGCTAAGCAACGAGGCTTGTGTTACGGATACTATTTGGTTGATATACTACATATATACTTTTTTTTTTTGTAAATACATACATATTATACATAGATACATCCATGACTCGGATACAAATGTTTATGCTCATCACACAAACATTTGTCCCTACCGGGATTCGAACCCGGGACCCATAGCACAGAAGGCAGTGTTAACTACCGCTGGACTAACTGGGTCGTCAACTATGATCTCTGCATACCGCTTTTGCGTCGTCCACATTAATACATCTTGTCATACTTGCGCGCCGGTTACAAGTACTGCGCAGTTGGTATTTTTGAAGGAGTTTACCAATTATATCGGTGTATGTATATGTACCTAATCTTTACATAATTACTGAAAACTAAACCATGGGCAAACTGCTTAAAATCGATTTTTGAATTACTAATTAAGTACGTTTCGGAAGTTATGTGCGTATTGATCACAAGATCAAACGGTGTAGGAAAACATCGTGAGGAAACCTGCATGCTTGAGAGATTTGTCTTGATGGCATGTGAAGTCTGCCAACCCGCAGTAGGCTAGCGTGGTGGACTATAGCCTAATCCCTCTCAAATGAGAGGAGACCCGTGCCCAACACGAGAGATCGAACCGCAAGCCGTGATGCAAACGCCGATCGCTCAGCCACTGCGCTAATCAGGTCGCCAAATTATTTCGGGATTAAGTACCTACCTATAATAATAAAATGTTAGCTACAATTATACCTTTGTAAAGTTAAATAATAATAATATCAACATTTAAGCATTTTAAGGGCTATATTTATTACATTTTTTTTTATCAACGCATCACGTGTAGTTAATATTCGCATGTCATCATCATCAACTCATTTATTGTCCCACTGCTAGGCAAGGGTTTCCTCATATTTGAGAGGGATTACAGTTTTATCAACCACACTACTGCGGGTTCTCAGACATCAAACGCCATCGAGAAAATATCTCAGGCATGCAGGTTTCCTCATGATATTTCCCTTCACTGTTCGAGTGTTCGAGCATTTGATAAACACGAACGTAAATTTAAACAACCTTCAATGTTAAATTTACTAAAACACAAAGAATATAACCAAATCCTTCTTTCCAACAATTCAAACTATAATTCTCGATAATTGCGCGCCATTAACTGGAAAATCACAATGTAGTTCTAATACAGATTAAAAAAAATCTAAAAGAGTCTTACTATAATCTGTATCCAAAAATAAATACATCCTATTATCGTATACCCACCTTTTCGTTAACAAAGTGGTCTTATAGAATGCTAAGATGCTTATGCCTAAGTGATGGCAGACTATTTATAGTGCTGAGCGTCCCTTTGTTAGGTGCATTAAGACAGATACGGACTTAGCAGCCTTATTTATAAGCTGTGGCGTGTTGCAGTGGCTCTTTACTGTCATCTATTTAATTACTGTCCCACAACTGGGCTTGGAGCTCTTCTATTTTTAAACGGTTTTGTTAAGCTTGCCCAGTTTGTTAATTAATTTATTTTATTAAAATCTTGTAATTTATTTTCTATTTAGTTTAGTAAACTCATACTTATAAAATTATATAGTTGCCTCAATGATCTTGTGTTTGTAAATGTGACTGCTGAATAAGAGGTCTTGGTCTCCATTCCGAAGTCAGGCAAAGGGTTATTGGGATTTTTAGATTCTTGCCCATTTTATAAATTCCAAATTATACCTTAATAATCTGGAAACCTAAGCGGTGACTGTAATTCAGGAAATTCATTCAGGTTTAGAAGCCAATTGTTGAACAGTTGACGATTAGTTTTAATAATTATATGAATACGTATAGTAGTTAGTTATTTATAAAAAGAAAGGATACTTTTGAACGCAACTTTTGAATGCACTGCCAACATAAACAGTTTTATATAAAATTGTATTTCCGGCACAACATAATGACGAAACGTCTGGAGCTCAATAAATATAGACTAAAAAAATATATTTTTGTTTTGCCCAGTGGCGTAGCGTGGGTATTTGCCGCCCGGGGCCGTCTGGAAATTTGCCGCCCCCTTTCATATGCCGCCCGGGGCCATAGCCCCCTTTGCCTCCCCCCCACGCTACGCTACTGGTTGTGCTTTTTTTTCAAACTTGCTGTTATTTAACACCACTGTCTTCATCATTATCATCAACCCAACTATTGTCTCACTGTTGGGCACGAGTCTCTTCTAATTTAAGTGGGATTAGGCTATATAGTCCACCTGTCCAACCTGTGAGGCCTCCTTTTGATGTTTTTCTAGATGTATCCATGCTCATCACAGAGACCTTTGCCTTTACCGGGAATCGAACCCTCGATCCGCTTACCACCAAAGCTCTTATTACCACTGCGGTCGGCTCATCAATTGATTCAGTGTCAATAGCTCAGAATCCGGATTGTCCAGACCTTACCCTCGTTTCTTAGCGACGATGTCGTTTAGCTGTGATTGTAGACAGTCCGAAAGAGACAGAAATAGGTCACTTCCTTTTAAAATAGTCTCAGGCGAGACGAAACGCATATTTGTATCGCCAGTGTCAATGTTATTAGGTGTGTCTGTAGAAATATTATGAATTCCAACGTGTGTTTTTTACATAGGTACATTCATACACTCACGCCTATTTTCCTTTTTTTATGAGGGTAGGCAGAAACTACAGAATGCCACGCGCTACGGTCCCTGCATACCAGTTTTGCCTCGTCCACATTCATACATCTCATCATGCACGCGCGCCGGTTATGAGTACTGCGTACCTGACCTTACGTACGTGTGTTTTTTTTTGTGTTGTAAATCCAAATCTCCATTTCAACTTATTAAATACACGAGTATCATGAAATAAAAACCTACATGCCTGTTTTTTTTCTCTAAACTACTTATGTGAATCCTACCAACTAAGTAGCACTAGAAATCAGAAAAGAAGACCATTTTTTTTCCGTTAAATAAAGAAGAGAAAGGTTGCCCATACCTTCTTCATTTATGACAGTAATTTTCTGCTGATTTCATCTATTTACGCGAGTACTGGACTACGTACTGTAAGATGCAGCGTGGGTAGGCCCCCGGCAAGGTGGACTGAGGACCTGGTAAAGTTCGCTGGAATCCGCTGGATGCGGGTGGCGTAGGACTGATCGTCGCGTCAATCCTTGGGGGGACCTTGCCTAGCAGTGGACGGCTAACGGTTGATATGATGATGATGATGATGCGAATGTCTAGGATTGAAATATCTAATTTGTAAATTGACACTTCAATAATTAACAAAAATGTAGGATATCTGTTAATAAATCTAACATTAACATAGTGTGGCCTTTGCACAAGGGTTTTTGGGTAAAAAAATTAGAAATTCGTCACCAAGCCCCTCCCTGTTCATGACGTCAGAATTCCACCATTTTCTAAGTAATTATTTTGGATTTAGTCGCGACGAACTATTAATAGTTTAAACTCATGTACGTCTACCCAATTAGATGCGGGTTATTATTAGGTGCTAAAGCGGCGTGGTATTTAAGTATAAAGTATAATTTTCAGACTTAATGTCATCTTAACTTAACCACATCGTTGGTCTAGTGGTCTTAACTGCCACTGCTGAGCAACAAAGAGGTCTTGGGTTCGATTCACAGGTCGAGCAAAGTGTTGTTGGGTTTTTCTATGAAATTCTCCATAGCAGCTTGGAGTTTGTATTCGTCCTCAGTTGTAGGTAATAGGTATTTTGACAGGTAGGGCATATCGAGATATCCTCGCTCAAATTGAGCTGCCCGAATGAGAAAGTACCTCCGCTTTACAGAAGATTGCGGTCTTCTCAATTAGAATCAACAATAGTGAATTAACAATAGTTGTGTTTCTGCGAGTGAGTAAGGTTACCAGAGCTCGTTGGGGGAGTGACTATTCGGACAGCATGGGCATTCCATTTCCTGTCAGTTTAGTAACTCCCTATTTCAAGAAACCTCAACGGTTTCTACAGGGTTTGGTAACGCAAATGCAAGCCTTCTGGTGTTGCAAATGTCCATGGGCGGCGGTGATCACTTACCATCAGGTGAGCTTACTGGCCGTTGGCTTTAGCGCCATAAAAAAACCTTTATTATTTTTTTTAACTTAAATACCTCGTTGGTTTAGTGGTCTAAATTGCCACTGATGAGCAAGAAACAGATCTTAGGTTCAATTCACATGTCGAGTAAAGTGTTGTTGGGTTTTTCTATGAAATTCTCAGCAGCAGCTTGGAGTTTGGATTTGTGCCCGGGTGTAGGCAATAGGTTCGCCCCCTATTACGTAGGACCTAAAATATAACGGCGAAATGTGGGTGTACATTAAAACACCTCTGCCAATCCCTTCGGGGACGACAGGCGTGATGGTATGGTATGTTATTGATGTCTTTTACACAGGTTAATGTGGCTGTACTTACTTAATTGTTTTTTTTTATTTTAATCTTGATAAATGAACTGTTACTGTAAAAAAACGGCACCTACTTTATAGGGTTTTCGTAGAAAACAATTTTTCTCCTGTATCGTGAGTGCGTGCCTATACATCTTTATTTATTTATTTTATTTTTTATTTTTGTACAAACACACAAAATACAGAGGACAGTTAAAAAAATATAAACAATGTACAAAGGCACTACTTATTTCTACAGAAATCTCTTCCAGTAGGCCTGAGAGAGGAGACAGTATAAAAGAGAAACATGAGTGTGTGTGTAGGTAAATAAACTTACATAGACTATAGCTACACATATACATAGATACATATATACTATATTATATAATAATATACATACATAAATTTACAAATGGCTAGGACAAATAGGAGAGGTAGTGTTCTTTCACTTTTTTCTTAAATAAGGTAATGGAACCACAGCTTTGTATATTAGGTCGTACAAATCCATCGCCTATAGACCCGGAATATCTGCCTATAGATCGTACGTACTCCGTGATCGTATGTACTCCGTGCCGGTATTAAACCCGCAAACCGTGACGCTGACGCGATAATATTAAAATGAATTTAGACACTTTCATATTGTAAGTTTATTTCATACCTACTAAAGCATGATACACGATGGACCGACGATTTGAAGAAGGTGGCTGGTAGCGGATGAATGCGAGCTGCCCAAGACCGGGATTGTTGGCGCTCTTTGGGGGAGGCCTACGTTCAGCAGTGGACGGCTATAGGCTGATGATATGATATATAAAGCATGATATAAAAATTTTCTGTTTCTCTTTAGGTATCGTTTTTTTTTAATACCTATTGATAAGTGTAGACGTGTAAAAAAATTTGGTAGACAATTTCTTTTGTCAAATTCCGAATATTTAGCAACCAAATAAATATTTGTTATTTAGATATTTTTGTCTATCACGACTTTCAAAGGAGTTACTTTTAAGAATCGCTATCTATACTTTTGTGGTATTAAATCATGACTCATTAGGTGGAAAAACTCAAAGGATTTATTTTCTTTTTCGTAACAGAGTTATACGAAGAAATCGAATGAAAAGCCCTTTGAGAGCGTTTATAAAAATATCGTCGACGAACCAATTAGGCATACGGCAAGTTTACCATCCCGCTCAAACGCACATTGTTGTAAAACGCTTGACTTCAAACAGTTATTGTTAAGGTATTAAGTATTGTATCATATTTTACGATGTTCTACATTGGTTTTTATTTTGCCACACGCCTGTCTGTCGTCCTCGGAGCGCTAGGTAGAGGTGTACTAATGTACACCCACATTTCGTCGGTATGTTCTAGGTCCCATGTAATAGTGGGCGAGCCTATTGCTTTTCATCATCATCATTTTGGAGATGTAGGGCATAGCGAGATTCCTCGCTCAAATTGAACAGCCCGACTGGGGTAGTACCTCCGCCTTACAGAAGACCGCATTTAAAAAACAATAGTTGTGTTTTTGCGAGTGAGTAATGTTACCAGAGCTTGTTGGGGGAGTAACTATTCTGATTTCTGACAGCATGGGCATTCCGTTTACTGTCAGTTTAGTAACTCCCTATCTAAAGAAACCTAAACGGTTTCTATAGGGTTTGGCAACACATTTGCAACAGTCTAGTGTTGCAAATAACCATGGGCGGCGGTGATCACTTACCATCAGGTGAGCCTCCTGCAAAAGGCTCGCCCCCTTATCACCATAACAAAAGAACTCATTATTGCTCCACAGCTGGGCACGGGTCTCCTTTCATTTGAAAGGGATACGGCTATAGTTCACCACTCTTAGATTCAGCGGCTTGGTTATAGGCATTAACGAGACACAAATCCAAAATCCGAGTTGCTACCGAGAATTTAATAGCAAAATCCAAGAAAACTTTGCTCGATCTGGGAATCGAATCCAAGACCTCTTAATCAGCAGTCGCACATGCAACCAGTAGACCAAAGAGGCAGTTAAAAGATAAATTATTACATATTAAGAAAATGCACGTCTGTAAAACGCAGCATCAGTTTCGTAGGCCTGTCTAAGTAACTAATTAAATAGAATTATCCTAGAAAATTAGGTTAAGGAGGTAAGGTATATAGGTTCAGAAGATTGCCATTTAAAAAAACTTGTTTTTTTTTCGACACAACCGTCTCTCCCCGCTTTCCCGAGTTGTCCAACCCGATCTTGTGTCAATTAGTCCGAATTCAGCCACTTTATATTTTATTATCTAAATTGATCGCTTCCCGCCCACCGGGCAGATGTCCCTTGCGTCACAGCATGGAAATGTTGCAGTAGGTCAACTAAAATGTATTTTACTCTGTAGAATAAGTGACTCAACTGCTTTATTGCAAAATCGCGATACATCGAGGTAATAACAATATTTAACAATAGTTGATTAATTTTTAATTTTTTGTACTTTCGATGGTAGAATCATTTGATACTTCTTCGCATTGTACTGTATCGTGTAATACTCCTACACAGGACTATTTCAGTCATAAACTACCCACGCGGTAACCTTACCTAAGCTAAATGATCAATATACTTACTTGCATAGAAATACATAATATAGTATTGAGCTAAGATTCTAGGATTAATTAAGGTACACTATCGCTGAGTCGAGTCGAAGCGAAGCGTCAAATTTTCAGTCGAAGTTCACTGTGCAAAGACGCGCAATGTGAGAGAAATGCGTGGATTCGGAAGTGAAGATACGCTTCAATATGCTGCTTTGCTTATGTTTTTTTTTAGAATCACGCTTCGTTACGCTTCGACTTTTTGTAAGTGTGTGTAAAACATACTTGAATTGTTCAAATGAATGCACATGAAAGGTAAATGGATGTATGTTTGGATGGTTGTTACTTTGTCACGGAAAACCGCTTAACGGATATGGATGAAATTTAGCATCATCATCATCATCATCATATCAACCGTTAGACGTCCACTGCTGGACATAGGTTTCCCCCTAAGATCGCCACGATGACCGGTCCTGCGCCACCCGCATCCAGCGGATTCCAGCGACCTTAACCAGGTCGTCGTTCCACCTTGCCGACAATTTAGCATACAGTCAGTTTATTATTTGGTTTGACACATGGGCTACTTTTTATCTATTTTTAACCGACTTCAAAAAGGAGGAGGTTCTCAATTCGTCGGAATCTTTTTTTTATGTATGTTCACGAATTACTTCAAAACGCCTGGACCGATTTGCAAAATTCTTTTTTTGTTTAAAAGGGTATACTTCACAGATGGTCCCATTGTAACCACATCACGATCTGATGATGGGATCCCAGGGAAATCGAGGGCAACCCTCAAATTTTATAGGCAATTATCACGTTTTCAATATATTTACTAAAATTGTTCCAGTATTTGCGTCTGATAATCATCATTTGATGTTGATGAGCTGATGATGGAAGGTAGAACTCCTCAACAGTTAAGAGTTAATAGAAAATTCTTTCAGTTATAGGCATTTATTACATTTACATGTAATCTCCAAAGCTGTTCAAGTATTTGCATCTGAAAATCACCATCTCATGTAATCATCTGATGATGGAAGGTACAACTCCTCAACGGTTAGGAGTTGAAGGAAAAATCTTTCATAGTTATAAGTACATATGGATCGAAAGTTGTATTCTTTCAGGCTATTAGATTGACCTGATATGAAAATTTTAATATATCCAACACTAAAAAGAAAAAAATTAATTAACTTTAAAAAAAAAGAAAAAACCAACTTCAAAAACTAAAAAGCAATAATAACTTCATACAGTTTTACCTTTTTTTTAGTTTTAAAGGAATGAAGTCGGTGCCGATGATGTGGTGGTTTTAACCACCCCGCTCAAGGTCACTGTTACGTTTCAGTCAAACGTAATAGTAAGTGTACTTACTATTACGTTTGGCCTGGCACCGACTTCATACCTTTAAAACTAAAAAAAAGGTAAAACTGTATGAAGTTATTTTTTGCTTTTTAGTTTTTGTACCATACGAGCAAAACCGCGGGTGACAGCTAGTATTATATATAAAAGGTATTGGTTCGTAGCTAACCAAAGACCATAGTGATTAATTTAAGGACGATTTGGACTATATTTTGACACTAGAGGTCTGAAAATTGAGACAGGGAACCTAGTTAATATATAGCTATATAAAAAAATAATCACGTAACCATATAAACAACAATAAAAATATTGCACATTGACATGGGCGTAAGGTAAAAAAAATATTCAGTGTTCATTATTTTTCTGTTATACAATAGTTCTTGTAGTAACGAAATGGCCAAGCCACATATATATTTTATTATTATTATTATTATTTATTCTTTATGCACAAAATAAAAAAATACATTGTATAAAGGCGGACTTAATGCCATACGCATTTTCTGCCAGTCTACCTAGACTATATATTTTGAGTTTTGACAGAGGTGTTATGGTATGGTTATGTAGTAAGGTTATATGTGGTATTTTTATAAGCTTATGTCTGGTACAGTTACGGCGTGTAGAGTCAGAAGCTTGGCTTTACTTGAGATTTGAAAACTTTTTGACAGTGCGAGTCTTGGCCTCATTTTCCATGAAAATATTAGTTATTATTAAGAAAAAAATCAAATGGATAAACAAGAGATTTAAATTAACGAATTTCAACTTATCGAGAGTCGACTGCAAGAGTTCAAACTAGCGAGTTTGATCAAGATTTGCGGTTTATTACTTTAAACATTGGAATAATTATCAAATTATTGCGTGTTGGCGGGCAAAATACTATTCTGTCAACTTCAAACTACCGATGGGACCAATTACTTGCGTTTTTATTCAATTTATCGAGTATTTTTCAAGGGAAAGGGAAAAAAACAAATAATCGTGAGATTCAAATTAACGACTTATTAACTTAACTTATCGAGAGTAAACTGTAGGTATATGTTTTCAGATATGTTAAAAAAATAATCTTATTGTTTCAGGACATTTCCTCTATCTGGCTGTGGACCCGACCATGGAGAATATGGTGATAAAGTCACCACCATTTAGAGGTCTATGGGAGTTCTGTAAGGTATGTGTCTTCCACTTATTCGTAATCATATTCTATCATAGTGTTTGAAAATTTCTGAATTTAAACGCGCTATTCAATATCTTTGGGGGACGTTTTTTAAACCCCTGCGGTAAATAGGGGTGTAATTAAAGTCTATGGTATTTTAGCTCATAAAAGTTTAGTTTATTAAAAGTTATTTTTGTTAAAAGCTGACGTGATCGACATTTTTCTTGGGTACAATTGAGTTACTTTACAATATTATTTTTTACTCACCTTGCTTGATGCTTATGGGTCATACACAAAACGGGTTTAAAAAATATACGAAATAAAAAGTCGTTATTTTTTTTTCAAATCAGTCTCATTTATTAGGTAATCTTACAAGTAATTAAAAATTAATCAAAAACGAGATCGTTATTCCGATTTCAGCAAGTTATTTAGCTTTAATTTTTTTTTGCGTCCACAGAAAAGATCCCTTTCCACAGAAGAGAGGTTAATCACTGTGATATTGACATTTACTTGCCATTTAACCTCGTAATAATCAACAAAAGTTATCCAGCCAATTATAGGTATTTTGAAAAATACAAACAAAAAAAATCTTACCAATAATCTTTTTCTTTGATAATATTAGTAATAAAATGTAATTTTTCAGGGTTCAAATATTGGAATTATACCAAATATTTTGATTATTTTTCATTTTAGCCTCTTATTTTGATCAATGAAACGTCAAACTAATAAAAAAATAACCTAAAAATAAGCTTTAAAAAAATGTTTTCATCACTATCATCATTTTCAAATAAAGATGGTCGTACTTTAGGTATTTTAGGTGGTGTAACTGCGTCATCAGAATAGTTATTCTCACAGAGAATCCTCTTTCGCGGAGTACACGGTTGACTAGTCCTATTGTTTAAAAGTTCTGGAGAAGATGTTAACAACAATGGCGAAGGAGTTCTTGGTCCAGTGATAGTTGATACAGATGCTGTTCTATGAGAAGATGGCGAACTAGTCTTAGAAATGCTTGACGAAGGTCTTGAAGAACCTATTGATGAATCTTCTACAGGATCTGAGACACATTCAATATGAATTTGTCCTATTTCAAAATGAGGACAACAAACGTGAGTGGCGCATGAAATACAGCTTAATCTCCTGGCGTGCAGTAAATTAGGTTGAGTAGCGTTCCATACAACGTGGTGGATTTGGAAGGTACCTTTAAACGGAGGACATTTATTTGCATCCGCTATTCTCTGTATTTCAGGAACATAAGTATCAGTATCAGTAGGAACAAAACTGTCAATATTTGTGATATCTCTTCCATGGGCAACAATATTGTCACAGGTCCGTTTTATACAGCATGTATCCTTTTTCTTAAGCCAATATTTATGATAATCTCCTGTCCTTTACTTTTTTTTAATCTTATTATTCGCATCGTATATTTAGAGAGCTTACGTTCTAAAAGATTTAATCTTTCTATTAAAAACTGATTTTGAGCCTTCAATATCCGGCGATTACGTAATCTTATTGCTTTACCCACCTCTACATGTGAGTGTGAAGAGCGAGAAGAACTGGGAGAAGAAATCGGTGTATTCACGCGTACTATTTCTTCCGTTAGTTTTCTTAGTCGATCTCTTACACGTCTTAGCTTGGCTTTTTCACGCCACATTTTTCGCATCTGTCGCTGCTGTCAAAAGCTGTCGCTGCTGGGTGTAAAATCTTTAATTGTCTTCAATAACTCCTTTTGTTTCTTTAGATATCTTTTGCGTTCTTTTCTACGTCTTTCTTCTATGGTCGTAGCATCTAATTTAGCTCTAGATCTTCGCATGCTAAGTTTTTTCTGTTCTCGACGACGTATTTTCTTCTCTTCGTCAGTTAATTGGGTTCTAGACCGACTGAATCGAGGCATTGTTCCTGAAACAAACCCAACCATGCTAAGCACCCCACATTTTGCAAAAAAATAAATCAGATCTTTTTTCGGGTGCCGATACCAATAATGCAGTATTTAAGCCATGCTATCTCAGTCTGCCCGTTTGTTTGACCAACATTGTAGCTTTATTAGCATAGAAAACCGTTAAAATGTTATTTTTTGTGGACATGCATCTTTCCTGTGGACATTTATGTTCACAGGAAAGATGTCCACAGGAGAGATATTTCAAACTAAAATCAAAGCAGCCATTTTATTTTTAAGGTTAGAAAAACAACAAAAGTAGCTTTAAAACTACTCCGCAAGGGGCATATCGGCGCAATATTTACAAAAATATACAATAATAACTTACCAAATTACAACTCAAGCAGGAAAGATGCACTGAACTTTGACAAAAACACTTCATTTTATTTTTTAAATTCGTAAATTAGAAAAATGCACGCAGCTGTACTGACAAGAACTCCAACAAATGGCGGCTATCCAGTGTTGTCAATTTAAAAAATATTCGATACATGGTGGCTTTAGTAGAAATTAAAATTTGGTCGATTTTTAGGTCCACCAAAAAGACCTAAATCCGTATAACAGCATGTTTATTGGAAATAAAAAAAATTATCTTGTGCAATAATTAACAACTTTCTAATAAAAATTATATTCATTATATATCACGTAAATGCGATAATGATGTTTTGATAAATATGTACAAAATAATTAACTACATCTATCCAAACACTCATACCCCGAATCTGAACAGTCCACACGAAGAGACTTTTGAAACATTTTGTTTTTTTTTTTAATAAAGAATTATCATTTCATAGCTTGAAATATTATGAGTAAACAGAAAAGTAACAATGATTTAACTAAAAAATAAAATTCTTCAGTTACCGTCGTAAATTTTTAAGTTATTTTATTTGAACACCCATATGTGTATGACCCTTATATCCACATACTGCATTACTAGTGTCCATATCTATTATGAAACGCAGAACTAATCAAGTGCAGGTCTATAAAAAAACGGTAAAAATGCTTTAGTAGAAAATGAAAGCTATAACAAATTTTCAAGAAATAATTATTTTGTATGATTAAAAAAGGTGAAAATCACATTTGATTGAAAGATTTCGTTACATGTATATACATGCCAAGCTTATTTATAAAAGCATTTTTAAAACGATACAATGTAAAATATCTGTAGAAGTCAATAATTTATTATTGATTGAAATGAAATGAAATGATTGTTTATTTCTATAAAGGTATCAATTATGTAGAAAAACTATTATATTTGTTATAATATGATACAATTAAAAACACATTATACAGATCTTAAATTAATTAAAAACGAATATTTACAAACTTAAAAAAAAAAATAAAAAAAAAATAATTAAGTTATAGGGCGTCAAAAAACTCGTCCCCGACGCTGTCAGGGGGTAGAGTGCCCAGAAGACTGGCAGCATTGCCACGTTGAATGGCAATGCTAATTCTTTGTCCGAAAAATACGCCAGCCTTTGGGTCACGTGAAAGGTCGACCAAGCGTTTCGAAATTTCTTTGAAGAGTGCTAAGGCACTCGGACCCCATGACCCAAGCGTTTCAACCCGAAACGGCTCGAAAATATAACTATTAAATAAATTGATATATTTTCGCCGCTTGGTGGTCTCCGCAGCTGCAGCAGCAGCGCTAGCACGGCTCGCCGAACTGGGAAGATGGGATGGCGCTAGAGTGTCTACGCATGTTGCGTCCCACACCAGAGGCCTGCCCAACTTCCAAGGAAGTAACGACATGCCATCTGGTCTCTTGCCATCGTCACGTAACAGGCCGTTTGGTTCTAAAACGGCGGCTACGCCGGCGGAGACAAGAGCACGACGGATGATGTCGTTAATATTGGCGTGCCGCGCTATACGACCTGCACTTCTACTGCATGATAAGCCATGGTGTCCAAGGCTGTCGACCATTTCGCCACAAAGACAGCGATGCGGGGCGCAGCAAGGGGCCCCCAAGCGTAAAGCAGCAGCGATCCGGAAGGTCGAGTCATCCAGCATGGTACCGATATTGAAGGATGGAAGGGCGTGTAGCCAAAGACCCGATTCCCATTTACCCACAGCCAAAAGGCGAGCACGCTCTGCAGTATTGATTGACGTATCAATAAGCTCATTCCGTATCAAACTGCAGAGCGGCTCATCCCAAAGTCTCTGGGAAAAAGGGTTAGCTGGAGAATTTGTGTTTGGGCAAATGATTTTCCAGGCATTCGTAGCCTCGGCCATGTAGGATATGTCAAAAAGAAGCAAAGATCGAGCTAGGATATTCCTAATAAATTTTTCAGTACTATGGACCGAGGACAAAAAAGCTGGTAAACTAATACTGGAAATTTTGCGGATACCGAGACCTCCAAAGCGGATCGGTAGGGTAGCTTGTACCCAGGCCCGATCATTCAGAGCTACGTTCAAAATGGATGATATGGTAGAACGGATAATACAGTCAATTTTTCCCAGAAGATCCGTACGCTTCCATAAAGGTGAAGAACGAAGAAAATAAGTAAATTGAGGACCAAAGCAACAAAAACGAAGTATAGTGAAAGCCGAATGTGTGTTTATTTTAACAAGTCTATCTGAGACGTCATTAAAATTTTGAATTTTTTCTTCAATAAAATTTTGATGGGAGTCATCAAAAATTGGTGACCCTAGAAGACGAAGTGAATTTTTATTAATTAATTTAATTTGTGGAGATCTGTAGAAACTAGAAGTCAGTGTGAATCTGAATTATTGTACGGGATTTACACGCACAATAATTCAGATTCAGCTTCCCCATTATTGTCGTCATGCCATTAGAGAGAAAAAAAAACATTAAACACGCTTCTTTTTCTCCAGTTCGAAGCTAAGCTCCACCAGAGCAAGATGCAGAACGCCAGCATCAGGCTGGTCTCCGAGTCAACATCCTCAGAGGTGCAGTGGATACTCCAGGAGGTGGCTGGCAATAACTTCGAAATGTGAGTGACATATGACGAATCTTTATAATCTAACAAAAAGACGGGTTTTAAAAGAATAGAGAGGTAAGTCGCTGCGAGAATTCTCGCTCAAATTGAGCTGCCCGACTGGCGAAGTACCTCCACCTTACAGAAGACCGCAGTGAAACAACAATGGAACTGGTATTTCTGCGAGTGAGTAAGGTTGCCAGAGCTCGTTAGGGGAGTGACTATTCTGGCATGGGAATCCCGTATGCTGTCGGTGTAGTAACTTATTTTAAGAAACTGGAAACCGTTGTTCTTCATCGGTTTAACCGTTTTAAGTTTGTTGCTTTCGCGTTGCCTACCACAGGGTCAGCAACGCGCAAACAACTCAGCAACACCTCTAAAAAAGTATTAATTACACTGATTGCCCAAACATATTTAAGAAAAATCACGATACTTACAATTTTGGGTAGATATAATGATTATCATAATGAAGCTACTTTGAATAATTATAATATTATGACTTTGACTACACTTCGAGATTACAAAGCCGAGTTGAGGCGACAATTTTACTTTACTTTAGAGTTAAGAGCAGTGTCATCTTATAAATTATATTTCCAGCTGGCATCCCATGCGCTTCATGATCGGCAAGGTCTTGCAAGAAGTCAGGATAATCATAGAAGTCACCAGGCCAGCACATGTGAGCTTGTCCCATGCTCTACCCCATATCGCCTTGGATAACATTCGGATGATCGAGTGCGTTCCAGAGCCTCCAGTGATTAATGGAGAATGTGTTTCTGGACAGGTCAAATGCCAGATTATGAATGTAAGTTTATAATCATCAGTAATCTTAAGATAAAACTGTTTTTTAGGCTCCGTCTGTAAATATGAATGCTGTAAAGGATTCAAAATCGGATTGTATAGTAATATTAGTATATCATCATCAATAGCCCAATTATTGTCTCACTACTGGGCACGAGTCTCCTCTCATTTGAGAAGAAAAGAGTGTGGTCTTGATTTCGACTCTAGACATATCATTTAACATTCTGTATATTACTAGCTTATTAAGTCACACACAATATGTGTCTTTGATTATAAATTTCCCTTGCAGAAAGATTCGTGTATCAAGTTACAGCAAGTCTGCGATTTGGTCAAAGATTGCGATGATGGGAGCGACGAAACACAAAATTGTGGTAAGTTCCTCTACATATGCATGTCATTATATGTAGTTTTAAGAAATACAATAATATCTGAACATCAGCCTATACGTCCTTTAGTGTCCTTTAAGCTTAATCATCGACTCTTAATGAGATTCTCTTGGCGATGAAAAATGGATGAATCGAACTGATTTTCGTATTCATGGCAATATGATGAAGGCATTAAGGGAAGTTTAAAGATATAGTGTAATGATAAATGATTATTTATTTCTGTAAATAGATCTTTTGATGACACTTCTTTCGACATATACAATAAGATATCTTAGTATTTAGGCGTCGGAATTAACTAACCGACGACCTCTAAGAAGAAATGGCGAAATAAATTATAATAATCATGGTCTCTTTGAAGGTGCAGACATTTTGGTTATACTTATACATGGTTATACATACTTACATAATATGAGTCTAACAATCTAGGTCTCAAATGCCCTATTGAAGGAAACACCAAAGCAAATATAACTCTTTGAGTCGACCTGCCTACGGCTCCCATACATCAGCCATCGATTAGCAATACCTTTACTGAGGGCTCATTGACCCACGCATGTCAATGCACGATCAGTGGGATACATGCGTAGGCCAATTCAACATCTCAAAGTAAAAATTTATTAAGATGTGAAAGAGGATACAGTAAGAAAGGAATTCATTGAAGCGATGGGGGCGGATAAAACTTTAAATTTAGAATACCTAACTACATGTCAAACGTTTTTTATAAGCATTAAAATCTTGTGTACTTACACACTTTCTAGAAAATAATTTAAATGACCTTTGTTACAGACAAAATGCCGTACGGTTCTTATTGCAACTTCGAGCAAGACACTTGTGGCTTCGAGAATATACCTCAGTAAGTTATCATCATTATCATCAACTCAGTTATTGTCCCACGGCTGGGCACGGATCTACTCTCGTTCGGTAGACTTCACACGCCATCGAGAAAATCTCTCGCAAAATATTTTCTTTCAGCGTTTTAGCAGGTGATAATTACGCACATAACTTCTGAAAAGTCAACCGTTCACTGGTCACACCACTTACTTTTCACAGTTGTCCAAATTATAATAGCTGATTGTTTTTCTTTTCCACACAGGCCGATCCTCAAATGGTCCCGCCACAATGGGCCCACGCCGACCGACAAGACGGGTCCAAATTATGACCACACGTGCGGTCCAACACCGACGCACCCCACAGTGATGGTCCCACCATTATTCCCGGCCCATCTAAACCTGACTATCGCTCAGTGTGTGGGCTACTACTTCTTTGTCAACATGAACGTCACAGGACCTAATAAGGAGAAGGCGGATTTTGCATCCACTGCTGTCATGAGAACTGTCATTTTTAATCCGCCACCGAAAGTACATGGGAATATTACGTCGCGATATTATAATTGTTGTATGGTAGGTATATTAATTTAAATTAGATAAATATGTAAGAAAGAATAAGAATAGACCTGCTCTCTATATATTTATTAAGTAAAAATCTAAAGGAAACAATGAATTGAAATCGTTTACCTATATCCGAGCGCACCACTGCATTTTTGAAACTTGGGTGAGTGTCCAATTAATGGTAGTAGGCTCTCTACTGGTACACAAACCTAGACAAACAACCTAGCAAATCTCAATATTCTGTTCCAATATCTTCTGAAACCCAGATTTGTTAACAAAAACCCTTCCATCCCCAGATACGGTTCTACTACCAACAAAACGGACGCAACTATGGCTCTCTGAGCGTGAATGTGGTGGAACTCACCAACCGAGGCAACATCTCTACTTCGGTCTGGTTCTCCACTAAAGACAAGGGGGAGAACTGGTACAGAGCTTCCATCTTCCTGCCTAACATCACTAGACGGTGAGTGAACATTTTGGAGTAGATATAGTACGTTGTATTAATACTTTCGCCAACAATTTGGGGTCTTCAAGTTACGAATGAATAGCTTTCTTTCACGTAAACGTGTTTATTCACAAATCACACTGTTTATTTGTATCTCAGAACACAAACATCGTCACTTACCATTAGGTGTGATTGTGATCAAAGGCTTGCTTGTACTTGATAAAAAAAGAAAATCAGCTGCCTTACATATGGAACTGGGCCTATTTACCAGGTCGTGTAAAGTGTTTTTTGTTTTTTTAATGAAATTCTCCGTAGCAGCTCGGAGTCTGGATTTGTGTCTGGTTGATGGTAATAGGCAAATCCATTATTACAGGAGACTTAAAATATACAATTGAAATGTGGGTGCATTAGTATACCTCTGCCTAATGGTACAGTATGTTATGATATATATGCACCCACATTCGGGTGTACTCTATGTAGAATTTTTCCTTTTATTTGTAAATGTGCTTTGACTGAATCAATCTTTATTTCTAACAAGAGTCCATATTTTTTGCCAAACGGTGCACGAAATAAAGCAGCTCGAACCGACCCATCCTGGTGGGAACCTGTCAGTATAGTAGATCTATTGCCATTCACAGATACTTCCTAGAGTTCAAGACTCGTATGGGTATGAGGATATACTCAGATTCAGCGATAGACGACTTCTCGATGGCGCCGGAGTGTTTCGGTCTCAACATGGATCCAGAAGCTTTGGGCGGATATAACTACTACGATCCTGTGTTTGAGGAGAAGACCACACCACATCCAGCGTTTGCTGATAAGCCTTGTAAGTATATTTGACTATTGGACAGGTCTTTTAGGGGTTCTTTGGAGTGCCTATATGCCTGTTGTTAAAAAAGACCTTTCTTTAATAATATTTCCAAAAAACAAAGTATTTAGTTGGTACAGTAATTAGTTTATTTAGGTTAGAGCTCTTTTCTGAAATAATACGATAGGTAGGATAAAAGAGGTAGGGCATAACGAGATTCCTCGCTCAAACTGCCCGTCTGGAGAAGTACATCCGCCTTACAGAAGGCCGCAGTGAATGAACAATAGTTGTATTTCTGTGAGTGAGTAAGGTCACCAGAGCTCGTTGGGGAGTGACTATTTTGGATAGAATGGGCATTTCGTTTGCTGTCAGTTTAATAAGTCCCTATTTTAAGAAACCTAAACGGTTTCTGCAGGGAGGGGTTGGCAACGCATATGTAAGTTCTAGTATTTCAAATGTCCATGGGCGGCGGTGATCACTTATCATCAGGTAAACCGCCTGCTCGTTTGCCCCCTTATCACCAGAATAAAAAAAAGTATAAGTTAGTCTTAAAGGCTCTCAACTGTGGCCCATTATTGACGATTCCTTTAACTAATAGATTACAATATGACATATTCGTTATGGTATCATCCAAAACATTTTCCATATTATCATGATTCATTCGCCATTGACTTGATCGTGATAAAACCTCCCTTGACTCAAACTCGTCACTTGCAGCAGCTGTATCTAATTTTTTGCCATTTTCTCGTTCAGTCTACCGCTTCACGACGTGCGGCGCGACAGGTCGGTTTGGACCTAACCAGACGATGTGCGACATCGCTTACAACAATACGCCTGTATCTGTCAGCGTGATACAGAGTCCACCTTACCAGGGCATCCAGCTGTGGGAGGTCCCTGCTGAAGGATTGTACACGTAAGTGACTGCGAATATTACAGACAGTGTTTCATTTAAGAGGTCATCAGTTTGGAAACACCGGCGCCATCTAGCAATTAAGACAATAATCTGTGTGTCCTTAAAAAAAGATATAGTTATTTACAAAAACAAAATATCATTTCATTGCAATTCATATGCATTTGTAGCAGAAGTCGAAAGTTTTACATAATTTAGACCAATAGGGATTACAGGCTCGAATCCTTATGAAGATGATTCTGTTCTATAAGACGATGTCTTGCGGAGTAAAGCTAAGAAGAAACTCCATATAAAAAAGATAACTTCCCATCACGCATCCAAAAACCCAATGGAATAAAAAGTTACGTTATTTTTACCAAGCATGCAAAAAAGAACCCTCTTAAGAAGTCTTAAGGTCTACTTAGGATGATATTAAATTTTATGTCTGAATCTGTCCAGGTTCATAGCAACAGGCGCAAGTGGAGGTCTGGGCTCGGCGTGGGCGGGCGTGTCGCATGCGGCCGCAGTGCGTGCCCTGTTCGAGCTGCACAAGAGCGAGCGGGTCTACATCCTGGTCGGACAACAGGGATATAACGCTTGCAAGAAGGTAAGTACACCGAGTCGTGGTCAATGTGTTTGCTAGTCGCATACCCCGACAATAAGCCAAGGATAGGCAAGTGTGGTTTACAGTTTTAGGTGACGGAAGATTAATAAAAAGTTTCCGCGTTGTAGAAAAGAGGACACAGCAAGATAGTGGTTTAATGTAGATTGGAATGGTTGCTACTTTTTCCTAATTTTTAAGGACAAAAACGTTTCAAAAATGGAACTCGCAAAGTGATACCATTTCGGGCAATACTGGCAAACCTATTTTGGTGTTGATCTTATACCGAAACTACCTCATTTATCTAGAGGTCCCAAACGCTGCTGCTGTAAGATATTTTTTTGATTCCCCAGGTCTAGCAGTCGCATAGGTTTTATTTTGTAAAATTCGCATAAAAATACCCTCTCATCCTAAAAGACGGGAACTAAAAACGATATATGAATTTATGATAACCAAGCCAACCAAGACCAACAAACCAAGAAGTACCTACCTTATTTTAATAATTCTTCAAATCCACAGACTCTCTCAGCACAAGAGGGCCAGCACGAATGTTCCCGGCGCCAAGGAAACGATACTGCACAAGTCTTCACCAGCAAGACCCACGAAGTCAGGAACACGCAGGTGTCGGACGGAGGGGGCGGTGGCGGGGGAGCTACTTATGTCTTCCTGGTAAGATGCCAGAACTGGTGCTTTTTAACTGACCACAAAAAAGGAGGAGGTTCCTCAATTCAACTGTATTTTTTTTATATTTCTTACCTCAGAACTTTCGACTGGGCGAACCGATTTTGTTAATTCTTTTTTACTTGAAAGCTTGTGCCTCATTTCATTCACTTTCACCATACATCCAACTGTTTGGTCCAGTGCTGATTTTGAAGCCAGTTTTTTTACAGAATTATTAATATTATATAAATGCGAAAGTGTGTCTGTCTGTTACCTCTTCACGCTTAAACCGCTGAATTGACTTGGATAAAATTTTGTATAGAGATAGTTTGGGTCCAGGGGAATAGGATGGTTTTTGTAAGGAATGATTTCCAATCCCTTAAAAGGGCGAAAAAGTGGTGCAATTTTGTTTTATGAGTGACTTATGAAGTTCTGCTTCAGTATACACTCATGCCTTTTTCTTCTGGGGGTAGCCAAAAACTACAGAATGCCACATGCTATGATCCCGGCATACCATTTTTGCCTCATCTATATTCATACATGTGCGCCAGTTACGAGTACTGCATGCCTAACCATTTTCTCCAATATCATTTTCCATTTTGTTGCCAGCTGGACAAAGATGGGCAAGCCTTCCCTTTGCTGGTGGCGGGCGGTGGGGGCGGGATATCTGTGGGCAGCTTCCGCGATGACGGGTCACAGCATGCCCGCCCATTAACTAATGCCACACCAGAATCAGGGTATATGTATGGGCAGCTTGGAAAGACATCAGGTAAGATTTTTTTATTTGTCTCAGTTTGTTAATGCTGTTGTGGAAATATATAATAGGGGTTAAAGTATGATATTGCCGTTCTATTGTAAAATGTCTGACATAGAACCTTCATGATTTGAGATTTTTGACATGGTATCTATCAAGTTTTTCTTTTAAAAAATGTGCAAAATTTACTATCGACCTTCAGTTGTTTTTTTATTCAAATCGAGTTCCCATTCCAACGATATTAACTCATATGTCAATAAAAAAAAAATGAGAAAAATGGGTGCCGCATGAAAGAAGCACGTGTTGAAACTTATGTTGCCTTGTTGAATCGACTCAGAAATGAAGGAATATTGGGTCGGATTGTGACATGTGATGAAAGGTAGATTATTAACGATGACCGTAAGCGAAAAATGCAATGGCTGACCCCAGGTCAAATGCCGCAACAGTGTCCTAAAGCAAAGCTTACTAATAAAAAGGTACTGGTAACTGTTTGGAGGTCTCAGCATGGTGTATACTACCTATAGCTTTCTCCGATCTGGTCAAGTAATAACGGCAGATGTCTACTGTGCCGAACTCCGAACAATGATAGCAAGACTAGCAATGAAACAGCTCCGACTCATGAATCGGTCTTCACCATTATTGTTCCGCGGTAACGGTGAAATAATGGTGAAGATCGAATCATAATACAGCACGAGAAACTGTTCAAGAACTCTACAGGAACTGCAATTAGAAACCATTCGTCACCCTCCGTATTCGCCAGACCTTGCTCCAGCGGATTAAAATTTTTTTCGTGATTTTGACTATTTTCTATGTGATAAAAAGTTTTCTTCCCAGGAAGCAGTACATTATACTTTCACACAGTTTGTCGAATCTAGATCACCAGAGTTCTATCGCAAAGGCATAAATGACCTTCCTATTAGATGGCAGCAATGTATAGATAATAATAGTAATTATTTTGATTAAATAAATATATGTGTGTTAAATAAAAAAAAAGAAAATTAAAATTAATTATGCTAAAAAAATAATGTGAATGTGAGCACTATGTAGGTAGATACATGTAGGCTTCTTAGCTCTTAATGTCTGGCGGTTTTGGGATTTTGAATTGGCCTACGCAAATGTCCCACTAATTTTGTATTGACGTGCGTCGGGTCGTGGAGCTCCCTCAATAATGGTTGAGCTACACGATGGCTGACGTATGGGTGCTGTCAGCATGGACAGGTCAACTCAAAGATGCACTGGCGCTTTCTTCAAAAGGCCATCTCAACTTTGACCTACATCGTCAGGCTCACATATTGTAAACAAAGATGTTTGGACTTCAAAAGAGATCATGATTCTCTGAGTATATTTCGGCATTTCTTCTCAGTGGTCGTCAGTTAGGATATGCCTATCTAGATCCTAAAATAATCATGTGCGTGTGGTGTGAGGGCCACTTCGTCAAATCTTTTTGAAATGTGCCTAGTATTTAGTGAACATTCCAAAACAATTGTGAAAGTTGGAATCAGAATTTGTGAAAGTCTAATAAGCAAGTTATAGCCTGTAATGTTGGGCCCTCAATCCTCACATAGAGGATTGAGGGCCTACCAGTATGGATAAACTATGGACACTACAGAAAATGTGTTTATGGCAAAATCTAAGCTAATGCCAAACAAAATTTGTGAAAACAAGATATTATCGTAAAACACTATCCTACTTTATATATCTTCGTTCAAAATGGGCCCTCAATTCTCACAAACGCAAAAGTTTAAACACAAATAAAATTAAAACCATTAACTTACAGCTGCTGTTTGAAGTCTTATACGCTACTAAATAATTTGTGAAAATTTGTGAAAACAAGAACAGGTCACCACGTCTTGTGGTTTAAAAGTTGTGAGCGTCACAAAATTTGGGCCCTCAATCCTCCACTTTTTTTGGTCTTCTCGTTATTACGCTTATCATATTAAAGATAAAGGAAATCCAAAATAGTCATTAATTGTGAAAAAAATTGTGCAACAAATCCGATACCAGAAATATATTAAAAGACCTTTTTTTTTTGTAAAAAACCATGTTTAATTTTATTGGGTAAATTTCAAAATAGGGTGACCACAAAAAAGCCTCCACGGGATAAACAATGAAGATCAGTTTTTGTAAAACTGACCGTTTAATGGCATCTATTGGCTTATAGGTGTATTACTTATAACCATAACTTAATCAGCATAAATTGGGTAAAACTATCGTATAATATATGTTGTAATAGCTCTAGCAAAACACACGAACTTTTAAATGATGTGAATTAGAATTAAGGTGAAAACATCATTTAAAAGTTCGTTTCCTTCTCTCTTTCCTAGTTATAGTGCAACAATTATAACTTTTACCAATTCGCATGCCTTCCAAAGGCGAATGTGTTGAACTTAAATATCATCTATTAATAACATTTTTACCATATTCTGAGTGAATAAATATTAATTTCTCACACTTACAAACAAATATTATCTTAAAACGTCAAAAACTTAAAACCGTCGCCGTCAATTTGGCAGTTGTGCTCACAATGAAAGTTTTTCTAACCTTGCAATTTATGAAGTCCTTGTTATCGTATTTATCGTAATCTATCATACTTAATTGTTTAATATGCAATGTTGAGCAGTGATGAACATACGCACATCAAATCACCTGAGCGGAAAATATACAGAAAGCTTTTATTTTGTCATTTTAAACAATTACAAACGGTAAGTGAACAAAATAATTAGCATCCATGGTGACAGTGAATCATAAACAGTAACGACGCTATACCGATATTTTGTGCCATATTTAAGTGTACCTACCAGCACACTATCCTGGGTAGCAAATCGTGTTTATTTTACAAAGCACTATTTAAGCTTTATTTTTAGTATTTACTCATCCTTATATATCATCAATCTTGCCATCCCTAGTAAACAGACATCCCAAATAATCAAAATCGTCACTAATAAAATATATAAAATGAATTAAATCAAATCAAATCAAATCAAAAGGTTTTTAATTCATATACTTAAACTTTTTCAAGCATTTAAAAAACTTATGACTAGTGCACGGTTCCAAGAAGGTGATCTCATGGAGAAGAACCGGCCAGAAACTCCATAGACACTCTTTAAAATAAGGTATTTTATGTTAATATTCTGGTAGGACTTTTTGGCGGGAAAGTGAAGCGTCACATTAAAATTCATCGAAACATGTTTAGCAGTAGTGTTTTATTTTCTAAAATTTGTTTCGATGAATTATTAAACATTAAGATCCACATCTTTACTGAAACTAGAAAAAAAATCATTTATCATCCTTCATAAACCATTAATTCACCAAATTATCAACCATTATCATGTATCATCGATCTTAAATACATCATAAAAAATACTGAAGGAATCTTGTCCATACAGCCAAGGCTGTATGGACAAGATACCTTTGAGTTATCCCGGAAGGGAAAAAAAAAACTGGTGTATGCGAGAGCAATTTAAAAAATGTAATGTCATAAGACGACAATAGTTAAATTATAAAATTATTGTCACCCTACACACATACACAATAAAAAAATAGTCGATTTCGGTAATTTTCAAGATATTTAATTTTATTGTAATTGTTATTGGTAACAAATAACAACAATTTGTTGCACAAATTTTTTCACAATTAATGACTATTTTAGATTTCTTTTATCTTTAATATGATAAGCGTAATAACGAGAAGACCAAAAAAAGTGGAGGATTGAGGGCCCAAATTTTGTGACGCTCACAACTTTTAAACCACAAGACGTGGTGACCTGTTCTTGTTTTCACAAATTTTCACAAATTATTTAGTAGCGTATAAGACTTCAAACAGCAGCTGTAAGTTAATGGTTTTAATTTTATTTGTGTTTAAACTTTTGCGTTTGTGAGAATTGAGGGCCCATTTTGAACGAAGATATATAAAGTAGGATAGTGTTTTACGATAATATCTTGTTTTCACAAATTTTGTATGGCATTAGCTTAGATTTTGCCATAAACACATTTTCTGTAGTGTCCATAGTTTATCCATACTGGTGGGCCCTCAATCCTCTATGTGAGGATTGAGGGCCCAACATTACAGGCTATAACTCACTTATTAGACTTTCACAAATTCTGATTCCAACTTTCACAATTGTTTTGGAATGTTCACTAAATCCTAGGCACATTTCAAAAAGATTTGACGAAGTGGCCCTCACACCACACGCACATAAATAATCTGATTTGTAAAAGTGTCTTTATAAGATCTATTTATAGAAAAAGAGGGACCCTTAACGGGATGAACCCAGCATCGAACAGTAATGATAATGATGATGATGTGTATTTTATGTGGGATGCTTTTGCTAAAGGCGCGGGCGGCGGTTGGCTAGCCCGCAGCGGGCCGACGACTCCGGGGTTCGAGATAGTGGGCGGCGCCGCGCTACACTCGGGCGGCGCGGGCGGGCGGGCGTGTGCCGGCCGCGCGGACGGCGGCTTCGGCGGCGGCGGCGGCGGGTGTCTGCGGGGAGGGGGAGGAGGGGGGTGGCTCGGTCAGTATCTAAACCGGACGGTCTTCCCGCCGTGGTCGTGGTGAATGGTCCCATGGCCCCGTCGATAGGGGTGGTTGCGTTGACCTTTCGGTTGTTAGTCGGTAGACGCCTACTGTGGGCGGAGTCTGATACACCCGTCACCTTCCCAGGCGGCGGAAACGTCCGTAACAAATTTTACGAACCTAAAAAAGAGTGGATGAACTTTACGTGGCTCTCTCAACGCTATATATATATAAAATTTAGCACGAATGGGCCTGCCTCAGTAGAATACGAATTCTTCAAGTCGTCGAGTATGAGTAGAGAGTGCATAATATATAACTTGGAAATAATAAATAATCATACTGTAAATAGATTAGCTAGCTGATAGGTATATAGCTAACTACCTGCTTAAGGTATGAGTCTTGAAGGTTTATTTAAAACGTCTCAGTCAACCGATGAAGAGTCTGTCTTTATAGAAGACGTTTAAAAAAATCCAATCAAACTTGGCCTACGTTAAATCCTTTGACTTTAACATTTTCCTATTTTTCAACTTATTATTATATTTTGTTCAGGTGGTAACACGAATGACGGCGCGGGCGCCCACGGGGGCGGCGGCTGGTCGTACATATCGTCCTCGCGGGCGCTTCGCCCCTACAGCGACGCCTCCGTCGCGGCGCGCACCGGGCCCGGAGAACTGCTCATATTCCCTGCCATACACGTGAGTTGCAATAGATTGTTCTAGCTATGAACGATGAATGTGAACGTAACGTAATCACAATTTATAATAGCGTAAAAGTAACGTCTAAGTAACGCTAGGGTAACTCAAAAGTCACGCAAAAGTAACGCCAAGGTAACGTAATAGTAATACCACGGTAACTTAAAAGTAACGCCTATATAACGTAAAATAACATTAAAATTACGTAAAAGTAACGTCAAGTAACGTGTATGTAACAATAAAGTAACATAAAAGTAACGCCTGGGTAACTTATAAGTAACGCTAAGGTTATGTAAAAGTAACGTCAAGGTAACGTAATGTAAGTAAACATAACGTCACAAATCCTTTCTTTATTAAGTCCTTAATGGTTGTTTCACAGGATTGTGAGTGCGACTACCGCTGCGTGGCGCTGAACGAGTACCGCAGTGAGGTGAGCTGCTACTGCCCCGCCACCTGGACGGCCGACGCGCACGATCCCACCAAGTGCATACGTATGTACAGCTCACATATACCTCAATTACATTATCTATATATACAATAGGAGTAGCTGACTGTCTGACTGACATCAACGCAGTGCCTAAACTATAAGGGTTAGATACTTGAAATTTTGCACAGGGGAACTCCTGTGCAAAATTTCAAGTATCTAACCTAAAAAACATTTTCAAGTATCAAACAATTTCAAGTATCTAACCTAAAAAAAAACTAAATTTCAAGTTTTATAACATAGGGAAGCACTAAGAAATATTGGATCGAATTGTGACATGTGATGAAAAGTGGATTCTTTACGATAACCGAGAGCGAAAAATGCAATGGCTGACCCCAGGTCAAATGCCGCAACAGTGTCCTAAAGCAAAGCTTACTAATAAAAAGGTACTGGTAACTGTTTGGAGGTCTCAGCATGATGTTATTCACTATAGCTTTCTCCGATCTGGTCAAGCAATAACGGCAGATATCTACTGTGCCGAACTCCGAACGATGATAGCAAGACTAGCAGTGAAACAGCCCCGACTCATGAATCGGTCTTCACCATTATTGTTCCGTTCTAACGCTGCAGTATCGCGCTAGCATGAAACAATAATGGTGAAAATCGAGTCATAATACAGCACGAGAAACCGTTCAAGAACTCTACAGGAACTGCAATTAGAAACCATTCGTCACCCTCCGTATTCGCCAGACCTTGCTCCAGCGGATTACAATTTTTTCGTGATTTTGACTATTTTCTACGTGATAAAAGGTTTTCTTCCCAGGAGGCAGTACAAAATACTTTCCCACAGTTTGTCGATTCTAGATCACCAGAGTTCTATCGCAAAGGCATAAATGACCTTCCTATTAGATGGCAGCAATGTATAGATAATAATAGTAATTATTTTGATTAAATAAATATATGTATGTTAAATAAAAAAAAGAAAATTAAAATTAATTATGCCTAAACTATAAGGGTTTGATACTTGAAATTTTGCACAGGGGTTCCTTTTATAACATAGGGAAGCACTAAGAAAAGATTTTTGAAAAGTAACCCCCTAGGGACGTAAAACGGGGGTGCAAAGTTAATATAAAACTTTTTTTTCGTTAAATTGCACGCGGACGAAGTCGCTGAAATTATTATACATATATACCTACATTATAGATGGCTTGCGTACAAGGACAATACATATTTCATCCAATCCGCCCCAATCTCTGAGGTTTCTGGCAAAGGGGTGCCAGAGGGGATGGGATTGCTGAATGCGGGTGGTGCAGGACCGGTCGTTTTCAGTCCGGGAGACTTATGTTCAGCAGTGGACGTCATTTAGCTGAAATTATGATGAATATCATTGATATATTGTTCTATTTCAGTGGATGACAACTGGCCGCCGACACCGCTGGTTGTAATCATCGTGCTTACCGTTGCGGTGGTTGTGTGTGCGGTCGCCATTATAGGCGTCTGTCTTTATTTATGTAAGTATTTCACTTAAACCGAATATACGAAGACGTTTTTTGGCTTTGGTGCCATTTATTTGATGTGAAATAATAAGAGTCTTTGCAAATAATGTAGTTAAATACTATGATGGTTTGCACATGTTTAGAGAATGAGATAGGCAATTAACAAACGGATATTAAAAAGGCAAATGTCAACGGAAAGGCCGGGAGGGGGCGCCCTAGAAGGGCATGCATCTATCTAACTGGTGAACTTCTTCAAAAAGATCAGCTGCGCACTTGCGCAGTAATCGTAACCGGCGCATGCATAACGAGATGTATGAATGTGGACGAGACAAAAGTGGTATGCAGGGATCGTAGCGCGTGGCATTCTGTAGTTTCTGCTTCCCCCCATGAGAGAAGAAATAAGTGTATGTATAGAAGGAAATAAAAGCTATTTTGAATAGAAAAGACTGTCAGTGTGAATGGACGGTCTGCTCATGTATGCTGTAGAGGATCCGAAATGCTGTTGCAGTGAAAATTATTAAATCTTTCAAAAATATAATATTTATTAAATATACTAAAGATAAATTAATTTAACTCATATCTTTAGACAACACTTACCAACGCAAAAAAGAGGCGGAGCACCAGCAGAAGCGTCTCCTAGAACAAGATGTCCAGCTGCAGAGGCTGAGGAATGCCCCCGGTGGGAACGACAACTTGACCATGGCCTTCAACCCCCACTACGGCAGCGAGAGCATTCTGCCGCAAGGTATTGATGTGAGGGGGTTGCCGCAAGTCTCGCGAGAGAGCTTAAAGCTGGTTAAGTAAGTTGAACTCTGATACTAAACTTGTACAAATATATATTTTAAAATGATTTTCCAGTAATGGAGTTACACATTTGCCCCTAGCAGGTTATTAAAATTTTGCCGCCCCTGTTGATCTTTGCAACTCAATATACACAATGTACTTAGTTAACAATCATATCATTATTAAGGCGCACTCCATCACAAATCGCAGTGTCGCTTAACATCAGGCAAAATGGTGGTCAAGAGTATACCTATCAACAATAAAAAAAAGATATCGCATATCTTGCACGTAGGTTTTCTTACTTTCGAACTAATCTCGTCAATTCCTGCTCAGAGCCCTCGGCCAGGGTGCGTTCGGCGAAGTATACCAGGGTCTCTACAAGCACCGCACAGGGGACACGGTGGAGATGCCAGTTGCCGTCAAGACCTTGCCAGAGCTGTCCACCGGCCAGGCCGAGTCTGACTTCCTGATGGAAGCCGCCATCATGGCCAAGTTCAGTCACCCGAACATTGTGCACCTGATCGGAGTGTGCTTTGATAGACATCCAAGGTAAGATACAATAAGACTTTTGTGAAAATATCAGCTGATCCGCACAACTTCGTCGGTATCAAATAAGAGAGAATTCTATCCCATTTTTGCAATTTTTTTATTGGTCGTAGCGTAATGTTATACTATAGTCTTCCTCGATAAATGGGCTATCTAACGTCAAAAGAATTATTAAATTCGATAACTGGTTCGAATTGTCTCGTCTTGAGATCCATACCTTGTTTCTTAGAACATAACCTACACCTCCTATCACGGTATATTTTACTTAACAACTAACTGCTATCAATCCTATCACCAGGTTCATTGTCCTGGAGCTGCTAGCCGGCGGAGACCTGAAGAACTTCCTCCGGGAAAGTAGACCGAAACCTGAGCGAGCCAGCGCGCTCACCATGAAGGATCTTCTTCTTTGCTCTATCGACGTCTGCAAGGGCAGCCGATACCTTGAAAGCAAACGGTTTATTCACAGGTAAGAAAGAGTTTTTGGAAATGGTCAAACATAACAAAAATCAGTTTTCCAATTATGTCAACATCAATTATGAACATTGTAGAGCATACGATTTGCAACAAATTATATTTTTGACTTTTGAACTTTAAATGTCGAAATGAAGGTGTGCACGACTGTCCAGCTTATTGTCTCTCATTCCGATGTTGATTCCTTTTTGATCCTTAAGCGACTGTACTATATATGTTAAACTAAACTAGAGAAATTCGGTATTGAATCACCTAACATCTCTTCTCTTCTTTCTCCTCCACCAGGGACATAGCAGCGCGCAACTGCCTCCTCACATCCCGCGGTCCGGGACGCGTGGTGAAGATCGCGGACTTCGGAATGGCGCGGGACATCTACCGCTCTGACTACTACAAGAAGGGCGGCAAGGCTATGCTGCCCATCAAATGGATGCCACCTGAAGCGTACATCGATGGCATGTTTACCATCAAAACTGATGTTTGGTAAGTGACGGACAGATCTTTTGAAGACACCTATTTTAGACATGATATTGCGTTTGGTGCATCGATGTTTCCTAATTAATTCCTTCTTCTATAGGAAAAGAATCCCCGAATCATACTCAGGATTTAATGGTCTCTTTAAACTCCAAATATTTTGATATACATATATTACGTGTAGCAACGTCCACAATAGTCTTTTGAGGAAACGCCCATGGATATATTTTGAATTTTCGACATCTATTATGCTACTTAAGCAACACAATGTTCAGCGTTCAGATATAACATAGGTATTACTCGTACAAACGCGCATGGTACGAGACAAATCCCATCCATCTCGGAATGTGACGAAGCTGTTACGGTTCAGTTACCTATAGATCGAAAAGAAGATTAAAGAACTCCAAAGTTGAATGGGAAAATGGATGTACAGTTCATGGTAAATTGGACATAATATGCTCACAAAAATATCAAAGTCAATATATCATTTATTCAAAGTAAACCAAATTTAATTGGCTTTTTTAACGCCGACAATAAATACAGACCACAAAAACACTAAGAGCGAAGATAGGATTCTCTTCAAATCACTTCTGATCCCAGGTCTTTCGGTGTGCTGCTATGGGAGGTATTCTCTCTGGGCGTGATGCCGTACACCGGCTGCGCTAATCGCGAGGTGATGGAGTTGGTATCCGGCGGAGGCCGTCTTGAGAAGCCCTACGGTAAGTAGAACAGATCCTTAAGAACAAGGTGCCTTACAGCCATTTACTAAAGGTTTCGATGTCAACTTTAATATTGCACTCCTATTTACGTGCCCACCACCTTAAGTCACTTCTACTGCAACTACTGTAAGCCAGGATCAACAATAGTAACCATCCAAAATATCGTCGAGACAATGAAGCCGTTTCCCAGGGGAATGATTTTAACTGTTTTGGAACCCGCAGTGAAATTAACCATGAAATTAAATAGGAGGAGTAAGAAAAATAACAGTTTTCGTACTTTATTTGTATTGTACAAAATATTAATCTGGCTTGTAATTTTAATTTGACGGTTTCAAGCAATCGCACAAGTGCTGTATTAGCCTAATGTCTCGTGTGACCAGTGGAATGAGATGTCAAAGGTCTCTAGTCCAAATCCAAGGCCAAAACCACTGACTTTTCGGAAGTTATGTGCGTATTTATCACATGCTCAAACGGTGAAGGCAAACATAGTGAGGAAATCTGCATGCTTGAGAGATTTTCTCAATGGGTTGGGTTTGAACTTGAGAACTCTCATTACGCAGTACACTGGTTATCACATCTTCTTAAAAACTGTTGAAGGAGGTACTAGCAATCTTGTCGATTCATAAAATCTTGAAATAGTAACGCTCTTGGTGTTATATACAGGCTGCCCACACGAGATATACAGGCTGATGTGTGAATGCTGGAATCCGACACCGTGCGAGCGGCCATCGTTCGCTCACATCTTCGACAGGATGCAGCGTTTCATCCAGGTATGTGAATGTATACTTAGGTCATTATACGAACGTGCGAACTATGCCATCGGACCTCTCACTCGCACTTACGGACCTTAGGAACAGGAAAAAGTGTGTAAAAGTAAAAAGTGAGAGTTGAGAGTTGAAAAAATTAAATAAAACAATATGTAAGGTTAATAGGTAGTTACTGTCCTATTGTCCGCTGTTGGACAATAGGACAGTACACTTTAGCCTAATTTCTCTCAAATGAGAGGAGACCCGTGCCCAACCGTGGGACAACGATTATGATGAATTACTGTTCTGCCAGGACCCAGCCATAGTAAGCGCACCGCTGCCAATAGTGCGGTCCCTGCTGCCACCATACATTGAGATCCCTGCTACAGCCAACGGACCTCAGGTGAGTAAGCTGCCGAATTCATACCTACTTGCAACAATTAAAAGACACAGAGGCGTTGTTCTGAAGAAAAATGTTAAAGAAAAGTTTTTATACAATTCGCAATCTTTACAGATTTCATCTTTCTATACTTAGTTGTTCATAGAGACACACAGCGCCATCTAGTATCAAACTGGACTTGTGACAGGTTAATACAAAACTTACAAAAAATCTAGACGTTAATCTAAACAGTATTTTGCTTCTTATTTTACCATGGCATAGTTATATTATATTAAGACCATTGATAGCGTCGTCATATAACGCTTCCAAGTCATACCTAGGGCTCGATGCTAAGCCTCAGAGACCCATCTTTCTTTTCTTTTAAATTATTTTCTTATCGAGTTAATGATTAAACAATGATTGAGTAATAAAAGGCCACATAAATGGCGTTAGGCGGGGCCAGAAAGAGATTGTCCCACGAGCGGATATCTGGGAACAAGGGATCTGCTTGGCTGCTATTGAAGTCGGTCAACATACACAAAGCCTGCAACGGGACAGTAGATAGATAGATAGAATATGTTAATATGCTATCTATCTATTTTTATTCACCAGAATATCAAAACATACATTATAACGGTAAATAGGTTGACGAGAATAAATTATTGTATAATTCAATGAACACACGTTTAATTGTTGTATAAAGATTGCATGTTGAAAGGATGAATGATAGGCAATTGACGAAAGGAATTTATAAGGCGGATGTCAGTGGAAACGCCGGGAGGGAGCGCCCTAGAAGGACATACACCGACCTAATTGGTGAACTCCTTCAAAAAGGTCAGGTGCGCAGTACTCGTAACCGGCGCGCGTGCATGATGAGATGTATGAATGTGGACGAGGCAAAAGTGGTATGCAGAGACTGTAGCGCGTGGCATTCTGTAGTTTCTGCCTACCCCCATGGGAAAAAGGCGTGAGTGTATTATGTACATTCCATTATTGTTTACCATTTTCTGTCTGATAATCTGGTTACAAAAATTTCACTATATTTGCTTAATTTACTAACGGAACAACGCCTCTTATTTAAATTTTGTGAAAAAAGTAATATAAAATGTTCCTCCTTCCCACATTAGTGTATATCCCACAATAATTTAAAACAAAAACTAATAAAATCAAAATACTAATGCGTAACTCTACTTTTCTCTTTTTTCCAAATGTTTTCGCTCTGGCTACTAGAAGCAAGTAAATGGTTTTTTTTTGTATTACAACTAAATTATAATGATTATTTTCTTAATTCGGTGTTAGAGATCCTTATCAGAGCCCGTGCTTACGAGTTCGCATGAAACCCTCCAGTTTTATTTTCTTAATCTACCCCCCCCCCCCTCTCCTTGAATGAAATTCGCGTAGAGAACTAGAGCCCTTGTAGTTAGTCAGAGATTCATTGGAATGTGAATAAACATCATCAATAATCGCATGTTTTTCCGTAACATGTTCAGTTCATTATTTAATTTTACTCCGCCATCTTACTTGCATTTCAAAGAATCTCTATTATCGGTTATTTCAGAGACTTGGGTGTTTACTTGCCTAGTAGCTATAGCGGGAATCTATTACCTATATATCTATTTTCTTTTACAACCTTTGTCCCTGCCCCTGGGTTTTGTAAAATGGAACTTTACTTGGAAAATATAATGTTCATTATTACAGTTTCAATAATTGAAAGCTTTTACAAAACACAGTGGTATGCACGCGTAGAATTAAAAAATGAGACACAGGGAGATTTATTATTAAAAATAACATTATGTTAATAACTCGGTATTCGTTAAAAGCTTCTCCGTAATTTTTTGTGAGTAACTTAGTGATCTTAATAGGAATTGCTTAGGAGAAACTAAATTATATTAGTCATTGAAATAAAAAGAAATGGTAAATAGAGTTTTAATAGTGTTTAATTCTAACAAATATTTATGGAGTTATACTCAATTCAACATTTGAAGTCGTAAGACTTATATTTCTTCTTGAGATAAAATTTACCAATGGAAACTTTAGTGAAAAGAAAAATAAAAGCAGTAACTTCTAATTCTTAATTCTGCAGTACCTTATTGTTTTAAAATTAAACAATTTACGAACTCTACCAACCCGCACTTGGCTAGCGTGGTGGACTATAATCTCACTTCTCTCAAAAGAGGAGAGTTCTGTGCCCAGCAGTAGGATTGTGGGTTAATAAGTGGATTGATGAAAGATGAGATGGGAAACCAAAACGTCAGTGAATATAAAATATTTCGGAGAGTTAGTCAGCTCCCAATCTCCCTGTGTACTCGTGTGCGTGTACTGAGCGTGGCATGTTGGCAGCGAGCGCCGGCGTGCGACTACCTCGTGCCGATGTCACCGCAGGACAACCCGCCGGCGAACGATAGGTAACGCCTTTTTATATCTGAGGATACTGGCAGGACAAAATATATCACGAATATGAATATATAGTTTTATAAAGTCTAGACATAAAAGTCTGGATATAAATCCAGCTATTTGGAGAGGACTGGAAGTAGTTTAAACATATAGATATAAAGATACATATTATATGGATTTTATGACACAATCATGTACTAAAATATAAGTGTACTACAAAATTTTAAAAGTTTGTTTCGCTCATCATAATATTATTGAAAATGTTTGCCATTTATTTCTATGATTTTTTATTATGTGCCATCCATGTAACATGGAAGTTCCTGTTTAAAATGGTAACCTGAAATACATTATTTGAGTATTTTTCGCTGTATTCTATATAAAAAATGCTGGTATAAAACCAATACAGGAACCCACTATACAACAAATTGAATAGGTTCTCAATTTATTTTTTTAAGATCTTGGCAGGTAATGATAATGTTGTTATATCATCCAGATAAACTCATCTACAAATATTATCTTAAATTATTCGAAAAGAGAAATGATACCAAAATGGATCAAGACGAGGCTTTTTAATAATGTAAGCTAAAGCTAGTATGGTTTCTGTATCCTTTATAATATGTTCTGATTCTGATGTTCTGGTTATTACAACCTGATGATAAGCTAGAAGCGAAACAATGATAAACGATAGTTCTAAATTAATTTAGTTTATGCTCTCAAGTGTTGGTAATTTCTAGTAGGAATAAAAGCTATATATAAAGCCTGCCAGTATTCTCACGTACTAATTAATCATCTCTTCTAAAATCTAACTCTTATGTGGCACCTTCCTTTCACAATTCGATGTTGTATAGTAACCAAATACAACTATTAAATATCAAATGTACGTCTAAATTTTTTCAAAATTCTGATGGATTGGAACGCTTTCTCTTTTCACATGACTGAAATATATATTTATAATAATATTTATACATCTTACTGAAATTTTAGATTCATTGAGATGAAAGTAATATAAAACGTTTATTACGTAGTATTATTATACGATTGACTTTGTTTAGCAAAGATAATATTTGATGATTTCTAAATTGTATATAATATCAAATCACGTTTGAGAAAGTTTAGACATAAGACCGATCAGTAACAAGGGAACTGCTTTAGAGAGACTGAGCAGTGGCCGCATGCGTTAGACGCTGATCTTTCCTTACCAGCAAACATTTCTAATTTAAAAAGTGATTCTTAAAAAAAAAATACGCTACATTTAAAGTTTATACAGCACATGTCCTTTGAGAATTATTCAAATAAGAACACAATTAACTCATAACAGATAAAATATAATTAAACGACCCAATTGTTAATACTTTACAATTTACAATTGTTATAATTACGATATCACTTATGTTGTTAAATTTAAAAAGACCTATTGAACTGACGATATTTCAAGATATTTTTCTTGATAATTCTGAGAGCAGCCCACCTATCAACATCACAAATTTTAAAAGCTTTTTGCACATCAATGTTCAATCTAAGTTTAGCTGTAACTGTACCAATGCGAGGACGTTGTTGTAGCCCAACGGAACGGCTGGCCCCTCATAGCAAATCGCAAACGGTGGCACAGGATCAACCGGCAACGGAGGATTCACAATATCCACCTCTTCTGAAAGGTAAGTTAAGATAATGTGTCTCTGTATACATTATATGAATTTCTGAATACGATTCGTCACTGATAATATACTATGCAGCCTTGTTTTTGAAGTGAAAACCTCTGGACGCATGTTGGGTACTTTTGGGAAATAGTACTGAACTCACTTGACTTAAATAATAAGTAGTCTGCAAGTCTAAAAATTGTAAGTCATACGTCACATTGTGACTGTTAAACATTCTTGGAGCCGTGTATATGATACCAGATGCCAGTGGAAACTTATACAGAAACACTGACTGATGCAAACTTTGGCTTACCATTTCTTCATGGTTATAAATGGACGACAAAGGCCAATATTAAAATAATTTCTCTTTATAGGGAGTAGCTTTCATATTGAAAATCAACCGTACTGTACTAATGATAAAGGTAATTTAGTATTTTTCAAATTTATGAATATCTCTTTGATGAATGTTACCCTACCTGCATTGCTCGTTATATAAGTGTATTATTCTTAAAAAGAAATCATATTTTTAAATCCGATTATTCCCCATTTTAATTGCATCGTGTGTATAAACATAAATAAGTGAATATGTCTTAAATGAATATTTACTTAACTTTAATATGTATTTATGAATCTGTACTTAACTAAATTAAAAATTAAAATTTAACAGCATCACAAGAATATGGCAACATTCAAATGGCGTCCAAGGGCGGCGCAAGCGCAAAACGCGATATCTCCGTTACCTGCGTCGTCGAGCCAAAGACGGCAACACCAAAGTTTCTGCCGTCTAACTCAACCGATAGGTATTGGTCATTGTCATAATTCAAAATCCATAATTTTCTGTAACAGAAACGAGCAGAGGAAACTCAAGAAAATAGAAAAATCATAAAGTGATACTGGCGCTATCTGCTAATATAGCAACTTATTGTGTTAGACTGTTGGATGAATTATAATCGTCCTACATATAATTTTGTTTAAAAAGAATTGATAGCAATTCCAGCTCATATATATACTAACTTTATAAAATTTCCACAGATTGCTAAGCTCAGTAGAGGGGGCGTCACTGGAAGAAATAGCAGCGGAGACTGAGGGTCAGCCGGTCATTTGGGAGACATCATTCACCGAGCCACCGCGAAACCACACACCGCACCACCAAACGCCGCGACAGAGCATCGATAATGGACCAGTCGTGAGTTTTCCAAGCTATTATATTACCTAATAATTAACCCTTTTTATAAATTGCGTGCATATACTATAGTTATAAGATAGAGAGTTGTAACTATATCACCTTTCCAGGTCGAGAAATTAATAAGCATAACTCCAACCTCACCCAAACCGCCTGAAAATGTCCTAACAATGGCCATAGACGCCAACGTGAACGTAATAGACAAGACCAACCACAAGAACACGCTGGTACCAGAACGGAAAACGGCACCAATCGCATCACCAGACCCACCCAGGGCCAACGCGTGGGCCAACGAGCCCGTCATATACAATCCGAAACCAAAACCTTTATGCTTGGATGCAGCACAGCTAGAACAGAACCTGAACGCGTTAAAAAAAAATAGCGGATCCGTCAACTTGACAACTATGAACATTTTGCCGCCATACATAAACGTCGTGACACCGAACAAGCTGTCAGAATCGAAAACAATACAAATTGACCCCAAAAAGGCGGTTATAGACGATTTGCCGAAAGAAATCGAGCCAAAAGAGGAGAAAACTAAATTGAAACAATCCAACTCAGCGGCGAGTTTGCTCAATGGACCGATGACTGATGTACCGTATGCTGATAGTGATAATACGTCTTCGAGCTCCAGTAGCAATCAGGCGAGCAAGAAGCTCGAAGATAAGAATAATAAAGTTAATAAACAGGGTAGCAACGGCGAATATGTTGGAGACTCCGAAATTAGTTGTTAAATCGTTCCAGTGACACCTTGGTTGTGTTTGAACTGTGCCACAGACACTTAAAGTGCTATGTGTTACATAATAATACTAGCTGTAAATATTTTTTTTAATAAAAAATAGACTGTGACAAGGATCACTGTTAAATTATTTATTTTGAAATTTGTATTTTTATCGTACATGTACAAATTGTATTTATTTTCGTTACGGAATGTAGTTTATTTGACAAATGGCTTCCTGGTCGCTTTTAGTCATAGTTTATTGTTGCTCAATTAGCTCAATGTTTTGCGAAAAATATTACCTACATGATAAAATGACACAGTTTTTGCTACTTAGGTATAAAAATCGGAAAGTCAGTTGTGTAATTTATATAAAATAAAATAACTTTTTGTAAATAAACTTGGCTTCATACCAAATTGTTTTGAACACAGGTATATTTATTTCCGCAATTTTTAATGATAACGGCCCTTTTTCAAACATACATTTGGTCTTTAATTGTTATACAAATGTTTGTGTGTTAGACCTAATTTTTTACAGAACATTTTATTCAAATTTACACCCACTAAATAATTTGGGTAAGAATTTGAGAACAAATGTCGTTTGAAAATGTGTTGATACACTACATATTTGGAAAAGAAACGCACAGGCGAGTATTAACTGCCTATTATACGTCTTAACCCCTAAAATAAAATCATTATAAGATCACAGTAACGAATTATACGGTCTTATAAGTTAAAATTTCAGGACCTTGCGAAGATTTTTACAAATGGCAAGATATTTACATACAACAAACGAAAAAAAACATACAATGTTGATTGAACATGAACATTGTATTGTATTTTGTTTTTGAATTAAGAATAAGTTAAAAATATCATCAAGAATCACGGAAGGTCCTCTCTCATTCTTAGATAATAAATTAGGTTACCGTAGTTGCTTAAAATGTTTGTAAATAATATAAATGTAGAGATTTGTGTACATCCGCCCTAATAATATAAAAAAATACGAATATATTATTACGTTTCATGTAGATTTAAAATAAAATAAAATATCCATAACTTCGATTGTAAAAAAGTTTATGTGATGTTGAATAAGATATTCTGGAGTTTTTCATTTAGTGTTATCGCATTGTTAGATTTGCCATATATAAATATACACTAGAGGATATAAAAATAGTTTTTATTATATATATATGTATGAAATTAAAAGTGTGAATACACATAAATGCTTTAATTACTGTAAGATAGTGTAAGATAAGTGTTTTTGTTTTCACTCTTGGTAGTCCATTTATTTATGTTACTGCCTATTTTATCTGCATTTAGTTACGATTTAGGCATACAGGGTATGACGGTAATTTTCACGGTTTTTTTTTGTCTGTGACAAAAAGTATGTTGCTATATTTGCTATCAAAAAAAATCCAAAAATAATTGTTTCTCTTTGTTTTGTGCCAAATTTTAATATCATTAATTTTATGTGAAATCGACGTCTATGTTATGAACACAATTATTTATAGCTCAGTATGATTTTAGGCAATGGACGAAAAAAATATTGTGACTTGATCATTCATTAACTACTATCAAAAATTAAGACAATGATTATGAAAAAAAAAGTATCTACTTAAATGAGCCCCCTTTTTTGGAATTGAACGATTTGGAATTTTTATACCTATTTGAGATTTTTTCTGTAGGTAGACATAACGCTTTATTTCACCCATGTACAAAACAAAAATCAGTTTGGGGCAATGGTTAAAACAGAAAACTGATAACCTGTTATTTATTCTCCTTTTGATGGTATCCATTTTCATTTCAAGGTTTGTTATTAATGTCTCCGTTTTTAAATCGACAAAAATACTTTTTAAAACTCTGTTTGCTATAAATAATCGGAGATAATAACTTATCTACGTAATTATCGATTCTTTCACGTACAAAAAATAATAGTAAATGCCTACACAGCAGATTTTAACATATATAAACACTGTAATAAAATATATTTGTACTAGTTTTAATTATAAATAATGTAAAAAAGGTGTATAGTTAAATATTGTTGTGTTTACTGTAAGTTTCTGTGCAGTTCAGTTCCTCAAAGAGATTATGAACATTTAAATTCGACCAAATTTTAGATTAATTTTTGCTGTGACTTTTAATTATGATATATTTATTAGTTAAAAACCCTGTTAATATTTTGAAAATAAATAATATAACCGTTCAGAATTACGAAAATGTCAATGGTAGTCGTAAGAACGACTTTAAAATTAAAAACACAAAAATATTTGTTGATGAATAACGTTTGATTGTCACTTTTAACTTTGCTCAATTTAGAAATTACTTTTGAACTAGAAAAAAAATCTTTTAACCTTTTTTTAAATATAAAAAAAAAGTATAATGTGGTTGTGACCTAAGTATAGTTACGGAAGAAAAATGAGAAAGATTCGTCAAAAGTTCCTTTTTATTGAAAAAAAAAAATGAGTGACTTTGAAATGTTATTCTTCATATTTCTTAGTTATAAAATTAAGTGTTGTGTACTGGTTAAAAAACAACGAAAAAAGATTGTTTAACAAGAAAAAACAGGTGTTTCTTATTTTCTTAACGAGAAGTCGTATTTGTGTTTTTGTCTCCCTTTTGTATTAGGTAATGTAATACTAAAATAATTAGTAATTACACTATGATCAGGATAATATTTTGAGAAGTAATTCTGACAGGAAAATAGAAATAAGTGACGATGTATTTTCTTATTAATCATACTTTCAATTTTTGTATTAAAATTCCTTCTCAAGAGAATACCCTGTACATTATATGATATATAAAATACGAAAATGAATATGTAAAGTTTATAAAATAACAATAAAACAAAACAGTGTAATTGATATTCAAAGATAAAATCATTATTAATAAATGTATAGTGTTGTTTTTATTTATTACCCTTTTAAATTTTCGTTTTCTTAACACTAGATATCACTTTACGTTCAAATTTATATACATGACCCATAAACAATCTGGTAAATAAAGACTTAAACAATAAGTACTGATAATAATTAGAATAAATTAATCAAATTTACAAGCAATGAATGAATAATAAGGCCCAAATATTCTTAGATTTGTCTCAAGCCTTTGACGTTGTTTTAAATCCTGATACCTTCAATAAACATGCGAAATTTTGTTGCTTTGTAACTAAGAGATTACAAGATTTGTTAACTTTTGATGTAGTTCGTAAGGTACTACTAACTTATTGATCTATTAAAGATACATTTTAGTCCTTTTTCATTTGGCTAAGACACCAGGGTTTCTCAAGGTATAATATCGGACCGTGACTTTTTAATTGCGTTCTTGTATTGTCTTATAGACGCTGCCATAGACTAGTATTCTATTAGTGGAGAAAAACTTAAAGAGCACGAGTTCAATCCCAAGACCACTTACTTCAAAGTGCGTATTTATCACATGCTCAATGGCGAAGAAAAACACAATTGCCATAAACCTGTATAGGTTTATGTGAGAAAATCTCTCAAGCATACTCCTGAGAGATTTTCTCGATGACATATTGTAAAGCCTGCTAACCTGCATAAGGCTAGTGTGGAAGCCTATAGCCTAATCCTACTCAAATGGGAAGACACATGTGCTCAACAATTGTACAGTAAATTGTTTTACGATAATACACTCACAGATAGTATATTATATATACTCGCATTTTAGCAACATGATGACTATTATATGCTTTAATTTTGCGACAATCTGTCAGCAATAATATCTTGCTATATTTCATTAATGTCGGATGCGGAACTGAAGGATGTTTTTTGTTCCAATTTTAAATTGAGTGTTGAGTTTTTCTGTTATGCAATTATAGGTGTTCGTCAATGAAACAATAGAAAAATAATTTTAGATATTCCTTTTATTCGTTTACTATTTAAATAATATTTTTACAAAACTCTAAACATCAATTATGTTTTAATCTTAACGCTTCCAGCGTCTATGGTACAGTTGTCGCGATCATTTAAATAAAGCCAGGCTTACTACTAATTATAAGTAAATCAATACTCAAAATTGAGATAACGAACTCACAATTTTACCGCAGAAAACGCCATTTTGAATTTGAGTCAGTAAAAAATACCGACGTTTTGTTCATGTGCTAACATTGTAAGGTATAACTTCTTAGATTTACAAAAAACTTATTTCAGCAGACTTATTTGAGTTAGTATTTAAATTTGAGTTCTCTTTACTTAAAATTATAAAAAATAAAACAAAATTAGTATTTAATGAAACAGCTGAAATTCTAACACATTATCATTATTAGATAGGTACATATGTATATCAACATAACCATAGATTATTGTACTCATAATTAATCCAAATAATTTTAAGTAAAGAGATATTTTGATCAGCGATGAGGGTACATAAATTAATGCGTTAAATTGTACAAGTGCAGAATCGATAGCCTGGCAAAACATAGTTATATTTTTGGTACATTACATTTTCATCGTAAGTATTTTATTTTCACAGCTTCTATATTAAAAATAGCAAAAAAATACAGTGCCCACTACTCTTATGTGCTGTGAAAAGATAACAATCACGCAAAAATAAATCTTAAATTCGTAAAATCGATATTAAAAAATACAAAAATATCAATACATACAACATTTTGTTCATATTTTAAGCTGGTTATAAAATGTGATGTGGTATTGCACTACAAAAAAAATACTAAAACTAAAAAAAGGTTAAATATTTCTAAAATATATCGATGTATGAATGATATGAGCAATATAAAGGGATATTTTATCTTTATACACTTTAGCGAAGATTAATTTTAAATCTAAATCGGACATACAGAGAAAAAATCTAATCTCATACACTTTTAGTGGTAAATAATAATAGCCAATCCTAAATATATTGTAGGCTTTATTAATTAAATCACATTTATTTTTTTTATTTGACATCTTATCTTAATTAAATCTTAATTCTACGGAAAAATATTTTACAAAAACAAAGACATCAAGTACATTCTTCAGTATAAAAAAAATATAATTAAAATAAAACAGCGATTCCTAAATCGTTTTAAACAATTTTGAGTTTGTGCGAACGTAAAAAGAAAATGCCGTTGTTCCTAATGAACAATGTCATTGCAATCGTCAGGCAATAAAAAAAAACATGACTATTCGAACATGCTGATTTACACACAAAAGAAAATTAATGTTGCAATTGGAGGGAAAAGGAATTATTAAATTTCATTTAACTCGTATTTCATTTTAGGTGAAACTCGTTTTTATGTGCAATCTTTAAATAAATAACTTATTATAATGACAGAAAAAGAAATGAAGTTATTTTGCAAGACTGTAATAATAATGATGACACTATTTCTGCTTTTAAAATTAAACTATTTAGGGAACAATAATCTTTCTAATAGAAATCACCTAAACATTTTTATTTACTTCAAATTAGTTTCATTTCTTTGTATTCCACAGAATCCATATATGTATATTGTCAATGAATTCCATAATTTGTAATTTTATGCTACTACGTGATAATATTTTTTGTTGTTTTATAACGAAATAACCTTACATTAAACTATTAAAACAATGTTTAATGTGTACTTGCAATCAATTTGTATAAATTTTCTTTCGCAGAATAAATTTGCTATGAGGTTTAAACAATAAGCAGTATTTATCTGCATCCAGTGTTATAACATCAGAAAATTAAAAATAAAATGTATAGAGTGACTTGTTCGAATTTTTACCGCGCTTTTCATCCATCCTGACATGAATAATAGAAAAGTTAGTTAAAATAGAAAGAAGAAGAATATGTATTACTGATACACGCACTTGCACATACTCAATATTAACTGGTCTAACATTCAGTTTGAGTCGATACGTATACAAATGTAATAAAATATCGACATCAAACTAAAATATAACAATTATTGTGAACACACTGCGTTATCCTTAATATATATCGATACATAAACTGTTAAAGGACAAAAAAGAGAGATCATTTGACAATATTATTATTTTTGACAGAAGACCAAATCCATATAAACTGTAGTGACGTATTAACGTAATATTTTTAACGGTTTCAACTAATTTGAGTAAATATGAGTCAATTAAGACAATACAATTAGGAATTATATATAATTGGAACTTAGCATTAATATTATACCAGTTTTAAAAAATAATAATTATAATTTTGACTTCCAGACTCACTATGTATTATATTTTTTTTAATTAATTACAATTCATTTACCTTTATTTTAATTAATTCAAAAATCATTACCACAATACGTTTTTATTTGATTCTGTCTTGCCGTTTAATTTCATATTACATCATCGAGGATTCAACAGTTTTTGTATCGATAACAAAACTCTACAAAGACTAGCCTATCTCAAATACAAACGCGGTTATCACAAGTCGAAGTCGACAGTATCGTAAGAAGTCAAAGTCGACAGTATCGTTAGAAGTCGTTGTCACTAGAGGCGTCATACGTCTCACAAATCTGGTCTGTGGCCGGAAGACGGAGGCTTGAGTACGCCTGCACCGGACCATGGAAGGATTGCGAACGTAGCACGCTACTGTGGAAAATAAAATATTACGTTAAAAATAACTTTTTATGTATAGCCACGTAAAATCGTAAATGAAAATTTTCATGTAATTCTCGAATTATAAATCAGAAAAATATTTAATGATTTCTTACATTTATTTGAATACTTAGATTGAAATAAAACTACATAAAACCCAGCCATGGTCATAACCAGACTGACTGTCATACCGTGTCGTAAAAAAATTATTTCAGATTGTTGTATAATGTTAAATTTTTCTGAATTTCCCGCGATGGCGGATTACAAATTCATGTAGATTAAGTGCACACTATTAAAAGGTACAGTATGTGTTCTATGCTGTGCTGTACTCGAGTAAATTGATTTCTATATTTTTTTTATAAAATAAATAAATCTAAGACTGACAAACTGTGATCTGATAACTATAAACCATTTTACGGTGTAGGTGCAACGTTATTATTAAATGTATGACACGAAAATTTTCATTTAACTTTGGATTTTCGGAAACAATGTTAGTTACTAGCTCAACATCGATAATATTGGATTATAAAAAAAAAACAGAAAATAAATTGTACATAAATAACTATTATAAAAATACCTAAGAAACACACAGTATAAAGCGGTAATATAGAATGTTGCCAATTAAAAATCTGTGCTATATTTACAAACTTTTGCACCAAAATTGTTAAAAATGTCATAAGATTATAGGTGCCGTCACGAGTTTAGAGCGCTCGACGAAAGTAGTGGGGAGACTTGCGCATGTCGTACACTCGTGCTCACATATATTACGAAGTGTTTTTAGAAAAGTTAAATTAACTTGAGTTGTCACTTGTAATGGAAAAGAAAAATAAGTTTTATATAGGTATTTTAAAAGAGAAAAATAAAATATAACCACGGTTTATTTTATAAAAATAATAATTTATGTTTTTTTGTAGATACAAAAAAACATAAATTATATAATATTGATTCTATACGTATCTACGTATAGAATCAATATTAAATAATCAATAATAAAATGAATGTAATGTGTATTTTAATTATTGGTGAAAAATAAAGTATATTCTATCTATCTATCTACATATAATCAAATAATCAATTATATTTAAAAAAACTTAAATTCTAATCGTTTGGCAATAATCCTATTCCTTCCATCAAATCGTCGTTTATTAAGGAAGTCGAAGTTTATAGATGGATGCGACAGGAACTACTTGTTGAAAGGTAAAAGGTCAAGACGATGAAAAAATACGAAAGCAATATGTGCGTGAATGTATGTTGGGCGATACACCAATACGGCGCCGGCACTTGCCGCTTCACCCGCCGCACACCGCACACCCCGCCAAACGGACCCAAAAAATGATATCTGCGCATTCAAGGCCAGAGCTCTAAACTCGTGACGGGACCTATACCAGCCAATAGTAATCCATTTTCTTGTTAACAATTAGGAGTAAAGAAAGCAATAGAAAAGCAGACCTCTTGATTTTTCACACATACCATAGAGAAAAAAAAACAGTACCATAATAAAAATTAAAAAAAAAACTAAATTAAATAAATATTTACATAAAATATAGACATTGAAAAATCAAGAATTTTATTTTTTAAGCATAGTCGTGTAAAGCCGAAGCGTTTTGTAAAATACCACCAAGAACCTTTTAGAACGGGTGCAAAATTAGACAGCTGTCAATTTAAAATACCCGCCGCAACTGTCAGTTTGACATTTGACTAACCTTACACGTCAAGATGGCGGGCCGCATGTCACTTACACGGAATTGCATGCATTTTGAGATTTGTCACGCTCTAAAATTTACAACAAATTATGATTTTAATCTTATTCTAATATTACTTTAGCTTATATTAATATTAAAGGAAAAGGAAAAGTTAAAACAGAATATTTACAACGAAATAATAAATATGAAACAAAATGAAAAATATGGCCAACACAAATGATAAAAAGATATGATGTAGGTAGTTTTAATGATTCCTAAGTTAAAAATTTTAAGTTCTGTATGCACCCCCTTTAATTAATATTATGTTAATATAACTTTCTTCAGAATAACTCCCATTAGGTAAAAATTAGTGATGCGGAAGTTCAGCAAGTTTTCTTGCAGAAAATATATTACATAATACATTACGCGTACAAAATATTGAATTATAATTCTACTGCGCTGTTCTTATTCTTCCAACCTTCCCTATTCTCTATTAATCTTTAAGATGACATGATGGCCCACTTTTGCTCCTTAAAGACACTTTGGTTGCGTCACTAGACAAATAGTACTAAAAAGGGTAGTAATCTTTTTGACCGAAACTATTTTTTTTTTATCTTTGGAGCCAGTTCGAGTAAACGTAAGTACCCCAAACAGCCTATTAGACTATAACTTGACTTTTATAAGTTCAGGTCACTCACCTAGCTGTTTTTGACGGCGCCTTGGTCGTTTTTCCGAGTGCTGCCGCCTTTCTCGGGTCGTATGAAGCCCTTCGTTTCCACTTCTCTAATTCTTGTTTCTTTTGTTCTGTGGAAGAATATTGGGATTTATTAGCACATAACTTATATTTAGTTGTAACGGAACATAGTGTCACACATCTATCCGCAAAAAAATAGGCAGAGCAGGTCTTATATAGTACATTATTGTCGCTGGTATGTTTTAAGGTTTATGTATTAGGGGGATAAGGGTTCTTCAGTCAGGCCAGACACCGGCAGGCGCAGTGTGCGATGGTCTCCAATAAGATGGATAATAAGGTTGTCTTGTTAAGATCTGGTTAACCAGCCTTTATAGTATTGCCATTAAACGGCATGAAACCAAACCTACACGCATCCAGGAATTTAACTCACTGGACTCATGCTCAGAGTTTGGCCGATGAGGCAATTTTATTAGTGCATTTATTTAAAATTGGCCCCAGCATATTTCCTTGGAGAATCCCTATCATTAAACGATTGATTGAGTTATACTCTTTTACGCCAAGTGTCTGGAGGGTGGATTTACGAAAGGCATAAATAATCAAGACATACATCAGACGGGACCTTAAGCCACTGTGGTAAGGAACAACCAGAATCTTTACTTTTAATCTTGATTTTTTCAATCAAAAGGCCCTAAACAATTAAGGCAGATCTCTGACCTCTGCGGTAAGAAACACCTAGAGCCGTTATCTTTAAACAAATATCCCTCACCCATTTCATAATGCTGTGCGCTCCCCTTGCTGACAGGTTTATCGGTGTTGAGCACCCCCACATACGTCTTGCTGGGGTCCCGCCGCAAGAAGTTCTTAGGCGATTGCTCATTCTTGTACTTGGAAATGTCCAGGTACCGCGGCTGGACCATCGGCTTCCGTTGGCTGATGGAGGTGGTGGACGATGACATCGAGTAATCACCGCTGTACCTGAAAGACACATAACACACCATCACGCCTGTCGTCCCATACGGGTCATGCAGAGGTGTTATAATGTACACCTACATTTCGCCGGGATGTTTTAGGTCCTATGTAGGACGAGCGTTCGCGACAATATGTCGATAATATGCGCGTTGATGACAATCAGTTCATCAACGCGCGAATGCAATCTCCGAGCTGCGTATGACGGAATTGAGAAATTCATAGAAAAAACCAATAACACTGCTCGACCTGGGAATCAAACCCAGGGCCTCAGGCTATTTAGGCTCAGCAGTCGGTCTTACGACCACTAGACCAAGGAAGCTACCTGAAAAACAGTTGATAATACTCATAATGATCAAGAGACTTGATAATAACACAATTTATTAATAAACTACATAATTATTACCCATAACTTATTAACATGTTCTCCATGGTGCTTGACAACTGGTTTTAATGCAGGGAGACGTGAGATATGATATTTCGAGAGAAGAAGGGCATAGCGAGTCTTGTCGCTCGAATTGAGCTGCCCGACTGGGGAAGTTTGATAGCTTTGAGTTGAGTTGTCCCAACATACAACGCATACATCACTCATCGCCAACAACCCGCCGCACAATGCTACCAATGTCTACTTACCTCTGTTTAGCCTGTACTGGTGCGCTCCTCTTCCCTCCTTGATGCCTCATTACCACGGGAGCGCTCTCAGTCCCGCTTTCTCCTTCCGTATCACTCGTGCCGGTCGTCAACGAATTCTTCTCATGGCTGAAAATAGATGAGTTCCTCGGACTGCTACCATTTGTAGTAGAATTAGTATCGCTGTCGAGGATAAAAGTTTTCCGCTTGTCTATGGCTTCTTCTCTTGTCTTTGTGAGGAAGTCTATGTTCTCTTTGGTTGGTGTTATGTCGTCTATGATGAATGTTTTCCTTTTATCCGCGTCGCGGGCGTCACGGCGTTTCTTTTCTGCGTGAGTTTGGTTTATCTGTAACACGAATTCAATCAAATCAATCAAGTATTTAAGTAACGTTTTCAACGCTATCAGGGCTTAAATATAGTTCTATCGTTCAATATGCAACTCTATTTAGGCCATAGTCCTATTGTTGCCGATGAGATTTTGCCAAACGAAATGATATGACATGTGATATTTATTTTTATGCATAGGCCTTTATAAGGACATTTTTACAAGTAATGGTTATGGCACCGATGTTTCATAACTGATAATTTCTGAGAAGAAACACTTAAAATAAAAGTAATATTAGTATCCAAAAAGCTAGTGTCACCAATTTATAGATGTCTGGAAAAGACCTTTTGAAGAAACCACCATAACAGCTTCAGGGTGACGCATGAATCAGTCATTGTGTAGCCCAAACATAATGTAGGGAGCTCCACGACTCAGATGAGATACTCGGAATATTACATAGCAAAAACCAATATGGCTAATGCTCTTACCTGAAAATTTGTAACATAATCCCTTGAAAAGACCACATCGTTGGTCATGGCTTGTCTTCTTAGATTACTATAGTCTTTCGGCCTGAGATCCAATATATCTGAATGTGTGGACGTGATCATAGGGTCTACTGGCAGCGTCACCAGCATCTGGTCATCCTCTGTCTCCTCAGAAGAGTAGTCCAGGGTTTCTAGGTCCGCTATATTTGTCGTGTGGAACGACTGCGAGCGGTGGACGGGTGATGAGTGACTGTAACAAACAGATTTTTATTTTAATGTATATTTTTGCCGGTTCTTCTCCGTAAGATTAACTTCTTAGAACAGTGCAACTAGAATCTTAACGTTGCAAAAGTGCTTGAGAATTTTATTCGAAATAAAAACCTTTTTATTTTGAATGAATGAAAAAAACGAAACGTTTCTTAACGGTATAATATTGTCATGTTGTCTGTACTGCTTTCCACACTAGCTCGCTTCGTGGTATGCTGCCGTCAATTACATATGACCAACTTGACAGACTAAATTTTAATGTGTGTCTGTTTTGTTGATGTTGTTTAAACTTTATAACTTGTAATGGGACAGCTTGACCTGAAGAACAGAAAGATGGAGCATGCGATTCAAGCAATATTTACCGTATCAAAAATAATAAATCTTTTATAGACACATTAAGTTTTTTTATTTCGATTTCAGTATTAGATAACATCGGAGACAGAAAAAAACATTGGATAGCAATTTTTAACGTTATGACGGAGTTGACTAGCCAGTTACGTCTAGTTTAGAGATTGCCTGCTAACAATTCTTATTTAATATTTCCCAGCATTCATAATAGGATTATTTTATTTAATCATTTAAAAACTTTTCACGCTTATGTCAAACTTTATGACTGAGGAGTTTTAATACAAAATCCTGTAAATTTAAAGCATGTATGCTTTACCTGTAGTACCGTTAGCTGTGGTAGCCTTGAGGTGTGACCAGTGAACTGAGATGTCAAAGGTCTTGCGTTCCAAGGTTCCAACCTAAAGCACGCACCACTGACTTTTCGGAAGTTATGTGCATATTTATCACATGCTCAAACGGCGAAGGAAAACATCGTGAGGAAACCTGCATGCTTGAGAGATATTCTCGATGGCATGAGAAGTCTGCCAACCCGCTGTAGTCTAGCATGGTGGACTATAGCCTAATCGCTCTCAAAGTGAAAGGAGACCTGTGCCCAGCCGTGGGATGTTAATGGGTTGATGGTGATGATGATCTTTACCTGGGCGAACTCAGGTCATCCTTGTTGCAATCCTGTCGCTTGGCCATCTGCTGGCGGCGTTTACCCTCTTGCGCCGCCTTCATGGGGTCGTATGACGCGCGCTTCTTCCAGTTCGAGAACTCGACCTCTTTGGAAGCCAGCGCCGAAGATGAACGGTACTGGCTTGGCTTCTTCTGACCTGGGAACGAGAATTTCTGGTTAACGTAATATTTTTACGACAGAAAAGCCATCATTACTTTTAAGAGATCGCGGTGTACAAGTCCATTTTTATCTATCCGTGACCATAGAGGTTGTAAAGGATTTCGAAACGTTGGGATGAAGTAATCAACCAACACACGACGATAAAACAGTTAGAAGTAGTTTGAAGCAATGTCTTCTTTTTGCGTAAGTGTAAGAGATCAATGTTTAACTTAATGAAAAACCGAATACAGTTTATCCAACATTAAAATAAAGAGGAGTAACTTAATAACTATCATCAGCGTCATTGAGTCCATGCATTTTAAAAAGATAGAACTTGTACTAGTAAGCAGATCAGTAAATCAAGAAGGTTTTTTTGTGAATTCATCCATAAATTACCTATCAAAAGTATAAATACACCCGTATAAGAGTTCAAACATCAAATGAAATCGAATCAACCACTTATTCACTGTGTCATTCGAGTGTTATGGGCCTCTCAATCGATAACTCGAATGATGTAATTGCAATCGGAATCAATTACAACAGCCATTCGTTCCGGCTATCAATGATGGCGCTATTAGGCCATATGGAGATATGGTCTCGCCAATATTATTCCTAACTTATCGTTACTTAGAAAATATCTGTGGTTGCACGCTTCATTAAGTTATTAAGTTTTTTTTGCCCCTTTTCAACCGATCTTTGTCATAGAAATATCTTGCCTTATTTAATACATCGTGTTATACAATCCATTATTTTTAATTGCTCCACCACGATTTATGGTCGCGATCTCGTTTTTTTTTTATCCGATGTAGGTGAGCGTTTGACCACAATGTCACCTGATGGTTCCTGAAGTTGTGGTCTAAAATGTAGCACGTTTACCTAGAAGACACCTATTCGCTCGTGACTTGAAGATTCCCTAATTGTACTCGTTGGGGATTACTGACATATCTACATTTGTGATTGAAATTAGCATTCTAGTTTTAATACATATTTAAATTGAATTAACGGATTTTTACGGATTTCATCGCGGTATATGAGAACATTATTTAACCCAACGTTTTTTTAATGATAAATGATATTTATTTCTGCATATAAATCTTTCCAAGACACTTTTGCATGTCCTATATGTTTTTTTTTTTTAGGAAAAACCGACTATTACCGAGACCATCGGATTTGTGAAAGCAAACACCACGGCTCTAACAGCTACCCTAAATGTTTATTTATTATTAAAACTCCGTTTACAAACAACGAGCACACGTCTGTCTGTCCGTGACCATCAATGCTGTAAAGGATCTAAAACATCAGTATTATATAGTATCAATAAACTGCGACTAAATCCGTTAAAACTTGTTTTATTTTTAACCGACTTCCAAAAGGAGGAGGTTATCAATTCGACTGTATTTTTTTTTTTTAAGTTTGTTACCTCATAACTGTGGATTGGGTGAACCGATTTTGAAAATTCTTTTTTTATATGAATTTTTTTAGGATCTGATGAGTGGATCTTTAGAAAATCGAGAGAAACCCTCAAATTTTCTACGTAGATGACGCGTTTATTGTTCAACTTCTTACCTCATAACTGTGGATTCGGTGATCCGATTTTAAAAATTCTTTTTTTATATGAAAGCTGATGCTTTCCGTGTGATCCCATAAAAAAATGGTAAGAATCTGATGAGTGGATCCTTGGGAAATCGAGAGAAACCCTCAAATTTTCTACGTAGATGACGCGTTTATTGTTCAACTTCTTACCTCATAACTGTGGATTCGGTGAACCGATATTGAAAATTCTTGTTTTATATAAAAGCTGATGCTTTCCGTGTGGTCCCATAAAAAAATGGTGAGGATTTGATGAGTGGATCCTTGGGAAATCGAGAGAAACCCTCAAATTTTCTACATACGTAGAACATTTTCTACGCGTTTATTGTTCAACTTCTTACATACTATCACGCCTGTTGTTCCCGAAGGGTTAGGCAGTGGTGTACTAATGTACACCAACATTTCGCCGGTATCTTTTAGGTCCCATGTAATAGGTGGAGCCTATTGCCATTAACCGGGCACGAATCCAAACTCCGAGCCGCTACTGAGAATTTCACAGAAAAACTCAATAACACTTTGCTCGACCTGGGAATCGAACCCAGGACCTTTTGCTCGGCAGTCGCACTGTATGACCACTAGACCAAGGAGACATACATATTATACAACGAACCTATTACAGACACTAAAAAGTAAAAAATAAAATAAAAAACTGCGTTAAAAAAAAACGACTTCAAAACTAAAAAGTTAAAAATAACTTAATACAGTTTTAACTTCTTTTTAGTTTTAAAGGTATGAAGTCGGTGCCAGTGCCTGGTTGTACACTGCTTGATGGGTTAACATACCTTTACATTTGGCTTGGCACCGTCTTCATACCTTTAAAACTAAAAAGAAGTTAAAACTGTATTAAGTTATTTTTAACTTTTTAGTTTTGAAGTCGGTTTTTTTTAACGTAGTTTTTTTAATGTCTAATATTCGCGTGAATGTAAGAAATATTTTGTATAATACGTGTTAAAATTCATAAATATTTATAAGCTATAACGTTTTAGTAGATATTATATTAGATAGTAGAAGATAGTATTAGTAAATATTTATTTTAGTCAAAAAAATTAACACTGATGCGACGTATGACGCTAGGACTAGTTTAATTATTAATTGTTACGACTAGGTAAATTTTTATCCCTTTATCCCTTCAATAACTCAGGTATAGGTCAACATACATAAGTAATTTTTCTAGTAATTATACCGAACTATAGTTTTTTTATTTATATTATTTTTATGTAATCTTTTCTTTGATATGCCAAAGTCGAAACTTTAATAATATACTCAAGTGGTGAATACCAAATGTTACAAGTAAAAAGACCCACACATTAATTAATGATAAACATATTAAGAGTCAGTAAAGGCAGAGGATAACGTAAAATTATATGCGTTCAAATTAAGTATTGTATTCCCACAACAATGGGCGGTGCTCTCTTTCTAAATAAATAACTTAGGAAGGGACACAAAACTGACATAGATAACCTAAAACAATCTGTCAGAATCAAAGCGTAATTGGCGCCAAATTGCATTCCAATTCATGATGGCCGCCGTCATGTTGCAAGCATGACGAATCGGTAACTACAGCCTCAAGTCAATTCAAGGATAACACGATTCTTTATTAGTAACGCTGTGTGTTAAATAGAAATTATCAATTGTATTCTCTCTTGTGAAATTGTTAATCAATGAAAGGTGTCGTAAAACTAAATTTGCAACCATCTTTGATTTTGTTTTGTTTTTTTGTTGTATTAGGAGACAAAGGAAAAGTTATTGTGTCGTCAAATATTTTTTGTTAAAACCTTCTTAGTTTTGTTTATGTCTAAATGCTGTTTTGGTATATCAAACATATTTGAATATAGTTTGACAAAAATTAAGATAAACTACGATACTGCAATAGAACATGAAATAAAGAAATCATCAGTCTTTTACCTCAAAAAAAGCATTTTAAGAATTACAAAATAAAATACATTATATTATTAATTGTTTGTCTAATCTAATTTTCTCGAGACTAACCGTCGTTTTAATTAAAATTGTAAATGCAAGTTACATAACCGCAAGTTAGATTAAAAAACTCTAGATTGGATCTATATTAAACTGTTTGGTATATTACAAGCGAATGTCAAAGGTGCCTTTCACTCGCTATAACACGCCAAGGAACTAATGACAGATACAATGATAATTAATAATTATTCCCACAAAATATCGGTATATTAACTGGTTTTGGTAGTTGAACAAACTACTTTTTACGGATTTTATCGCAGTATTGATAAATATTAAATCCGGACATTTCGAACAGGCTCACCGTATCCGTTCTGTGTAAATCGGATTGCCAATAAGTAACAAAAATATAGACTGTTAGCAATTATAACGTTAAGACAATGAACATATCAGCCTGCCCGTGACCATTGATGCTGTAAAGGATCCGAAATGTCAATATGTATTAACGATTCGAGACTTTTCCACACATTAAACTGTCCGTCAGAAAACGAAAAATGCCTGACAAGAGCCTGATTGAACTTGATTGTCATAAAAAAATTTTAAGTTTTAAATACTAACCTTTGTCTAGATGTTTAGGTTGTACTTCTCGCGTCGATGATCTAGATTTAGTCAGTCTATTTAATGTAGCCTGCCGAGGCTCCGCAGATCTCCTGCTTTGATGATTGGTCTGTTTTCCCCTCTCCTCTCTCACGATTGGCTGTTCAGATACTCTCGGACTGAACCGCTCCTTATTGGTCACTCTGACGGAATTCCTGACCAATCCGGGCCCGAATTTGCGATGCAACTCCGGTGTATTTGGACATCGCCGCGGCGAATTGGCTGGCACATTCGTTTTTAAATCGGGAGAGTCAATTCTTCCTCTGTTTATTATCTGTCTCTTGTATCTACAGTCTTGGGATTTATCGTAAGACCCGTTGTCGGATTCGTCTGAATAATCTTTATACTCTTCCGAATGACCACTCGATCTTCTAGAAGTTATTCTAGGATCGATATAATTGTTGTTCTTATTGACAGTGTTGAATGAACTCGATCTTTTAATAGATGAGCCGAAGCCGATGTTATTTGGTTTATACTTCAGGCCGTCGCTTAGGACTCGATGGTGGCTCTTCTTGTCTCCTTGGCAACGCGTTTGTTCAATACGAGGGTATTTAGAATCTAAGGCGTTGTTTTTCAGGACAGTTTTCAGACACACCGCCGTGTTGGCATTGTTTGCGTCGTTAGTTTTGTTCTTACAGCTTTCAAACGCTCTGGTTCGCGAGTGCGATTTTCGATGTGGAGACAGAATCGCTTCAACATCGTACGGCGGTCTATTAGACAGTGTTTTGTCATCAGAACTGTTACTCAACAACCCTCGGTCTGAGGACGGACTGTTCATATTCAAATCATGCCGCCTATCGGTTTCTAAGGACCTTGAAGCGGAGTTCAGAAGTATTTTGGTGCTTTCTGGGACTTTTGCGGACCCAGTTATGACGTAATGGCCGGGGCTTCTTAGTGGACTGCTGTCGTTTGAGTGGTTTTTCCTCCTGAGACGGTAGTTGAGCGAGTTGGAGCGGCTGAGCTGTGAGATCGGGAGGCGGGAGATCGCGGTCTTCTCGCTGATGAGGCTCGAGGTAAGCTGGGACGGAATGCTGCTGAAATTATTCGTGCGGGAAGACTGGAGCTTCGCTTGTAAATTGGTTATGGCGTTTTGTGTCTTCAGCAGGTAAGATTCTGTGTCTTGAGTTGGTATTAGGTCCTGTAACAAGATAAATTATTCATTAGGACTTTTATAAGTGCATTTTAAATGCCTTAAAACTAAAATTAGGTGTATTTTTACCCCCTTTCTTGAAACGGAAATGACACAGTTATTATTATTTTTAATGACATGTGAGTTACGTGCAAGGGTGTTACGAAATTTTTGTACATCTATGTATATAACTACATCAATAAAATTACGTATTGTTTTTGCATAAAAATCTTTTTATGACAAGACGTAAAGTGTTGCCAAGAGAAAGAATCTTGGAGTTACCACGCCGTACTTAGCTTTCGCTTTGAAAGCTATTATAGAAGCAAATGCATATGCATTTGACCATGAGGAAGCCCACGCTAGAAATACCGAACTTTGGGAAACTCCTCGAAAACAAATCAACCTACATTTCAAAGCGAAAGAATTGAAAATTGAAATTGGAGTGAAAAATAAATCTACAAATTCTAAAAACAACAAAACTACTCACACGCTGGCTAGCTAAAAAAATTAAATCAAAACCAACCTACTTATAGTAAAACTTATTACAAATTTAAACAACCTCAAACCATAATTTCTTTTTAAAATTCCTATAGCCAATATATTTATATATGTATATCGAAGCAATAACAAGAAAATTAAAGACTAAAAGTCGGTTTATAAAATATATTAAAATTTATAACTTAAGTCATACATATAAGAAAAGTTAGTTAACCATTCAGTTTGATTGAGGCCTTTTTAATGCAACAGTGCAACTTAAATAGATTTTATCAGTATTGTTTTATCATTTTTTTTAATTATCTCTGTGAGATTTTTTTGTTTTAATGTAAACCGGAAGGGAACTGTGAGCTACAGGTTAACAGCCTAGTTCAGGAGACACTGCTTAATGTAACTGTGTATTTACTTTGTTTTCAATTAATTATGATTATCTATAAAGTAAACTTAATTACCTACAATAGTAAATAAAAGAAAACGCTACACGTTACGAACAAAGCGTAATTTTTCCGCGTGTTTTACTCAGAAGTCCTTGTCAAGATGAAAAACAATAGCGACTTAAACTGTAGTAAGATATGACGACTTAAACAATGGTTATGTGTTCAGTTATTATCGCTAAACGGGCTATTGTTTAGATAAGTCAGAGTATTGGAAATTAACATACCATCACGCCTGTCGTCCCCGAAGGGTTAGGCAGAGGTAAACTATTGTACACCCACTTTTTGCCGGTATGTTTTAGGTCCCATGTAATAGGGGGCGAGCCTACTGCTATGAACCGGGCACAAATCCAAACTCCGAGCTATTACTGAGAATTTCATAGAAAACCCCTTTAACACTGCTCGACCTGGGAATCGAACCTTAGACCTCTTGCTCGGCAGTCGCACTGTACGACCGCTTGGTTTGAACTCGAGCACTTTTCTCAATCAACTGTTCACATCACTAGGCTACAAGTTCCCACATGATAAATAATACAATTTAAATCTGTAAATACATTTCTTAAAGGTTTTTCAAAGCACTATTAAGATATTTTAAATGAGATGTTTTAGTTTTAATCGGTATTTCGTAACTAACGATCTTTGAGATAAAACGCAGAAATATTTTGATACACATTATGTGAGGTATGTAGGTCACCGTTTAAAATGTTCTTAATTTGTTTCTTAAATCAATGTATGTTTTTAAAAATCATTGACCCATACTAAGAATTTGTCCTGTGTCGTTACAAACACTAATATTCACAATGCAAACACCGAGAACACTTAGTGTAAGCCATGCCTACACTAAGTTATTTGTTTTGTGCGGGTACAAAACCCACAACACGCGACCCAGATGCCAATTGCTCGAGCACTGCACCTACTGTGCCGATAAAATTGTAGCCTTTAGATGCTACACCAGCGATATTTTTTGCGCGTTTTAACCCTGATATGTCGATATTTATATCTCTGAGGAGCTATTGGCAAAGTATAAAATATGACATTTTTAACTACAGATTATATCTAAAAAAAGTTATGCGCGGTTATACATTAAAAAGTATATATACGCGTCGACTTAATTACCTCCTCCGTTTTTTGTTTTGTGTTATATGATTTAAGTTAAGAACAAAACCATTGAAAATAAATACAGAGTAACTTAACGTAACTTTGAGTCAATATAATGTTCTTTACATTATTATTATTATTATTATATTAATTAGTCTGCCTACATTCTGTCTCGTATTTCTCAAACATTGTTTAGCCATTGAAACGATAAATGTAAGAAATCAATATAAAAAATAATAAATTTCAATCACCGAGCGGCCACTGGCACCTTTAAATAGGTCAAGATACTAAATTTATCTGTAAAACAAACAAACAAGGTTACTATCGCGATAATACTTTTACAAAATGGTGTCACAGAGTCATGGGGGAATGCTAAACTGTTATAAAACTTATCTAAAGCGTTGCCATGGTTATGGAATATCAAGACTCTGTAGCAGAGAAATTAAATGGAGGTACATATCTTCCTGATTCCAATACTGCATAAACAAGATGCAGATAATACACAAGTCAATACGGACGTTCAGAAAGAGACCGCAAATGATTATATACATTCTGATACTGTTTATGGAATTTCAATATAATAAACCTGAAGTTCTCTCCATTCTATTGTATTTTGAACTTGATTTACACTTATCCTGTATTCACTAAGCTGTGGTAGCCTAGTGGTACCAGTGGAATGTGACGTCAAAGTTTTTCAGTCAGAGTTTAAATCGAAAACACATACCACTCACTTTTTAAAGTTGCGTGCGGACAACATATGCTCAAACGGTTAAAAAAAATCGTGACGAATCCTGCATGCTTGAGAGATTTTTGCGATAGACTAAGAAACCTGCTTGCATTAGACTAGCATGGTGGACTGTGGTCTATCCCATTTGAAAAATAAGAAGAAAGCTGTGCCCGGCACTGGGACTGTACATCAGTTTATAATTATGTACACTTATTTAGAGCACAGTTGACAACCTGCCTTTACCGGGATTCGTACGCCACACAACGCAAGGAAATCTCAGTATCTTTGCACTAATCTTCGAAAATCAGGTCATTTAAAACAAACGTATAAAGTTTGAAGAAGCGAGTGCAAATTCTGCATTGCGATACTTACGTAACGCGCGTCGACAAATAAAAGAGGATTTGGCGCGATTCAGGCGACCCACTTATTAAATATGTTATTTTCGTGAGGTAGGTCAGATGAGGACATCGGTATAACGAAAACAAAGAATACGTTTTACCTATTTTATCGCGGTATATTTATGTAAGTTAATCCCGATGTGCCGGCATCCTTTACAGCATCCATGATCACGGACAGATTCAGACAAACCCAGACTGTATATGGATGCTGTAAAGGATCCGAAGTGTCACGATAAAATAATATCAATACACCGCGATAAAATAGGTAAAAAGTATTCATTGTTTTCTTCACTCTGAACCGATGCTCGAAGTGTCCCAGGGGAATGATTTTAACTGTCGTGGAACCCGCAGCGAAATTAATCATGAAATTAAAAAGATATAATTCGATAATAAGACTCCGTTTCATACGAGTGAAATCCACACGAAATCGCTTTAAGTGCGACCGGCCTTACAGTTTAAATAACAGTGAGTGTTGCCAATTCACGGATGCAATTAAAGATGCAACACTAAATCAATTAGCGGCGGTTATTCTCATGACACACAAAACACGATTCACTTTTACTTAAATTCTTCGTACGATTAACTGGTAGATAAAAATATTAGCTCTCAAGAATATGATTTAATGGAAATGGGAAGATTGGACAACCTTTATTGGCAGATAGATGAAATTAGTTTTATTTGCCTACAAACAAATATTTTGTTGAATTCTATCGTTATATAGAATTTAATAATGATTTTATCATTGACGACCCAATTTGTCCAGCGGTAGTTGACACTGCCTTCTGTGCTATGGGTCCCGGGTTCGAATCCCGGTAGGGACAAATGTTTGTGTGATGAGCATAAACATTTGTATCCGAGTCATGGATGTATCTATGTATAATATGTATTTATTTACAAAAATATGTATATCAACCAACTAGTATCCGTAACACAAGCCTCGTTGCTTGGCTCGGAACTAGATGGCGCTGTGTCATTATGTCCAGGAATATTTTTTATTTTTATTTATTTATTTACATATTATTACATACACACCATCACGCCTGTCATTCCCGAAGGGTTAGGCAGACGTGTACTAATATAAATCCACATTTCTCAGGTATGTTTTAAGTCCCATGTGATATTGGCAAGCTTATTGCCATTAACCGGGCACGAAACCAAACTCCGCTGAGAATCCGCTACTGAGAATTTCACAGAAAAACCCAATAAAACTTTGCTCGACCCGGGAATCGAACCGAAGACCTCTCGCTCAGCAGTCGTACTCACGACCACTAGACCAACGGGACCAGTCTATTAATTACAAATTATTTAATGACTACAATAGAATTGGGCAACAATTCTAAATTGTTACAAAATTAGATTCTTATTTTTAACAGACTTCAAAACGGAGGCAGTTATATTTTCTTACTAATACTATACAGTGTTTAAATTTATATGAACTAATCATTTAAAAAATAACCCTATTTTTTATCTGTGGGCACATCATAAATATTGCTATAATCTGCGACGCGATTCTAAATGAATGAAAACATATTTTTTTTTAAGTGAAAGTTTGTTACGTGTTGGAATGCGACGTGCTACGGACCTCATTCAATCGGATCTATGATGTGTTATGATATTAGATCATAATCAGAGCACAGATATAATAATTGTAATATAATGTCCGGACGTTGTGACACAGCGCCATCTAGTTCCGAGCTAAGCAACGAGGCTTGTGTTACGGATACTAGATGGTTAATCAACAATTATTTTTCTGTAAATACATACATATTTTACATCCACGACTCAGGTACAAATGTCCAATGCTCATCACACACAACATTTGCGCCTACCGGGATCCGAACCCAGGACCCATACCACTTTACTACCGCTGCGCTAATCTAAAATCCACTAACACTTTGTTCGACCTGGGAATCGAACCCTTGACCCTTTGCTCAGCAGTCTCATTTGTAACCACTAAACTAAGGAGACAGTAAAAATCTTATTTATCTCAAATAACAGGAAACTGAATAAAAATCACGTACGTTATGATAACGTACCTACTTATACGCCTATTCGTGTTTTATTTTTAATTCCGTTAACTATACATACGACGACCTCTGTGGTCTAGTGGTTCGAGTACCGGACTGCTGATCACGAGGTCGTGGGTTCGATTCCCACGGGACACAAATATTTATGTGATGAATATAAGTGTTTGTGTTCGTCTGGGTGTTTCCTATGTAATATAAGTATGTATTTACAAAAAAAAAGTATATAAGTATTTAGTCTAGTACCCATAGTACAAGCTCTGCTTAGTTTGGGGTGATGTGTAAAAATGTCGCAGAATATTTATTTATTATTTATTTATATAATAATATAATTATCATCCGTGGAAGTCATTATGTCAATCGGAAATCATAACGATATTTGACAAAAAAAAAGGATTTATGTAGTATATCAACCTTCTAGTATCCGTAACACAAGCCTCGTTGCTTACCATGGAACTAGAGGGCGCTGTGTCATAATGTCCAGAGATATTTATTTATTATATTAATTGTATATAATAATTAAATAAATAAAGTTACCATTTTTTGACGACCCAATTAGTCTATCTATAGTTAACACCGCCTTCTGTGCTATGGGTTTGCATCCCGGTAGGGACAAATGTTTGTGTGATGAGCATAAACATTTGTTCTGAGTCATGGATGTATCTATGTAGGTATAATAATGATGTTCGTATTTAGAAACAAAAAAATTATATACGTAGTATATCAACCAACTAGTATCCGTAACACAAGCCTCGTTGCTTAGCTCGGAACTGGATGGTGCTGTGTCATAATGTCCAGAAATATTTATTTCTTTAGTTTATGAACCAATTTGCAGTCCCACAGTTGGGCACGGGTTTTCTGCAATTTGTGAAGGATTAAGATCCAAAGTACTAGCCAATTGCTTGTCGGCAAATTTCATAATTCATAAGTCACGAGAAAATCTCTCAAGCATGCAGGTTTCCTCACATGTTTTCCTTCACCCTCTATCATGCGATAAACATACCCATTCTACCGAAAAATCAGTAATACGTGTTTTGTGTTCGAACTCGAGACCCTTGGCATTCAGAGTATTTCACAGTCCACTTGATCACGCCACTAGACCATCACCGCTTTTGTATTTTCTGGTGAAACGTGGTTTAATTTAAAACACCCATAAAATTCCACCTAGATTAGATGGTTCAAGGGATTATTAGTGAATGCATTTTTTCCACATCCCAGAATTCTGTTTAACTTAACCTTAAAATTAACATAATTGCCACATTAAATTAACATCTTAATTATATACAGTTTCGCGGCTTTGTTTATATCGTTCTCATTTCTAAGTCTGTCTGTCTGTCTGTTTTGTGTTAAGACTGAGTCATAGTTTACAGAAGGCGACTCTAAAGTAAATAAATCTTTATTTTTTTTGCACACTAAAGTGGGCTAAAGAATGTTATAGTTGTAGTAGTAACGAATAGTAAATATAGTAAACGTTTAGGTGCGTTTGTTTACATAACATGCCATCACGTCTGTCCGTCTGTCGTCCCCGAATGGTTAGGCAGAGCAAGGCAAGAAACTTTTACTAATGTACACTCAGTACAGTACAAATATGTAAATTTACATATTTAATTACAGTTAAAATATGTAAATTTAATAGCTTTCCTGTTTTTTCCTTTAGTATATTATATATGTAGATTTGTACGCCCCATAGGGCAGAATGTGCTGTAACTCGATATAAGACCAACACCTGTATTTTACACCCACCATATTCTAACAAATAAATACATTTGATTTGATTTGATTTGATTTGATTTACAGTATGTGGTAGGTCCCATGTAATAGGTTAGAAATAGATTAAGTATCTACGTGTTTAAATAATATCAAGGGCCCAAATCTGCTAAATTAACTTCTCTCTAACATCGAATCTGTCAAACAAGTGTCAAAAATGACAGTCGACATTCTGTTCAAGCTTGTTTCATTTATTAACAGTTTGTAGCATTCATGTGTTTTGTACTCAATTACAATCTATCACACAGGTTCCGTACCTAGTACAAAAACCAGCTCTCAAGCGTCTTTCCAATCGATATAAATCGATATATCGCTACGCGGCCATAGGAAACATTCCCCTGATCGCACCATTCGTCATTCACAGCTTCTTACCTAAGTGGTAGTACTGCTTAGTCATAGTTTGTTTGGTCCCAGACGTGTGCCACCTAGTTCCATTCAACCTGTCTGGCGAACCGCATATGGCAACACAATAAATATTTTATCTATGTTTTGACACTTGGCCTGTCAAATTTGGCCATAGACAAAAGCGTCAAGGTTGAGTGAAAGTTATACCAGCCGTTCGTTGTCATACTAATCTAGATTGAGCTGAAATTCTAGACAAGAAATACTACTGAAATTACTAAGCTTGGAGTTAATCTAAGAATTAAATTGAATTGGCTTTGTGAAAGCTAAGTTTATATTAGTTATTGTTACCGATAAAGGAGATACGGGCAAATTGTCCTAAAGCTTTGCAGGTGGCACTTCTACAGAAACTGTTTTTATTCTCATTTGATCTGTAATTATAACAACAAAAATAACTTGTAATAATCATCTATAGTCTTCATATTTGAGAGACACATACCTACAGTTTATAATAATATTTTACATTTCTAGAAGGAAATGAATGAATATGAGGGTATCACTACTTTCTCAGGGCTAGTTTCTTGAGTGAATGTGATATATATATATGTATATGAACCTTCCTTATTGTCATTGTTCGATTTTCAAACCAGACAGTTTTAGTTGTTTTACAGCAACATCGGCTAGACAGGAAGCCATATAGCATTGCTGGGAAATGTCTAGAAAATAAAAGTTTTACGAAGTAAACATTTGCACTATAATCAATTAACTGTTATGACACCGCTAAACATTATTTATTAGGTATATTTTAATTGAAGACATTAATACGAGTACGTACGATTAAATTACGCCTAACATTGTCTATTTACTATCTAATAGTCACATCAATACTATATAAAGGACGCAATTAATTTAATACCACTTTGAACAAACATTCGAAACCAATAAATTAAATCGATTTGTGTCCGAAGTCGAGCTTTATCGATTCTCAAATCGATTTATCTAGTAAATCACTACTATCTTACATTTAACGGTTTACAAATAAAGCAATGACCACTATATGATGTCATGTGGTACATCAAACATGAGTCAGAGGCTGACTCACAGCTCTTGACCAAAAATGGCAAGTCAGTCGAGATTCTTTTGTGCTTATTTGATCTTGGCCTTCAAGGTTATGTCATCTCGCTTTTAAGTTTAATTGTAAATAACGATACCTCTTTGGTTATTAAGGTGAAGACCATAAACAATAAAGAATGTAAATTGATTTATAAAAAGAAACAAAAATTGATGTCATTTGGCATTTAAATACGTGGGCAAATTCAACAATCAAGTTTTGTTCTTTTATCGATTGAGCAAAAAATAGAAATGTTTTTGCAAGATGTTTAAATAGATAGTCATTATTATAGTAACAATAAAATACTTTTAAAACATATTGTTTCATATGAAACAAAGGGCCGCGGGCGTAGCGACAATGAACGGATGTGACGTCAGTAGCAGGTGCAGGTAACATTGGATCCCCCTACACCATAGAGTGGTCTAAGTTAAAAGAGGAACATATTTAAAAAAAAACAAAAAGCAAGGAGGATATAGCTCTATAAGAAATAAATCAAACAGCGAACTATAATAGCGCTCTAAGCGACCATTTTTGTTATTGGATGGCATAGTGAAGACCGATAGTAAGTTCAATACCTATCATTCTAGCTCGATTTACCTTTGAACACAATTTTGAGTTTTTTACTAAAACATTATAGAGTTACTGCATTACTGAAAATGTGTGGTTATAATTCTTAAGTTACTATGATACTTTCTTCAAAAGGGTATGGGATATTAGATACAAAAGAAGAATATGGACAGAAAAGAGCAGAGACAAAATCAATACCTATACAACACTTTTAATTTATAGAACATCCGAAGACCTATATTTATAATTTAAACAAAAGAATGTCTAGTCTACATTATTCACAATAGTCCGACATCTGTTTGTTTAACAGAAAGTGGGCGCGGCGTCTGACCTAATTTTTATAATAAAAAAATATACGCACCATATTTGTGACTATAATAATAGAGTAATGGACTATAATATAATCGAACAGGTCTACATTGTCTATTAAACTACGTCAGGCTCAAAAAGCAATGGGGAAGGAAGTTATAAAGTAAATATAAATAAGAATGGTTTTGATTGTATCTGAAACTTTAAATAAGCATTCAACGTAGCATATGGACGTTTATAACACCAGAGGTGTCCCGTTGTCAACCCTGTAAAAACCGGTTCCTTTAGGTGTCTTGAAATAGGGTAGTTATTAAACTGACAGCAAACGGAATTTCGTTGCTGCCAGAATAGTCCCTTCTATAACAAACTCTGGCAATCTTACCGAAGTTAAGATTTTTTCATGAAGACTTTTTGACATTCTTTTAAATTATGTCAAAAAGTGTTCATAAGTATAGGTATACCTTAAATATTGAATGCCCAGAGCCTTGTTGTAATATCGACCCAAAATCTGGGCACTGAATGGGTTCGGCAGTCTACCCTATATCTTACCTGTATAATAATTTAATATTCATAATTCATAAGTAATATAGTAATAGTGTAATATTGGTCTAATTGAAATAAAACATTTGACTTTGATATTGAAACTGACTAGGGAAAATGACTAATGCAAAATTGAACTTCCCTTTTTCATTCTCAACTTCATTTTTTCCCTTTCCACAAAACACCAGCTTATAACTTGCAACACAGCCAGCAACATCGTGACCGCTTAAGCGTGATACCTCAATCGTTACTATTATTGTCAAAACGTGTCAGGTTGCCACTTTTGTTTTAAACAAGCACTACCGTAGCAGCTCCCCATTTGTCATTGTCTAGTGGTTCGAGTAATTTTGGGGTCTCGATATCCGAATCAAGCTTCAATGTACGAACAATTAGGGCCAACTTAATTTGGATAAATTGAAAGTATACCTAGTTGGCTAGTGACCTGGTCATTTTTTTAGAGTAAAGATAATCTTTTGTCAGCTATATTTTTTTATGGTATAAAATGCTAACTTGTTTATTTATAATTATTATCCATTTTGTTATTTTTTATAAATTCTTCTATGCGCCGAGAGTTTTAAAACAATAACTACAATATGTTATGTGATTAATGTTTGCCCCAAAAGTCTAAATCATAGCAAACATACATTCCAATCTATCTTAAACTCGTCGCCACTGTTACGTATTTAAGGAAGCGCGGGAATATGTGCAATCAAACCGCGAGTCAGTTGCATACTAAATTTATTATATTGAGCTTTTACAAAATGGCGGAATTGTCGCACGCACACATACGCAACCGTGCGCGCGGAACCTACACTATGCACATTTAATACAATAGGTACATATCCAACATATAACAACGTGGAGCTCTTCGTCAAAAAGCTGAATGATTTTTATTATTATTTATAATATAATATTGCGGTAAATTGTCTTTTATTTTATTTTGCATAACCATGAGGCACATCTAGTTTTCATATAATATATCAACTTTCAACTGACCGAAGCGAATACGTAAATAGCCTTGAACATGTCATTAGCAAAAATTAAATTAGCTTAATATTACCACCCATGCCTCCCACGCTCAAGGTTGTGTGGCCGTACCCTAATATTGCATGTACAATTGTACATGGCAACACATGCTACATACTGGGCGGTTATTCGAATTTCGAACGTTCGCGAATGTCATATAATAACGCAAAATCTTTTTTTTTAATTATCTTATATTTTTTAGAGAGTTCGATTATTGAATGCATAGTTATATTGATTTCTTACATTTACGCGAATGCGAAGCATTGAAATAATACTACTTTTTACAGATTTTATCGCGGTAAGTACATAATTATATTTATTGATATTATTTAACCCCAACGTTTCACGGCCACGGCAGTGTCCGTATTAAATAATACATATCAATATACCGCGATAAAATACGTAAAAAGTATTGAATCATCAAATACATTAAAACAAATTAAGCAACCGCGAACTTACAAACTATTGAATGAGTTTAATAAAATATTTACACCAGAATTTACAAGATCACATGAAGAGATTAATAAAATATTCATGTATACTAATATTATAAAGAGAAAAGATTTGATTGTTTGTTTGTATTGAATAGGCTCCGAAACTACAGGACCGATTTGAATATTTTTTCCACCATTAGAATGCTACATTATCCGTGATGAACATAAGCTAGATTTTATTTTAAAAAACAATTATGGATCCGTATGAAAACTTCAATAATGTAACGTAATCTGTAGAAATTTTACCGAAAACCACCTTACCGTAATGTCTACCGAAGCGAAGTTTATATTTTTTAATAATTTCTTTTTAATACCTATATCTAACTGTGCGAAGCCGGGCGGGCAGCTTGTAATAATATTAAGTAAAAAATCGTGTTAAAAATACACTTAGGCATATTATTCTGCAAAAATAAAAAATAAACTACAGTAGGTCGAGCATCGATTGCGTGATTACAGTTATGTAATTTGAATATTAACTATAAACAAGCAGTTATGTACAAACAGTACTGAAAACAGGCAATAATAAATGTTTTGTTCATAAATGGTTACGAAAAATAAGACGTAGTTTTCAAGAATATTCAGAAGACGCTTCATTCTTAGGGAAAAACTAGATCAACGCTGGCAACACTGCATTGCAGGATTGTAAGGGAGAAATGAGATAAGCGTGGGTAACATAGAACCACACACATTGACATAAAAAATAAACTTTAAAAATAACGATTTCTATAAATTAAAATAATTTACGAATACCAATTTTATTTATAATCCATTTCTGATTCTCACCTAAGTGAATATAAAATTAGAATTAGAAAATAATAAATCAAATAATACTTTAAGTTGGGGGCCTGTGTGTTGAAAGATTTCGTTTCAGCTTACATGTAATTTTTATACCATTTAGTTCGTAAAACGTCAAAAAAATAACAACTAATGTTATATTAATGTTATTTCAATCTTTTAATCAAATGTACAGTACATTTTGCCAAATTATTCCACGTCCGTGGAAGATTTGGCAAGAATATGTTAATAGTGTTTTTAATTTTTTTTATTTTAGAGTGTAATTGTTAATTGGCGTTACGGTTCAAGCACGCCTCTAGCGGAACCGATGAGTCAACCGTACTAGTGGTGACACGAGTTTTTACGGTTTTTTTGCAAGTGCTTAAAAGAGGTCAATATTAGTCAAGTTGAAATTGATTTAATAGTAAATAACTATGTAAGACAACTGTGTAAGACAATATATTTACTAAGATTTTTTGAGCTTTATTTATTTTTGGATGTTTTTTATGAGTGTAGGAGATATATCAATATAGATATATTTTTATAGTGATTAAAGTTTTTTTTTCTATCCTACAAGTGTGGCAAACAAGCGTACGGCCTTATGGTAAGCGATTACTATAGCCTATGTACGTTTGCAACACCAGAGGTGTCGCTCGCGCGTTGCCGACCCTAGAAATTTATATTTTTATTGGTCTAAAACAAGATATAAAATAAAATGCCTCTCTATTAGGCTCACTGGTTATAATATTATTATAATTAGATTATGTAGAAGCAAGCAATCGAGTAAGCAGATAATAATCTTAATATGAGTCCGGAATACAGAAATCACTCACAGGACCAAAGTGGCCGATATTGGGAATCGGACAGGACACATTGGAAGGCTCAGGTGGACTTAATCTATTACAAAGTGGACACCGAGACCGACAAAACGATCCGTTGACAGACCAGCTGTCAGCGGGGTTGACAATATTACATCAAGTAGCACAAGTAGGTTGTATAAAATTCTTAAAAATAAAATAACAATAGTTGACTTGCAACACAGTACCAGAATCGTGTCATTTTAAAAATAAAAATTAAAGGCCGTTCTAGAAACACAAAACAAAAATCTTACAGATTTTTCTAGAGTTAATTGGCCAAAACTAACGTCTTAATGTCCCTCTAGTCTTAAACGTGGAGAAATTGTTATAACATGTACATATGTCGACGAATGTACATAAAAGATAATCATTTAGATAAAGGCATTACAGAAATTGCGGAAGCGTGAAGGCGGGCGTGACGGTTGAGGATTTATACCACTTTCCTTTGCTCTTTTACAAGCGTGTCATGTGCAGTTTCATTGTCTGTGACTACATGTATAATCTGTGGAACAAGTCATTTTTTTACATATCATCTAATCTGTGATTTGCGTTTTATGTTAATGTTTTAAATTGCTTTGTTGGTCTAGTTGCTGCAAAAAGCGACTGGTGAGCAAGAGATTATGGGTTCGATACCCAGGTCGAGCAGAATTCTTGGGATACCGCAAAAGATACCGGCTAAATTTGGGTGTACATTAATACACCTTCGGGGATGATAGGCATATGTATGTTAAATCATTTACATATCACTAATCTGTAACTTGCGTTTTATGTTAAAATTTTGAGGTTAATAGTAATATCTTTTGACACCGTTAGCTAGAACTCAGATGTAGCTTTTAAAATTATGTCATTATTTTAGTCGTCTTGGCACCATTTTGTCTACGAGAATAATAGTGTTGTGGGCGAGAAACCGTTACGAACGATAAAGTCGGTTTTTATTATAATCTGTAGAATGTCACAACATTTCCACAGGCTGTACTATTTACATAACTCCTGAGAGAAGGCCTGTAAGGTTAGGCCTACTGACCCCATTACTGACTTGTAGAGATAGACTTCACACGCTGCCCTTCGAGAAAATCTGCCAAGCATCTTCAGGACTAGGTACTCTGTATTCACCCATATTTACCCGATATGTTTTAGGTCCCATGTTATAGGCGAGCCTATTGCCATCAACCGGGCAAGTATCCAAACTCCGACCTGCTAGGTACTGAGAATTTTATAGAAGAACCAAAATATCTTGCTCAGAAGTCACACTTACGGCCACAAAACTAACCAGGTAGTTTTAAGTCTCAAAATATTTAAATAAATAATTTAATCTTATTATTAACACCTATAGAATAACCAACTGAACGGTATTTATATTTAACACTCTTGATGATTAATATCGATAACACGAGTTGTAAAGAGGTTATAATCGCTTAGCGGTTTCCGAACGAAACAAAAAATAACTCCCACGTCCCTGATCTTGATAACAACACAAATAAAACAGCATAACTAACTTGTTGATATTTCCATTTTGAACCTTAGGTTTATTTGAATAAAATAGAATTACGTTGAAATCCCATTTAGCGTGTTTGCAAATATAAGCACATTATATTTTTCATGATCTGGCGTCTTGTGTCAGGAGTCATTATATGACTATTATAGTTAAAGGCAGGTCAAGTTTACCTAGAATTTAGGTTAAAAATATATTTTCAACCTAAAATATACTTAAATATGTATATGAAATACATATGTACTTGCAAAAAAAGTACATAATAATGTTAATAAAATTATTATGCTGTTAAGTACACGTTCAATTACATTTAATTTTACATTCTGCATTAATAATATTTTATATAAAATAATCGTAAAATTATAAAAACCGAACTGTACCAAAGACTCCAGCCCGAAAAAATAAACGTAGATACATTCCAAATTTCAAATGCCAAATGTCAAACGTTGAATTCCATTTTCAAATAGTTAATATTGCGACACTAGACCGCGCCTAGTCTATGTAGCGTAAGCATCTATCCTATACTGTATTCAAATATAGTCCTTACTACATTGTATATGAGGATCATATCGCTTTATAACGGGTAAGTATGACATCAAATTAACCTGCCGCTCCTTTGAGCTTCAAGTTATTTTATTTTAATGATGAATTATATGAATATTTTATATTAACCGCTTACAACGGCTTGGCAAAATTTATTCAGTATTATGTTACAATACCGATTACATATTTTATGTATAGTGTTTAATAGGTTTACAATTTTAACTGTACTTCTTACAGTAATGGCGGAACAACATTTTTCCTGAGCCTGACAAAGAAAACAAAAAAACCAATATGTACGGTTTTTTTTACACTAAAAGTCTAGAAAAAGACGGATAAATACTGAGAACTTCGCCGTATAATAGGTAGGATTAAAATATGCGTATACTATTAAATCTGTCTTATTTTTCTGAGAAAACTGTACGTGTACACAATGACTAAATTATCGAGAAACATCTGAAGATATCCAAACTCCCATACTGCTTGACAAAGTATTGTAAATGTTGACAGATTAAAGAAAGGACCTGCACAGACAATCTAGAATATTATAACAGAGTTCATTAACTTCTTACATGATAAAGAAAGTTTTATAATATATAATTATACATATGTATGATTGCATTTTGCTGAGCGCAGTCGAGACATTTTTTTAATAATATTACTTAATAAAATATTTCGTAATTTATTTTATTCAGGCACAGTGAATAACATATTTAAAATTGTATTATTTTTAGTGCAAATAAATCAGACACGTTAATACATTCGTCAAGTAAAGCGTTGGGCAAATTGCCCACTGTTGGGCTCGGGAATCCTCTCATTAAAGAGGGATTAGGCTATATTCCACCACAAAGTCTAGTACGGAATGGCAGACTTTACACGGCATCGAGAAAACTAACAATCAAGCATACAGGTTTCCTCGCGTTTTTTGCTTTCATCAAAAGCCATTATAAATACACACATATCTTCTGAAAAGTCGGTGGTAGGTTTGAACTGGAGACCTATGACTTCCACAGTCTACTGGTCACACCACTAGGCTATATAACAGCCATGATATTTTTTAATCTAGTTTTATTTAGCCTAAATGAAGATTCAAAAACACTTAGAAACTGAAATTAAACGACAAAATTGCCAATTTTAAATCCAATAACACGGTTTATTAAGTAAATTATCTTTTTGGTTATAGTTAGAACTCGGTTATTTAAAATTAAACGATATTGTTACTTATTTATAAAATAACTAAAGATCACATTCAAACACTTATTATTCTTGGGCTTACGATTTCTATCAATTATAATATAATGTAAGAAATCGATACGAATATTGTATTAAACTAAATCAGTTCTAAGAGATGTTTTGCTCTTTACTTTTTTTTTAATCGACTTCCAAAAGGAGGAGCTTATTATATACAAGGCTTACGGCTCGCCTGATGGTAAGCGGTTACCGTACCCAATGGACGTTTGCAACACCAGCGGCGTCGCTTACGCGTCGTCGACCCTAAACTTACTGCCCTAAAACTACTGCTGTAATATAATGAGAAATAAACTGCTAAACTTCTTTCTAAAATTAACCCGAGCACAATATTTCTCATGGAAATCTCATGGCATTTGGCATGGAATTGCATGACCACTGCATCTTGCCAAATAATAATATCAACACCACTATTGGACTTTAGCCAAGCGAATTTAAGTACTGCAATGGCAAGCTGTGATGGCCTAGTGGCGTGACCAGTGGACTGACATGTCAAACGTCTCGAGTTCAAACCCGGGCACGCACCACTGACTTTTCGGAAGTTATGTGCGTATTTACCACATGCTCAAACGGTGAAGGAAAACATCGTGAGGAAACCTGCATGCTGAGAGATTTTCTCGATAGCATGTGAAGTCTACCAACCCGCAGTAGGCTAGCGTGGTGGACTATAGCCTAATCCCTCTCAAGTGAGAGGAGACCCGTGCCCAGCAGTGGGACAATAATGGGTTGATGATGTGATGAATGGCAATGTATGAAGATCCAAATAGATTCGAAGAAGATTAAACAGGGTATATTCTCCATCATCAATCCAATTACTGGCCCACTCGACACGGGTCTCCTCTGAGAATAAGTAGACTATAGTCTACCAACGCTGGCTCAATGCAGCTTTGGAGAGAGTCCATATAATATCGAAATAGTGTTTTTGAATGTTCAGGAAAATCTTCCAAGTATGCAGGTTCTTTGTATGAAGATTTCCTTCACCGTTTGAGCATTGGTTTTACCTAGGGTTTGCAGATGGTCGGAATTTGGCGGGATTCTTCCCAATTTCACTATGACCTCCCGACTCCCGAAAAACCACTTAATTTTAGAAAACATGAATTTTAACTAACGAATATTCGACAAGCAAATCAATTTTTTTAAACGTTAATTTCTCCCGACCAAAGTCCAAAAATCACGGAAAATTGTTTTTTTTTCTCAAAAAGTATTGCACCAAAAGAACTTTTTATTTACTTTTCTGTCTTAGTACAGAAAACGCCGCCATTAAGTCGCACGATGACAAATTGAAATTAGAATACCACTTACAAAACGCAACATATTTAAACTGGCAACATTCCCCAGTGTTGCCAACAGCTTAAATATTAATCCCTTGTTCCCAGTACACTCGTTTCTTCCTGAATATGTATACGAACTACGCTGATTAAGCAACGAAGCAAATTTAGTTCTATCTGTACTGAATAGAGTTTCAAATTGAATAACTGTGCTGTTACTGTCATTGTTAATTCAGCTTTAGTACAGTCGGCCGACTACATTTTTGATTGCTTAATAGAACTTGACAATTGTAAGTTATAGCATTAACATACCGTCACGCCTGATGTCTTTGAAGGGTGAAACAGAGGTGTACCAATATACACCCATATATCACCTATATGTTTTACGATAATATTGGACATAGAAAAAATATTTTTACGGGTTTTAGCACTTTTTTTTTCTTGGCCCTTATCAGACTTACTAATAACTAAGACTATACCGCCATCGCGATATTTTGATATTATTTAATTCTGAAATTTATCTATATATCAACAGATAGACAATTGAAAAAAATAATTACATTACTTAAAAAATACAAAACGCGATAAAATTTCAAAAATTTACGCCAAAACTTTTTTCTACAACATTTGAATAAAGAACTCCACTATCATAAAGCGATCTAACGAAACAAAAAGGCAAAGGAATTCTCTCTACAGTCAGACAAAGACACCCACTTAGCGAACACTTAATAGTTAATAAATCTTATTTTACCAGCCTCTTTGATAGTTGAGACGTAGCCGGACTGAATTGATACTTATTCCCTTGTAAATGAGATTTAATATTTGAAGATTTATACCAAAATAGCAAGGTCATCTTACTATTACGCCTGTCGTCCCCGAAGGATTAGAGAGCAGAGCAGAGGTGTACTAACACACATATTTGGCCGCTATGTTTTAGGTCCCATGTAATAGGGGCGAGCCTATTGCCAGTAACCGGGCAAAAAACTCCCGAACTGCTACTGAGAATTTTATAGATAACTCAATAACACTGCTCGACCTGGGAATTGAAACCAAGACCTCTTGCTCAGCAGTCGCACTTACGACCTCTAGACAAACGAGGCAGATGAGATTTTAATATTTCAAAACAGTAAGGTCGTTATTTTATATTGAAGTTGTGGTAGGTCGTAAACGCGTATACATTGCGCTTTTTAATTAAAAATTTCAGCGAAAATCGTGTATAGGTGTTATTTTAAAAATGCTGTTATTAAACGTTTGGTCATCAACATGACCACAGCAGGGCAGGGGTCTCCTCTCATTTGATGGAGATTAGGCTATAGTTCTCCACTATAGTACACAGTGCGGGTTGTCAGACGTCACACGCTATCGGGAATCTCTCAGGCAACTTGGTTTCCTCACGATGTTTTAGGATCAAACTCGGGGCTTTTGACTGCAGAGTTAAATCCACAACACTAGCTAACGTTTGGGCCTACATATTGTAAGCCAAAATGTCTGGAACTTTAAAGAGACCATGGTTCTCTGAGTTTATTTCTGATTTTTTTCTCAGACTTGGTCGAATGGGAAATGGCAACCTAGCCTAACTTAAAAAATCTTAAATTTGAACTGAAAATGTCCTCAAATCAATCAAGATCTATTTACAGAAATAAACACCATTAACTATCGAGTTCTAGAAATATAGATATAGTACTAGATAAATATAGTTCTAGATATTCGAAATCAAAATATTTACATTTATTCAAAAAGAGCCAATTGAATTTAGCCTTTTCAATTGGCTCTTTTTGAACGTCGACAATTAAGACGGCCCCCAATAACACGCCTTTACCGCTTCCTAGTGTTTTTGCTGGGAAGAAGCAGCGGCGCAACAAACTCCCCAGCAACACATTTCAGTCTGTTCATTTCAATTTGAAATACACAAGAATCAAAATACACTACAATTTCTACCTACTCCCACGGGGTGAGGCGTGTGACTATGTATGTAATCTTGATAATTCCAAGCACCATACATAAATGCAAGAAGGTTAAGCGGTTTAAGTCTCGTCATGCATACGCTCGTGCTTGGCTCACATTCCGTTTAGTGGGACCGGCCGTTGTATAATGGCGTCTGTAAAATCGTGATGTTGCCATTCAAAATATTTCGCATCCCATCCATCGATTGCTTGTTACGAAATAGCTGTAATATCTAGTCTATATTTGACGCCCGATTAGCGCATCGGTATTAAAAGCTGCCTTATGTAGTATGAGTCTGCTTGGGGGACATTTTTGTGTAAAGATGGACATTTCTACCTGAGTCATGGATATTTCTATGTATAATATGCAAGTATTTACAAAAAATATATTGTAAATGTATATATTGCAAATGTCCAAGTTTTTCACACTTTTTATTGTCAATATTTTAATTAAAGGGATGCGAAACATAGAATCATATAAACTAATTCAGGGGATTCATGCTCTTTTCCAGACACAATAGTATATATTGTAGTTATAACTGCCTCGTTGGTCTAGTGGTCGTCCAGTATGACTTGCAAGCAAGAGGTCTTGGGTCCGATTCCCAGGTCGAGCAAAGTGTTATTGAGCTTTTCTATGAAATTCTCAGTAGCAGCTCGGAGTTTGGATTTGTGCCCGGTTAATGGCAATAAGCTCGCCCCCTATTACATGGGACCTAAAACATAACGGCGAAACGTGGGTGTACATTAGTACACCTCTGCTTAACCTTTCAGGGACGACAAGCGTGATGGTATGTGTATGTATAGTATATATAATATGCAAGTGTTACCATGCAAAAAGAAAATGTCTATAATAGCTGAAGAAAGTATCATTACAGTTACGTTTATCCGAACATGATTCGAATTTCAAATGACATAATCAAACGTCAAACTATTTAAACGAGTTTCAAACACATTACGCGCGATTCCACAATGTTGCCAACGTACTCATATGGGATATCTCTGACGTCATAACAATGGACGAAAGGCCTCGCGACCTTGCCTTGCTTTCGAAAGAAAATGCAAGTGAACGCAGATAAACATACGTCATGGGTTATATGTGGATGTTATCAAATTTCACGTTTAAATTCGGTATCTGTGTAGATATTTCTAGAACTGATGAAGGTTGGCCATGATTGATTGATTCGGTTCTCTTTGTTTCACATTTTTCAAGAAATTTTATGACTGTGGTTACAAAAACAGAAGCTTTCTACGTAATATACTATAAAATAATTAACGGCAAACTGTGATGGTCTGTGGTGTAACCAATGGACTGTAAAGTCAAAGGTCTTGGGTCTGATCGTAAGGTACGCCCCACTGTTTTTTCAAATTTACCTGTGCGTTTATCATACATCTCTCAGGAAAACTGCACGAGATATTTTCTCTGTGACGTGTGAAATCTGCTTAATCCTTCTCTAATGAGTGCTAACCCGTGCCCAGCAGTGGGACAATGTCGGGTTTGATAATGATGACGATTATAGATAATTTCAAATTCATATATGTTTATAATGGATATTATTACGACACAAATATACATATTACAATAGTCATACTGACACAATACACACGTTACATAAATATGTTCATGATAAATGCTCAAAAGACGCCTTAACAAGATAAAAAACACATTAACATAATATAACTAGCGTGATGTCAGGTGTTATATCATAGTTAACGTTTTCCTTAACTGGCTTGGGAAGATGAACTGATAACTTAATTCTATGAAGCCTGTACTATAATAGTTTATGCTATAAAACTTGTAAAACGGTTCACCAGCTCGTGTGAATAATGCTGGCTTATCAAACATCGCACATATCTTTTTCTTTCATTCTTTTGATGTGAGAACTCTTTGTTGATTTATATCTAGAAAGATGAGATATCTAGATAATCTAGATATCTCGTCTTTGGCAAGTGTGTCATCTTGCTGAAAGTGGATTGACGTTAGTCGACGTATATTGGGGGCACGGCTGTGGCCATCGCCAATATTAAAAAAAAACTAGATAGGTACTTTGTGGTATTTTTTTTTTTCGAACCTGTTCGACGTATTTTTGCGCAATGGAAACCTTTTTCGATACAAATATATATTAATAGATCATAGGTCAGGTGAATGTTGTTTTAAAAAAAGTGAAACTTGATGGAAAACTATTGTTTTGGAGAATTATTATTTTGTTAAAATAACCTTTACTTAATAACTACCTACTTGTATGACAGCCGATTTGATTCAAAGCTTTGGCAATGCTTTGTACAAAATTATCCCATTGACTATACATATAAATACAAAGTTTTTATAGTATAAATAGCGGTGGACATAACTTAATCCTTCTCAACTGCGAGTAAAATTGGATGGATAAGAAATATAAATAGCATTGTCAAATATTCATTTTTAAAAAACCTTCACTCCCAAACTTGCTCTATTAAATTAACAAAAATCAAAGTAGGTAGGTACCGCAAGCTGAACACTATTGATAACCATTGCAAATCCATATAAAAAGAATTTACACCAAAATTGAAACGAAAAAATATAACAATAATTTTTGACGTTGTCAGCAGCTGTCAGATTAACTTTTTAATTTTATTTCTTAAATTGCTCGAGACAATGCGCCGGTTGAGTCATGGGCGAGATCATTGCCCCCGACTCCCGCGCAGCCACCAACGAGGGATAGCTTCCGGCAAGCGTAACACACTGTTTATTTATTTAATCTAAAATAATAATATTAAAATTTACGAGCTATTATAGCATCGTTAAATATTACAACTTAATTTTTTATAGTGTTGTTTTAAGTTGGTTTTTAAGTCTGAATGTTGGTGGGCTGAAAGCGTTGAAATACATACATACCTTAGTATTATTTAATCCACCCGTTTTCAAAAACACTAGTTGAAAAAAAAAACAATCATATTCAGTTCTTATACTCGCATAAGTTTAAGAACTCAGTACTTATTTAACTAGCCTTCATTAAATGAGATAACACAGCGGCAGCAAAACTTACTGGACCATAACTAATAAGATACAAATTCTGAATAAGTATCTTCGTTTGACCTATAAACATACTTTAGACGCTAAATATATACAGTTACAAGTAAATGTATATTATATAACATGACTGAGGACAATGTACTGAATAAGAGTGAGAGAAAAAACAAAACTTCTAACCAAATTACAACTAGTTTTTTTTTTTACATTCTTACACGTTTAAGCGTTTGCATAGTTCAGCCTGGATTCTTTGAGATTATAAACCTTTTTTGTGATACTCATAGATAAACGAAAAAGTCGTGAGGAAACCTGCATGCCTTGAGAGATGTTGTGAACTGTGAAGTCTACCAACCGACCCATTATCCTTCTCAGATGGGACCAGTGCACATCACATATTTAGATTTTATTAAATTTGATTTTGAAATGATATAAAATAATATCTTAGACGTTTTACAATTTAAATAATAAAAAAATAAGTAATTTGAGAACCACAAATGCCTGATTTAGCTAACACTCATTTTGATTGTCAACAATTCAATTAATTTCAGACAGCCAGCAGATGAAAGTCGCAACGTTTTATTATAAACCGCAAAATGAAGTTTCGGAAAAGAGAAAGCTTCATCAAATTTGGTTCAGTGATTCTTGAGCCTGTAATTTACACGCGTGCGACGATATCCGTGAATATTCTGCAACCATAATGATTATAGTAAAAGTTATTAATGTAATTTCACATACATACCATCATACACATACAGGGGAACACACATACTTGGGTAGTAAGAATTAAAGTGATATGTACGGTAAGCCCGTTCTGTGTAAATCGGATTGTTAATAATAATCTGTGAATAATATGTAGACTTGCAGTTAGTAATAATTAATTAATTATTACATTAAAACAATGAACAAAAGATCTACAACTCTGATGTCCGTAACTATGGACTATGTCGGGATTAAATAATAATACCAATATACCGCGATAAAATCCGTAAAAAGTAGTTTTATCGGGTTGTGTATTCCATCCCCGGACGGCAGCGAATATTTGTAGTTGTTTCGAGTCTTAGCATTTGTGTATGTTAATATCTGTGAGTGCACACCCACGACACAAGAGAAAATAGTATGGATTTAAAACATTGATCTGATACCTAAGTATAGATTAAATTTATTTATTTTATGTTTATTTCTTCGGAATAACAAACAATTGCGTAATCATGCTTAATACTACAACAATTACAGAACAATGAACTAATCACTCAACCAGCACGATCCACAAAATAATACAGAAAAAAATTAACTTAACTAATCAAGCACATTTATAAGACTAGTCAGAAATTAAGTATAGTTATATAATCTTGTATTAGAATTTACGCCCTTAATATAATCAGTGACTCAGGATTTGTCACAGCGCAATCTCTAACAATAGTACCGCCTTCAAAATAACCGGTACCCATTTGGAAACCGGGAATTTCATAACAAAACACATTCCGTTGCATTTTGAAATGTCAATTGCCAGGGAACTCTTTGTTTAAACAGATCGATTGTTTAACAGATGCTTCGATAGTCTGTGGAATTATTTGCCACAGATTAATCAAAATTATGTATTAACTCTCCCAACTTTGGGAGAGGCCTATGTCTAGCAGTGGACTGAAATAGGCTGAGTTGATGTATTAACTTAGATATGAAATTATTAAGTTAATAAAACATAACATACCATCACGCGTATCGTCCCCGAAAGGTTAAGCAGAGGAGTACTAATGTACACCAACATTTCGCGGGTATGTTTTATGCCCTATTTAATAAGGGGCGAGCCTATCGCCATCAAACGAGAACGAATCCAAACTACGAGCTGCTAATGAGATTGTCACACAAACCCAATATAACTTTCTTCGACCTAGGAGTCGAACCAAAGACCTGGTGCTCAGCAGTCGCACTTTACAACTACTAGACCAACGAGGCAGAAACATTATAGTAACTGGTAATAAATCGAATAGATATTAAAGTTACGTGTTGTGTCATAATGTATGCAAAATAATATTATAGGAAAGTACCTATTGCATTAATACACCTTACGACGTACTTATGATATTGTACAGTATGAGTCATTGTCTTTGTCGAAACACAGGAATATATGTATTATAATAACACTAGCTTCCACCCACTTCAACCGCATGGTATATACATATGTAGATAAAAGTAGCCTATGTGTTAATTCTGTGCTGTGGTAGCCTAGAGGTGTGTCCAGTGGACTGAGATTTCCACTGACTATTCGGAAGTTATGCGCGTATTTATCACACGCCCAAACGGTGAAGGAAAACATCGTGAGGAAACCTGCATGCTTGAGATATTCTCAATGGCATGTGAAGTCTGCCAACCCGCAGTAGGCTAGCATGGTGGACTATAGCCTAATCCCTTTTAAATTAGAGGAGACCCGTGCCCAGCAGTGGGACAATAATATACATATGGGGTAATTAATTGTGTAAAATTCTTATACAAATCCTTCAATCGGTTTTTGCGTGAAAGAGTAACAAACAATGCACCCACCCATACAAATGATCGTGTTTATAGTATATCTGGAATGTTTCAGTGAAGTCAGAAGTCTCAAGTTTTCAAAGATACATGTGTCTTGATGTGCACCACAAACGGTGAACGAAAACATCGCAAGGAACTTGCATTCCTAAAATTTTCTCGATGGTATGTTAAATCTGCCAATCTGCAGGAGGCTAAGCCCTCTCAAATAATAGGAAACGTACAACCTGTCAGAACTTTAAAATAATATAAATTTACCTCGACAAAATCAGTAAGAAGTAGTTTTGTTTCAATGTCTAATAATCGCGTAAGTACCTATAAGAAATTAGTACATACGTATAACTATAGTTTGCGGTCAATTGCCAAATTATATTATCTAGGTCACCTAGCCGTGCTTTCAGATATTTTGAACTCACACCTACGTAAAAGTTCTAAAATTCACTATACAATCGACCATTGAGTTAGGTTATTGAAACAGACTACGATGAAATATTTCTAGCTTTCTCCCCAAATAAAACGTTTAGACACACAAAATGGCGATAAATCTGTAATCTTTGAAACGAAACTGAAGTACACATTAAAGGAATGCAACTACAAAACGAAAAATGAAGATTGTCAGACCGCAATTACCGTGAATCACCGTCAACCGTAACGTCGCCATTTTTGCTGCGCCCGCCATTTTTCTCGCGCGAAAGTTTGACGTTTGACATTTGTTAGGGTTACCACTACGTCATAATCGAAAACGCAGTCAGGCTAAATGCGGTTTTGAATACATGATAAGTTTGAATAATAATTATCGACCGCTTTAATTATTCACAATTGGAATTACCTTTTGTAGTACGTTTTAAGGAAGATTTGTATTAAATTATGTTATAGTTGTAGCTTTCATACACGCAGTTATCAATTTGTTATGGTTATTTTCTTGCAATAATCCTGCTCTACGATTGAGGGCGTGGTATCTACACGATTGATAACACTTTCTCTAGTCTACTATGTCTCAAGTTTGTACCTAGGTATAGCAAATTAAATAGTTTCAGATTAAATATTTTATTTATTCTATTTATGGCCTCCTATTACATGGAACCTAAACATACCGCAAAATGTGGGTGTTCATTAGTACACCTTTGCCTAAAATCATCGGGGATGACAGGCACGATGGTATGTATGTTTATAGTCTTTATCATCCCAAAATTCGGTTTAAGAAGTTTTCAAGATAAGATTACACAAATATTTTAACATATCTATAAACTTGGAGATAATCGAATCATCACAACTCTGAGATGCTATTGGCGATTTCAGTAAGGCACCTGAGTAAAGACAAAACGAAAAAAAAATAACGTAAAAGACAATGACATATATATCATTGGTAAAAGATTATATTTTTTGAATGCCAATGGCTATATCAGCTAGCCAACTTACTAATACTCGTATTAAAAACGTTTTTTGTAACCCGACATTTGACTATGAGGGAACAATGCCACTCCTACCTAACGCTTTTATTAAGTTAGATTACAAAAAAAAACAAATAGAATAGACACAAGTATGCGAATTTATCGCAGTACATTGATATTATTTAACTTTCGGGTCCTTTACAGCATTCATGGTCGCGGCCAGAATGTGACAGTCTAGTTTTTAATTCAACATATATTTCCCAAAAATACTTATATAATCTCTAATTATTTCTAATACCAATAAATCCTCTATGCAATTACAATCATATCATGCTTCAGCGGGCATAATTGTAAAGCCGCATAGATCAATGACGCAACAAAAGATTTGCAGGTCTACAAACAGGTGACGCTTCCTCCCCGACACACGTGAGCAAACAGCGATAAGCCTATCTTACGCCACATTTGTGTGATGTTTTGATAAGATTGGAGTGCATAAACGTTAATAATGGTCGAAAAAGAGACAAATGCGTCGTTGCTTTTAGAAAAAATCTACTTCAAATTGGAAATGAGGATGGCTTGCTTTTTTTTTTTTTTTTTTTTAATCTCTTATTTTTAGGGGCTTTTACGCATAGCGTATGTCAGTCCCATCGTATCCTAAACAATTTCTCCTACTCTAACCCTAAACTAATCCTAATAAATTTTCACAACACGTAGGCCATGAATTTGAACAAGCTCTTTGCCTCATCGTTATTTGGTTGAGATAAAATTGTATGAAACATGCCTACATCAGTTCTGTTCAAATTCAGGGATCTTACAAAATTATTTCGTTGAGACTCATATTGAACACATTCCATCAATATATGTTGTAGATCCTCAACAACTCCACAGTCCTCACAATTGGGTGAAGCGAATTTCTTCATCATGAAGGCAAATTTTTTGCATGGAATGTGTCCAGATCTGAGTCGGAAGGCAGTAACAATCACTTTTCTACTAACATCATTGATGGCTTGCTATAACGAACAATTGAAACCTGAATTAAGTTATGATAGCCTAGTATATTGTATTAGCTTATTGCCGTCCACTGAACGTAGGCCTCCCCCAAGAGCGCAGCCCATGTAACCAATGAATTCATAGATCTCCAGTTTTAGCATCACTGACTTTACGAAGTATCTTGCGTATTTATCATACGCTCAAACGGTGAAGGAAATACATCGTGAGGAATTCTGGACACCTAAGACATTTTCTCGATGGCATGTGAAGTGTGCCACTCCCCGCACTAGCCTAGTCGCTCTCAAACGAGTGGAGAACCGTGCCGGTGGGGTGGAGAAGCGTTTAAAAAAAACTAGCAAGTTTTTAGTATAGGAGTATACCAAGTAGATCGGATATCTGTCAAAATTGTATAATACGTAATAAGGACGCTGATCCTCCTTATTTTAATATTTTAAATTCATGGCGCGTGCCCAACGGTGGTACAGTAATAGGTTATATGAAAGCGTAAAACATACCGGTGAATACTATACGCTTTCTTGAGGAGATAATAATGTAATAAAACTACATGAGTAAGTCGTAAATATTCTATATCAATTATTAACATCTGAAATGTTTCAAACACACAATTATTATAGATCAACAAAACTAATTTATAATTGTAATTATGTAAATTAGGAATGTCATGGTTGTACATGGAATACAAGGAGGTACAATCACATTTGTCGTCCCCGAAAGGGTTATGCAGAGGTGTATGTTACTTACATTTCTCCGGTTTGTTTTAAGTCTCCAACCGGGCACGAATCCAATCTCCTTAGTATTACATGGAGAAACCCAATAAAACTGTACTCGACCTGGGAATCAACCTACACACAACATACCTACTACAACGAACCTACTACAGACCGCAAGCCTTTAATACCGCTGCGCTACTCGGTTTTTAAAATTCTTTACATAATTCAAAACTTGAAATAAAACTATAAATCAATAAAATTTTATGGCATCAACCTCAAAGTTCGACTTACAGAAGTTCTACTGTACAGCTTATCCCTAAAATTCTGCCATTTACCTCAATCTTTTGCCAATGCGCGCAGTACATAATACCTTGCTGTCAGATGATTTCTACAAATGATATTTATTTATATACCTTTTGAAGACATTTTAACAAGTCAGATAATGTTAGGATCCAGATGGATTTTGCGTTGGCAACCCTACACTAATAGCTTTGAACTTTTTTCTTTTTTTCCCGGCACAGACAACGGTACTGCGCTACACAGCTAATCCGATTGTTTTATCGATGCTATCCCTCGATTTCCGTAACTATAATTACGTTACTATAAAACTAGTTTTCATTCCAAGTTAACTTGATAACATAGCGACTAATTGCAACACTTAATTGTTTTTATTACGTCATTTTTTACACAAATTTTGCCATGGTTTACTTTTTAACATTTCTGAGGAAGCCTCTATGTAGAATTATCGATGAATTATTTCGAAATCGTAACTGTTTTAACTGTTATTTCTAACTGTCCATTGGTCTATTGGACGCAAGAGTTGTGAGGTCCTGGAATCGATTAACGATATGATTAAATAATGTACCTAAAGTTTAAAAGGGAAGTAAAACTTCCTCCTCTCCTACATTTGCCGTGCCCAACAAGGCCTACACATGTTCCTTTTAATTATATTGTAACATCTATCTATGTAACTTGTGGAGTGCAATAAATGTATTGAGTATTGAGTATTGATATTTATTATTAAGATTAACGATATAGCATTCCCTTTATCATTATTATCCTAATTATTGTCCCATTGCTGAGCACGGGCCTCATCTCATTTGAAAGGGATTAGCGTGAAGTAGACCACCCGACGGTGCAGGTTGGCAGACTTCACACGACTTCCTCACAATGTTTTCCTTCGCCGTTGGAGCATGAGATAAATATGCACGTAACTTCGAAAATTAGAGCACAAACATTTTGATTCCAAAATTTGTATCTGTAGTTATCTAGGTATGTGTAAAAGCGGCTTCAGTGTCAATTCGAGCTAAATACACAGCATCAGCACTAATTTGTTGATATTAATTACATTTAAACATCTGCGAATCAATATATCGTCACAATCACATTTTTTTGTAAGTAACATTCGTATGACTAGTCCAAACTCGACTAACGAAAGCTCAAACTACTATTTGTGTCGACTGGGACACGAATACAGAGCTTCCTTGTTTAGTCACGATTTAAAACAAAATATATAAGAGACGACGGCTGTTACTATATTTAACTGTAATCGGTCGAGAAATAATTGCGCTTGTCGTTCTGTTGTCGTAGTCGATATTTTATTTGTGTAAAGTGCTCACTAAGGAGTGACAGATGGTGAGATTTTTTACTTATACATTGCTATTTTAGTCATTGAGGATACGTATATACACTCAAGCCCTTTTCCCATAGAGGTAGACAGAAACTACAAAACAGCACGCGCTACAATCCTTGCATAGCACTTTTGCTTCGTCCACATTCTTATATCTTGACATGCATGCGCGCCTGTTCCGAGTACTGCGCATCTGACCTTTTTAGAGGAGTTCACAGATTAGATTGAATATAATTATTTGTATAAGTACTTATACAGGTAAATAAAATAAATGTTATACCCTAACCTACCCTATGTTATAACCTAAATATATTTTTCAACTTGTACCTAGTTACAAAATAGTTATAACGTTAACGTATAGTTATAACGTAGTTAAATATAGTTATAACGTATGTTATGTAATTGTACATCCATTGTTAATCATATTATAAATACTGGAATGAGATTCAGACCTGCCTGTGACCATGGAAGCTGTAAAGGATCCGAAACGTTAAGATTAAAACAATATTAATATATCTGCATCGAAATCTGTAAGAAGCTTTATCAATTCACGCGATATATTTTTTTTAAATATCTCTCAATCGTTATCGGTTTTTGTATGCGAACAAAACAATAAGAACAGAATAATAAATAAGATAACCTAACATATTCTCTTTCGCTTCCTCAAAATAAAAAAACAATAACATTATTATTATTACAAGAAACTACGTCAAGAGCAGAGGCGCTCTGTTCAAACTAAAAAAACAATAGTTCTCGTAATAAATTCATATTTGGTGAATTTCAAGGATTCCCACATAGAATGGAATATGAAACACGTTTGGAATAACATTTACTATCTAAAATTAGAATACGGAGATGTTAGACTGCCTAAATGCGTATAATTCTGGCTAAAACATGACGGCTTATAAACTAATTCACGTTTGGAAAAACGGTTGTTGTTGAAGTATGCAGTAAGAATGTTTGTTAATTTCAAATGTATATCTACGATCTTAAAGTTTAAGATTGCCTGTAGATAGGTGACAAAGGTACATCATTTGTGAGTTTTTTAAAGTAATTTATCTCAAACGGATAGAGTTGTGACAGCCTAGTGGTGTGACCAGTGAATTAAAAGTCAAATGACTCGAGTTTTAACCCATAGCACGCACCACAGACTTTTCAGAAATTAAGTGCGTATTTATCCATGCTCAAACGTTGAAGGAAAATATTGTAAATAAACCTGCGTACTTGAGAGATTTTATCGATGGCATTTGAAGTCTATCAACCCGAATAGGCTAGCGTGGTAGACTATGGCCTATTCCCTCTCAAATGAGAAGAGACCCGTGCTCAACGGCGGGGCAATCATTGGGTTGATAATGCTGGAGAGAGGGGCGAATCCGATCTGGGACTGATTATTACAGTCTCCCAGGAGTATTGCGCATCCCTGAGTGTAGACACATACGGCCATGTGTAAGTATGTTAGTGTGTGTAAGAATTCTAGGAAGTGCCCAAATATATTTAGTATGCAACTCACTGGCAGTTTGAATGCACGTGTCCCGCTCTCCCGTTAAATAGCTAACGCTTTAGTCATATCTTTTAGAATATTTTGTATTGGGTTTTAGACTATCATACACTATTCAGTATGTTTTGGCTGATTGAAAAAAAAAAATAGGTTTACGCTTGACCGCCAGTTCGCCTGATGTTAAGCGGCACTGCAATATAGGGATATTAAAGAAGAGCTAGGAGAATAAACCGATTCACTTTAGATTTAAAGACACAGATTATATCCATCGCCGAAGATCCACTTTACCAATGGCTTGGTAGCATATTCTTGTGCGCAGGTTTAATAGCGATAATTCTTTCGCCCTTAAACTAAATCTATAAAAACTTTGTGGCGGAAAAATATAAAATTATGTATATATTTTTTTCTTAACTCAAAAATACTTCCGAGGCTGCCACGCAGCGTGTGGTCCGCATTACAAGCCAAAATTACGAAGTTTTTTAAACACATAACTAGGTTATAGTATTTACGTAACCAAATTATTTATGTTTAATAACTTTTCAGAATAATAATAATTATTAAACGCCTGTATCCCACTGCAGGGCAAGGGCTTCTTCCACTTATCTCTATCTGTATTCTTTCAGAATAAGGACCAACATTTTTTTTGTCCTTGCTTACAAAATGACCCATTATCAAGTCCATTTTGTAGGAAAAGATTCTTTATGTATAGGAAATCAGCTGTCCGACCCGAAGCTGTTAGAGGTAGCGGTATAAGATTAGTATTCTTCGATCGAAGGACACTGCCAGCCTACAACCGAAGTCGTGTACCTTAGAACTACCCACAGAACAGATGTAACTGATACTAATGACAGCTGTCAACTTGACAGTTCAGAACAAGAGAACGAAGCCAAGTGCAAGTTAGGTAGATTTGTGAATTGTTGAAATAATTTTAGCAGTATTTTTTTATACCACTAAGATGGGAAGTTAGAATAGAGTGATTAAGGTGTACTATGTAGTTCATTTTATAACCTTGTATAAATATCACCCAAAGTAATTTAGGTACAAAATCATTTCATACAAGGCTGTACTTATCATGTTAAGTTTATAATATTTAATTATGCAAGCGAAGTATTCAGAGTGGAACAAAGTGGAAAGCTAATGATTTCACTTAACTCGACGCTGTAATCATGTTCGATCCGTGTTTTTTACAATGTTGTATGTGTGTAGTGTTTTATAACCTCCAAAAGTGCTACACAGATTTGATTGGGTATAAGCTATAGGAGGTTTTGAGGGTAGTTGTGGCATAAGGTCCAATAAATTTGTAGTCCACTTAAATAATCAATTTAAATTTATTTACCTAATTTTAACTGTATATTTTTATGTATATTACATGTTGACATAATTTACCAGCTAGTAGTGTTTTATCCTTAACTTTTTCACTTCACTACACTGCACTAATCAACATCATGGAATCGCTGAAGGGGTCAATGTTCGAACTAATAGCACAGTTCACAGACCGCATGTCTAAATTCGAAGCTGAGCTGCAGAAGACATCAAATGCTCCGGCTAGCAGTGCTTCAGGGCTGGCGGCAGACTTCACAACATTTAAGTGTGGCATTCTGGAGGCGGTGAGCGGTCTTCAAGGGCAGTTGGAGGCTCTTGCACATGAGGTGGATGCCCTTGAGATGCGTGGACGCAGAAAAGTGCTGCTTCTACATGGTGTCCCAGAACAGACCAAAGAAGAGACACCTCGGGTGGTATGTAATGTGGTGCGAGATCAACTGCAGTTTAAAGATGTCTCGATAGCTGCCATTAAGAGGTGCCACAGATTGGGTCGCCATACTGGTGTGGGTAAACCTAGAGCCATTCTTGTTAAGTTCCTCGATAAGGATGTGCGTGACAGGATCTGGTTTGCCAAAACCAAACTGAAGGGCTCAGGTATCACAGTTTCCGAGTTTTTGACAAGGTCACGGCACCAAATGTTTATGTCGGCACGCGAAAAGTTCGGCATTACAAACTGCTGGACTGGGCAGGGTCATGTTTATGTCGTAACGCCGGATGGCGTGCGCCACCGTATCCATGACTTTGGCGACATTAAAAGGATAGTTGTGCCTGAACTGGATGCTGACAAGCCGGCGGCATCTGCAGCTGCAGTACCAAAGAAAAAGCGTGCGGCGGTTAAAAAGTAACCTATTTTTCAGCATTCTTCAGCGTCCGGGTAAAAATTTCACTTTACTTTACCCATATATCTTGCTTTTAGTATTACTTGTAACAATCTTGATAATCTTTACACTTTGTTGATATATTAAGTTTACTTATTTTTCAATAACCCTTAAATTCTACTTTTTATTTTAATGCTATTGACGTAATCTGTCATAACTTGTCATCTGTCAAATATGTCACCTTAAAATTTTTGCTTTTTGCGTTCCATTCTATGTTATTTGGACATAATTATGACATGAATTGTTTAAATTTTAGCCATCTATAATTTTAATTAAATCTATATATATATATTTTTGTGGATATACCCGGACGTTCCATTGTTTTCTTCCACAAGTTTTTAGTAATTCTTTGTTACACGCATACTAGCGGTTGGACAATTAATTTTTGCATTTTAATTAATAATTCTTTTTTTTTTTTTATGTTTGTTTTATAACCAATCAATTATATACATTTATTTTATATTTAATACATTTATCTATAGTTATTAATTATACATTTATCCATACATACGGCATAATGACAAATTCGGATACTGATAGCTTCGTATCAGCGATAAGTGATGACGACAGTTTTAGTAGTATACTGTATGCTGGCTACTTTTGACTGTAAGGAAATCCATGCCATCCTTATTTCAGAATCTTGGTTGAAACCATGTCTCCCGTCGACTTCCTACTCGCTACCCGGATACCAACTAATAAGAAATGATCGCACCGGTGGTGGTGGTGGTGGTGTTGCCATATATCTCCGAGCTAATATTCCTTTTTCAATTATCGATATGTCTTCACAGCCACCACCGTCCAATGCCGGGGAGCATTTGTTCTTAGAAGTTAACCTTTTTCACTCAAAGGTACTGCTCGGTGTCTATTACTGTCCGTCGATGCGTACTGATTTTTTCTCTTCCTTTGAAAATATCTTAGTGAACCTGTCTTCTTCTTACAGTCACACCATTATAATGGGGGATTTCAATACATGCTTACTTAAAAATGACTCTCGTTCCTCTTCTTTTAAATCCATTGTACAATCTTGTAACTTAACTCTCCTTCCGCTAAATGCCACTCATCATTTTCCTAACTGTACTCCTTCGCTTCTTGATCTTATTCTAGTATCCTCTCTGTGTCATGTTGTTAAGCATGGTCAGTTTTCAGCTGATGCCTTTTCCTATCATGATCTTGTCTATGTTTCCTACAAAATTCGCCCACCTAAAGCTAAGCCTAAAATCCTATTGCAACGCGATTTTGGTGGTATGAATCTAGAAAACCTGCGAGAGGATGCCAGGAACTTTGATTGGACCCACCTGTTATCTACTGAGTCGGTTGATGGGAAAGTTTATCTTCTAACTGATATCCTCAACCAGCTGTATGATACACACGCCCCAATTCGCCCGGTTAAAATTAAACACCTCCCTGCCCCATGGCTCACTGATCATATTAAAGCTATGTTACACAAAAAAGCAGCTGCAAAGACCAGATATAAATGTAGGCCCAGCTCCTCTAACAGGGTGAAGTATGTAGCTATCCGCAATCACTGCAATAAGGTGTGTAGGGATGCTCAACGCCGCCACATTCACAGCTCCGTCGAAAACGGAGATCCAGCTAAAGTCTGGACATTTCTTAAATCGATGGGAGTTGGAAGATCAACCCATGATACTATTCCTAAGGATCTAAATCTTGATTTATTAAATCAACAGTTTTCCTCTTCGCCTCAATACAATGGGGTTTTAAAAGCTAGCACAATCAACCATCTTTCATCTCTTCCAACCCCCAATTACTCACCGTTTGTTTTTAATCAATTGTCCGCTTGTGATGTTAAGAAGAGCATAATGTCTGTCACATCCAATGCGGTCGGTAGTGACTGCGTTAGCCGTAAAATGATACTTCCTGTCCTGGATGAGATCCTCCCAGTGATTTGTCACATCCTTTCTTACTCATTATCCTGTGGTGTCTTTCCATCTATGTGGAAAGATGCTCACATCACTCCACTGCCCAAAAAAGCCAATCCTTTATCTTACTCCGAGTTCCGTCCCATATCTATATTACCCTTCCTTTCTAAAGTACTTGAACGCATCGTCCAAAACCAGCTTAGTTCTTTCCTGCACAGTAATAATCTCCTTGATCCTCTCCAGTCCGGGTTTCGCCCGGGACATAGTACAACCACTGCTCTAATCAACATTACGGATGATATCAGGATGGGTATGGAAAACGGAAATCTGACGGTTTTATCCTTACTCGACTTCAGCAATGCTTTTAACACCGTCGATTTTGACATCCTGCTTGGCATACTCTGCTCTTTAAACATATCTCCAACGGCAATTGATTGGTTTCGCAGTTACCTGTGTGGCCGCCGGCAGCGTGTTTGCATTGATGGGTGTTCTTCCTCTTGGTGTGACACTACTGCTGGCGTACCACAGGGGGGCGTTCTTTCCCCATTACTTTTCAGTTTATTTATAAATTCTATCTCCAATCAACTTCTGTCATCCTACCACCTCTATGCAGATGACCTGCAGATTTACTCACAGGCTCCGTTGGAGGAACTGTCGGAAGCTATTAATATGATAAATAAAGATCTGCTACAAATATCTGAGTGGAGTCAAGCTTATGGTCTGAGGGTTAACCCTACGAAGACGCAAGTCATTGTTGTTGGCAACTCCAGAACAATATCAAAAATTAATTGGACTACACTTCCCCGAGTAATTTTTGATGGTAATACCATCCCCTTTAGCGACTCTGTTAAAGATTTGGGAATTTATATAGATACCAATCTCTCGTGGGCTCCTCAGCTCGAAGTATTAAGTCGCAAGTTATTTGCTTCTGGACGATCCCTAAATAGGTTGCGAAATTTTCTCCCAACTGCCACCAAAATTGCTCTTGCCAAATCTCTTCTTCTTCCAATCCTTGACTATGCAGATACCAGCTATCCCGACCTCACTGAGGAGCAAGTGAATAAGCTTGAGCGTCTCCAAAATTACTGCATCAGATTCATATTTGGCTTGCGCAAATATGATCATGTCTCAGAATTTCGTGTTAAGCTCAAGTGGCTCCCAATCCGCTTTCGCCGGAATGCACATATTTTATGTTTGTTATACAATGTTTTGTTTAATCCCTCAACCCCTCATTATCTCAAAGAACGATTTAAGTTCCTTCATGACACACATACTAGACACTTGAGATCATCGGAAAACTTAAGGCTTGAAATGCCAATGCATTCCACTAGATCTTACGACATGTCCTTTACTGTCCAGGCTGTCCGTCTTTGGAATGCTTTACCTATCTCGATAAGGCAAGCTCAGTCGCTTACTTCCTTCAAACTTCTAGTAAACGAACATTTTCACTCGTTTTAACTTTTTTATTCAATTCTTTTCTTATCTTTTTTCATTATTTATTATGCTGCATTATTTGCATTTACATTTTATGTAAGGTTAAGGTGTATGTAGACATTGCATTTGTTGTATGTATGTGTATTTATATATCTATTTATGTATTTATTTGTTTATGTGTACATACAAGGTGTTGTTTTGCATCCTCGTCAAATTTCAGGAGGTTGTCATAAAATACATAAATAATCAATTGAAAGTACGGTAGTGGGCAATAACTAAAAAGTGCTGCTTTTATTTGTTGTTGAATTTTAACAGTGTTTCAGAATTAAACCCTTAATTCAATACAAATAAAACAGAATCACCCGACTACGCACACAGCGACAATGCAGCTGTGTGCGTGAGTGTCGACGTCTTCCTACGAAATGCAAGCGCGGGCGAACGAATGATCGGTAGCAATAATTTACCTAATTTTACTTCGAAAATCACCTACATTATTGTCATAAATTTTGCTTGATAATGAACTCATTGTTGAGCATCATTGGAATGCGGAAATCTTACTAATGGCAGTAATACTAGTGCGCCAAAGAAAAGTTCATTGACCTGTTATCAGATGATTTTCGTAGTTTGTTTCGTACTAAAGTTTTGCGTAGTGATTTTGTTTTGATTTGTGGATTAAATTGATTGATTTGAAATTTTCCTTCCTACTTAACGGGCTTAGGACCGGCAATAATACCTACCTTAGTTGGTGTACCGATCTACTTATGATGGAAATGGAAAGACGTGCTAGTTAAATGTAAGTACGTGGTGATACTTTCGACTCTTAGGTATTATTAGCGTAGTTACAAATTTGAAATCAACTTATTTACACTAATCAAATTGATTAAGCTAACAACGTATTTACAAAATGTACAAATAAATAAATTACCTACTTAAGTTACCCGGAGGTATTGTTCAAAGTGGCCACCATCACACTCTTCGCACAATTGAGCACGACGTAGCTGGTTTTCCTTCAGCTTACGTAACACTAACACATTAGTTTTTACAGTGTCAAAAGCACTAATGATCCTTGCACGTAATTCTGTTACACTGGTCACTTCCTCCGTGTAAACTAACCTTTTAACGTCTCCCCGCACATAAAAGTCTAGAGGCGTCAGGTCCGGAGAACGCGGAGGCCAGGCCACAGGTCCTCCGCGACCGATCCAGTGGTCACCAAAACTTTCGGTCAAGTACTCGCGTACTTGCCGACCATAGTGAGGGGGGGCACCGTCCTGCTGGTAGTACAAGTTGCGATGGAGTGCCAGGGAACATCCTCCAACATCTCCTCGACAACGTGACGCAACAGCTCCAGTTTTTGGGTGTTGCAATTCACGCTTCAGTAGGCGAAACACTGTAGTGTGGTGCACTCCAAGGTGTTGACCAGCCTGCCGCGTGCTTGCCCGTGGGTCTCGCTGGAAGTATTCCAGCTCTGTGATGGGGGTTCCCGATCGGGAAACATTTCGGTGAACATCCGGATGGCTCCATGTAGGCTGTCTCCACTGATGGCATACAGGCGGACCATCTCTACAAACTCGACATTCGGATAGTTGTCCGTCATCTTGCACTTCGTACCTACGTCTCAACGATGTACCGAGAAGTGAAATTCGCAAAGCGCGCGCACGCGTCGGCGACATCAAACAGACTGTTTGTTCCGGGGTCGCGGCGGCGTGGCTAGGGATTTGTACCTACGAGTCGATCGATGAATGATCGTTGCGTATGCGTTGTGTATGTGTTGTTTGCGTTTGTTTGTGTGTGAAAGCGCGGTTATAGGGCTAGTAACAGACGGGCCGCGTTTAAATACGGCTGGTTCACACTTACGGATTTCCGTATACAAGCAAAATAAAAAAATAAAAACCTACTCATTTTATTGTTGCTTTGGGTCGAGAATCATTAGCATAATTACGTCCTTGAATTTGACGAGGATGCAAATCAACACCTTGTATTTATGGTTTATGTATAATATATTATAAAAAAATTATTTTTAACGTGGATTTATCTATAATTCTAGGATAGTAATTTAGTACGCCACACCCGTTTAATTCACATACATTTCTTGTCCATCCAAAGGTTGTCTGGTAGATATCGCTATTTGGTGATAAGACCGCCATTGTACCCTTATTTCATTGATGTAATGTATATTTTAAATTCCTGGTGTACAATAAAGAATATTCTATCTATCTATCTATCTATATACCTACTCGCAGTATACAAAATAAAGCAATTAATATTTTAACAAGCAATAGTCAGAGGTGTACTAAATGACCAATGTAGACCCACATTTGGCCGATCTTTTGGTTCCTTATGAGCTGCTACTGAGAATTTTATAAAAACCCAATAACACTGCTCAACCTACAAACATCGAACCCTCATATTCAATTGTCGCACTTAGAACCACAAGACCACTAGACCAACTGGACAGTCTCATGTCAGGCAGTTCATATTTAAATGGCAATCTTTTTTTTTTCATTGCTTGTATAATAAGTAAGTACTATTTATACAAAAGAGGAAATGCCGCCCTCAATATTATTAATGTTAGTCACAGTAAATGATAATGGATAAAAAGTTTATTACCATTTGGCGTTTTTGTTTCTGTCAACAAAGTAACTAATTTTATTTATTCATGCATATTCTGTTTTCCAAGATAAACACACAGGAGCAATTATTATGTGTACTTCATATTTATTTTATAGATTACAGGAGTGTAAAACTTGGATACGAAAAAAACGGATTCTACATCTATATAAGGATCTCTAATTTATTATAGTTTTTCTTTTGAATTCTTTCATTATATTAGTGCGATTCACAATGCAAATATTATATGCCCTGTGTATTTGTTGAACAGAAAAAAATACTGAAGTCTGAAGTAACTCCTCTTTTTTGTCTATACCTAGGCTAAAGTTTTAAATATAGAGCACATAAAGTCTGTTGATTAAAATCCAGTACTCCACAGAACATATGTTCTCATTTAATTTAGCTGGCAGCATTATGTATTATTAATGCATAAAATAACTTGGATGTGCAATAAAACTGAATCGGTCGTAATCTATGAAATTTAAGTATCATCCAATGTTTGACATTTATAAGTTTATCCAACATAACACCTGCTATCCATGTTTATTAATATTTTATTGTTTTCCGTTCGTGGGTTTACTATAGTTCGTAAAATTCCATTGACATTTTACGGTCATAATTGACCATCATGGCCGCTAAAAAAGGCGGCAAAACCGTAAAACATGTTTTTGTGTCACTGATGTCGTCCGAATCGTATCGTAGTACAACCAATGTCACTTAAGTCAATGGATATAATCACCAAACTATGAAATCAAGGTTCGTCAACACTGGTGTTACCATTTGTAGGAGGTACAGAGATTTCTCGCTCAAATTGAGCTGCTCGACTGGGGAAGTACCTCCGCCTTACAGAAGTCCGCAGTGAATCAATAGTAATTGTCTTTCTACTAGTGAGTAAGGTTACAAGAGCTCATTGGGGGAGTGACTATTCTGACAGCATGGACGTTTGCTGTCAGTTCAGTAACTCCCTATTTTAAGAAACCTGAACGGTTTCTAAGGGGCTTGGCAACGTATTTGCAAGCCTCTAGTGAAGCAAATGTCAATGGGCGACGGTCATCACTTACCATCAGGAGACGCCTGCTCGTTTGCCCCCTTATCATCACAAAAAAACCAACGTCTCTATAGGCTACGGTCTTACCATCAGGCGGTCCGTAAAATAGGCCATACACGCTACGGTCTACCGGAACGGTCTATTCCCTCACATGCTCCGGTATACCTGCGCAGGCAAACCTGCACAGGTAGACTTTTCCGGTAGACTGTAGCGTGTATGGCTTACTTAAGCGAGGGTAGAAGACCCACGTGACACAAAAAAAACTGGCTATCTGTAAAGTTGGTATACGAACGATAATAATTTAACATGATAATCGCTTGCACGCTTTGGTCAGGCGGAACGTGACTATTTTTCGTGCGTGCAGCCGGCGTTCATCGATTTATAAGACGTTAATAATAATTCTTAGTCGATTTTCAGCATTGACCCGCGCCCTTCATAGCACGAAAGATCGCATACACAGTAGTAAATATTATCAAAACAAACTGTAATCTAAAATCAGCACGTAACCTTGATTATACCTATAAATAGACTAGCTATTGCCCGCGATTTCGCATGCGTGGTAATTATATCCAATCTGCTGATTTATTATATACCCCCCCCCCCTTAAGATTTTTTTATTAAGACAAAACCTCTTTCAAGAACAGAGCATATTCTTTTCTGAAAGGCTGGCAACGCATTTGCAAGTCCTCTGCTATTGATCACTTGCCATCAGGTGAGCCTCCTGCCCGTTTGCCCACTTATTTCCATAAAAAAACCTATATCCTTCCCCGTGACTCAACCTCTCTCCGTACCAAATTTCATCAAAATCAGTTTAGCGGTTAAAGCGTACAGAAGTAAGAGACAGATAGACAGTCATACTTCGCATTGTGGAAAATATGATTTGACGACCCCATTATTCCAACGGTATTTAACACTGCCTACTGTGCTATGGGTTTCAGGTTCGAATACCAGTAGGGAAAAATGTTTGTGTGATGAGCAACATTTGTATCCGAGTCATAAATGTATCTATGTATAATATGTATGTATTTACAAAAAAAAAATAGTACATCAACCAACTAGTATCCGTAACACAAGCCTCGTTGCTTACCTCGGAACTAGATGGCGCTGTGTCATAATGTCCAGAAATATTTATTTATTTATGATCAAAACAAACTATACTCTAAAATCGGCACATAACCTTCATTATAACTATAAATAGACAGACACAGCGTTGAAATCCAACTAGTATTTATTAGAATTCAGCACAAAGGAATAATGAACTTGGGAGATTCTTGAGTTAGTCGGGACTGGGTGGGATAAAGTATATTTGCTTTGGAGTGGGGACCTAGAAAAAAATATCAATGTTAGTAACGTTATTCAAAAACTAACTAACTACTACTAGTAGGTACTAATAGGTACTAATTTACCTCACACTTAAGCGAATATGAGACGTTGAAATGAAACTATTTTTAACAAATTTTCAATTTTCTTACAATTATGCAAATATCATATGTAGTACATCAACCAACTAGTATCCGTAACACAAGCCTCGTTGCTTAGCTCGGAGCTAGATGGCGCTGTGTCATAATGTCCGGGAATATTTATTATTATTATTACTTATTAAATTAAATTACTTATAATTTTGGATTTTATCGCAGTATATCGTTGGCTAGTAATCGTAAGTGCGAGAGCTGAGCAAGAGGTCTTCATTTCGATTCCCAGGTCAAGCAAAGTGATATAAGTTTTTTTCATGAAATTCTCAGTAGCAGATCGGAGTTTGGTTTCGAAATGTGGTTGTACCGGGGGCGAACCCATTGCCATAAACCGGACACAAATTCATACTCCGAGCAGCTACTGAGAATTTCATAGAAAACCCAATAATCCCTACTTTGCTCGACCTGGGAATCGAACTCAAGACCTCTTGCTCAGCAGTCGCACTTTGCGACCACTAGACTAACGATGCAATTATTTTTTGTAACAATAATCTTATATTACTAAAAAATGCTTACTATTTCTGATTCTCATAGTTTCATATCGTATCAAATGGAAATCATTTGATACTATACGTTTTTCTAGTAAATCATAACAATAAGATTCTAGTTAGCATCATTTATATGGTAATTAGAAACGGCTTTATTACTTTATAAAGAGGCCGCGAGAACCGGAGCTTATAAAAAAATTACACAAGGAAGCGAAAGAAATATATACATTTATGTACTAGCTTCCACCTGCGGTTGTGCCCGCATTGTATATAGATAAAAGTAGCCTATGTGTTAATCCAGGTAATAAACTGCCTGTATGCCAAATTTCATTCAAATCAGTTAAGGTGGAAGCTCCACGCTAGCCCGCGAAATTCAAATTTTCGTACGTTTTTTGCAATTTGCCGGTCATTGTCAGGCTGTACATTGAACAAAATATGATTCGCGCCTGTAATAGGTATTTAGTTACAGAATTATAATCATTAATATCATCAATACAACCCTCACATTGCATACAATTGTATTGAATGACTGTTTCATGAAATAGACAATCAATACAGTTATATGCACTTTGAGCGGTTTTAAATTAGAACCTACTTGTGATTTCTTTGACATATTATCTTTTTTTTTAACTTTTATTCATTTGAAATAAAACTCCTTTTTTAAGAATTTTATAGCGGTTATATTAATATTAATTAGTCCCTAGTTCGAATGAGCTCACCGTGTCCATTCTGCGTAAATCTGATTGTCAATAATTAAAAAAATGTAGGGAAGCTGTTAGTAATGATAACATTAAGAAAACCTAAACCTCAGTCTACCCGTGATTATTGATGCTTTAAAGGATCCGAAACGTTGGTATTTCATAATACTAAAATACCGCGATAAAATGCTCTAAAAGTAGTTTCATTTCAACATCTAATACTCGCGTAATTGTTGATTTCGTTATTTAATCTGAGACCGTCAACATTTTATCGCTTTCTATCTACAGAACTCGTGACTACGGTTCACCAACCCTGACGTATGAAATAAGGGTCTGTCCATTAATCACGTGATGTTTTTTGACATTTTTTAACCCCTCCCTCCCCCATGGTGCTACGTGGTGAGATTTAAAACTACCCCCCACCCCCCACCAAAAATCACGTGTATTTTTAGTACCTACAAAGAATCTTAAAATGTTTGTAATACTATTTTTAGGTTTAGAAATCACGCGTTTGACGAAAAAATAAGTACACGTGATATCTTACTACACCCCCCCTATCCATGGGATATTTAGTGATTTTTGCTGAACCCCTCCCCCCTTTCGAATCTCACGTGATTAATGGACAGCCCCTAACGTTCAGACAGGCACACATTCGCTCATAAAACTATCTTTCATAACATAACAGCCGGAATGACAGATGCCTAACATCCAACGAATAAAAAAACATCAATTTTATATTTAGCACATCGCCATTTACGAGTTCTACTGATTGAAAATCTCTTGAACGCAATGTATGAAATGTGTTTTTTTTTAATATGAATATTATTATTAAAGGAGTTCACCCACTACGCTGTACCATAACATGATGACTGATGAGAAAAATGGACAATATTATCATAGTGTAATATCACTATGGTGTTATAATGTGTGTTCACATTATAATACTGACCATTTTTCTCTTAATCGTATTAATTCGTACCTATATTAATAAGTCGATAAAAAAAATTACACAGAAATATTATTTATACTTTTTTCAAAAATCAAAACATAACAATTATCTGCAAGTACCCTGCTAGATTTGTACACTTCCTTCAATGATGCTGACATGCTTTTCGTTTGATGAAGACTTAAGGCTACTATGACACCACTTAGAATCAAGCGATTCTCATGAATAGCTTCATATGCGCATATGTATATGATATGTAGTTCGAGATACAGATGCGCGAGTGAAGTAGCTATATGTAGCACGTAGCACAACTGATTAAACAACGTCTTACTAGCACATATGACCCCTCAGGCATCACTTAGCTTTGGTAGATTCAGATACATAGTTCAACGTTCTGTCACCTCTTCCCTACACACAAATCTAGTGGAAAAGGAAGCTTAAGAATAAGGGGTGCCAATATCACTACTAATCAATTAAATTTAGAAATTAACTAATTAATAGATGGCGGCCATCTTGGGCCGATTTCCATCAAACAAAGCTAAGAACAATCCCGACTAATCCACCTTTCAAACAAAAAACAAAATAAAAATCGATTCATCCACACACACAGCTCAAACTTATAACACTGCGTCGTTTTTGCGTCGAGGGTTAAAAATAAACAAATCACGTGAGTTATAAATCTAATAGAGTTGTAAGTGGCATTATGGAAAAAACAAATTGTTGTGAATGTATTTCTGATAAATAAAATAAAAAAATAAATAAAAAATGCATAAAAAGTCTAGCACTTACCGGTGTTCTCCTAGATAGTAGGGTGCCTACAGGGCTGGGTATCTTTGTGGGCGTGCCGACAAGCGGGCTGCGGGCTGCCAACAAAATACATAAACTGTTATAATGATAACGTTATCATCAAGTACAAAAATAATTACACAAATAGGTATATGTACATACTATCATGTATGACGTCCCCGAAGAGATGTACACAAATATGTATATACCTTCTGTAATACGGGTCCTGGGTTCGAATCTCGGTAGGGATAAATGTTTGTGTGATGAGCATCAACATTTGTATCCGAGTCTATAAGTTTGTATTTACAGACCTGCTTACAACCAGGCGGGTCGTAAGTTTGTTTGTCATATCGTAGTATAAAAAACATCTAACAAGGCATTACCAGTACCGAATTAGCAATACTGTCATTACTTTCAGACTTAAATATATTTAAATCAAATGCGGCTTTAAGTCTCTGTCTGTATCTTAATACTAGACGATAAATCAAGAAACAGGGCATGTAAAAAACAAATATATCGATAGCTACAAACAAATAGTACTCTGCCCACACAGTAGTAGTCACTTCACGGTCGTTATGGTAATGTAGAAGCAAATGTCGCGGTCAGGTAGAGGCTTAATGATGCAATAATATTGTTGCTAACTCTGTTGTACGAGTCATAAAGGTTTTTTGCGGATTTTTCCGACTACGAAATACATATTAGAAGAATAATGAATATTGATTTCTTACACTTACGCGAATATTAGACATTGAAATAAAACTACTTTTTACGGATTTTATCGCGGTATATTGATACTATTTTAACCCGACGTTTCGGATCCTTTACAGCATCCATGGTCACGGGCCGACTCTGATAATAATATCAATATACCGCGATAAAATCCGTAAAAAGTAGTTTTATTTCAAGGATAATGAATGTCAGAATTATGTGATTGAGCATGTGCATTTGTGTCTGATATTTACAAATCTTTATATTATATACTAGCTGATTACAGCGACTCCATCCGCGTGGAATTAAAAAAAAAACGGCAAAGTTTCATACTAACTCTGCACCCCCACTATACCCCCTTAGGGGGTGATATTTAAAATTTCTTTCTTAGTACTCCCCTATAAAAGGAACTGTGCAAAATTTCAAGCTTCTAACCCTTATAGATTAGGCCCTGCGTTGATATGTCAGTCAGTCATTAAGTCAGCTTCTACTTTTATATATAATTATAGAAGTTGGTTTGTATCATCATCATCAACCCATTAACGTCCCTCTGCTGGGCACGGGTCTCCTCTCATTTTGAGAGGGATTAGGCTATAGTCCACCACGCTAGCCTACTGCGGGTTGGCAGACTTCACATGCCATCAAGACAAATCTCTCAAGCATGCAGGTTTCCTCACGATGTTTGCCTTCACCGTTCGAGCTTGTGATAAATACGCGCATAACATCCGAAAAGTCAGTGGTGCGTGCCTTGGGTTCGAACTCGAGACCTTTGACATCTCAGTCCACTGGTCACACCACTAGGCCACTACCACGGCTCTAGGCTTGGTTTGTATACGCTTCATAAATTCAAAATCTCACCGATTGATTTGACATCTCAGTCCACTGGTCACACCACTAGGCCACTACCACGGCTCTAGGCTTGGTTTGTATACGCTTCATAAATTCAAAATCTCACCGAGTCTAATACCGATAACACAAGCCGCCTTGCAATAAAAACTATTTATAAACGAATTTTATGTTATAATATTATTTATTAATCCATGGTCAATATATGATTTTAGAATCCAAATGGCGTTGAATTTTTCTCACTGACGACCTCTGATAAGATTTTTTTTAAAGGTTTCTAACTATCCTATTCGCTGATCCGGGACTGATGACGTGGGATTTAAAACATAACTTTATACTGGGTGGGTAATTGTATCCATACTAATATTATAAATGCGAAAGTATGTCTGTCTGTCGGTTACCTCTTCACGCTATACCGCTGAACCGATTTAGATGAAATTTGCTATAGAGATAGTTTTGAATTCCGGGGAAGGACACAGGATAATATCCATAAGAAACGGGGAGTGGATGTTAGTATGCGGATAAAATTACTAATATCACGCAGACGAATTCGCGGGCAAAAGTTAGTAATGTATAATAGTCAAAGGGACAAGGCGGCCTTAAGTATACACACAGTGTATACACAAGCCACAAAGAAGTTAATTCTATTACGTGATCGAGGAACGGGGCTTAAAGGAATTTTAATAATGCATTTCCTCAACGCTGAGTTCTCTGGAAAGCTTAACTATTATTTGAGTTTAACTGTTCTCAACAACGTTTACGATCGTAGAGAAATACGAACGTTAAATCTATTCGAGTCAGTATTGTATTAGTTTATTATATAAGCATATTGAAATTATATATTTCAGAATGTGGACCAAGGAAAAAGTGGTATGCAAGGAAAGGCAATTATTTAGACTTCAAAACAATAAGTCTTACCAGACTTATTGTTATTAGTCTAAATAAAATAAACAGAATTAAATAGAACAAATCTTTTAACATCAACGTCGATTCTCAAATCGTAATGAAAACGTAAACAATACAACGATTCCTAAGAACTGATTATATTATATTCAACTAGTAAAATAAATTCAGACTTCAAAGGTTATTTCATTATTTGTGATGATAATGTACACATCTGTGTTTATGACTTCGGGAGCCTGTTGGCATGTGATCTTGAAAACAGCTGAATAATCTTCTAATTGAAAACGATTGTAAGAATAATTTTCTTCATATACCTATATTGGTAATACCTATCTAATAACGACCTTTTAAGCTCAGCGTTAGTTAACACGGCCTGCTGTGCTATTGTTCCCGGGTTAGAATCCCTTGAAGGGACAAATGTTTGTGTGATGATCATTTAATATACATTTGTATCCGAGTCATGGATGTATCTATAAATAAATATTCCTGGACATTATGACACAGCGCCATCTAGTTCCGAGCTAAGCAACGAGGCTTGTGTTACGGATACTAGTTGGTTGATATACTACATATATACTTTTTTTTTGTAAATACATACATATTATACATAGAAACATCCATGACTCGGATACAAATGTTCATGCTCATCACACAAACATTTGTCCCTACCGGGATTCGAACCCGGGACCCATAGCACAGAAGGCAGTGTTAACTACCGCTGGACTAATTGGGTCGTCAAGTATGTATAATATGTATGTATATACAAAAAAAGTATATTAAATATGTAGTAGGTACCTATATCAACCCTCTGGTATCCGTAACACAAGCCTCGTTGCTTAGCTCGGTACTAGATGGCGCTGTGTCATAATGTCCAGAAATAATAATGTCTTGTCTCCTTTTTTATATATGGAAATTGAGCGCGTTTGACAGCATCTCACCTGATGGTAAGTAACGATGCAGCCGAAGAAGTAGGACGCAAGCTCAAATAATGTCTATTGACTCTCGCTTTGCAGATTCCTAAGTTATATGATTCGGAAAACACGGTAAGGAATTTGACTCTCTGACCGTTCGCATGATAAATTATGAAGCAAAATGTTTTCGTAAGTTTTATCACATTTAATCAAGTATTTATCACATGCTCAAACGGTGATGGAAAACATCGTGAGGAAACCTGCATGCTTGAGATCTTCTCGATGGCATGTGAAGTCCGCCAACACGCAGTAGACTAGCGTGGTGGACTATAGCCTAATCCCTCTCAAATGAGAGGAGACCCGTGCCCAGCAGTGGGACAATAATGACAGTATTCATTTATTTACTACTACTACACATCGTGAGGCAACCGTTTGAGCATGTTATAATACGCAATTAACTTCGAAACGTCAGTGCTTGGCTTGGAATTGAACCCAAGGCCTTTTGACTTAACCGATCGCCGGCCATACCACTACGCTATCAGCACAAGAAACAGTATCCTGCCTCATATGGCAAAGGCAAAGACAAAAAAAAACAAAACCATAATCTTGCCTCGACCATAAACAATAATAAAAAGGTCAATGGAACTAAAGTGTGACACAAATGGAAATTGATTAGTTCAGCCCTTAATGCTGACGGCTTAGGTTCAACGATCTAAGTTATTAACCGACTTTGAAAAACGACAATGTATTCACATCGATACAGTGCAGTGTTAACTTAAATATTTTAGTGTAGCCATTGGCGATCACGTTGACAAACTAAACAAAAGTTTTTCAAGTTCAAATACTTGACAGTTATATCTTATTTATTAGCTTTTTTTTATCAGTTTGACAGTTACAGTGACAACTACGCACCAAACAGCGACTGCCAAGTTTTAGGTCTGATGACTACCACGTAAAAGGAAAAAACAGACGGATCTCAACTCCGAGATGCTACTGAGAATTTCATAGAAAAACCTAATAACGAAAATCCCAGGTCGAGCAAAGTGCTAGACTGGGAATTGTACCCGACACCTCTTGCTCAGGAGACCACTAGACCAACGACAAAGTTATTTCAAACTAGCCGACCCGCGCAACTTCGTCTACGTATGTATATTTTGATGGCTTTTCCCATTTTTGCGAGTCGTAACATGATGTTACACCTATAACCTTCCACGATAAATTGACTGTCCAACACTAAAAGTTTTTTCGTATTCCGACCAGTAGTTCCTGAGATTAGCGCCTTCAAACAAACAAATAAACTCTTTAAGCTTTATTAGTATAGATATATTTAAAATATCCATTCTAAGACATGTCTGTATTACTCTGTATGTATTTCTAACAAAATCAATACTCAAATCCTTTGTTGCCAGTTCATTCATTCACATCGTAAACTGATCCATATGATGCACACATACTCATTAATATTTCAAGAGTTCGTACGAAAGGGAAACGAACTGTGAGGTATGTTAGCGATTGTCGATGACAAAAGCACTTTAAATGCTTTAGAGTTTATGTAGAGAAAAGAAAGCTTGAGTAAGGGATCGTAAATATGTTTTTGAAAAGGACAAGTGCGTGAATGTCCCCGAATGCGATAGATTCTTACGAGCGAATAGGTATCGTCTAGGTACATAAGCGTCCCGCCGGGGTTGTGGTGCATGCTTTCGCGAATCCCATGGCCCCGGCAATAGGGCTAGTGGCGTTGACGGGTGCGGTTTTTTAGTCGGTAAACGCTCACGTTGGGCGGAGTCCGACACACCCGTCGCCTCCCCAGGCGGCGGGTCGGTCCGTAAAGGATATTTCCACACTTAAAAAAAAAGGTACATAAGCGTGCTATAGTTTAGACCACATCGGCATTTACCATCAGGTGAGATTGTGGTCAAATGCTAACTTTATCTACTTGAGCAATATTGAGATAGCTGTGGTACCAGTGATCAAGTATCAAGTAATCAAGTAATATCCACGCCCGCACCACTGACTTTTCGAAGTCATGTGACGACCCAATTAGTCCAACGGTAGTGAACGCTGTCTTCTGTGCTGAGGGTTTCGAACCGGGGGTTCGAATCCCGGTAGGGACAAATGTTTGTATGAGTATAAATATTTGTATCCGAGTCATGGATGTATCTAAGTATAATATGTATGTATTTACAAAAAAAAACAGTATATTATGTAGTATATCAACCAAATAGTATCCGTAACACAAGCCTCGTTGCTTACCACGGAACTAGATGGCGCTGTGTCATAATGTCCAGAAATATTTATTTATTTATTTATCACATGCTCAAACTTTGCAGAAAAACATTGTGAGGAAACCTGCCTTAGAGATTCTCTCGAATAAAATCTATCAACCTGCCCTACGCTAGCGTGGTTGACTATAGCTTAATCTCTCTCAAATTAGGTACATGAGATCCGTGCCCAGGACAATAATTTACAATCTCACTAGGTTTATTACAAACTAACGGCTCTTACTCCGTTTAACATGAATAGGGAAATTGTTGCATACTACATATTATAAAGTATGTTTACTGTACTCAAAGTTAAGTGCCTCAATTTTGTCATTTAGTAGAGTCTCTTTAGCCGAGATTGAGGTAAAAGCTATTTATAAAATGATGCATAGTTTGCTTCATAAGTACCGGTGAAATAAGCGAGCTTGTTTATGAGACATCAATCTAAACAACGAACTGAGTATGCAGTGAAATTATTGAAGTGAGGGAGAGATGAAATTCTGTCTGTTCAAGGCAGCTATCAGTTGTTTTTTTTTATGTCTCAAAGGTGGAAAACAAGCATACGGCCCGCCTAATGGTAAGCGTAACCGTAGCCTATAAACGTTTGCAACACCAGAGGTGTCGCTCGCGGGTTGCCGACCCCGTAGTGACCGTTTAGGTTTTTTAAATTAGGGGAGTTACTAAACTGGCGGATTAGTAGTAGGCATAGAATATTTTTTTTACAGTTTCTGACGCAGTTTATTTATAGGTATAGGTAAATTGAGATATAGGTAGATTGGAGCTGTTAGTGCTGTGACCAGTGGACTGACATGTCAAAGGTCTCGAGTTCAAGTACGGGCACGCACCACTCACTTTTCGGAAGTTATTGCCTTATGGGCGTATTTATCACATCATGCTCAAACGGTGAAGAAAAACATCGTGAGGAAACCTGCATGCTTGAGAGATTTTCACGATAGCATGTGAAGTCTACCAACCCGCAGTGGGCTAGCGTGGTGGAATCCTAATCCCTCTAAAATGTGAGGAGACCCGTGCCCAGCAGTGGACAATAATAGGTTGATGATGATGATGATTGATAGGTAAATTAATTATGATGTTTCGAAATATGTTGTTTACATGCAGGGCACCTAATAGCCACTAATAGCTACCCTAAAATGTTTGTTAATTATTGGCAATCCGATTAAACAGAACGAGCTCGCCGTACCGTTTGGTAGTTTAATTTCAATGTCTAATATTCGCGAAACTGAAAGAAATTAGTCCTTAATGATCGATTTCATATTTAAAAGTAAACATCATTAGATACAATTTATCTGAGACTGGTTTAGATACTGACAATAAATATTAAGATGAGAATATAATTATTTCTAATTGTCAACAATAAGTAAGATAACATTGTAAATAAACACTAGCTTTTATTCTCACAATAGAAATCTCATTGTCACGACTGCCATTAGTAACTACCTTTTGAAATAAAACAACTTTTTACTCACTAAGGTGTTGGTTGTCTTGATGTCGTTTATGGAGGGAACAAGGAGTGAGTCCCTCCATTTGTAAAGGAGGATCCTCCGACCAGGCGAGGTGTTGTGCCTGGCGGGCTACTGCCCAACGGATGATGTTGGGTGGTTGTATATATGCTATCTCGCGTGCAAATTTCACTTGCGCCATGTGGGATTATTATATATTTAGGATTATGATATGTTTTTCGTCGCTAAGTACTTAGTTCTTATGTGGCGAGATAGATGTCGCTACATCACTCCCCTCCGAGACCGGAGGTCGACACTTCTGACGAAAAAGTATCGACCGAAGAATAAGTATCAGAAGTTGTTGTGAGTTGCCAATGCCAGTGTGATGTTCAAGTGAGTTGATATAAGGTCGGCAAATCGCGGGTGATACCTCTGGTGTTGCGAACGTCCGTATGCTACGGCAACTGCTCACCATCAGGCTGGCCTGGGGTAGGCTTGTTTCCCATCTCCGTGGTTTAAACAAATGTTGAAATTGAAAGGATCCAAAACTTCGGGATATTATTCGCTTTGGATTTCTAATATTCGCGTAAATGTAAGACAATTATCAAACCACGAAATTTTATTCAATGGATTGATTGCGAATTCTTATGTCATGCTAACTTAAGTTTGCATGTTTTTTTCTGTCAAGAACGAACTAAAGAAGAAATTACGTCACGATTTTTTGACAAATCGACTTGAGAGAGAATTGTCCATTCGTTTAGCTGGACATACAATGAAAATAATAATCCCTAATACTAACACATGACCAAGAATACGTTACTGTTTGTATCTACAAAACCAACTGCAGGGGTCCTTCTAAAGCAGTTCCGGAGCATCTTCTGGTGTGTCCCTTGTGCCCAAAAACCTGCACGAGGGACGATCTCTGTCTGGCCACGCCTAATACCATTGAAGTGGCCTCTTACTATTCAGACGTTGTTTAGGCCATTGACACAATAAGAAGAAGTTCCGGAAAGGAGGTCATGGCGGGGTTGACCATATAACACCTTCTTTTTAATCAGATTTCTTTATTATTATAAACTGAGCCTGTCATAACTAGACCACAGTCTATGTGAAACCCCCCGTGGCTTAAAAGCTGGTTTAAAACGTAAGGAATATTCGTGCTGTTTTAGTCGATATTCTGTGAGTACGGTTAACGCCTGTCGCGGATAAATTAATGCGCTCACGCAATCTTGGCATTGCATTGGATGTTGTTGAATCTATAAATAGGTAATTATGATTTCCTGATAATTATATATATTAGAACAGCAAGACTATCTATCGAAATATGATTATGATTTTAATTAAGTGATATCTCTATAACAACGTTTCTTATATGATATAATTATTCAGAATGTATCTCTGATATGGATATAGAGGATTGGTTACAAAGGTTTGAGCAAAGACGTACAATAATCAGTTTGCGGTCCACTTTTGAACCCTATTCTTATAAAAATAAGGGTGAAAAATGGTCTACTATAAAGTTTGGTAATTGCACGATGTACGCGTAGCAAGTATGACCCATAATGCTCGTTTTACCATTAATGACTGGTCCAGAAAAGTGTAATCGATGGGTCCATCGCAGCGCATAAAGTAATTAAAAGCGCGAGAATTCCATAAGGATTAGAACTATTTTTCTAGCTAATGATAATTATCTATTGGGTCTTAATAAAGAATAGTTGAAAACAATCAATAAAAGTTGAAAACAATATTTGTTTGTCCCGGTTTTCCTCTCCTTTGAGAAGGAATAGCCTTAATTCAAGCTAGGCTAGTGTAGCTACAACATCGAGAAAACACTTAGGCAAGCAAGTTTCCTCGCGATATTTTCCTGATCTTGCAATTGAACTCAACACCTTTGACTTCACTGTCTTCTGGACTCTATCACAGTTTCAGAAGCCATACGCTAAGCGGTGCCAGTCACAGAACAGATAAAAAACCTCTTATATATGCTCTGTGGTACCAGTACTGCCAGTTATCAAATCAATGTATAATGGACCTTCTACAACCGATCTCTTTTATGACTATGTGCAATCTTGATTGATTACAAGGAACTCTGGTTCAGTGAGGTTAATACCACATTGCAGCAAGCGATTGGCAACAATCGCTCTATGTGACATGATGTAATCTTTATTGATAGGCTGTGTGAAGTTACTGGGTCAATTGACATTGGATTGATGTGTTTATACAATGTAGTTGATGATACAAAATACTCAGTGGCGAATTCGTATATTTTCCGCCAGTAGGCTATTAAAACGGAAGAACGGACGGCCGAAGGGGCTTGAAGGTTCTAGAGTGGCGACCACGTACTGGAAGACGTGGGTAGGCCCCCGGTAAGGTGGACTGACAACTTGGTAAAGGTCGCTGGAATCCGCTGGATGAGGGCGGCGCATGACCGGTCGTCGAGGCGATCCTTGGACCTATGTCCAGCAGTGGACGTCTAACGGTTGATGTGATTATGATGATGAGGCTTTTAAGCCAGTAGGTGAATAGCAACGTGTATGCTTCACCTCAAAAGTCATACAGTCAATTCTTTTTATTTCAATTAGACCAATATTACAGGTACTTTCAAATGTCGAAACTAGTTGCACGGTTCCAAGAGGTAGGTCTTATGGTGAAGAACCGGTAAGAACCTCGATGGATACTCTTTGATAATATGAAAATTACAAAATTGTTGGTTTTAGTTTACAAAACGGTCGCTTCAGCGGCCAATTGCCTCACAAACGAATTAGCAAAGACTTAATGGAGTGAAGTATATTTACTAACACGATTTGTATTTTTGATATTTATATGGTCTGTAAGCCTATGAGCCACAGTAGAAAATAAAGGATTTTATTAATTATATATTTTGTCGCACCTTCCGACCTCTGCAGTTTCGATACCCTAATTCACAATCATATGAATTACAGTCGGTTTGTCAATGAAATTACAAACTATATGATTAATACACAATCGTCGTATTTAGAGATTACAAAAAAGTAAATATTCTACTCCTATAGCATCAGTATAAAAGCGAACTGAAAAAAAAATGCCTAAAATAGCCGCCCTAGGCTTTACGCACTACCCGCCGTCCGGGGACACGACGGAGGTGTGCCGGACTCCACCCAGAGTGGGTGACTACCGACTAAAACCACACAGGGTACTTCGCCTCACCACTGAGTGCCGGGGTTACGGGTACGCGTTGGCATTCTTCCGCGACCCCGGCGGAGTCTATTCAGCCTGCTGATAATTCGGCCACTGAACATACATACGTACTTATTATCACGCTACACTCACATTAGCGTGAGCAGAGATTGTACATTTTCACCTGCTACAATCCTACAGACCTTAAGCTTCTACATCAATATGTTAGATAATATTTACCCAACTCACTATTGACCATTTTCTTACACGTAGTGTACTCTATGTATGTTAAAAGTATTAATAAATAAATTTTACTGTTATTATTTGCTTTAGTGTTATTCTGACCTCCATTGTTGATGTTCATAAATGGTTTAGCAGTTTTGTTGCATACAAAGTAAAATATTTTACGTTGTGGAACCCCATTCCTCAAGCATTAGTCACACCACAAACTCACAACACTTGATTCATTAGGTGAAGCCAATTTAGTACAATAGAATTTCATTTTTCCGTACAATGTTTTCCTACTTTGCAAGATATGATATACCAATAATTCATTGTGTGGTCGCCTAGTGGTCAAAATTGGATTATAAGTAATTAATTTAAATTACAAGGTTTGTTTATGCACAATTTTTTTAAAAATAGCATTCACATGCACTCCTTCTGCATATAAAATATAAATGTGGAAATTTTCATACTCCTCCGTCTGTACATTTTTTGTAATAACGTACATAGTTTTTGCTTCACCTATTAATATATACCTAGATTACTATTAATTAAATAATTAAGCATAAAATAATACTAAAAAAGTAACTTACGTTTGACAGTCAATTGCCTTGGGCTCAAAGGAGGCCTATCATCCAATAAAACATCCTCCTTGGTCAAGCTATTAGTATTATACTTCTTCACACTCTCCGCCCAGTCCTGGATCCAAGTCTTATCCCCTTTGCACCTGTTCAAGCTCAAATAAGACAACTTTCCCACCAGCTGCTCTGGAGTAATGTCCGTAGAAACACCGCTGTCTTCCCTCAACACTTTCTGGGCATTTTTCAGTGCAGTACTTTCAAATTTAGTGTCACCTAACCCTAGTTTGTTACTGGGCAAAGACACTGGTACGGAAGATTCCCTCGACAGTCTGTGGATGTAGTCAGTCTGATCAATTTCTGATTTTGTTAAACTACATCTACGTAGGACCGGTTCTAATTTAGGAGGGATCTTGGAGCTTAGAACCCCTGAAGTTGTGACGGATGTGAAGCTACCAACATCGGCATCATCCTCAGGCTTTGGAGGAGTCTTTGTAAATGTTTTCTCAGTAATATTCCTTACTCTATTTTTAATTTTTTCTAGGTAGCTCCTTGTAGATTTAATCTGTTTTGATGTTTGAGCTGCTAAATCATTTTCAGTTGGCGATTCATAGCAGCACGAGATTTCTAGAACATTTTTGTCTTTAGAAACTTTTGGCATTTCAAATGATTGGTTTAGTAATGGACTACGGAGTCCAATGTCTCTTCTAGGTTCTTTTGTTATGACTCTTTGAGGGTTAGGAAAATCAAAAACTAATTCTGGATCTCTTTCGCTACCTTTCTTCTTTTGTGTTTCTTCAATAGTTACAGAATCAGAAGCAAATGTTCTATCAATACTCATTCTAGCTTTTTGTTCTTCCGTGTAATTGTCACCTTCTATGGTGTAAGTACCAGTGGATGAATTCTCAGACTGTCCATCTACCTCATCATCAATATACAATGGTTCTTTTGTCATACACTTCTTGAACAAGTCTGGAGTTTCAGAAGATGCTCTACTTTTCCGTATTAAAGGACTCTTAGCATGTTCTGGAGTAGACAAACCATTGTCTGGTGTCAGGATATCTAGTTCAGGACTTGATATGTCTGTTAGCATCACTCCTTCAGGACTTTGGTCTATAATATCTGCCATACCATGCCTATTTATATTACCATAGCTAGGTGTTCTGTATACCTCTCTTGTATAAGAATTCCCTTTCAAAGGCAAGTTTAAACCTTGACGAGATGTAAAGTTATCACTCCTAGACATAATATTATCTACTATAGGACTCTTGGACGTGCGTTTTGGAAGGACAGTGTCTGCAATGGGGGATTTAATGTGTCTATTTATAATAGGGCTAATTATGTGCGAAGCATTTTGTGCTAATGGACTGTTTCGGAGTTTAACAGAACCTGATAGGCCACTGTCTTCCTGGTCTGAAGAGAAATAACCTTCAGAATTGTACCCTTGAGCTTTACGGGGGAGTTTCGCGCTCATTGGAGGCCTCTGAAGCGGTGGACTTGGCCTCGAGACACTCGCCGACATAGACTGGACTCTCTGATGCCTTGCCTGTGATTTCTTCGCCAACTCTTCAAGTTTACGAGTGTCAACAGGCTTCGTTGCACCGAAGTCGATGGTAAAAGCCATGGGATGGGGTTTCGGGGTACTCGGCTCGGATTTATCCTCCAGACTAGGGTCGAGCTCGTCATTCTTCAAGCTGTCCGACGATGACTTGGAGATGGTCGCGTCCTGCCCGTCCGACAAGGGGCTGGACACGTCCCCCTCAACACTAACACTCATGTTTTCAAGGTATCACGCAGAATAAAAGTGACATCATATTCACAAAACGACTCGTTAACAGCCTTTACACATCACTTTAGAAAGCAGATATCAAGGTAATCACACCACACAGCATTGAATTTTGAAATGATAAAAGATTACTTTCGAAAAGTGGAACGAGAGCGCATACACTAAAAAATATGTGCTCCACCTATAACATTCGCGAGCGCACACGAACTATCAACGCGAACGGGTCCGAATTCCGAAATATTAATGTCAGACGTGACAGGTGCTAGTGACGTCCGACACAACACTGGGATTGGTAGACAATTGATTTTATTATTGATTCGGCAACACAAAAACATTGTGCAAGATCAGTGACCTTCGTCCATTAATCCATTGTTTAGAAACGGTAATAATGGATGTGCGTGAAATTGCTGTCTATTAATTATAATTTTGTTGCGTACTATCCAATGAGCATGTTTACGTTAGATTTATACATATTTTCGTAGTTCCCTATGTGAAATAATTAATGACATTTTTTGAATATGTAAACACTGACTGATTATAGTGTCAACTTCGATACGCTTTACGCTGTATCTCTTAAACATATACTTTTTAATTCATCAAAAAAAATATTGGTTTTATTTTAAAAAGATTATATCAAATGTTTTATTCTTATATTTAAGATGAATCTGATTATTTCATTTTGCCACGAACTAAATTAGTATATTTTATTTTTACATATTTCCAACAACTTTCAGAAAGATCACGCGGTGATTACTTGAAGTGCCAACGGAATGGAATGTCAGCTGTCAGTGCGGAGTAAACCATGGCAGAGGCGGCGTTTTCCGATGATGGAAAATATTACTCTGCCATTACCCAGGATGGTAGATTGAGGATATGGGACACAGAAACGAATGTACTCAAGCAGGAGTATACGCCAGATTTACATTTGACCTCGCCGCCGTCTTGTTTGCAATGGATTTCCGTCACACAGTCAGCGGTAAGCCTAACACGTGGTTTTTACGTACATATTTTATTACATACTTGGTTTTCCCGCGACTTTCATTGTGTTTATAACCTTTTAATTAAATTTCACTGCTATTTATTAATGAAAGAATTTTCTGATACGTTATACGAGTTGAAAAAAGCAAAGTACCTAAACCTTTTGTTTTGACATTTATATTTAAAATTACATTATTTTTATCGTATAGGATATTAAAGTTGTTTACTTACTTATTTATAAGATATGTAAACTTTCTAGAAAGTTAACAGTCCTAAATAAGTAGGCCTCTAGAGCTCTACCTCATTACAAAATAAAAAATGTAAATATAACCTCAATACATAATTTAGGCACATTATTATTTATGGTAACCTTGATAATAATAAAGCATTTAATATATGGCTTTGGGAGCCATCATAAAACATTGTTTAAAACACTTCTTTCTATATAAGAATAATGATAATAATAATAAAGTATTTATTTGCATATAAACCCTTCAGTAGCCCAAAATTGATATTTATATACATTTAGTTCAAACCATATTTATAGATTTATATTATTTTACAGGGATCCCCACAAAAGGGTGCAAGAAGGAAAAGTGTATCAGAAGAAACACATTGCATCGTCCTTGGCACAACAAGTGGCAAAATATTAATATATTCTGTATCCCAAGCGAAAGTGGAAACCGTATTAAGTAACGAAAATACGAACAGTGGGATCAGTTCGTTAGACTGGCACAAGAAATACGGCCTGTACAGCTGTAACAAAGATAATAATATTTACGAATGGGATCTACAGAACTCTTTGATTAGATTTAAGTATAATGTTAATGTTGACAGTAAGAATAAACATGGCAACAGTGTGTGTGCCATCAAACTTGTGCCGCACAAACAGGTGAGCAATATTGTGATTGTGTTTAAGTCATCATTATCTTATTTACTCTTACTGCCCCCTGAGAATTGGTTGCCTAGTGAGTTGTGGTAGCTTAGTGGTGTGACCAGTGGACTGACATGTCAAAGATCGCGAGGTCTTCGAACCCGGGCATGCACCACTAACTTTTCGGAAGTTATGTGCATGTTTATCACATGCTCAAACGGTGAAGGGAAACATCGAAAAGAAACTTGCATGCTTGAGATTCCTTGATGGCATGTGAAGTCTACCAACCCGCAGTGGGCTAGCTTGGTGGACTATAGCCTAATCCCTCTCAATTGAGAGGAGACCCCTGCCCAGCAGTGGAAGAATAACGGGTTGATGATGATGAGAATTGGTTCACTACTGATGTAGAGCTAGCCAGAGCTTTAGTGGTGATCCGCTATTGCTCTAGCTTAGTGTGGCTTCAAAATGTCACATGAAATGTTTTCAGGTTACATGTTTCCACACAATGATTTTCCCCATTTTTGAAGTTTTAAAAATTACTATAATAATAATGCATTGTCATCAAACTATACCAGATGTCAAATTTCAACAATTTAAATAGTAATTATATATATTAAAAATATTTTCAAGCTTCCTACTTTCACATAACTTTAAATAGACATAATATCATTGTTATTCCTGAATGTCCTGTGACTCATTGAAGTTAGACACAGACTGCACTTTCTAAAGATATGTCTAGTCAATATCATTATTTACTACACAAGTTTCATAAAGAGAAGACATAAATGTATGTCTTAAATTTATTGTATAGTGTTAATATTTTCATCCTTTTCTCAGAGCACACCTGCCCGGTTCCTGGTGGTAGCTTCATATCAGGTCCGGCTATGGCGTCTTTACGAAGGAGATGCCACAGTGGTCAAGAACCTGGGACACAATGCAGCACCAACTGCTCTGCTGAACATAGCCAGTGTAAATGATGTCTGCTGGCTGATTGAAGGCTCACAGTGAGTAGTATTCTAGTCAAACTTATATAATTTTATTAAACTATAAGCTTCTTCCTCATATACTTTGTGATAAATTATTATCAGATGTGGTATAGGACTTACGGGGTCCGCAACATGCAGGTGATATCTCTGGTGTTGCAAACGCAAATAGGCTATGGTAACCGCTTACCATCATACAAGCCGTAAGCTTGTATGTCATCTCTGTAGTATACGAAAAAGAAATGTAAGAATCTAATTTTGTTTCAAGTGATATGTTTGACTGTACACATCCCTATACATAAAAACAAATTTTATTAATATTGTGATTATAATTACGTTAGTCACCCTTTCAGGAATAAATTCATAAGAATACCAAGTCTGTCTTCGAATTTTAAGATGCTAGCTTCTACACATGCCATCTATATCCTAAAATAATCAAAGATGTTCGGACTTAAAAAAAACCACCATGTTTCTTTGAGTTTGTTTCGGCATTTCTTCTCAGAGGTCGTCAGTTAGGAAATGCCGATGTCATCTAGTTCCTAAAATATATCTTATACATACATGACTTGTAAAAGTATCTTTAAAAGATCTATTTGCAGAAATAAGTATCATTTATCTTATACATGATACATGAAGGTGTCTTAAAAAAATCTGAAAAAAAATGTTACCTTTAATATTAATAACCTACCTTTCTCCCTAGAAATGAACGCCTCCTCTCATTTTGGGATGTTACAATAACAGAAGACCATATACCCCAGTTGAATGGGGACGAGACTCCTCATAAGAAGCAGCGAAGAAAGTCCATCTCCAAGCCCCCCACCACAACCTCCACACCGACCTACAACTTTGTGCTGGAGGATGCTCCAAGGATCGTGGATGTGGATTTGAAGGAACAGGATGGGGCCACTCGGCTAAGTCTTGCTGCGTCCACAAGAAGTGGAGTAGTACATTATTATGGTCATATGTTGAATGGGTGAGTTGAATTATGTTGTGAGTATTATATGAGTTCGTTGGTCCTGTGATCATACAGTGCAACTGCTGATCAAGAGGTCTTGGATTCGATTGCCAAGTCGAATAAAAATGATATTTTTCTATGAAATTCTCAGTAGGATCCGTGCCTGGAAATGGCAATGGGCTCGTCCCCTATTAGATGGGACCTAAAACAACTCGGTGTAAATACACTATGTTCATCAGTTCGCCTCTGCCTAAGCTTTCGGGGACAACAGGCGTAATGGTAAACATACCATCTCGTAACCGTTGGGGGATGACAGGTGTGATTGTAAGTTTGTCACTTTAATCTGAAGGTATCTTACTGAAAGCGGAAAGGATTAAAAAACAGTGTTAGTTCAATCGCTCATAAAATTTGTAGAATTTACTTATTTTAAACTATGACTTATCCCCTAGGTCTTCAACAAAACCAATCAAGCCTTCAGTAACAATACAAGTATCAAGCGGGGAGGCGCGACCGCTACCCCTCCAGTGTTGCAGACTACCCCCCACCGGTGACCTACTGCTAGGGTACTGGAATGGACCCATTCTGACCTTCGAAAAAGTGGTATGTATATAAGAAATTTAATTTTATACACAGGGACAAAGGTTCTCGAGTGGCGACCGCGAACTGGAAGACGCAGAGTGGGTAGGCCTCCGGCAAGGTGGACCGACGACCTGGTTAAGGTCGCTGGAACCAGCTGGATGCGGGTGGCTCAAGACCGGTCGTTGTGGAAATCTTTGGGGGAGGCTTATGTCCAGCAGTGGTGCGCCTCCAGCTGATATGATGATGATGATACAAAGAGACAGAATAGACCGCTATCTTGGATTAATCCGGTGACCATCTATTATCGTCACTAAAGTTTCTCAAATTATAATAATGTTCGTATATATTGATTACTAGCTGATGCTCGCAGCTTCGCCCGCGCAATTTAATACTAATTTCTCCTTCTCATTTCGCCCGGTAGGGGGTGAATTTCCAAAAATGTCGAAACGTATGCATTTATTTATGCTGAGGAGCTTGATTATTTAATTTCATTCTTCTCACTTTAAAAATGGCGGACTTCCCATATAAACTTTCAACCCCTATTTCACTCTCTTAGAGGATCGATTTAAAAAAATCCCGATATTATACGTGTTTAATTATTTCTAACCAAAAACTTGTACAGTTAAATTTAATATTTCTAACTTTGAATATACGTTTATCCTTTATTTTACCCCCTTAGGGGTGGGTCTTCCTTTCTTAACAGATGTTTTTATTATAAATTGCATCATCTGTCAAAATTTCAAGTTTGTAAACCCTGTGGTTTAAGCTCTTGCGTTGATGAATCAGTCAAGACAAACGATTATATAATATATATAGATCATTATCTCTGTCCTGCTCTTCTTTACTATTTAGATAGGGATGGTATTTAAAAGTACTTCAATTTATTCCCATTGTATTTACCTAATTTTGCCTGTGTTCCACCAAATATACTGAATGTGCACCAAAATATGTTCATTAAAAGTATTGTTATTACTTATATACACTTTCTTGGTATTCACATTTGGTTCCGGCGTTGTGTGGTCACAGTTCTAACCTAACCTAACCGATATCTGTTTGCTGCTCAATCAGTATTTTTGATGCGCGGTTTATTATATTCCTTTAGATAGCAATATTATGTAAATCACTGTACATTGTATTCCACAGACACCAGACTTGAAATCCAAAACGCAGATATTAATAAGAGGTGACAGTAAAGAATCTAAGAAAAAACTCAAACAAACCAACGAGATAAACAAAGTGCGGGGAGAAAATGGCTCATCACAGGTCACATACGTGGAGCCTATGGGAGGCATCGCCAGGAAGCGAGCCACGCCGGGGGATAAGGTTAGTGTACTACAAGTATTATGACTCTTTCCAAGGTATTTTTATTTTCTATGTAATATGTTACTCAACGGATGGCCGATGGGGCTTGAAGGTTCTTTTCGCTCTCTTAAAGTATAATTTCTAGGATAAAAACTATCCTATATTCTCGGGACTCGAAAATATCTCATCTCCATACAAAATTTTATCTAAATCGGTTTAAGCCTGAAGAGGTAACATATAGACTGAGATAATATGTTCGCATTTATAATATTTGTATGGAATTATCAGACCCTTTAAACGCCACTGTCGGCAAATGAAATTGTGAACACGACCCTCGTCGTTCATTGACGACGACGTCAGTGTCATTGTGCAATCATTTTCTTTTTTGTCGGCTATACCCGACAGTAGTGTTCAAAGGTCTGAACGGGACTATAAAATTAAACTAATTAGTTATTATTTGATCACAGATAGAAGTACCCATGGAAGCTCGGTTAGCCAATCTTGCGCTTGATGTGAAGGGCCGTAGCAAATCCGCCGTCAGTCAGAACCTCACCAAGCTGCTGATGCAGGGCCTACACTCCAAGGACAAAGGGTGAGACATATATATCTTATTTCTATAGTGAGCTGGGATTATTTTTATGTACCACAAAATTGGCTTGCTTGCCATCTTTGTGGTACGGCCCGTCTGATGGTAAGTGGCTACGGTAGTATATGAATGGTGGCAACACCGGAGGTCTCGCTCAATGTAGAAACCGTTTAGGTTTCTTAAAATCGGGATTGAATAGTTAGAGCGACGTTCGGTTGCAGCCTAACTGTTGGCTATAAACTGCTATAAAAAAAAAACAAAAATCTTTTTATTTAAAAATTAAAAACGGTAACTAGAATGAGGTATTGGCTAAACAGACTTACAATATTTGACGACCCGTTTAGCTCAGCGGTATTTACCGCTCCCTGCTATATGTGCTGGTCCCGGGTTCGAATCCCGGTAGGGGCAAATGTTTGTGTTATGAGCATTATCATTTGTTTCCGAGTCATGGATGTATCTTCCTACTAATATTATAAACGCGAAAGTTTGTAAGTATGGATGGATGGTGGGCACGTCCCAAAAAAAAAAAAAAAAAGTATGGATGGATGTTTGTTACTCTTTCACACAAGATCCGTTTAACAGATTTGGATGAAATTTAGCATGCATATAGTTTATTATCTAGATTAACACACAGGGCTACTTTTTATCTACCTATATACCATGCGGGCAAAGCCGCGGGAGGCAGCTAGTGTATAATATGTATGGATAAAAATAAAAGTGTATGTGAAGTATATCAACCATTTAGTATCCGTAACACTAGCATCGTTGCTTACCAAAGACCTAGATGGCGCTGTGTAATAATATCCGGAAATATTTATTTATTTATTTTATATAGAAGCAAAATGCATGAAATAAATTCTTATCTAATATTACTCTTTTTCTCTTTTAGAATAATCCTGACAGTTCTACAAAAGGACGATCCTTTGGTGGCGCTGCGTACTGTCAGCAACCTGCCGGCGGACTACGTGCCCCAGCTTTTGGAACAGCTGGCTGACATGGCCACCAGGAAAACTAGCCAGTGAGTACCTCACAGCACCTCAGTCAGTGGCGGGTTTACCAGCAGAATGAGTAGACTAAAGCCTCAGGCAGGTTTTAGGGGGCGGCAATTATGGGCAATTTAGTTTTTTTTGTCTCACAAAGTGTCAAGCTCACGGCCCGCCTGATAGTAACCGTAGTCTTTAGACTTAAGATTTAGATTGCAACACCAGAAGTGTCACGCGCGTTGCCGACCCTGTCAATTCCGATAGGTTTCTTAAAATAGGGGAGTTGCTAAACTGATAGCAAGTTAAATAATTCTCATGCTGTCAGATTTTTTTAATCATTATTTTTAGAATAGTCACTTCCCTAACGTGCATACTGTGGTAGCCTAGCGGTGACAAGGGACTGAGACGTCAAAGGCCTCGAGTTCGAACCCAAGGCATGAACCACCGACTTTTCGGAAGTTATGTGCGTATTTATCACAAGCTCAAACGGTGAAGAGAAACATCGTGAGGAAACCTGCATGCTTGAGAGATTTCTCGATGGCATGTCTGCCAACCCGCAGTAGGCTAGCGTGATGGACTATAGCCTAATCCCTCTCAAATGAGAGGAGACCCGAGCCCAGCAGTGGGACGTTAATGGGGTGATGATGATGACTTCCCTAACGACCTCTGGTAACCTTACTCACTCGCAGAAACACAAGTGTACTAATGTACACCCACATTTCGGTAAATTAGGTCCCACGTAATATTGGACAAGCTATTATATTATTTTTTTTACAATAGCTTACTATAGCAAAAAGTGTCGTTACAACTTTTCGTCTCAATTTTTTCCGTCTAGCCCCCTTTCGCACCGCGATAAGGAACTTCGTTCCAATAAATAAATTTATCCTCGTTTCCTCCACAGATGTGCGGCGGTGTGCACGTGGCTATCTGCGGTGGTGCGGTGCCACTCGGCGCTGCTCCTCGCCACGATGGGTTCTCGCTCTTCAGACCACCTCACGCAGCTACTAGCTATATTCACACACAGGTCAGTTTCATTAACATTGTTTTAAGGGACCCTTTAAGTAATTAATTACGTAAGCATTTTTTTAAAGTAACGATTAAAAGCAAGCAATTTTTTTACCTATTTATCTTACCCAAGCAAAGCAAATACCAATAAGTAATGACTGAATAATTAGTAACAGTTGGAAATTATTGTTTCATGCTCTGAAAGCAATTGTCGGATATAGACGACAAATTAATAAGTGCATTCTTTGTCGTCTCCTTACGCTGATGTTTTTGAAATTTGTTCGTGAACATGGATGCTGTAAAAGACCCGAATGGTCGGGATTGAACTGATATAATATCAATATATATCAGTGTTATGGCGCAGTTTTGGAGAGGCCTATGTCCAGCAGTGGACTGCGATAGGCAGAGATGATTAATAATTCTGAAATTATTATCACTTTAAACACCTACTTACCGAATTTACTTGCAAAGCATTCGACTAACTAAAAATACTTGTTTCCAGACGGTCGCACCTATGCCAGTTACTGAACTTAAAAGGCCGGCTAGACCTCACGATATCGCAGCGCAGTGCTGCTGATGTCGCGCAGGACGAACAGGAACCAGTGCTTAATTATAATGGTAAGCTTCACTTTGACATATTTTACTAGTAGTGATGTACTGATCAATCGATCTATAAGGCCCAGTTTCCACCGAAGCGAACAGGAGAGGACACGTGGGCAGATATATTTTGTATGACCAATCAGATATCGACATGATATATGACGTGGAAATGACGCAAACGGATAGGTTATATTTAACACATATCTCCGTACGTCTCTTCTCCTCTCCACTTCGGTGTAAACCTGCGGTTAGATTAGGCTGCGCCTAGTCAGATCAGACTATCGAAGGTGACCATTATTCAAATTCAAGACGATAGGTAAATGAAAATTGGAGCACAACCTTGTCGTTTCCTGCCGACTGTAACTTTATGTGCACCTTTTATTTGAGTAATATCTGCTATTTCTAAAAACTAATTATAACCATTCATCTCTTCAGACACATCATCAGACGAGGAGATGGAGGCGGAGGCATACCAGTCAGACAGCAACGCATCGTGGGGCGACGACAAGTTTGAGAGCGAGGCGAGCGCTCCCGACGACGACGCCGACTCGGACGGGGATTGACGTTATATAATAAAAAGATCGTTTTCATATGGATGTGTTTTATTTGAATCCTTATTCTGTGTTTTTGCTCACTCAACGCAAGTGTGGCGCTAACACGTATGGCGTGTTTTTTCATATTTTATCTAACTGCGGTTGCATACGCCGTGCGTGTAGCTAGATGCACTGTACGATAGAGGTAAATTGACGTTCGGCCGCGCAGCCAATACGTGTTAACGGGCTTGGGTTTTCGAGATGCTGGATTCTATAAACCGTTGCTCTAGCAGGAAACGCAATATCTCGAAAACCCGAGGACGCAAAAAGTATCTTTCGGCGCATTTATGGACAAATACAAGCTCAGCTCATGCTCAATATTTAAATTAAATTTTCCTGGTGGAACAATCTACCTTCAACAGGAAGTTCTTTCCAAAAGGATAGGGCGCATAATTTTTTATTTCGTGCACATTTGTATCAGATAACCTACTAGGTAGTGGTGAGCCACTTTCCAGCTGTGATGTCTGTGGTAAAGCACGCCAGTAGTTCTTGTAGCAACGAAATGGTCAAGTCGCATATTTTAACTAGTTTGTGAAGTTAAACCTTTAACATACTGATATAGGTACTAATGTACAAATAAACGATGTGTATGTATGTTTAAGTTTAAATAAAACAATAAATAATATAGTCATTCGCACCATCATATATTTCATACAACACTTATCTAATAACATACACCACTCGTATGTTTAACTTACAAACTAATACTTTTATAATCAGAACTTATTATACAAAAATAACTCTTTAAAATTGTGTTTAGAATGGGAATGAGGTCTGTGTAGGTATTATAGCAGCATTGTCTTATAATATTGGCAGTTCAATCTTCAATTCAAATCACATACTTTCAAGAATAGCTCAGATTTTATCATAGTAATCCCAAATGACAAAATCAGTATTTGATGGCTGCACTCAGAGTAGCATTATTAACTTTAGTGATATAAATACAATAATTACCATATCTCGGTACGGTAGAGATTTAATAATTGAATATTTTTTTTACTTTTAAGTGTGAAAAGTGAGTTCAACCAATTGTGAAGACATAGTAATAAAATGACTGATTACATATCATTAAAAAAATAAAAACTATGTAAAAAGTCGTTAGCCAATGATTCACTGTAGTAAATTGAAGTTTCCGAGTGCAGCGACGTAAAACGTAAAAAAAATTATCGTCTTATTATAAAACTAGTTACTTATAATTCTATGCCTTTTTCGAAGGTGCTCTGAAAATGCCCACTACTACCGCGTGGTCCCTCTCGTAAGGCTCCAAAGTCAACTGTTCTTGAGGTTTTAGTTTGTCTGCTTGTAGTTTCTTTACTTCCGCTGCGAACACTGCTTCGGGCTGCGCTGTCGAATCTATACAAGACGCCTAAGAAAGAGAAATGTTACATTAGGTAGGTAATGGTAATGGAGAAATGCTTGTGGTATTTATGTGCATCAGTGAGAGAGTTCAATCTTATCAACATGAAAGATTTAGTTTGTTTGTGTCATCATAGAAAATAAGAAAACCTAATTGAAAGTTTTCTTTTAATGAAATACAGAAGGGAAAGGCCTTAAGCCTTAAAATGCAATATCTTAAGATATGTAAAACTAAAAAAAAAAAAACATATGTAAAACTGCAATTACTCTGTAGGGAATTCAATTAACTATCTAAGCTACTGATATATAAACATACATTCAAAGCTACTATAAGCCTCCTATACAGCTACATATTTTTTTTGGAATTTTAACTTGTCTCTAATTATTTTGTTATTAGTCTTAACATTTTTTTAGAAAGTGTGCTCTTTGTCTGTGCCTTTTATCAGACAATATGAGGGTAAAAGACACAAGTCTAGAAATTAAAATCATATCACAAAGTATGTATTAAGCATAAATAACTCACCTTAATGGAAATTACAAAATGGCCACCATTCTTCAAGAAGTGTTGTGCATTTAAACTGACTATTCTAGCCTGGTCAGGCTGAGCCACGTCAGCGAATATACAGTCAACCATACCGACCAGCATTCTGTAAAAGAAAGAGAGAGTAGAGTCGCTTGTGTGGTGGAAAGAGGAGATGAGAATAGATTGAATGAGTCAGAGAGAGAGTTCAAATGTATCAACATGAAAGATTTAGTTCGTAGAATTCATCATTTTAAGACAAAGTCAATATTAGCATAAGTACAATACAAAATTTGCCCCACTAGGAAATATCCTCTACTTGTGATCATTGAAAACTTGATTTACATGAAATTTTTCATATAACAATGCTATTGTCTATCCTATTAAAAATTTAACAGATTATTGTACATTACCTGTATTTCAGTGGATGTCTAGCATCTTCAATGATAGGTATTATATTTGTTCTCTTCTTTGCCACATTAATGAGGTCCCTGCCTGATCTGTGTGAGAACTCTACTGCGTACACCAGACCTTCCTGTGAAGTGAAGACATAATGTTATTAATGGAGTAAATAATAAAGAGGTTTTGTAAGTTGATCTGTGTTGGCATCAGAAGTGGGTATGTGGACATAGTCTTCATGAATAGGTCTAGATTAGAGGGACCACGATCATCATGTGAGATTCGAAATGCTTTTATACAGAAATACCGAATATCAAGTGAATGTATTTCTATTTGAAGTATCACTAAGTGTAGTACTAGTACGAGTACGAGACCTGTTGACTGTAGTGCAGAAAACACAGTCATCAATTAAATCCAATATTAAATATTATATTCCATCACAATGGAGTTTGTAGTAACTAAATTAACAATTTCTTAGAAAAAATGTGAATTGAACTATCAAACTTACCGGTCCAACGACATCTGAGACGTGACTGACAGTGGTACCGCTGGCAGCACCGAGATATAGAACCCTGGACCCAGGAGGCATATGTATAGCATCTACACCTCCCATGATAGCAGCAGCTAACTTTGACCGGAAGGGGTTCCATACTCTGTATTCAACCTTTTCTCCTTCATTCTGTCAAAGGGTAATTTTAATCAGCAAGGGTAATAACGAGAAGGGGTAAGGGTAAGATAGGGGGTTAATCAGAAGTGGGTATGTGGACATAGTCTTCATGAATAGGTCTAGATTAGAGGGACCACGATCATCATTTAATTGTTACCTATCAAATTATAAAGATAATATTTTCTTTCAAGATTTAAGTTATTTTACTAGCTGTTCAAAATATTACTTTTACTGCAAATTATATACCTTTATATAATTATGTTTTGATAAAAATATAGTTCATTTTTATCAAAACATAGATAAGCTGCAAAGAATTAGTGATAAATGCTACTTTAATATTATTTTTTGTAAATATTACAAGTACCTACTTTATTATCATAAAGAAAAGTACACAGTACAAACCTCAACTGATATTCTCTTTTCACCATAAACTTCTGATCCCGGCACCAAGTTCTTGGTAACTAGAGCGTCTTCTTTTCCTCTCGCAATGAATACTCCAGGATGTCTAAAACAAACACATCATTATGTATAGATGGGTAAAAAGAGGAAGACATGATAGGGTAAGGTAGAAAATATCAGAAAAGTATGTTGGCTTCAAGCGTTCGCTTTCAGAAGAACGAAAGTTATAATATTAGCATCATATAGATGGTTATTCATTTGTGAGGAATCCTGTTTCAGTTACATGTCTACAGCTTTACTCGTTATTTCTTATCATAAAAACTATATTTATATTACCCAGTTGACCTAAAAAATATCCTGCTGATAAGAAACTACATATTTCATTTTAAATTCAGTTACGATGCTAACTGTGGCTATTGCAATTTGAGCTTCACAAAGTGTGCTAAATTAATTGTTTACAAAAACAAAATGGCTGCTAACGTTTTCGTGCTGAATTTAAATAGTTACAATTATAATAAAACATATTTTTCTCAAAAATTTAAGTCACTTTAGGCTTTAGTTGCACCAACACACATGTTATGTTAGGTGCAGCTTAAACAAAAACCCTGAGAGCTGCAGTTTTACTAGGCACAGAACCTGTGTGACAAATCATATGGGTAAAAAAAGGAGTTCTTCATATGATAAGTTGCACACATTTTAGGGAATACATCATATGAAAAAAAATACTTAAAAACTAGTGACTTGACCCTAGAATTCATAATTTAGGCAATTTCCCAAAACAGTATGTTAATGTTTTACTATGTAATAAAATAATAAAAAGTATGTCATACCTGTGAGGTTCAATAATAACTTGTTTGCCCCCCTTAAATCCACCTCCTCCCCTCCCTCGACCACCGCCGGGACCACCGCGGCCGCGACCTACATAAACACAGATGGCTTTAATACATAATAATAAAATAAATATAATTTAGTTTGTGTAAGTAGTTATCAGAAGTGGGTATGTGGACATAGTCTTCATGAATAGGTCTAGATTAGAGGGACCACGATCATCATGTTAGATTTGATTGAATAATACTGATATTTTGATAAAAAAGCACATGGCAAATTACTTAAATTTCTTGATATGATAGGTTTACATTTGACTTCCAGCTAGCCTGATTGGATTGGCAGAATGGTTGACCAGTTTCTGTACCACTGGTTATGGATACTTTTTTATTGTTTATGTATGGATCCACATTGGTTGGCCACAGGAAGACTAAGAGTCGCCGTAGTATATAATTATGGATTCTTCGTCAAATAATGTACTCAAAGAAATGTTTGTGACATCTACAAAATATCAATACTATTATTTTTTAAACTTCATGGAAAGACTTCAAAGATGTATATCATACCTCCTCCCCGGCCGCCGCCGGCGCCGCGTCCCCCGAACCCTCCCCTGCCGCCGCCTCCCCCGCGGCCGCCGCCGAAGCCTCCTCGACCTCCGCCCCCGCCGCGTCCTCCACCGAACCCTCCGCGACCACCGCCGCCGCGGCCTCCGCCACGGCCACCACCGCCTCCGCGACCACCATTAAATTCTGTTATGAAAAAAATAAGGTAATGTTTAAATGTTGATATGCAGTCAAGATAGAAACTACCCCCTCTTTTGGTCAAATAGATGAAACAGCCTCATTGCTCTAGTCATCAAGTTCAACTGATGAACAAGAAGGTTCAATTAAGTTTGTTTGATTTGTTAGATTTAAGATGCACAATAGTTCATTTCCCCCTAACTCTTCGGGGACGACAGGTGTGATGGTATGTTTATGACACATGGTAAATAAACATACTGCTTTTTATCTGTTATAACATTTATCTTTACTTATTTTATGTCACTAACAGGATGTGACTGAGTACAATTTGAGGGTCTTCAAGTCACAAGTGGATAGGCAAAATCTAGGTAAGCATGCTAGTCACTTACCATTAGGTAAGATAGTGTTCAAACACTAACCTAATTAACATACAGAAATAATATATGACCATACTAATTTTTCCGCTTTACAATGACATGCTTTTACTTAAATCAGTTTAAAGGCTATGAATCTTATCTATTGATTGAGTGATCATATTAAAATACATATAGAATCATACAAAACTAATACCAAGTGTTTTGAGTAATAACCATAAAATTGGATGAACAAGTTCAATGTTTTAACATATTGGTAATCACAAATTAAGCTTTGTAGGTACTTATAGTGTGATGGTCAATTCAATCTACATCTATGTAGGTTGCAAAAGTGTAATTGGCATTGACAAATTATATTAAATATGTTATTTTACTAAAATTAACTAATTTTTAGGTGGTTATAGGTCTGCCATGCAATTTGAGGTTATGTAAACAACATTTCTGTAATCTATAGAAAAATAGACAGAAAGATCAACATATAGATCAGATCAATGAACATGTGCGGTCTGTTTGTATTATTTTCTATACAGAGGATGTTAGAACCTGTCTGCACCCTAAGATAACACTGGCCACCTTAGGTAAAGAACTATCTTGAGAATCATAGCTACAACGCCATACCACGTGGTGGTGTGCCATTCAGTAACAACAAGTGTGGTAGAAAGGCCCAAGGTTGAACTCTTGTCTAACATCATCACTGATGGGTTATACCCAGCCTCACGTGGCAGTATCAAAGCAGTTTCCGAGATAGATTTGCGTAATTACAGAGGAATGAGATTACAAATCTAGGATAGCGTGGTTCCGGCGTGGGGACAAAATAATCAACAAATTAACGAAATTAGTTGTGTATCGTCGATATTATTTGAGTTGAAAGATGTTATTGCTTGATAAGCATCCTAAATAGTTAGTGTTTATATAAAAAAGTTGAAATAATGCTAGGCAATTGTAACAAACTAACCTCAAATGTAGCACGTGAAAATGATGAGAAACGAGTAAAAATTTATTAATTAACAATAATAAAGTTACAGAACAAACTTGCACTGCATTTAGACTGTAGTTTAGATAATATTATCTTTGAAAATGTTTGAAATGTACCACACGCGGCTAACACGCATGTGCAAAGCCATACGCACTGAATAAGTAAATAAATGTCTTACCTGGCTTGCCCATTACGATATCACTAGTTATTTTAACTATATCCTACTGTTTAAACAATAAACTTTTGCTATCTAAACACAAAAATAAACTGTAATTTCTTCATAAACGGCGCGGAGCCATCACGCCGCGCAGCCGTCTCCGGAAATGACGCCATTTTAAATGAACAATGTTGCTGCTTCGCTCGAAAAAAATGATTTAAAAGATATTTAGAGTTGCTACTTTAAAAAACGTTTTTTTTTTCGAAAGAAAAGTATATCATTAAATGTGCATGAAATCGTATCTCGGTACGTATACGTAACAATAATATGATTATAAATTGAAGTTAAAATATGTATAAAAATTCAGTTTTGCATAAATTGAAACAAGCTATTTCGATTATGTAATATTACGATTTTGGAGTTTGAACTCAGCTCCGACTCAGCATAGCAACATTAGCAGCTAAAAAATAAAAATTACTGACTGCGGAGGATTCAAGAATTTACTTAAGGACACTACAGTTATCAATTATTATAAATAATTGAATCTATTATTATTGATTACGCTATTGCATAAATGCTTTGAAGTGCTCGATAAGATAAATAACATAAATTAAACACTTGTAACTAAAATAACTTGTTTTGTTATTATAACCCTTACAATCATATCACTGCACTTCTTTCCTTATAAACGACGTAAATTGTCTAAATATGGAATCCAGCAACTTCAATAAAATCAATCTCGCTGATTTCAAATGGCTCAACAAGCCCAATGAATGGAATATCACCGGTGGCAAAATTCTTGAAGTAGTTACTGACGACAAAACAGATTATTGGGAAGGCACTTGGTACAATTTTCATCACAATTCGGCTCATGTGTACGGCATCGAAATCAAAGATGATTTTACCTTTACCGTAAGTTTGAAATTAAGTTAATTATGATCACCTCCACCTTATTATCACGCAGCACATCTTATTTTTAGTTTTAGGCGCGGCATTTATCATTCATCAATCATCTACATTCTGCAATTAGGCCTTAATCTCGATCACTTGTCAATATTACCCTTCAATAAAAAATTAAAAAAGGTTTATTTCTCCGACTTGTTTAAAATAAATGTGACCTTTTTTTTAGGCTCATCATCATGCTTTAAGTTTCATGATAATCTTTTTTTAGGGTCGACAACACGATTTCGCAATAGATGATACATTATTTGCCTTTATAATACTAATCCAAGACCATTGAGTGGGCACAGTCCAATGTATGACTATTTCTGATTGGTGGCCCAACATCCTAGGGTGAGCACTGGACCATTCTGGGGTGGGCACGTTACGTTTGCTTAACTTTACATGGTATTACAGGTGTGTGTTGAAGCGGAATTCACACATCTATATGATCAAGCGGGACTCGCGCTGTATTTGGACCAAAAGCACTGGCTGAAGGCTGGGATTGAGTATAACGACGGCCAGCCGATGATGGGCAGCGTACATACCAACGAGTTATCTGATTGGGCTACGGGTATGTAGAAGAAACGCAGATATGGGCCTTTATATTCGGCAAAAAATGCGTATGTGGCGATATGTTATGTTGGTAACGATAAATCTAACTACAACCACATTTGCATACCGTTGTCCTATATAGTAAATCAAATCATTTATTTCCTGAAATATGGTGGATACATGAGATGTTAAATTGAGTTACAGCGCCTGCGCTGTACCCACAATGAATGTGAAATATGTCCTGACATATTTCACCCTCATTGTGGGTATGCAAAATATTAGGTACCTAATGTACAAATTACAATAAAATTACATTTATTCGAGCAATTAGACAACTACAATTAATATGAATGGCACTATATTATGTTTAAAGGATATTTAAATTACAATTATTTGAAGGCTTAGTCATGATAAATAAGAGGAAGACCCAGAATCTTAGTGGGCATCAAATCGTATGTTAATTAGTTTAGTTTTTCTAAGTTTATTTTTAATTTATTTATATCTAGCTAGTACTATGGGAACTCGAAAAATATTTATTACAACTTGGACAGGACAAATGTGGCCTTAATATGTAAAAGGAGCTGCAGTACGATACATAAAGGTCTTAGAAAAGCGCTCCAGGTGTGATCAATGATCATTCAATTACAGAACCTTTTGGGTCCCCAGGTGGGCCGTGGTCACAGGTTTCTTTTCAAGTAATTACAAGATTGTAAGCGACTTGGGCATGGTAACGTTTAAAATATTGTATGCTAGGTGGTAGAGTATCTAGACTTTTCCTTCCGGGATTCTGACCTATCTTGACCCCTCTTGGGGTGGGCACAGCCCACCCGGCCCATGTGGATAAGTATTGATAGATAGTTTGTAATAATGCAGATAGCTCAAGAGTACATGGGTTATCTCCATTGTCCTGCCTGCTCGTAGCTACGCTATCGTTTTTTCTGCGTTCGTCCTCTGGGAATGTTGAAACATTTAGATGTTAACGACTCTCATGCATAGATCCATTTCATCTCTTGCTCAGTTCGTGTCGAAACCTATGGGTCCGGTGGTCCTGTTCTTGCTCGGCACGTTAATAGAATTATAGATGTAATATAATTTAATTATTCTTTACGCAGGTGTTTACCCTGGCAATCCACGGAAGTTCTACCTCCGTTTGACCAGAAAAGGCGAGGTGGTTTGTGTCAAGTACTCCACAGATAATAAACAGTGGATATTATTGAGACTGTGCTCTATGCCTTTTGCTACCAACCCTAACCCGTGCGTGGTGGGCCCGCTGTGCTGTACTCCGCAAAGAAAAGGCTTGAAGGTCAAGTTCAGTGGAATATCTGTCACTGTGCCAGAAGAAGATATTCTACATTCCAATTAAATATGTAATTTTTCTTCTTTTATTCAACTACCCTACAAGAGAAATGTTTTACATCTGTGTATCATATAAACACATATGTATATATCTTGTTTTAAATGTTATATTTTTGAGTGGTTTGTTTTTATATCCTATGATTTTGCCCAAAATATATCAACATATTTATTAAACCGTGTTATTTATTTGCAAACAACATTTGTTTTTTTTCTCGACTCAAGCGGCTAACCAACTTGCTGATTGTCAGCCAATGCGTGATCTGACAGATCACGCATGCCAGAACGGTCACCATGGAACATTATTGCAATAATTTTGGCTTATAATTTGTAACTTATTAATAATGTGATATAAAGACAAAATGGCCTGTCCACAATGGAAATAAAAATTAAAAGGGCCTTGAATAAAACCATATTTTATAAAATATTTATTTTTATTTCAACGGTATACAGTCCGCGATAATTTCTCGTAAATCTACAAAATTCCTAACTAAAGGAATGTACAGACATAACACAACATATTTTAATAATAACATCATAGTATAATATTGTGTTTGACACATCAAATCTAATGTTATAGGCTACATTCAATTACTCAAGCTGGCGATAACATTGGTCCTCACGCCGTTGACCGCTCTGCCAACGTCGGCACAAATGGGCAAAATCCATCCTATACTGGCCGGACCCCCACCGGTTGGTGCCAAACCCTCAAGTGGCAGACCAGGTTCGGTATAAAATTTGCGGCCAACGTGTACAATCAATGTTAATTTTGGTACAGTTGTCATTATTGTAAAAAAAGTGATTAAAAATGTATAAATAGTTTAGCATCAGCCATTAAATGTAGCCTATATTTCAATATCGTTTAATAGTTCACATTTTCTTCGAAATGGTAAGTATGTTCTATTGACATAGTTGACTCAAACTTGTATTCCCATACTTACGAATGTAAACACGAAATATTTTAACTAATGTACTGACACTTAAATTAAAATTAATAACTAAAAAATGCTCTTCCTTTCATTTAATAACAATTGGTGTTTAATTTTCAAATTTACGAGTCACGTAAACATAGATAAACCAATATTTTACCATGGTTTCAAAATGGCGGCCATAAAAAACGAAAGTGTCAAACCTGTCAAAACAATAGACCGAAAAACAAAATGGCTGCTATGCCGCGAAAACACCACGCACAGAATATAATAATTCGAATCACATTGAGATCGGACATTTTGATCGAATTGCTATTACGCCACTTAAATGTGCGTAAAATATATTTATTTTATATTTTTTCTATACGGAGACCAGCAGAAACATTGATTACCGAAATTAACGTATTAACTTAACTTTACGTCTGTGTTCATTGTATAACATTTTACAGTTTCACAATTCATTGGTATTTTTTTTTTCAATTGTATCCTGTTGATCTCTCAATTTCTATTCAAAGATTATAATATATAACTTAAACAATAACTACATGGCAAAACTAATATCTATATCACATTTTCACTTTCTACACTCAACACATTGATTTCTAAATGTTGATTTAATTACCACTGAGAGAATGCACATGCCCAACAGTGGGACAGTGAACTAGTCAGGAATATAAAAATTAAATCAACACCTAAGTATACATAAATAAACAATTCAATTCTGTTTCTCAACATACTAAAAGCGATAATTTTATATTCGTTTTATTTACACAACAAAAATATTGTCACTGTCCGTGAAAGGAGTACAAATGTACACCAGTTTATATATTAAAAGAAACCGTTGAAGACACACTTCGGACTCGGATAGTGTATTAAAATTATTCTTTATTATTCAAGGGCTTGGAAGCTAGTTAACCGTTTATTATGTAAGACATTTTCATATTGATTGAATAAGCATTTTTTTTAATCGGTTCTTGCAAGAGCGTTTTCATATTTTGTGTATATTGTCTAACAGAAATATTTAATCAAACCCTTCATATCATCATCACAACACTAAATAAAAGTTTATTATTGATGTAACATCCAATCGATAAATTTTATACATTGTCACAACATTTATATAACCTAAATTTTTCACGATGAAGAACGTGAGCGGTTGAATAATTTGCAACCTTATATTGTTATTGATAAGATTAAAAATTATTCTGATTCCGATGTCTTACGATTGTTTTAACACAGAAAATATTATTAATCGCTCTAGTTACATACATTTATTGTCTACAATTCGATACATTGATTCCGATGGAATTATGATAATCGATGATATTTTTCTTATACCACGTGTGGCAAACAAGCCTATGGACGTTGGCAACACCAGAGGTATCGCTCTCGGGTTGCCATATCATGTAAAAACCGTTAAAGGTTTTAATTTATTTTATATATATTATATTACTTCTACAATATGTTGTAGGCTTAACTGGACTCTGGTTCAGGGTCTACAGGTTCTGTTTTGATAGACACCGGCATGCCCGGCGTGGTTGAAGGTAGCGCTGGCGCGATTTTGGACCTCTCCAAATTGTAAATCTGGAAATAAACATAAAAATATCATCATACATATCATATAAAAAACAATCGCTTTTTCTAATTTATTAAACATTTTTCGACAATCCATGATATTATAAAATTTAATATAGTAAAATTGAAATTTTATTGATAATATCAATAAAATTTAAACTACTAAACTTCAAAAATAAAACACGTTTTTTTTTAAAAAAGATTCAAATAATGAGTCTTTTCAATATGAATATTTATGAATCTGATCATTGTATAAACTCCTAACATTAAATTTAATCGTAAACTATTTTAAGAATAGACTCTAACAACAACAATTAATAAATAAATATTCAGGGACATTTTACACAGCACCATCTAGTTCCAAACTAAGCAGAGCTTGTACTATGGGTACTAGACAATGGATATAATACTTATACATATACTTTCTTTTTGTAAATACATATTTATGATACATAGGAAACAGCCAGACGAACACAAACACTTATATTCATCACATAAATATTTGTGTCCCGTAGGAATCGAACCCACGAGCTCGTGATCAGCAGTCCGGTACTCGAACCACTAGACCACATAGGTCGTCACAATGATAATTATGTGGGTTCAATCCAGTGAAGTGTGAAGTCACAAATACTGACTTCGATCCTAGTGCAATAACTGACTATTCGAAGTTACGAGACGGTCAAACGGTGAGGGAACCTGCATGCCTGAGAGATTCCTCGATAGCATGTGAAGTCTGCTAACCTGCACTGGGCTAGCGTAGTGGACGTGCTTGGTGGTCTATCAGATGAGAGGAGACACGAGGGACCATAATTGAGTAGAAGATGATGAATACCTTCATGAACAGTGGCGTGGAGAGCTGGGCGACGCTGGTGGCGTGGCCGAAGGAGTCGTCTTCACACACGGAGTCACACACCTTCAGTTTGGGTAACCGCTTCTTGGTAATCTGCTCATCATCAGAGTCTGAGGGTGGCGGCCGGACCTGAAAGCGATAGTCACACGTTAAACTCTTTGATATTTAGACTAAAAAAATCGACCGCTAAGAGGGTAATTTAAGGGATAAATGGTTGTATGGAAATCCGTTATTTTCAAAGTTAGAGATATGAAATTTAATATACAAGTTTTTGGTTAGAAATAATTACATACGTCTATCAGGCAGTTCAGTGGTCATATCGCGGCTCAAAAACCGGTTAATTATTCAAACTATTATGTAAAAGACGCATTAAAAAAAACAGTTATGTTTTTGTTTCAAGTTTAACCGTCTTAGAGCTATGAAAACTGGTTAATTTATTTTAGTTTTTTTTTACCAATTCTGTCCCTTGGGCCATACTACTAACGGCTAATACCCTGGAAATCTGGACTGCCAAACTATAGCAGTGATTGTCTTTTGAGTAGATTTTCACTACTATACCGAATCTGAGAACTTGATATGTTCAAAAAAGGGGGTGATCAAGACACTTATACAAAACAAAAGTAACGTCTTACCTTTCTGGGGCGGCCAGGACCTCTCTTTTTGGTTGGCACTGGCTGCGGGGATGGTGATTGCACCTAGAACATGAAACATGACAAATAAATACACTTGTACAATATTTGGACACAGTTTTATTGAAAAAAAAAGAGAGCCTGTTGAAAGCTTATTATTTCTAATCAATTTTGTATTTTTGACATGTATCTGTTAAATAGGAGTACAAATATTTTTAATGCACATTATTGTTATGTATATTATGTAAATATTTTTTTTATGTGAGAGAAAAGTGTATTAGTATATGTAGTTATTGGTAAGCGTTATAAATTCACAAAATTGATTAACTTGGCTCACAAAATTCATATTTAAAAACTGTTTACTGTAAAACTCTTTAATACTTTAAAGACGCTGACGGTACTATGAAAAAAAAAACACAAGAAAGAGAATGACAACTTACTCTCCGTTTCCTAACTGGTCTGCTGCCATCAGCGGACCTAGTAGTCATGGCCAGTCTGGACTCCTGACTCTTCTGCGTCGTCGACACATTGGTCTCCTCCTTCGCCAGGATCCCAGTCATCCTGTCCTTGACATACGAGTCCTCAGCCACTTTCAACGCCTCAAAACACTTATTCCCTTGGAGGGCGTACCTAATGATCTTTAGGACCTCGATCCTGCACAGCAATCTGGTGTCATCGTTCATTTTCTTGAATAAAGGTATGAGGGAGTTCATGAAGAGTTTGTCGTCGTCAAAATGATCTTCTGGGAGAATGGAATTCGCGTCTATTTTGATTTCCAAGGAGTTTGGTTTGTCTATGCAAGTCGCTTGATTGCATTTGTCCTGTGTCTCTGGTTTGTTCTCATCGTGTTTAGTCTTTAGGTCTAGAGGTTTGTCCATAGTTTCGCTCTTTATTTTTGGTATTATGTCTTCTGGTGGCGGATGCTGTGGTGAGTTGGAGATCTCTGAGAAAGACTCGTATTTGTCTTGGGAGTACCTTGGTTTCCTGTAACGAAGAATTAGGTAGGTTGAAATAAATTAGGTTTAAAGACATGTTTGTTTTAAAGTGGCGATCCTTGGGGGAGACCTATGTCCAGCAGTGTACCTACGTCTAACGGTTGAAATGACGATGATGATGACAGTCATGTTACGAGTGAACAGGTATCTTCTAATACCTATATGTAGAGTGTTAAATCTTAGACCACATCGTTACTTACTATCAGGGGAGATTACGAATAAACGTTAATTTGCCTCAGTTAAAAAAAATGTCTATCTACATCGTCTGTTACATACATATTATGTATAAAAATGGTGTTACAATAACAGAATGAGGAAAAATACTCTTAAATACATAATTAATTCCAATTTATCTCATTTAGCAATTTATATACTTGCCATTTGAATCTTAATTGTAAATGATACTTACATTGAGAATAATAATTATAATCCATTAATAAAATTATAAAGTTTATTTATCCAGACATTATTAAATAGCGCCATGTAGTCCCAAAGTTAACTGCATAGATTTTTTTTTTTGTGAGTTGATGACATTGTACATAGAAACACCGTGTATAAAACCGGGCCCAACACAGAGCCTTGAGGTACTCCTGCTTCTATGGGGTAGAATGAGGATAGGATAAATGTCCATGTTTATCGCACTAAAATTTGCCACAACCGTGATTCTAACCTTTGCCTAAGCAGTAATAATTTAATGAATTATTTTTTAATAATGAAGCAATATTCATAAGAATATACATAAGAACACTTCTGCCTAAACTCTCGGCAATACAAGCGTGATTGTATTGTTAATTATTATTGTAATATTATTGTAACTATCTACGTTACAATGAGGATAAATGGTGTTATAAAATTTGTCATTTCCACCATACCACTCTGTCATCTGCCTTCCTCATCCAGTCTATCCCTGCTATCTTTTCTAGGTCGTCGATCTAGCCGGGGGCGTCCTACACTATCATTTGCCGATTCGCGGTCTTCACTTCAGGACTAGTCGGTTCCAGCGGTCCTTCGACACTTCCTTTGAAGGGAGTTTTTGGGGGCTGTCTTTATTGTTGACGTTCAAAAAGAGCCAATTAAATTTCGGCCTACTTTGAATAAATGTCATTTTGACGCATATAACCAGCTTGCTGCTACTTCAGCTTGCTCATCCTGTAAGCTATGTTGTATGAAAATTATCTAATTTTCCCAAGTTGAAAGTGGAAATTCCCGAAACCGATTTCGCTTCATTGTTTTTGCGTTTGCCTTGCGTTGCCTGATTTTGTGTTTCCCGATAAGTACAATTTGGGGGTCTTCAAGTCACGAGTGAATAGGTATCTGCTAGGTAAGCCTGCTTCATCTTGCCCACATCGTCACTTACCATCAGGTGAGATTGTGATCAAACGCCTACCTATAATTAAAGTGGTTCCACTCACTTGTTCTGCAAAGCCTTCAGCAAGAAGGACATCTGCTGATGGTACTGGTAACGTCTGCTGCCAGGAGAGCACTGTTCTGGGAGGACGCACTTGCCCTGCCTGTATGTCTTCGTGTAGGAGTCGCGGATGGAGCGCCATCGCTTCTGCACCTCTTTACCTGGTGACAAACAGAGAAATAGTTAAACAAGATACTCAGTTTTCTAGTGTAGATCGTAATGTAAACGAGTGTAGGTTTAAAATTGAAGAAAACGTTACGGATTTTGTCCGCTATTTTAATTTTATTGTGGTTTGGTAGGAGATTTTTATTAACATACAAACGAGGTATGCACTAAGCAACCGATTTATTACACTAACGCAAGCATTATACTTAAATTACTTATAGTATTCAAATGAGTTTTTACAGATTTTTTCCAGGTCTGCCTGACTTTCTGTGTCACGAACACAACGTATATAAGAAAGATACAATAGGTGACATTAGTACAGGCAATAAATGATGATAAGAGAGAGATAAAAGTTAGTCATGGAAATCACACCAGGAACCGCGGAGAATTTTCCCTATAAATTATTAAGTAAATGTAATTTGCAAATAAATAGATACAATTGTCATATCTGCCCATATTAATAAAAAAAACGGTTAAAAATAAGTACATTATCCTTTTTCCTCATACAACACAACAACAAAAAAATCCTATAAACGATTACTGACAGTCGACAGATTAAATAAAAGTAATTATAGCAAGAGACACTAGATATTTTAATGAAGTATTACAATTTCGAATGTGAAACAACGATTTTATCAATATTGTGCGACCAAAGTACGAAGAGGAAAGAAAAATACACAAGTATTATCTTTTAATTTCTTCTGCAACTCAATAGATATGAAAAACAAAACGTATATACATATAGCAATAGCGCTAATACGATAAGGCATACCATTTTAAAAGTCGGATAGTGAGCGAGGTCGCCGTTTGGTCGGACAAGTCAAGTTGAAGGCCAGATACTCATACACATTATGTATGAGACTATAATATTGTTTTGTAAGCCAACTGAGTCTTATGTACGTACTTGTTTTTCTTTGGGCGTGTCTGAGTTGCTGTGTGAAAATAATTACATTTAATAATATCATCTAATAATATCATCTATATCAATACAATAATATGTGAAGCAAAAAATTTGTACTCCCTTTTAGGAAAATTGCGCGGATGGAGGGGTATGAAATTTCCCGCACTTATAGTTTAGGAGTTAGGAGTACAGAATGCTAATTTTTTTTTAAATTATGGTCGAATTTCCACCACTTGTTCTTATAGTTATATTGGATCGAAAGAAGAAGAAGGATTAAGCGATTTCAATGTGGCTGGCAGCGGATGAATGGGAGTTGAAACCCTTTCACTGCCCAGCATTGAATTTAATTACTTTATTATATTTATGAAGACGTTTTGATATTCTTTAAATTTATGTCAAAAAGTCTTCATAAGTATATATACCTTAAATATCGACTTATAATAATAAGTCGATATTTAAGGTATATATACTTATGAAGACTACTTATGAAGATACTTACTTATTATTAATACTTATGATGTAGCTATCATTTTCATTCTTTAGATTGTTTTTTGTTTTTTATACGGTGTGTTTTAAATCAGTTACTGTAGCATATGGATGTTTGCAACACATGGTGTCGCCCGCGCGTTGTCGACCCGGTAAAAACAGATTCTGGAGCTCTGGTAGTACTTGCTACTATAGCTCGTTACGGGAGAGCCTATCAGTGTAGTAACTCCCCTTTTTATGTTATTTATTGACAATTCGATTAACATACATGTTGTCGGTCTTGGATAAAGGTTAGTGTTAGTCAGAAACCAGAGAAACCTAAGAATCAGTTTATTTATTAATTAATACCTTAGGATAGCGTTTCTGCCCAGAAATTGGGTTTAAGAAAGTCTGAAGTGAGCCCCCAAAGAAATCCCCCAAAAATGCCAAATTTTTCGGGGCGTTATTGTCGATGTTCAAGAAGAGCTAATTAAATTGAACCTACTTGTAATCAATTATATTATGAATTTGAATTTGATGGCAATAGCTTCATGACGTGGAAGCTGACCCCAATTTATTTGGGAACGGATTCCGAAGATGACATCAAGAAGTCATCGAAAGCCGGATTAATGACAGGAATTTACATATTAATGAGGACTTAGTCAACACAACTGATTAAAAGCCAATCGGAAATTAATACCAAACTATTTTGTAATTTTGTTTTCGTCTAGCATATTTACATCATTTCTTAGAACAAAGATGAAGAAAAAGACCCGTCTCATGGATAATTAATGTAACATAGACAAAACATCATGAGTCAGGTTCTTAATAGAGTAAAATAGATTCTAAATAGAGGAAGTCAGCCTTAATACTGCGCTAATCAGAACGTCTAATAATAAAATGTGAAAAAAAAATTAAGAGCACAATTAACATTGGTATTAAGGAAATCACGTGATGTTTTAATTTTAATTAGCCTTCAAGTAGAGCCGTATCTCTTTCACTTGACAGCGGTCCAAGCGAGTGAAACAGACACCTATCTTTGAGAGCTACATCAAATTAACGTTTGAGTCATAGCCAACCTGATAATAGTTAAGATTTTACTTGGTACATTAAACCCAAGTAACACACTTGTAGTTAGGAGCCCAAAAAAATTTTTGAGCCGATCGTAAACCGATTGATGGTGTGGCGATAAACTGGCCGTGGCGACGCATTACGCCATCAAAGTACAAAAGATAGTTAATACAACAGACGTGAAACAAGGCATCCCGCATCACAGACGTATAATAAGATTGGATAATAGTTATCAACTTTTTGGTATTTACAAATATAACTTATACAAAATAATTTTTATGTTTCAAAGTCAAAGTCACATTGTTGCATGTATGAAAAATGAGGAATAAATCTTTGACGCGTCAAAGTTTTACAATCTTTGAAGCGGGTCTTTTATCGTGTCAAAATTTGAGGACAAATTGATGGAGAACTTATAGAGTTTTTGATTGAAGCTTATACAAATTAACTTAACATGTATAATATAGATATTTTCTTCGTATACCGATTTCTTGCCATTAACTTCGCGAATAGTCATTAAAAATTACTTTTACGGATTTTATCGAACATGACTGCTGAGGGATTAAAACAACAGCTCTGTAACAAGTATTTTTTATATATTATATTATTGATAGGTTTACGTTTGACCGCAAGTACGCCTGGTATTAAACGACACTGCAATCTATGATGGACCGCGCTTACCTAGAAGAAACCGATTCACTCTTGATTTACGAACACTCATCGGAGAAGACCCACTCGGGAAGCGCATTCCACATTTCAGCTGTCGCATAACAAAAGCGGACTTTCGTTTCAAGGGTGTTACTTACTGGGGAGTTTCTTGCGCCGCATATTTCCCAGCAAAATAACTAGGAAGCGTCTTTACCGTCGACGTTCAAGAAGAGCCATTAAATTTGGCATACTTTGAATTCATAATTAGACTGACTTTGTACGGGTTTTTTGAAGTAGTTTCATTGAAAATAAAATGTCTTCTCTATACATAGCTCCTTATCTACTGTGATAAATGTAATCGAACATTTCGCTCGATTATAAAATATAATATAAACATTTGATTTTACGACGCTTTGTGTAAAAGAATGAGCGTTAAGTATGACCTTCGGTAAACGGTAATAATATAGGTAGCGTCGGCGTTAGATTTCACAATAAACATAATGAAAAATTACATCAGTCTATACTACGTTAACATTTTGGGCTTATAAGAGAGAGATGGCTTTATTTAGCATGTAATGCAGCATCTCTTTCTATTACTTAAAGTGACAACTAAATACTCTTATCGACATACAAGTTATAAATTGAAGTTTGTAAGAGCATGACGACACTATTCAACCTGTATAGCGACATCTCTTTCTGTCTCTCAAAAGCAAATCTAATCGAATTAACACTACGTAGTAACGCTGTAATTTTAGAGGGGGACAGAGCTATTTCGTCTGTAGAGCGGCGTCTCTGTCGTACAATATAAGAATTACGTTTAGTTATTAATTGTTTTTTATAAAATAACCTGATTATTTCCGCAGCAGATTATTTGCTTACCGAACCACCTGTCTGCGTATTATTATTTTGTTTTTCGAAAAGTGTAGTTCTTGTTAACATAGCGGGTTTATTTTAACGATAGTCTTGTGGTGCGTCATGCGTGCATTGGGATCGAACTCAAGACCTTTGACTTCACATCATTAAGCTATCACAGATTCACAGCTGCTTTTTTAATGTAGTACTAGCAGCCAGTCCAGTAGAAATTCAACTGTGGGCGACGATGGGTAACATCATAACCGGCTGGAGTACTGCGATCACCAATCCGTCGTGGCTGACGTGGTGATTATGGCTAATCCCCTTCCCTTCAAACCATGACAGCGCCGGGTGGACGACATCCCACGGCACGGAGGTCGAGACTGGATGAGTCGGGCACAAGATCGACAGGAGTGGAAGAAGAGGGAAGAGGCCTACATCCAGGATTGGATAACCAAAAGGCTACCATGATGATGATGATGATGACTCAGGGATCATGTAGCATTCTAAGGCTGCATTTCCACCAGAGAGAGCTGTGGTAGCCTAGTGGTGTGACCAGTGAACCGAGATGTCAAAGGTCTTGAGTTCGAACCCAAGGCAGGCGCACCACTGACTTTTTGGAAGTTATGTGCAAGCTCAAACGGTGAAGGAAAACATCGTGAGGAAACCTGCATGCTTGAGAGATTTGTCTCGATGGCATGTGAAGTCTGCCAGCCCGCAGTAGGCTAGCGTGGTGGACTATAGCCTAATCCCTCTCAAATGAGAGGAGACCCGAGCCCAGCAGTGGGACGTTAATGGGTTGATGATGAGTTTCCACCTGAGATGTGCGAGGATGCGTAGCGAGGGATGTGTTTGTAAAGAACCAATAGAATCGCTTCATTTACCTCGCCTCGGTCAGCCCAGCTCTGGTGGAAACGGCTCAGCGGAGCTAGATTTTTGCGCATACAAAACAAGCAAGGGATATGAATGAGGGATGTGTACGAGGGAAGTGTGCGAGGGTGAAAGAATGATTTTAATCGCACTGGTAATTTTTGAGATAGGCGCGTTCATAAAAAACTCTTTTCCGATTTATTATACCTAGTATATATACATTTTATAAATTATAATGTTTCTAAGTTAAAAATCTGTATAATAATTACTTTTTCATTTCCCAGTGTTTTATTAGTTCATGACATAACATACGCGAAGGTTTCCCGTGGGCGAATTGTGAAATGTTAGTATATAATTAGTTGGGAGTCACTTAACAGATGAAAGGGTACGGTATTTGTGTCTCAAGCATGACTCATACGAACGTCGAACGGTTTTAAACGTATTGACGAGACAAATGTCAATATTTCCATTGATCGAAGTGCAAAATGGCCTATTTACAAATATAACAAATAGTTAAGGTACCTGCCTCGTTGGTTTAGTGGTCGTAAGTGGAACTGAGCAAGAGGTCTTTGGTTCGAGTCCCAGGTAGGGCAAAATGTTATTGGGTTTTTCTATGAAATTCTCAGTAGCAGCTCGGAGTTAAGGTTCGTGCCCGGTGAATGGCAATAGACTTAGCTAGCTCCTTACTACCTGGGACCTAAATCGTACCGGCGAAATGGTATGTTTATATCTTATATCAAAGCAACTATATCTCAGAGACAAGAGGAAACCTATTGTTTTGAAGCAGGCAATTCGTCGAAAAAGGCCAACCCGGGCCCATACAATACAACGAATGATCACAGGCGCTCATACAAAAATAACGATAATAACCTCTTGCAACAGCAATTACGTCCACTAAACCAACATGGCAGTTCTATGAATTCATCATCAACCCATTATTGTCCCACTGCTGGGCACGGGTCTCCCCTCATTTGAGAGGGATAAGACTATAAGTCCACCACGCTAGCCTACTGGCCGAAATTTGTTGGTTTATGTATTAGGACAATCGAATTGAACAATTCAATAGCTAAATAGTTTGTATTCAGTTTAATCAGTTTCTTCGGGTATTTCCAACGAGTGATATTTTAAAATTAATTATCTTATTATCATACATATTATCTATATTTTATAATCTATCAGTGTTATCATGTATGGTTGTCCCATGCTGCATTTTAATCTGCGTGCTCATTATTAGAACCATTAGAAGCATTCTGACCATGAGTTCTATGGCAGTCTTGGTGCTAAAATATTCACGACAGATTCATTCGTTTTAAACTAGGTATGATTGCCAAAAAAATGCATTAATTTATATTCCATGACTTTAAACATTAATTTGAGCATGAAATTTGAAAATACGTTACAGTTATTGTCCCATATATGTTTATTGGCTAAAATATTGAAAACAATCGTTTGCCTACTAACGCAAACGTCCCTGACCGGTCATATAGACACTTGTGTTGTCGTGAATCAGCACAGGTCTATATTTTGTATGAATCATCAATTTATTTGTCGCAGTTTAATCGAATTTAGACCTTATTTGTTTATACTGCAGGGTCTTTATACTCCAAGGCTTCTCATCAAAATGAAACGGTTTTGATTTCTTACTCTAACAAGAATAGGATTTTATCGCGGTATATTGATACAGCATTTCGGAATCCGAATCCGAAAGCGCATCTATCGTCACGATCAAGACATCCAACCTATCAGTCTGCCTGTGATCATGGATGCTGTACAGAATCTGAAACGTCGAAAATAATAAAAATATTCTCAGCTCTGTTCTTGTAATCACCACTGTTCGCTCTCTATCTTCTGCTTTCGACACGACGACCTCTTTAAAACTATATTAGAAGGAAAAAGAGGAAGGGAAAATTTTGTGGATCAAGTGAAGGAAAGAGAAGGCCAAAGGTAGTGCCACCTCTAGTGGGGCAGAACCCACCACATTTTTAGTTATTGGAAAGTGCCCCACTGGTGAGGCAAAGTGGAATGATTCGATTTTATTAGGTTCTCCATCAACCAAGCGTAGGTTAGTGTAGGTCAGACCTTTATTATGTTTTCCTTTACCGTATGCATGTGGTTTATGCAAATGATATAATATATGAATACAATTATGAATACCCACATTTCTTTCCTCAAATAAATACAACATATTCCGTTTCGAGTCAAAACAATATATTAGATTCAATTGTTCTTATTTAAAATATTATGATGGCTGTAAGTAGCTAAACCGTGTCTAGGAGAATAAAAACGAAATTCTAAAAAGGAGGTCGGTTTCGGGCCATGTCTGTCTTGAATTGATCCATGGTCTTGCATTGTGTATGGGGCAGATACTGTCTCACAGCTGGGCACGGGTCTCCTCTCATTTGAGAAAGTTTAGGTTATAATCCTCAACGCTAGTGATAAATACTAACGAATAACTTAGCCATGCCAAAGAGGGCTGGGATGCTGTAAAGGATCCGAAACTTATTGGGATAAAATCAGTAAACTGTGGTTTTATTTCAATATAAAATTCTATTTTAAAGCTTGCTAGAAGTCTCGTCTGAGACTAAAAATAAATACTATTATATGTACTGATATCAATATAAATCTTTTATTAGTATTCTGAGAAGCATATTAATTATATAATTAATTTACAAAAGTCCGACATTAAACCGAATCAAAAAAGTACCAGAACTTACGTAACGGAAGTCTCAGAGAATAAACAGACCTTCATGAAGGTCGCGCATTAATTTGTATATTATTTAAAATTCAAATAATGTTCTAAAAAAATTGTTTTTTTTACTGAACAAGCAAGAGCGTCGAGACAATGAGAAAATGGCTGACGACCTCGTCGCGTGATTTGCTTACAATTTAAGCGCATCATTTACATCGCAAAATTGCTGGTCAATCCTGAACCATGCATTTATCCTACCCAGCCTGATCCTTAATATGTTATGGCTAGTTTCCAGTCCAACAAGTATTTTAACCATTTGACCTTCGCAACCCAATTCCAGGATAAAATCATTATATTGCTGCATTTCGCGGGTTATTTTTAGATAGGTACTTGAGAATTTCTTAACAGAAAAAACCCAATGACAGTGCCCAATCTGGGGAAAGTCAGGTGACTCAGTGGGACTCAGCACCTGAGACCAATAAGATACTTTTTACTTTAAATTACTAAACAAAATGACATTCAATTTCGTTTCAAAGTCAGTTTGATAGCTTTTAACAAATCAATTTGCGTAATTAAAATAATCAATTGTGACTTAAATAAATTCTATGTCAATGTATTGTGTTGTATGGTAATGTTTAGGTTTAAAAATCTTAATCTCTTAAGAACAAAACAATTCTCAAATTGAGATTAAATGCAAAAAATCTAAAATCTGAAGTCTCGTTTCCATATTATGGCACTTTAATCACCTAATTTTATGACTGAAAATGCCGCTTTAACCTAAAATTTCATATGTAGTCTAATATTTAAACACAGTAAAAATATTTATATAAGTCTATTTTTTACGGATCACTAACTCGTTTTGGAACCTTAACAGCATCAATGGTCGCGGGTCAGACAACGGATATTCATTGCGATTAAATCGTATATCGCGTAAATATAAAAAAATATGAACAGGAAAAACATTTGACGTTTTTCGTTGAATCGTTGTTCGGGGGTGTTAGTCATATTTTCATCGAAATCGTAAGGATATATAATATTCTTAATATATAGAGGACCATTCCGTGTCTTCAGAATACATTAAAAAGATCTTACGAAGGTCTGATGGCAGTCTATTGTTTAATACTGGTAACATGTCCCATCTCAGTAGACGATATTTATTTAATTGGACGATAGGACGATGAAATTTCCAGTATTAATAGTTGTTACTTTAATTTCTATCGTCTGTGTGTCTTTGTAACTGTGAATACTGTACTTGTACTTAAATACTATGCTTATGTTTTGCATGTCTGTAATTGATATTAACACTCGTCTTATGCTTCTCTTGTAATCTATTAATGTTTGTGTAGGTTGTTGAAGTACCTTAAAAAAAACCTTTTATCGCTAGATTTTGAGCACTTACCCCTACACTTACAAGGGCGGTTCCCGCTTTTATATCGGGATCGGGGGTTCATATAGTCGTAAGAAACAATATTTTATGGTAGACCTAGACCCATAGGTCATAGCCCTTATGACCCATAATAGCCCTTAGATCCGTCTCTGCCCGTACACCGAATGACCTATTTCCTTGAACTCCTTTTATTTGTACAGAGTAAGGAGTTGAGTATAGCACTCGACATTTATTTCACTGTCGGATAATGCCTGCAGCTGAAATTGCAATTTAAGTGACACGATCGTCTCAAGATGGCCCCTACGCTTGAAGAATGAAAATGGCTGATACCTATATTCGGAACATAACTATAATATATTATTTTTATATTATGCCGTACTATCCGTAGGTATCGGTTTTTAAAGGTATAAAAGACTGAGCGATTACTAAGGACTGAAATGCAATAAAAGCGGTGCAGAAGCAAAGCAATGAAAAAAGCTGTGATAACGTAATGGTGTGACCGGTGGACTGTTAAGTCGAAGTTCCTGAGTTCGATTCTAAGGCCCGCACTGACTTTACGAAGTTAGCTGCGTATCTATCACATGCTCAAACGTCCAAAAACAGCGTGAGGAAACCGGCACGCCTGAGAGATTAATGAGACATTCTTGAGACAGTGCGTAAAGTTCGCCAATTCGCAGTAGGTTAGCGTGGTGTACTATCGCCTAATCTTCCTCAAATAAGAGGTGACCCGTGCCCAGAAGTGGTACAAAAAATGGGTTGATGATCAGCCAAACAATTATAATCTGTATAGCCTACACGTTACTGGTCTGGGTCCATTTCTGTACAAGAAACCATTTTTAACACGCCTATTTTACAGAAAAAAAACCTTAGTTAGAGATGAAATATATTTATATATACGCGTGATGTTTACGTGGAATCGAGTCAACATACAGACACAACTTCAAACATTGTAGGTAAGCTCTTCATGCAATTGAAGAACGTCTGCGGGTTTTTGCTTGCTCGAGGAAAATTATTATTTCCACGAAAACCGTTTCAAAGGTTTCATGCTTCTTGTTAGTAGTGGTTTTAAGAAGGCAGCGTTGGAATATAATTCTTGTTCATTAGCATTTTCTGCGAAGAAGATTGTTTTATTGTATAACAAGTCTTTGCCCGGGTCTTTACCTGTATTAATTAGTAATTTAGGTATCTTATTTATCATATATCTTTCGAAAAGTTGAATTATAAAATGTTCTATACTTGTTTTTAGGGTTCCGTATCCAAAGGACACCCACGGAACCGTATTACTAAACCTCCGCAGTTCGTCTGTCCATCTGTCCGTCTGTCTGTCACCAGGCAGTATCTTTTGAACCGTGATAGCTAGACAGACGACGAGACAGACGTATTTCTGTTGCTGTTATACCAACAAATACTACATAAAGAATAAATATTTAAGGGGGGGGGGGGGCAATCCCATACAACAAACGCGATTTCTTGCCATTTTTTGCTCTGTGTCTGTCTTTTATAATGTTAAGTATGGATGTAATTTTAGTGTAGGTCACAAAGTCACAATGCAATATAAATATACAATTCCCAGATTAAGACCGACCACATTTTGGAAGAGTTTGTGTTACGAATTTGGCTCCTATTAACAGTTACCGAACCTTCACATTCCTTTGTGAACTAACGACATTTTTTAATTACATACCTAATTAAAATGTCGACAACATTTATATGGCAAACAAAACAATACATAATGTTTAACATATTTATCTTACATCGTCAACAAAAATTCTTTACTTTATCATTAAAAGTGAATTGTATTGTATAAACTCATACCATGCACAATCAGGCTGTAGAATGAAATACCCGCCGAAGGTTGCCTAAAGATATAGGTTTCCAGTTTGAATCCAAGGTCTATCTATAGATCTATATATGTATGTATAGATAGTCCATGTATGGTCTCGAGTTCAAACCCAAGGCACGCACCATTGGCTTTTCGGAAGTTATGCGTATTTATCACATGCTCAAACGGTGAAGGAAAAACATCGTGACGAAACCTGCATGATTGAGAGATCGATGGCATATCAAGTCTGCCAACCTCCAGTAAGCTAGCGTGGTGGACTATAGCCTAATCCCTCTCAAATGAGAGGAGACCCGTGCCCAGCAGTGGGGCAATAATGGGTTGATGATGATGATATGAAGAAGGACAGAAAAATGGTGAGGAAAACTGCATGCCTGAGAGATTATCTCGATTATTTGTGAAGTCTGTCAACACAAACTAGGATAGAGGAGTCTAACTATCAGAGGAGAGGTAGAGCATAGTGAGATTCCTCGCTCAAAAGGATCGCAGTAAAACAACACTAGTTGTATTTCTGCCAGTGAATAAAGAGCTCGTTGGGGGAGTGACTATTCTGACAGCATGGGAATTCCGTATGCTGTCAGTTTAGTAACTCCCTTATTTTAAGAAACCTATACGGGTTATGTAGCAGGGCTGCCAGTAAACAACGGCGCGGTTATGCCATTTACCATCTGCAATTATACCAAATGTGATGGTATTATATGTACCATAGTGCCCATATGCCCGATATGTCGGATGACCTTTTTTTTAGCTAAAATCCTCGATATTCCTATACAGGAATTAGCGGACAAGTTCTTGGCATGACCTTTTTTTGTGATCCTCTTGCTTTCTATCGAATTATACCAAATGATCATAGGTACCACATGGATACAATACATTGTACAATTATACCAATTTGGTATCAAAAGATACAATCTGGCAGCCCTGCTATGTAGGGTCGGCAACGCACAAGCGACTCATCTGATGTTGCAAACGTCTATAGGCTACGGTAACCGTTTACCATCTGGCAGGTCGTGAGCATGTTTGCCACGTTTGTGGTAAAAAAAAATATACCCAGCAAGACAATAACGGGTTGATAATAATATGAGTACATTAAAAGGATATTTTCGTTCGTATTGTAACAATACATGAATATGTTACGGTAATTATAGATTGTATGACTGGTTAGAAATACCAGACTTTAAAACAAAATAAATTATATATGTATTTGCGCCTGGCCGCGTTATTCTGCAATTAACTTTCGCAGTGATTTAAGTATTTAATTTTTAAATTGATTAAGTTTATAAATCTACATGACCAGGCACTGTTTAGTAGTAATTATTAATTTAGTAGTAATTGTTATCTATCTAGAGACGGAATAAATCTTTAAACGTTGTGCGTTATGTTTCTTTATATCGAAAATATTTCCTAAAAACACCCATTCCAACACGATCACAATTAATCATTTAGATTTTTATCATGATTTTAATGTACAACTTGTACATTATAATCTTCAGGTACAAATGTCTAGATGTTCATCACACAAAAATTTGCCCCTACATGCCGACCATTAATACGGAAGCCAGGCTCAATACCGCTGTGTTATGTGCTTAGGAAGCAAACAAAGATGGAATGTTATGTATTTAATAAATTAATTTGTTGTTTACTAAATGGTATAAAATGCAGGATCCAGGATGTCGTCTAAACGATAGTATTCAGATGAATTTATTTACTCATCTTTACTTAGGCTCGTCGCATTCTCAACCCATTAAAATCCCACTACTTGGCACGTGTCTCGTCTCATTTTAGGGGGACTAGGCTATAGTCCACCACACTAGCCTCGTGCGGGTTGACAGACATCACACGCCATAGAGAGATTGTCCCAGACATCCGGATTTCCTCATAATGTTTTCCTTCAGCCAGTGCCGCATTAAGATAACTGGACGCCCCAAACAATCTTTGGTGGTGGGCCTAGAAAAGCTCATCCCAGATACATTACCAAAAACATTACAAGACCATTTAAAAATGGGCTGAGTTTTTTGAGCGGCGTTAAAATAAGCTTAATTGTCGATCCTCGATCGTATGCCCCTCTAGACGCGATGCCGTAAGGAATTGCTTAAATATCCAAGCATGTGATAAATACGCACGTGACTTCGAAACGTTTATGACATGCCTTGGTACTTAACTCGAAACCTTTTGAGTTAACAGTCCACCGGTCATATAACTACTCTACAACAGCTGCAAATTAATACATAAATATTCACATTCTAAATTAGTAGGTATTGGAGCAATTCTTTTCCTTGTAGCTCGTATGAATATCCACCAGCTTGTAAAGCATGTGTTGTGTTCATTGGACTTTCCCATTTTTATTTTCAGTATCATACAATTGAATAATTAAGATGAAACCAGGCATCATTGGGCATTGTTTTGAAGAAATAGCTAGATACGAGTGAGTATGTTAGATTGTCTAATATATTATAGTGACATAAAACTGTTAAATTTAAGGCTAAAATGTTCAAAAAGTTATAGAATTATCATTTTTTATTCTACATGCATGGAAATTTAAATATAACTATAAATATAAATATCAAAAATTATTGAACAATACTGAAATATTTTTTTTATTATTTTAATATATCGACAACAAACTATACAATATAGCTATACCTATATATAATATAAGCAACAGTGAATAAATTAGTTAGATGGTCTCATAGCTGTCAAGTTAATAATATTATCGTTTCAATTCATTAAGATTCAAATAACAAGGGCGTTTATAAATGTCAAAACTTGGCGGTTTATTTAATTAACACTTGCGCTCGTCTTAACTTAAAGGCAACCCCAACATATTAATATCATTACTTAATATTATAAATGCGTCTGTGAAAGTGTGTCTGTCTGTTTGTTACCTCTTCACGCTTTAACCGCTGAACCGATTTCGATGAAATTTGGTATAGAGATAGTTTGAGTCCCGGGGAGGGACAGGATAGTTGTCATCCCGGAAATCATCCCTTAAAAGGGGGTGGAAATGGGGATAATATTACGCAGACGAAGTCGCGGGCAAAAGTTAGTTATCTAATAACGCCAGTAAAAATAAATATATATAAATAAAATAAAAATAAATAAACAATTATAGTCACGGGTCTCCTCTTATGTGAGAGAGTAGTGTGGGTTGGGAGACTTCACCCATTGAGAGATTGTCTCAGTCATGCAGGTTGTTGGTGTTTTCCTTCACCGTTTGAATACGCATGTGACTTCGAAAGGCCAGTGGTGTGTGCTTTGGGGTCGAGTCACACCACTCACCTAGTGGTGTGACTCGACCCCAAAGCACATTACCAATCAATAATAATAAATAGCGCTTAGAACACAATACACAATTTGAACTAACAATACACAGCTATTAAATTCAAGACCTCGCTTGATAAAACCAGAAAAAACGATCGATTGGATTTTTTTGGAAGTATCTTCGCTACAAAAAATTAAGCCATAAAGCATATTTATATTAAACCAGTGATTGAAATATCTATCTTATCTCTATTAGCTAAGCAGAAACCGATGTATGAATCATCAAAAAACAATGACATACTATAAGTCTATTGATACGATAGGGTATACCAGAACCTGAGCAGAAGGAATGAGAGATAAAACCCAAGCTGCAACAATTGCAATATTGCGGGATTAATCCCAACGCTTCGCATCCATGATTAAGGGCAAATCAGTAAAAAGTAATGTGAAAAAAGTGTAAAAAAACAGTGCCCACCAAATTTTATTTTGCAATAATTATAACAATAAAAATAAAATAATCTAAACAAAAATTTGATGAATGAATGATTGTGAATGATTGTTTATTTCTGTAAATAGATCTTTTTAAAGACACTTTTACAAGTCATGTACATTTTTTTTTTAAATATCTAGTTGACATCGGCATTTCCTAACTGACGACCTCTGAGAAGAAATGCCGAAACAAACTCAGAGAATCATGATCTCTTTTAAAGTCCAAACATGATGTTGATGCTGTAAACACAGCTCAAACTTTACATTGAACAATAACGGCTCCAATAAATGATTTGAATCGTGTGTTTAGTGACGCATGAATTAAATATCCAACAAAGATGTTTATATTAACCAAATTATTATTTACCTATTACATTTTGATGTATATACGAGTAACTTTAACTACAATAGGCTATAAGAAAATTTATTACATGTATATAGCTCTCACAAAGGAAGCGTAGATATAATATGTAGCTAGAGGGCACGGTATGAATACATACGCATTTTAATGAAATGTCAATAAGCAAGAACAAGTTAATAACTGCATTTTTTCTAAATTAGAAACATAGTTATGTAGGAAATAATATTGAACTTCTGCGTTGGAGGACATTTTTGCAAGTCAATGTTTTAGATTTTATGTACTAGATGGCGCTGTTTCTTATCTGACGCCCGCAGAGAAAAAAAGACAGAAACTAACAGTCTTTTTTCAGACATAAAAGTATGAAATGCGAGTGTCATAGCGTACATGTGATGAGACTTGTACCCTTCCAGATAATTTTCAACAACCCAATTTTTTTTAAGGTGTTAAAGACCTGTTTGGGCCGTGTCGCTGTGCGAGGAATCGACGCCGTATGTCGGACTCTACCCAGAGCTGGTGACCTCCGACTAAAATCAACGCTGCTAAAGCTATCGCTGAGGCCATGGAAATCGCAAAAGCATTCACCACAACCCCAAAGGGGCGAAACCTCCCTACATAAATACTTCATCAAACAATCGAAAGAACTATGTATATACTTATATAACTAGTTTCCACCGGCCACATTTCTGATCATCATCATGAACAACCCATTATTGTCTCACTGCTGGGCACGGATCTCCTCTCATTGGAGAGGCATATAAATAGTCAAAAAGTAACCAATGTTTTAATTCATATAAAAAAACTATCTCTATATGTATGCCAAATTCTACCCAAATTCTGTTTTTGCGTGAATTTTTGAAACGGTCAAATACTTTTTGAGTTTATTCGTTACAAACATACAAAAACAAAACAAACCTTTCCTCTTTATAATTTCAATATAGATTGGGATTAGACTAATAAAGCTATCTCTTAGTAAGATAGCCGAATCTGATGTACTATATCGAAGTTAACAGTACATACATCAGTCACGATTACCATCTAACGGTCACTACGCACAATGTTCACTGGATTATAATATTTACAATAATATTACCATGTTTCTTTATTCGAACAGATTTTTTTTTTATTCGAATTTATTTATGAATTTATTTCGGGTTTAAAGAATCTTCATTTATTCAAAAGAACTATGTTCGCTTACTTATTTCCTTTTTATTATTCAATTTTTTTTTATTGAACTGTAATTTTTTTGAGATTGGACCACACTAATATTGTTGGACTTTCGAACGAAGTATGGATAGTCTGATTTTTTATAGGTAAAAGATATTAAAAAGTCAATTTTATTTTGATATTCAACCTCTTCACATCAAACTGGGTTATTTTTCATATAGTTAGATGCCATTCATTTATAGATGATTCATTTATAGATGGACGACTACCATGTCTTATTTTTTCTTACAAGGTGGAGGAGTGGTTTGAAGACTGACAAAATTCGTCTGACGTAATAAATGGATAGCGCCTTATGTCATAACCAGTGATAGAATTTAGCTGAGCAAACTTACCGAAATTTTAAAGAACAGAGAAAAATCTAGAGACTCTTAAGGCAGCAATTTTTTTTCGGAGAATTGTCTCAGAATTTCGGGATATAATTTTAAGTAAATTAAAAACAAGAACAGGCAATTAATGAAATTCATTTTAAATAAAGTGAATTTTATTAATTGTTCGTTTTTGTTTCCTTCCTTCTTGATTAAATTTGTGAAGTAAACCTGACTAATAGCTCACCCAATTATTATTTATTAATTTATATCAATATAAGAATTATTATTATTATTATTAATTCCGATAAGAGGGACTATTGCTTAAGAAGAGGGAGCCACTATCACGTACCTACCATTATTCGAAAATATGGGTAGATGTATGTACCGTTTTAATTGAAGTAAATAAATAAATAAATACCACTGAAAATCGGATTGGCCCAATCCTGACTGTGACTTGTTTGTGGATGGATGGCCGTTTATACTGTCAGAATGTTTGCGTTTTTGTGAGAAGGATGTATAATCGTGTTCGTATTTATTTTAGTAGAATGTAGTCGGTATAAGTTTCTCTGTGTCTTCAGTTATTGTAATTGGTATGTACCGTTTTAATTGAAGTAAATAAATAAATAAATACCACTGAAAATAATTACAAGATTACAAGAGAAGAAAAAAAAATACAGATTTAACTAGCTAACTGAAAATAATATAGCATTTTCATAAAACCTTAAAATTGTGTAGACCAGTGTTATCTAGAGGTTGTGTGGTACATATCGCTAATAAGACTGCCAATGTACTTAATAAAATAAATGTACTAAAATTAGTACAATCAATAATAAAATTAAATTAATGTTTTTTATTTTAGAACTATTAAGTTTAAAAATAAAAAAACACTTTCTTATTGTATACATATAGTCATAATATCTATAGTTTTTCAATAAAACCTCTTTACACTGCATTTATCTGTAAATGCTAAAGGTGATATCCGATATAATATGAAATAAATAACGTAGGTATATAAAACAGTTAATAAACAATAAAGCAAAACTAAATTAGATACAATCCAGATTCTAGAAATCTTTTCAGCGATCTGCTTGAGTGAGGGAATGTCTGAAATTGGCACGAATGCCCTTTTGTGGGCCGTGGGGGGGATCTGGAGGGGCGAGGGGGAAGGCCTGCAGCTCGTATTATCAAATGCATTGAACGACATATGTATAAATACATTCTATTAACTGACACAAATACTGTTTGTTTAATTCGGAGTCCAAACATTGATGTCATTCGACAATCAAGTACTTTATATATTTAATATATAAACTACATTCTAGATAGATCTGCACAAGGATAATGTTAATTTAATCTGCTTTTTTAATTACCATTTATATAAAAACACAATGAATTAATAAACTTCAAGTCCCACCATTATGTTACGAGAATAAATTAAAATAAATATAGATACTCACTCATTTTCTTTTTCATCGCACGAAAAACAGTTAGTCAAATATTGTGTTAAAACAAAATAAGAATTCATTTGCCACAGCGCCACTGCAATACGACTTTGTGAAACCGTCACTAATAACAAAATAGAAAGGAAACTCGCAATCAAGCGACGATTGGAACTGATTATTTTTAATAAAATAATAATAATAAATTTATCTTAATTCTCACTGGCAAACAAAAAAAACACGAACAAAAAAAAAGAATTTAAACTATAAATAAACCTCTAAACGTAACTGGCACAAATCCACATCACTACTGCAAACAAAAAATGAAAAAAAAAACAGACACACCAATAAAGATACGAAATCGCGGGTTTCGAAATCAAATATGGCGTATTTTTATTTAATACCACGTTAACCGTTTCAATAATGGAACGCTATTTACGGGCGTTCGATAAACTTACATTCGAATAATAAGCGCGGCGCGAGACTGCCGTGGAACTAGTCTGCCGTTAATATGAGGCTTCGGTCGGCGAAACGCTCGCCTCGCCTCATACAGCCATTTCGAAGTATATAAATAACTCCACTCGCGCTGTTTCGACCGCATTTAAAGTAAATTTTAATTGAAATATTTTCTGTGTACAATTCAAATATGTATTAGTTGACTTGTACACAGAAAATATTTCAATTAAAATTGTATGAATATTTATTTAGAGGAAATTTTACAATTTATTTGCGGTCATATTTACCTCTCTCTCTCATAAATATTTCTATAGGTATAAATGATATGGATTTATATTACCATCGTTGACAGTACTACAGAAGAAAACTAAATTTATTTCATAATAATCGAACATTTTTCCTGGAACGATGCAATTTTAAATACGTTGATAGTAATATTTGATCTGTTGAATATTGATCGAATAGTTTTGAGAACTGACTGACGGACGCGGTGGTTTAAAAGTAACCATAATAAAATATTGCCTGATAGAAAAATTAACGCTGAATTGCTTTTACGATGAAAAGGGAGATTTGAAGCCGTATTGGACCACTTCAATGGCAGTTTTCCGATATTATGTTCATTCATTGTACCTTGATGGTAATTTGCCCGTCTTTTCCTTGAATATCGCCTGGTTTAAAAAGTAAACATTACAGCGACAAAGTTATTTTTAATGTAGTAACTATTGATGATTCGGAAGATATATTTTTGCTGTTTTATCACGGTATAAACATCATTATGGAGCTTGTAGAAACAAGAAAGTAGATTAGTAATTATAAACAATATTATATAGTTACTTTCATATGCTACATTTAATTATAACATAAACTCGTATAAACTTAACCTTTGCCAGTATGGTTAATACTACGAACAGACAAAGCTTTTAACTAAGAATTAGCTCTAACTAGAAGAACTAGAAACATACTAACGTCATTAATAATAGGAATGAAAATAAATTAGTAGTATCTAAATTTAGACTGTTGACATTATTAAATTATAGTGTATAAATAAATTAGACATCAGGGAAAAGCTTGAAACTATCCTTACCACAAAATACCCATCAAACTATTTATTCTAAAATTAAAATACATACACTTGTAGCAAAATATCTTTTAGGTCCTAAGATACCGCCCAGTAGGACTCCTAATCTAGGCTCTCCGGTAAATCGGTTATAATAACTAACTTTTGATATAATATGAACACAAGTTTCTAAACATACCAGTTAGGGCTTGAGAATCAGAGTATTTTTCAGCTCCGGAGTTGGGTTTCGAAGCTCAGATTTCAAACTCCGGAGTTCCGGAGTTCCGGAGTTTTCAGTCTCTATTTAAATAAAAGTACAGTGGCATTTTTAGAGTGTTTATTTATTAAATAACTGTAATTGATGGTTTTATTAACCAAGAAATAATACTTGCAAGATCAAGTTATACTTAAAACAAACAAAACACAAAATCAAAAATTCAAATCAAATCCTAAAATGTAATTATTAAATCTTAAATTTTCATAGTTTGAGGAGCATGCTTAATTATTTAATTCCCTTTTTTATTTTACGGTTTACGGTTTAAGATATTTATTTTGGTTGCCGGTTGCAAATAAAAGGCTATGATTATTTATGAAAATCGAAACTCCGATTTTGGTTATGAAACTCCGGTTTTTCAAACGATGCTGAAATCATTCGAAACTCCGGAGTTAAACTAAAATCGGAGTTCCGGAGCTCAAGCCCTAATACCAGTATTACTTGTTCTAGAATTGGTTTAGATTAATCAAGTATAGGATTCTGGGTTTTACTTAGTGTCTTTAAAAAAATATATGATACACACTATCAAATGCTTGAGCAATTACTGTAGATAAAAATAGCAATAATATTTCATGTTTGTTAGACTGGTGATAAACACGTCACATTTGTTAGAGATAGGGAAAATATAAAAAAAACTTGACGAACCAACTGGCGTGGCGCAGCGGTATTAAAAGATACCTTCCGTCGTAAGGGTCCCAGGTTCGGTAGGTGCAAATATTTGTGTGATAAGCAAGGACATTTGTTTCTATGTATAATATGTATGTATTTACTAAAAAAATATCTATGCTGTGTATTACGCATCTATCTGTAATATAAGCCTCGTTGCTTAGCTCGGAACTAGATGACACTGTGTCAATATTAGACATACATGCTATTATAAAAAAATAAACAATAAAATTTCAAAGAAACTTCGATGTATGTCAGGCAAAAACAACAAGTTATCTGAATGAATATTAGCGAAACGTGTTGTCTATAAGTCTAGTTCTAGTGGTTTAGCAATGCGCTTATGTCAATCCAGTTTCTAGGTGCAATACTTTCATGTCGTGTCTATAAAGTGGAGAGAATTAATAGTAAACGGGTCTTAGAGGGGAATTAATTTGTATTATGAGATTAAACTAGATTTATCTTCTGATTTATTTTGATTTATTTATTTGTCTCTCTGGTCTAGTGTTCGCTACTGTGGCTACTGAGCCTGGTCGCCTTAATGCCAGGTCGAACAGTGTTTGGTATTCCAGTAAACTGCATAGTATACATGCTTTATTATATAGATAGAACATGTAGAGGCTGTATAATATATTTTTTCTTATGTGTAAAATCTGCCTCGTTGGTCTAGTGGACGGTACTACAGCCAAGCAAGAGGTCTTGGGTACGATTCTCAGGTCGAGCAAAGCGTTGTCGGCGAAACGACGGTGTACATTTAGTACACCTCTGCATTTCGGGGACGACAAGCATGATGATGGCATGATAAAATATAATCAACATAATTAATTAATACAAACTGCAAGACTAACATTTCTGGTTTAAAATTATTATATTTAACTCGAAAGAATATCCTAGAACATTGTTATCTGCAATTCTCAGTATATCTAATTGTTTTTTTTATTCATTTTCACAGTTTTAACGTTGAAACGGCAACCGGTTTGAGCTAAGCTAGTTATATATAATTAACAATTTAATTTCATTGAGTTATCAGTAATAGGTACTAGAGCGGCCACGTCGTCAAAAATAAGGTCATAAAGAATTTTTTATAAAACATATATACGTATATATACAATGTGGTATAGTGTAACTAGGGTTGGCCAACTATACTATTAAAAACAGTATTACACTTTTTTCGGTTTATACTTATATTATTACGGTTTATACTGTTTACTGTTCAATGAAAAAGGTATACAAAATACTGTTTTCATACCACTAGTATTTTCGGTAATTTTATTACATACTTGACTTAGCTTAATTTACTTAGATTTGAAAAAAAAAATCGAATACTGTTTCTTTTTCTAAAATACTGTTCATTTTATTTTTCTGACCTAAATATACTGTATTTCTTGTATAAAAAGTTGGCTACCCTAAGTGTAACCATGTAATTGAAGAGACACAGTTTAAAATAAAAATACTAATATATTTACATTATTTTAACATCACGCCTGTCCTCCCCGAAGAATTAGGCAGAGGTGTATTAATGTACACCCAAATTTCGCCCCTTTACATCTGTAAAGGGGGCGAAATTTGGGTACGTAAAGGATCTCCTTTACGTAAAAAATTCGCAAAAAAATAGTTTTATTTCAACGTCTCATATTCGCGTAAGTGTAAGAAATCGATATGAATCACATATCTGGTAGGTATATTTTTACCCGACTAAGCGCCGCAATGGAAGGGTAATGTATTTGTCAGCCTATGTATGTATGCTTTTGTTTTATTTAATGAACTCGTGGCATTTGTGACTGTACGAAAGAACTGTACACCGAAATGAAGCATACATGTTGACTCAATGGCTACTGAATACATACTTAGCAAGTAGAGTACTGTTGTGCATGATACGTTTACTGTAATGATAATAATGATCATTTTTGGGTAAATTGTTGAGTATATCTTTTATATAGAAAAAAAAACGTATCACGTTGTTTGGCCGCGATGAACTTCGGAACGAATTAACTGATTACAATGAAACTTTGCACCAGTATGTGTAGTTTCATTTAACTTAAGAGGTACGATATTTCATGAGAATCGGTCAAGCCGTTTCGGAGGAGTACGGGAACGAACATTGTGACACGAGAATTTTATATATAAGATTATGAAAATATATAAAAACGGCGACTTATTATTCTTACACTAGGAAAAAACACTAGATAGGGAGCTGTGAAAGGCGGGCGTTTTTTGGGGTTGTCTTTATTGTCAACGTTGAAAAAGAGCAAATGTAATTTGGACTTTTTTGAATAAATTATATTTTGACTTTAACTTAGAATCTAAATTCAAATTTCTTTGAGAGTATTGATTACGTATTTACGTCACTTCTATATAATAACGTAACTTGAATAATATTCAATTTACAGTTATTATATTTTCAACAGCGCGAGTACGTTTTGGCAATTAAAAGAACAAAAAGGTGTTGCCATTACTAATATAATAATTGCGTTTAAAAACAGGGAAAACGTTTAATATTTTTGACTAACATCTGAAGATACACGTGTTATTTCTTATATAGATATTTGTTTATTTATAAATGTACATTTATTATTGTAAGTGGTGATAAATAATAATACCATACCATCACGCCTGTCGTCCCCGAAAGGTTAGGCAGAGGTGTACTAAATGTACACCCACGTTTCGCCGGTATGTTTTGAATCCCACATAATACGGGGCGAGCCTATTGCTATTAACCGGACACAGATCCAAACTCCGAGCTGCTACTGAGAATTTCATAGAAAAACCCAACAACACTTTGCTCCACCATGGAATCGAACCCAAGATCTCTTGCCCGGCAGTCGTACTGTACGACCACTAGACCAACGAGGCATAAATAATAATAAAACGACTAATTAGGGTGTAATCAGAAAAATGGCAACGTTGCTAATAACAGTCATATAATTTTCTGTATTTTTTTTCAATATCACTAAATGTAAATATGTAATATCGTTTGGTATTGCGCTATAACAATAATTGCAATAATGACATTTAACTAAGCATTTGTCTAGGTACATCACATTGAACCCAGTGTGACGACCTGATTAACTCAACTGTAGTTAACGCTGCCTTCTGTGCTATGGGTCCCGGGTTCGAATCCTGGTAGGGACAAATATTTGTGTGATGAGCATCATATTTGTTCCGAGTATTTGGAAAAATAAAAAGTATATATTATGTAATATATCAACTATTTAGTATCCGTAACACAAGCCTCGTTTCTTCGGTCAGAACTAGGTGGAGCTCTGTCATACTGTCTTAGACATATTATTATTATTAGTTACTACCGGCTGCTCTGAGTTTTGATTCGTACTCGGTCGATGGTCGATCAATAGTTTCTCCCTCTCTTACTTGGGGAGTATTTAGGACCTAAAACATACCGGCGAAATTTGGGCGTAGGTTCATTAGTATACCTCTGCCTAACCCTTAGAGGACGACGGGCGTGATGGTATGTACGTCAATTATATGACAGGTATATGCGACGTTGCCAACTTTCCGCATGCATTCTCTTAATATGCACCTAGTCCAGTGGCTGATATGAAGAGTGACAGACCACGGCCGTGGGGATATTATACATATTATACAGATCTATAAGGTGCAGACAAAAGACAGGAAAAATCAAGAAAAGGATATACCTACCTAATTCAGTTTATGTATATGTTTATTCTTTTCCTCGAAGATATTTATGATTATTTGACGGTAAAGAACGAAAGAGAGAGTTTATTGAGTCCTGCTCAAGTCTCATATTTTAAATTTAATACCTACATTCTACATTGTTAAAAACTAATACTGATGAGAATAAGATGATGGATTCTAGTGTACGGGAAAACCAATACTGGTTTATGCTACATTGTTAATATTAAGTATGTAAGATCTCCTTTTATTCACATTAAATAAACATATATTTTGTAAAGAAAATACTTATATCCCTAAATTTTCACTCTTCTACTACCAACTCATATTATGTGGCAAAATATCGTTTGTTTGGTCAGCTAGTAAATAAATTAAATAAATAACTAATAAACGTACTATATCCCCTGTTTAGCTAAACCGGTAAGGCAGATGCGCACAGTACATACACGCGCATGATGTGATATGTGGGCCAACATATTGCCATTAACCGGGCACGAACTCAAAAACTGAGCTGATCTGAGACCAAATAAGACTGTCCGCGTTAGGAATCGTACCCAGGCCCTTACTTCAGCAGTTTTACTTATGCCTTCTAGATCAACGAAGAGTTTAAATGCAAATTATTTAACAGGACTGACATCGTGAGGAAACCTGCATGCCTGAGAGAATTCTCAATGGCGTGTGAAGTCTGCCAACCCGCATTAAGCTAGCGTTGTAGCCTATCTATCTTTATCCTCCTTAAATCTGGAGGAGGTACACACACACCCATTAGGGATACAGCCAAAGTCTTCAGTTCTTCTACATCGTGAGGAAACCTGCACCTGACCGAGGTTCTCGATGGTTTGTGAAGTCTGCCAACCCGCACTAGGTTTGTAAACATCTGTTCTTATGTCAATGACATGTAAACTCTATTCTGTCTCTCGCTTTACAAGGAGGGAAGTAGAGAAAACTTATTTTCTTACTCCTCCTATTTAATTTCATGATTCATTTCTCTGCGGGTTCCAAGACAGTTAAAATCATTCCCCTGTGACACGTCGGGATTCATTGTCTCGACGATATTTTGGATGGTTACTACTGTCGATCCTCGTTTACAGGAGTTACAGTAGTAGGGACTTAGGGTGGAGGGCACGTCCCAAAAAAAACCCGCACTAGGTTAGCGTCGCGGACTATATTGCTTAATCCAGTATTGTGACAATAAATGGGTTGATAATGGTTATATCGTTATCCAAATGATTTCGTTTATGAAGGAAATATTAAGAGATAAACAATTGGAAACAGATAAAATGGCTACTAGTAAAGCGTAGAGTAAAAACCCACATAAGGTCTATATACGTAATGCTTCAAAAAATTTAAACAATGCATGAGCACCGATCGAGTGTAAGCGTTGACTCACTGACCAGTTTAACCACTTAAATCAATGTTGGATATATACGATATAATATGACTAATTTTTCAATATCCCATTCCTAACATTGTCCAAGATTATGAAACTTGAATAAGTATTTGATACTACGATGTACGAACTATAAAAGAAACCATGATTGCATCACAGCGCGATTTACACCTGAAAATCCTAAACAATGACTTGTAAAAGTGTGTCCAAAAGATAAATATCGTGTTTAATCTAGAAATTTCATGTATATTATTTCACTAGTTACAAAAATCTAGGCTAGTAGGTAATCGATACACGAACGTACAGCCTAAACAACTGGAGGTATTTTGGAGACAACTCCACATAAGATTGCACTCTATGGTAAGGGGTTCCAGTTGCGGCAAATGTTTGACGCATGAGCTTGGATTTATACTTGAGTCATATTGTTTTCTATGTATATATTTATAACAGAAAATATATATTTATCTATGTAGCGTATCAACCATCTAGTATATATATATAGCTCAGAACTAGATGGCGCTGTGTCATAAATTCCGGATTTATTTATATTTACTTCAACAATCTTCTAAGACACTTCTGTTTAATAATACATGGTAGGTAAATGTTTATAATTTCAAATCCTCGTAAGAATTGGCGAAGATTTGGAAAACTCGTGCCTAGTGATACTGCAGCTCTTGAACTGTCGATACGAAAATGGTTATCGCATGGATCGATTAGCGTACAAGGTTGAGCAACGAGCCACGGTCAAGGTTTTGATGGATAACGGAATATTTAATATTACTATACATATTTACAATCAATTGTAGGTGGAATTGGTATAATTGATAGATAGATTGAGGAAAAAATTTTAAAGAGTTTATGGTACCTATAAGTAGATGTTGAGAGAATGAATGATGGGCGATTAACGAAAGCATTTTATAAGGTGGAAGGAAGGACGGCCGGAGGGGAACATAACGGCCACCTGCGCTGGGTCTAGATCAATCGTATTTAAAAAAATTAAGATTCAGATTAAGATCGGGGTCGCTGACATAGCCCGAAGAATCGCCAAACTCAAGTGGCAGTGGCACATCGCTCGAAGAACGGACAGCCGATGGGGCTTGAAGGTTTGGCGACCACGTACTAGAAGACGCAGTGTGGGCAGGCCCCCGGCAAGGTAGACTGACGACTTGGTAAAGGTCGCTGGAACCCACTGTATGCGGGCGGTATATGACCGGTCGTCGTGGCGATCCTTGGGGGAGACCGTCCAGCAGTGGACGTCTAACGGTTGAAATGATGATTGTATTCGTATTGGAACCTGTCATAACTAAAAAGGTCCAATATTCGTGTAGAACTATGTATGTGATCCCTCAGTCCTATTTAACCAGATTTCACTGTATATATGTTTTTGGCTTTTCATCTTCCATGATGCTGCAACTGAATTTCGGACCCGTTTCTGGAAACCTATCTCAGTCTTTAGTAGAATACCATTTGTATATTTCTGACTTGAAAACAAGATCTGCCATTGGTTGGAAGTCAGTGTGGAAATGCTGGGACCCACTCGGAAGAAGCACCGACCTTATTAGTGCGCTCAATTTCGAAAAACACGGCATTCTGTGGTTCCAGCCTACCCTCATGGAAAATGGTCAGTAGATATTCTATTAAATACCAAAACATTGCTAAATTAATTGGTTTACATTACAATCTTTGTATAAATATTGAATCTAGAAGCTTTAGTAGCTCTACGAATATTTATCGATGATTTTATATATTTATTTAGATGTTTTATTTAATCACATATCTAAATATATATAACTCAAATGTGACTGACTGACTGACATAGTGATCTATCAACGCACAGCCCAAACCACTGGACGGATCGGGCTGAAATTTGGCATGCAGGTAGATGTTATGACGTAGGCATCTGCTAAGAAAGGTTTTTTGAAAATTCGCCCCCTAAGGGAGTAAAACGGGGGTGCAAGTTAATATGAAACTTTTAGTTTTTTAGTTAAATTGCACGTGGACGAAGTCGCGGGAATCAGCTAGTTGTTTATAAATAACGTTTTTACATCATCATCAACCCATTTACTATCCCAGTGCTGGGCCGGGATCTCCTCTCATTTGAGAGGGAAAAAGCTAGTCCACCACGCTAGCCTAGGTACTGCGGGTTGGTAGACTTTATATGTCATATAGAAAATATCTCAAGCATGCAGGTTTCCTCACGATGTTTTCCTTCACCGTTAGAGCATGTGATAATTATTTATACATAACTTCCGAAAAGTCAATGGTGCGTACGTGCCTTGGGTTTGAACTCGAGACCTTTGACATCTCAGTCCACTGGTCACCACTAGGCCATCACAGCTTTAACATCATAACATAAAACGTAATAATAGTATTGTTTTTGTTTTTATGTGTACCGATTAAAATAATACAACGAAAACATGTTTATTCTGATCGGTATTTCCTTCCATCAGAAACATTAGTGATTCATCATTTACTTATCCATATTTCCATACTAATATTGTAAATGCGAGTGTCTATCTGTCACCTCTTCACGCTTAAACCGCTGAACCGATTTAGATGAAATTTGGTATATGGATAGTTTGAGAAGGAAAATAGGGAAGGACATAGGATAGTTTTTGTCTAGGAAATTAGCCCTTAAAAGGGCGAAAAGAGGGATGGAAGTAAACACTTCCACTCGATTCCGCATACACATGATGAATCGAAAAGTAATTTCTTAAAAGAGGTTAGAAATAAATAAGCAATTTAATGAGAAAGCAGATTGAGAGCCACGAAAGACCTTAATGCGAGATTTCTGAGTTATAACGAAGTGTGTTTACGTAACCTGTCACGGGTTAGGCAGAAACCTTCAAGAGGAGAGTATATTCTTTCTTGAAAGGCCGGCAACGCATTTGCACGTCCTCTGGTGTTGCAGATGTCCATGGGCGGCGGTAATCACTTACCATCAGGTGAGCCTCCTGCCCGTTTGCCCCCTTATTTCCTCATCTTTTGAGATCGAGACGAATAATTTACAGTTAAAGATTGCTAGTAAAATCATCTTTATGCCGAAGCATTCAGGTTGAACAGGATTTTTTTAGATATTATTGTATTCATGTGTGCATACATATTTGTGAATCCTACACTGTTCATATAATAATGAGTTTTTGGCTGTAAACATATTACTGAAAAACAGCAGTCACATATTAACGAATCTAAATCTGGACCACAATTTAATGGTACTTCCAATTGTCACATTGTTATGAACTTTTTTGATGATAATATAATTTTGAAGCCTAGAAATGCCCATATATTAATGAACTCGACTGTACACTCACATTTTGCCGGCATGGTTTCTTTCCTAAAGGCAAACTTATTGACAACAACCCGCAACGAATCCAAACTCCCAGCTGCTACTGAGAATTTCATTCACAGAAAAACTCAATGACAGTGCTCACCCTCGGAATCAAACTCAAGAGCTCTTTGCTCAGCAGACACGCTTAAGACAAACGAGACAGGCATTACCATATAGAGATATTGGAAAAAAGTTATCACAAAACAATCAAGCGGCTACCGTTATTAATTTCCATGTCCTATCATAATTAACACCCGTATCAAGAAACTAGAATTACTAAATTGGTAACATTTATTATTTTATGGCAACAAGTCCTGCTGCCTACACTACATTCGACTCTGCCACTAACAAGGTCACTGGGATTTGTTTTGGAGTGGGTAGCTGTTTGATACTCGTTTTTCCTAATATCTTTATAGGATTTTCCTTAAAATTCGTCTGAATGACACATCACGGTTTATAAAAGATATTTTTCTCAATAATTGCAAGTGGATGTTCTTTTCTCATTACTAACATAACACAAGAGGATGATATTTCTAGTTGTCGGAATTGGGAGAGCCATTTTTACCAAAACTTCAAAAAGCAGAGACAAAACCTAGAAATTTCCTTACGATTTTTTTTTGTGACGGTACTCGTCCGAAGTTATAAGCAGTCGTCCTACCACAGAGCTCGTTGGGGAAGTGACTATTCTGACAACATGGGGATTCCGTTTGATGTCAGTTTAGTAACTTTCTAGACATTAGACATTATGACACAGCGCCATCTAGTTCCGAGCTAAGCAACGACGCTTGTGTTCCGGATACTAGTTGGTTGATATACTACATACATACATACTCTTTTTGTAAATACATACATATTACACATAGATACATCCATGACTCGGATACAATTGTTTATGCTCATCACGCAAACATTTGTCCCTACTGGGATTCGAACCCGGGACCCACAGCACAGAAGGCACTAACTACTGCTGGACTAATTGGGTTTGTTACAAGATTTGTCTTGTAACAAAGCCAGGGCTATGAATTTCATGAATAATACATTACATTCGTGCATTATCTGCTTGAGTTTTCTTACAAATATAATGACTATTCGAGCGGAAATTACTTGTTAAAGCAATCTTATAGAAAGTGAGTGTAAAATGTCCGTATTATTTCACTAAAGGCTGGTCCAGCCCACACTTAGTTTGTCTCTTTCAATGTTGTCATAGATAAATAATTGATTAATAAACTCATATAATAGATTGTGGGTTCATAGCGATCGTTATCTCGAAAATTAGTATCTTATAACCTAGACCTAAAGTAGAATTTATTATTCGTTGTGAAACTTGATCTCCAAACACGGATAATTATTTTTACACTGTAGTTTTCTATTGTGACTATTTTTAAATATACCAAAAAAAAACGAAAATAAAAAAGATTCTAAATTATGCACAAATTAGTTTCAGATTATCAGTACTAGATGGCGCCGTTTTCTAATAAAGTCCAGACGTAATATTACATATCAAATACGCGAACCAAACAAGTTACTTATAGTTTTGCAATAATGTACCTTACGATATTTTTAATAGATATCATGTTTTTTTTTTTTTTTATTTGCGCAAGGTTAAGTCACGGCAGAGCTGTGGTAGCCGAGCGGTGTTACCAGTGGACTGAGATGTCAGAGGTCTCGAGTTCGAACCCAGGGCACGCACCACTGACTTTTCGGAAGTTATGTGCGTATTTATCACAAGCTCAAACGGTGAAGGAAAACATCGTGAGGAAACCTGCATGCTTGAGAGAATTTTTCGATGGCATGTGAAGTCTGCCAACCCGCAGTAGGCTAGCGTGGTAGACTATAGCCTAATCCCTCTCAATTGAGAGGAGACCCGTGCCCAGCAGTGGGACATTAATGGGTTGATGATGATGAAGTCACGGCGGATATGTGATATATTAAATACTTTTCTGATAACATGGACTGCTTATGTTATAGTAATGCAATATTCTCTTATCAATTAAACTAATTAAATTAAGTAATTAGTTTGATTAATTTACTTATTATAAATGTGCCTATAATAAGTACGAAAATATTTTACACTTATGCGAGTACTAGACATTGAAATAAAAACTACTTTAACGGATTTTTTTACTGATGGGACAAGATATACATATTTTTTTGGTGTAAAAAATAAATGAAATAAAAACAATATGATGTTACAAAGTTTGCTGGGTCAGCTAGTATTATGATATATTGATTTAATATGTACTTAAATGTAGTAGCAATTAATGCCCGAGGTAGATTTTACCATGGATGCTGTAAAGGATCCGATATGTCAGGATCGACGAAAGTCTCAGTCTTAAACGAAGGCCTAGTCACCCTACATGTGACGTCATACTTAATGAGCTCGTTTTAAAAAGACAAAAGGTAATTAGAAATTCGCTTTACTTAAATGTGTCATTAGTGGTATTATTGCTAATCATTATGTTAATTCTAAAACAAATGTATCGTGAATATTGTAATATTGTTTATATTATAGAGAAATAACGTTAGCCAGTTTTTATGATTTTATGTCATAATTAAATATAAAATTTAGTTCCATATTTTGCCGTTACCTAAGATATAGAGGGCGCTGTTAGCTTGACAACACTGTGTGAAACGCGGACGCGTATTTTCGCACGTCGACTGAACATTTTTAAGTACTTACGAGAAGCATAGTGAGCGAATGACTCACTGACATAGATTGTGACTTGTGAGACAAAATACAAGCAGGAAATTGATTTATCATTTTAAGAAATAAGATTTTCTGTGAATGTTTTGGGACTTTTTTACGTTTGCCTAATTTAGGTAATAATATTAGGTATAATTTCCAATTCTGTCTTTTGCCATTTAAAATATCAGGATCGTGTTATTATTTAATTTGCGAGACAGACATTAGTTTTTTAATCGTGGCGTTCTATATTTGTTTAGTGTTTAGCTATTTTTCTGATTATTTTTTAATAATATAAAGGTCTGCAAGAGAATTCAATAGGTTTATAGAGGTTTGTCACTGGCCGTCTGTTAAACAGGGTTCGTCCCGTTCACAGTTTTGAACGGCATTTCATAACTACGTGCTATATGTATGTGTTTATCAAGTTCAAAATACATTTTTTTTTATTATTTCAATATCAGTTAAATACTTTATCTTACTTCACACACACATTCACGAGTTTACAAACTTCGAAAAGTTTACTTAGAGTGGCCGGTCTGTGGTTTAGACATGGATAGAGATATATAGGAACATAGATACACTCACGCGTTTCTCCCCATGGGGGTAGGCAGAAGGTACAGAACGGCCACGCGCTAATACCCCTGCTTACCACATATTTTTTGTATATTTCTACAAAACTAATAGCTTACCAATTAAAACTCCATAACAATGCTATTACGTAGTTAATTGTGAGCGTTCTTACCTGTAACAAAAAAATAAATAATTGAATCATTTAAAATTACACTTTAAACTGTTTATTTTAAAGTATAGTTTAAGACTGTTCATTTTATGCTACAAGAGTATACTGCAGACTTATATACTACTAATAATACCCATTTAATCAGCCAAATTATAAGTAATATTATTTATTTTATTTATTCACAAGACTGGATACGATAAGCAATAATAATTAACTTAATGCACGTCGTGTTTATACCTATATTATGCTGCTTTAAAAAGATTATATCTTTCATTTTAGCCACCCCTTTAAGGTAATTATCGATTCTGCATAAAAACTTTCAACCCCCTTTTGGCCCTTTAAGGGATGGCTTTTGGGAAAAGAACTACCCTATGTCATTCTCCGGGATACAAAGTGGTGATACGGAACCCTCAGTGCGCGTATTCGACTAGCACTTGCCCGTTTTTTTTGTTAGTTATGTAATTATTTTCGTTATTAATAACAATTAAAATTTTTCGTTATTATGTTGTAAACACCTCAACTTTGTTTTGCAAGAAATAAATAGTATTTCTTTCTTTCTTACGGATGGTATCGTGTGCCCGCGACCATGAGTGCAGTAAAGGATCCGAATTCGGAATTAAATAATACCAATATGCAGCGACAAAATCCGTAAAAAGAAGTTATTATATCAACGTAGAGTTTTGTTGACTTTTCCTCATCATCCGTCCTACACTTGACTTCCAAGATCCCTGATAAATTTCCACGAAGACCGGTTACATACCGTCCGAATCGAACAGCGAACCTAATCAGGTTGACGACCTGGTCTATCGCTTTGAAGGCCATGCCTGTTTTCAGGTACGAAGTCTCTCTCTATTCAAGAACCTTTCTACCCATAAATAACCCATAAAGTGTTGTTGCCGCCCGGGGCCGACCGGAATTTTGTCGCCCCCTATTTTAAAATCCTAGTGGTTTAAAAAAAAGTGGCACTTAATGCCGCCCCCTTTCGTATAGCGAGGCCATGGCCCCTCACATCTGTCGTCCCTGAAAGCTTGGTCAGAGGGGTACTAATGTACACCCACATTTCGCCGGTATGCGTTAGGTCCCATGTTATAGGGGGCGAGCCTATTGCCGTCAACCGGGCACGAATCCAAACTCCGAGCTACTACTGAGAATTTCATGGAAAAACCCAAACACTGCTCTTGCAGAAGCACAATACGACCACCAGAACAACGAGGGAGCTCCGATTTAATTTTTCATTAAAATTTCACGGATTTTAGTATAGCATAATATATTATTTAATGCCGACGTTGCCATTGTTGCTGTAATGGATCCGAAACGTCGGGTTAAAATAATATCAATATACCGCGATAAAATCCGTAAAAAGTAGTTTTATTTCAAACTATCGAACTAACCCTACAAATTTTATAAATGTGAATGTTTGTATGAAATTTAGCATTTAGTTTATTACCTGGATTAACACATAGGCTATTTTTATCTATATACCATGCGGGCAAGGCCGCGGGAGGTAGCTAGTTACCTATAATCTAATTACAAGGCACTTGTGACAAACCAATGACCGGAGGACTATTAGTGTACACCACTGTACACTAATAGTGTACGCTGTACACTTCTGCCGTACCCACTGGCAAAAAAAGCGTGAGTAAAAAAGTGCAATCGGAATAATTCGACTTACTTTTCAAAACAAGAATCAAACCGATCAACTCTCTGGTAACGTGCAAAGATCAGTGGAACCAGTTTCCAAGTTAAAATAAAATGAAATGAAATCAATAAACTCATTAAAACATATACATATAACTATGTATTTATTTAATTTACCGGATTCACGTAACAGATGTTGAGTTTACTAGACGTCCTGTTGTAAAAAGAGCATACCATCACGCCTGTCATCCCCAAAGGGTTAAGACAGAGGGGTACTAATGTACCAACTTCTATATTACGCTGTGTGTTTTAGTTCCGAAGTAATAGGGGGTTAGCTTATTGCTATCAACTGGGAGCGAATCAAAAGTCCGAGCTTTTCGAGCTCCGAGAATTTCATAAAGAAGCCCCAATATCAGTTTGCAAGACCTCTTGGTCAGCAGTCGTACTTACAACCGCTAGACCAACGAGACAGTTAAAAAGCTGCTGTAGAGTTTTATTTATAATTTTTTATTTCAAAGGGAGACCAACAGCATACAATAAATGATAGTAAACTAATAATAAAAGAACTTGACAAATAGGAAAAAGTTATTTAATTACAAACTTATCGTACAATCCTACTAATATTATAAACGCGAAAGTTTATAAGTATGGATGGATGGATGGATGTTTGTTACTCTTTCACGCAAAAACTGCTTAACAGGTTTGAATGAAATTTAGCATACATATAGTTTATTACCTGGATTAACACATAGGCTACTTTTTATCTATAAACCATGCGGGCAAAGCCGCGGGAGGCAGCTTGTGCGTAATATTTGTAACTGACCTCATTGTCATAAGATAAGACCTGTTCCTGTACGAATCATGTCCTTTTTAATATCCTGAGATTTTCCATCAATACAATGTGAATGTGTGTTTTACAATATAAGCCATCTGAAGTAGGTTCTTATAAGATTTTTATAAGTAACAGCTGAGTAAGGCTAGCGCGCAATTGTGTTCTAGATTCTAGACATCGTACACCTACGATTTTCTTAGTTCCAGTAAGATGCAATAGATGGCGCTATTGTAAATTTACTTCAAAATACTCTATCGTACTACGAACTATACTCTGATTGCATTTACAGTCTGTATACCTAATTAAGTAATTACCTACTACTATTGTATATGTGTATAACCATGGTAAGTTGGTTTGTGTAAGATTTAAAAACCCCAAGATCTTGGATAAGTATTATATCCTCATCAACCCATTAATGTCCCACTACTGGCACGGGTCTCCTCTCATTTGAGAGGGATTAGGCTATAGTCCGCCACGCTAGCCTACTGCGGGTTGGCAGACTTCACATGCCGTCGAGAATATGCCTCGAGCATGCAGGTTTTCAGGCAAGCATGTGATAAATACGCACATAACTTCCGAAATGTCAGTGGTGCGTGCCTTGGGTTCGAACTCGAGACCTTTTACACCTCAGTCCACTGGTCACACCACACGGCTACAGAGTATTACATAGTCCAAATGAACTATTATTAGTTTATCATGTATTGGGAAAGGAAATTGAGCTAAAAGAAAGATCATCATCACTCTTAGGTTGGGATGATGAGCTATAATATCTGAATTCAGTATAGTATGGCGAAGGTGCAGAGGTCCCGGGGCTAAGTGATTGTGGCGTAGGAGCTAAAAACTTGTTGGGAAAATGAAAATGAATGTGAGGCTATGAGGTCGGGCCAGCTTCTTCTTCCCAACAAAAACACTAGGAAGCGGTGAAGGGCGGGCGTTTTTGGGGGCTGTCTTTATTGTCGACGTTCAAAAAGAGCCAATTAAATTTGGCCTACTTTGAATAAATGATATTTTGATTTTGATTTTGACCCCCTTGGAGGAAAAGTGTAGATACACCCATGCAAAAACCGGCCAAGTACGAATCGGGCTTGCGCACAAAGGTATCCGTACAAAATTAGGCAAAACATGGCGTTTACTTAAGACATGAGTCCTAGAAAGCAAGAAAAAGAAATAATTGTAAATAAAACGATTAACATTAATTTGAAGTTATAGAAAAGAAATTAAGTATTTTTTTATTGGCAAACAGTTTCATTTGTAAAACAACATAAACAATAACATAAAATTTCCATGTTAATTAACAAAAGAAAGCAAAAACTTTTAAGTTAAAAAAAGGTGTAGGCAAAACTTTTTAGCCGCTGTAGGTATACACGTCAATAATTTTGTGTTTTTGTTTTGTTTTTATGTTGGTTACTGTGAGGTTGTGATTCTTTTTTATTTGTAATATAACATACCATCACGCCTATTGTCCCCGAAAGGTAAGGCAGAGGTGTACTATTGTACAGCCACGTTTCGCCGGTATGTTTTACGTCCCATGTAATAGGGGGTGAGACTAATGCCATTAACCGGGCACGTATCCAAACTCAGAGCTGCTACTGAGAATTTTATAGAAAAACCCAATAACACTTTGCTCGACCTGGGAATCGAACCCAAGACCTCTTGCTCAGCAGTCGCACTGTACGACCACTAGACCAACGAGAAAGTATTTTCTTTTTATTTATATAGATTTTTTTCGCGTCCAATATGGTTCAAGTTTGAATTATTTCCTCAATTACTGGTTACCGAACATACAATGTCACACATATTTTATATTTCCACTATAATCCTATTAAAAAAATTAAAATTTTACTACAATTTTAGCAAAGATGTGTTTTGTAGTTTTCTATATAATATATTAAATTACGTAATTATTTATTGTTATTGTTAATGAAAAAAATAAAAGATTTATTTACTTTCTTTCTTAATTGTAGTTAAATAATAAGTTACCTTTTTAAATAGTATAATTAGATTAATAAAATACATAATTTGTTTTTTATCTTTATTAAGTGCAGGAATCTTAATATTTTACCATTTTAAATAATAAAATCTCATTTTACAGCAAACGGAAAATTCATTCCATTTTACTTATTTTTATTAATTTATCCCAGAATGAAAACGCTTGCCGCAATGACAGTTTTATTGTGACGTCATTATTAAGTAAACATACATAACTTTTTAATTTCATTGAAGCTTCAGGAGCTAGCAACTATCAAACGGTGTGGGTTCATCATCAACCCATTAATGTCCCACTGCTGGGCACGGGTCTCCTCTCAATTGAGAGGGATTAGGCTAAAGTCCACCACGCTAGCGTACTACGGGTTGGCAGACTTCCCACGCCATCGAGAATTCTCTCAAGCATGCAGGTTTCCTCACGATGTTTTCCTTCACCGTTTGAGCATGTGATAAATACGCACATAACTTCCGAAAAGTCAGTGGTGCGTGCCTTGGGTTTGAACTCGAGACCTCTGACATCTCAGTCCACTGGTCACACCGCTAGGCTACACAGCTTCAACGGTGTGGGTAACTTCTTGTAACGTCATAATATCGCTTGTACAAAACGCAGCGTGTTATCACAAGCCTTATCAACACCGCTCAATCGAGTAGGTTGAGTTGAAAATTTATAATCGGACGATAGGCGCATGAATCCATGACACTAACGACGATCACACATTATTTGTAACACTGAGGACCGATAATAATATGATGGGTGTTACGTCTTGAAACGAAGTTCCTTATCGCGCGTTGCGAAAGGGGTCTAGACGGAAAAAATTGAGACGAAAAGTTGTAACGACACTTTTTGCTATAGTAAACTAATGTAAAAAAATAAAATCATTTTTAATACAATTCCTTCACTAATTACTATACTTACTATACTAATACTCAAGTTTTTTTTTTAAATTGTAGGAAGTTTAAAGAAAAGGTTCATAGAACACTTTAAAACAGAAAAATAAAAAAAAATATTCCAAACAGCTCAACACTCGACTATCTCTACCTACCCCCATCACAGATATAATATTGTTTGTATATACATTTATACTACTCATAATAACACTGATATTATAAAATCAAACACAAGAATCACACTCAGTGCCAAATGATAGACACCAATTTTATTTAAAACCTATTACATTCATTCATTCTTTCAAAAGCCGTCAATCAAGTTCAATATACAGAGGCTAAAATAATAGTCAGAAGTAGGGATGGCAATTCTATTAAAAAAATATCGATTCTTGAATCTATTCGGATTCACATCTGATAAATCGATTCACAAAAAAGTCGAGGTTTAAAAGGTTGATTGTATGTAAATCTCAAAAGTCATGAAAATTATTTGCATTTCGAGTTATTATATCTTTCTCGTCTTTCCTCAAAAGGCGAAGTATACAACCATCTAGCAAGTTTTGATTAATTAAGTGAATGATTATAATTTCTTAATGAGTACAAATACTTTCAAATTTAAATAAACTTATTTACTATTAGTAGTAGAACTGTAAAATTATAGTTCGTATCAAAATAGATCGAATCGAATCTCGACATTAACGAGTGAAATATTGATTCACTAGATTTATTCGGGACTATGAATCAATTTGGGTAAAAAAATGATTCTTCGATTAATCGATATCAGATCGGCATCCCTAGTTAGAAGTTAATAAAACTGGCGGGCGAGCGTCCGCGTGTACCATCGCATCGTCATGCGTGGTTATGACGTCACTCGACCGTCAGCACCTGCCTACAATTAATTTATTGTGGGCACACTCACTTTTCTATAAAACAATGAGCAACAAACTATGGAATTAGTGTTTTAAAAAAAAGTAATAGAATAAAAGAAAAACTATTAAGTTTGTCTGCAGACCGAAGCTATGCTGTTAAGTATCCGATACATGAAGTTAAAATGTATGAAGTTTGTCCGTAAAATAGTTTTATTTCAATGTCAAATATTCACGCAATTTGTCATAATTAATCGGTACGTATAATTTTAAAAAAAATATGCATACCTAGGTAGAAAATTGAAAAGATAAAAACGAAGAACGGGACTTATATATTTATTTAATTGTTGAAATTAATATCAATAATAGACTGCAAAATATGTAATAAAAAAATCAACCATCAAGAAACGTGGAAGTAAAAACCTATAAAATACTTTCCATTGACCTAGAATTATAAAATTTGGCAAGAAGGAAGGTCTCACAGCCAAAACCCTAAGATATATCTTGAAAAAAAAAAGTGTTCTTGCATTTGCAATTAGAGAATACGAAAGAACGTGCCTTTTAACTACGTTAAGTTTGTTTATTAATTACGATATATAATCTATAATAATCTATATATAGTATATATATAAGCCATAAGTATTAACCCTTAATCGGGCACAGGGAACTATTTTGCCACCCGTCAATCTAGCTTCTATTTTTTTTTTATATAATCGGTAACCAACCAGCATTATATTTAAAAATATAGACTCTTGAGAGTTGCCATTTTATCAATATTTGTGTATTAGCTAGATTGAAGGGTGGGAAAATAGATCCCTGTGCCTGATAAGGGTTAAAAAATTCTAAACTTAAATCGATTAAATAACGTTTATAGCCTATGTTCTATAACAGATAGCGTAGCATTGTAATGATGAAAGAATTATTCAAATCGGTCAAGTTTTTTCGAAGCTTATTCAATGTAAGTAAACAAACAATTAAATCTTTCCTCTTTATAATATTAGTACAGAAAAAAAATGATGTATGTTATTTTATATTTTCCAGAGAGGAGAAGAAAAACTGGGTACGCTGTCGGAGTCAAACTGACAGGTATATTTATTAAGGTATTTTTTTTTCATTATGTTCACCATGGGATTTGATCTAAAAGAAAGTGATTAGATAATAAAACCAGATACAAAATACGAATGTACTACATAAGTTCGATGTTAATCAGTAGCGAACATAATATACATATTAATTTTTGACATCATTGACATTCCTGTCCTACAAATGATACTGGTAAATAATTATTTTATGAATTGTATTTTTTACATTACCATAGTGTTTATGAGTGCTACATAACCGAATATATTATAAGTTTGCAGAAAAAAATAAATGTTTGTAGACTACAAATATTTCTGCAGACGCGTTTCTCAAAAAGCGGATCTTCATGTGATCGAGTAGGTTTGTACGTAATTAATAATTATTATGACAGTTATATTATTAATAATTTATTGATTTTCGTATTTTTCGAGAATTTTCCTCGAGACATAATACCTTTAGAACTGTGGTGGCCTAGTGGTGTGACCAGTGGACTGAAATGTCAAGGGTCTCGAGTTTGACTTGGATTTGCACGCACCACTGACTTTTCGGAAGTTATGTGCGTAATTATCACAAGCTAAAACGGTGAAGGAAAACATCGTGAGGAAACCTGCATGCTTGATAGATTTTCTCGATAGCATGTGAAGTCTACCAACCAGTAGGTTAGCGTGGTGGACTATAGCCTAATCCCTCTCATATGAAAGGAGACCCGTGCCCAGCAGTGATACAATAATGCATTGATGATGATGATGATGATACCTATAGCATTCACTTAGCATGCGTTTAATAAGTAGGTAAGTATAAATTGTGCACCGCAAAAAAAAATGCTTATTAAAAATTGTTTATTGGGTAGTGCTTGCAAAAAAATGGCAATATTGGTTTCGCTTTTCGTTAAAAGATTTTTATACCTACTCAATTTTTTCAGTAATCAAGAATATTAAACGTTGACGTAATATTTAACGAATTCTCTCGTAGTATTCTCACCATGAGCTGAGTTTAGTCCCGTTTTAGAGACCGGATTAAATTAATATTTTTTAATACATTCCGTTATGCCTGCCAACCCGCAATAGGCTAGCGTGGTGGACTAAAACCTAATCCCTCTCAATAAATGAGAAGAGACCCGTGTCCAGCAGTGGGACAATAATGGGTTGATGATGAATACATTCCGTACAACCATCATCATCATCATAACATCAACCGTTAGACGTCCACTGCTCGACATAGGTCTCCCTAAGGATCGCCACGACGACCGGTACAAAAATGATTATAATTTATTGAAATGTACCCAATATAATATTACAGTCATTATTTGATCTAATAACTTGTTGCCGTCGAAACTAAGGACTAAACTAATCGAAATAATAAATATTACTGGTTTCAAATATAATTACATCGCAAAATTAAAAAAAATACTGACCAGTTATAAAATATGTAATATTAAAAACATAATAATACGGAGCACCGCCATTTTGTTTCAATGTCACACGCGTAATCTTGTTATGCCATTCAGAAGATAATACAATGTTTGACGATTCAAAAATAGCACAAATAAATATACTGACAGTTTATTTAACCGAATTTTACGTGATTAAAATTACAGTTTAGCTGTATTACATGGAAATAATAGTTAATAAATAATTTCATATAACAATTTGAGCTCCTTTTAACATAAGACGGGTCGAGACTTACCGTCGATAAGAATATTCATTCTCATGCAACTGTAGTATAGGCAATTTTTTTCGTATGTTTCCATTACATCGACGGGTTTGCGAGTACTGTGTGTAATGAACGCTTTGCAGGTAAAGCAGTGGAGTGTAATATAGTATGGTTTGCGATTTCTTAGCTGGTTATTAGTACACAGATGCGGGCCGGCCCCTTACGCCGATTGAGTCACGAACACCACACCGTACTACTACATCATCGTATTACGATAATTCCGTTCGTGCTGTATTCATTTATAACAATATACATTGCTTAGCCGCTCACGTGTTTTTGTCTAGCGGGTCGAACACAAGGAGTAATGTACTGTGAATATAATAATGTTTGCGTTAAAATAATGGCGGGTAATACTGAGTTGACACGTCTTTGGACTGGACTGTCGAGTTGTTTTTTTTTTTCTGTGTAGCACGGCACAGGAGAGCGACGTTTGAAGAGAATAGGATTTATTATGACGAAATATACACGTTTCCGATTATACGTTGAGTTTTTTTTTCATTATTATGTAAAAAATGAATGCGGTTTGGATAATCGTTCCAACACTTAATAAATAGGTAGGGAGGTACTGTCTTTAACAAACATGGCAGATTTATCAGCAAACCTTATTCATATAAATTAATTACATATTTATATTCACTAACTAGTTTATGCTCGCGAGTTCGTCTGCAAATCTGCATATAATAAGTAATTTTATTCTATCTGCTTAGTTATTTCTTACGCTTCTCCAGATAAAATATCGATTCAGTGTAATATGTTCCACTCCCCGTTGGCCCTTTTAAGGGATGATTTCCGTGTGATTTCTATACCAAATTTCTTCAAAATCAGTTCATCGGTTCATGCGTGAAGAAATCAGACAGACAGACATAATTTCGCAGTTATAATATCACTTTTGAATTGAAACGTAGTCATCATTGTAATCGCCAATTGATACTGGCTGTGGTAGCACTGCTTTGATATTGCAAATTTGCAAATAGTGTAACTGAAACGTTTTATTACTTATTGAGGTTATGGGCGAATTGTTTCTAATACACAGAATAAGACGACTGTGACTGCGAAGAAATGTCTTTACACAAGTGAACGCAAACGTCTAGAATGTTCTGACGGATATCAAAAAGCACCTAAGCCTTTCTTTTTTAAATTTTTTCGTAATTAGGCAAATGTAATTGTTTATTATGTCCAGATAATACGTCTATAGATATTTTTTTCGTTTTGAGACATTTTAAACCTAATTCCCGGTAATATTGTTAGTATTAATCCCTTGTAATTATGTTAAGAATATGTGTGGTAAATAAAGATTTCTTTATTTATACTAATAATACAGAAAATATTTTACTTTAATTAGAATGTCATAATAATAACATATTCATTACGTTGCTGGGCATTTTGTTGCGCCACTTCTTCCCATCAAAATAGGAGAAGCGAGGAACGGCGGGCGTTTTTGGTGGCTGTCTTTATTTTCCACTTTCAAAATATTAAATTTGATCTACTTTGAATAAATGACATATTGATATTGATTTCTTACACTTACACGAATATTAGACATTTTTAACGGATTTTATAGCGGTATATTTATCTTGATAAAAATAATACCCCAAAATAATTAAGTCTAATAAATTTTAAGTAAAATACCATTTATTATAATTTTAAAATTTAAAACATATAAATTTCGAGACGAATAGTAAAATATTGGGACTTACAATACACAGCTAAAAGAGAGTCCTTTCTAAAGTAAAAATATAAAATGAAAATAGATAACATTAAGCAATGGACGTGTAACGGTTGATATGAAGATGATGATGATGATTATTTCAAAATCACATTTCAACACAAACCGATTACCCGAGGGCAAAATGGTTGTTTATTCTTCATTTTTCTGGATACAAGTAACGATTCTAATCTATATCTTCGTATGACAACCAAACCGAGATTGTTATTATAAATTTATATTTTATGCAAAGATTGAAATTAATCAGCTGTCTGATTTTGTATTTTGTATTTCCTGACCAGTACATTTTGGGGGTCTTCAAGTGTGAATAGGTATCTTTTAGGTTACCGTGTTTTATCTTAGATACATCGTAATTTACCAACAGGTCAAACCCTAACGTAAAAAAGTAGTTAAAAATATACATCATTTAGTCGATTTTTTAAATTCTTTCGATTGGATCGTGTTTTTTTTTTCTTTATAAATGCGTTTATAATACAAGGGATTGCCAATATAATAACAAGCGCGTGACATAAGTGTACGGTAATGGTAAGATGATGATAGTGTCACGCAACAACACTGCGCGGAGGAAAACGTACGCAATGTCACGACGGACGTGGCACAACGGATTTTTTCCTTTGCGTCAAAAATATGTACAGTCTCGTGTAAGTTAATTTCTAATTATGACATTTAGTTCCCAGTTATTTAAACTCAATAAGATAAATTCAAAATTGCAATCAGAGATAAATCTTATTGGTATGTGAAAATAATAATAATAAATTTTCTATTAGAATTTTAGTATTAAAACGTCAAATGAGATACATATTAGACATTTCTTCATTTTTAATTAAATGCCTTGACATGATAATTTAAAGAATTAATACTTTTTTCGCATCTTCAGGTGCCTACGTTAATACTTTCTTTTTAATTTTTAATGTCTTTCCTATAACTCTGAAGCGATAATTCTTTTCTATTGTAAATAAATTTCATTTTTAATTACAATAAATTTTAAATCGCATGATTTAAAATATATTGGTGATTAAAAATGCTAAATACAGTTAAATATTTATGGTATTAAATATTTTTACAAAATCTACTTATGTGGCATTCTGTTTTTACGAGCAGGTGCAAATTTAGCCATAATGGTGCAATGCGTCTAACGAAACATATTTATATATACAAATAATTTGTTTGCAATATTATTCATACATATTGTAAATAAACAAGAGATTATTAGAACCATTAAAATAATGTTCTAGAATAACTGAAGTTTCAGTATAGGTATTGAGATTAACAGCTGTTCATTAGTGTGTTCATTTTGTCAAAAAAGAAGAAAATGTTATTTATTTTAATAAGTTACCAACATTTAATTTAATTATTAATTTTTATTTAATTATGATTCCTCCTCAAACTTATTGCCAAGTTTAATTAGTCATCTAATTTTATTTTTATTTATTTTATTTATAATAACTTAGTAAATATTTCATAACAATATAAACAAACATTACTTGTAATTTATATCTCAAAATCCCCATGTGTAAACTATAAATAGGTAAATAAAAAACCATTTTACACACAATGTTTTACGGATCCGAAACGTCGCGAATAAAATAATATCAATATACCGCGATAAAATCTGTCAAAACATTTTTTTTTATTATCTTGTATGTAGGCACAAGCATTTAATATACATTGACGCCTGTCAAAATGAAAGTAGGTATGTATTGGTTAGACAATTCGTAAAGCTATGTCATTTAATCGAATCTCCCGGTGGCAAGCCGAACAGAAATAGATGATGTTTTATCTCAACCTTGAAGTTGTACGATCTAATTTTTTAAATGAATTCCGCTCATTACCTGGTAACATTATCAATATGTATTATTAAACAATAAATAATTAATCATACAAAGGCAATTTAATGATATTGTATAAGTAATATTATTTTAGTTTTATAAAAAAATATAAGTATTCATAAACAAAAAAACAAACAAAGAAACTTGAAAACCTAATTAAAAAAAAATATTCAGTAATTATATTTAATGAAAACAAAACATAATTTAATGATAATTTATATTTTTTTGTTTAAATTACATATTTTTGTATTTATATCAGCTATTCGAATTTCCTTCGCTATTTCTAATCAATTCTAATTATAGTGTTTGTTGCCCAATGCAGGTACCTACATAAACCTATAATAAGTATTTATGTACCTATAATATTAATGTATGCTAATTAAATAAGTTCCAAATTGCTCGTCAATAGAGTCAATACAGCAAAACATATTATATTCAAAACGAAAGTAAAGCAAGTGTTGTTAAATTTAGAAATGCGATTAAATCATTTTTGGAGGATTTTAATGTTAATTACTTATATAATTTAAGAATAATATAACATCCTTACAATGTGTATTGTGCCTATTTTTAAATTTACTGTTTGCAATAATTAAATTATATGGTGTAATAATTAAATAATAACACAAACATTTAAGTTTTGTTTATAAGAAGTATCTAATACCAAAACGCTTACAAAAACGGCTTATCAACCGGCTTAAATACCGCTTTATATATATACCTAAGTAAATTTTATGATTATTTCTGCAAAATCGTAGTCATATTTTTATATTTTCTGCTTACACCTGGTGAGTAAAAGGCGTGAATGTGTGATAATTAGAAGGGACCATCGCAACAAAACAAAAATGCACGTGACAACGGACTGTTCAGTTTTGATGACGTAATTTTACTAAAACGTCTCCAACCGCATAGACTGATTCACCATACAGCGTAGTAATGCAAATAATTCGTGATATTTAACATTTAAATTGGACTTTAGCCCAGTTTAATACTAATAATTGGTGTATCGGACTAGGTAGGAGCGCTAATCCCGCCTTAGGTAGAGTTCCTGACCACCTACCCCCCCACAGGTTAAACAGAATTATTCATTGCACATTGTGCAATTTAAAAATGACTTGCTTTAGTCATTTTTAAATTGCATGTAAATAATTCTATGACAATGTGTTTTTTTTTATTTATTGGTAATCAGCTGACGGCTATCCAATGCGCCACCAGTGCGGTTGAAACTCTTCCAATAATATGATGGTATAAACCACCTTGTATTTATGTGGTATTATAGAAATTATGCATTTTGTGCTCCCATGTTTTCTGTACATGAAGTACATCCTAATAGGAATTTTCTTAACCTATTTTATACAAAATAAATATTTGAGAATCGAGAATATTTGAAGCCGTTATCGCCATTTATTCGAGCGCAAAAATACGCAAGACAAAACCAAAAAATTGGACAAATTAATAAATCGAAAACCACCACGTGTGTTCTAAATTGAAACGTTATTTCGAACTAGGTACATTAATTCGAAAGCAAACGTTCGAACAAAGAGCACGCAAGTTGAACGCGACAATTACAACGCGACCGGTTCGCGTACCCGCGAGTGGCAACCGCGTCATTGCCGCGCGCCCACCTCTTGCAATCGGACGGTTTATAAAAACGTCACTGAACATACCGGCCGCAATCTTCTCAGCCGGCCCGAGCGCAGCCCAGTCGGGCACGACGCAGTCACAAACTTCCTCCCAGCATCGCGCCTTCTCTGCCCTGTCCCCGTAGTTGCCATCATTGGTGTCGAACAGGCAGGGCCTCTTCTTCACCTCCGATATGATCAGACTACTCTTGATGCCGTCCCCATCTTTCGTTCTGACCATGTCTAGAACTAGTGGTAAAATACAGTCGCGTAACGCGTGCGGATGTTCTGTGCGGGCGCGAGGTACGTGAGCGGTGTGCGTCTGTGAATGCCCGCGTGAAACTGGCGGGCTGTTGCGGTCGGCAGCGCGGCGCATCGGCCAACATGGCGGACGGACGGCGGGGAAACAAAATAGGTGTGAGCGGAGCGCTATGAGGCCGTTGGCGATATCGCCTTCCTCACGCTAATAAATAAATAAGATGCACGCAAAGTATCCTTACCGTTTTATACATTACAACGAGCGAATACACCCGACTTTATACTCAGATTATTCCGAGAATATTCGGTGCAGTTACAGCGCAATAAATTACATATATATCATAGTACCTACGTACTTATATGTTATAGCTATCAAAGTTGGTAAATATGTAGATAATACAAAATGTCGGTTGTATTGTGGACTTGAAGTGAGTTCGGCTTGTTACGTAAGTAAGCCGTGATGCGTATCTTTGGGTATCGCGCCTACATTTTTTTATTATCTTTTATTATTCATTTGAGGTGTTTTTTGACATACACCAACCAATTTCTTGACTATTTGCCTCGCAACTGGAAAGAACTTGCATTCAATCAAATTATAATTAATTCCTTATATTTTTATTGATTTCTGACACTTACTGGAATATTAAACAATTAAATATAAATAAACAATGAAATAAAAATAAGATCTTCTCTTATTTTTATTTCATTGTTTATTTATTTCGTTGAAAAGATCTAAAAAAAACATCCTATCAATATACCGCCATAAAATCCGTAAAACGTAATTTTATTTCAATGTTTTGATTAATAAAACTTTATAGCAAATGCTGATTATAAATCGAGAGCAGGCGAACGCGTACACTATCCAAAAAAAACATAAAAAAGTAGGTACTATAAGATTAAAAAGAACATTTATTTAGTAGGAAAACAACAACACGCGCAGAACGAAGTACGTCAGATAAACGTCACTGATATCTTTTATTTTTTTGAGAAACAAAATAAATAAATATATCCGAACGTTATTATAGAGCGCCATCTAGTTCCGAACTAAGTTCAACTTAGCAAAAAAAAACATACGTCCAAAAAGTATCCGTAACATTGCGGATACTATGGAGATAGTTTTTTGTTGAACAAACCTATAATATTGTTTCCATATTACATAATATATGATAGCAGTGCTCAGCAGTTATAATTGGACTGTATAATCAAAGATGTAGAGTTCAATCTCAAGGCACGCATGCCTTTCGGAAGTTATGCCTATGCGTATTTATTTTATCGCATGCTCAAACGGTGAAGGTAAAAATCGGAAAGAAACATGCACGCCTGAGAGATTTTCTCGATGTCATGTTAAGTCCACCAACATTTTACCTACTACTGCAACTCCTGTAAACCAGGATCAACAATAGTATTTAGTAACTATCCAGAAAACCGTCGAGACAATGAAGTCCGACGTGTCCCAGGAGAATGATTTTAACTGTCTTGGAACCCGCAGCGAATTTCTTATCCACCAACTTGCAAACTAGCAGGGCCATGGGCGTATCTAGAGCAGGGCTGCCAGATTGTATCTTTTGATACCAAATTGGTATAATTGGACGATGTATTGTATCCATGTGGTATCCATGATCATTTGGTATAATTCGATACAAAAGCAAGACGCTCACAAAAAAAGGTCATTCTGCAAAGGATAATCGAAAAATCGAGGGATTTGAGCTTAGAATGGGCAGTATGGTATAATACCATCGCATTTGGTATAATTTCAGATGCTAAATGGCATAATCTCGTCCTTGCTTACCGGCAGCCCTGATCTAGAGAGGTGCCTACTACAGAATGGCCTAGTGCCCACCCTATGATGTTGGGCTTTCTACCGATTATGAATTCTCATAGATGGACCGTGAACACTGGGGCCAAGCCCCCCCCAGCGGAAAAAGTCTCGACACGGCCATGATTGAGATCCATGCCCAGCAGTGGGACAATTAATAGCTTGCTGAGAGACAAACATATAACTTACATAGGTATAAAAACAACCGTGACTCAAGTACCCACGTACCGCGATTCAAATTCCGCTGCGCAAATCGGGTCGCGTAACAAATAAATAATAATGTCCATGAAAATATTTACTACCTCATTGGTCGTAAATGCGAGTTGAAAGAGATCTTGGGTTCCATTTCCAGGTCGGGCAAGTGTGATTGTTATTATCTATAAAATTCCTTCCTTCCAGTTTAGAGTTGGCAATATCATCAACATCAACCCATTACTGACTCACTGCTGGGCACGGGTCTCGATTCATTTGAGAGGGATTAGACTATAGTCCACCACGCTAGCCTACTGTGGGTTGGTAGACTTCAAATGCTATCGAGAAAATCTTTCAAGCATGTAGATATCCTCACGGTGTTTTCCTTCACCGTTTGATCATGTCATAAATACGCACATAACTTCCGAAAAGTCAATGGTACATGCCCGGGTTTGAACTCAAGACTTATGCCATGTCAGTCCACTGGTCACACCACTAGACTACCACAGCACCGCCTATTACATGAGACACCTCTAAGTACACCTCTGCCTAACCCATCAGGGACGAAAACCGTAATATAAATAAATAAATATATATCTGGACATTATAACACAGCGCCATCTAGTTCCGTGGTAAGCAACGAGGCTTGTGTTACGGATATTGTAGGTTGATATCCTACATATATACTTTTTTTGTAAATACATGCATATAATACATACAAACATCCATGACTCGGATACAAATATTCGAGCTCATCACCCAAACATCTGTCCCTACCGGGATTCGAACCCGGGACCCGTAGCATAGAAAGCAGCGTTAACTACCGCTAGACTAGTAGTTCCCAAACTTATTTTTCTCGTGAACCACTTTCAAAATTTTATTGTTTTCGGAGGACCCTCTGCTGCTACATTTCTACCACATTCTTAAAGTCACCAAAAAATAAAAATTGTATCGCTTCTGAGTTCTGTCCCTTTATTCCGATAGGTAAAATAAAAACGAAAAATGGTACATTTTATAACACTTAGTAAAAGAATATAACTACAAGAAAAAATTAATAAGGTAATATAGGTTCAGGTCATAATTTTAATTAATGGGAAGGATGTATTTAATTGAGTGTCAGCAAACGATCAATGTTTGGCTTTATTTTTGTGAGCAATAACCGCAAATCCCCCCCCGCTCTCTGATGTTTAATTCGCTCCTTTTTTTGTTAAGAGGTTTGTAACGGCACTAAAACTCCTTCCGACAAGGTATAACGAGGGAAAAGCTATTAAAAATTTCCTTGCGATTTCCCACAGTCCAGGATATTTTTCGGGTATTTCTGCTTGCAGCCAAAATGTTTGGTAGCCTTTTCTAAATTTCACCTTCTGCACAATGCCCAACGGTTGATGTTGGGTGGTTGTATATATACAATCTCGCGTGCAAATGTCACTTGCGCGATGTAGGATTAGTAGTTCGAATTCCAATCTAATGTCAAAAACATATCACTAGTATTTGTTACAATTACAACTCATATTTATTTTCTACTAGTTTTTGCCCCCGACTCCGTCTGTGTAAAATTAGTAACTTTATTTCCAACCCCCTTTTAAGGAATGATTTTCCGGAAGAAAACTATCCAATGTCCTTCCCGGGGCTCAAACTATCTCTATACCAAATTTCATCTAAATCGGTTCCGCGGTTTTAGCGCGAAGAGGTAACAGACAGACAGACAGACAGACAGACAGACAAACAGATAGACAGACAGACACACTTTCGCATTTATAATATTATAAAGTACGGATTCCAAAAGAATAACATTTTTTAGCGAATACCGAAACAAGTTCAATGGTTGATAGTCAGTAAAAACGCTTTGTTTCATATACCAAATACAACATTTTGATATTCGTTTGCTTATTCGAATTAATTATTTAAAAAGTGTTATCACCAATTGTACTTTTTTACTGTATATATTTCATATTTCTGTATTTATTATATTATTTATTATGTACAACTTTTTTTTTAAGTGCGGAAAAATCCTTTACGGACCGTCCCGCCGCCTGGGGAGGCGACGCGGCGACGGGGTGTGTCGGATTCCGCCCAACATGAGCGTTTACCGACTAAAAAACCGCACTAGCCACCAGCCCTATTGCCGGGGCCATGGGATTCGCGAAAGCATGCACCACAACCCCGGCGGGTGGTCATGTACAACCTATGCGATCTATCTTTCCGTCCGGAATAGAAAATAAAGATAAGTATGAGTTGTGTAACAAATACCAGGTGGTATTCGTTTTTGGTATTAGAACGGAATAAATCTAGAATGATATATCTACAGCAATATGAACAAACCCATTAATTATACAGACATTAGGTATAACTCATTAAATGTATAGTAAGATTTTTAATACCAAATAAATAAAATATGGTCTTCTCAAAAATATTTTTAATGTCAAATTGGACCTCAAAATCATTTAATAAAAAAATAATCAATAAATTTTATAATTTAAATAGATTTTTACTTTTTATCGCGGTATATTAATATTATTTTATCCCGAAATGTATTATCCACATAGAGCGTCTATGGTTACGGGTAGATCAAGACAATATACCGCAATAAAATCCGTAAAAATAATTTGATTTGAACATGTTTAAAAAAAATTGTAAATTAAATTATTTTACAAATGGTTGCCAACAAAGACTTGTTCGCATTACAGGAGATAATTTATGACCTAAATGATTGATAAGACACGTCACCTCGGCGTCAAATTAAGATTCCTATAGTTATCATCGACATGAGAACTCGATTGCACGGATCCTTTTTTTTAACATAATATACCATCACGACTGTCATTCCCGAACTATTAGGCAGAGGTGTAGTAACGTTGTTTAGGCCATTGACACGATAAGAAGAAGATGTAACGTAATCCCACCCCACATTTAACGGGTATTTTTTCGGTCCCATATAATAGGGTGCGAACGTATTGCCATCAACCAGGCACAAATCCAAACAACCGAGCTGCTAAGGTACTGACAATTTCATAGAAAAACCCATTAACACTTTGCTCGACATGGCAATCGAATCCTTTGCTCAGCAGTCTCATTAACGATCTAAACTAGTAGTTCCCAAACTTATTTTTCTCGTGGACCACTTTCAAAATTTTATTGTTTTCGGTGGACCCTCTGCTGCTACATTTCTACCACATTCTTAAAGTCACCAAAAAATAAAAATTGTATCGCTTCTGAGTTCTGTCCCTTTATTCCGATAGGTAAAATAAAAACGAAAAATGGTACATTTTATAACACTTAGTAAAAGAATATAACTACAAGAAAAAATTAATAAGGTAATATAGGTTCAGGTCATAATTTTAATTAATGGGAAGGATGTATTTAATTGAGTGTCAGCAAACGATCAATGTTTGGCTTTATTTTTGTGAGCAATAACCGCAAATCCCCCCGCTCTCTGATGTTTAATTTGCTCCTTTTTTTGTTAAGAGGTTTGTAACGGCACTAAAACTCCTTCCGACAAGGTATAACGAGGGAAAAGCTATTAAAAATTTCCTTGCGATTTCCCACAGTCCAGGATATTTTTCGGGTATTTCTGCTTGCAGCCAAAATGTTTGGTAGCCTTTTCTAAATTTCACCTTCTGCACAACATTGGTGCTTAGCTCGAGCAGCTCCTCTTGTAATACAACATTGGCCACTTCCGTTTCATCAAATGGATTTATGATCCATCCACCATGGATATCCATATATATCCATCATCAGCATATCTTCAAACCTGGTTTTGAAGTAATTGTACGTAATATCGAATACGCAAGTTTGAACAAGTAACAGTCGCTTGCCTTATTAAAATATTATCTGCTTAGTTAGGTACTTAAAACAATGTAGGTAGTAGACCCTTATAAAAACTATGCTTACATTTTTGCTCTTTACTATCAAAAGCAGATAAATTTTCGTGGACCCCCATTAACATCTTATGGACCCCCATTTTTTGTTCACGCCTACGTAGACCCCCAGCAAGTCTCCCGTGGACCCCTGGGGGTCCACCTGGACCACTTTGGGAATCATTGATCTAAACCAACGAGGCAGTTAAAGTACCGAAATTCATTGCCATCTTGGTAGACTGGAGGTTGACTCCAGGAAATGGAAAAGGAAGATCTGATTCTCTATCAATATCTTACACTTATATCACGAATATTAGACATTGAAATAAAACGGATCACGGATTTTATTGCGGTATATTGATATTTTATTAGCCCGACTGGTTTTTTTTTGAGCTGTTGGTGTTACCAGTGGACTGAGATGTCAAAGGTCTCGTGTTCGACTTGGGTTCGCACGCACCACTAACTTTTCGGATGTTATGTGCGTAATTATCACAAGCTCAATTAATGGGTTGATGATAGGTTGGTAAGAAATGAATTTTAGAAATGTGTCCTCTAAAGGGGTAAAATAAGGGATGAATGGTTGTATGGAAACGCGTCATTATCAAATTTAGAGGTATAAAATATCATACACAAGCTTTTGGTTAGAAATAAATAAATACATATTTCAGGATTTTTTTAAAACGACCCTCTACGTGTGTTAAATAGGGGTTAAAAGTTTATATGCAGAATCCGTATTTCTTTAAGTAAGAAGAATGAAATTAAATATTCAAGATTGTCAGCATAAACAAAATAGTTTTTCATTGTTTTTAACCGACTTCAAATAAGGATGAGGTTCTCAATTCGACTGTATGTTTTATTACCTATATTTTTTGATGTTTGTAAATTCTTTTTTATTTGAAAGCTGTTGCTTTCCGTGTCCCATTTCAATTTGGTCCAGTTCTGACATTTGAAGACGGTTTCTTTTTGGAAATCATTCAACCATTAATTATTCTTAGTTATACTAACGCGGGAGCGAAGCCACACGAACAGCTAGTATATACATATAAGTATATGAATACGTAAACACAATACACAAATTCTTTAATTGTGAGATTTGTAAATGAGACAGTTTTCTAATTAATAAATTAAATAACACAAATTGAGATTAGATAATATATACGTATTTTTTTTAGCCATGTATGTATTTATATATCCATCATACACATTAAGGTGATCACTGTCAGGGACAGATAAAAGAGTGATACGTGAATTTGTAGTATTTTTAGAGTTCCGTACCCAAAGGGTGCCAATAGGACCCTATTACGAAGCCTCCGTTGTTCGTCCGTCTGTCTGTCTGTCACCAGGCTGTATCATGAACCGTGATAGCTAGACAATCGAAAGTTTCACAGATGATGTATTTATGTTACTAAAACAACAAACTTAAAATAGAATAAAATAAATGTCTAAGGGCTCATAAACAACAAACGTGATTTTTTACCTGTTTTGCACTGTAACGGTGACAGGTAGCCGGTAAATAGTACGGAACCCTTCGGGTGTTAGTCTGATTCGCACTTGGCCGGTTTTTAGGGTTCCGTAGCCAAATGGCAAAAAACGGAACCCTTATAGATACGTCATGTCTGTCTGTCTGTCCGTCCGTATGTCACAGCCACTTTTTCCGAAACTATAAAAACTATACTGTTGAAACTTGGCAAGTAGATGTATTCTGTGAACCGCATTAAGATTTTCACCAAAAATAGAAAAAAAAACAATACATTTTGTTCGCCATACTTAGAACTGAAACTCAAATATTTTTTTTCATCTCATATCATACGTGAAGGTGGGTCCCTATGGATAGGTCTTCAAAAATGATATTGAAGTTTTTAATATCATTTACTTCTTCTAGGGCTGTAAAAAACTAAAAAAGAGATATGTTGTACATTACCATGCAAACTTTTACCGAAAATTGGTTTGAACAAGATCTAGTTTGTATTTTTTTTAATACGTCATAAATCGTAAACCGCAATTTACCTTTCATTCAGTTGTGTACCCACTGCTGTTTACCTAGTCAATGGTACGGAATCCTTTGTGCGTGAGTCCGACTCGCACTTGGCCGATTTTATTTTTAAAATATGTACGTAAGTAGTGATAGTATAATATTAATTTCTTTTTATCATCAAGAATGACGTTTGCAAACCTAACTAACAACTGATAGCCTAGTGATGTTATCTGGTTAAAGATTTAGGTTATCTTCGCAACCGAGTAGAGAAGGTACGGGCGGTGCAGAGGTCGAGCGATCGGCTTCTGCACTGCGTATCGCAGGTTAGATCCCGCAAGGAATCTATGTAGGCCATACATACATATACACGCAGCTGGCAGTGACTGGAGGAAAAGAGCCGAAGATCGAGCTCTGTGGCGTTCACTAGGGGAGGCCTACGTCCAGCAGCGGACGAGTATAGGCTGATGATGATGATGATACATACATATGTTGTAGCTGTACCGAGTCAGGTTGTATTTTTAAACCAAACCAACCAAAACAGGAGGTTCTAGTGCGATGTAACTTTTTTTAAAACCTTTTAAAGATCTAAAGAGTGCGGGCCAATAGGCCATTCTGCGACCAGGCAGTGAATTTTCAATCTAAGGACGTCAGGCAAGCTTACACTTTTAAGTTCTAAGCTAACAAAACGCATTTATACATACTGATTAGCCAGTCCGAAGACCGATCATCATCATCAACCCATTATTGTCCCACTGCTGGGCACGGATCTCCTCTCATTTGAGAGGGATTAGGCTATAGTCCACTACGCTAGCCTACTGCGGGTTAGTAGACTTCACATGCTATCGAGAAAATCTGCCAGGCTTACGGGTACCCTCACGATGTTTTCCTTCACCGTTTGAGCATGTGATAAATACGCACGTAACTTCCGAAAAGTCAGTGGTGCCTGCCTTGGGTTTGAACTCGAGACATCTGACATCTCAGTCCACTGGTCACACCGCTAGGCTACCACAGCTCTCAACTCAACAAGTACTTAACGATAATTAAAATTGCGTCTACTTTATATAAAAGTCTACTTAATTGCATCAAACGCAAGAATCTTCATAAATCGATGCTCATTACTTTTGATGTAGCTGGTTGCCATGACAACCAAGCCCTTGTACAGAAAATAGATGCAATTTAATATGAAATATAGCGCCTTTTGAACACCTACACGGGAATCGTTTAGTATTACTTCTCAGAAGTACTCTTAATATTCATTTTCAATGGAAACTTGTTTGAGAACTGCAGTCCCTTTTTAACCCCCCACGCAAAAACAGGGTTGTTATAAGTTTAACGTGTGTATATCAACCGTTAAACGTCCACTGTTGGACATAGGTCACCTCCAAGGATTGCCAAGACATAACGTTTATCTTCGGTAAGCAGTGACGGCTGGGAAATAACATTTTTAAGGTTCCGTATCCAAAGGCTAAAACGGAACCCTATTACTACGACTTCGCTGGCAGTCCGTCTGTCTGTCTGTCACCAGGCTGTATGTCAAGAACCGAGATAGCTATACAGTTGAAATTTTCACAGATTATGCTTTTGCCGCTATAAATGCTACACAAAAAATACTAAACACAAAAATATAAATTTAAGTTTAATCCCATACAAAAAACTAAATTTTCGCCTAATTTTGTACGGAACACTTCAAATCAAATCAAATCATTTATTTCAATTAGACCAATACAGGTACTTTTGAATTGTCGAATTAAATTGAATTTAGTTGCACGGTTCCAAAAGGTAGGTCTTATGGAGAAGAACCGGCAAGAAACTCCATAGATACTATTTTTAAATTAAATACAAAATTGTTGGTTTTGTTTTACAATGCTTTATGTATGTAATATCAATATGAGACTGGTGCAGTTCGATGTGAAACGTATTATTTATGAAAGTAAAAGAAATAACTAAAACCAATTTCGGTTGCCATAACATGTATGAGCCGACCAGTCCCAACTGATAGCACCCGTTCACGAGCATGACGTGTGTATCGGCGTCTGTCTACTCAACCATGTTGTAGGGAATAAAAAGACCCGACACACAACGCCACCATCAGCAGGACATTTGAGTGAGCATGACAAGCCCAGAATGCCCGGCAACCGGTAGGCATTTTCACATTTAAAAAAAATTAATAAAACAACATCAAAGCCAACATCAGTCTCATATTTTACAAGTTATTTTACTAATCAGTAACTATTGCGTTAATAAATAATAAATTACATTAATAAATAATTTGCATGTCAATCAGTAAAGGTGTATAACTAAACATGTCAAATTGTATAAGTGTATAATTGAGCATGTCAAACTGTAAAAAATTATAAATATCTTTATGTAAAACAAAAAGAAGTCAAACCAATAAATAAAAAAATAAATAAAAGAAAATATAATAATCATGAGGCTAGCAAACCTGTGGAGCTGGACCAGCATTTTGCCAAACTTTTTTATCTACAAGATAATCTTCTAATTTGTAGTATGCTTTCTTGCATAGAGTAGACTTTACGATGGATTTGAATTTATTTTCCGGGAGGTTTAAAATTATTTCCGGAATCTTATTATAAAACCTGACACTATATCCCACAAAAGAGGTATGGACTTTAGCGAGACGAAGCTGTGGCTGCATTAATTTTGACTTATATCTAGTTTTATAATTATGCAGTTCACATCTTTTCGTATGATGTGATATATTTTTTCTAACGTACATTATATTTTCAAAGATATACTGACAAGGCACTGTCATAATATTTATTTCTTTAAAGAGTTCCCTGAGTGAATCACGACTACTTAGGTTATAAATGGCTCTTATTGCTCTTTTCTGCAGAACGAAAACTGATTCTATGTCTGCAGCACGGCCCCACAGCAATATTCCGTAAGACATGACGCTATGAAAGTAGCTATAATAAACTAGTCTTGCGGTTTCTACATCCGTAAGTAGTCTGATTTTTCTAACTGCATAAGCAGCTGAACTCAGGCGTCCCGACAAAGCCTTAATGTGCGGTCCCCATTGAAGTTTGGAATCTAGTTTGATTCCTAAAAATACAGTCTGATCGACGAATTCGAGCTTTTCATTATTTAATATTATATTACAATCCTCACTTCTAACATTTGGTAACGAAAACTTTATGCATTTAGTCTTCGTGCGCGAGTCCGACTCGCACTTGGCCGGTTTTTGTATACCACAAAGGTTGCAAACAAGCATAGTAGTAGGAGAGTCGGTGAACCATCCAAGTACCTAACCAGTTTCCTAATCATGAAAATACCGTTTTGGCAGGCGGTTACGTCATCATCCCTTAAATTTTTAAAAATGTAATAAAATAACTTTTTTTTAACCTGCTGCCACAAGGTTACAATTTTGAGGGGGGAGGAGAGGGGGGTTAAATAAGTGATGAATGGTATGGAATGTAATTCCGTCATCATCACAATTAGAGGTATGAAATTCCATAAACAAGTTTTTGGTTAGAAATAAATAAATACGTAATTCAGCTTTCTTTTAATTGACACTATTTAATATTTTCAGTTGATCAATTAAAAAAAAATATAAATAAGTATATTAAGTACCTATTATAGTAGTTCCTAAAATTAGCGCGTTCATACAAACAAACTTTTATTTTTTTATTATTAGTATAGACTAGGGACCAAATATTGTCTAAAAGCGTAATAAATATTTATAATCAACTTGACTTATCTTTCACGGTTTCTGTGAAGTACTGCCGTCAGCTTTTTTTCTTTTGTGACTTGTAACGTGTTGACTCCACTTCTTTCGAGAAGAAAACCTATGACAAACAGAATAAGGTTTCATACCATTGTCACGCCTGTTATCCCCGAAGGATTAAGCAGAGGTGTATAGGTGCCGTCACGAGTTTAGAGCGCTCGACGAAAGTAGTGGGGAGACTTGCGCATGTCGTACACTCGTGCTCACATATATTACGAAGAGTTTTTAGAAAAGTTAGATTCACTTGAGTGGTTCCATTAAAAATGGAAAAGAAATAAAAGTTTTATATAGGTATTTTAAAAGAGAAAAATAAAATATAACCACGGTTTATTTTATAAAAATAATAATTTATTATTTTTGTAGATACTTATAGAATCAATATTACATAATCAATAATAAAATTAATGTAATGTGTTTTTTAATTATTGGTGTACAATAAAGTATATTCTATCTATCTATCTATAATCAATTATATTTTAAAAAAAACTTAAATTCTAATCATTTGGCAATAATCCTATTCCTTTCATCAAATCGTCGTTAATTAAGGAAGTTGAAGTTAGTAGATGGATGCGACTGGAACTACTTATTGAAAGGTAAAAGGTCAAGACGATGAAAAAATACGAAAGCAATATGTGCGTGAATGTACTTTGGGCGATACACCAATACGGCGCCGGCACTGGCCGCTTCACCCGCCGCACACCGCACACCCCGCCAAACGGACCCAAAAAATGATATCGATCTGCGCATTCAAGGCCAGAGCTCTAAACTCGTGACGGGACCTATACTAATGTACATCCACATTTCGCCGGTATGTTTTTTAGGTCCCATGTAATAGGGTCGAGCCTATTGCCGTCAACAGAATCCACGGATCCAAACACCGAGCTACTACTGAGAATTTCATAGAAAAACCTAATAACACTGCTCGACATGGGAACCGAACCCCAGGACCTCTTGCTCGGCAGTCGCACTGTACAACCGCTAGACTAACGAGGTAAGAGTAAACTACATGTGATCAAATACTCGCCTAACTTCACACTGGTCACATTGTAGCGGACTGTCTCTGTGCACGAACTTCACATGTGTGGCGAGGGTCGATGGCCTGGAGAAACTCTTGCTGCAGACTTCACACTGGTGGGGCCGCACGTTGGAGTGGCAGCGGAGGTGGCTGCTCAGGCTGGTGGCAGAACAGCTTCTTAAGTTTTTGTCAGGTTGTTGAGATGGTTCAACTTCTTCAATGTATTTGTGTAAGTTAAGCAGTATGTAATGTACACTCACATTTTGCCGGTATGTTTTAGGTCATGGGTCGTGGGTTAATGTATGTAATAGGCTAATAGGGGGTGAGCCTAATGCCATCAACTGGGAACGAATACAAATTTCGAGCTACTAATTTCATAGAAAAACACTGCTCAACCTGGGAATCAAACCCAAGATCTTTTGATCAGCAGTCACACTTCCAACCACTCAAAAGAAGGGGGCAGCTTATGTGTGCCCGGGCTTTCGTGTGTTAAAAAAACAGTTATATACGATAAGGATCAACATGAAACTCCAGTAAGGTATACAGAAACGAAATAATATTAATTATACATGTAGTTACCTATGAATATCTAAATAAAGTATTATAAGTCAGTCTGTGTACACTACAAAATCACAAGAAGTTCTGCATGGAATGAAATTAGAACATGATGTGATGACTACCCACTTCATGGTGTTCACTAGGGGAGCCTAAATCCAGCAGCGGATGAATATAAGCTTGTGATGATGATATAATCCGCTTCTAAGATTGTTTTTATTTATGTATATACCTATTGTAACTCACCTTGTCCTGCAACTCAACATAATACCACAAACAGGACATTCCACTTTCTCGTTACGGTGCACCATGATATGACGGTCCAACAAATACTGGGCAGAGAAGCCACTGCCACACCGCTCACATATGTACTTGTTCTTATCAGCGCAGTGCACTTTACGTATGTGTGCTTTTAGCAGTTTGGTTGATGAGAATGTGCGAGCACAGTTTGGCTGAAACAAGAGATAGAGTTAGATCTTCTTAACTTTATCGAGTAAACAAGAATAAGGAGCTTTGGAGGCCAGTGGTGTGACCAGTGGTCTGATATCTCAAAGGTCAAACACGAGTCCTGCACGAACAACTTTGGAAGTTATATGCATATTTATCACATGCTCAAACATTGATGCAAAACATTGTAATGAAACCTATATGATTGAGAATTTTTTTCAATGGCATGTGAAGTCTGCCAATCTGCAGTAGAATTTTAATCTTACCTGTGGACATTCCATACAGGTTGGGTCCCCAATATTGATGTGATATTTCTTATATTTCTTGCCAGCTCTATTTTGCACCATTACATTTTCTATGAATGTAAACTCTTCTTTGTTGGTCTTGTCTTCCATGTTTGCTACAAAAAAAGAAAAAAGCTACAAAAAATATACAAATCAAGTAGGTAATATCTGCTTTACAGTATGCTCCGCTGGGCCCTAGTATCTTCAAGATTTATTAAATCATACCTACCCACTTAAAAAACAATATCCATTCATAGTTTGGTTCATTAAAATGAACTAAACTGATAGACCAAAGTTTGTTATAATAGTGGGTGGTGTGTCATTTAAATTGAATTATTTGCCTCGCATGTTTTCTCTTCTTCATAATAGTTCTAACTTACCTAGTGAATTTGTATTTTCTTCAGCAGAGATGATTTTCAAAGGTTCCGCGAAAACAACACTGTCTATTTTATAGCATTTTGGCGGAGTAACTTCGGTAATCAGCCCTAGTAATGGCTAAAAAGAGAACTTTTATCAATTAAGTATTCAAATTCGATTCGAGTAAAAGCAGAGGTACTTGCTTTGATAAATGACTAAATAATGTATGTAGACACGAACATAACTCATAGTGAACGAGGCAATGTGTGTTTTAAATTTAAAAATATTATTCCATCTCACTTACGTCTCGAGATTCAATCATAAAATTCTCACTGTCACTAAGTCCATTATTATCACAGCACTGTGTAATGATGAAATTGTCATTAAAGCTACTCATTTTCATTAAAATTTAGTACAGTTTATGTTATTTTACAACAAAAACTCATTGATCGTAGGCCAAGTGAAGATGTCGCTAAGAAAACTAGTGAAATTCGGTTATTGTTTATTATGATAGATGGTAGGGGCTAGGGGGAGGGGCTAGGTACTGTACTGTACTACAGTGTTGGTTGTCGTTTATGTAATATTGCCATAACACATAACAAATTAACTACTAGAACGACTAATATTGAATTCTGGACATTTTGCAAATCGTATCTGGGGTAACTTCCTTCCACGATGTGGAGGATAGTGAGCTAAAATACCAAATCAAATCAAATATTCGTATTACAGTTCTTACAAATGTACAATGTATCACCATATTCAAATCTTTATTGCATTCCCAAATGTGGTTTTGTACAACTGATGTTATGTCAGGCTTTCGTCTTGACTATTACATATAACTGTACAAAAAGAAATGTTACCAAAAATAAGCTTAAAATAAGAACAGTTATGGACATGGGCGTAGCGAGGTAAGGGCAGGGCGGGGGGTAGCTGTCCCACCATAGAAGAGCAGGCGGTCGCTGGTAAACTGTACGCAGTGAACGATGTGTTTCACTACTGCACATTTTTTCTTAATCTGCAATCTGGTATTATACAATAAACTACGGTAGTAATCGCTGTTTATTTTTTAATTGTTAAATAAGTAATACTGAATATTTATTAATCGATTTTACACATATCCTTGGTGACTAAGGCTAATCATGACACTCCCCAACGAGCTCGAGCAACGTTAGTCCCTCGCGGAAACACAACTAATGTTGTTTCACTACGATCTTATATAATGCCGAGGTCCCAGTCGGGCAGCTCAATTTCAGCGAAAAATCTCGCTGTACCCTCCCTCTTGAAAATCTTGCCCCTCTCCCCGCGTTAAATAGGTACCCCGTTTTTAAAAGATATAATGACTACATAAATGTAAAAATTTTAAATGAATGGTACCATAAAATACGCTATTTTTCGTATTATACCAAAAAGTACAAATGTTATGACACCAGCCTCGTATCTCTAGTTATGAGATACATTCTGGTGATAGACAGACAGACAGACGTATGGACAAACGGACAGCGGAGGTTTAGTAATAGGGTTCCGTTGGCACTCTTTGGTCACAGAACCCTATAAATAGAGATCCCAACGAAAATAACAATTATGTAACCCAAGGTTTTTAAAAATTGCCTAATGCCTACAAATACATGATTATCCACAAATATATCTGTGAGGTTAGCCACGGTAGTTGTTTTTGTTCCGGATTATCCTTACATCAACAATACCATCAATCAAAAGACGGGTAAAATTAAATCATAATTTTAGGTGTAATGAAGCAATAGATATATACATTTAAAGCCAGAAGCTAATCGATCAAACATATTCTAATGACACAGTATTTTTCTTTTCATTTATACCCTTTCAAGTTCGTCTGTGGTTTACTATAATAGCATAAATAAACAAACAGAAAGACATACTTTTCTACTCAAATCATGACTATATTAACTACTATATTAATTATTATTAAAATCTTTTTTTTATCAGGCAACATATTATTCTAATTGACTTATTTGCATTTAGTTATACTTTTTTCTGAATAGGAATCCTATTTTGGTTCCATAATTTAGTAGCTATTAGTTTCTAAAAGTCAATAATAGTTGATTTAACTAACTACAATAAACTCTTTGCGTCACTTACTATTTGGTTGATATCTATTCAGTTTGATTATATTATCAATCGCATTCACATACTGTTGAAATTGTGAAATGACTGAACACAGAATTCCAACAGCAATAATAAAACGTATATATTCTTTGGCAAAGCGTGTTTCACGTGAATTTATTTTGTTATTAGATTTTTTGCCTCAGCTCATGTGCTAGCATAATTTAAAAACGCATTGAATTCATCTAAAGCTGTTTTTGCGTAATTTAAGTATTGCATAGTTTATTTTGCCAAAATGGTTGTTGTATCACCATCATTTTCGGTGCCGGCCGAAGGAATCTTGATGCAGTTACCTTCGGTTAAGCTAATAATTAATAACGATGTAGATTTAGGCACAGCTACTTTGTATATCACGGAGCAGTAAGTAAACATATTTTTTTCTTATTGACATGCATACAATGTGGTCTGAATTTTATCCAGTACATTTGTGAACACACATGTTTGCCTCGAGTTGACAATAGCGATTCTACATAATAACAAAGGCACTGCGGAAAGCATGGAATAATTTATCAGTTTTAATACCTACATAATGGTAAAAATCCAATATCTTTTGCCCATAACTGAATAATCATTTTAAGGTGTCCTTATTACCAATACAAATAAATGAATATATTATCCACAACAGTATGTGGTACCAACAAAATGCTATTATAAACAATTACCTATCCACATTATCAAAGGTCAAACAACATCAACTTAAGGAAATAGGGCATCTTCTGAGTATTATACTGCATATTATTTATAAATAAAATTCTCGTGTCCCAGTTTTTGTTGCCATACTCCTCCGAAACGGCTTGACCGATTTTGATGAATTTATTTGTGCTTATCCGGTATCTATGAGAATCGGCCAACATCTATTTTTCATCCCCCTAAAAGTTAGGGGTAGTCCACCAACCCCTATAATGTGGCAAAACAACGTTTGTTGGGTCAGCTAGTTATTTATAAATATTTATGTACTTAGATTATGTTTATTAATAAAGCTATGTGAAGAGAAAATGTAGCATCCCCTTTAAACTGCTTGAGTGCAAGTAGCACTGTTAGATTAACCATGGTAGAAGTTTATATGGAGAAGGCATGCAGAAAGCTACAAAAAGAAATATTTGAATTATGGTAAAACTTCTATGCACTAGGTAAACACAACACAACACAATCTATGTAAAAAAAAATATTTACGCTATTCTACATTGTTGTCTATTTATTGTACATTAACAATACTCTATCTACTAAATATAATAGTATGGACAAAGTACAAGATTCAGTATGATACAGACAACACATGTATTCCTAATACAATTAATTGATTGTTAGCTAATCATGATTGTCATCTATAAGTGGCAATTGTTGACCTCAATGTGAGGTGTATACTCAAGGGAGATTTTACACATATAAATAAATAAGATGACAAAATACTTTTATCATGCATACTGCTAAGATGTCGTTTCTGAGTGGGTATTCCGCTAGATATAATCTGAGTGTCTTTAAATCAAGAGTGAATTAGGGCACAATAATGAGCCTGCCGGTGACCATAGATACTGTAACTAATAACGATATGCTCATCTCACAGCGCATATGTGTTTCTTTCTATCGGGATTCACATTGAGTATCTTTCCCACAGAAGACTGCTATAAATACCACTGCATTAATCTGCTCGTCAACTATACTTCATCATATCAACTATTAGACATTCACTGCTGGACATAGGTTTTCCCCAAGGGTCGCCTCTACAACTGGTCCTGCACCACCTGCATTCAGCAAATACCCATATTCAGTCAAAAACAAGAAAATAACACAGTAAGCCTACATAATTCTAGCAATCTAACAAATATGTTTTTACAGGAATGTGGTATGGGGCGGTGGAGTGGGCAGACATGGAGGCCCATCTCCGACAGTGACCCTGTTGTACCAGAACATCTCCCTGCACGCTATCCAGAGAGACCCTGGCCCTGGCCTGATTCTTGTTGTTAACCATGAGATCTCGTAAGTCTACTCAAAATTCCGTTTATTTGTAGTAAAGAAAAGTGAATAGTTAACAGTAATACAGTAGCAACTCAATTAACCAGACAAATTGTTGTTGGTAAGCATTGGATAATCTAAAATCTGGATATTTGAATGTATGAGGGAAATTGGTTGGTGATTACTACGACAATTTTTTTTTGGGATTTTTTGTTAATTGTGTTGATTTAGAACTTTGTTTGTATTTGTTGATTAGAGGAAAGTGGGGGCAGGGAACACTAGAAACACTAGAAATGTGACATTTTTATTTTTGGAATTTTCTCTGTTAATGACGTCACAGTGAATACAGCATGGCAACTCGAGTTTTTGAGCCACAGTTATTAACGCGACAGTTTATATTATTATAAAAATATTTGTGGTTGTTACTGTTTCTCTAAAAACGCTTAATGGTTTTGAATGGAATTTGGCATACAGATCAAAATCAAAATGTAATTTATTCAAAGTAGGCCAAATTTAATTGGCTCTTTTTAAACGTCGAAAATAAAGACAGCCCTCAAAAACGCCCGCCCTTCTATATTGTATAGTTTAGTTTCTCCTAGATAGTTATTACCTGGTTCAATACATAGGCATATTTTATTTGACATCTTCAAAATTTAAAACTGCTATGGGGCTGTCCATTAATCACGTGATGTTTTTTTAACATTTTTTAACCCCTCCCTCCCCCATGGTGATACGTGGTGAGGTGTAAGACTACCCCCCCACCCCCCACCAAAAATCACGTGTATTTTTTAGTACCTACAAAGAATCTTAAAATGTTTGTTATACTATTTTTAGGTTTAGAAATCACGCGTTGGACGAGAAAATAAGTACACGTGATATCTTACTAAACCCCCCCTCCGCCATGTGATATTTAGTGATTTTTGCTCCCCCCCCCTTTCGAATCTCAAGTGATTAATGGACAGCCTCTATAGTTAAGAAATCTCAGCTGATAACTTAATCCTCATACTTACTTACTGTAACTATCTATTTCACGTTTTTATTTTTTGTATTGCTTCTTTTTATTAGTGGTTCACTACTGAGCTACCAATAACTTTTAATATTATTTTGTCGATAATGGTGCTGGTTGCGTGATTAATTAAGAGAACATTAAAATTTTAAGGAATATGTAACCTATTATTGTTTGTTGTCCTAAATAAAATAGGCTACTTTCGTTTACACACAAGTGTATAGTATTATAATGACGTAAATATTTGAATTGCCAGTTTGCCAGAGGTGACACAGCAAGGCGGCGGTGACGCGATAGCTGATGATGACGATGATGAATACGACGCTGATGAGGAACCCATGGCCAAGTTACGGTAAGATAATAATATCCATATCCATGCTTCCATACCTACTTAATAATAAATGCGAATGTGTGTCTGTCTGTTATATCTTAAGCCGCTGAACCGATTTAGAAAAAAAATTGTATAGAGATAGTTTGAGTCCCGAGGAAAGACATAGGATTGTTTTTGTCCGCAGTCAATCATCTCTTAAAAGAGCTAATAGGAGGAGGAAACAGAAACGATAATATCTTAAAACAAACATAAAAAAATAGACACCCGAATTGAGAACCTCCTTTTTGAAGTCGGTTAAAAAAAGGGTAGAAATTAATAAGAAGATTGATAACATTACTAATTCTGCATAGAATTTTAATTTTGAACAACTTGCAACTTGCATGTTTCGTCTTTACCCTATTATGTGTGTATACTGATGTTTGACAAATAAATTAAAATTGATAGTTCAGAGTAACAATTTTAATTTTGAACATCGGGCATTCCCAGCATGCTCTATTGTGTGTGTATACTAATGTTTGACAAATAAACGATCTTGTAACATTTAGATTTGTGCCGCCCAATGAGAACGACTTGGAAGCCATGTTCCTGGCCATGAACCAGGGTCAGACGCTGCATCCAGACCCCACCGATGAGATCGACGAGGACGAGGACCCCTACATGGATGGAGAGGAGTTTGACGAAGGTAACACCTGTCCCACTAAACTTTAGTACCACAGAACGCAGTCTTTAATACTGTTGCGCTAATCGGACCGCCAAAAATTAGCTTTCTGCAGCATAGTGTTGAGATAGGGAGCTATTTCTTCTGACATTTTACAAGATAACGTATACTAGTGTTGCCAACCCTAAGAAACTAAAAAAACAACAGCTCACAGATAATAAATCAGTACAAAACATTAGGTAAAGAAAAAAGACCCGGCCAAGTACCGTACCAGGTTTCATACATTAAACAAAACAGGGTTGGTAACACTAATGTATATTTAATTAAGTTATGATTTGACTCTATTCTGTTCTTTGGTTTTTTTGTTGTCGGTCAGAATAAATTTTCTTTCTTTCTTACCAACTCTTTCTAAATTTTTCCACCTTTTCTTAGGTGAGGATGAGTTTGAGGATGCAGAGGAAAGCAATATGTCTCCCGAGGACGCCGCCGCGCGCCTCCGACAGATGAGGCTCGAGAACGTCAACGGAACACATGACATTATGAATGGTGAGAAAGAAAATTAATTCTGACAAAAAATATTTTAAACAAAAACTGTGGCGGCGGCCACCTTGGACCGATTTTCGAACACTCCCGACTAATTCACCTTTCAAACAAAGAAAACGAAATCAAAATCGATTCATTCGTTCTGGAGCTACGATGCCACACACACACACACACAGACACGTCAAATTAATAACACACTATATTCACTCCCTCAACGAGCTCTGGCAACCTTACGCACTCGTAGACACACAAATATTGTTATTTCACTGTCGTGTTCTGTAAGGCGGCGGTACTTTCCGAGTTGGGCAGCTCAATTTGAGCGAGGAATCTAGCTATGCCCTCAAAAAATGATGATTAATCCTAAATTAATATTTGTTTCAGACGAAGCGGAGGACGCTGACATCGGCGACTGATTTCGCGGAGTGTAACATGTCTCCACGATGATCAACTGCTTCTACAGTGTACACTTATCTCACATAAACATGTTTAAACACTCAGTTTGAAATCTTTTCTGCAGTATCCCCCCTGCCCTACACGTTAAGTGGGTTATTTTGGTTCTCGACTAATATTATTAAATATGGGGCTGTTCAATTATTAAGTAACAAAAATGTTCTACAATTACATACTAACCTTTTTGTACTTTCCCAATCTCAAAAATAAGCAGAACCAATAATTTTAGTATTTACATAATACTTGAATGGCCTCACGGGCCATTCAAGTATTATGTATTTAAATATTATTACAATATTACGTGTATTGAAATAATAAATAAATATATCGGGTGCGGACACAGCGCCATAGTTAAAACGACGGCTTATGTTACGGATACTAGATGGTTGATAATCTACATACTATTTTCATCAACACGCTCTTAAGGTTTATTTTCCTGAAAATCCATCGCAAAAATAGCTTATTTTCAGGTATAAGTCACTCTCACAATCGGAACTCGACGTCTATGGGTTACGGACCGCTTAGGCAATATTAAGCTTTAAAAGGCTTATTTTTGATAGGTTCCGGGGCCCACCCGCTGTCAGCCAAATGGTTGGTTTTGAGGTTGTAACCACGCTTACGGTAAACAGTTACCTACCGTACCTTTTGGACGTCTGTAACAACATTTCCGCTCCATTTTGAAGAATCTTATACTGTAGTCAGTCCTGGATTAGCCTTTAAGCTATTAAAGCAATTTCTTAGGTTTCTTTTTGCCCTGGATTTTAGGAAGATTGCTTAAGGGCATCAATTTACCTTAACCGCTGAACCGATTTAGATGAAATTTGGTATGGAGATAGTTCGTATACCGTGGTAGGACATAGCAAATTTGTTATACAGGAAATCATTTCTTAAAAGGTGGTAGTAAGGGGCCTGTACGTGGAATTGATATTTTTTTAAAGGGGTGAAAAATAAATAAGCAGTTTGGATAAACTAAAATCCTACGCAGACGCAAGTCGCGAGTTTTGCTCGCGACTTGCGTCTGCGTAGGTCTATCTACATGAAAATATTCACAGTTGTAGTATATAATTATAACGAAGTTAAAAAAAACTGAGTCAGTTAAATATACTTTACAATTAACCGATGGGCAAATAAAGAAACCTCTAGTTTCTAGTTCTAGAAACCTCGGTTTTTGTATTTAGTATTGAGCTGAGTGTTAAAGCAATGTTTGTATAGATGTATAATTTTAATGTGGTATAGCTGTTTTGTATATCAGTGTATGCCTTTTCTGCGTATGTATCTCTCAAAAATAATATACGTAAATAATAAAACTTGACTCATGTAAAGTCTAACAAAAATGATGCAAAACATTTTTTAATAACCACACAACAAAGTAACAGTTAAAAAGGACAAGTATTTTAACTTACCCATATTCTGGTGTGCTCAGTTTTTGTTAGATCTTACAATCCCACTAGTGGGCCCATTGTTAGGCGTACCTGCGAAAAATATCTTAAAAATTTCGTGGCCAAACCTATTTTAAATTGGTGAAAATAAAAAAATCTCTTTTGAAGACGACTGTTATCTGATTCAATTAAAAACTCTCAATTAACAAGTTATTACTTACTTCAGTGTGTTTGATGTTGTTCGAGACTTTTTTGCTAATAGAATGATAAAAATGCATTGTTTGTATTCAAATATGTACTTATGTGATATTTTTTCAAGTGGCTTTTGCACATAGCCGCTTATAGTAGTTACCTTTGTCTGTTCAAACGAAAAAGAACAATTTTTCCACATTTTTAATTATTATTCTTCATTTTTTACACCCACTGTGCTTCCTAAATTTTGATAAAACTGTCTTGTATTATGATAATACAAGGTAATTGCTATTTTTAACAAAACATTGATTCTGGTGGTAAAATGTATGTATTACATTGATGTTGATTTTAGGCAACACAGAATTAATAGATGTAATTAATAAATATAGAATTAATTTTTGTATGTAACGTTCTATCGATGTATTAAATGGAGATTCCCCTTTTTGAATGTGTACAATGATTGAATTGTAAATGGATATTATAAAATGTTTTACTCATGAAATATTTCATAATATTTCTATTACGTGTGTTGACACAACTTAATAACATTTATCTACAAATAGATTTAGTTTTTTATTTAGTTTGTCCCCCGTACGGGAATCAATCAGATAAAAATAAAAGTTAATATGAAGAGATTGTTTTTTATGTGGGATTCATAAAATTGGTTATATGGCGATTGTTCAGTACTAGGCTGGTGAAGATACATTCGAATATTTTTTGATAATAATGTAGACTGAATAATGCAATAGGAAAGTCTGATTACTTGTGAGAGTGTGAGAAGAAACTGGTATTAAAAATTATATTCAATCATTGTATGCATAATGTTATAATTTGTAACAACTGTTAAGTTTACCTGCGACTGTCGACGAGACAAATGCACGCTCAAAACGCATGTAGCGTAATTAATTGTATTCCAAATGTGTAGTTAGTTATTGCAACTTCATAATAAACCATATCTAAAAATACCGTGTTTTTTAAGTGTCATTATAACATACCATCACGCTTGTCATTCCCGTAGGGTAAGGCAGAGGTGTCCTTAAATGTACACCCACATTTCGGCGGAATGTCTTAGGTTGTATTATAGTTTTTGTCAGTAAGCAATTGAGAAAAGTTTGTTTCAGCCACTATTAATAATAATAATGAATACGCACATGTATGGGATAAGTCAGAACTACGTGTCTCGGACAAACTAAATCATAGACCTCATTGTCTGTGGTTATATCACTGCTAAGTTTCTAAAATATATTTTATACATTTACTTTTAGTCCAGCGTAAAAATAAAACAAAAATATTACACTACTATTTTATTAGGAAAACGCAATACATTATAGTTCATCTTTATTTTAACAATTAAGAAATATAGCGTCGTGTGAAAGAACCAGTACATTTTGTACTTATAGAATCATGCACAAAAAACGTTACTATAAAATAAAAATAAAAACTGTTTCAACATAACGTTTACTTAATGATTTCTTCAATGTTTTTTCACTACATTACTTAACTATTCCCGAAATATTGTTATCTTTGTACCAGTCTAAGGACACGAATACAACAATCGACAATTCGCTTATAATTAATTATTTATATCAATATTTTCTTTATTATCTAGCAACCTCAACACTATAATAGCGACGTGCATCGCACAATAAGATACTATTTTACAATTCGTCGCCGCCGAGAGCGCACGTGTATGCTGATCATAAAAACTGCGCGTTTAACTCGTAACCATGTATTTGATAACTCCAATATTCATATTGTGATCACCAATCCCACATACCATGTGGCGATCAACTTTTTGGCAAAGCCTTTGTCCGGCACTGGACGGCAATAGGCTAAATACTTTTAGCTATCTTAGCACTTTAAGTTACAACTAAAATCCTAAAAACTATAGGCTAAAATGTTTTAATTCGATATAGAAACTTTATTGTGATAAATTAGATTATGCTGCGTATGCCAATTTAGACATATTAAAACTTATTAATACATATTAGAGTATATAAGAGATTTGTGTGACAAATTATCTTGAACATCTCCTTAAACTATAATACACGTAATTAACGATTAAATTATGATTTTTAAATCAATTTAGATATACTAGAAGTCTACGAATCAATACAATTGTCCTCGCAATATTTAAAATATAATTTATATAGCTTCTAAAAATACTTGTTACGAGGTAAACACCCAGTATATAATATATAAAAATCTTATAACAAAATATTGACACGCTGCACTCTCGAAACAACGATTGTTATATTCGAAGTTGAAATAATATGTATTACTAGTGGGTTTGGGGACAATTCGAAACGTTACGATAAAATGTGAAGAGCCTTCGACCGCACAGTAAGAGAGAAACTGGACACTTAGAACTAAACATTATGTTAGTAAAAACCCTTGGACATAGCTCGAATTGTATTAAATAAATATATCCGGCCATTATGACACAACGCCATCTAGTTCTGAGCTAAGCATTATTATTATAACATACTATCACGCCTGTCGTCCCCGAAGGGTTAGGCAGAGCTACTAATTGTACACCCACGTAATAGTGGTCAAGTAAATCCAATTCTGGTGGTTTAATACTCTGGGAAATCGTTACATCATACTGTATACATTCGTAAGCCTATCGTCCATACCATAACGATGTAAATAATATCAATTTACACATTAACGACAACCCTGAAAATAATTGTTACGCTATGTAAAAGAGATGGCGCTAGGTGTCTGGCATAGTTCTATCTCTCTCATACATTGGAACAATAAAGATAAGTTCGAACGCTAACAAGATTTATTTGCAAGTTGTCAATCAGCTTTTCTCCTACTGCGGTCCTGACCATATAACTATTATCTACCTATTGATATTAATATAATTCAATCTAATGTGAAATTTGTAAACATCAACTATTATGAAACACGGTGAATCTAATACTGGTGTCGTATCGTTTCAAATCGCGTTATATATTATTAATATTGTACAACAAACATGGGTCCTAACCTAACACGTAGATGTCTATTGAATTGTGAAATTATTGCTTAATGTAATGCATTTAACAATAAATAAATACTATATTAACGATATGTAACGCCTTTCCGATGTACGCTGTAGATAAAATTTCTATTTAACGGTAGAAGAAACTAAATTAAATAAAATAATAATTTCAATAATTCCATAATTCCAATTTGAATGATTATAGGTCTTATATCTCATACGGTATGTAATTTCTCACCAGTTGTTCTTGTATGTAAATATCTATAATTGCTACTAAATATGATGGGATTTTTATAAAGGAATTAATACAAGAAACAAATTGGCCTAAATTGTAAATAATAGTTTTAAACTAATAGTAAAAAGTTTTTATAATTTAATACATATTATTAAATCACTTAAATATTATATATTGTGATATTTATTTCCAAACTATTGTCATTTTATAGTTATTCTGTAGATATTTATATACTTAGCTCGTATATAGTTCCAATTTAGTAATATGATAATTTTCATTTCATTTTCATCTTTATTCCTTTAATTCTTGTACTTGTGTGTCATTGAACTTCACCAAAAAGACTTTGAAAACCAATTATTTATGTGTTTTTCAGTGGGTACTTGGATGGTTTTATTTCAAATGGTGTTCTAAGCTATTTGTTTTAATTAAAATTTATCAAACAACAATATTATAATAGAGAAATAAATATGGAAAGTATTGATACCAGGAAATCAGGATTTAAGAAGAAAAGAGAAATATTACTTTAATATTTTTAGCTTTATTTAGAGTCAAACATAATAATTAAATTATTTATAACACAACCTTCACGCTTAACGTCCGCGGTACAGGCAGAGAGTCGCGCTACACCGTACAGATCCCGTGTATAAGGAGTTTTTAATATTATATACTGTTAAAAACATTACATTCGCTTCGCTGAGCCTTAACTAATAGATCAACTTCGAATATACTTCTATATTATTGTAAAAATACATTGTATTGAACAACAATACGTTCAGTACACGACTCGATTTCGACCGAGTATAAAGTACCACATAGGTACTCCAGTCAATTTAAACGTCAGGGTTTAGTGACAGACGAAGGGCGACAAACATTTGATGATTTATTTTTTAATAACTGTATGAACATATAACCGTAGTGATTATTTTTAATACTGTGGGTAAATGTGGTACATATATAAAATATGTAGATGAACATTGTGGTTGTATTAAAGCAAAAAATAGTTAAAACTCTGGAGCGGTTTGTTTATCGTGTCAAAGTTTGAGCTCAATCAGTCTAGAACTTTTTGAGTTTTTGAAGCTTACACAAACCAACTAACGTCTTTATATATATATATATATATACATATATAAGATATTTAAAATCGAGTGTCTAAGATGAATTATATAGACATAAACTTCATACGCCATCGAGAAATCTCTCAAGCATGGAAATTTACTACCCATGTTTTCCTCCACAGTTTCAGCATGTGAACGCAACATAACTTCAAAAAGTCTGTGATTGGCGATCGAACTTGAAACCTTTGATATTCCAGCCCAGGGGTCATACCACTAGGCTATCACAGCTCCACTTAAGTTCTCACGCTTATTAATTAAAGAATTTTAATTAAGAAATATTTGCAAATAAAGAGTATTATTATTATCTACCCACATCTACCCACAGTATTAAACACAAATCAGTATCACGACATTGAAAGCGTCAAAGACAGGACTTTAAAATATATTATAAGCCTATTCGTGATGGTTCCCTCAATAGAGGGCGAAGGCACGAACTTTATGAAGGCGCTAATACAAAATCTACGAACATTTAGACTAAAAAATGCGACTCCGAGGCGGCATACGTAGAAATATATCAATCTATAATTAATATATGATAAATAAAATTGTTGCTAGCTAGAAAACATGAATGAAAGTAACTTCATACTACTCGTAGTACATAATAAAAAAAAGAAACATTTATAAGCTTACTTTGACAATCCTCCGAGGCTGGGGCCTTAGCGTAAAGATATGTATAACCCTCTTAACACCGAAACGAAACCCGTACGTGTAAACCAACTATGTACTGTACAGTCAAACGCACTACCATCACGCCGTGGTCGTTAGGGGGTTGGCGGTCTGTATAACGTCGACGGATTTGGTCTCGACGACGGCTGTGTCGGGCGTGCCGTTGATCTCTCTCTCCTCGGTCATGTCTACGTCGTTCTTGTCTGTCTCCTGTGATTTAGTCTCGCTCTCTGTCGTCTCCTGGCTTGAGGTGTCCGTTGTCTCCGGCTTCGAGTCCTCCGCCTGTTCCGCCTCTGGCTGCCCGTCTGTTTGTTCGTCCGCTGATTTTGTTTCTGTCTCTGCTTCGGGTTTCTGTTCTTGTTGGTTGTCTGTTGGAAGGGAGATTGATTAGTTTTGTTTAGATTTAATCGCATCATTAATTTTAATTATAACTGTTGGAGTTGGCGATGGTCTAACAAAATTAGTTTCTTATGTTAGAGGCAATTACAAAAGACGGAGTATAGTCGCAATTTTTACATAATTGTCATAGTCATTTACAAATCCCTGTATCTTTTGCCTTCATTGTAAAACCATCAGACTTTTAAGTTTGTCATAGTGAGCGTCAAATCTTATCTTGTCATTATTTATAAGACATTATATTTCAATATAGTTTGCAATCTACCCATGGATACTGTATCGATAAAAACCAGTCGGTCGATAGAATTTCTGTCATTGTTGTCTTTAGCCACAAAGTATGTTTTGTAAAAAACTAAATGACATACAAATTTAGCCTAAAAATTGTTAGCTTCGGGTCAGATAGCCGGGTGGGGCAAATGTGAGCAAGGGCGGATCCAAGTGAGCTAGGGGGGGGGGGGAAGTGACTGAGCTGGATTAATCGACCAGAACATAGTCTTCTTAATTAGAAATATCATATTATGACTATAAAACTGACCATTGTGACCCCTCTTGAGACCACGATGGCCCAAATCAGTAAATAGCGCGTTACTTGGCCTTTGCGCTTGAATAAAAGCTCAATCAGATATTTTTTCAGGAAAGTTGTTAAATAACATATAGTAGCTTCAGTGCAATGACCTTTTTTAGTCCCATAATTTTCTAGAATATTCTAGAGGACCACCTCCCCCCCCTGATGCGAAACCTGGGTCCGCCACTGAATGTGGGTGCCCCCCCACCTTGGGCACGCCCATGATCCTAAGGGGCCGTCTCCACGAGATGGTGCCCTACGTATTTTAATATACTCTCTTCTCTCGATATCGAAGACTGTGTAGAAATGGCCCCTTAGTTTGGTATGTATGTAAAAATAAATAATGGCGACAGGTAAAGGTAATTGCATGCAGATATCACCTGGGTTGGTCGTGATCCTCAGCTTTGAGGGTTACGACTGGGAAGGAAAGACAAACAATAATTGATACTAATCACGCCTGAGTAAATAAATATACATACACATACGACTTTTCCCATGGGGGTAGGCAGAAACTACAGAATGCGCAAGCGCTATGGTCCCTGCATACAACTTTTGCCTCGTCCACATTCATACATCTCGTCATGCACGCGCGCCGGTAACGAGTACTGCTCACCTTTTGAAGGAGTTCACCAATTAGGTCGGTGTATGTCCTTCTAGGGCGCCCTCTCCCGGCATTTCCACTGACATCCGTCTTATAAATATATTAGGAATTAGGACATTATGCCACAGCGCCATCTAGATCTGAGCTAAGCAAGGAAGTTTGTGTTACAGATACTAGATGTTTGATACCCTACATGCTCAAACAATGAAGGAAAACATCGTGAGAAGACCTGCGTGCTTGAGATATTTTTTCGATGGCATGTGACATCTGCGAACCCGCAGTATTCTAGCGTGGTGGACTATAGCCTAATCCCTCTCAAATGAGAAAAGACCCGTGCCCAGCAGTGGGACAGTAATGGATGCTGGAAATCCGCAAATATATATTATTCACAGTCGTAAAAACTACTTTTGATGGAATTTCATCACCGTATATTGGTATTATTTAAATCCAAATGTAAATAAATAAATAATATCAATATACCGCGACAATATCCTTAAAAATGGTTTTTGAACTACTACAAAAATACGCAAATTTTAGTTATTTAAAGACTTACCAGTGTCATCAACTTCCATAGGAGTTTCCTTCTTTTCATCACCGTTCACCTTCTGAAAGATGAACATTATAAATTAGTTATTTTAAAATTAACGATACTACCTATATTCCTTGTTATTTTTAAACTTTATCTATTATCTCCCTTCAAACCAGATCTTCAACTTATAACAATAAGGCCGTCTGATATTAAAGTAAATAATAATAATAATAATTTCCTATTGAAATTAAACTACTTTTTACATACATATTTTAAATATACCGGGATATTTTTCGTAAAAAATTGTTTTATTTCAATGACTAGTATTTGCGTAAGTGTTATTATAATAATTATTAATTTAAGACCTCAGCTTACCATTCAGGCCCTGTATCTACCAAAGCGGAGAGGAGAACCAATCAGATTACGTTAATTAAATATTTTGGACATTATGACACAGCGCCATCTAGTTCCGAACTAAGCAACGAGGCTTGTGTTACGGATACTAATTGGTTGATATACTACATATATAACATTTTTTTTTGTAAATACATACATGTTATACATAGATACATCCATGACTCGGATACAAATGTTGATGCTCGTCACACAAACATTTGAACCCGGGACCGATAGCACAGAACACTTAGGCAGTGTTAACTACCGCTGGACTAATTGGGTCGTCAAATTCCACTTCTCTTCTCCGCAGCAATATCTGATTTGGTTATTCAAAACACATCCCACGTTTCGCTCTCCTCTGCGCCCGGAAGAAACCGGGCCTAAATGTACGCTTTGGAATTAGTAAAACAATTATAATTTTACAGGTTTTCTATATAAGATTTAATTAGTTTTTGGGTAAACCAATTTGTTATTCATACATGCATTAATGAATAAATCGTCATTTATAATAATCCAACAGTTAATTATCGCATTCATTTATTCTAAATTATTCTACACACAAAATACTTACCATAAATTATGTCTAATTTGTCAATGAACAAAACAAAAAACAAAATACAAAACTAAATCCAAACTAAACAAAAATTGGGACACCACAATGAACAAAACAAACTAAAAATAAAAACAAATCTAAAAAAATAAAATGGTATTCTGCCACCACCAATATTTATTATCTACTCGCTGCATCCCACCTATTTTACTCTATGGATTTAGTGTTGCACTTGTAAAAAAATTGAACTCTAATTCAATCATGTTGTATTTGAAATGCTTGCCGCCATGACTTTATATTTCTGACGTCATAAGCCTTGTAATCAAACGTATTTTCTACACATTAATATCAGAGTTATCTTAGTATTTTACTCTGTGAGTAAAATTATAGCAAGAATAATAATATAACCAATACGATTTGAGTAGGAATACATTTTGGAGATACATAACGGTGTAAATTGAGCCATACGTGTTTATATTTAGGTATAGGTGCCGTCACGAGTTTAGAGCGCTGGCCTTGAATGAGCAGATATCAGTTTTTGGGTCCGTTTGGCGGGGTGGGCGGTGTGCGGAGGGTGAAGCGGCCAGAAAGTACATTCACGCCCATATTGCTTTCGTATTTTTTCATCGTCTTGACCTTTTACCTTTCAATAAGTAGTTCCAGTCGCATCCATTTATAAACTTCGACTTCCTTAATTAACGACGATTTTATGGAAGGAATAGGATTATTGCCAATCGATTAGAATTTAAGTTTTTTTAAATATAATTGGTTATTTGATTATATGTAGATAGATAGATAGAATATACTTTACTGTACACCAATAATTAAAATACACATTACATTAATTTTATTATTGATTATGTAATATTGATTCTATATGTATCTACAAAAAAATATAAATTATTATTTTTATAAAATAAACCGTGGTTATATTTTACTTTTCTCTTTTAAAATACGTATATAAAACTTATTTTTCGTTTCCATTACAAGTGACAACTCAAGTTAACTTAACTTTTTTTAAAACACTTCGTAATATATGTGAGCACGAGTGTACGACATGCGCAAGTCTCCCCACTACTTTTGTCGAGCGCTCTAAACTCGTGACGGCACCTATACTATCTAAATAAACACGAATGGCTTGGTTAAACTATGTCAGTATAAGCCAGATTTTATGACTATCGACTTTTCATTAAACCTGATTAATCCTTTGCCGTTTCTTATCTTCTCTGAATAATAAATAAGTATACATTTGAGACATAATTATGTGCATATTACTATCCTAATGTTGCAAAATATTGCCGTTTTAAAATTGACATTTGTGTTCAGTGTCGAAGATATTTTTACAAGTGCAACACATTCTATTATGAACTGTATGTAACAACTATCAAGAACCTAATTCCGCCGTGCCTTTTTCTTGGAAGTCTTCGAAACGCTGGAGGTCGATGATCCTGGCCCGCGCTTTTTCTTTTTAGCCTAAGCAGAGTAGTCATATGGCTAATATTTAAATTTTTATATATGTTTTTGGTATAATCCGTTCATAGGGCACGGTAACCGTTTATAGGCAGGCCAATCTTGTTTGTCTGCCGTGTGTTATAAAAAATAAGAAAGCAAAATGGCTGTAACATTGGGAAGAAAACCAACTGTATATGTGACAAAGTTAATAGATGTCATGTAAACCTCTTTATTCACTAGATCTCTTTTATGTTTGTTTGGGTGGAAGTTCGTAAATTATTTTATGACATATTTCTTCACGAACAACAAAAAAAAAGTAAAAAAAAGAAGGCATTCAAATTATGATTGAAATATTTGCCTATTAAATTGGTTTAGCAAGCCCACCCAATAATTTTAGACCGTAGCCTTTCAAACTGCAGCTATGTAGGCCCACAGGTGGGCACAAGCAAAAACTAGGGTCAAATTCTTGCGTCATATATTCATCGCAGAAATGTCTATTATAGGAAAACAGATGACTTATCATTAATATCATAACAAGAAAAGGTTTTTTAACATGGTGTCGTCCTTACCTCTGGTTTAGCATCTTCCGCTACCTCGCTGGGTTGCGCGCTGGATGTAGAGGATATCTCTCCTTCTTGCTCGTTCTTCGGTCTCTTGGGCGGCCGTGTCTCTTCATCTTCTGACTCGTTCTGCGATTCCGCTTTCTGTTCCGAAGTTTCGCTTTCCGGAGCTGGTGATGGTTCTTTTAGGGATGATGGGTCCTCCTATGGATAAAAATATTAACGTACAATTTAATTAAATTTATTTTTGCTGAACATAGGTTTCTGCGAGTGAGTAAGGTTACCAGAGCTCGTTGGGGGAGTAAATATTCTGTCAGTATGGGCATTCTGTTCGTTGTCTGAGTAGTAACTTCCCTATTTTGAAAATCTAAGAACCTATGAATGGTCATGGAGTGAAAGGTTTTTTACAGGGTCGGCAACGCGCGAGCGAAACTTCTGGGGTTGAAAATGTCCATAGACTACGGCAATTGCTTACCATCAGTCGGGCCGAAAGCTTGTTTGCAATCCTTGTGGTATAAAAACCTATGCGACTTAACTGTCTTGTTAGTTTAGTGGCTGTTAAATGCGAATGCTGAGCTGAGGTCTTCGATTCGATTCACAGATCGAGCTACGTTTTATTGGGTTTTTGTTGAAATTCTCAGTAGCAGCTCGGAGTTTGGATACGTGCCCGGCTGCAGGCGCCTGTGATGGTGCGTCGGTAACATGGATGTGTGGGACTTACAACGAGCAGCACGGTGTGTTGTCCGCCGGCGGAGATGTGTAGCGGCGTCCGCTCGGCGAGCGGCGGCGTGAGCGCGGGCGCGGGCTCGGCGGCGTCGGTAACATGGATGTGTGGGACTTACAACGAGCAGCACGGTGTGTTGTCCGCCGGCGGAGATGTGTAGCGGCGTCCGCTCGGCGAGCGGCGGCGTGAGCGCGGGCGCGGGCTCGGCGGCGTCGGTAACATGGATGTGTGGGACTTACAACGAGCAGCACGGTGTGTTGTCCGCCGGCGGAGATGTGTAGCGGCGTCCGCTCGGCGAGCGGCGGCGTGAGCGCGGGCGCGGGCTCGGCGGCGTCGGTAACATGGATGTGTGGGACTTACAACGAGCAGCACGGTGTGTTGTCCGCCGGCGGAGATGTGTAGCGGCGTCCGCTCGGCGAGCGGCGGCGTGAGCGCGGGCGCGGGCTCGGCGGCGTCGGTAACATGGATGTGTGGGACTTACAACGAGCAGCACGGTGTGTTGTCCGCCGGCGGAGATGTGTAGCGGCGTCCGCTCGGCGAGCGGCGGCGTGAGCGCGGGCGCGGGCTCGGCGGCGTCGGTAACATGGATGTGTGGGACTTACAACGAGCAGCACGGTGTGTTGTCCGCCGGCGGAGATGTGTAGCGGCGTCCGCTCGGCGAGCGGCGGCGTGAGCGCGGGCGCGGGCTCGGCGGCGTCGCTGCAGGCGCCGGTGCCGAGCTGGCCCTCCGAACCCATGCCCCATGATACCACCGAACCTATACACACACAACACATGTTTCATTATTCATAGGAATATACATATAAAACCACAGAACAGAAAAAAAGAGTAGAAGTGGTATGTGACAAAATTAGTATGGGACCGCTGTCGCCAAACTCACACAAATATGCCAATAATCATATTCTGCACTACATGTAAACAATACGCTAAATTGGTCATTTATATTTCCATCAATAATAGATTAACTCCCTAATGCTACATTAGACAATATACCTTCACCATTAAAAAGTAAGATTATTTTTTTATTATACTAGGAACGTACTTATAGTCCAGTCATCTTGTCAAAATTTGGTAAGAATCTCGGACTTCGAGATACCAAGCTATAAATTCGTATAATGTAACGATGAAAAATATTAATAATTATATATTATAAACAATGCGCGGCTTTATATAGCGTGTTTTTGATCGAGACTACCGGCTGCCCTTAAATGATGCTCTAAGCGCGTACTCTCCACCCTCTAACTCGAAAACGATTAAACGTATAAAAAAATATTTGAGACAAAAGTTAATCTTCTATAATATTGGCATGAACACCAACTGCCAAAAACTCATAGGAAACGAGATATTTGCAAAAACAAAACAATTTTTTGACCTTTGAGCTTCGATTTTTGACCTTTGCGGAAACCCTACAATATGTAGGTTTTGAGACAACTTTTATGATGTCATTATACAAGAGTATACGAATTTATAGCTTGGTATCTTGAATTCCGAGGTGAAATACTAAAATGACTGGATATTAAACACAGTCTTACAATTTATATTAATTAGAGATCACTTATTACATGTATCACTACTAGGGTTAAATTATTAATAAAAACCGACAAATGTGATTAATTTATCACTTTAACCTCGACTTTCGGTAATTATTAATAATCTTCAATTATTCACTCTTACCGTAACATATATACCATATAACAGTTTAATTGCTATTGAAATCGAAAAGGGGAAAAATTTAATTGAAAATGGTTTTCTCGAACTTATGATCTCTGATATGAAAGGGTATGGAAAAACTTGAATATATAAATACTTATAAAGTTTTTTGGAATCGCTGTAAGTTTGATGTGATTAAAAATATCTTCCAAGAAGCGCCAAACCAGACCTAGTTCATTGGCATCCAATTAACTCTACCAGTTGCACCTATACATTTTTCTTTCCCCTACATATATTTTTTGCAACAAGTTACATTTATCGATATTATCAATAATATTAACAAATCATCCGGTCACGTCACTAACTGAGTGTAACAAAGCAAATGATATGAAAAATTATAAATATGACGCATCCTTCGTAGATTATGTTAAAAAATATTCAAAAATGTTTAAAAAGGTTTGCAGAATGGCCAAGTCAATATATCTGAGCAATAAAATTAAAAACTCAGATGATAAAATTAAAGCAACTTGGAAAGTTATCAATAATGTGACTGGCAAGATTTCACAACGAGAGAATAAATTCGAGATAATTGATAACAATAGGATGCTTACTAACGATTTTGATGTAGCACACGCTTTTAATAGTTTCTTTGCTAACATACCCATAACTACTACTAGTTCCTTAGGTTCTTCTTCTACCGATGCTGAAAATTTACTTCGTGAAAGTGTGCCTAGGTCTCAAGCTACTTTTGTATTTAATCATGTAACTCCTAGTGAAATTTTAAATACATTTAAATCTTTAAAATTAAAAAGAACTGGTGACTTATGGGATATGTCTGTCACTGTTTTAAAATCAGTGATAGATATACTCTCTCCTTATTTATCTGTAATATTTAATAAATGTATTGACATAGGTACTTTTCCAGACCTAATGAAGCATAGCAAAATAATCCCCCTATTTAAATCTGGAAGTAAAAACGAACTCTGTAATTTTAGACCAATATCCATTTTACCAACTGTTAGTAAAATTTTTGAAAAACTTTTATTGAAGCAATTACTAAGGTATTTTAATGTAAATAGCCTCCTACACTCTGAACAATATGGTTTCACACAGGGTCGTTCAACAACAGACGCAGGAGTTGCATTACTGAAACACATCTTTGACGCTTGGGAAAATTCGCAGAACGCTATTGGTGTATTCTGTGATCTTTCGAAGGCTTTTGATTGTGTCCACCATAAAACACTTATTTGTAAACTTGCACATTACGGGATTCGAAGTAAGGCACTTAATATCTTAACTTCTTATTTAAGTGGTAGGATACAGTACGTAAATATCAACAATACAAAATCATCTGGATTGTCTGTGCAGTTGGGTGTACCACAAGGCTCAATTTTAGGCCCTTTCCTTTTTTTAATTTATATAAATGATTTGCCACATTATCTGAGATCCATTTGTGATGTAGTACTGTTTGCTGATGATACCTCGCTTATTTTTAAAGTAGATAGAAATAGAGATCTTTTTGACGACGTAAATAGTGCACTTGTTCAGGTAATGCATTGGTTTACAGTTAATAATTTAGTACTAAATGCTAGAAAAACAAAATGTGTAAAGTTTAGTTTGCCTAACGTGAAAAATCTAGGACCCAACTTAATTGTCAATAAATAAGTACTTGAGACCGTCAATTCTACAGTATTCTTAGGTATTACACTAGATGCCAAGCTTCAATGGGGCCCACATGTGTCATGCCTCGCGGGGAAACTTAGCTCCGCTGCTTATGCGGTCAGAAAGGTTAGGCAATTCACTGACGTAGACACTGCTCGACTTGTTTATTTTAGTTACTTTCATAGCATTATGTCCTATGGAATTCTATTGTGGGGTAGAGCTGCTGATATAGAAAGTATTTTTATTTTACAAAAGCGAGCTATTCGTTCCATATATCAGCTAGGGGCTCGAGTTTCTCTTAGGGAACGTTTTAAAGACATTGGTATTTTGACTGTTGCATCGCAGTATATTTATGCCAACATAATACATATAAGGCAAAATATACATTCCTATTGTAAAAACAGTGACGTTCATAGTATTAATACACGGAATAAACATAAATTGTGTGCCCCCAGTCACCGTTTACATAAGGTACATAATTCGTTTGAGGGGGTTGGTATACGTATTTATAACGGAATACCTACTGATATCTTGGATCTACCGACTGACGTATTCAAAAGTAAAGTAAAAAATTGCCTTATTAAGAAGGCTTATTATAATTTGAGTGACTATTTTAGTGATAACAGTAGATGGTCGCCGGATTAGTCCAAGATAGCAGTCTACTTTGTAAAATGTAATTGTTGAGATGTGTAAGTGTGAGCGGGCACATACAGAGAAATGGAGGCCAAGAGTGTGTTAACATTATCATCGGTTGTTCTGTATTTCTATATCAGTAGTTTTTATATCTCGGCTTGGTAAAATGGATTGGTATATGCTAGCTCACATAACCATAGGTAATGATTGCACTCTATATTGTATACTGATTATAGTATTGTATAGAATCACTTATTAAATAAACAGACAGAAATGTGTGCTGGGGAGTTTGTTGCGCCGCTTCTTCTTCCCAGCAAAAACACTAGGAAGCGGTGAAGGGCGGGCGTTTTTGGGGGCTGTCTTTATTGTCGACGTTCAAAAAGAGCCATTTAAATTTGGCCTACTTTGAATAAATGATATTTTGACAAAGAACTTTCGAGAAGTCCTTGTCTAGACAGTCAGGACAAGTGGACTTTAAAAAAACAGGTAGTTTCTCAAGATTTTCCCAAAATACTGGGGTTCTTCCAAGATGGTTTTTACAGGGTCGACAACGTGAAAGCAACTCCTCTGAGGGTCACACGTTATAGGCTACGGTAACGGTTTTCCAATAAGCGAGCCGCCTGGCCTTGTATAAAAAAAAATGATAACAGAAGAAAGTTTGACTAACCGGTATCTGTGACGGCGAAAGAGTTGCTGGTGCCGGCCGCTATGCTGATGACCTTTTTGTTCTGTAGCTTGGGGATCGGCTCCAACACCTCCGCGTCGCCCACGCGGTCGCCCAGACCCAACCTGACGACAGATTTCTTAATATAACATAATGACCTTTTACACAAGACTAGAATTAGATCACTTTTGAACTTTGGGCTCACAAAGGGTGAAAACTGACCTGAGGTTTAAATCAATCATAGGTGATATTATTTAATATTTTTTCATAAGTTATTCCCATAATTGAAAGAAGGTGACATTTTATGTATATCTTTTGTTGGAGACCCCTAATCTATATAAAATAGGTTAAGTTGGTTTTCGTAAGCTTAAAAAACTCACAAGTTCTGCACTGATTGTGTTCTAATTTTGCCACGCTAAGTATTATTATCTTAGTATCTATGTATTTACAACAAAAAAAGAAGTATATATGAAGAAGATCAACCTTCTAGCATCCGTAAGACAAGCCTCGTACCTTCTCACGGAACTAGGTAGTGGTGTGTCATAATGTCCGGATATTTTTTTTTATTATTATTAAGCCTGTAGTGTCACAGGCCTCCCCAATTTTCTGTCTCTAGTTGTTAAGGACCAACCTTTTTGGAAGGAGTCCAGACCAACTTATCTCGCCACCTCCGCCTAAAACTAAACAGCAAAAATAATAATACAGCGATGCTTACCGCCCGTACTCGCAGCGTCCGATGGCATAGACTTGCCCGTTGGTGTCGAGCGCCAGTGAGTGATGTTGTCCGCAGGCCACACTCTTCCACGTGGTGTTCTGGCTGGTGAACGCGTCGCACTCGGTTGGCGAGAACAAAGCTGTCTTACGTTTTTCACCTGTTATACCTGTTGGAAAAATATTCTCTTAAAATCAATCATCTCTGCAGGTCCAGGCCGGATGGGGAGCATGCTCTCGTCCTTTATTCTATGGAGTTTTTTCCGGATTCTTCTCCATGAGATCAACTTCTTGGAACCGTGTACCTAGACGTCTCCATTATCATTTTCAAACCATTGTTGTCCCATTGCTGGGCATGGGTCTTGTGAGAAGGATTAGGTTACCTCCACCACGCTAGCCTACTGCTGGTTGGCAGACTTCACATGGCATAAAGAAAATCTATTTTCGTTCCTAATGATGTTTTTCTTCGCCATTGAGCATGTGATAAATATGCCCACGTCCATAATTCAGTGACGTGTGCTTTGGGTGCGAGACCTGACATTTCAGTCCACTGGTCATACCACAAGGCTACCACAGCTACCAGACTGTACCAGTCTTAACGTTTTATAAATGCTTGAAAAAGTTTATATGAAATAATAACTTCTTGATTTTGATTTTTTAAGGACTAAGTCGTCAGGATCCTTAAGCATTGAGGGACCGATTAGATGGATGGATATTTAAGTGGAACTTATTCATTTGTAGTGGTATACACTTAAGTATTTTTCTGTACACGACTCGATAGGCGTAGCTCAGTCAGCTGGTAAACCGTATAGTCCAGTGCATTTACTCTTACAAAAAATCCAAGAACATTAAAAAAAAAAAAAAAAATCGTAACGATGAGGTATATTACCGTTTTTATCTTTCCTTAGCAGTTTAGATTAGAAAAGAAAAAAACTGACATAACTCTACCACGCATTTTTTCTGTTTCTATACAGAAAAAATGCGTGGTAGAGTTATGTCAGTTTTTTTCTTTTTCTTGTCATTTTTTCTATATCTGCCCTCGCCTATACAATCCCGGCTACGCCATTGTCGATAGGTCTTTTAACCTGCTAATGAAATGTAATGTAACCCTTACCAAGCTGTCCGTAGTTGTTGAGTCCCCAGGCAAACACCTTGTCGTTGGTGTCGAGCACGAAGGTAGCGTGGTAGCCCGCCCACACGCGGCTCACGGCGGCTTTCAGCGTCACCTTCGAGGGTACCAGCAGTGCACCTGTGAATACACTCAGATATAAGTATCTTCATCATCATATCAACCGGTAGACGTCCACTGCTGGACATAGGTCTCCCCCAAGGAACGCCACGACGACCGGTCCTGCGCTACCCGCATCCAGCGGATTCCAGCGACTTTAACCAGGTCGTCGGTCCACCTTGCTGGGGGCCTATACCGATTGCGTCTTCGAGTACGTGGTCGTCACTCGAGAACATTCAAGCCCCATCGGCCATCCGTTCTTCGAACGATGTGCCCTAAGTATCTTCATACATCGTACCTATCAGTGATATAATTATGTTAATGTACTATGTGTAATTTAATAGAACATACAATACTAATAATATAATATACCCGGACATTATGACACAGCTCCATCTAGTTCCAAGCTAAACAACGAGGCTTGTGGCTTTTAATTTATAACTATTTATATGAATCATTTCCAGTATTACTTTTGTTGTAAAATAATATAATAATATATTAATGTAATTCTTTTAATTAAACCTACTAGACATTGAAATAAAACTACTTTTTACGGATTTTATCGCGGTATATTTGATATTATTTTAACCTATTAGACATGCTATTTGCTGTCTGATTTTTTGCATACCGTTAAGTTTGAATATGGTGATACAATTGTATAATTTTATAAGAACTTTAATACCCATAGATAGCAAAATAAATAATTCGATTTGATTCGAGGTTAATATTAGTAGCAAGTGGTGGAAACTTACTGAATCCTTGTCGAGCGTCTCTGGAGGCTGATCGCTGCGACAACCTGCCCAGCTGGCCCTGCTCGCCGCAACCCATCGTGTACACTCCACCCGATGCCTGTAACCGAGAAGTTTGTTAGTAAACATTATTAGGGAGATGGTTGTGATAACCTATTTGTGTGATTTGTGGACATTGAGGGGCACGAAAAAAAAAAACAAAATATAATAAAAGGCAAAACAGACGATTTATAACAATGTATGCCCCACGACTGCGCTGAATAGGTCCTGGTTCAGCAAAGTAAGCCGTGCGGTGTGCGCATGTTCCTCTGTCTGTCTCTCTCTCTCTTATAGAAAGCAAGGGACACCCGGATGGAACGAAGTTCCTTTCGATTAATTAGTGAAGTAATTGTAAAAAGGAACTTCGTTCCATCCGGGTGTCCCTTGACACCTCTCAAGTTTTTTTTTGTTTGAAAGGTAAGATGGTCAGAAGTGTATTTAGCTGTGTTTGATGAAAATCGGTCCAAGATGGGCGCCACAAAATGGTTCTTTACATATTTTTTTTCTAATTCTAATGTAATATGTCATCATAGTTTTAGCATAGTTTTGCAGGAGGTAGGGCATAGCGAGATTTCTCGCTCGAATTGAGCTGCCCGACTGGGGAAGTACCTCCGCCTTACAGAAGACCGCAGTGAACCAACAATGTTGTCTTTCTGCGAGTGACTAAGGTTACCAGAGCTCATTGGGGGAGTGACTATTCTGACAGCATGGGAATTTCGTTTGTTGTCATTTCAGTAACTCCCTATTTCAAGAAACCTGAACGGTTTCTAAGGGGTTTGGCAACGCATTTGCATGCCTCTGGTATTGCAAATGTCCATGGGCGGCGGTCATCACTTACCATCAGGTGAGCCGCCTGCTCGTTTGCCCCATTATCACAATAAAAAAAAATAGAAAAATAAGCAGTACGTACGGATAGTATGACGAGATGGTCTCCGCCGGAGGCGATGGCGACGGCGGGCTCGCCGATGTCCAGCTTGGCGGGCGCGCGGCACGCCTTGCCCTCGCGCCCGCGCACCACCAGCCCCATGCTGCCGTGCGAGTCCTGACCACGACACCACAACACCATTATACATCACTTACTGCCACCATCATTCAGAATAATTGTTAGTTTATATAAAACTAATAGGAATGATTAGAATATAAGTACATTCAGCGCCATCTAGTGTGAACTATGTAAGTCATATTGGTAATAAATTCGCCTTGGTCTGTTTCCTTCTTCATTCCAAGTGCAACTGTCAAGTACGTTGTTTTAATAATAATATTCAATTATATTATTCAATCAAATAAATATAATATTCAATAATAATATTGAGCTGTGGTAGCCTAGTGGTGTGACCAGTACATAGAGACGTCAAAGGTCTCGAGGTCGAACCCAAGGCACACACCACTGACTTTTCGGAAGTTATGTGCGTATTGATCACATGCTCAAACGGTGAAGGAAAACATCGTGAGGAAACCTGCATGCTTGAGAGATTTATCTTAATGGCATATGAAGTCTGCCAACCCGTAGGCTAGCATGGTGGACTGTAGCCTAATCCCTCTCAAATGAGAGGAGACCCGCGCCCAACAGTGGGACGTTAATGGGTTGATGATGATGATATTGCCAGCAAAAACTTTACAAAATTAATATTTGTAAATTCAAATTACAGATTTACAATTAATTCATTGACAGATTTGTAAAGTTCATAAATGGGTGGAGCACTGTACTCCTAGATAGGTCAGAGAATGACCTGTGGTTTGGAGATACAAACCCAAACCCCTGATCGAAAAGTCACCATAAGGGACCACTCACATTTGTTCAACTTATGTCCACAGAAAACAACGATTGTGTATGGAAAGGTGTACGCATCCGTTTATTATTTTCTAAGGACATTAGCTGAATAAGAGTGAGTAGTCCCTAAAACGATGATAGGTGACAATTATAATTAGATTGTATTAGTACATGAACATACATATATATGTATTACACTAATAATAATTTAAGAGTAACAGTAATTGTTACTTGTGTTATTTAACATTATGTATGTAATAAGACATTAATGAATTTGAATTTTATATTCACATTTTATTAAAATTTCAACCTGGTTTATAAATGCTGTAGAATTTTGAAAGCATAATATATTTTGTAAAATCTTTTGAGTAGATTTTTTTTTGACACTGCATTTACACTAGATTAGAAAGAGCAAAATCCGGAGGGGGAGAAAAAAATTACAGGCTTATTTTTTGATAATCTAACCTAATTTAAATTTCAGTTCAATATTTTTCAATTATATCTATCGAATTTAAGGTTTAGTCAAGTCTTATAATTGTAACTTTAAAAACGAATCATCAACATAAAAAAACAGTCGAATTGATACCTCCTCCATTTTTTAAGTCGGTTAAAAATCGACAATTTGATCATAAAAATATATTTCTATGTATTTGAACATATTTATAGATTTTTTTCAAAGAAATTAGGCGTTGTTTATTTTCGTCCGGCACTGTGTGCTAGTTTAAATTATAATAAATCGTGTGTGTGTGTACCCGGAAGGCTCCCCAGGCGTAGACGTCTCCGTTGTCGAGCAGCGCGGCCGAGTGCGAGTCGCCCGCCGCCACGCGCACGGCGCGGCGCGCCAGCGGCACCGCCCGCGCCGCGCCCTCCTCGCCGTCGCTGGACGTCGCCCGGCCTAGCGCTCCCTCATCATTACACCCGAAAGTCCACACCTGTCACATACAATAAATAAGCATGATGACGACCCGACTGGCGTCATGGATTACGGGTTCCATCTCCGCACGGTGCAAATATTTGTACCTTCTACAGGTAGTTGTTCCGGATCTGGACGTTCGTGTATGTGAAAATTTGTGTTTGTAAACGCAACCACGACACAAGAGAAAATCCTAGTGTAGGGCAACGATTTAAAAAATTAAACATGATGAGCCTTTAAAAATCTATCTATCATCTATCCAGCCGGTGACACACACTGCTGAGTAAAGGCCTCTTCTCTATGACGCCACTGTTGCCGATCTTATGTATGTCACACCCACTAATTCCCCACTGCCCTCACAATATCGTCTGACCATCGGGCCATATAAAAATACAAAAATATTTATTTTTGAGGCAATATAGAATATATAAAGGCAAATTGAGGCAGCTCAAATAAGTGGCATATTGTACTTGTGTTGGAGCTGTGAAAATATTAATCTATATATTGATATGTGAAGCAAGAACATTGTACATTTGTATCTTTACCAACCACTACTAAACAACACAATTAACAATGAATATTTGCTGACTTTCACAGCAAAATTGGTGATATGTTAATTTTATATAATAAATAGAATATTTGGTTATATATAAAATAAAGAATATTCTATCAATCTAATATTAAATAAACAAACAGCTATGCATTGACCTATCCCAATAGCTACAATAAGTCATACAACTGATAATGACTGTTACATACATGCTATCAGTTTCTGTAAGCTTGAGTAAGTCAGTATGGAGGTCAATCTTCTAATATGGAGTATGGACCTTTAATTATTTAATTTTTCTGAATATCTTACCTTTCCACTACTGTCCAAAGCTATTGTGTGCATACCCCCAGCATACACATCCACTATTTTGTCACCCAACGCTGTCACAAACTTGAATCTGAAACAAAACAAATTGTTGCAATTTCGTTTCCTTTTTTCAGTTTCCATACTTAAAAGGAATAATTATTAAGTAGTAGATGATAATGTGTAGGTGTTTTCTATCGACCTCCGATAAATGCAGAATCAAAATTAAACTCAAACATGAAATTGGTCTGAGACCACGGATACTATTATAAAGACACGAATATTTTATTATACCGTACCAGAAAGGTGGTTGGCAGGTTTGAGTTAGTATACATCTAGTCGACCACATACAACTGTCATTAAGTAGTATAAGTATAGTTTACATTATACTTTATAGTATGTTAAAATCATTAATACATGAAGCAAAAACCCCATGATCATGTACCCCTGGGCTGTGTTAGTCAACCAGATAATAGGTCACCTTTGGAGCTAAAAAAAAAAGACCATACCTACATCTAAAGTTGACCATTTTTAGGTCACTTGATCATTCTCAATGACCCGTGCAAAGCTGGACAACCACTATCAGAGGAGCAGAGTAATTTTTTAAGAACTGTATGAATAATACTCACTTTGTAGTCTCCACAACATCTTCTCCGAGCCCCAGTTGGCCCACATCTCCTTGTCCGCATGCTAGCACACGCCCCCTCTTCTTAGGAGCAGTTGGGATCTCCCATTGTATCGCTGGGCAGATAAACAAACTGGATATTAGTATTTTATATTAGAGCTGTTTTAATAGTCTAGTGGTTGTATTCAGGACTGTAAAGGCAACACTGCCTTATTTATTTAAAGTGAATTCTCAGTAATGGCTCGGGACTCGTTTGTGCCTGGTTAATGTCTACCCCTTACTTCATGAGACCTAAATCACCAGTAAAATGTGGAAATATATTAGTAATCTACTCTACTCAACACTCTGGGAATATGTTCATAATAGTAATTTATGTTATAATAAATAGAATACAGTACATATTCATTCGATGAAAAATGAGCTTTGTAAATTTGGAATCTTGATACATAATAAAGGATATATTATTTACACAGAGTGTAAATCCGTTATTACTTTATTTTGACGACCCAATTAGTCCAGCGGTAGTTCATACTGCCTTCTGTGCGGTCCCGGGTTCGAATCGCGGTAGGGACAAATGTTTGTGTGATGAGCATAAACATTTGTATCAGAGTTATAGATGTATCTATGTATAATATATATGTATTGACAAAAAAAAAAGTTTATATGTAGTATATCAATCAACTAGTACCCGTAACACAAGCCTCGTTGCTTAGCTCTGGACTAGATGGCGCTGTGTGTCATAATGTCCAGGAATATTTAATTTTATACTCTATGTTAAAAAAATAATATAATCGCAAATTATTTGATATTTTAAAGATATATTTTTGGGATATTTAAATGACTCATTTAGTTACAAATTGTACTAAACAAAATTCAATCCCTCTTTATCTCTGTTCAACAAACGGCATTGATACAGGACACATTTACCTATTAGATTATTTATTAAAACCACTCATGATGTATTTCAATACTAAATAACATTAACAACTCTGGTTTCTACCTACCCCAATAGGAGACAAGCGTGACGATATGTATACATTTAAATAATTCTGCTATTCATAAACATTTAGACGTAATATTTATGAGGAAGCTACATTAATTTCAATATTGACTCAAGTGCTAGTTTTGAATGTGAAGTTCAATGTCTGGTATCTTATGTCATACCGACGTGAGATTAGGTAATAAACTCTTATATGCACTTTAATTTGCACAATATTATAGCAGTTTACGTAGGTAGGCAACACATTTGTGTGTTAACCTTCTTTTATATGTATAAAAAAACTATATTAATGACTATGGATGTTACTGGGTGGCAGAAAATATATTTTTTATGTTATGTTTAAAACATTAAGTACATAAAAAGCTGTGGTAACCTAGTGGCGTGACCAGTACACTTTGAAAGTCAAAGGTCTCGAGCTCGAACTCAAGGCACGCACCAGTGGCTTTTCGGAAGTCATGTGCGTGTTTATCATATGCTCAAATGGTGAAGGGAAAGAACATAAGGAAATTTGCATGCTTGAGAGGATTTTTCAATGGCGTGTGAAGCCCGCTAAATCGCACTTAGGCTAGCGACGTAAACTACAGCCTACCCTCTTAAATAAGAAGAGACCTGTGCCCAACTGTGGGATAATAATTGGGCTGATGATGATTACATTAAGTATGTTCATATAGGTATTAACAGAATACAAATATGGTGAATGAATTCGATGTATCATTTAATGGAGAAAATGGGAACTTCAATAAAAAAATTATACAAATAACTATAAACTTCAATGGCACATTTTCTAATGCACGAAATTCGGATTTTATAGCATAATGGTATTTTATTAATCCATTTCCTACTGTTGGCCCACTGTTGGGCTTGGATCTTCTCTTATTTAAGACTGAAGATTTCAAACTAATGTAGTATAAATGTTGGCAAGTTTATTTATACCCACATGTTCATATTTTTGATCTGTAAATGACCTTCTATAGATATAGATATAACATAAAATTAATTGGTATTTTTATTTAATTGTTCACATAGTTAATAAAAATAGTACATTTTGTTGTATCGCCTTGGCCAAGTTTACAGGAAGTCTGTAGGAATTGTGTCAAGTCTAGGTCTTGTATCAATATTATTTGAGGTCATTCTTATCAAATACGATATTGACGACATATAGGTATAATATAACATAAAAATATGTATGACATAATACATTAGTTTCTTTTGGCATAGCTATTTGTTGGTTTGAGTGATATTGCTGCTGTATTTGTATCAACAAATGAATTTATTTATAATGTTATGTTATGTATTCAACCTTGGTTAATGATTCTCACTTAAAAATATGGCCAAAATGTGTACCATACAAAAAATATAACAAATTTTCAGTACTGTTTTTATTGAGTAACCTTTTTCTTTCTCTATGGTCATGTAATTTATTTTTCTATACGATTTTGTAGACGTTCATGGCGGTATTTATTTTTGTAATACGAGAATCAGGTTCTAAGTCTTGCCTATGTAATGTGTGATGTAGCACTGAATTACACTCAAATGGCCAAATTTATTTTGTTGGGAGATAAGTTTTTATCACAGGGATAAATGCTTCAAAATTGTATTGTTGTTGTTGGCTTGTATTAGTATTGTAATTTTCTCTGCAACATTAATATATACTAACTATTGATTTCTTACACTTACGCGAATATTAGACATGGAAATAAAACTACTTTTTACGGATTTTATCGCGGTATATTAATATTATTTTAACCCGACTAGTCGGCCCGTGACCATGGATGCTGTAAAGGATCCGAAACGTCGGGTTAAAATCAATATACTAACTATCAACTGAATGAGTGTATTGCAGTCCACTGCTGGACATAGGCCTCTCGCAAACTACCTACTAAGGGAAAATGCACAAGTGATTTTGTTTTGGTATTTATAATACATTTGCATTTTAATGTTTTGTTTATACCAGTAACTAAAAACATATAAACAGTTATCTAAGATAACATCTCTTATCAAGTATCTATGTAATACTATTAGGTAGGTATTTATCGTTAAGAACATTTTGTAATCCTACATGATAATAATAATTAAAAACGAGTTTCCATGACTGTTATTACTATTTACTGTGATACTATCTATCCAGCCGGTGACACCCACTGCTGAGTAAAGGCCTCTTCTCTATTACGCCACTGTTGCCGATCTTGTGCAAGTCGCACCCACTGATTCCCCACTGCCCTCACAATACTGTGATACTAGCTGATATTAATGTAGTAGGGGGTTTCACCGGAAATATAGTGTGCAGTTAGCGACTCTATAACATTATTTAATGCAAGTTCAAATGTTTTATTTTATCGATGATTATTTGTTTAAATTACTAGCTCACCGGCGAAACTTCGTCTACTACACAAAGAGAGAGTGGGTAAGATTTACTCCATAGTTGCAACATTTTGCATTAATGCTCTGCTCAAAGTTGTAGTGTGATTAAAAATAGCCTTAAATAATTTTCCAAATAAGCCTGGTAGTTCTTGAGATTAGCTCGTTCATACAAACAAATAAACTTTCCGCTGTATAGATAAGATATATTTATGCAGCTATTCATAACCATTGTCATTATATTTTTTTATAAATGTTTATCAAGTAGGATAAAGGTGGCTATATACTGAAAAATGTTGTAAATGGGTTGTAAATATAATTACAACAATTTTTGTATGATTTTCATATTTTTTTATAATTTATGTAAGAGCAGTACTTTTTTCTCTTGATAACTTGACTACATTATGGAATAAATTACAAGGACACTAATTATTAGATTAGTCATCATCATCATCCCATTATTGTCCCACTGCTGGGCTCGGGTCTCCTCTCATTTGAGAAGGATTAGGCTATAGTCCACCACTCTAGCCTACTGTGGGTTGGCAGATTTCACATGCCATTGAGAAAATCTCTCAAGCATGCAGGTTTCCACACAATGTTTTCCTTACCATTTGAGCATGTGATAAATACAGACATAACTTCCGAAAAATCAGTGGTGTGTGCCTTGGGTTTCAACTCGAGACCTTTGACATCTCAGACCACTGGCCTCACCACTAGGCTACAGAGCTTATTTTAGAGTAGTAGTAAACATATATTCTATATTGTTGTCTTTGAGGTGTATGTATAATAAATAATACTCTATCCCTCTATCTGTCTATTGACTCCTTCTAACTGGGCAACTCAACCACGTAGGTTACACTAGCAACCCCAAGTACCTTAGAGAGAATATATTTATTTTTATAATTATTTAGCATTATTAAATATTGTATTGCTACACCCGTGAGGGTATACTGTTGATACTCAATTTATAAAAACCTAATGTACACAGTTCAAGCAATACATGTTACATTGACATTGATATAAAATATCAAATACTATGTCAAAATTATTTTTGATGAAATATTTTTATTCCTATTATTTTTAATGACTATAATATTATTCTATTGTGACACATGTTTTATTACTTAGGCCTGACTGGTTTGGTGGTTGTGATTAAGTTAACTCACACTATTTCAGTGTGACTTTAAATTGTAGTTTGAAATTTGAAGTAATGCCTTTTCTATGTAGAACGTAAAAGCATACAATAATATCATATATTTAGTAAAATGTACATTACTACCTAGACCTCTGCCTACCCTATTAGGAATGCCTACAGTCTTGATGTTATTGTCGATACGGTCGTAATTATATACCATAAGTAGTTAAACAAGTTCTCTATCCTCATTAGCTACTTGTATATTGAACTTAGTCAATAAATGCATGGTTCTCCCCACGCATTATCGTTGTGATTTGTAATTTAAACATAAATTAGTCACAGTTATTTACGGAATACGTTGATTTATGTGAAAATTACCTTTGTAAATACTCAAGAAGCGTCGTTTATCGACTAACCTCAAAAATATTCCACTCATAAGCGACGCTTACATAATCGACGCAATATTTACGCATAAATACAAGTTCAAGTGGCTAAACATTCCTACCCAAATCTTATTTCATGTACAGTTACGTTGTAAACACAAAAAGAGAACTTATGAGACGATAGTTCGCGCCTTTCGTTTCCCGCCATTGCATTTGACAGGTCATTGACATAGGCAAAAATGTAAAGAAAACAATTGCAAAATGCCTATAGGAACTTACCTCCACGTTTTTTCTTGTTTTTAGGCACCGTTGACGCCGTAGCGGTAGACGATTTAGACGCTGCACGTTTAACGCCTCGCGCCGCCGGCATTATGTCTGCAATATTGCAACCAACGCGTCAATAAACAAGGCTCACAGCGCGGCAAAACACCCCGACTTGATGGCTTCGCAACGATGACGTTTATAACTACTTTTCTAATCGCATTAACGCCTTATTTCCACATCGGCTGCATCTGCATCAATTACAAGGCCTCGGCCTTATAGATTTATGCAAAGCGCAGATAGGTTATATTATGCATTTGTATAGGCACTGCACAGGGAACCAAACAACGCGTCCGTACCATACGGCGTCGCGTGGGATGACGCCAGAATTATTTACTTACTGTTTAATATTGAATTTACAAGCGGCACCGCGAATTAATTTACAGATATCACTTTAGTATATGAGATGACGTATTAATTTTAACACAGTACGAATCTCGTACATCTCCCTTTGCTTGCTTCGCTTGGCTCGAGTGACGTAATCACGTGAATCGGTACTGTCACAAAATCGGAATGTCATATTTCAAATACTTAAATGCATTCATACTGAGTTTATAAACAATTTGACGAAAAAAGTACCTGATTAATTAAATACATTATAAATTATTAATTGTAGTAATGGAATCAATATTAGAAATAGTAAAACTTATAAAAGAAATAGTTTTATACTGTTTTATAATCGATAACCTCAAAATGAAATCGATTATACTCGTGTAGTCTCTTTACTATGCACCATAGACTAAGTGTCTGGAAAGTTTGTAACCGAAATGTTACCTTATACCATTTTTATTTCGCCTAGTATGTTGCTATAAAATGGAATTTAAATAATAAATCAGGAATAAAAAAATCTTTTACGTTTAATACAGGTAAGATGTGATTTATAAGTACTAATTATTGATTTTATAGTTGTACCGGGTACGATTAAGGGGTTAGTCAGCTTTTTCATTATAATATGTCGAAGTTTGGATAAACATTTTTAGGTTAATATTGTATCGATAGATCGGTTATTCAACTTTATCTGAGGTACAAAAGTAGTAAATTTTCCACCAAAATTGTGCAGTATTTTATTTATTTAATAGTTAGGATGACCAACAGCATGTAATTAACAGGATAATAATATATGGAATAGTATCATGAAGCCAATTACAGGTCTTTGCGCATAAATAACTTAATACACTTTGAACATCATCATTTATATTGAAAGTAGTTACTAAAACCGTTTCAGGGGCAATACGGGTTACCGCGGAGATAGTGTGTATGTGCCATATGAGTGTTGTAATAGCACTAGTTCTGTCCTCTGGCTCTGCAGTTCTCGCGTGGACAGATAACCATATTAGTAACTAAAAAAAATAAAGAATGCAATACTTATTTCTTACGTGTACGCGAATATAGCACATTTAAATAAAATAGATTATAAGGATTGTATTGTTTATCGGTATATTGATATTATTTGATCGAATGATCTAAAAATAATGCAATATTTTGGGGTGATATAATTTTATGGCAATATTTAAAATGCAATTAACTTCTACATTGTTTATGATAAGAATGACAGAAAATAGAAATACAATGAACCAAATGAAAATGAAAAAACGAATGCTTTTTTACAGTACAATAATCCACTAGATTTTTTTTTAAATATTTTATAATTTAAACACACGCTTCTCTATAGCGCTTTGACATTGACAGTATTGTTGACATTTTTATAAATTTATATACGATTATGGTGGCAAACATCAAACAAGATTACGGCTCCCGTGATGGTAAGCATAAGATGGTTAGCGTAGCTTATGGGCGTTTGCAACACCAGAGGTGACGCTCACGTTTTACTTTTTTAGGTTTTCTAAAACTAGGGGAGTGACTACACTGACAGCAAATGGAACCGGACACGAACACGGAACCCATACTGTCAAATAGTCACTCGGTCACTCCCCTCACGAGCTCTGGCAACCGCAACCCTACTTACTTGCAGAACAGCAAAACCGATAACTATTCTCGTTCCACTGCGGTCTTCTGTACGGCTATACTTCAGGGGAGTGGGGGAAGGGGGGAATAGGTCGTATCTAGAATGATCAAGGGGCAAATGTCATCCCACTTAAATTAATATTATTTCACCTTCGGAATGGAATCTAATCTTTAATTATGGCATATGAATGCCTACATAGCAGGGTTAAGTCTGATCCATTTTACCTAGACCATCCACCTCATACATTCATTTTTTTCTAACTAATTTACAAATCTTTCTTTCTGGAATGAATGAACAAAACACTTGATTAAATTAAGACGAATAATAAAGTTAAACTATAAACATAATGCTAAACATAGTAACGCAAGCTCCAGGGGGGTCACAGGGTATATTTAAATTAAGTTTCGGACCTCCCACAAAGTTACTTTATCCCCAATTCGTCTTCAAACAAATGTCAATTATTGTTGAATATGTTTGTCTTTGTGACGTCATCTAAGCACCCGCGTAAACCTACTTGAATAGTCTACAGAAAATCATAATAGATGGCGCTGTGTTCATTATTTGTCATTTTTTTTATAAAAAAAAATACCTACTTATAATAATATCACATTATTCTTTGTTTACCTTTAAGGTATACAAAAAGAAAATTAAAACATAAATTAAAAAAATATCGTATCGAATGAACTGCCCCATTAATCTGCTGAGCGTCAAGTTGAGAATCGAGCAGTTATTGGTTCTTTTTAAGAATTTTTAACCGACTTCCAAAAGGAGGAGGTTATCAATTCGACTGTATTATTTTTTTTTTTTTTTTTTTTTTTTATGTTTGTTACCTCATAACTGTGGATTGGGTGAACCGATTTTGAAAATTCTTTTTTCATATGAAAGCTAAAGCTTCCCATGTGGTCCCATAAAAAAAATTTTAGGATCTGATGAGTGGATCCTTGGGTAATCGAGAGAAACCCTCAAATTTTCTACGTAGATGACGCGTTTATTGTTCAACTTCTTACCTCATAACTGTGGATTCGGTGCACCGATTTTGAAAATTCTTGTTTTATATGAAAGCTGATGCTTTTCGTGTGGTCCCATAAAAAAATGGTGAGGATCTGATGAGTGGATCCTTGGGAAATCGAGAGAAACCCTAAAATTTTCTACGTAGATGACGCGTTTATTGTTCAACTTCTTACCTCATAACTGTGGATTCGGTGCACCGATTTTGAAAATTCTTGTTTTATATGAAAGCTGATGCTTTTCGTGTGGTCCCATAAAAAAATGGTGAGGATCTGATGAGTGGATCCTTGGGAAATCGAGAGAAACCCTCAAATTTTCTACATACGTAGAAAATTTTCTACGCGTTTATTGTTCAACCTCTTACATACTATCAGCCTGTTGTCCCCGAAGGGTTACGCAGTGGAGTACTAATGTACACCAACATTTCGCCGGTATGTTTTAGGTCCCATGTAATAGGTGGCGAGCCTATTGCCATTAACCGGGCACGAATCCAAACTCCGAGCAGCTACTGAGAATTTCACAGAAAAACCCAATAACACTTTGCTCGACCTGGGAATCGAACCCAGGACTTTTTGCTCGGCAGTCGCACTGTATGACCACTAGACCAACGAGACATATAATACAACGAACCTATTACAGACACTAAAAAGTTAAAAATAAAATAAAAAACTGCGTTAAAAAAAACCGACTTCAAAACTAAAAAGTTAAAAATAACTTAATACAGTTTTAACTTCTTTTTAGTTTTAAAGGTATGAAGACGGTGCCAAGCCAAATGTAAAGGTATGTACACCCATCGCGCAGTGTACAACCAGCCACTGGCACCGACTTCATACCTTTAAAACTAAAAAGAAGTTAAAACTGTATTAAGTTACTTTTAACTTTTTAGTTTTGAAGTCGGTTTTTTTTAACGCAGTTTTTTATTTTTTCAAAAGTAAGTAGTTTGAATTTGTATTCGTATTCAGAAATACGATTATACGAGTTACCCACCATATAGGTAGGAACGTGGAAGATAAAGAATAAGAACGGACAGTGTGTGTAAGTACAACATTAACAACACCTACTCATATCTGCTTACCCCTTCTAGGATAGAGGCTTGATGATATACTTAGACACAATGTCGAACAATCAAGGATTTCCTTCAGTATTCTGCGCATTTACAAGGTCCGCTGGGGTAGCTTAGTGGTGTGACCAGTGGACTGACATGTCAAAGATCTGGAGTTAAAACCCGGGCACGCACCACTGATTTTTCGGAAGCTATGTGCGTATTTATCACATGCTCAGACGGTGAAGGAATACATCGTGAGGAAACCTGCGTGCTTGAGAGATTTTCTCGATGGTATGTGAAGTCTGCCAACCCGCAGTTGGCTAGCGTGGTGGAGTTGGTGAGTCTGCTATTAATTTATCTGTCTATTTATTGATTTAACGATTTTAGAATGCTAAAAAGTCAATCACCCCAGCATGGCACCTGATACCGAATGGTACACAAATAATGCTCTGAAATTATGTAAAGCACACCAATTTGAACAATTTGCATTTATATTACTTTACAACATCAATTCTGATGTGAATATAAATGAAAGAACACTATCAATTCTTGCTTTATAAATGCAATGGAAATCTATTATTAGTCTATTGAGAAGTTGAGTTTAAAAAGATGATAAAGTGTTAGAATGAATTAGATAGGTATGTATCTATTAAACATTGAAAGAAAACTACATGTACATACCTATTTGTAAAAAACAAATATTTAACAAAAAAAAATCGACTTCAAAAAATAAAAACCAAAAAATTACTTAATACAGTATCTTTTTTTTAGTTTATATGTTTGAAGTTGGCGTCAAGCTAAATGTTGAGCGGGTTGGTTCCAAACTATGCGACGGATCACCTGATGATGGAAGGTGTTGTTCCTTCAGGTCATTAATACGCAATGATGATTATCACACCCAAATACTTATTAAACCACGTTAGAAAATATATGAATAACAAAAAAAAACTCTTTATTAGCTCGAAAAAAAGAATCTAACAACCTTTGCGTAATATTTTTCTGTAATACAGCTTTATGTTACAATAATTTGACTTAGTCTAATTTGAAGTGAACAATATAATAACATGATAAATGCCTTTAATATTTGAGGGTTGTCCTCGATTTCCCTGGGATCCAATCATCAGATTCTAACCTGGTTAAAATGGGACCAAATTGGGAGTATACCCTACCCCAAAAGTTTTTTTTTTTATATCTGTCCACTGGTGGCGGACTAAATCTGTGAACATACTTAAAAAAAAACAGTGGATGATATAACCGCCTCCTTTTTGAAGTCTGTTAAATACTCTATGCATTTATTCATTCGGTCATTCCTAAGGCACAGACGGGTGCATGGGTCTTATATGGATGCAGTTTAAGACTAGAAACATCAGGATTACAGCGAATACCAATATACTTACTACGAAAAAATCCGTGAAAAGTACTTTAGTTAACGATTTCTGGCAATAAGCTCGTTCCCTATTACATGGGACCAAAAACATACCGCCGAAATGTGAGTGTGCATTAAGAATAGCTCTGCTTAACCCTTCGGGAACGACTGGTACGATGGTGTTATGTTATATTACAAAGAGAAAAGAAAAGATTATTATACGTACGTACCTATGCTAATGGATTCATAATGAAAAAGCTCTACAAATCCGGGTAGATAGTTACTCGAAGTCCAGATAATATTAACTTAGTTAAAACTTACAAAAATACCTACTAGTTCAAGCTATACAAATTTATCTTCCTCTTATCCAGAGCAAAGAGGAGCGAGTATAGCTATTAAGCTACACTCCACAGTTCTGCCTACCCCATCTGTGTTCGTTGTGTGGTACGTACGGGTGACGTACGTCGGTGTCAGGTTACGACAAGGTGGGCCCGTCTGTCGAGCGCCGCTGTGTCCCACAAGAAAGTACTGCAAGCCATTTTAAAACATTATTTTCAACATTCAAACGTTAAATATTCTCTGTTCTGTGAGCCATTCGGTATCAGTGATTTATGTAGTAGTGGGTACCATTTATACATACATACATACATACACTCACGCCTTTTTCCCATGGGGGTAGGCAGAAACTACAGAATGCCACGCGCTACGGTCCCTGCATACCACTTTTGCCTCGTCCACATTCATACATCTCGTCATGCACGCGCCATTTTTCAGCAAAATAATTGCAAGTTTTATAAAACTCGATCACGTACTGGAAGAAGCAATGGGTAGGCCCCCGGCAAGGTGGACTGACGACCTGGTGAAGGTCGCTGGAATCCGCTGGATGCGGGTGGCGCATGACCGGTCGTCGTGGCGATCCTTTGGGGAGAACTATGTCCAGTAGTGGACGTCTAATGGTTGAAGTGATGATGATGATGAAACTTGCAATTCTTTTGCTGAAAAAAGGGTCTTCTGTAATAGAATCTGCCTCGACCTGGGAATCGAAACCAATACCTTTAGCTCATCAGTCTAACTTACGACAACAAATATGTTTAATTTATGGGTTGATGTTGATGATGATATTCGCATAATTATGTGATAATTAATTATACCTAAGTTTTAACTGAAAACTGTTCACACTTTTTAAGAGAGTTCGGACGCCATAATAAAATAGTATATTAACAGTTGATGATTATAAAATTTCGAAAATAAAACCTCTTTTTTCTTAAAATAATAACACGGTAATATCTGATCCTTTACAGCCGTCACGGTCACGAGCAGATTTTGGGATAAAAATAGGTACATAATAAAGTGTCAATATACCGCGATAAAATCCATAAAAAGTAGTTTTTGTTGCAATGTCTTATAGTAGCGAAATGTATGAAACCAGTAGATATCCCCTACCTAAGTAAAATTTCTTTTTTATGTCATTGTATTTCAAATCTTTAATTGGACAATAGTTATTGCATATTTAAGTTGATCACGTACCGAAATCGTGATTATTTTCTTGTCTTTCTTTCTTCGTCGTTCGATAGAACTTTCCTCGGTCCGTACAGACTCCAGGTACAGCTCAGTAAGTCATAAATAAGTGAGGAGACGGCGTCACGCCACACGGTGTGAGAATCTTCGGAATTCGGCCCGCGCCACCACCGGACAATCAAATTATGTGTTTTATTCAACATCACTACAATATTTTTTTATGTTTACACTTTGTTATGCTAAAGCAGTTTTGTTTTGTTTTAGTAAAGTGTTAAGGTAAATATTGCGAGATTTTCAGTTAGTTTTTCTTAATTTTTTGCTGAAATGAAACTGCTGATTAAGTTCGTTTTTATGAAATTCTCAATAGCAGGTCGGGATTTGGAGTTTTGCCCTGTTTTTTTTATCAAGTATAGGCAAGCGTTTGTTTGCAATCTCACGTCTATCTGTTGATAGCAATAGGCTCTTCCCCTACTTACCCTACAGCAAGAGAGCAAATTGTATGCCGAGATGGCCGGCAACGCATTTGCATGTCTTCCGGTGTTGCAGATGTCCTTGGGCGGCGGTGATCACTTACCTTCAGGTGAGCCTCCAGCCCGCTTGCCTCTTTATTACAAAAAAACTACTTACTATTAATAAATAAATAATATTATTAATATACTTATTAATCATATTATTTATTTATATTATATATTTTCTTGCCGAATTCTACCTACCTGCTTCTTGGGCTTGGGACCGTGCAACGCAAGTCAATTAAAGTTTCATTAATTAGCGAACATTTGTAAGAGTTTTATTATTTCTTATACTTATGCGAATATTAGACATTGAATTACTATTGGATAGCCGCGATAAAATTCGTAAAAAATAGTCTTATTTTAATTTTCAATCTTTGTTTGAAATAAAAGCTCTTCAATATTATTTAATATATTATTTAAAACGTACCGTCCTTTGCTCCGAAGATATTTATAAATACTTACATGTATTGAAAACCATAATACAAGATCAAATCATACAATTTATAATATCACACCAAGTTATAAAGTTGTTAAATTTTAATGCGTTGAAGCGAGACTGATAGTGCGAGTGGGACGGCGCATCGGAGGCTTCGAAGGTAGGCGTGGCTTAAAATGAAACATGCCCACAGCTCTATTCACTGCTTAAAAATATATATTGTATACAATTTTCACATCGAAATTATTGCAAATTAAAGGAGAATGGATGCTAGAAAAATATTTAGAAAAAAAAGAAGAAAAGATTTTACTTTAACTACAACTCGTGCGTTTTAACCATACACTACCATCATCAATAGCCCAGTTACTGTCCCACTGCTGGGCACGGGTCTCCTCTCATTTGAGATGGATTAGGCTATAGTCTACCACGCTAGTCCTACTGCGGGTTGGCAGACGTCACACGCCATCGAGAAAATCTCTCAAGCATGCAGGTTTCCTTACGATATAAATACGCACATAACTTCCGAACAGTCAGTGGGTTGTGTCTTCTAAATCCATAAATAATTTTGTGTAATAAGAATAGTCGATTACCTAGTTAAATATTTGTCTGCCTAAGAGATTTTCTCGATGGCGTTTTCGAAGCGGTTCGAACTCGAGACCTTTGACTTTTACTTTTACAATCCACTGATCACGCCACTGAGCTACCACAGCTTCTAGACCAGTAGATAATTGGGGAACAGACTCTGAGAATATTGATTTTGATGTCTGAAACCAACAAAAAAAAAAGGTCAGATGCGCAGTACTCGTAACTATATGAATGTGGACGAGGCAAATGTTGTATGCAGGGATCGTAGCGCGTGGCATTCTGTAGATTCTTCCTACCCCCATGGGAAAAAGGCGTGAGTGTATGACATATGATAGACCTTGTGTAAGTTATTCTAAATTTCTCACGTATTTAGCTACTTTCTCATACCATCCTTCGCGATAACAATACTGTTATAATGTTCTCAATACGGAATACAATACCACAATTACTGGAGCACATTTCAAGCACCCTTGTTAAGTCAATAGGGCTGTCTTTTTTGTTAAACAACGGGCGGTTCCGTAGAGTTTTTATGGCGTGTTTTTTTGTTATAAATTTGCTGGTGTGTTTCAGAAAGGGCTTTGCTAGATTTAAGTTATATATAATTGATTAAAGGACCTTTAGTATAGTGCAGTAATTATGTGGTTAAAATTTACTTACGTGAATAAGTATTAGACATTGAAAACAAATTACTTATTAATGACTTTTAATTTGGGTATTTGTTTATCCCAAAAATCATCATTCCAATACAAGTCGTGGACAAAACTAATCTATAATAATATTATAAAGAGGTAAAGTTTGTGAGTTTCAATTGGGTAATCTCTGTATCTACTGAACGGATTATCCCCGAGTGCCATAGACTTAACCTACTTTTTACATAAAATTATAATACTTAATAGTAGCAGAAGCGAAGCGAGGGAGGATCACACATATACTATAAATTAATAAGAAAACAATATACGTGCCTATAAACTTATAAAGAGCAAACACTTAAACCAATTAAGTACATTATAATTATCCACTTCATGTCACGCCGAATTAGTAATGGTTTTACTCATTCACCACGGACCCCAAGCCGTGGCGGATATTATGGGCATTTATGTCGTTACTCAGCATATTGTTAGCACCCCATAAACGTGAAGGGGTGACGGTAGACCCCATGCATAGTGTTTGTTATACTTTTAATGGGGGTTTTGGGCGTTTGGCTGTCGTTTTTATTAAGATCATGTTTTTTTATGGACTTGACTCTGTGTATTGATTGATAAGGGGCGGTGGTAAAAATATATTCGACGATCCAATTAGTCCAGCGGTAGTGAACACTGCCTTCTGTGCTATGGGTCCCGGGTTCGAATCCCGGTAGGGACAAATGTTTGTGTGATGAGCATAAACAGTTGTATCCGAGTCATGGATGTATTTATGTATGATAAGTACGTTTTTATAAAAAAAAAGTATATATGTAGTATATCAACCAACTAGTATCCGTAACACAAGCCTCGTTGCTTAGCTCGGAACTAGGTGGCGCTGTGTCATAATGTCCAGAAATTCACAGACAGTAGTAGAGTAGACAGTACATCTCTGCCTACACAGAGATGTACTGTAAACCTACATTTCACTGGTATTTGTAGGTTCCATGTACTAGGGGCAAGCCTATAGTCATCAGCTGCTACTGACAATTTCATAGACAAAACCCAATGAAGCAAATATTTGTACCTATGATCTGCAGGTAAGAAGTTGTTCCGGGTCTGGGCGTTTGTGTATGTGCAACTTTGTGTTTATAAACGCACCCACGACACAGGAAATAAAATAGTACAACGTTTTTTTTATGAATTATTGAAATTGAAAGTCTTAAGTGTATCCTTATCTTTTTTTACACAAAGATGTTCTTTTTACATGTGCAATTTATTGTACATATAAAGAATGCAGGTAAATAAAAACAGTTGCAATATACCTAATGACTGCAGTTGTTTTTATTTAAGTGTTAGTAAAGGTTTTTATGTACATCTTCATAGAAAAGGTGTCATTAATAGGGTATTAGAGACAGGAACAAGGATTAAGGTTTGAGAGATCTCTAAGGTACCTAGTAAGCACCTACGTATGTTTTTTTTTTATGATGATACGGGGGCAAACGAGCAGGCGGCTCACCTGATGGTAAGTGATGACCGCTGCCCATAGACATTTGCAACACCAGAGGCTTGCAAATGCTTTGCCAAACCCCTTAGAAACCGTTCAGGTTTCTTAAAATAGGGAGTTACTATACTAACAGTAAACGGAATTCCCAAGCTGTCAGAATAGTCACTCCCCCAATGAGCTCTGGTAACCTTACTCACTCGCAGAAAGACAACTATTGTTGATTCACTGCGGTCTTCTGTAAGCCGGAGGTACTTCCCCAGTCGGGCAGCTCAATTTGAGCGAGAAATCTCGCTATGCCGTACCTCCTATAAAATAATATGTCACACAATTACTCGCTCTGTAAGATGGACCCGAGTTTCTCAGGCTGAGGTAAAGAAGAGAAGCTTGCTGACAAAGTAATTGATAGGCGCAAGCGTGCTATGGAGGGTCGCAAGGTTTGTGTTGAAGCCTGGTTCAGAACCCTCGATGTCAAAAGACAGAAACTTACGTAGGTGTTTCAGCACCAGTTACCATGAACTCCCTATGTCACACCTGTGGTAATAATATGTGGTGGTAAGGTGTGTTGCTCTCGTATTGTTATTTCTTTTCTTTTCTTTTTTAAAAAAACGTTGCCACATTAGGATTTTCTCCTGTGTCGTGGGTGCGTTTACAAACACATATTTTCACATACACATACGCCCAGTCCCGGAACAACTACCTGTAGAACGTACAAATATGTGCTACGTGCGGGGATCGACTCCGCAACCCGTGACGCACAAGCCAATCGCTCAGCCACAGCGCTACCGAATCGTCAAGTTCAATTGGTTCTTTTATCCACCAAAATGTTGTCTAACAGACAGTATAGATACCTATCATGGATCGCCTGGAATAGACCATAAAGCCATATGTAAGATGGCCCAGAACCTAAGTAGAAGTGATATAATCAGTAGCTTACAAGCTGTTAACAATAATTATATAGCTTTATCTTCTGATCTCAAGCTATTGTTGTTTGTGTAGCTTCAAGTATTACTTGACTGTTGAAGGGTGGCTTGAAAAGGTGCTTCAATAAAAGTGGTGCGAGATATTGTATGGGTTCTGTAGTTTTAAATTTACTCTTCGCAGGCTAAGAGGAATCATTTTAATGTATTAATTTAAATTAGAGGATTTTTAGCTAGTCAATATAGGGATATTGAGTTATTTATTATTAAACTTAATGTAAATATATTAATTAAGGTATACCGACGACCTGGTTAAGGTCGCTGGAATCCGCTGGATGCGGGTGGCGCAGGACCGGTCGTTGTGGCCATCGCTGGGGGAGACCTATGTCCAGCAGTGGACGTCTAACGGTTGATATGATGATGATGATGATGAAGGTATACCGTCAGTTAGCACAAAATGAACTTAATGGCAAAATTGATATTAGTGTCATATAGGTTTAGTTTCTTGGGCATTCTTCTCTATGTAAAAAGTGGTATCTTTTAGGTTTATGCTATCTTCAAGATACTTACGCCAAGTTAATTTAGAAAAAGGAAAGATAAAATATAAATTATGCACTTGTAGATGTGACTATCAGAAAAATAATAATAAGATATCGATTTAGTTCCTCAAAACACAACCTTATAAAACTATCGACTTCTAACTTTTTAACATAAATAAAAACACTAAAATTAAAAAAGAAACTACCAAAAACTTCACCGAACACCAAAACGTCATCCACTTCCCGCCAAAAAAAAAGATGGCTACCACTAAACGTCAAAGTACAATGGCGACGGCAAGCACGGCGCGGCGGGTCGCACACAAAAGGTAACAAAAGAACAAACAACCGTATAATGATCACATTGAATGCATTATACAAATAATAAACCTTATATTATCAGTTTTTATCAACTCTGTGGCGCTACTATAGGGAGTTAGGGACCATTTTATAAAGTTTTTCTTTAATACAATTCGGCTGATGGCTTGATTTGAGGGTAGGATATCAATTTGTCATTTAAAGTGCTGCTTTTCGTCTTATTTCGATTTATTTAATAGGGTTATGGTCAAAGGAATTATATATGTTCTATACTTGTAATTAAGCTAGCCAGTTGGGAGAAGAATAATTTACTTAATTGAATTTTGCTTTCGTGGTTTAGTTTTTAATATGTGTACTAGGCTGAATAGAATAGACCTTTATTTGTAAATGTAGGTATTGACACTTATACAGGTGTTCAGTCTATATCTACGCTACATTTAACCGCTAGGTATACAAACATTACAAACTAATATAAACCTGTTTTTTAGATATATCAAAAAGTACTGATTTTATACACTTGCGCGAATGTTAAACATTGAAGCAAAACATTTTTTTACTACAACTACAACGAAATCCGTTGGGGTATATTGGTATGATTTAATTCCAATGTATCATATCCTTTACAGCATCCATGATCACGGTAATAATGTCCGATTTATTTCAACAACAGAAAGTGTTAGATTGGCAATATAAAGGAATTTGCCAACTAGTACCAAAAGTGCTTGAAGTTATTAATTATTAACAAAAATGTAGAGTAGCTGTTGGTAATTATATCATCAAGACAACTAACGCCTCCACAACACCCAGGCGTGATAGTGTGGTGGTAATTGTATGTATGCATATTTAAACTCTCATAGAGCTCTATAACTATAGATGTGACAAAAATGACTCGTTGAACAAATCCCAAAAGCTTAAATACGGAATGGAACTAAACACAAAGGAAGCGGATTAATTGTTTTTTTAAAAGGTGCATTTGGATAAAGAATAGAGTCGAAATGAGCAAACGAGCGCCGGCTTTGATATTTGGAGTAAAAGTTCTTTTATGTCGTTGAGCCGTTTATAACTCACGTGACGACTGCGATCCGATTTGTGATAATGTCGACAAGATTTTCAAAATGATTACTGTATATTTTGCTCCAGATTCTACCTATCAGCTTATCTTTGTTAAAGGTGTTATCTTTGTCTTATTTTGTTGGATGATTATGTATCTAACATATTTTTGTAATAAAAAAGACAAGGTTTTTTTTAGGTATTATCATACAATGCAATTTCTAAAGCATAGTTACACACTTTAAATTCTATAAGGTGTGGAAATTCTTATTAAAACTATGAATCTTTAGTTAGGTATTCAAATTTTTTTGCAACCGAAATATAGAAATCACATCAATATCAATATATCGCGATAACATCCGCAAAAAGTAGTTAGTTTTATTTCAATTTCCAATGGTTTTTATATAATTTCGTAACGTCGATTAATCTTATTTTCTACTGAATTATTTATCTTCATACAATAAGCCGTTCGACGGCAATCTTATACGTTTCCATAGCAGGCGTTAATATTTAAATTAATATAAAAACCGTCGTATCGCTATCGTGGTGCAGTCGTCGCCGTCCCGTAAGATGTAAACGACGATACGCTCAAAATTCCTTTACAAACAGTCATATGTTAATATTTGTTCATATGGTCCGTTGTTGTTCTTGATATATGTCTTAATCAACTACAATTGACTAGTGGATGACTATGGTTTGTGATCAATTAATGATCCTTTAGGCTGCAATTCAAAATGTAAGTAGTGAATAATTATAATGTACCATCACGCCTGTCATCCTCGTAGGGTTAGGCAGATATGTATACAATTTGGCAGATATTTGTAAAAGTGTGCTCAAAACTACTCATTTATTCAACAAATATTTTCATCGACAATGTCACTGTACGGAATTACAGGTCGAAACTGAATGAAATAATTATAACAAATAAAAATCTTTTTTTCCACAAACATACTTACCATCCTGTCATCCCAGAAGGGTAAGGCAGAGGTGTATGAATGTACGCCCACATTTCGCCGGTATGTTTTAGGTCCCATGTACTGGAGGCCAGCCTATTGCCATCAATCGGGCATGAATCCAAACTCCGAGTGAGAATTTCAAAGAAAAACCCAATAATAACATTGCTCTACCTGGGGGTCGAACCCATTACCTCTTGCTCAGCAGTTGCACTTACGAGCACTAGACTAACGAGGCAGTAATTATTTAAATACCTTTGACTACTCAGTCCACTGATCATTCGTCTTAGCTATCATAGCCAATTTAAATAATATTTTTTTATTTCTCAATCTGGAATGACTCAAAAACAGCTTCATTAAGTTTTTCTTTCTTATGAGCATAATAAAAAAGTCTGTAATTCAAATTCGTCATTGTTGTCATTATTCGAATAAAGAACATCGGACGAAACTTTTTTTTTTTTTTAATTTTAGTTTGATAGAACTATCGGCGGCACCTGTCTTATATCGATTAGTCAAAATTTTCGAACATTTTTTGAAAGTTTAAATTGGTTAGAAGTTTCAATATCACTTGAGGGCCTAAATTAAAATGAAAATAGTGAAGTGTGAGAAGAGGAGTTCCATATTTAAAATTCTTTTAGGAAGTTTAATCTTTACAATGTTGATTAGGTTTGTCTTAAGTGGTTTCCATGATCAGTGTTGAGTGATCAGCTTATAAAATATAAACTACGTCAAGGGCACGGGTTTGATTTATGGTCGACACAAATATTTGTAGATACATAGTTGTCGCTGGGTGTTTATTTATATAAGAATTTGTGTCTATAACCGTATGTATCATCATCAGCCCGCATCGACCCACAGTTGGGCATAGGCCCCCTCACCCTTCAGTCAAACTTCGCTATTTTGCGCGTATTGTAGCCAGTTTCTCCCTGCAATTGGTGTTATATCGTCTACCCATACGCCTGATGGTCTGCCAACGGATCTTATTGCCGCTCTCGATGTCCACTCTATTACAGCTTTGGTCCACCTGCCATCGCTACGCCTTGCAATGGTATGTAAGATAAAGAAAAAAAGGTCTACTCTATTAAAAAAAAACTAAACAGATATAAACGTTATAATTTAGCTGAACATAGAATAATATTAGCTAAAAGTCCATCGACACGGCGACCCGTATCGCCCACACCGTCTGTTCAATTCAAATTTAGCAACCGAGCGACTAATTGACCGAGAAAGTCCTACTTTCTTCCACACGTTACATCACTCACACCGGATGATTTAATAACGTCAGCTGAACATCCAAACCCATATCTCGTGGTGTGGGACGCAACGAAAATACCACCACTGTCTCACAAATCGCTAACCGGTCATAGTCAAGAATCCGCCTACATAAAAAACCCAATTGTTTCACGAAACTGAAAAATGGCGAACCTACACACCAACCAATAGGAGGCGGTACCCTTCGACAGCTAGCAACAACCCCATTGGATGATTGCATCGCTTTAATTCACCTCGACCAATCAGAGGTCCCGACGGAAGTTCAAGTCAAACCAGTTCCATTTTAGCGTTCGTGTGGCGCGCACGCGTTTCAAATTTGGTATTGACGGCATTTAAAACCAAAATTCGAATTTCGAACTGATTTCGTGTTACACGCCAGTGTGTTTAGATGGAATAGTGATTTTGGTGTGTTCGTTAAATAAATTCGTAACGGTTTTGTTCGTTTTTGATTGGAAATCGTAAATAGGTTGTGTTTCGTCATTGGTGGGGGCATTATTTTTAGCATTTAGCTTGTTAAAGCTGTTGTTGGTGTGATGTGAGACGGATCTTAATTTAGCGGTGCACATAAGTGTGAGTATGCCACGGCCTGTCTTCCTTATTTTTAAAGCTTGGCTGCCGACGGCAGGCGTGTTTGTTTATTTTTTTCTTTATTTGTGCGCTCAATCTTAAATTCTTGGTATTAATTCAATACTAAAAGAGACTATCTAAATACTCCCAAAGATTCTCTACTAATTCTGACATAACCTCATAAGAAATGAATGGAATTAAAAAAAATATATAATGTAAACTGACTATATGTTACATAGACATTAATAACACTGTCCTACACATTGCTCATCCAGTATATCACTGCAGTTTGGGAGAGGCCCAGAAGTGGACTGCGATAGGCTTGAGTTGATTGATAGACTTTATAAAAACACGCTACGTAAATAAAAAAACATCTTTAAAAACTCACTGAAGGAAGAGCGTTCGTATAGTTTAAAAAGAAACCCTGCAATGTCACTTAAAAAAAAATGTTTGTCTGTCTACAACTCTACAATGTAATAGCGAATGTATTACCATTAGTATTAGAATATATTTAGATGTGTAAATAATTTGGCAGACATTTGTAAAAGAGTGCTCATAAGTACTCATTTACAAAAACAAAAATATCTTCATCGAAAATGTCATTATTTGCAGTTCGAAACTGAATGAAATAATAATAATAAATAAAAATATATATTTACTAGCTGCCTCCCGCGCTTTTGCCCGCATGGTATATAAATAAAAAGTAGCCTATGTGTTAATCTAGGTAATAAACTATAGGTATGTATGCTAAATTTCATTCAAATCTGTGTAAAGCTTTTTGCGTGAAAGTGTAACAAACATCCATCCATCCTTACAAACTTTCGCGTTTATAATATTAGTAGGATTTCACAACCATACACACATGTCTGTCGTCCCCGAAAGGTTAGGCAGAGGTGTACTATAATATACGCCCACATTTCATTCATATGATTTAGGTCCCATGTAATAAGGGGCGAGCCTATTGCTATCAACCGGGCACGATTGCAAACTCCGAACTGCTATTGAGAATTGAACAGAAAAACCCAATAACAACATACTCGGACCCAAGACCTTTTTTCTTCCGTCTACTAGACCAACAAGGCAGCATTTCATAAAATACGGAATATTGTTCTTTAACTTTTAAATTTTTTGTTTTGACTTGATGATAGAGCTGCAACTCTATCTCTTAAACTAGGGTAACCTGTTCCTTAACTGTACCAATAACAAGTAGATGCCTATCAACTCTCAACACATTGTGCATTCTTGAAATCTCTAAATAAAGCTTTCTGTAGGACAGGCCCGGCCTGGTGCAGAAAGTCTTGGAACTACCAGTTCCTTTTTGTAAAGAACTTGTATTGTTTTACGTCAATGAAGAACATTATTATAATTATTTAAGACAGAAGGGGTAATGGCCATAGGGTTGAGATAAAACGGCGAAGTCTCCTGCACTAATCATGGGCGTATCTAGCGTTTTCCTTCAGGGGGGCTTGGCCCCTCCTAGGGTGGGCACAGTCCACCGTATGAGAATTTCTAATCGGTAGCCCTACATCCTAGCGTGAGCACTGGCCCATTATGGGGTAGGTACCACTCGCCCCCCCCCCTCTAGGTAAACCCATGGCAGTGGTACCTATACTGCAGTGGTAAACTGACCCATCAAGTCATGGGTTCGATATCAGGTCCAGCAACGTACTTCGAAACATCCGTGGGGCGTGCCTTGGGATATAAATTCGGATTTTTGACTTCATAGTCCAGTGGTCATACCATTAGGTTATTCTAAATCAAAATCATCATTGAACCTCGGAAGTAGCCTTGTCAAACGAAGCTGTCATTTCAAATACAAAAACAAAAGTGTAGACAAGGATCTTTCAAATTTAGAACGCACATAACTTCCGCCTCACTGATGTTAAAGACCTCTTTCGTATTTATGACATAGACAACTTCTTTGTTCGTTTGTTGTTTTAATGTTTTCATTTTAACTAATTTTATCGCTGCCGTGTGGCTTTATTATACCTTTGGCTCGATACACATAACTCAAATTTTCTTGACTCGACAAGAAATTCATTAATTATAATGTATTTAGTTTACTACGCTGAAGAAAAACATTTCCAATAATTCAACCAGAAAAATAAAAACCCACATCGATTCGTGGTGGACATGCCTAAAACCGCTTTAAGTCCACTTTCATCGTATGCGTGCTGCTGAAATGTGGAACGCACTTCCTAGGTTCATCTTCGCAGAAAGATCTTTAAATATACAATGAATCGGTTTCTTCTAGTTAAGCTCGCTTCGTCATAGACACTGTCGATTAACATCAGGCAAACTGCCGGTCAAGCGTAGACTATTAAAAAAAAGTACATCACATTTCCTATTTCATTTGAGGAAATCCATGGATTGAAAATGGGACTACCTTGAAGCTACCATATTTAAAACCGATTGTCATTTAAAAAAATATATACAGACGGATACAGAACCTCTTTTTTGCAAGTTTTTTTAACCATAGATTAGCGGTTGAACCCCCCCAATCTGATAGAAAAGTGACCATGTAGTCTAAGATGTAGCCTTACCTAGAAGATACCTATTCACTCGTGATTTGAACACCTCTAAATTGTATCCTAAGTTTATTAAAAGACAGCTGTTAAGAACCATAGAGATTATGAGACGGAAGATGTTTGGTTATTTGATATGACACGATGACTTCTTTAGTACCATACTAGAAGATAGAACTGCAGGAATGAGAGGAAGGGGAAGACCTAGACAAAGTTTTGTTGATCAAGTGAAGGAAAAAATGGGAATCGAGTCGTATCAAGAAGTCAAACAGAAAGCAGGAGATAGAGAACAGTGGCGATTGCTCCACCGACAAGAGCTGAGATCTTAAATTAATAATAATAATTAAAAATGTAGTCTGTCCAAGGTCCTTTCGTCAATTCAAAGGATGATTCTAATGATGCTTAGACGTCCAGTGCATAGCAATGAAATAATTACTAATAGAATTATAAATAGACTCAATGACACATTTCAGAGTCTTCAAACATTCGGTAATAATTGTTAGCCAACATAATTAGTCCATAGGAACTGCTTAAGAATAGAGAGGACGGACTGACTGACACTAATATTATAAACACAGAAGTTGGTATAGTAGATTTGTGGATGATTGTTTCTCTTTCTCGCAAAAAGTGATGTATGGATTCTTATGAAACTTTACATAGTACAAGTTGTAGTAGCCTAGTGGTGTGACCAGAGGACTAAATTGTCAAAGGTCTCGAGTTCAAACCCAAGACGCGCACCACTGACTTTTCGAAAGTTATGTGCGTATTTATCACATGCTCAAAGGGTGAAGGAAAACATCGTGAGGAAACCTGTTTGAGAGATATTTTCGAGGGCGTGTGAAAATGACTCTCAAGCATTCTCGCGCAGTAGGCTAGCGTAGTGGACTACAGCCTATTCCCTCTCAAATGAGCTCTGATGTCTGCTGGGCACGGGGCGGGTGGAGACCCGTGCCCAGCAGACATCAGAATATTACATAGGCTATAATTTATCAAGATTCTATGCGAGTGAAACCGTGAGCAGAAGCTAGTAGCTAGAAACTAGCAGTTCATAATAACAATGATAGGAGACTTACTGGCTAATGAAAGCTTTCAGCTTCGCTTAGATGCCGAATTTAGAAGTGATATTATGCTATAATTGGGGTTGAATAGAGTATCATTTGCAGTAATCGACCTTGGAATAGCAGGAAACTGCCAGAAGATCTAACGAATGCCTTCATGTGTCCTATACTTTAACGATAGGAAAAGGATAAGCAAGTACAGTTGTTAGTCTGTGCAAGATTTTGATTAGATAGATTGCTTGCCATCTCAGTTCGCAGTTGATTTTGACGACCCAATTAGTCCAGCGGTAGTTAGCGCTGCCTTCTGTTCTATGGGTCCTGGGTTCGAATCCCGGTAGGGACAAATGTTTGTGTGATGAGCATAAACATTTGTTTCCGAGTCATGGATGTATTTATGTATAATATGTATGTATTTACAAAAAAAAGGTATATGTGTAGTATATCAACCAACTAGTATCCGTAACACAAGCCTCGTTGATTACCACGGAACTAGATGGCGCTGTGTCATAATGTCCAGGAATATTTATTTATTTATTTTCCTCACTCTCTTTTTTGTACAGTCAAGCAAGATAAGCTTGAAAATTCTTACACTCGTTGTATTGTTAGTACCTCCAAAATCACCAAGAATTTTCTGGAGATTGCGAGCGATATTCGCAACTTCTAATTTAGCAATAAGGTTATGGTACTGGAATATAGTGTGAAGAGACGACGCACTTGTTACCAAAAAGGTTTTAAGCAGGAGTTTGATTGTCGATAGGAAGAAAGATCAGGTACCGAGCTGACAAAGCTAAGAATAAAGTCGTGAAATATCAGTCGAGACAGAATTAAACTCTAAGTTAAAGGCAAGATGATAATGATATCTGAACTTCACAATATCAATGAATAAGATATGTCACAGGATTTAAACTCATCTTCAGACCACCCCGTAGTCAAAGTAGAACCTCAAAAAGCAGAAACATTATATCCTATGTTATCGTCGATAAAAAAGTTATAATGTCTGTACAAGTTTCGTCAAACCCTTTAACAACTGGAAAAACTATGATGTGTCATTTTAAAGTAACCCTTCAATACGTTAGAGCCTTTTTGTCTCTCTTTTTTTATATAAACCGAACATTTTGGATGCCTCAAAAAAGATTGAAATCTCCGTAAAACCAACGAGCCACAAATTTTATAGGGCAATTAATTAAAATTTTCAATAATATTATCCCAAAAACATATGTTCTGAATGTTTTCAAGTTTATTATCGGCCCGTGGTCGTATGTCGTTGTGTAATATGGTCCTACACGGCCATTAATTAACCTCCTGCAGGCCTTTGAACATAAAAGTACCATTTTATGGGCCCCCGATAAAATCAGAGGTTCAATTGAGTTAGGCCTATTTGACGTCGCGTCGTTGAGCTCGACTAATTGATAGTTTTGTCAAGTGGGGGACTGTATTATAAAATTTTATCGCTTTTTAATAAGAATATAAAAGGCATGCATTAGTAGATGCATTAATCTTTTTGGTACTCCTTATTTAATTACATACGTACGTATTAACATTATGCAAAATGGTGTATAGCTGATTATAAAATTTTACACATTATTAGTTAAAGATTCTGTAAAACGCACATTTAGGGAAGTTAATGGATGTTCTATCTATGTTCTATCAAACAAGAGCAATCATTTCTCGAATATGAAAGTATACCTATTAATAAAGCCTTATCTTTGCGGCCCCCGAAAAGTGAATTAAGTTATAATCATCGTGTACCAAAGAAAATACATATTAATGATCTTTTTATACACTTAGCCTGCAAATAAATATTTGACTTTGAATTTGCTAAAGTTACAAAATTGCTTCAATATCGCTAAAAACACAGTCGTTTTAAAAGAGACACTTTCTGGATATCATCATAACATCTGACCGCCAAAAAATGTAAAAACTTTAATGGTCGTATTTGAACAATACAATAAGTAAAGTATTGCTGGAAATTAAGATATGAAAAAGAGTATTATAAAAAAAAGTATTATTAAATGTGGTCGTAGGCCATTGGTTTTATCTTTATATATAAAAATCTGGTGTCACGGTTTTTGTCGCTGAATTCCTCCGAAACGGCTAAACGGATGATTATGAAATTTTGTATGTATATTTGGTAGGTCTGAGAATCGGTCGTAGGCTATTTTATATATCCCTAGGTGACAAGTATGTCCCTCACCAGATTTTTTTCTTTTTTTAATTATTTTTTTTTTTTTTTTAAATCGTTATAATTCTAAATTTTCACCCTTCTACCACCAACTCCTAAAATGTGGCAAAACAACGGTTTCTACATAGTTTAGCTAGTATTACGATAAAATACATACCAAAAAGTCACACGTGTGCGTATGTTTGTGTGATTGCTCTGGTATCAGCTATCAGCTGAGAATTTGAGAAATCTATTAAATCATTGTATTTTCCTTCAATAAGAAAGACAAAACTGAGACCTATGTGTTATGAATAAATAATACAAATACAGAATCAAATTATGATCGAAATAATATAAGATAATATATACACAGTTTTTTGGCGACCCGATTAGCATTAAAGAAAGGTAAAGTTGCAGTAGGGAATAATGTTTGTGTAATAAGACATTTGTACTTATGTCATTGATGATAATTATGTCAGTATTTACAAAAAATATGTAGTGTAGTATCGTTTTGTACCTATCCGTAACACAACTAACACAAGTCTCGCTGCTTAGCTCGGAACTAAATGGCGGTATAAAAATACCCGGATATTTTTTTTATTATTTTGTTCTTCGATCTGAACTTAGACTACAAACAAAACTTCCCTCTCAAAAATATAAAAAGAAATAACCAATTAATTTATTCAACAATGTTATCATAACGATAATCGGTCAAAACAGAATTTAATCGTAACCAAAATCGGTGAACAAACTCACAACCGAATAATTGGTTTGGTATATATCGAATAAAAAAATCGAATCGCTAAATAGTGCCGTGATTTGTTCGACCATCGTGGAGTGGTAAAATATCGATAAATCTTATGTTTTACAGCTGGTGTTGTACGATAAGGATCGCGGACACCACGTGGGGTAATAGTGATGCGGTCCGCGATGTCGATTGTCGTTATTAATGTAAAATATCGTGTAGTGGCGCCTACAAACCGGAATGCGGGAATTTTAATTGGAGAATTACGGTTTTATCATACGTTTATGATGGAACGTCCCTACCGTGTGTTTGTTCTCAGAAATTTTTGCTAGCAAATATTAACAAGGAATAAATACATAACATTATAATACTAATTTATTTGTATTTCTATTAATGAAGCAGAACTTACTCTTCTTTCATATTTCAAGATGTTAATCTGCGTTGTTTTATAAGTTAATTTTCAAGAAAAACAAAATATATGTTATCTTGTTCATCTCGTCTGATATAAGCATTATCTAAGTAAATAAAAAAGCTAGACTAGAGAGAGAAAAGTATATTTTTTAAGTTTCTCTTTAATTCTGACAGGTTTCTGACGTACACGTTTGAAAAAAGAACTATCAAACTTGGCTACGCGTTTCTCTTGTTAAGTTATTAGTTGGTTTCCAATAAATAAATACCTAGATTTATAAATAGACATAAAAAGATATCCTATCTCACAAGTTGGACCAAACTACAAACAGTGTGCAAAGTTTGATTATAATCGGTTTATTAGTTTAGAAGTTCGTCGCGGGACCACTTTGGCTAGAAATTTTGATATATAAATATATTAATTTCTTCCCTTTTCTTTCTTAACGGATGACTTCCAGGACAAAAACATTATATATCCTTGCCCGGGACTCAAACTATATCCATACCAAATTTAACCTAAATCAGTTCAGCGGTTAAAGCGTGAAGAGATAACTAACATACAGACATATTTTCGCATTTCTAATTAGTTAGTAAGGATATTTTATGTGTATTATTCGTATATCTTGGCGTATTCATCATATTAGCTTTATGACGCCCACTGCTGTACATAAGCCTCTCCCAAGGATTTCCACAACGACCGGTCCTGCACCACCCACATCCAGCGCAATCTTGCGACCTTTGCCAGGTCGTCGGTCTACCTTGTCGGAGGCCTATTATCAAGAAATATTCGAATTTGAAGATCTTAAAGTACATTTGGGCCGACGAATAGATTCGTTTGGATGTCATCCAAATCAGTTACCTACATTGTAACAACAAAACGCAACCTAAATTACCTCAATGATTCTATATTTAAATATTTTCGAAGAATTTTCAGATTGTCTCACTCGTACGTATTCTGACGTATGTTGTTTATATCGTGACCTTATTACGGTGAAATATTCCTTCATATATCCGCCATCTTAGCTTTAATTGTTTGTATAAGTTTAATTCGATCATTTCTTAACAGTTTTTATCATGGGATTCTACAGTTTCGGTCTAATCTTAGAGTGTTGACATATACCTATATTTTATTAGTATAGATTTTTGATTCAATAAAAAATGATATTAGCATATTATATGTATGTACTTTTAAGCAGTTTCTTGGGTTTGCCAATGATATATTTATGTCATAGAAAAAGAGAGAGAGAGATTGAGAAAATGACACATCATCAGTTTGACATTACAGTCAACCAGTTCATTGACCTCAAAATGAACACTAGAAAAATTTATATGACAAACTATGTGTCAGCCTCTTTCTTTTTCTCTATGACGCATCTCATTCGCAAAACCACATCCGAAACAAAACAAAAATTAAAAAGCTAAAAAGCATCGACAATAAATGTACATCACTGAGATCCCGTCAACTCCATATATCAAGAAGGCCTCCCTAGCGATCGTGTCGATGATAAAAATTACTTAAAACACCAAACATTTAACATCGTGCCCCCTGGCGACCCTCCTCCATCTCTCTCACGCTTTACGACACCAATAAAACGGAAAGAGACAGAAATAGATACAACTGTTGTCTTTAAGAGTATTTTAGGCTTTGTAAGACGAACATTTTAGAATTGTTTTATAGAATTTTGTACTAAATCTTGCTTTGTCGCTTCAGTGGATCTTTGTAATGCTTCAAAGTACGTGATGGTATGTTTTTTTGGTGATAAAAATATGGAAAATTGATGGTGGTGCCCCCTTTCAAGAGATGTTGTAGTTGATTGTGCTGAGAAATTGATTTAATGTGGTTTACCGTGACAGCGGAGTTTTTTGTAGAGGGCAATCATCTTGATTATTAATTGTTAGATAAGTAGATTCTTGTTAGAAAAGTTTTGCGGTTGGATTTTGGCGCTTAGACTTGGCTGGATTAAGAGCTATTGAAAATTATTTGTGTCGTACTTAAACTGCTACTACTTTGTTAAAGTTTGTTTGTTTGGAAACATTGGATTAAATCTAAAACAATCAGATATACACCTGTCGTCGCCGAAGGGTTAGACAGAGGTTTACTAAGGTATAGGTATGATCTAGGGCGAAAGTTAGTCAGAGGTGTCAAATTCAAATTCAAATTCGTTTATTGTGTGTTACATGTAGAAAAAAGATCTTATAGTTATTATAATAGTAGCTCTGTAACATACCTGTAAGGTGTACAATATCTTATTACATTATTATTATTATAAACATTCTAACCATTGTTCTAGTCACTCTTTGCATTAATCATATTTAAAAAATAAAAAAATAAAAAAGAAAAGAGTATCATGCTTTAGTCAAATAATAACATTAGTCAAATTATACATTACAATTTAAACTCATACATTCAATAGTTAAATAAAATTCATTATCAATAATTCATCAATTAAACAAAATACATTAACCCAAGTTTTTGTCATTAAAAAAGCCGTAATACTTTTAATACGGTTTGGTAGTTTGTTATAAATTTTTACTCCCATTCCAAATATACTAGATCTAAATTTAATTGTTCTACACCTAATTCCAGATAGTTTATTTTTATGTCGTGCACTTCTTAGTGTTTCATATTTTCCAATATCGCTTTTTATCATTATTGCCGCTTCATAAATATATAATGAAGGCAAAGTTAAAATGTTTAACCTCCTAAACACTTCTTTGCATGAGTCAGTCTGTTTAAGTCCAGTTATACTTCTCACACATCTTTTTTGGGCTTTAAGAGCTTTTTCTCTATCAGGAGAATTTCCCCAAAACAGAGTGTACTAATGTACACCCATGTTTCGCCGGTAACCTAAGACCTCTTGCTCACCATTCGCACTTACTATTACGACCACTAGACCAACGACGCAGTTACCTTCGCTGAAAATACCTTTAATCCTTTTAATTTATATAATTTTGTGTTGTTACAGATGAACGCAGCCGATGTGTGCAGTAATTAAAGTAAAATGAAAAAGAAGAGAAAACCAATAAGAAAGTGAAGTCGAATGACCAAAAATATATTAAAAAGCATTTAATTTATTTTAAAAAAACCATTCGTATGATGTAAACGGACTTTATCCAGACAGAGACTGGGAGGTGAAAAAAAAGTGAAAAAAAAACGTTGACTCTAAATACAACTCACTCGTTTTCATAAACAAACTTAAGGCCTTTTTCGAAATCCGAACACAAATAAGTAATCGACGTTTAAAAGGTGATCGCTTTTGTTTAAACATTTTTGGGACTGCCGCCTCTTTATGTTTATTTACCGTTTAAAATATTTTCCAAAAACAGTCGGATCGTACAAACACTTGATTTTTGAACGCACTGATATTCTCAGCCTTAAAAAAAGTAAAATAGTACAGAGTGAAAGCGCGGGAAAGTGTGATTGACGTTTTGTAAACTGTGGTGGAGCGCCGCCATATTGTTAGTATTTTTTTCGGAAATTCGTGTGAAATCGTGTCAAAGTGGCTGGAGACGAGCATTTGGACATGTTGGGGGGCCCAGAATGGGGTCAGCGGGAGTCGAGCCCCCCCAGAGACGCTCCCCTGCCGAGTTTCGGCTTCACACAGGAGCAAGTGGCGTGCGTTTGTGAGGTAAGCTTCAATTTTGTATACTAACCAGCAATTCATTCATTCGTTATCTATAATTTATTTAAACACTACCTATTTCTGAAATGATAATTTATTTGTATCTGTTCTCAAATCTCAAGTCTATGTAATGAGGTAGGTATACAAATTTTGATTGATTTTGACCAACCAATCATCGCTCGACAGAGATTTCACTACATAGGTTTTGAATATCGTTTAAAAAATTAGGTAAAAATTCAAGATAAAACGCATGTATTAGGTACTATTCAATATTTGCATGTCATTATTTTATAGCGAAATATGTTGGACTATAACTGTACTCATTTTGTAACAGCTTTTGTAACCATATTTGAAAACAAATAAATATTTGAATTTGAATCTCCTAACTAGAGGAACTAAAATAAATAATTTAAAAAATGATTAGTATATTGCCTCTAGTAAAACAAACAATAAATTAATTATATTATTAGCAACTATTATTACAGCAATCAATGCAATCATTGCTCGACAAGATGTAGTTAAAATGACCCATTATTCTAATGGTGGTAAGAATTAAGTGAAGTAATTAATTTTCTTCTTCAAGTAATTCCCTCGAGTAATACCATGGGGTTATTTAAAATGCGAGTGTTTAGCTGGCAATGCATAGGCTATAGTCTGGTGTTGTACTTACCGATAGGCGTCAATTACCTCACATTAAGTGGCTCAAGCACCCGATGCTTGAGTTTTTCATTAAGTGCGAGTGGACACTCGCCATATTACCCTGAAACATCCCAGAAATGAATTAACGGCTGGCTCTCCGTTTAAGATATAGGTATATACATAATCGATTTTAACAGCTTACACTTCTGGTGCTGCAAACGTCTATAGGTTATAGTAACCGCTTGCTATCAGGCGGGTCGTAAGCTTGTCTGCCAACCTAATAGTATCAAAAAGATATGTCAGTCACAGTATTGTTTTATAGTCGCCTCCACTTGGAGGCGACTATAAAACAATTTGAATTGGATATATCAAGATCATATTGCGATCAACGATCGTGGACGTTGACGTCTATGGTGTTGTCGCTTTAAAGTTGGATGTCAACTGCTTAGTGGGTTACTTGCTCATTAGGAGGCCATCACCTGTCCCTGCCAACACGCACTGGGCTAGCATGGTGGACTACATAGGCTGTAGTCCCTCTTAAATATCCTCATCTCTCTTAAATAACAGGGGGCCCGCTCTTACCTGTACTATAATAATTTTTTTGAAGATGGATTGCTCTTTGGTAACTATCTGGACAATATCGCTTTCGGAGCATAGAATTACTATCACTACACTACTATCTACTACTACTATTAGAAAGAACTCCCCATCTTTGCCTTTTTGTTTTTTTTTAGTGCGGAAAAATCCTTTACGTACCGTCCCGCCGCCTGGCGAGGCGACGGGGTGTGTCGGACTCCGCCCAGCGTTTACCGACTAATAAACCGCACCCGTCAACGCTACTAGACCTATTGCCGGGGCCTTGGGATTCGCGAAAGCATGCACCACAACCCTGGCGGGCTTTCCCCCATCTGTGCCTACCCTCAGACAAAACTAGAACATAATGCACACATACCAGCATTACTGAATAAAATAACTCAATTCATACTGACTGACGTACCAATCATGCAAACTACACAAACAAAGATTAACTTGCTACAATGTATTAAATAAACCAAATAGCTATGTAAGCATACTGAGAACTTCAGTAAAGTAGGACCAGTTGAAGTAACGTAAGCGTTTAAGAAAGAGGCACTTTAAATACCTTCTTATATTAGTGAGTCACGCGACATTGCAATATAACTATTTTTACGGATTTTATATTGTATTTTTTTTTATGGTGATAAGGGGGCAAACGAGCAGGCGGCTCACCTGATGGTAAGTAATCGTCGCCGCCCATGAACATTTGCAATACCAGAAGGCTTGCATATGCGTTGCCAACCCCTGCACAAAACCGTGCCCATGCTGTCAGAATAGTCACTCTTCCAACGAACTCTGGTAATCTTACTCACTCGCAGAAATACGACTATTGTTGTTTCACTGCGGTCTTCTGTAAGGCGGAGGTACTTCCCAAGTCGGACAACTCAATTTGAGCGAGGAATTTCGCTCTCAAGTAGTAGTCACAGTATATTTAAACACACATTAAAAGCTGCGTTAGCCTAATGTGTGTCCATGAAGTATCTAAACCTATGAAGAAGACTTTGAAGTTCAAGGTCTCGAGATCAAATCCAAATCACATTATGTAATTATTTATTCGCCATGCTTAAGCGTAAAAGTCTTGCCTTGCCTTATATCTTCTCGATGGCGTGTGAAGTCAGCCATTCCGCAGTTAGCGTGGTGAACTATACAGCCTTAATACCTCTCAAATGAGTGGAGACTTGTGCCCAGAAGTGGAACAAATGGCTTGTTATTGATAACGATATTCATATTATTTACACTTTGTCTTTTGACCCTTTCTATTCTTTTAAAACTCTTACTCAAAGGTTTGATGGAAGAAAATTCAGTCTACAATTAAGCTCGCCTTTGTGCACAAACATAACAATTTATGTCCTGTTTTGTGTGTATATGTGTATGTACAATAAAGAATTAAAGATAAAGAAAGATTATTATAATCGTCTGCCTGTGACCATGATATGCTGCTAAATCCGAAACGTCAGGATTACAATAATAATAATATACGTACTGCAAATCCGTAAAAAGTAGTTTCATTTCGAAACTGCGTTGTGTGGTTTTAAATAGCTTTGCTTAGGGTACCGTTTCCGGCGTAATTATGGCCCGTTTATGTGTATGTATATGTATGTGTTTTGAAGTAAGCAGAAAACTATTTATGTTCCGGATTATCGCCAACCAAAGCTTTTTAAATAACTTTGGGCACAGGCTCAGCATCCTAACTCATATTTTGACAGGACATCCGTGGTTCTACAGGTTGTAATTGTAACCCACAGTTAGAAAACCCAATAAGGTATTTAAGATATTGAATCCTCGTGAAGTAAATCGGTTTAGGTTTTAAGCTGGTGACGTTATGGAGTTATGTAACCTGCCTGATAGTCTTCAAGTCACAGTTCGCCATGGCAAGACACATCAGAGCCCATCATAATGACCAACTAAACATTAAGGAGTAGCCGTCACTGGAAGACACGATGATGATAACCTGTTATTTATCACATACCAAGTTCATTGAACATAATTTGTGAAAGAGCAATGATATTATAATGAATGAATTGCTATGCTTGTCATTGCGTGTTGTCAATCTGAGTATCATTAGAGCTGACGCGGGGGAACATCTCAATAAGCACTTTTATTTCAGTGCTAAACAAATAACGACGCAGTGTGGGCAGGGCCCCGGCAAGGTGGACTGACGACTTGGTAAAAGTCACTGGAATCCACTGGATGCGGGCGGCATGTGACCGGTCGTCGTGGCGATCCTTGGGGAAGACCTATGTCCAGCAGTGGACGTCTAACGGTTGAAATGATGAAACAAATAACAACAGTTAAATCAAAATCGTCCGCCTTGTCTGACCTTTCTTTTGTGGTTGTTTACGTCTAATTGTTGGTAGATGTTTTTTCACCCTTATTTTTATAATCATATAAGTTAACGACGAAAAATATTTCTTTTTTAAAACAATTGGCGATAGATTACTTGTAGACCTACAAGTAATCTATCGCCAATTGTTTTAAAAAAAGAAATATTTTTCATCGTTAACTTTCATAACTAAAGCTGTCTTTGTAGACAATGTCAATAATCCTTACATTGTAAAGTGACGCTTTTAAGTTCAGCGGTACAATACGACTTTTACCTAAAAACAGGGAAGCTTCATTGTTTTGACGCCTTTTGGCATAGGTCGTGCTTAAAACCGGCGCCGGCGCATAACGTAATTTTGCTTTACGATTATTTTAGTGTAGAATGCGTACGTACTAGCTACGATGTTCTAAATCCGTCCACGTAGCCTGCAGTCACGTAGTTTGTTTGCCTATGTGCTCAGTGCTCGACGCGCAGTACGAGTACCTAATATAGAGTTCGATTACTGACTGTTTGTGAATTTTGTGGGTCGATTCTTTATTCGTAGGATATTTTAGTGATGTTATTCTGTCGTTTTGACACACATACTATCACGCCTGTCGACCCGAAAGTTTAGGCAGATACGTACTTATGTACACCCACGTTTCGCCGGTATGTTCTTAAGGTCCCATGTAATAGGAGGCGAACCTATTGCTATTAACCGGGTACGAATCCAAAGTCCAAGCTGCTGCTGAGAATTTTATTGATAACCCAATAATACTTTGTTCGACCTGGAAATCGAACCCAAGACCTCTTGCTCGGCAGCCAGTACGACCACTAGACCAACGAGGCAACCAAGTCGTTCTTTTAATCATAAATCATTTTATAATGTATTTCCACACTAGGATTTTCTCCTGTATCGTGGATGCGTTTACAACACACAAATATTCACAATTCTCAAACACCCAGACCTGAAAATACGTCTAGGCCATACATATAATCAGTTATCAGTCATTTAGTCAGTTAAATTTGGATAACGTGGGCCAAAATGCTTGGCGATGGATATGTGGCAGTCGGTGACGAATCTAATATCGCTGAGTCAAAATTCAACGGCTCAAAAGCGTACTAAGAAGATACACAATGTAGGTCAAATCATACCAATCTAGTATAATACTTAATACTTTGTATGTCGATTAACTGAATCAGCTGTCTCGACTGTGTTCTTGACAATACATAATATTTTTTGCATTAGATAGTGCTATATTCGTTAAGGAAGGCTATAAATTATGCTGTACTTAATATAATAGGTGTAAAAGTCTGGGTAGATGTTTGTTGTTCAATTACGTCAAAACAACTGAACGGATTTCAATAAAATTTGGCACGCAGATCTATAGATACTAATATTATAAAGAGGAGAGATCTATATTTTTGTATGTTTGTAACGAATACACTCAAAAAGTACTGAACCGATTTCAATAATTTTTTCACCATTAGAATGCTAACATTATTCCCGAGTAACATAGGCTATATTTATTACCAGAAAAAATTGAAATAAAACAATTGCCCATTCGTGCGGAGCCGGGACGGGACACTAGTAGTTTATAATCTAGATTGGACTTTTTCCTACTACGCGAATCAAGTTATGGTAAGAAGTTAATGAAAAATTTAAATTTTAAACACAGTTTAACTAAATAATATATTATGATGTAGATATTATAATTGGTTACACTTATGCAGATACTAGACATTTAAATGTATCTAATTTTTATGCATTTCGCGGCTTGTTCAAATTCACGGTGACTAATTAGAACCAATAATGACAGAAAACAAGAAAGAAAACCATTTATTCACAGGTCACAAAAAAAAAACAAAATAAATAAATAAGTGGAACTGTCGATTTTTAAGAATGTGGCTCCACGACTGCGCTGAAAAGGCCCTGGTTCAGCATATGCCAGACAGATACCCCGGCGCTGGTTTTAAATCAGACCTGCGTGACTCACGGGTGATAAAACAGTTCATAAAAAAACGTAGTTAGACGAATAATTTATAATATTATCAACATAAAATACATAAGTAGGTACCTAGATATGATTATTGAATGGTTCGGAACATCATATTTATATACTCAATAGCTCAGTCCGCCCGTGACCATGGATGCTGTAAAGGATCCAAAACGTCAGGATTAAATAACATTGATATACCGCGAAAAATAGTTTTATTTAATCTTAGATATTTATATGGCGATAAGAGATTTCACTTCAGACACTAAAGTGACGATGACGCAAATAATGCTTAGACTGGTTCAAACCATTAAATAAATAAATAAATATTCCTGGACATTATGACACAGCGCCATCTAGTTCCGTGGTAAGCAACGAGGCTTGTGTTACGGATACTAGTTGGTTGATATACTACATATATACTTTTTACTTTGTAAATACATACATATTATACATAAATACATCCATGACTCAGAAACAAATGTTTATGCTCCTCACACAAACATTTGTCCTTACCGGGATTCGAACCCGGGACCCTTAGCACAGAAAGCAGTGTTAACTACCGCTGGACTAAATAGGTCGTCAACTGAAACTTATAAAACTAAACATTAGACCTTGTTCGAGCTTAGTTTTTTTAAACGATAACCTTATAAATCTTACAGTAAAAATATGCAATAAGTCATTGACTCTACATACAGACGTCGTATAAAAATAACCATAATTTACTGAATAAAGATCGAAGTCATCGGAAGAAGGTTTGGTAACCTTGACGACAAGGCTTCACCACCCGGATATCCGGTTACCGAGGGGCGTGGCAGAGAGACAGAGCAGGGGTGGCAAGGACCAATAGAGTATTTCACAGTAATTCAATTAGGGAGGGAACTGTGAAGTACCTACGTTTGTTTTTAAAGATCAAATTGTACCCACAAAGCTTTTGACTCTCTAAACTCAAACTCACAGACTCATAAATTACTGATTCTTTATTAGTTTAATGGCTGTAAGTGCGGTTTTTCAGCGTTAGGCCCTGAGTTTGATTTCGTGTGTAGATATATTTCACACTCTCTTAGTATAAAAAAGGGGTAAAAGGGGTGCCGTTTAGTAGGTAGATCTATTAACTGTTCTGTGATTTCTTACAGGGCTTATGCCAAATGGAAAATAGCGGAAAGGGTTGTTATTTTTTAATAACAGTCAAGCCACGTGCAATAATGTGAACTGTCATTAAATAGTGCAATTGCCCCGTTCAGAGGGGTTCTTACCAATGAATTATGTGTGGGTGAAAATAGGCACGATTGTCAGTTATTTACAGGCTAATTACTTCTTGATAGTTGCCTTGCTTTGTCGAGGAAAAATAACATTTTATTATGTGGCTGCATTTTTTTATGCTCTGTAGGTACGTACCATCATACCACCACGCCCGAAGGGTTATAGTTGTATCTTAGATTTGACTTCCAAGTCGAGAAAATTTAACTAATGTAAAAACACTGAAATTTTAAATTTAACTAATGTACACCGACATTTTCCGGTATGTTTTATTATATATACCACGTAATGGGGTGCGAGCCTATTGCCCTATTGCCCAACCCGGCCTGAATATGGACTCCAAGCTGCGACTGAGAATTTCTCAGCTGGGAGTCAAATCCAAGACCTCATGCTCAGCAGTCGCCCTGAAAACCAACTGACCAACGAGGCAATTAATAAAATATAAGTTACTGTTGGGAATTATAACATCAAGACAACAAACACTCCAGTCTACCTACATAATTGTGCCCAAGCTGTGAAGGATAATATAAACAACAACAACGGAACAACATCCATAACAACGGAGTTATTTTAATACTAGCTGACATCCGCAAAACTTCGTCTGCGTGACCAGGAGAGAGAGTTGCTAAAGTAATGATTTTCCCAGATTTTTTTTGCAACATTTTTCATTGATGGTCTGCTCCTGTTACTCGTAGCGTGATGTTATATAGTCTGTAACCTTCCTCGATAAAATAATGTACTACTGTGTAACTACTGTTTCAACAAACTCTTCAGCTTTATAATAGCTGCCTTCTAGCCTTTGTGTTATTCCAGGTAATAAATTGTATGTTAAATTTCATTCAAATCTGTTAAGCGGTTTTTGTTTGAAAGAGTAACAAACATCCATCCATCCAAACTTACAAACTTTATAATATTAGTAGGATAGATATCGAAATATAATTTTATTTATAATTTCTCATCAGACCTTTCATTTTTGATTCTATCGAAACAACACTGTAGTCATGGTGAGGATAAATTGAATGGGACTACTAACCCTCTAATGGCAGGGTATCGGTTACCATAATTTGCGATACCCCCGGCGCGGGTAATGAGATTCACCGGGGGGTTGAATAATGATAATTATTGTGTGTTATACAGGATTAGTTTGGGTTTTCCGCTTGTTATTGGGTTTGTAATAGATAATTTGTCTGCTGTTTTGTGTTTCTTTGTCTTTCGTAACCTAGTTATTTTTTTATACGGTGAGAGTGGTAAGCCCAATTACTGCCTGCCTGCTGTTAAGTAAACTTGTATCCAAAATTTCTAGACTTTAAAAGAGACCATGATTCTCTGAGTATGTTTCGTCAGTTCTTCTCAGAGGTCGTCAATTAGGAAATGCCGATGCCAACTAGATCCTAATAAAAATTGTCTGTATAAGTGTCTTTAAAAAGATCTATTTAAAGAAATAAACAATCATTTCATTTCATTTTAATACCAGAGATGTCGCTTGCGGGTTGCCGACTCTGTTAAAGCTCTTTTAGGTTTAGTAAAATAGTGAAGTTACTAGTCAGATTAATCACAACGAGCTCTGGCAATATTTTCACTCGTAGTAAAACAACTTTTGTAGTTTCACTGCGGTCAGCTGTTAAATGGAAGTACTTTACCAGACAGGCAGCTCAATTTGAGCGCGATATCTCGCCGAAGAAGGGATGGATAAGGATAAAAACTTCAATAATAATAACAATAACCGTGATATCAGTCAAAGTTATTTTTTAAATATTTCACAAATATCAATTCTTACCCTTGTAAAGCTGAAGCGGGCCGCTAGATATTAATAAACCAAGTATAGTGCGACACGGCACACTCATTCAAACTCTTTTTACGTTTCGTCTGATTCGCAAAACCTTCATCCTTTTGTTTCTTTCTATGTAGTCCAGGGGTGGGCACAAACACCTATACTCCCCGGTGTTTGCAGAGGCGCCTGCGCACATGTGGGGGACATCCGGTGTGCCTAAACCAATACTTTGTTCTAAATAAATAAAACGTTCGCCAGGAACGGGCACATTGCCAATTTTTTTTTAGTTTCTAGTTCTTTCGTTCTTTATCGTGTGTAATTCTCTTTTGTTATTAATGACTATTTGATATTTTTGTAATTTTATAACGTCATTCATTCTGTCATTACCTTGCTATGTTGTTTAAGGTTGCATATATGTATTACGTATTGTGTAGGTTCCAATTTAGTATATTCGAATGATCTATGTTTAATTTATTTTACTACGTAAGTTTATGTATATTGGACATTTATTTTAAATCATTGGAAATAAAATATTCAATTTTGTTTCAAAGATTATGAATAATCATAGAATTTAACCATTTTCGAGGATGTAATGGTTGGTACGTTAATGATTTTTATGTCAAGATTTTAAATTCTTCTACGCGAATACTATTAATATGAATCTTCACTGCGTTGTTGATAAAAAATTGGCGACAAACCAAATAAAATTAGAATATCGTGGTCCTTTTTGCGTATTCTTCTATAAAACATCGTATTGAGTCTGACCCAATAATTACAATATACTCAAACGCTACATAATTTTAAGTAGCCCAAATTGCACTATTTGACGTTACTTAATTTTAAGTAACCACTATATTTGAAGACTATTTCTTTAAAACCCACTCGGGCTGTGCTTAGTTTTCAGACAATTAAAGGTTGAAATTATATTGTCGAAACTGTTTATTGACCCCGTGCATAAACCGTGTTTGCAATTCATCATCAAACCATTATTGTTCCACTGATGGGCACGCGTCCCCTCTCATTTGAGAGGGGTTAGGCTATAGTCCACCACGCTAGCCTACTGCGGGTTGGCAGACTTCACATGCCATCGAGAAAGACTCTCAAGCATGCAGGTTTCCTCACGATGTTTTCCTTCGCCGTTTGAGCATGTGATAAATACGCATATAACTTCCGAAAAGTCAGTGGTGCGTGCCTTGGGTTTGAACTCGAGACCTCTGACATCTCAGTGCACCGGCCTCACCACTAGGCTATCACAGCCGTTAACTATAATTATCACAGTGTTTGCTATTATCCGGACATGAATATAAGTATTTGACTGCGAGCCTAGGTTCGATTGCCAACTAACCAGAGCAAAATTGCATTGAAAGAAAACTCAGTAGGTATCTCGGAGTTTCGATTTATGTCATGAATGGCATAATAGCAATAGGCCAACCACGTAACCGTATTGGCGTTTGGGTGTACATTATTGCACCTCTGCCGTACCCTTTCAGAGATACAGACCTAATGATATATAATGTTTATCAGTAGACTAATTTCTTCTCAACTTCTCCCCAGGTACTCCAACAAGCTGGTAACATCGAGCGCTTGGGGCGCTTCCTCTGGTCACTGCCAGCCTGCGAGAGGCTACATGCCCACGAGTCAGTCCTTAAAGCGAAGGCCATGGTCGCTTTCCACAGAGGGAACTTCAAGGAGCTATACAGGCTGCTGGAGTCACATACATTTAGTCCTCACAACCATCCTAAATTACAAAGCTTATGGCTTAAAGGTAAGTCGTGTAGTAGGTACTTTTCTTTGTGTAACTTTGAACGATAGACCGCGGAATGACATGATTAGAAAACGTTGTGGTTTGAAAGACGACATAGTGACAAAAATTAATTAGAGTTGGTTTGGGTAGTTTGAGAGGATGAATGATAGGCGATTGACGAAAGGAATGTATAAGGTGGATGTCAGTGGAAACGCCGGGAGGGGGCGCCTTAAAAGAACATAGGTACACCGACCTAATTGGTGAACTCCTTCAAAAAGGTGCGCAGTACTCGTAACCGGCGCGCGTGCATGACGAGATGTATGAATGTGGATGAGGCGAAAGTGGTATGCAGGGACCGTAGCGCGTGGAATTCTGTAGTTTATGCCTACCCTCATGGGGAAAAGGTGTGAGTGTATGAATGCATGTATACTTTCCAGCTTAACAAAAAAGTTTGCGGTTGATGGTTATAGTGATAAGACCGCCATTGTTTGGCGACCCGATTAGCCCAGCAGTAGTTAACGCTGCCTTCTGTGCTACCGCTCCCGGGTTCGAATCCCGGTAGGGACTAATATTTCTGTGATGAGCATCAAACATTTGTGTCCGAATCATGAAATATGTATATGTAAGTATTTACAAACATATACATACTTTTTGTACTATACTACATTACATTTTATACTACAAATATACATACTTTTTGTATGTATATTTGTATACAAATATACATACTTTTTGTATGTATATTTGTAGTGTACCTATCAACCACATAGTATCCGTAAAACAAGCCTCGTTGCTTAGCTCGGAACTAGATTGTGCTGTGTCATAATGTCAGAAAATATTTATTTATTATTATAGTGGTATTATAATAGGGTAATGGGTTGGTGGTCAGACGTATACCCCAGCAGACGTGGACCCCCTCCTAAAATCCATGTTTACACTTGTTCAGCACATTACATGGAAGCGGAGAGGTTACGCGGCAGGCCGCTCGGCGCCGTCGGCAAATACCGCGTGCGGCGCAAGTTCCCTCTACCTAGGACCATATGGGATGGAGAAGAGACCTCGTATTGTTTCAAAGTAAGTTAGAACATGCAGTCATCATCACGACTGTCATCCCCGAAGGATTAGGCAGAGGTGTACTTATGTACATACACCTACATTTCGCCGCTATGTTTTAGGCCCCAAGTAATAGGGGGTGACCTTATTTCCATCACGGCACGAAACCAAATTGCGATTTGGTGCTGAGAATTTCATAGAAAAACCCAATAACACGGCTCGCAGTCTGTCACTTTTTCTTCTCAATTTGAGAGGAATTAGGCTATAGTCCACCACGCTAGCCTACTGCGGGTTGGCAGACTTCACATGCCATCGATAAAATCTCTCAAGCACGCGGTTCCGCACAATGATTTCCTTCACCGTTTGAGCATGTGATAAATACGCACATAACTTCCGAAAAGCAGTAGTGCGTGCCCGGGTTTGAACTGGAGACCTTTGACATGTCGGTCCACTAGGTTACCACAGCTCTTTCACGAAGACCAATAGGAAGCTAAATTGGTAGTCTCTATCAGTCTGAGAAAGATGGACTTGTTGAATATTGCCATCTTATGCAATCTAAGTTAGTTTTGACAATTTAAAAGCACGTGCAATATTGGTTTATGTGAAACAAAAAAAAACTACGTTAAAAAAACCGACTTCAAACTAAAAAGTTAAAAATAACTCAATACAGTTTTAACTTCTTTTTAGTTTTAAAGGTATGAAGACGGTGCCAAGCCACATATAAAGGTATGTACACCCATCACGCAGTGTACAACCAGGCACTGGCACCGACTTCATACCTTAAAAGTAAAAGGAAAAAAGAAAAACGAAGTTAAAACTGTATTAAGTTATTTTTAACTTTTTAGTTTTGAAGTCGGTTTTTTTTACGTAGTTTTTTATTTTATTTTTTACTTTTTAGTATCTGTAATAGGTTCGTTGTATTATATGTCTCGTTGGTCTAGTGGTCATACAGTGCGACTGCCGAGCAAAAGGTCCTGGGTTCGATTCCCAGGTCGAGCAAAGTGTTATTGGGTTTTTCTGTGAAATTCTCAGTAGCGGCTCGGAGTTTGGATTCGTGCCCGGTTAATGGCAATAGGCTCGCCACCTATTACATGGGACCTAAAACATACCGGCAAAACGAGGGTGTACATTAGTACACCTCTGCCTAACCTTTCGGGGACAACAGGCGTGATAGTATGTAAGAGGTTGAACAATAAACGCGTCATCTACGTAGAAAATTTGAGGGTTTCTCTCGATTTCCCAAGGATCCACTCATCAGATCCAAAAAAAATTTTTATGGGACCACACGGAAAGCTTCAGCTTTCATATAAAAAAAAAGAATTTTCAAAATCGGTTCACCCAATCCACAGTTATGAGGTAACAAACATAAAAAAAGGTTAAAAAACAGTTTGAGTTTAAATAATACATTAAGACTGCTTAAACACGTTGCTATCATCATCATCATCATCAGACCGTATTAGTCCACTGCTGGACGTAGGCCTGCTCTAGTGAAAGCCACAGAGCCACGCACTCTTCTCCTCCAGTCGCTGCCAGCTACCTTCCACAAGTCATCATCAGACAACATTTAATTAATAATTCTCTGCCTTTTACAGGAAAAATCTCGGTCAGTACTTCGAGACTGGTACCTACACAATCCTTACCCCTCGCCCAGAGAGAAAAGGGAGTTAGCAGAGACCACGGGCCTCACTACAGTACAAGTAAGATATTCTACAGGGTCATTTTAAAAGGGTAAGGGTATAGGAAGGGTATACCCGTGATAGGGTAATGTTTGTTTGACAAATTTGTGAAATATTAAAGGAAAATGTTGTGATGTTTATTTTTATGTTAAATCATTGATGAAATAGTAGTTTTGATGGAATGAATTAATGAATTATTTAGTTCTGTAAATAGAACTTTTACAAGTTACGTGTAAAAAAATATTTTAGGATCTAGATGGCATCGGCATTTCCAAACTGACGACCTCTGAGAAGAAATGCCGAAACAAACTCAGAGAATCATGGTCTGTTTTAAAGTCCAAACATTTTTTTTATAATATGTGAGCGTGACAATAAGTACAAGTAATTGTGCTATGGGTAGTTAAAGTTAAAACCTTACCAAAAGGAGAGTCGGTAGCGGGTAGCGGATTCGAAACGCGCGCGAATCAAATGTTTGTAGCATACGGATAATTGTGTCCAGATTTGGTATTCGACAATAAAATGTTTTTTTAGAAAATATTCACGAAATAATAATACGGTACAAAGTTAGCTGGGTCGGTTTCAAAATAAAATCTATTAAGTAATAATAATATTTTTTCTTAGCTAATGAGTTAATTTTCTCACTACAATACGTTGTATAAGTATAGCAGTGAGTAACTCAATACACTTAGTTTGAGGAAGCGGTGTCGGGTTGCCGACCGCAGTGGTCTGTCTGCTTATGTACTGAGCGCGACAATGTACAGTATTTAAAAAAAATATACATGTAGGTACCTACTTCATAAGTTCCCAAGAAACCAGGGAGATGTACTCACCATTTTTTAAACCGTGTGGCAGAAGTAAATAAACTTTTGGAGGATTTTTTATTTACAGCCTGAAGTGATACTTAAAAAAATATTACTGACTGATATATTTTACTGCACTCAACCTTATTTCAATAATAACTTGCCAGGGTTCCGGCTAAAATTTCGTGTAAAAAATTACATATTTGGTGAACCCTCTTTCTACAACGTGGAGATGATAACACGACAATAAATGAAAAGACGAGCCATACTAGTTCAAGGGAGTATTTTTACTCTATTAAATAAGTCGTAACATCGATATTAAACATAAGTTTTTTTCAAACAAGCTAAATAGCACAAATATGCAAAAGAAATTAGATTTGCGTAAGGACTTTTTTAAGATTGGCGAAGGTCTTTTAAGTGGCGAGTTGGCAATGTTGCAGGTCTTTAACCTTATCTGTAATATATGATAGCCTAAACAACATACATACATACATCATGCTGAAAATAAAAAAAAAGGAAAATTATGTCCTGTGTCTAAACTACTGTGTATATTTGATTGATTTTTGGTATACAGAATTAGAATATCAGTAGGTATACTGGGTTTAATTTATTGACATGTTATCATCTCCACATAGTATTTTTTGAAATAGTGTAACGCCTTATGTACTAAAAAATAAAATTATATTCTATTCTATTCTATGCACTCAAAATATAGAGGTTGAAACCGGCTAGACGGTTACTGTCATTCAACAATGACAGTAACCGTCTAGCCGGTTTCAACCTCTATATTTTGAGTGCATAGAATAGAATAGAATATAATTTTATTTTTTAGTACATAAGGCGTTACACTATTTCAAAAAATACTGAAGTGATACTTAAAAAAATATTACTGACTGATATATTTTACTGCACTCAACCTTATTTCAATAATAACTTGCCAGGGTTCCGGCTAAAATTTCGTGTAAAAAATTACATATTTGGTGAACCCTCTTTCTACAACGTGGAGATGATAACACGACAATAAATGAAAAGACGAGCCATACTAGTTCAAGGGAGTATTTTTACTCTATTAAATAAGTCGTAACATCGATATTAAACATAAGTTTTTTTCAAACAAGCTAAATAGCACAAATATGCAAAAGAAATTAGATTTGCGTAAGGACTTTTTTAAGATTGGCGAAGGTCTTTTAAGTGGCGAGTTGGCAATGTTGCAGGTCTTTAACCTTATCTGTAATATATGATAGCCTAAACAACATACATACATACATCATGCTGAAAATAAAAAAAAAGGAAAATTATGTCCTGTGTCTAAACTACTGTGTATATTTGATTGATTTTTGGTATACAGAATTAGAATATCAGTAGGTATACTGGGTTTAATTTATTGACATGTTATCATCTCCACATAGTATTTTTTGAAATAGTGTAACGCCTTATGTACTAAAAAATAAAATTATATTCTATTCTATTCTATGCACTCAAAATATAGAGGTTGAAACCGGCTAGACGGTTACTGTCATTGTTGAGCTTAACGACTTTTTTATTACGCTTAAAATACTATATGACATTATTTCCATTATATTTAATTGTGACTATAAATTCATAGCTTCAGATCAGAAAGCCAGGTAGGGCAAATGACCACCTTGCCCAAACGTGGGCACGTCCATTCCTGGGACAGATGTAATTGTATATTCTATGTAATTGTATATTGTATATCTTATGTACTAAAAAATAAAATTATATTCTATTCTATTCTATGCACTCAAAATATAGAGGTTGAAACCGGCTAGACGGTTACTGTCATTCAACAATGACAGTAACCGTCTAGCCGGTTTCAACCTCTATATTTTGAGTGCATAGAATAGAATAGAATATAATTTTATTTTTTAGTACATAAGGCGTTACACTATTTCAAAAAATACTGAAGTGATACTTAAAAAAATATTACTGACTGATATATTTTACTGCACTCAACCTTATTTCAATAATAACTTGCCAGGGTTCCGGCTAAAATTTCGTGTAAAAAATTACATATTTGGTGAACCCTCTTTCTACAACGTGGAGATGATAACACGACAATAAATGAAAAGACGAGCCATACTAGTTCAAGGGAGTATTTTTACTCTATTAAATAAGTCGTAACATCGATATTAAACATAAGTTTTTTTCAAACAAGCTAAATAGCACAAATATGCAAAAGAAATTAGATTTGCGTAAGGACTTTTTTAAGATTGGCGAAGGTCTTTTAAGTGGCGAGTTGGCAATGTTGCAGGTCTTTAACCTTATCTGTAATATATGATAGCCTAAACAACATACATACATACATCATGCTGAAAATAAAAAAAAAGGAAAATTATGTCCTGTGTCTAAACTACTGTGTATATTTGATTGATTTTTGGTATACAGAATTAGAATATCAGTAGGTATACTGGGTTTAATTTATTGACATGTTATCATCTCCACATAGTATTTTTTGAAATAGTGTAACGCCTTATGTACTAAAAAATAAAATTATATTCTATTCTATTCTATGCACTCAAAATATAGAGGTTGAAACCGGCTAGACGGTTACTGTCATTGTTGAGCTTAACGACTTTTTTATTACGCTTAAAATACTATATGACATTATTTCCATTATATTTAATTGTGACTATAAATTCATAGCTTCAGATCAGAAAGCCAGGTAGGGCAAATGACCACCTTGCCCAAACGTGGGCACGTCCATTCCTGGGACAGATGTAATTGTATATTCAGTCTAGGAATTCCCCGCACAAGGAATATCTCTTTATTATTTCCTCTAGTATTTATTATTTATTTATTTATTATTGCACAATACAGACTTACTCGTTACCTAATTAAATACATTTTGTTTTCCGTCATCTTCATCATCGTCATCACTTCGTCTTAAACTTAATAATTAATTCATGCAGTATTTTTGTGTATTTGCAGGTTTCAAATTGGTTCAAAAACAGGCGACAGCGAGACAGGCAAGCGGAGCACAAAGATAGGTGAGTTGAACATGATAATATCATTGTAAAGATATTTAACCGTTCTGAGAAGTGAAGGGTTATTTATGTCAAGTTCGGAATCCAGCAGATGTTACTTTGACTACATAGGGTTAGGGGTTTGGAACTTCTAGATCCTCTAGTGATACCTATAAATCAAGAAGGGTTAATCAAAAATTAAAAACTGTATACAAACGTAACAAAAATAAGCATAAAACTTTCGTGTCACTTTGTTTGTCCGCGATGTAAGTTATGAACCGATTTTGATGAAACTCTTCACATTTTGTGGTCCAACTTGAGAAATAGTTTTGAGGGAGGTCGTTTTTATCTCAATTTATAATTATCAATTTTTTTGTAATTGCAAAACTAACGAATGAATTAACCATATTTTGTAAATACATACATATTATACATAGATACAACCATGACTTGGATAAATCGTAAAACATTGTCGATTATTTGAATCTGGAAATGGAAATGGAGCTGTGGTAGCCTAAAGGTGTGACCGGTGGACTGAGATGTCAGAGGTCTCGAGTTCGAACCCAAGGCACGCTGAAACCACTGACTTTTCGGAAGTTATGTGTGTATTTATCACAGGCTCAAACGGTGAAGGAAAACATCGTGAGGAAACCTGCATGCTTGAGAGATTTGTATCGATGGCATGTGAAGTCTGCCAACTCGCAGTAGGCCAGCGTGGTGGACTGTAGCCTAATCCCTCTCAAATGAGAGGAGACCCGTGCTCAGCAGTGGGACGTGAATGGGTTGATGATGATTTGAATCATATTTATTAGGAATAGTTTACAAGACATGCATGCGGGAGATACATTCTAACATGTCTGTGACGGACAATATATGATTGTTATTTTAACGACTGATATCGAGTGTCAGTCCAGTCATCATATTATTGCATATTCAGTTACAACGTACGTGTAATGAGGTTTAGAGGTTTTTAGGTTACCTGATGTTGACACTTTTGTAACCCACATGTGTGACCTAAGTTATACACATGAGTTTTCAAATATCTTACTAATATTATAAACGCGAAAATTTGTATCGATCTATGTATGGATGTTTGTTACTCTTTTATGCAAAAACCGCTTTACGGATTTGGGTGGAATTTAGCATATAGATAGTTCTGTTACTTGGATTAATACATAGGCTACTTTTTATCTATATACCATGCGGGCAAAGCCGCGGGTGAAAGCTGATTGTAATATTTGTAAATCAATTCGCTCAAATTGTACTGCCCTGAAAGCGGAGTACCTCCGCCTTACAGAAGACCGCAGTGAAACAGCATAGTTGTGTTTCTGCGAGTGAGAAAGCTCCCTATTTTTTGAGGTATCTAAAAAAAGGGTGAAAATGTTTCTACAGGGTCGGCAACGCGGGAGCGACACCTCTGGTGTTGTAAACGTCCATTGGCTACGATAACCGCTTACCATCAGGCGGGCTGAATGGTTGTTTGCCTCACTCGTGGTTAAAAAAAACCGGCCAAGTGCGAGTCGGACTCGACCTGTCGCTGTTATTAATACAGAGTAAAAAATGGCCAAAAAGAATAAGTTTGTTGTACGGGAGCCCCCCTTGAATATGTATTTTATTATATGTTCAGTATTTTTTGCTATAGCGTCAACAGAAATACATCATCTGTGAAGATTTCGACTGTCTAGATATCACGGTTCATAAGATACACCATTGTTCATGTTTTCAAGGTTTCACGATTTTTATACATTTGAATTATTATAGACAACGTCGGGTTAAAAAAGTATTTATACCGCAAATAGATAGACACGATTTAGACCCGTTGTCTATAATAATTCAAATACACCCTGGTGTTAGACAGACAGACAGACAAATTGATGGACGTACAGCGGAGCCTTAGTAATAGGGTTCCGCTGGCACCCTTTGGGTACGGATCCCTAAAAAGTCAGTCCAAGCCTCACCAGATGCCTTTATGATCACTAGACTACAAAACATCATAACCTTATAAATAAATATTCCTGGACATTATGACACAGCGCCATCTAGTTCCGTGGTAAGCAACGAGTCTTGTCTTACGGATACTAGTTGGTTGATATACTACATACTTATACTTTTTTTTGTAAATACATAGATATATCCATGACTCGGAAACAAATGTCGATGCTCATCACACAAACATTTGTCCCTACCGGGATTCGAACCCGGGACCCATAGCACAGCAGGCAGTGTTAACTACCGCTAAGCTAAACGGGTCGTCAAAATATCAAGTTAAGCATCAAATTTAATAGAAATGAACAACAAAAATGTTTATCTATATCTACGTATTTATCGGCGTGTAAAATCTACTCATATGATAATACGAGAACATCTGTTTCGGTCCAGTGGCGCATAAGTCCCAGAATTTGGACCGCACTAGATACGGTCAAGCGTGAACGGTTGTATTTGGAATTAGAAATATCCAATTTATTTGAAGTATAGATGACGTGGAAGCTGAAAGTAACTGTGTGTGGTCCTAAGTTCACTCCTCGGGTCAAGCAAATGTTTATGTTTATATATTATTATTATATTTCAATCAATCAATCATATTTATTTGTGAGACAGGTTAAATTTATGCTTTCTCAATAGTAAATGACATTAAGTACCTATCTACGTACTTAATATTTCGGATTGAAGAGCTTATAAAACTAAAGGCATTATCTCGTCATCAAAACCTACTATTTTGTACTTTTCATTAATTTAAAAGAGTATCTATGGAGTTTCTTGCCGGCTCTTCTACGTAAGACCTACCTCTTGGAACCAGTTTTAACTATTCAAAAGTACCTGTGACATTGGTCTAATAGAAATATAACTTTTTGACTTTCACTTCGTATTGTGATAAATTATCACATGCTCAAACGGTGAAAGAAAACATTGTGAGGAAACCCGCATGCTTGAGAGATTTTCTCGATGGCATGTAATGTCTGCCAAACCGCAGTAGGCTAGCGTGGTAGACTATAGCCTAATCCTTCTCAAATGAGAGGAGACTCGGGCCCAGCAGTGGGCCATTAATGGGTTGATTGTGATTTCGTATTGTCTTGTTGTTATACCAAACAGTAAACGCCTTTTTAAAGCAACCAAAATCCAATTTTCCACCAAATTATAGGTGCACAAAGCCGTCCAGAACAATATATATATATACATATATTTTATTATTATATCAGTACAATAACACACAAAGAGGGGAGTACAAGTTTGCCTATCCATTTGGCTGGCTTCGAACGAAACCTGATACTCCACGTACTGCGTCCCTGGAAATACAACTACATACAACCGATAATGTGCGTTAAAAACATCGCATTATAGTTACAAATCGAATACAGAAGCAAAGATAGTACATATCCAACGGTTACTTTAAAATAATTTCCAATTTAGAATATCATAGTTTCTGTATTTGAATTTTTGCGTTTCTAATTTAGACCGTTATTTAAATTTGAAAAGTTGTTAATGAAAATGGCTGTTGTTTTATGACAGTTTTAGTTTTTGTCGGCAAAATTATTTCGTAATATCGTATCACATGCTCATACGCGAAGGAAAACGTCGCGAGGAACATCAGTACTTATTTCATCATTGATTCAAATTACGTTGCCCACATTACTTAAGTACTGTTTGCCTGAACGAAATCATCATCATCGACCCTTTTTACTGCCCCACTGCTGGGCACGGGTCTCCTCCCATTTGAGAGGGAATAGGCTATGCTCAACCCCGCTAGCCTACTGCGGGTTGGCAAACTTCCCACACCATCGAGATAAGTTTAAGCAATTGATATTTGCATTAGCAAGTGCAATTGGATCGATCTCGAGTCATTTGACTTTACAGTCCACTGGTCACTCCACTAAGAATACACGGGTCTTTAATTCAATCCCAAGGCACGCATCACTGTCTCTCTAGAACACTCAAGCTTTTAATCAATTATATCTATAAGTATAGGTAGTGCCGTGCTAAGAATTCTTGAACTAAACCTAAATTGTGCAACTCTAACGAAATATACATTCGTGTCTATAATTTGTAGAAAGATGTCCCAAACAATTAATCCTTCTTAGTGAAATAAAACTCAAACACCATTCACTTCTGACTTTGCCCAGCTGTGGGCTGCAATATCTAAATTGGATCCCGTCCAATGACGTATCGCGTGGCGAAGGGAGACGTCAACATAGGTGCGAAAGGGACAGGCGTATGTAACCCGACACCATCACATCTGCGCTCTAAAAGCGTACGGGGACGTACTTGGGACCGTATTGTTGTGATAATTGAGTTTTTTTTACATTAACTTCCTGATTTGGTGTGGGAGAATAATATAATTCTTTTGGACATTAACCAGCATAGATAAGTTCTGACAAAGTCTATCAGGATGCTTAGCTTTTTCACGTAATACTGACAAAACTTAGTACTGAACTGCTGTAAGTAGGTGGATTAGCAATAGGTTGGTCAATTCACGAAAATTAAGTCATTTCAGAGGATGAATGATAGGCGATTGACGAATGGAATTTATAGGGCAGATTTCAGTAGAAACGCCAGGAGGTGGCGCCCTAGTATGACATACAGCGACCAATGCATGAGTCTGCTTGACAAGAAGCCCGTGGCATTCTCTAGTTTCTACCTAACCCCATGGGAAAAAGGCGTGAGTGTTCAGCTACTGCCAGACCATGCTTAAAGTTCATAATTGCAAGTAATCACTTAGACTACAGTCTCCACAAAACACACTACTACCGAAAATACAAACTAGCGCACATACAACAAAAGTATTAAATTACCAAGCAAAATGAACATTTTTCAAACAAAAAGGTTCTAATGCCGTAAATCCTGTTCGTATTTGATCAAGTGGAAGCTCGCGGCTGAATGGACAAGCGTCCTGGATCTTTGCCGACTCGAAAAAAAAAACACAATCTTTAATCTGTGGAGAGTACAAAGGTTTTTGTCTTGGCGCGTTTTTTTAGGAAGTTTTTTGGACACAACGATTTTGCAATTATTTATTTAATACCTAATATAGGTATGTACTATTTTTGCTTTCAATGTCAAATTAAATTCGATGAGTCTATTGCCAATATTGCCATCAATAAGGCACGAATTCAAACTCCGAACTGCTACAGAGAATTCTAATGAAAAAATACAAGAACACTTTGTTCGACTTGGGTATCAAACCCAAACAAGAAGTCTCAGCAGTCGCAGTTGGCCAATAGACCAACGAGGCAGTTATATAAGAATCTATAAAATTTTAGTTTATACTTGCTTTACACTTACACAAATACTATAGAATTGAAATATAACTACTTTTACACATTGATCGCGGCATATTTATATTATTAATTCCGACGTTTCGGATCTTGCAGCCGCTTAAAAGTGCGTTCAGAAATTCTCGAAATTTAATATTATCTAGATATACTTATATTATTAGTATTACGACTCGTAAAACAACGATAAAACTGTAATAATACGTAAATGTTGTTCTTCTATAAATAAAATGTTGTAAAATATGATTTTATGCTGTTTGTTATGTATGTGTGATTTTTATTTGTAAGAAAATATTTTTAAACAGTTTAATATTCATAGGTTAAATAGCTTTGTAGAGTAGGACCACTAGTTGTCTCTTTCTTATTGTACATGTAATTCTTCATAATACACCTTTAAAGTAAGAATTCTATTGGAAATTCAGCAATTTTATGGGGCATGCGGTGCTAACCTGTAATTAATTGTTCCACTAACCTTAGATACTCTAAACTTACTTTAAATGTTATCAGTGTAAAAATTGTTGGTTGGCCAATAAAGGAATAATATAAAATTTGTGACGCTGATGATAATCACATAATAACCACAGATAATGGTAAATTTTATACATATAGAACATGAAGAGCTGTAATAGTAACTGTGAAATCAAAGGTGTGATTTTCAAACCCAAGGAACACATCACTAGTTTTAAAATATATATTTACTACCTGCCTCCCGCAGCTTTGCCCATGGTATATAAATAAAAAGTAGCCTATGTGTTAATCCAGGTAATAAACTATATGTATGCTAAATTTCATTCAAATCTGTTAAGGGATTTTTGCGTGAAAGAGTAACAAACATCCATCCATACATCCATATTTACAAACTTTTGCGTTTATAATATTAGTAGGATTACATATCTATTGATTCAAATTCAATACATAGAGTTACACAAGTGTCAATTTTTATTGTCTGTCTGCTGTACTCTGTACTAAAACGACATTAACTTGAAAGACAAAATGACAAATAGCATACTGTTCGCCTGCCAAACGATCGGTTCCGTGTTCTATTACCGTTTGAACTCCGCAACATCTGGCCATTAATTAATAAACTGTGATTTCTAATGTGTAAGTAATGTTACTCGGATCTGTCATATGTTGAAACCTTTAGAAATTACTTTATTTGTCAGAGATTTTAGATTAAGTGATAGGTACTTGTGCAGGGTCTATTTTAAATTTTGAGCTGTATAATATAACTATTCTAGTAATATTTATATAGCATTATACAAGTACACATGGCGAGGAGAAGAGACGATAGGTGGAGGAAAACGCTCAATGAGTGGTGGCCACGAGGCCATAAACGTAGTGTTGGACGTCCGACGGCAAGATGGGTCGATGATAGTCAATATCGCTCGGTTTGCGGATCGAATCTAGACAAGATTGGCACAGGACCGAACCGAATAGCATGCATGGAAAGAGGCCTATACCCAGCAGTGGGTTCAGAAAGGCTGTGGATGATGATGGATGATCATACAAGTAGATATTGATTCCTTATACTTACGCGATAATTTCTGTAAAAATAGGTAGTATTATTCAATATTAAAAGTAACTAAACTTATAGATATCGATTTTTTTTATTTTTTCTATAGTCATTGCTATAACAAACGATTTTCTAAAACTTAGTGATGGGTAGGTACACCAAGCTAGATCTTTCAGTTAATAAAGACTGGAAACATCGTGATTAAATAATACTAAAATACTGTAGAGTAGAGTAGAGTAGTTTTTATTGTTTTTGATTGAGTATTTTAAGTTCTTAGCTATACATTAATAAGTGTAACATCAATCAGCCCTTTTTGGGCATACAATAATTTAAAATCTAGTCTTACCAACTATAATTTTTACATACATGCCAGTTACTTAGTTTTATGTTCATAAAATTCCTTAAGATTATAGAAACAGTTTTCGGAAAGCCATTTTTGTAGTTTTGTACGAAACAGTTTTAGTGGTAGTTCTCTAATAGACTGAGGTAATTTATTAATTTTAGTACACATAAACATACTGTTTCTATGGTGAAGATCTGTGATAAGATCTGTAAAAAAAGTAGCTACATTTCAACTTCTAGCGTTCGCGTAATTGTAAGAAAACAGTAGATTACAGATTGTACCATCTGATAACCAAGGGACGGCTTCTTCATAAGCATTTCTCTTTCACAAATCATCTGCTACTCAGTTTATTCCCGTCACACAAGAACAACAACGTCAACCCATTGTTTGTCTAGTAAAACAACAAAAAACTAACCCTCAAGTATCGTGTTACGGTTTGGGGGGCGAGCTGTCTTCGGCAATATGTCCCAATGTGCATCCCCTTCAACGCACACCACTATCTATATAATAAATAAGTACTGTGCCGGTACCGTGATAATTTGAGAGGTTTTTATCGAGTAAAAAAATCTTGTAGTCTGCCCGCGACCATTGATGCTGTAAACGATTCAAAACGTCAATATTTTAAACACCTTTATTTTAATATTATAAGTGTGAAAGTTTGTCTGTCTGTCTGTCTTTCTGTCTGTATGTATGTCTGTCTGGGTCGTGAGGCTTTCGGGACTGGGACTGCGGTCCAAGATTCCACCTAAAATATAATAATGCCGGGGCCGGGGGGCTTAAGGAACAAAAAAAACCGGCCAAGTGCGAGTAGGACTCGCGCACGAAGGGTTCCGTACACAATTAGGTTGTAAAATTTTGTTTTTAGTATCTGTTGTTATAGCGCCAACAGAAACACATAATATGCGAAAATTTCAACTGTCTAGCTATTGCGGTTCTTGAGATACAGCCTGGTCTCAGACAGACAGACGGACGGACAGACAGCGAAGTTTTAGTAATAGGGGCGCTTAGCAACATTCATTTTTATTTATATATTAGTGTTTATAACCATTGAGAGTTTCAACACTGATTGAACGATAAGAAAGCATGACATAATATTAAGCGGTATGTAATATGTAAATAAATATTTCAAAGTTCCCCTCAAGTAGGCTCGGATACATTATATTGCGTATTTTTGATGACTGACTGCGGTCTTTGTAGGCTCATTGTAACATCATGGGTTTCGAGAACTAATTAAGATAACAACTTTATATTTAAACATACCATCACGCTTATCCCCTAAGGGTTAGGCAGAGGTGTACTAATGTACACACACATTTCGCCGGTATATTTTAAGTCCAATGTAATAGGGCGCGACCCTATTGCACGCGGGCAGGAATCTAAACTCTGAGCTACTACTGAGAATTTCATAGAAAAACCCAATAACAATTTGCTCGACCTGGGAATCGAACCCAGGACCGTGCTCCGCAGTCGCACTCTACGCCCACTAGACCAACGAGGCTTAAACAGGGATTATAAAACTATAAAATATTTAAAGTCAACGAGTATCACGTTCAAACAAAGCATAACTTTAAAAATATTAGCATTTTTTCGCGGAATCGTCAAATTGACGATGGCGGTCTTTCTAGTGCTAAATACTGTCTATGGAGTTTCTTGTAAGATTCTTCTTCATACGTTCAACTACTACTGCAATTAGAATTCTTAACGTTACATAAATGCTTAAAAAATTTGTGCGGCACCTGTAAATGCCTATTTAATAATGTTTATTTCTCTCAAAAAGGTACATTTAGGAACTTAATAATAATAATAAATTATTTATTTGTATTACATGGTTGAAAAACTATTGCCTAAACACCACACTAGGCTATCTCATTTAGCTTATTAAGATTTTAAGATACAATTTTATCTTAAAATCTTAATAATATTCTAAATAAATTTATTTAAAATATTGCTATATTTATTGCAGACAATAAGGTTCACTGTCACAATCATATAGTGTAAACTGTATCACAGCTAAAATGTGTATACCCAGCTTTCAAATCATGGAGTCACATAGTCGTGTCGTCTATTTGTGACAGGCTCCAATTCGATTACGAAAATAATTCTTGTTTAAAAACATGGTTTACGAATGATAAATAATTGTTCATGCCAACCCGCAGTAGATGTGATAGTGAATAAAACTGTGATTTGATTATATGTGTAATGTTTTCCAATTGTTTTATTCCAGCGGTACGGGAGACAAACAGCTAGACTCGTCGACCGACGATGACAGCGACGCGGCGCCGTCGGGGCACGGGGGGCACGCGGGTCACGCAGGCCACGCGGGGCACGCGGCGGGGCACGCGCTGGCCGCGCACGCGCCGCAGCCGCTGTACCCGCTGTACGAGCACCCGCTGGCGCACCTACAGTACCACCACTCGTGACCACACCACACCTACTAACCTTACCATTTGTATATACCCTGCATACTATATTGGCTAGAAAATCCTTCAAGAGGTCTATTTCGTTCTTGGTATTTTAAATGTCCAAAATTTGTGTGTCCTACATAACAGTATTTAAAAAAAATATATACTACGGATGTGGCAAACGAGCTTACGGCACACATGATAGTTAACACTTACCATAGCCTATCGACCCTGGTAACACCAGAGGTTTCGCTTGCGCGTTGCCAATCCTTCAAAAAGATTTTCACTCATGTTTTGAAGAATTCAAAGCTGTAGTCGTTTGGGGAAACGTCTTCAGGTAGTTCATTCTACATCCTGATTGTACGTGATATGAAGTTATCTGTTCTCTGGAACCGTACAGAATAGAATAGAAGAATTTATTTCCAAGAATATGGTCATTACAGTACGCTATGATATTGGTTCTAAGGTGTGAGAATGAATTCGTTTTCGATGGCGACAAGTTTGAATTAACTACCAAAAACCAAAAAACTTGGAAAATTGACAAGTCATTTTATTTATTAAATTAATCTAAAATGATTATTCAATTATTATTCATATAAAACTACAGTATGGAAACTATCAATAAATTACATCAAATAACGACTATTGTAGTAGTTGTTTAGTGTTTGTAGTTGTGTAATCAGAAGTTAAGACAATCAGAATTATTAGATACTTTAATTCAAAAACTCTTGAAGGTGTTTTTGTCCAAATTCATTCACGCTACCAACTTATCTTTGTACCGCCACACGATTCTAACATCAGCAGTTGCGAAACATCATATAAGACTAGAAAAACTCTTTTAATTTCATTTAATTATAATAAACAAACAATTAACGATGTCAACGATACGAACTCGAACAGAAAACCATAATTATGTAAAGCATCTTATTATACCAAACATTTCTGGAAAGAAACGTCAAAATTGTTATATTTCACCATAAAAATAATATTATACGACATTTCGATTTTTAGGGTCCCGTAGTCAACAAAAAACACCGTTTCGCCACGTATGTTTTCTGTCCGTAGCTTAGCTCATTGTCTCTTACTACGTAATTTGACATAGGCATATATTCATATTAACTACGTGGACAAAGTGTTAAAATAAATTTATTTAAAATCTTAAAAATATATTTGTTTTTGGTATATGTCGAGCACGGCAAGTGGGGATGTTCGTTTTCTTTGATTCTCTTCTACCCAGATGTCGTCAGATAGGTAGGGTTAAAATTATTACAGGAGTGTTAAACAAATATTTTATCCAAGAGTCCATTTGCGAAATAATATATTCCTGGACTAAATATTCCTGGACATTATGACACACAGCGCCATCTAGTTCCGAGCTAAGCAACGAGGCTTGTGTTAAGGATACTAGTTGGTTAATATACTACATATATACTTTTTTTTTGTAAATAAATACATATTATACATAGATACATCCATGACTCGGATACAAATGTTTATGCTCATCACAAAAACATTTGTCCCTACCGGGATTCGAACCCGGGACCCTTAGCACAAAAGGCAGTGTTAATTACCGCTGGACTAACTGGATCGTCAAATATAAATATAAAGTGTTTTAACTGCTAATTTCTTGTCAAGTCCCCGCCTTGCCAGCTAAACGGTTGTATGATAGATACAAGATAAAAAATCACAGCAAAAACTATCAATGCTAAATAAGGTTTTCAATGAGTGATAGTCAACCAAAGAGAAACCCTGCTTTTTTTCTTTGAAACCCTCATGAACTCCCCCCAGAGCGCGTATTTTATTTAATAAACCACATGTACTAGCGGAGGTACTTCCCCAAACTGACCACACACAGCTCAATTTGAGCGAGAAATGCCTCCGCGACCACTACGGAACCCTATACTGCGCATTCCGAGCACACTTAACCAGTATTTTTTTAAATTGTTTATTGATTATATCGTGATTCGTGACACAGTATGTTATTTTAATAATTATATTTAATTATTTACTTGACCTTTTGATCTTATCGTGCTTAACAAGTTAATTAGTAGCTACTGACGCGTTTTTTAATAATAAAGGTTAATGAAAACATAATTAATTAGATTATAATTTTTTAAACACGCTTCAACCTTTCGGTTACGCTTGTCATTCGAATATATATAATTAAAAATAATCATTATATATCAACCGTGAGACGTCCACTGCTGGACATAGGTCTCCCTCAAGGATCGTTACGACGACCGGTCCTTCGCGATCCTCATTCAGCGGATTCCAGCAACTTTTACCAGGTCGTCGGTCCACATTGCCGGGGGCCTACCCTGAAAAAGAACAGCCTACGCAAATATCCCATAGGTATTGAGGTCCCTGAATAAAGGCTGAGCTACACGATAGCTGATGTATGCGTGCTGTCAGTATGCACAGATCAAATTAAAGCTGCTAACTATAGCAATTACTTCAAAAAGCTTTTTCAGATGTTGTACCATATTGTTGGACTAGCCTCTTGTAAATCATAAAGAACCTTAAAAAGAGACCCTGATTCTCTGCGTTGGTACCGACTTTTTTCTCAGAGGTAGTCAGTTAGGAAATAGCGGCGCCATTTTGTAAAAACATATTAATAGGGCTTGCAAAAATGCCTTAAAAGATGTAATTGGTCATTTATGAAAACCGGCAAAATTTGACAACCAGGAATCTTATTTCATTGGTTGTGGAAGCCTGTGGGCGGTGGCTGCATCTGGGTAGAGGAACATCCGTTCAATACTTATTATTCAGCATTGACTTTTCTAATTTTCACACATTCACCGCTTCATCAAATCTCGCACTTGCCTTGTCGTTCCTTATCCATATGGCAAGATAATAGAACCATCTGCCTGAGTCTGTATTTCTTGCCGTGTACAATTTGGTGGCCGTCAAGTTACGAGTGTATAAATATCTTCTATGGAAACGTACTACATCTAAGCCCATATCATCACTTAACATCAGGTGAGATTGTGGTCAAACGCTTAAATATCTCGTACAAAAATAACATTCGTCATACACGTCTGTGGGTTAAGAAACAAAAGATTGTCTACAAGTGACCACACTACTACACACAACTGCAGACAAAAAAGCGACCTATCTGACGTTATTGAGGATGCAAAACTAGCCCTTTTGTACTTAGAAATTAGTATTGAATACGAACCTACTATTATAGGGATATAAGACAATCTGAAACTGGTGGAATCGTGTGGTGGTCATTTTCAAATACATTTGACAATGGAAAATATTTTGTGCTTAAATCTAAACACATATTTTTGTCGAAACATTTCTATATGGCCTACTGGAATTATTTCTTTAAAAAGAAGTAGTGCCTTTGATATGTATGTATGCTAATTACAATTATTCAGAATTAATTCTTTTAATAAAAACAAATATAATAACATTATGTACCTTTAAAATATTGTCCATTGTTAATGTAAGACAATATATACAAACGCAACATCTAAAGAATAAAAAAGTAATGATAAGCATTTATCGAACGTTTTGCCAGTTATTAACTTAATATTTATTAATAATATATGAGTATGTATTTATTTTACCAATATTACTTACTACATCGATCATCCAATTGTTACAAAAAGAATTTTTTATAGTATATTAAATTAAATATACATTATGTTTGCAATATCTTTTTATTTTAAAAGCCAAATAGGTATATTTATTTGAAAAATATACAAAAGTTAAAGGTCAGTCACTAATTAAACACAAAATATCTAAAACTATTTGACGTATAAAGCGAAATTTGACAGGTAAGAAACGTCAACTGAGAATGGATTTTTATGTTTTTCAACCTTTATCATTTGAATGTACGCTGTACTCTAAGGCAGTTTCTAATAAATATCACAAAGAATAAAGTAAGCCCAAATATTTATTTCGCATTATAATGAACCGTATTTGAATTTGTCATGTATTTGTGACTGGCGTGACGCTTATGTGTGTCATATATATATGACAAAGGAGTGCAAAGTTACAGAAATAGTCGTTGGGGCTTTAATGACAAATGAACTAATAACAATTGGGTGCTTCAGTCTAGTATTTCTTTCAATAAACTTGTATACATATCACAATTCAATAATCTTTTATAAATTAAGTTATATTTTTAATTGTAATTATGTACTTTTGTAAAAAAAATATACTAAGTCAATAATTAATGTGTCTCCTAAGCGGCTTGCACTACAAATTTTAGTCATGAATAAATAAATAAATATATGCGGACATTATGACACAGCGCCATCTAGTTTCGTGCTAACCAACGAGGCTTGTGTTACAAATACTAGATAGTTGATACTCAAGGTTTATTGTTGTAGTTAAATACATACATATAACAACATCAACAACATGACTCAGGTACAAAAGATGTCCATGCTTATTCATATTAATAAATTATTATTTTAATTTATTTATATGAATAAAATGAATAAATTTGTAGTGCATAAGATTTTAAAATTATTTGTGATCCTATTTGTGGCTTCCTACGGCGATTTTTAATAATAAATAAGTTATTATTTATAACATTTTTTTATGTAATTATTTTGTAAAATAAAATTATTATAATGATTAAGAAAAAAATGAGTTCAAAAGTACAATTTTGTATTGTATCATCAATTGTAGGATGTTAAAATAATTAATATTGTTAAGATGTACAGGCATTATTAATATTTGAAAGTAAATAATAATTGAAATAAAACCCCTTTTTTTCGGACTTTAACCGGTATATTGATATAAGTTTTAATGCCGAATTGTTGGATACGTAATAAAGTTGTTTTATTTCAATGTCTAATATTTACGCAAGTATAATAAATCAATATGAACAGTTACTGTAAGAATTTACTAAAAAATATAACTAACCGGAAAATAATTAATTATACAATAATTATGTATCCGTATTTTATGAAGCCAATATAAATGCACATTGAAATATATATTCAACAAAAATATTCAAGCTTTTTTATTTGTCACACTGCAAATAATAATTTACCGTTAATTATTTATTATTTAAGTTAAAATTTATTAAGTTATTAACATAATTATTATTATTATTATTGTATGTGCTGTAAATTATTATTAAGTTATTAAAATAAGATGAGCATAGTTTCAGTTTAATTCGTATTTTTTAAACAAACGTGTGTCGTTGATTGTTGTTTTATTTACTTTTAACTACCTTTTAGCAAACGACAGCTTATAAATTGCCTATTTATATAAATATATATAAATTGTGTGTCCACTGGACTGAAAAGTCAAAGTCTCGAATTCAATCCTAAGGCAGCACCACTCGCACCATTGACTGGTAAGTTTTATTACAGCAGACGGTGCAGAAAAACATCGCTTAGCAGTGCCGGATTTGTATCATTTATTCAAAGTAGGCCAAATTAAATATATATACCCATATGAAAGGGGGCGGCATCAAGTGCCACGTCGTTTTTATATTACTAAAAAAGGGGGCGGCAAATTTCCAGACGGCCCCGGGCGGCAAATACCTATCCACGCTACGCCAGCTCATCCCACGAATATTACCAAAACTCTATGGTGAACCCTAGACGGGATGCCCTAACCAATTGTTAAATAGCTTATAGGCTAATCCAGGACTTTCTTAGGCTAGGCGTATAGCCTGATTGCGAAAACGTAGTGTAGGACGACCTGCGACACGATGGACCGACGATTTGAAGAAGGTGGCTGGCAGCGGATGGTTGCGAGCTGCTCAAGACCGAGATGGTTGGCGCTCTTTGGTGGAGGCCTACGTTCAGCAGTGGACGGCAATAGGCTGATATTCTGCGACATTTGACACAGCACCATCTAGTCCCAAACTAAGCAGATCTTGTAGTATGGGTACTAGACAATGGATATAATACTTATACACTTTTTTTGTAAATACATACTTATAATACATAAGAAACACCCAAACACTTATATTTATCACATAAATATTTGTGCCCCGTGGGAATCGTACCACTAGACCAAAGAGGTCGTCAAATATATATGTTGCCTGAGAGATTTTCTCAGTGGAGTGTGACGTTTGCCTATAAACTACATTAGGCTAATATAGCAGCAAGCAGACTCTTCGTGTAAGATATTGACATTCTGCCCTAGTGGTGTGACTCACAGTACAGATAAAAGTGATTTTATCTGTTACTTTTACTATAGCCTAATTCCGAGGCTAAAACTATCCTATGTCCTTCCCCGGAACTCAAACTATCGCTATACCAAACTCCATCTATATCGGTTCAGCGGTTTAAGCATGAAGAGGTAACATAGACAGACAGTCACACTTTAGCTTTTATAATTTAATATGGATACTCAATATTTCTCAACCAGTGTTTATCTTAATAAAACGTCGTATATAAATCAATAACCATGCAATTTTATTTTCGTACTTAGCAACAATCATTTGTCTCTGCTGATAAATCTATTTTATATACTTACACGTTTTTGGTGAGTATGTATTTCTAAACTAGATTTATTTGTTTGATCATCATTTCCATGTAGCAGATGATGAAATATTTTTTTTAATTTATTTATGACGGTATAATAAACATACAAGACTATAAATTTGTTCCGTGGTAAGCAACGACGCTTGTGTTACGGATATTAGTTGGTTTATATCCTACATATATACATTTTTTTGTGAATACATACATTTTATACATAGATACATTCATGACTCTGATACAAATGATGCTCATCACACAAACATTTGTCCCTACCGGGATTCGAACTCGTTTAGCACAGCAGGCAGTGTTAACTACCGCTGAGCTAAATGGGCCTGTAACCTATGAAAGGTTACAGCAAAATCATTCATCAATCATTTTTTAAAAGCGACGATCAAGGCCCCGTCTCTATAGTTGCTTACATAAACATAAAACCAAAAAGAATAAACCAAGATATATTAATTAGGTACCTTCAAAACAAATGTCTAAAACTTTTTTCTTTACAATTTACATTCTTACATATCATTTACACTTCTACATTGAGAAAATTTACTAGCCCAATTTACTTCGTGTAACTCTGATGTTAGTTTATCATAATCTTCTATGTAGACGTCATGCTTTGTTTTTTTATTGTTAACCATCATCATCATATCAACCATTAGATGTCCACTGCTGGACATAGATCTCCCCCAGATATAGACACAATTGTGCCACCCGCATCAAGTGGATTCCAGCTACCTTCACCGGGTCGTCGGTCCACCTTGCCAGGGGCCTGCCTACGCTGCCTCTTCCAGTTCCTCCGTGCTCGCCACTCTGGAACCTTCTGCCCCCATCGGCCATCCGTTCTTCTGGATTCCCAGAGTGTCCCAAAAGTTAGCTTTATTTCAATATATCTTCGTAAAAGTGTAATAAATCTGTAAATTGGTAAGTATATCGAATATCCTTTGAGTAAAATAAGTTTTTGCTACAGAACTTTTTTGCCCGTCACAGTTAATAATCTTATATTTAGGATAAACATATATGCACTCTTTAAATAAATGATTAACACATTTTTTTTTAAATAATTAAAAACAAACATAATTTTTTCACTTAATCTTCGTCAAAATATATCGCGGCAGGTACTGATTGCAATAAGGTCATAGTCACCCGGTCAGTAACATCGACTTTGACGCTCGAGTAGAACCCTACAGATATTTTCTCCATGGAATTCACAGTTTTTGGGAGGTTTCCAGCATCCAATATGTCGTCCACATCGTAATCCCAAAAGTGATGACCCTTGTATGGATGCTTGTAGTTGGCGAACACAGAACCAGTAAGATAAGCTTCGTAGTCGACTTCGATGTCCAAAGTTCCATAATTGGCTGTTAGGGTTGCCATCACGGCTTGTCCTGGCTCTAGTTCCACTTCCACACCAGTAGTTGACCCTAGAGTCACTGATTGTGACTTGGAATTTTCGCTGCCTCAACTGTAAGAGTACGAAAAGCTAGTAGACCCTCCAACGTCCCCGAAGCCAAACTTCACAACGTATGTAATTTCTTGTTCAACGGTCAGCTGGCCTCCAGTCATCCAGGACTGAGAAATCGTCTCTTGGACTGTATGGGAAACCCCACCGTGATATTTTGCTTTGATGCTGCTATTGTTCTCAAATTCTCGTGTAGTAACGATGACGGGCTTTGTATGAATGCCCAAGATCTTAGCCTTGACTGGCTTGAGGATTCTCTGGACTTGAGGCCAGCCGTATTTGTGGTAAGCGTCCCAGGGTGTGGGTTCCTTGACGTACACATCATCTGGCCAGCCTCCGGAGAACTTCTCGCAAGCCGCCTTCAGATTCAAGTCTTTAATATTGAAGGTGTTCCGTTCCAGGTCGCTGATAATCTCGGTGTTTTCGCCATTGAACTGTACTGCGGAGTTTTCCTCGTTGTCGCCTGCCGTCACTGTGATTCTTATGTCGCCGCTTGCTATTGCCGGTATTAGGGCGACGAGAAGGTATTTGAACACCATTTTATTTGGAATGATTGGTGCGTTTAGTGAATTTTTAACAATGAAGGAATGGACAGTCGTCTTCCTATTCGGACGCCCTAGACGTTACACTCAACTACTGAGCCACTATTGCGCGCAACATTTATATAAGTTCATAACGACATGTTATCACAAGAAAGGTCATATTAATCATTTGTTATCAGATTGATAACTTTTTAATAAAATGACCTTTTACTATAAGTTATCAAAAAAAAAACCCAATCAAACCTGCCTCGTTGGTCTAGTGGTCGGACAGTGCGACTGCCGAGCAAGAGGTCTTGGGTTCGATTCCCACCAGCAGCTCGGAGTTTGGATTTGTGCCCGGTTAATGGCAATAGGCTCGCCCTCTATTACATGGGACCTAAAACATACCGGCGAACAGTGGGTGTACAATTAATAGTACACCTCTGCCTAACCCTTCGGACACGACCGGCGTGATGGTATGTTATCAGATTGACTGTTACTATGTTCTTGATGATGTAACTACTTTAATTAGTACTATATCATTATGCTAATTTTTAACTCTTGTAACAATAACATCACTCACATTACAAAATAGCTACCTATTAAATAAAGACATTCATTATTAGGATAACAGATGTCGTTAAAAAAATATGTTTAAGAAAAATTGAAATATGTTAGGTGCATATAACAAATAAATAAATAATTATCCCCGGACATTATGACACAGCGCCATCTAGTTCCGAGCTAAGCAACGAGGCTTGTGTTACGGATACTAGTTGGTTGATATACTACATATATACTTTTTTTTTGTAAATACATACATATTATACATAGATACATCCATGACTCGGATACAAATGTTGATGCTCATCACACAAACATTTGTCCCTACCGGGATTCGAACCCGGGACCCATAGCACAGAAGGCAGTGTCAACTACCGCTGGACAAATTGGGGCGTCAAATAACACATAATCACGACTGTTACTGTCCTGCATGGAATAGGTGATATTATTTTCATTATACCTTAGTGCCCAAAATGTTTAACGTTTATTCTTAAGCAACTTAAAAGATTTGTCGTCTGTAAAAATACGGCAATAACAATGGTTTTCCCCTAATCAAATTTGACCTGGAGTTTATCGTCGTGCACTCGATAACAAAACAAAAGAGAAATTTGTTGTGGCGATATAGGAGACAGCCTAATGTGACCAATAAAAATAATTTTAAGTCATACTTAATGCGCTTAAACAAAATAATTAAACTTACACAAAAGGCTTAGAATGACTATAAAATTAAAACAGCATTAAATAAATAAAAAACAACTTGGTCTATTATAAACAATACTAAAAAAATTTGATAAAAGAAGAAATTTCAAATCACAAGGCAAATAATCCAACAGTTACAAATGTATGCCCAAAACTGTTATCAATTTATAGTAAATATAATTCCTTGTTCATGAATTAGACAACTGTATTGACGTAGATAAAATAAATAAATAAATATTTCTGGACATTATGACACAGCGCCATCTAGTTCCGAGCTAAGCAACGAGGCTTGTGTTACGGATACTAGTTGGTATCCGTATATACTACATATATACTTTTTTTTTGTAAATACATACATATTATACATAGCTATACATCCATGACTCGGAAACAAATGTTTATGCTCATCAAACAAACATTTGTTTCTACCGGGATTCGAACCCGGGACCGTTAGCACAGAAGGCAGTGTTAACCACCGCTGGACTAATTGGGTCGTCAATAAAATAATACATTCTCTAAAAAATAAAAACAGCACCGGTTACGATGACGTAAATACAAAAATTTTAAAAACAGTATCAGTTTTAAGTTACATTACTAATCTATGTATTAGTTCCGGTAAATATCCCACTTAATGTGAGGGCAACTTGTAAACTGAAACCTACAGAAAGTTGTAAATCATTTTTCAAACGACATCATAATAAAGTGTGCTTTTCGTCAAATAAAACAGCACAATTTAGTGATAGCATCTTTTGTGTGGCACCTCGCGTTTACAGTCATCTTCCTTCTTAAAGTGCTCTAACATAGAAACGTTCAAATTTCAATTGAAGCATTTCTCATCAATAAAGCCTATTATACTGATCTCAATGACAAATTCAATACAGAAAAGTAAAAATAAAGAGGCTACAGACATAGTATTATATTAATTTAGGACATTTCAAATTATTTAACTGTATCTGGTTTGTGACATATTATTTTATTGTTAAAGTACTAAGTATCTTGTTAATTGAAATATATTATATGTAATATTTAGGTGTATTTAACATTTTACACAATTATTTTGAATATTGCATGCTAAAATGGCAGAGTATAGTCGCACAAAATGTTTGTTATTTGACAAATGTATATACTTACCAACTTATTGAGCTATATTCGCAATAAACGATTGAAATTGAAATTTAATTTACATATGTATATATACTAGTTGACCCAGCAAACGTTGTTTTGCCACATTATAGGGGTTAGCGGTAGAAGAGTGAAAATTTAGAGTGATAAGTATTTTTTTATGCCAAATATAAAATATATATATATTGCCCATCACTAGGCACTCACGACCCGCCCCGGCTTCGCTCGGAAAGATATACAAAGCTTTTCCACAGGGGTGGCAATCAAGTTTACAGCCCGTCTGATAGTAAGCGGTTTCCGTCTCCTATAGACGTTTGCAACGCAAGAGGTATCCTTCGCATATTGTCGACCCTATAGAAACCTTTCAAAAGCCCAATAGGGAGATTGGTGAACTCCTTCAAAGAGGTTAGGTGCGCAGTACTCGTAACCGGCGCGCGTGCATGACGAGATGTATGAACGCGGACGAGGCGAATGTGGTATGCAGGGACCGTAGCGCGTGGCATTCTGTAGTTTCTGCCTACCCTCATGGGAGAAAGGCGTGAGTGTATGTATGTATGTAGGGAGATATTTTAGGTTTCTTGTATTCTTGTACTACATGGACAGTGAAAAAAAAATCTATCCGAGCGAAGCTGCAGCTAGTGTGCAATAAGTTTAGATCCGATTTCCTTTATAATAAAAGTAGTTATGTCATCAAGATCATAGTAGATAACATACCATGACGCCGGTCGTGTCCTATGGGGTTAGAAAGAAAGAAAATATTTATTTGTGACTCGTAACCACTCATAAGTACACAAAAGTAAAGTTAAAAGCCTGTGCGAGACCAAAAGGACCCCTAGGCAGAGGTGTACTAATTAATGTACACCCACATTTCGCTGGTATGTTTTAGGTCCCATGTAATGGGGGGCGAGCCTATTGCCATTGACCGGACACAAATCCAAACTCCGGGCTGCTAGTGGAAAGACCTCTTGCTCGGCAGTTGCACTGTCCGACCACTAGACCAACGAGGCAGGTTTGATTGGATTTTTTTTTATAACTTATAGTAAAAGGTCATTTTATTAAAAAGTTATCAATCGATAATTTTTGATTAATATGACCTTTCTTGTGATAACATGTCATTATGAACTTATATGAATGTTGCGCGCAATAGTGGCTCAGTAGTTAAGTGTAACGTCTAGGGCTGATCAGGTAAGTCGGTATAATTGTTCATAGTCGTACATACACACTATCGCGCCGGTCCCCCACTGGAGTAGGCAGAGGCTATAGATTTCCACCTGCTACGAACCTCGCACACACCATTTGCCTCATCCTCGTCCAGTAACATCCTCATGCCCACGCCTTGTGCTCTAGATCTTACTTTATTTGAGAACGTCTCTCCGATTCATTGTCATTCAACCAAATATGTGGCCGTGCGTATCACAGGACAAGGCTTCTCTTCGAATAGGACGACGACTGGCCGTTCCTTCATTGTTATAAATTCACTAAACGCAACAATCTTTTCCAGATAAAATGGTGTTCAAATACCTTCTCGTCGCCCTAATACTGGCAATAGCAAGCGGCGACATAAGAGTCACAGTGAAGGCAGGCGACAACGAGGAAAACTCCGCAGTACAGTTCACTGGCGAAAATACCGAGATTATCAGCGACCTGGAACGGAATACCTTCAATATTGATGACTGGAATCTGAAGGAGGCTTGCCAGAAATTCTCCGGAAGAAGACCAGATGATGCGTTCGTCCGGGAACCCACACCCTGGGACTATTTCCACAAATACAACTGGCCTCAAGTCCAGAGAATCCTCAAGCCAGTCAAGGCAAAGATCTTGGGCATTCATACAAAGCCCGTCATCGTTTCTACACAAGAGTTTGGGAACCATAGCAAGGTCAAAGTGAAATCTCAGGCTGGGGTTTCCCAAGCAGTCCAACAGACGGTCACTCAGTCCTGGAGTACTGGAGGCCAACTGACCGTTGGACAAGAAATCAGGTACAATGTGGAATTTGGCTTCGGGGATGTTGGAAGGTCTACTAGCATATCGTACTCTCACAGTTGGGGCAGCGAAAATTCCAAGTCACAATCAGTGACTCTAGGGTCAACTACTGGTGTGGAAGTGGAACTAGAGCCAGGACAAGCCGTGGTGGCAACCCTAACAGCCAATTATGGAACTTTGGACATCGAAGTAGACTACGAAGCTTATCTTACTGGTTCTGTGTTCGCCAACTACAAGCATACATACAAGGGTCGTCAGTTTTGGAATTACGCTGTGGACAACATATTGGACGCTGGGGAACTTCCAAAAACTGTGAAGTCCACGGAGAAAATATCTGTGGAGTTCTACTCGAGCGCCAAAGTCGATGTTACTGACCGGGTGACTATGTCCTTATTGAAATCAGTGCCTGCCGCGATATATTAAGATAGATTATTAAGTGAAAAATTAATATTTGCGATTAAATTTTTTTTTAAATGTTGTATTAATCATTTATTTAAAGAATACATAAAATATATGTTTATCCTAAATATCTAATATAAAAAAAACATTAACTGTGACGGGCAGAAAAGTGCTCTGACATAAGCTTATTTCACTCAAAGGAAATATTCAATATACCTACCAATTTACAGATTTATTACACTTTAACGATGATATATTAAAATAAAACTAATTTTTGGGCCACCCTGAGTATCCAGAAGACCGGATGGCCGATGGGGGCTGAAGGTTCTAGTGGCGACCACGTAAGAACTGGAAGACACAGCGTGGGTCTAACGGTGAAGTCCGCTGAGGGTGGCACAATTGTGTCGATACCTGGGGCAGATCTATGTCCAGCAGTGGACATCTGATGGTTGATATGATGATCATGATTAAAAATCAAAGAACAAAGCATGCCTTCTGCTTAGAAGATTATGATAAAATAACATCAGAGTTACACGAAATAAATTGGACTAGTAAATTTTCTCAATGTAGAAGTGTAAATGACATGTAAGAATGTAAAGAAAAAAAAATTAGACATTTGTTTTGAAGGTACCTAATTATATCTTGGTTTATTCTTTTTGGTTTTATGTTTACGTAAGCAACGATAGAGACGGGGTCTTTATCGTTGCTGTTAAAAAAATGATTGATGAATGATTTTCCTGTAACCTTTCATACCTTACAGGCCCATTTAGCTCAGCGGTAAATTAACGCTGCCTGCTGTACTACACGAGTTCGAATCCCCCGTAGGGTGAAATGTTTGTGTGATGGGCATTAACATTTGTATTCGAGTCATGGATGTATCTATGTATAATGTGTTTGTATTTACAAAAAAAAATTATAAATGTAGTATAAAATATATAAACCAACTAGTATCCGTAACACGAGCCTCGTTGCTTACCACGGAACAAGATGGTGCTGTGTCATAATAAAAAAAAAAAAAGAATTATCTTTATCATAAAATAAAACATTGATATTGAAAATCGTTTAACCCGCAGTGTCGTTATCTTAATTACTATCCATACTAATTATAAACGCTAAAGTTGGTATGGATGTTTGTTTGTCTCTTTCACGCGAAAACCACTAAGCCGATTTGGATGGAATTTGGCAAACATGTAGTTTATTACCTGGATTAACACGTAGGATATAATTTTTATCTGTATACCATGCGGGCAAAACCGCGCGTTGAAGTTAGTAATAAATAAATTAATACAAGTTTAGTTTAGTCTTATCTTTTATTCAAACGTTTGAGCTTCTCATTTTACAAGGCTATCAGTATTAACCATGATCAGTTTGTTCGTTGTAAATAAAAATAAAAGTTTACTTTGCCTTTACATTATTTATTACAACGGTACAAATATCACAAGCACATCCGTATTTTGAGGAACTATTGGCTCCGACGGTACGCAGTACGCCGTTCCGTAATCATAGGCGAACATTCAGTATAATAATAACACTTATAATTAATGTGGGTTTATCATCATAGACGGATTGGCGTATTCCGTACTGTCGTAGTAGTCCAGTCATCTCGTCAAAATTTGGTAAGAATCTCGGAATTCGAGATACCAAGCTATAAATTCGTTAACACTTGTACATATGATGACATCATAAAAGTTCATCAGCAAAGGTCAAAAATCGAAGGTCAAAGATCACAAAAATAGTTTTTTTTTTGCAAATATCTCGCTTCCTATGAGTTTTTGGCAGTTGGTGTTCATGCCAATATTATAGAAGATTAAATTCCCTACAACTTTTATCTCAAATATTTTTTTATACGTTTAATCGTAAAATGTAAAAGTTTGTATGGATGTTTGTTACTCTTTCACGCAAAAACCGCTTAACAGATTTCCATGAAATTTAGCATACATATAGTTTATTACCTGGATTATAACATAGGCTACATTTTATCTAAATACCATGCAGGCAAAGCCGCGGGAGGCAGCTAATTGAAATATCATTTAAATACACCTATAAATGTGAATGTTTGTATGCACGTTTGTTACTCTTCCACGCAAAAACCGGTAGACGGTAAGTACCTGTAGATCGTACAAATATTTGCTCCGTGCGGGGATTGAACCTGCAAACCCGTGACGCACAACCCGATCGCTCAGCTACTGCGCCAACCGGGTCGTCGAGGTCATCGTTTACTATAAAAAGAAAGAGAGCCCCTACTGCTTGCTTTGTTACACTCATAGGTAACAAAGGTTCATTCATAGGTAATTATCGCTCAATTGTTTTAATTATTGCTTTATTTTGTACAGTACGTCTATACATTGCAGTCATTTTGCCTATAACTTCAACGCCAATATGATATATTATCAGCAAAATACATGCTTACGAATAAAACAATAATTTCTTATTTTACAAAATATTATTCAGTTGATTTGGTAGACTGTGGTCGACGCAGAAAAAGAATGGACAATACAATCTAATGTTACATTATATAATATTATCATCATCATCACATTAACGTCCACTGCTGGACTTAGGTCCCCCAAGGAGCGCCACGGCTACCGATCATGCACCGCCCGCATCCAGCGGATTCTAGCGACCTTTTCCAGGTCGTCAGTCCACCGTCATCAACCCATTATTGTCCCACTGCTGGGCACGGGTCTACTCTCATTTATTGAGAGGGATTAGGCTTTAATCCACCACGCTAGCCTACTGCGGGTTGGCAGACATTACATGCCATCGAGAAAATCCCTCAAGCATGCAGGTGAGATGTCAGAGGTCTCGAGTTCAAACCCAAGGCACACACCACTGACTTTTCGGAATTTATGTGCATAATTATCACATGCTCAAACGGCGATGGAAAACATGGTGAGGAAACCTGCATGCTTGAGAGACATTAGAGTCACCATGGGCTCGAACTCGAGACCTTTAACCTTCTAGTCCACTGATCCCACCACTAGCACAGCTATCTATTGCCATCAACGGGACACTAATCCAAACTTACTAAGAATGTTCTATAAAAACCCAATAACACTGCTCTACCTGGGAATCGCAGCCAAGACTTTTTGCTCAGCAGTTGCACTTATTATATTGAGACCAACAAGGCAGTTGCAACACAACACAAAAAAATAAAACAAAAAAAATAACATTAAGTATTCTATATTGCTTTATACCTTAAAAGTAGTTAAACAATAAACTAAAATCGGATTCCCTAATTACTATTTAGGTTTTGAACTAGAAGCCTTCAAAGTTTATTAAGGCGTACATTTTTAAGGGTCCATTCAGAAAACTGACAGCGGCAAAGATTGCAACAGAACATTATCATTAATATCGTGGATGTCGACCTTGGAATCAGAATAGAAGCCCAAGTCGATGACCTCTGTGGAGTACACAGTTCTGTTCAAATGCCCGTCGTCCATCACTTTGTTTATATCCATTGACCAGAAATGATGATCCTTGTACATGTTGGCGTAATTGACAGCAACGGAGCCTGATAAAATCGCCATGTAGTCAACTTGCACTCTCATTGAACCTCTAGTAGCGTAGAGGTTTGCAACCACAGACTGGTTAGGTTCCAAGTTAATTTGCAAGCCCGTTTCAGAGCCTACGGTTACAGATTGAGACTTCACGTCATTCTCCCCCCATTTCGAGATGTATGAGAAGGAAGCCTTGGCAGACACGGCCATTGCTTTGATATCAATATCATACTTGATGTCCTGATTGGCAGAAAGTTCTCCATTTCGCTCCCAAGTGGATGCAGCTGTGTTTTCGACGTCGTAACGAATTTGAGCCTTAAAGCTAGCAGGTTTGGAGCTGTTATTGTTGAAACTCTGGGTGAAAACTAGCGGTTCTTCGTATTTGACGTTTAGGATCTGCGCCTTCAATGGCTTCAGGATTCTGGTGACTTGTTTCCATTCGTTGGTGGTGTACAGGTCGCCCCATGTTGTGGGGCTTTTAAGAAATATTTGCCAAACTTCTTGGCAGTATATGATTAGGTATAAATGAGACAAAGTTGTAGTATAGTCTGGTTATAATTATCCAAAGGTGCATCTTATATACTAACGACTACGTGTTGATCACGGATAGTAGAAACATTTAATAGATATTGAACGTGCGATAAAGATCATAAGATTGCGATGTAGATTGTAGATACAGCACAAAGATATTGTACTGTAACAATACACCCCCCTTTAAAAAAAAAATTATTATGGTAATAGTGTTTACAATATAAATTTGACCTAAACCTTACTAGTTATTTGCTGATGTATATAAATAATAATGCTATTGTACGCGGTGGAATTTGATGACGCCATCATCAGGCGTAGCCCCGAAGTGAGCGTTGACAGCGTCTTTCAAGTTCTTCTCTGTTAGTTTGAAGGTTTGGATCTCTTGGTCGCTGATGACATCTTCGTCAGTTCCCGACACATGGATGTGGCGTTGTGATTTGTCGTCGGACACGACGACTTCAATCTCTATCGTGGCCAGTACCACGGCAGGTAGGATGAGGAGTACAGCGAACGCCTTCATCTTGCAGATTTTCTGTAAAATAATAAAACAGTATTTAAGTAAATCATCAAGCCATTTACAGTCCCACTGCAGGCTCGGGTCACCTCTGATTTGGAAGGGGATTAGGCCCACGGGGGTGCCATCGAGATATTCTCTCAGGAATGCAGGTTCCCTCACGATTTTTTTCCTTCACCATGTGATAAATAGGAATGTATTATTATATTCCTGACATAGCCCGAAGAATCGCCAAACTCAAGTGGCAGTGAACGGATGGCCGATGGGGCTTGAAGGTTCTCGAGTGGCGACCACGTAGGTAGACGCAGCGTGGGTAGGCCCCCGGCAAGGTGGACCGACGACCTGATTAAGGTCGCGGGAATCCGCTGGACGCGGTCGTGGACGTCTAACGGTTGATATGATGTGAAAAATAGAACAACACATCTTTCGACAAGTGAATGCTTTGGGATCGAAGACTATTTTAGTACCTAAATTATTCTGAATTTACACTTCTTATTAGTTGTAAGCATTTCGCATACTGATTTCATAGACTGCTGCGATTATTAGACATTGAAATAATAGTATTTATTAGAATTTTTATCACGAGATAGAAGTTATACGTACTAGGAAAACATATTTTGCAACCTTACACAAAACAGAAAAACATATTTTTTTCTTTTTTTACAAAGCGTTGCCCCGCACTAGGATTTTCTCCTGAGTCGTGCGTTTACAAACACAAATTATCACAAACACAAACGCCCAGACCCGGAACAACTAGCTGTAGAACGTACAAATATTTGCTCCGTGCGGGGATTGAACCCGCAACCCGTGACGCGCAAACCGATCGCTCGGCCACTGCGCTACCGAGTCGTCCATTACATGAAGAATTGACATTGTGATGAGAAATTAACCAAAATACTTACAGCTTTAGACACTGCTTATACCTTTTCAATATATAAAAGATACGTCAAATACGAAAAACTGTATGAAGAAATAACTTCTTACTCCTTAATTAATTCACCAGTACTGATAGAAATACTTCAGTAAAGGCGTATATATACGCTTTTTGCTGTTCATTGTTCGATAAAGCGTGTTACACACGGTCTATTCAGAACCATTACAATGTTTAATTATAAAACGAAGAAAAAAAAATAGTACGAGATTTGAGTTTCTAATCATTAGTATTTACACTCCAAAGTTCTGGATCCTAGATTTAAAACAAATAGGTTTAAACTACAACATAAAATATGAGAACGCCGTAAAAAAAACATCGGTATTTGTTAGCAATTTTTTGGACTACGGAGATAGCAAACAAGGTTACACAGCTCTTCTGATAAGTAAGCAGTTACCATAGCCTACGTACCTTCGAACGTTTGCAATACCAGAGGCACGCTCGCGCGTTGCCGACCCTATAAACACCTAAAAATAGGGGAGTTACTACACTGACAGTAAGCGGAATTCCCATGCAGGCAAAATAGTCACTCAATCAATCAATCAAATCAATCAAAAGGTTTTTATTTCATATGAACTTTTCAAGCATTTATAAAACGACGGCATTTATGACTGTGGTTGCACTCCTATAACGAGCTCTGGCAACCTTACTCACTCGCAGAAAGACAAATATTGTTGTATCACTGCGGTCTTCTGTAAGGCGGAGGTACTTTTTCAGTCGGGCAGCTCAATTTGAGCGAGAAGTCTGTGGCGCGAAAAGACACACTTTGTGGCGGTTATCATCATACATAGCTAAGAACAATCCCGGCTGACCCACCTTTCAAACAAAAAAAGCAAAATCGAAATCGGTTCATCCGTTCGGGAGCTAAGATGCGACAGACAGGCACACACACAAACACACACGTCAAACTTATAACACCCCGCTGTTTTTGCGTCGGGGGTTAAAATTGGCGAAGTTAGTCGAGAAATTTAATTCCATATCTAGATACAACCTTAGGAAGCTGATGGCAAAGAGAGCCTACCGGGGAATTTCCCTTAATAATTATTACGGTTGCCAGAAGCAAAATTTTAAATTACACATCTACATATATAAAAGGAGAAGCTGACTGACTGACATATCAACGCAGGGCCTAAACCATAAGAGTTAGCAACTTGAAATTTTGCACAGGGGTCCATTTTATAACGTAGCGGAGAACTAAGAAAGGATTTTTGAAAATTAACCCCTTAAGTGGGTAAAACGGGGGTGCAAAGTTAGTAAGAAACTTTATCGTTTTTTCGTTAAATTGCACCGGGACGAATAGTCCAGGCATATTAGTGAATTCACCTCGGAAATGGAGATAACAAGTATAATGACAACATAAAAGTTGTCTTAAAACCTACATATGGTAAGACATGCAGTTCCCTCGATTCCCTTCACCGTTCGAGCATATCACAAATACGCGCATCACTTTGAAAACTCAGTGGTGCGTTGCTTTGGAATCGAATTTAAGACGTTTGACATCACAGTCCACTAGTCTAACAACTAGACTAAGCTATATAATTCTGTCAAAATAAATCCTACTTCAAAGTTCAAATGTCAGGACTGGACCAGACCACGGGAAGCACTAGTTTTTAAATAAAAAAGGAATCATCAAAATCGGTTCACCCAGTCGAAAGTTCTGATGTAACAAACACAAAAAATACAGTCGAATTGAGAACCTCCTCCATTCTTGAAGTCGGTTATAAATACGATCAACATGAATCTCTGGTGTAAAAAACGCCTTAGTAAAATTATTTGTTAGTAATTACCGATTATTTAGCAAAAAATATGCTTGAGGGATTTGATTACATTGATTAAAATAAATGTCAATATGCTGATGCTCTTTCGACCTACATTTCTAACTAAACGAAGAGTCAAGTGACAATAAAATATTGAAATAAAACTACTTTTTACTGATTTTATCGAGAAAATAATTGTATATTATACCATCATTATCATCAACCCAATTAATGACCAATTAGATTGACAACATTCAATTCAGAGAGATTCAACATTCACACATCAACGAGAAAATTTCAGGAAATACAGGTTTCCTGACGATGTTTTCCTTAACTGTTTGATAATATGATAAATACGCATATATCTTCAAAATGTGCCTGTGACATGTCAGACCACTGGTCCACCACTAGGCTACCAGGGGTAATAGAGATGTGATCATGATTTTATTCGGTAAGAATTCAATGTTGAAATCTGTTAGTGCTATTTATTGCATTGCTCAATACTAAATGATTAAATGATATTTATTTCTGTAAATAGATCTTTTAAAGACACTTTTACAAGTCATGTATGTATAAGATATATTTTAGGAACTAAATGGCATCGGCATTTCCTAACTGACGACCTCTGAGAAGAAATGCCGAAACAAACTCAGAGAATCTTGGTCATAGGCCAATTTAAAATCCCAAAGCTGCCAGACATTAAAAGCTAGTAAGCGTATGCACTAAATACTAGTAGAATAATTAAAAGGCCTCATAAATACATACCATAGGCTCAGAGAATCGGAAATGCTATTTATATTACGTGAAAGACTTGACGAAAATGTGACCAAGTTTCTCCACACTGGTTGTCATTTATTATATAGACATTTAATATACTATAGTAGGGTTATATTCATAGATTATAAAAGAAATGAAACATCTGGAAATTGACAAAGTTTTTAGTTGTATTTTAATTTGTTTGTGGGTAATGTTTGGATTATATTATGCGATATATATTGTTTCAAATGGGGGCCTAAACTCCTTTAGATTCTAGAGTTGGGAGCAAGGCCGGCAAGGTGGACTGACGACCTGGTAAAGGTCGCTGGAATCTTATGGATGCGGGCGGCGCATAACCGGTCGTCATGGTGATACTTGGGGGAGAGTCGGAGACCTATGTCCAGCAGTGGACGTCTAACAGTTGATATGATTGTGATGATAAATGTCAAACAAATTCATCAAATATTTCAACAAGATTCCTTTGATGTTTTATAAATATGTTTATGAGCTCATTTGTATTAAGTCTTTTGATGTTGAGATTACCTAATACCAGGATAATTGGGAAAAGGTTTGTATGTCGATATGGCAATACCATTAAAACAACAGGCCTTTGTCAATAACAAAAAATAAATAGGTGACCTGCTTGAACCTAATCTGAAACGATAACATTTATACGATCAACTCCATACTACATACGATACACTAACAAACGCCTCGTTGTGGACCACAGGGTTTACTAATGTACACCCACATTTCACCGGTATATTTTAGGCCCCACGTAATAGAGGGCGAATCTATTGCGGTCAACCGGCCACGAATCCAAACTACGAGCTGCTACTGAGAATTTCATAGAAAAATCAAATAACTGCTCGACCTGGGAGTTGAATCCAAGACCTCTTGCTCTGCGGTCGCAGACGCACTTGATCAGGAGCTTGTTTGTTTGTGTGTATTGTGTACTCTCCAAAACTACTGCACAGACGTGAATAATTCTTTCACTATTAGAATGCTACATTATCTGTGATGAACATAAGCTATAAAAAAAAAAATTAAATACCGATATCTACCCGAAGTGTGGTAGCCTAGTGGTGAGACCAGTGGACTGAGTTGTCAAAGATCTCGAGTTCAAACCCAAGGCACGCACCACTGACTTTTCGGAAGTTATGTGCGTATTTATCATATGCTCAAACGGTGAAGGAAAACATCGTGAGAAAACCTGCATGCTCGAGAGATTTTCTCGATGGCATGTGAAGTCTACCAATCCGCAGTAGGCTAGTGTGGTGGACTATAGCCTAATCCCTCTCAAATGAAAGGAGACCCGTGCCCAGTAGTGGGACAATAATGGGTTGATGATGATGACATCTACCCGTGCGGAGCATTGGCGTGTTGGGGGCATTGCCATCTTATTTCCCTAACTTTGTTGTTATTTTTTCATGATCCCTTGAAATTTAACTTATCAAGCGTCGACTCTAAATCTATGACGGTTGTATACCATCAAGTGACAATCAATTCTAAGTATAAGTCTAAGTTAGACGTAAGGTACATTTTATTATGCATATGCCAAAAGAAAACAATATATCAATTTTTAAAATAGCCAACATTATTTTTTCTTTTCCTATTATAATTACAGTACCGTACGTTTCTTATACCATAATAAATAAATAAAAAAGTTATTCCGTAATTTGCTACAGAGAAATGATGATCAAACAGTCGGAAACAAACCTCATTTAGAAATACATACTCAACAAACACGTGTAAGTATATAAAATAGATTTATCAGCAGAAACAAACGATTTTTGCTAAGTATTAAAATAAAACTGCATGGTTATAGTTATTATTTAATTATATCAATATAAACACTGATTGAGCATCCATACTAATATGACAAAATGCGAAAGTTTGTCTGTCTGTCTATGTTACTTATTCACGCTTGAATCGCTGTGTGCATCTGGATGGCGGGTGTGTAACTACAAATGGTCATGCGATATGCATGAGAGCAATGTACGAGCAATGTACTGAATGTATATAAAATTTTAAGCAATCTTAGAACTACAGTTTTTCGAAAAAGCATGTGAGCAGCCAACCTAACGTCAGAATGGCGGGTGTATTCTGAATCTGAACAAATTACCAACTATCTGAGTGTGAAATGCCTACCGTAGCAATGTACGAGCAATGTACCTTCTCATTTTAAAGCAATTAAAGAGTAATATAAAAAATAACCAACCTAGCTAGCCAACCCGCAGTAGGCTAGCGTGGTGGACTATAGCTCATCCCGTGCCCAGCAGTGGGACGTTAATGGGTTGATGATGATGATAAAAAATAAAAATTCTGACATTTAGAGCCTGTCCAATTATATTAGTAACTAGATGTGCCCGCCTGCGTTGCTATGTCTAAATTGAAGAGCTTTTTTGTTTAGACCAAACAAGCATTAATTAGTAAGTAAACATTTATTAAACAAAAGTAACAATTTTTTTTTATTTTTTTTGCCCATAACCAAGGCAAAGCATAATCATATTTTTTTGGTTTCTCTTCGTTCTGCTATTGAAATCATCAAAACATATCCATTTACTTTGTCTAAAGCAGTGCGCTTTATAGTGGCCTATGCTATTTATATTTTCTTTACGGCACAAATATTCTATAACTCTTATTAATGTGATGCTAAATTATTTTTTAGTGGAACCTCGTTTAACCACCTTGACTCACTTTGATTTAATTCAAAGCTTTTAACGTTATGCAGACTGTAAGAAAATGTTCTTATTCCTTCGCAATTATTGCGACGACACGTCAGCATGTTATTTATATAGTTATGTCTTCAGCCAATATAGATGCAGCTGCAGAGAATTCTGTATTATCTAATGGTAGAAAAGCAATCTTTCTTTCAACATTATTTAAAACGCAAGACTCACTAGTACAAGTTTCTTTAACATCTGAACTGTATAAGACATCCGTTCGTATTCTCACAAAAGTGTATGCAACATGCAATGACAGGTTATTTCGGTTGTACCTTTAATTTGTTTTATCAAAATAGTTTTCCAATATCTATTATCTTATCTAGTATATATGAAAGAATCTCTACACTCAAGTGGCAATGGGCACGGCACATCGCTCGAAGCACGGATGGACGATGGGGCCTGAAGGTTCTAGAGTGGCGAACACGTACTGGAAGACGCAGCATAGGCAGGCCCCCGGCAAGGTGGACTGCCGACCTGGTAAAGATCGCTGGAATCCGCTGGATACGGGCGGCGCATGACCTTGTCCAGCAGTGGACGTCTCACGGTTGATGTGATGATGATGATAATATTATATAATGTGACACCGGAATGTAAACTTAGAATTTATGTAGCTGCCATCAATTTTGCAACGCCTGTAAAGGGCCGCTAAGTTTTAGGTCCCTACCATAGTAATAAGACTACTGTACACTGTACGACTGTACTTAGTATGCACCATAAAATTTGATTTGATATCAGTAACACGACTGCACTAAGATAACATCCTGACCTGTGTACGTATTTTGTAGACGGTAGTGTAGTAGATAGGTTACCTAAGGTACCTAAGTTACGTAGGTACGTACTAGAAATCTTGCATGACTATTTTCAATTAATTTTATTTAAACTACAAAAGACTGTTGCGAAAGATTTGCTGCACTTTTTAACCCAGCAAACTTTGTTTTGCTACATTATAGGGGTTGGTGGTAGAAAAGTGAAAATGTAGAGTTATAAGTATATTTTAATGCAAAAACATAAAAAAACTGATTGGTCAAAAAATAAATAAAAAAATAGTCTAGTGAGGGACATCCTTATCACCTAGGGGTGTAAAAAATAGCCTACAACCCATTCTCAAACCAAACTACCAAATATACATATAAAATTTCATAATAATCCGTCCAGCCGTTTCGGAGGAGTTCAGATACAAACACCGTGACACGAGATTTTTATATATAAGATATAGCCTTCCTAGCATATATAGAGCCTTCCTAGAAGAAACAAACTGTGTTAGGGCAATTGCTATCATACCATCAATCGATCAATTAAATTGCCACTATATACTTACAAAATATCGTATCGCTTTCTAGTAATGTAGATTTCTGAAGCAAAATGCATAAGGACATTCCTCGCTCAATAAAGGAGTGACTGTCCTTACAGCATGAGAATTCCATTCGCTGTCCGTGTGGTAACCCTAATACAAGTAACTTTTGGGGTTCTTAAAAAAAAGCAATGGAAAGGTACCTACAGTGTCGGCAATGCGCGAGGTATACCTCTGGTGTGCCAAACGTCCATATGCTACGGTACGATAATATCTCTGGACATTATGACACAGCGCCATCTAGTTCCGAGCTAAGCAAAGAGGCTTGTGTTACGGATACTAGTTGGTTGATATACTACATAATATATACTTTTTTTTTTGTAAATACATACATAATAATACATATATACATCCATGATTCGGATACAAATGCTCATGCTCATCTCACAAACATTTGTCCCTACCGGGATTCGCACCCGGGGCCCATAGCACAGAAGGCAGTGTTAACTACCGCTGGACTAATTGGGTCGATAACCGTTGTTTGCCACCCTTGTGAAAACCCTATATCTCTCCGTGCGAAGCCTGGGCGGGCCGTTAGTGTTTAATATACGCATAGTTTACTGACTGCCTACACATATTATGTGCAGGAAATCAGTAAACTACCTTACATAATTAAAAGACAATCCCATTTACGCAGAACGAAAAGTAATTATGTCAAAAAAGACCCACTTCAAATGTCAGAAGTAGATGAAATGGAACCACACGGGAAGCTTTCAATTAAAAAAAGAATCATCAAAATCGGTTCACCCGGTCCAAAGCTCTGTGGTAACAAACATTTAAAAATACAGACGAATTGAGAACCTCCTCCTTTATTTAAGTCAGTTAAACATCGTATCATCATCACCATCATATCAACTGTTAGACGTCCACTGCTGGACATAAGTCACCCCCAAGGATCACCACGACGACCGGCAGGGCTGCTAGTAAGCAACGACGCGATTATGCCATTTAGCATCTGAAATTATACCAAATGTGATGGTATTATACCACACTGCCCATTCTATGTCGGGTGAGCTTTTTTTTTTTAGCTCAAGTCCCTCGATTATTCGATTATCCTTTGCAGAATTAGCGGACAACTTCTCGGTATGACTTTTTTTTTGTGAGCGTCTTGCTTTTGTATCGAATTATACCAGATGATCATGGATCCACATGGATACAATACATCGTCCAATTATACCAATTTGGTATCAAAAGATACAATCTGGCAGCTCTGCGACCGGTCCTGCGACACCCGCATCCAGCGGATTCCAGCGACCTTAACCAGGTCGTCGGTCCACCTTGCCGGGGACCTGTCCACACTGCATCTTCCAGTACGTGGTCGCCACTCAAGAACCTTCAAGCCCCATCGGCCATCTGTTCACCGAGCGATGTGCCCGTAAACGGCTGTGCCCGTAATCGTATAAGTAGCTTAATTTCAATATGTAACGATTTTTTTTTGCTTTATGTCGGTTTAATTTTTTGTTAAATATATTAAGTTGGACTATAAATTATTTTCACATAGTGTGTAATAAGTTTAGTTCCGATTTCCTTTCTAATAAAAGTAGTTACGTCATCAAGATCATAGTAACAGTCGATCTGATAACATATGATTAAAATGACCTTTCTTGTGATAACATGTCATTATGAACTTATATAAATGTTGCGCGCAATAGTGGCTCAGTAGTTGAGTGTAACGTCTAGGGCTGATCAGGTAAGTCGGTATAATTGTTCATAGTCGTACATACACACTATCGCGCCGGTCCCCCACTGGAGTAGGCAGAGGCTATAGATTTCCAACTGCTACGAACCTCGCACACACCATTTGCCTCATCCTCGTTCAGTACCATCCTCATACCTGCGCTCCGTGATCTAGACCTTGCCTTATATGAGAACGTCTGTCCGATTAAATGTCATTCAACCAAATATGTGGCCGTGCGTATCACTGGACACAAGGCTTCTCCCCAAATAGGACTAAAGCTGTCCATCCTTTCGCCGTAAAAAAAATATTGAACGAGTACTCTTTTCCAGGTAAATATGTGGTTCAGATATCTTCTCGTCGCCCTAATACCGGCAATAGCAAGCGGCGACATAAGAGTCACAGTGAAGGCAGGCGAGAATGAGGCAAACTCCTCAGTACAGTTCACTGGCGAAAACACCGAGATTATTAGCGACCAGGAACGGAAGACCTTCAATAGTCTGGAACTATGTTCTGTCTAGCGTAGAAAGTGGTCTGCAAAGGGTTGCTAATTGGCTCCAGTGGAATCTGTTGACCCTCAATATAGAAAAGACCAAAGCTGTCCATTTTTATGTTTCCAAACGCTCCTCTCCAAGGTGCACAATGTCCCTAAGACTGCACTCTTGCTCTCTGTTTAGCAGCTGTAATTGTCCTCAAATTGACCAAATCAACTCAATTATATCTTGGGGTCTATCTTGATAACCAATTATCATGGACTAGTCATCTTGATGCACTAACCAGTAGGACTAGAATGCTTATGCGGACTTTTAAGTCTTTAGGTAAAGTCGCGCTAGAAAAAACCCTAAAAATGGTATACTTTTCCCTCTGCCAGTCATCTCTTAATTACTGCATTACTGCGTGGGGTGCGGTGGGAAAATCGCATATGTTAAAAGTTGAAAGAGCTCAACGTGCACTGCTAAAAACAGCTTTTGGTAGACCATATAGATACTCCACAAATCTACTCTACGCAGAAATAGGAGTGCTCAGTGTCCGTCAACTTTATATACTCTCTATCACTATGCGATTTCATAAAACCGCCCTGAGTAGTGCCTTGAGTAGTCACTCCGGTCGTAGACTGGTCTGGGAATCGGTAAAGTGCAGGAAAGCAATTGGTAGTAGATCATACCTCTTCATGGGACCTTATATATATAAAAAACTTAATACTAAACTCAGGATAGTTCAACTGACAAAGAATAAATGTAAAAGACAAATATATGAATGGCTTCTTAGATTAAATTATGAAAACACTGAAGATATATTGAAAATCATACAGTAACAAACATTAAACGCACGCAAACACACACTACACTCAAGTCGACACACACACACACACACACACACACACACACACACACTCTCACACACACACACACACACACACACACACCTTTTGTGTTGTTATTATTGCTCTTATTTTGTTTTACTTGTTTTTATTTTTATTTTTTATTGTTTCAAGTATATCTAATTGAACGAAAGAGACTAGACCCCACGACACAGGGAATCCTAGTGTGGAGTCTAGGGAATAACCAACATAACTTGTGATTTTTTGAACAATAAAGAAATTATTATTAATTATTAATATTGAATCAAGTTGGAATCTGAGGGAGGCTTGCCGGATATTCTCTGGAGGAAGACCAGATAGTGTGTACGTCAAGGAACCCACACCCTGGGGCGTTTACCACAAATACAGCTGGCCTGAAGTCGAGAGAATCCTCAAGCCAGTCAAGGCAAAGATCTTGGGCATTCATACAAAGCCCGTCATCGTTTCTACACAAGAGTTTGAGAACCATAGCAAGGTCAAAGTGAAATATCAGGCTGGGGTTTCCCAAGCAGTCCAACAGACGGTCACTCAGTCCTGGAGTACTGGAGGCCAACTGACCGTTGGACAAGATATCAGGTACAATGTGGAATTTGGCTTCGGGGATGTTGGAGGGTCTACTAGCATATCGTACTCTCACAGTTGGGGCAGCGAAAATTCCAAGTCACAATCAGTGACTCTAGGGTCAACTACTGGTGTGGAAGTGGAACTAGAGCCAGGACAAGCCGTGGTGGCAACCCTAACAGCCAATTATGGAACTTTGGACATCGAAGTAGACTACGAAGCTTATCTTACTGGTTCTGTGTTCGCCAACTACAAGCATACATACAAGGGTCGTCAGTTTTGGAATTACGCTGTGGACAACATATTGGACGCTGGGGAACTTCCAAAAACTGTGAAGTCCACGGAGAAAATATCTGTGGAGTTCTACTCGAGCGCCAAAGTCGATGTTACTGACCGGGTGACTATGTCCTTATTGAAATCAGTGCCTGCCGCGATATATTAAGATAGATTATTAAGTGAAAAATTAATATTTGCGATTAAATTTTTTTTTAAATGTTGTATTAATCATTTATTTAAAGAATACATAAAATATATGTTTATCCTAAATATCTAATATAAAAAAAACATTAACTGTGACGGGCAGAAAAGTGCTCTGACATAAGCTTATTTCACTCAAAGGAAATATTCAATATACCTACCAATTTACAGATTTATTACACTTTAACGATGATATATTAAAATAAAACTAATTTTTGGGCCACCCTGAGTATCCAGAAGACCGGATGGCCGATGGGGGCTGAAGGTTCTAGTGGCGACCACGTAAGAACTGGAAGACACAGCGTGGGTCTAACGGTGAAGTCCGCTGAGGGTGGCACAATTGTGTCGATACCTGGGGCAGATCTATGTCCAGCAGTGGACATCTGATGGTTGATATGATGATCATGATTAAAAATCAAAGAACAAAGCATGCCTTCTGCTTAGAAGATTATGATAAAATAACATCAGAGTTACACGAAATAAATTGGACTAGTAAATTTTCTCAATGTAGAAGTGTAAATGACATGTAAGAATGTAAAGAAAAAAAAATTAGACATTTGTTTTGAAGGTACCTAATTATATCTTGGTTTATTCTTTTTGGTTTTATGTTTACGTAAGCAACGATAGAGACGGGGTCTTTATCGTTGCTGTTAAAAAAATGATTGATGAATGATTTTCCTGTAACCTTTCATACCTTACAGGCCCATTTAGCTCAGCGGTAAATTAACGCTGCCTGCTGTACTACACGAGTTCGAATCCCCCGTAGGGTGAAATGTTTGTGTGATGGGCATTAACATTTGTATTCGAGTCATGGATGTATCTATGTATAATGTGTTTGTATTTACAAAAAAAAATTATAAATGTAGTATAAAATATATAAACCAACTAGTATCCGTAACACGAGCCTCGTTGCTTACCACGGAACAAGATGGTGCTGTGTCATAATAAAAAAAAAAAAAGAATTATCTTTATCATAAAATAAAACATTGATATTGAAAATCGTTTAACCCGCAGTGTCGTTATCTTAATTACTATCCATACTAATTATAAACGCTAAAGTTGGTATGGATGTTTGTTTGTCTCTTTCACGCGAAAACCACTAAGCCGATTTGGATGGAATTTGGCAAACATGTAGTTTATTACCTGGATTAACACGTAGGATATAATTTTTATCTGTATACCATGCGGGCAAAACCGCGCGTTGAAGTTAGTAATAAATAAATTAATACAAGTTTAGTTTAGTCTTATCTTTTATTCAAACGTTTGAGCTTCTCATTTTACAAGGCTATCAGTATTAACCATGATCAGTTTGTTCGTTGTAAATAAAAATAAAAGTTTACTTTGCCTTTACATTATTTATTACAACGGTACAAATATCACAAGCACATCCGTATTTTGAGGAACTATTGGCTCCGACGGTACGCAGTACGCCGTTCCGTAATCATAGGCGAACATTCAGTATAATAATAACACTTATAATTAATGTGGGTTTATCATCATAGACGGATTGGCGTATTCCGTACTGTCGTAGTAGTCCAGTCATCTCGTCAAAATTTGGTAAGAATCTCGGAATTCGAGATACCAAGCTATAAATTCGTTAACACTTGTACATATGATGACATCATAAAAGTTCATCAGCAAAGGTCAAAAATCGAAGGTCAAAGATCACAAAAATAGTTTTTTTTTTGCAAATATCTCGCTTCCTATGAGTTTTTGGCAGTTGGTGTTCATGCCAATATTATAGAAGATTAAATTCCCTACAACTTTTATCTCAAATATTTTTTTATACGTTTAATCGTAAAATGTAAAAGTTTGTATGGATGTTTGTTACTCTTTCACGCAAAAACCGCTTAACAGATTTCCATGAAATTTAGCATACATATAGTTTATTACCTGGATTATAACATAGGCTACATTTTATCTAAATACCATGCAGGCAAAGCCGCGGGAGGCAGCTAATTGAAATATCATTTAAATACACCTATAAATGTGAATGTTTGTATGCACGTTTGTTACTCTTCCACGCAAAAACCGGTAGACGGTAAGTACCTGTAGATCGTACAAATATTTGCTCCGTGCGGGGATCGAACCTGCAAACCCGTGACGCACAACCCGATCACTCAGCCACTGCGCCAACCGGGTCGTCAAGGTCATCGTTTACTATAAAAAGAAAGAGAGCCCCTACTGCTTGCTTTGTTACACTCATAGGTAACAAAGGTTCATTCATAGGTAATTATCGCTCAATTGTTTTAATTATTGCTTTATTTTGTACAGTACGTCTATACATTGCAGTCATTTTGCCTATAACTTCAACGCCAATATGATATATTATCAGCAAAATACATGCTTACGAATAAAACAATAATTTCTTATTTTACAAAATATTATTCAGTTGATTTGGTAGACTGTGGTCGACGCAGAAAAAGAATGGACAATACAATCTAATGTTACATTATATAATATTATCATCATCATCACATTAACGTCCACTGCTGGCCTTAGGTCCCCCAAGGAGCGCCACGGCTACCGATCATGCGCCGCCCGCATCCAGCGGATTCTAGCGACCTTTTCCAGGTCGTCAGTCCACCGTCATCAACCCATTATTGTCCCACTGCTGGGCACGGGTCTACTCTCATTTATTGAGAGGGATTAGGCTTTAATCCACCACGCTAGCCTACTGGGTTGGCAGACATTACATGCCATCGAGAAAATCCCTCAAGCATGCAGGTGAGATGTTAGAGGTCTCGAGTTCAAACCCAAGGCACACACCACTGACTTTTCGGAAGTTATGTGCATAATTATCACATGCTCAAACGGCGATGGAAAACATGGTGAGGAAACCTGCATGCTTGAGAGACATTAGAGTCACCGTGGGCTCGAACTCGAGACCTTTAACCTTCTAGTCCACTGATCCCACCACTAGCACAGCTATCTACTGCCATCAACGGGACACTAATCCAAACTTACTAAGAATGTTCTATAAAAACCCAATAACACTGCTCTACCTGGGAATCGCAGCCAAGACTTTTTGCTCAGCAGTTGCACTTATTATATTGAGACCAACAAGGCAGTTGCAACACAACACAAAAAAATAAAACAAAAAAAATAACATTAAGTATTCTATATTGCTTTATACCTTAAAAGTAGTTAAACAATAAACTAAAATCGGATTCCCTAATTACTATTTAGGTTTTGAACTAGAAGCCTTCAAAGTTTATTAAGGCGTACATTTTTAAGGGTCCATTCAGAAAACTGACAGCGGCAAAGATTGCAACAGAACATTATCATTAATATCGTGGATGTCGACCTTGGAATCAGAATAGAAGCCCAAGTCGATGACCTCTGTGGAGTACACAGTTCTGTTTAAATGCCCGTCGTCCATCACTTTGTTTATATCCATTGACCAGAAATGATGATCCTTGTACATGTTGGCGTAATTGACAGCAACGGAGCCTGATAAAATCGCCATGTAGTCAACTTGCACTCTCATTGAACCTCTAGTAGCGTAGAGGTTTGCAACCACAGACTGGTTAGGTTCCAAGTTAATTTGCAAGCCCGTTTCAGAGCCTACGGTTACAGATTGAGACTTCACGTCATTCTCCCCCCATTTCGAGATGTATGAGAAGGAAGCCTTGGCAGACACGGCCATTGCTTTGATATCAATATCATACTTGATGTCCTGATTGGCAGAAAGTTCTCCATTTCGCTCCCAAGTGGATGCAGCTGTGTTTTCGACGTCGTAACGAATTTGAGCCTTAAAGCTAGCAGGTTTGGAGCTGTTATTGTTGAAACTCTGGGTGAAAACTAGCGGTTCTTCGTATTTGACGTTTAGGATCTGCGCCTTCAATGGCTTCAGGATTCTGATGACTTGTTTCCATTCGTTGGTGGTGTACAGGTCGCCCCATGGTGTGGGGCTTTTAAGAAATACATCATCAGGCGTAGCCCCGAAGTGAGCGTTGACAGCGTCTTTCAAGTTCTTCTCTGTTAGTTTGAAGGTTTGGATCTCTTGGTCGCTGATGACATCTTCGTCAGTTCCCGACACATGGATGTGGCGTTGTGATTTGTCGTCGGACACGACGACTTCAATCTCTATCGTGGCCAGTACCACGGCAGGTAGGATGAGGAGTACAGCGAACGCCTTCATCTTGCAGATTTTCTGTAAAATAATAAAACAGTATTTAAGTAAATCATCAAGCCATTTACAGTCCCACTGCAGGCTCGGGTCACCCCTGATTTGGAAGGGGATTAGGCCCACGGGGGTGCCATCGAGATATTCTCTCAGGAATGCAGGTTCCCTCACGAGTTTTTCCTTCACCATGTGATAAATAGGAATGTATTATGTATTCCTGACATAGCCCGAAGAATCGCCAAACTCAAGTGGCAGTGAACGGATGGCCGATGGGGCTTGAAGGTTCTCGAGTGGCGACCACGTAGGTACTGGAAGACGCAGCCTGGGTAGTCTCCCGGCAAGGTGGACCGACGACCTGGTTAAGGTCGCTGGAATCCGCTGGACGCGGTCGTCGTGGCGATCCTTGGGGGAGACCTATGTCCAGCAGTGGACGTCTAACGGTTGATATAATGATGATGATGATGATGTGAAAAATAGAACAACACAACTTTCGAAAAGTGAATGTTGCGTGCTTTGGGATCGAACACTGTTTTAGTACCCACATGGTTCTGAATTTACACTTCTTATTAGTTGTAAGTATTTCGCATACTAATTTCATAGACTGCTGCGATTATTAGACATTGAAATAATAGTATTTATTAGAACTTTTATCACGAGATAGAAGTTATACGTACTAGGAAAACATATTTTGCAACCTAACACAAAACAGAAAAACATATTTTTTTCTTCTTTTACAAAGCGTTGCCCCGCACTAGGATTTTCTCCTGAGTCGTGGGTGCGTTTACAAACACAAATCATCACAAACACAAACGCCCAGACCCGGAACAACTAGCTGTAGAACGTACAAATATTTGCTCCGTGCGGGGATTGAACCCGCAACCCGTGACGCGCAAACCGATCGCTCGGCCACTGCGCTACCGAGTCGTCCATTACATGAAGAATTGACATTGTGATGAGAAATTAACCAAAATACTTACAGCTTTAGACACTGCTTATACCTTTTCAATATATAAATGATACGTCAAATACGAAAAACTGTATGAAGAAATAACTTCTTACTCCTTAATTAATTCACCAGTACTGATAGAAATACTTCAGTAAAGGCGTATATATACGCTTTTTGCTGTTCATTGTTCGATAAAGCGTGTTACACACGGTCTATTCAGAACCATTACAATGTTTAATTATAAAACGAAGAAAAAAAAATAGTACGAGATTTGAGTTTCTAATCATTAGTATTTACACTCCAAAGTTCTGGATCCTAGATTTAAAACAAATAGGTTTAAACTACAACATAAAATATGAGAACGCCGTAAAAAAAACATCGGTATTTGTTAGCAATTTTTTGGACTACGGAGATAGCAAACAAGGTTACACAGCTCTTCTGATAAGTAAGCAGTTACCATAGCCTACGTACCTTCGAACGTTTGCAATACCAGAGGCACGCTCGCGCGTTGCCGACCCTATAAACCCCTAAAAATAGGGGAGTTACTACACTGACAGTAAGCGGAATTCCCATGCAGGCAAAATAGTCACTCAATCAATCAATCAAATCAATCAAAAGGTTTTTATTTCATATGAACTTTTCAAGCATTTATAAAACGACGGCATTTATGACTGTGGTTGCACTCCTATAACGAGCTCTGGCAACCTTACTCACTCGCAGAAAGACAAATATTGTTGTATCACTGCGGTCTTCTGTAAGGCGGAGGTACTTTTTCAGTCGGGCAGCTCAATTTGAGCGAGAAGTCTGTGGCGCGAAAAGACACACTTTGTGGCGGTTATCATCATACATAGCTAAGAACAATCCCGGCTGACCCACCTTTCAAACAAAAAAAGCAAAATCGAAATCGGTTCATCCGTTCGGGAGCTAAGATGCGACAGACAGGCACACACACAAACACACACGTCAAACTTATAACACCCCGCTGTTTTTGCGTCGGGGGTTAAAATTGGCGAAGTTAGTCGAGAAATTTAATTCCATATCTAGATACAACCTTAGGAAGCTGATGGCAAAGAGAGCCTACCGGGGAATTTCCCTTAATAATTATTACGGTTGCCAGAAGCAAAATTTTAAATTACACATCTACATATATAAAAGGAGAAGCTGACTGACTGACATATCAACGCAGGGCCTAAACCATAAGAGTTAGCAACTTGAAATTTTGCACAGGGGTCCATTTTATAACGTAGCGGAGAACTAAGAAAGGATTTTTGAAAATTCACCCCTTAAGTGGGTAAAACGGGGGTGCAAAGTTAGTAAGAAACTTTATCGATTTTTCGTTAAATTGCACCGGGACGAATAGTCCAGGCATATTAGTGAATTCACCTCGGAAATGGAGATAACAAGTATAATGACAACATAAAAGTTGTCTTAAAACCTACATATGGTAAGACATGCAGTTCCCTCGATTCCCTTCACCGTTCGAGCATATCACAAATACGCGCATCACTTTGAAAACTCAGTGGTGCGTTGCTTTGGAATCGAATTTAAGACGTTTGACATCACAGTCCACTAGTCTAACAACTAGACTAAGCTATATAATTCTGTCAAAATAAATCCTACTTCAAAGTTCAAATGTCAGGACTGGACCAGACCACGGGAAGCACTAGTTTTTAAATAAAAAAGGAATCATCAAAATCGGTTCACCCAGTCGAAAGTTCTGATGTAACAAACACAAAAAATACAGTCGAATTGAGAACCTCCTCCATTCTTGAAGTCGGTTATAAATACGATCAACATGAATCTCTGGTGTAAAAAACGCCTTAGTAAAATTATTTGTTAGTAATTACCGATTATTTAGCAAAAAATATGCTTGAGGGATTTGATTACATTGATTAAAATAAATGTCAATATGCTGATGCTCTTTCGACCTACATTTCTAACTAAACGAAGAGTCAAGTGACAATAAAATATTGAAATAAAACTACTTTTTACTGATTTTATCGAGAAAATAATTGTATATTATACCATCATTATCATCAACCCAATTAATGACCAATTAGATTGACAACATTCAATTCAGAGAGATTCAACATTCACACATCAACGAGAAAATTTCAGGAAATACAGGTTTCCTGACGATGTTTTCCTTAACTGTTTGATAATATGATAAATACGCATATATCTTCAAAATGTGCCTGTGACATGTCAGACCACTGGTCCACCACTAGGCTACCAGGGGTAATAGAGATGTGATCATGATTTTATTCGGTAAGAATTCAATGTTGAAATCTGTTAGTGCTATTTATTGCATTGCTCAATACTAAATGATTAAATGATATTTATTTCTGTAAATAGATCTTTTAAAGACACTTTTACAAGTCATGTATGTATAAGATATATTTTAGGAACTAAATGGCATCGGCATTTCCTAACTGACGACCTCTGAGAAGAAATGCCGAAACAAACTCAGAGAATCTTGGTCATAGGCCAATTTAAAATCCCAAAGCTGCCAGACATTAAAAGCTAGTAAGCGTATGCACTAAATACTAGTAGAATAATTAAAAGGCCTCATAAATACATACCATAGGCTCAGAGAATCGGAAATGCTATTTTTGTAATATTACGTGAAAGACTTGACGAAAATGTGACCAAGTTTCTCCACACTGGTTGTCATTTATTACATAGACATTTAATATACTATAGTAGGGTTATATTCATAGATTATAAAAGAAATGAAACATCTGGAAATTGACAAAGTTTTTAGTTGTATAATAATTTGTTTGTGGATAATGTTTGGATTATATTATGCGATATATATTGTTTCAAATGGGGGCCTAAACTCCTTTAGATTCTAGAGTTGGGAGCAAGGCCGGCAAGGTGGACTGACGACCTGGTAAAGGTCGCTGGAATCTTATGGATGCGGGCGGCGCATAACCGGTCGTCATGGTGATACTTGGGGGAGAGTCGGAGACCTATGTCCAGCAGTGGACGTCTAACAGTTGATGTGATTGTGATGATAAATGTCAAACAAATTCATCAAATATTTCAACAAGATTCCTTTGATGTTTTATAAATATGTTTATGAGCTCATTTGTATTAAGTCTTTTGATGTTGAGATTACCTAATAGCAGGATAATTGGGAAAAGGTTTGTATGTCGATATGGCAATACCATTAAAACAACAGGCCTTTGGCAATAACAAAAAATAAATAGGTGACCTGCTTGAACCTAATCTGAAATGATAACATTTATACGATCAACTCCATACTACAACTACTATATGTTAGTGCATATATGCACTAACATACGCCTTTTTGTGGACCACAGGGTGTACTAATGTACACCCACATTTGGCCGGTATATTTTAGGCCCCACATAATAGAGAGCCAGCCTATTGCCATCAACTGGGCACGAATCCAAACTCCGAGCTGCTACTGAGAATTTCATAGAAAAACCAAATAACGCTGCTCGACCCGGGAGTTGAATCCAAGACCTCTTGCTCAGCGGTCGCAGATGCACTTGATCAGGAGCTTGTTTGTTTGTGTGTATTGTGTACTCTCCAAAACTACTGCACAGACGTGAATAATTCTTTCACTATTAGAATGCTACATTATCTGTGATGAACATAAGCTATAAAAATAATAATTAAATACCGATATCTACCCGAAGTGTGGTAGCCTAGTGGTGAGACCAGTGGACTGAGTTGTCAAAGATCTCGAGTTCAAACCCAAGGCACGCAACACTGACTTTTCGGAAGTTATGTGCGTATTTATCATATGCTCAAACGGTGAAGGAAAACATCGTGAGAAAACCTGCATGCTCGAGAGATTTTCTCGATGGCATGTGAAGTCTACCAACCCGCAGTAGGCTAGTGTGGTGGACTATAGCCTAATCCCTCTCAAATGAGAGGAGACCCGCGCCCAGCTGTGGGACAATTATGGGTTGATGATGATGATATCTACCCGTGCGGAGCATTGGCGTGTTGGGGGCATTGCCATCTTATTTCCCTAACTTTGTTGTTATTTTTTCATGATCCCTTGAAATTTAACTTATCAAGCGTCGACTCTAAATCTATGACGGTTGTATACCATCAAGTGACAATCAATTCTAAGTATAAGTCTAAGTTAGACGTAAGGTACATTTTATTATGCATATGCCAAAAGAAAACAATATAACAATTTTTAAAATAGCCCCCATTATTTTTTCTTTTCCTATTATAATTACAGTACCGTACGTTTCTTATACCATAATAAATAAATAAAAAAGTTATTCCGTAATTTGCTACAGAGAAATGATGATCAAACAGTCGGAAACAAACCTCATTTAGAAATACATACTCAACAAACACGTGTAAGTATATAAAATAGATTTATCAGCAGAAACAAACGATTTTTGCTAAGTATTAAAATAAAACTGCATGGTTATAGTTATTATTTAATTATATCAATATAAACACTGATTGAGCATCCATACTAATATGACAAAATGCGAAAGTTTGTCTGTCTGTCCTTCTTTCTATGTTACTTATTCACGCTTGAATCGCTGTGTGCATCTGGATGGCGGGTGTATAACTACAAATGGTCATGCGATATGCATGAGAGCAATGTACGAGCAATGTACTGAATGTATATAAAATTTTAAGCAATCTTAGAACTACAGTTTTTGGAAAAAGCATGTGAGCAGCCAACCTAACGTCAGAATGGCGGGTGTATTCTGAATCTGAACCAATTACCAACTATCTGAGTGTGAAATGCCTACCGTAGCAATGTACGAGCAATGTACCTTCTCATATTAAAGCAATTAAAGAGTAATATAAAAAATAACCAACCTAGCTAGCCAACCCGCAGTAGGCTAGCGTGGTGGACTATAGCTCATCCCGTGCCCAGCAGTGGGACGTTAATGGGTTGATGATGATGATAAAAAATAAAAATTCTGACATTTAGAGCCTGTCCAATTATATTAGTAACTAGATGTGCCCGCCTGCGTTGCTATGTCTAAATTGAAGAGCTTTTTTGTTTAGACCAAACAAGCATTAATTAGTAAGTAAACATTTATTAAACAAAAGTAACAATATTTTTTTATTTTTTTTGCCCATAACCAAGGCAAAGCATAATCATATTGTTTTGGTTTCTCTTCGTTCTGCTATTGAAATCATCAAAACATATCCATTTACTTTGTCTAAAGCAGTGCGCTTTATAGTGGCCTATGCTATTTATATTTTCTTTTGGGCCCGATGGCAAATATTCTATAATTCCTATTATATAATATTCTTGTGATGCTAAATTATTTTTTAGTGGAGCCTCGTTTAAACACCTTGACTCACTTTGATTTAATTCAAAGCTTATAACGTTATGCAGACTGTAAGAAAATGTTCTTATTCCTTCGCAATTATTGCGACGACACGTCAGCATGTTATTTATATAGTTATGTCTTCAGCCAATATAGATGCAGCTGCAGAGAATTCTGTATTATCTAATGGTAGAAAAGCAATCTTTCTTTCAACATTATTTAAAGCGCAAGACTCACTAGTACAAGTTTCTTTAACATCTGCACTGTATAAGACATCCATTAGTATTCTTTCAAAAGTGTATGCAACACTGCAATGACAGGTTATTTCGCTTGTACCTTTAATTTGTTTTTTATCAAAATAGTTTTCCAATATCTATTATCTTATCTAGTATATATGAAAGAATCTCTACACTCAAGTGGCAATGGGCACGGCACATCGCTCGAAGCACGGATGGACGATGGGGCCTGAAGGTTCTAGAGTGGCGAACACGTACTGGAAGACGCAGCATAGGCAGGCCCCCGGCAAGGTGGACTGCCGACCTGGTAAAGATCGCTGGAATCCGCTGGATACGGGCGGCGCATGACCTTGTCCAGCAGTGGACGTCTCACGGTTGATGTGATGATGATGATAATATTATATAATGTAACACTGGATTGTAAACTAAGAATTTATGTAGTTGCCATCAATTTTGCAACGCCTGTAAAGGGCCGCTAAGTTTTAGGTCCCTACCATAGTAATAAGACTACTGTACACTGTACGACTGTACTTAGTATGCACCATAAAATTTAATTTGATTTGATATCAGTAACACAACTGCACTAAGATAACATCCTGACCTGCGTACGTATTTTGTAGACGGTAGTGTAGTAGATAGGTAGGTACCTAAGTTACGTAGGTACGTACTAGAAACCTTGCATGACTATTTTCAGCTAATTTTTTTAAACTACAAAAGACTGATGCTAAAAATTTGCTGCACTTTTTAACCCAGCAAACTTTGTTTTGCCACATTATAGGGGTTGGTGGTAGAAAAGTGAAAATTTAGAGTTATAAGTATATTTTAATGCCAAAACATAAAAAACTGTTTTGTCAAAAAAACAAAAAAAATATTGATTGGTGACGGACATCCTTATCACCTAGGGGTGTAAAAAATAGCCCACAATCCATTCTCAAACCAAACTACCAAATATACATTCAAAATTTCATAATAATCCGTTCAGCCGTTTCGGAGGAGTTCAGCTACAAACACCGTGACACGAGATTTTTATATATAAGATATAGCCTTCCTAGCATACATAGAGCTTTCCTAGAAGAAACAAACTGTGTTAGGGCAATTGCTACTATACCATCAATCGATCAATTCAATTGCCACTATAAACAAAATATCGTATCGCTCTCTAGTAAGCTCGAAGCAAACTGCATAAGGACACTCCTCGCTCAATAAAGGAGTGACTGTCCTTACAGCATGGGAATTCCATTCGCTGTCCGTGTGGTAATACAAGAAACCAAAAACACTCCCTATTTTTGGGGTTCTTAAAAAAAAGCAGTGAAAAGGTACCTACAGTGTCGGCAATGCGCGAGGTCCAAACGTCCATAGGCTACGGTACGATAATATCTCTGGACATTATGACACAGCGCCATCTAGTTCCGAGCTAAGCAAAAAGGCTTGTGTTACGGATACTAGTTGGTTGATATACTACATATATACTTTTTTTTTTGTAAATACAGACATATTTATACATAGATACATCCATGATCCGGATACAAATGCTCATGCTCATCACACAAACATTTGTCCCTACCGGGATTCGAACCCGGGACCCATAGCACAGAAGGCAGTTTTAACTACCGCTGGACTAATTGGGTGGATAACGGTTGTTTGCCACCCTTCTGAAAACCCTATATCTCTCCGTGCGAAGCCTGGGCGGGCCGTTAGTGTTTAATATACGCATAGTTTACTGACTGCCTACACATATTATGTGCAGGAAATCAGTAAACTACCTTACATTATTAAAAGACAATCCCATTTACGCAGAACGAAAAGTAATTATGTCAAAAAAGACCCACTTCAAATGTCAGAAGTAGATGAAATGGAACCACACGGGAAGCTTTCAATTAAAAAAAGAATCATCAAAATCGGTTCACCCGGTCCAAAGCTCTGTGGTAACAAACATTTAAAAATACAGACGAATTGAGAACCTCCTCCTTTATTTAAGTCAGTTAAACATCGTATCATCATCACCATCATATCAACTGTTAGACGTCCACTGCTGGACATAAGTCACCCCCAAGGATCACCACGACGACCGGCAGGGCTGCTAGTAAGCAACGACGCGATTATGCCATTTAGCATCTGAAATTATACCAAATGTGATGGTATTATACCACACTGCCCATTCTATGTCGGGTGAGCTTTTTTTTTTTAGCTCAAGTCCCTCGATTATTCGATTATCCTTTGCAGAATTAGCGGACAACTTCTCGGTATGACTTTTTTTTTGTGAGCGTCTTGCTTTTGTATCGAATTATACCAGATGATCATGGATCCACATGGATACAATACATCGTCCAATTATACCAATTTGGTATCAAAAGATACAATCTGGCAGCTCTGCGACCGGTCCTGCGACACCCGCATCCAGCGGATTCCAGCGACCTTAACCAGGTCGTCGGTCCACCTTGCCGGGGACCTGTCCACACTGCATCTTCCAGTACGTGGTCGCCACTCAAGAACCTTCAAGCCCCATCGGCCATCTGTTCACCGAGCGATGTGCCCGTAAACGGCTGTGCCCGTAATCGTATAAGTAGCTTAATTTCAATATGTAACGATTTTTTTTTGCTTTATGTCGGTTTAATTTTTTGTTAAATATATTAAGTTGGACTATAAATTATTTTCACATAGTGTGTAATAAGTTTAGTTCCGATTTCCTTTCTAATAAAAGTAGTTACGTCATCAAGATCATAGTAACAGTCGATCTGATAACATATGATTAAAATGACCTTTCTTGTGATAACATGTCATTATGAACTTATATAAATGTTGCGCGCAATAGTGGCTCAGTAGTTGAGTGTAACGTCTAGGGCTGATCAGGTAAGTCGGTATAATTGTTCATAGTCGTACATACACACTATCGCGCCGGTCCCCCACTGGAGTAGGCAGAGGCTATAGATTTCCAACTGCTACGAACCTCGCACACACCATTTGCCTCATCCTCGTTCAGTACCATCCTCATACCTGCGCTCCGTGATCTAGACCTTGCCTTATATGAGAACGTCTGTCCGATTAAATGTCATTCAACCAAATATGTGGCCGTGCGTATCACTGGACACAAGGCTTCTCCCCAAATAGGACTAAAGCTGTCCATCCTTTCGCCGTAAAAAAAATATTGAACGAGTACTCTTTTCCAGGTAAATATGTGGTTCAGATATCTTCTCGTCGCCCTAATACCGGCAATAGCAAGCGGCGACATAAGAGTCACAGTGAAGGCAGGCGAGAATGAGGCAAACTCCTCAGTACAGTTCACTGGCGAAAACACCGAGATTATTAGCGACCAGGAACGGAAGACCTTCAATATTGAATCAAGTTGGAATCTGAGGGAGGCTTGCCGGATATTCTCTGGAGGAAGACCAGATAGTGTGTACGTCAAGGAACCCACACCCTGGGGCGTTTACCACAAATACAGCTGGCCTGAAGTCGAGAGAATCCTCAAGCCAGTCAAGGCAAAGATCTTGGGCATTCATACAAAGCCCGTCATCGTTTCTACACAAGAGTTTGAGAACCATAGCAAGGTCAAAGTGAAATATCAGGCTGGGGTTTCCCAAGCAGTCCAACAGACGGTCACTCAGTCCTGGAGTACTGGAGGCCAACTGACCGTTGGACAAGAAATCAGGTACAATGTGGAATTTGGCTTCGGGGATGTTGGAGGGTCTACTAGCATATCGTACTCTCACAGTTGGGGCAGCGAAAATTCCAAGTCACAATCAGTGACTCTAGGGTCAACTACTGGTGTGGAAGTGGAACTAGAGCCAGGACAAGCCGTGATGGCAACCCTAACAGCCAATTATGGAACTTTGGACATCGAAGTAGACTACGAAGCTTATCTTACTGGTTCTGTGTTCGGCAACTACGAGCATACATACAAGGGTCATCACTTTTGGGATTACCCTGTGGACAGCATAATGGAAGCTGGGAAGCACCCAAAAACTGTGAAGTCCATGGAGAAAATATCTGTGGGGTTCTACTCGAGCGCCAAAGTCGATGTTACCGACCGGGTGACTATGACCTTATTGAAATCAGTGCCTGCCGCGATACGTGTTAATGTAGATTAAATGAAAAAAAATATATTTGCGAATAAATATTTAAAAAAATGTTTATCCTAAATATCTAATATAACTTTTACGAAGACAATTTTATACAACCAACTTTTAATTTTAGAATGTGTGGTGGTAGTCCTGCAGGCGTTATAGAATTTAGGAATTCTACAGGATAGTTTAAAACATCATTATGATAGTCCTCAACCAGTGTCAAAACTCTCATAAATTTTAAGCAGTTCGGGGATTTTCTCGACAACTTGATTGTTCAATTGAAAACAATCATCGTTTTAGATCACGTTTAACATCACTTTTAGAATAATTTGGGTCAAGGGAAACACCAAAAATATGGTCTACAATTGAATTCTGACTGCATCGCAGAGGCAGTTCAATGTAGTCGTCACCATCTTCATTAGCTGATCCATCGCCTACTTCACACCCATTGAGCAAACTCTAAATCTTCGTAAGCTCACATATTATGAGCCAATTGGAGTTGCGTAAAGTTTGGCCACATTGAAAAGTGCATTCAAAAACTAAAAAGCAAAAAATAACTTCATACAGTTTTACGTTTTTTTATTTTAACGATAACTAAGCTAATAGATAAGCAATAAACAGTATGACTGCTATTACAAAAAGTTGAATTATTGTTTTAGGGGAAAATTTGTGTAACATATTTATTTTGGTAAACTTTAAGCAACCATAGCTTAAAAAAAATGTATGAAAACATAAGTGACCAATAAATAAATAATGAATTATTGCTATAAATAATGAAATATTGAAATTTGGTTAAACAATGAAGTTTGCAATATCGGAATATTTATTAACATTAAATGTACCTGATCATTAGGGCTTAATAAAAAACAAAATTTGACATCAATAAAACCGTTCAAAATTATAATAAAGGTTCAAACTGCCTGCCACCCACTCTGATGCAGGCCCTACATCTACGTATAAATGCTCTTCTGAGCAGTCACGTATAGCTTATTTTCAATGCAGCTGGCCAAAGGTATTTAGAATTTCTCGAAAATTATCTACCAAATTCATTGCAAGAGGTATCTATTATTTATCTATTATCGTTGCGATTAAAAAATGCCATTTTAAAAAAAAACTGACTTGATCGTCCTTTTTTGCCTGTCATCGTCTCACTAGATGAACGAATGACACCTAGAAAAGTTATCTCAGGAAAATCATATCAGATGTTTTACAAACTTATGATTTTCCTGTAACCTTTCATAGAACAATCTTTATCATAAAATAAAACATTGATATTGAAAATCGTTTAACCCGCAGTGTCGTTATCTTAATTACTATCCATACTAATATTATAAACGCTCAAGTTTGTATGGAAGTTTGTTACTCTTTCACGCGAAAACCGCTAAGCCGATTTGGATGGAATTTGACATACAGATAGTTTATGACCTGGATTAACACATAGTCTTAACTTTTTATCTGTAAACCATGCGAGCGAAGCCGCAGGTGGAAGCTAGTAATAAATAAATTAAAACAAGTTGAGTTTAGCTTTATCAAATTTTATTCAAGCGTTTGAGCTTCTCATTTTACAAGGAATTAAGTATTAACCATCATCAATTTGTTCGTAGTCAAATAAATAAAAGTTTACATTGCCTTCACATTATTTATTACAACGGTACAAATATCATAAGCACATCCGTATTTTGAGGAACTATTGGCTACGACGCCGACGGTACGCAGTACGCCGTTCCGTAATCATAGGCGAAAATTCAGCATAATAATAACACTTATAATTAATGTGGGTTTATCATCAGACGGATTGGCGTATTCCGTACTGTCGTAGTGTGTAGCAAATGTTCAAACAAATCTTATAATTTATATTTATTTGATTTAAAATACCTACAAATGTGAAACTTAAAACTTTAGAATTTTTTTTTATTGAACGTAGTTCCACGCTAGGATTTTCTCCTATGTCGTGGATGCGTTTACAAACACGCATTTTCACATACACAAACACCCAGACCCGGAACAACTACCTGTAGATCGTACAAATATTTTCCCCGTGCGGGGACCGAACCCGCAAGCCCGTGACTCCAACCCGATCGCTCAGCCACTGCGCCAACCGGGTCGTCAAGGTCATCGTTAACTAATAAAAGAAAGAGATAGATAGCCCATAGTGCGTACTTTGTTACACTTACTGTCCCTAACACTCATAGGTATCACTTCAATTATTATAATTATTGCTTTATTTTGTATAGTACGTCTATACATTGCATGCAGTAATTTTGCCTATAACTGTAATGCCAACAAGATATATTATCAGCAAAATACATGCTTACGAATAAAACAATAAATTCTTATTTTATAAAAAATATTTAGTTCATTTGGTGGACTGTGGTCGACACAGCAAAAGTATGAACAATAAAAAATGTATCTTTAAATCTTGTAATGTAGATACATTTTACAGTGACAAGATAGAATAGCCAAACAGTACGGCAAGATATAACGCTCATTGGTCACTCGAACGTCGTCGTATTGTCCATGACTTTAAAGCTCACATTTGAATGATCATTCCTTTTGAAGTGTCGGAGAGATGTCATTTATTAAGTTATTTATAACTTTTTTTTTGTTGTTCTTATATTTTTTTGGCATTTTTTTCTCCGCAGCAAAAATAACTATACTATATTGAAAAAATCGTATTAAAACCGATTTTGAGAATAAATTGACATAAAACTATTTCGGATTTTATCGCGGTATATTGATATATGGCATGCATTGAAAGAGGCCTATACCCAGCAGTGGGATCAGAAAGGCTGTGGATGATGATGATGATGATATTGATATTATTTTAATTCGACGTTTCAGACCTTTTACATCCATGGTACGGAAAGATGTCATTTCAATGTCTAATATTCGAAAAACCTAAGTGTAATTCAATTAAATATTATGGAAGTAAATATTATTATACTATTCTTTTAAATTATATTCAATGCATTAGTACCATTAACTACAATAGATTTATATGTACTTGTACCTAGGATTAGTTTAGTGATTATTTTATTTTAGACTTTTGAATTAATGTTTGTTTTTCCCTCTCGCCTGAAACACAGGATTACCTAGTTCAGGCATACGTGTTAATTATATACCTAAGTAACTTTGTATTTATAACTATATGATGTACCGAAGAAGTTTTGAATAAATTAATTTGAATTTTGAATTTAATTTGAAAGTTTGTTAGGCTGGTAATGGTACCGCCGGGGTCGCGGAAGAATGCTAACGCGTACCCATAACCCCGGCACTATGGTGGTGAGGCGGAAAGACCTCGTGTGGGTTTAGTCGGTAGTCACCCCCTTCTGGGTGGGAAGTGCGTAAATGCATTCCCACAGGGAGAACAAAAGAGGCCTGGTGATGGTAAAATAGTAAAAAAAAACTTCCCTGATTATTTTTCCGACGTATCCCAAGGAAATGATTTTTAAAACCCGCAACATAATCATGAAAGTAGGAAAGACGTCCGTTTTCCACTTTTCTCCTTATCATGAGAGACAGATTGGAAGCTGCATACTTTTTTAATATTTCTCTGCACTATTACACAGCGCCATCTAGTTCCGAGCTAAGCAACGAGGCTTGTGTTATGGATACTAGTTGGGTAAATACATATTATACATAGAAACATTCCATGACTCAGGTACATATGTCACACTAACATTTGCCCCGGCCGGGACTCGAAACCGGTAGCCCTACCACAAAAACCAGCTTTTAATGCTGCTACGGTAATCGAAACTGCGTCCTCTTTGATACACAAATTAATAGATTATTTAATAAACAAGGTTTAAAACGAAATTATATCAGTTTAAAGTATAGTTATCTTACTGAGAGCTTTAGATTGAATCCAAGTGTTATTAATTCAGAACATGACACAAAATTAATAAAAAATTTGTTCCTGCGCTTAAGCGGCCACATTGCCATAATAAAAACTGGCATACAACACCATAGAGTTACATACACCGAATTTAATTGGTGAACTCCTTCAAAAAGGTCAGGTGCGCAGTACTCGTAACCGGCGCGCGTGCATGACGAGATGTATGAATGTGGACGAGGCAGAAGTAATATGCTGGGATTGTAGGCACTGCCGGATTCAGGTAACTGAATGGCCTCAAGTAATCATCCAAAAATCGAGGGTGGTGGGGTTAAAAAAAGCACATCCCACTTATATTGTCAGCAACATAATTTTATTCGGGAAATCATTAATTGCGGAAGGCAGCTGGCAGCAACTGGATGAGAAGAGCCGAAGATCGAGCTCTGTGGCGTTCACTAGGGGAGGCCTACGTCCAGCAGTGGACGAATATGGGCTGATGATGATGAATCATTAATAATAGTATTTATTGTAATGGCAACACTGAAAGTATGCATATTATAAGGCTACCCGCTACAGAGCGGGCGCGCTTTTGCTCATGGCACTCGAACCGAAAGATTGTCTTGATTGGTGAGATTGTTCCATTATATATTATTTGACTGGGTGGACTGACTCAAGTAGTCAGTCCACCCAGTCAAATAGTCAGTGAAGGTCGCTGGAATCCACTGGATGCGGGCGGCATATGACCGGCCGTCGTGGCGATCCTTGGGGGAGACCTATGTCCAGCAGTGGACGTCTAACGGTTGAAATGAATGAATGAAATATTATTTAAATGCTGTTGGTGAATATACCTATATATTTTACATGGATTGTTTAGTTGGCTCTTTTGTAAAAGTACCTCCTATTATATTATTTGTACCCAATTGTAACTAAAGTTTATAGATTTGGTTAGTTTTATGTTTATTCCGCTTCTGGATGTTAGAATATTACCAAAAATATAACACAAGGCTACTTTAAGTGGGAATTTTTTTTTTGCCCAGATCCCTTGATCGTCCATTTTAATTCACGGTCGTGTGAAAAATACTTAAATAGATTAATAGCTTTGTGCTAATCCAGGACTGATCGTAGGGTGTGGCGTTCTGTAGTTTCTGCCTACCCCCATGGGAAAGGGGAGAGTGTGTATATGTATGTATGTACCAATAAGTTGTACATTGAAATAAGTCTGCGTTGTTTTACCTTTTATAATTCTTAAATACGTTTTATTACATTCATATTGCTTTTGTCAATTTGTTTATTTTTTTAAATAATAACATATAGTACAAAGGAATACTAAACACTGTTTTTGCGCCATCCATTTATTGCGTAAGGCCATTTAGAGGGGAGGAGGGTCGACCATCCATGTCGCGCTGTATCCGCTGAAGCGATTTAGATGAAATTTGAATATGGAGATAGTTTGAGTCCCGGGAAAGGACATAGGGTAGTTTTTATCCCGGAAATCATCCTTTAAAAGGGCGAAACGAGAGGTGGAAGTTTGTATGCAGAATCGATAATTTCTTAAAAATAATAAAGAAATAAATAAGGGGAGCGACAAAAAACTAACTATAAAAATCTTCTTACGTAATAAATGGATGGCGCTTTTTCATTTAGAACGCTGGGTATAATTTATTTAATTAATTGACGCTAAGGGACAATCGTCGTGTTTTCGTTTTTGCTAACTGTACTGTTCTTCCGAGCAAATATTTTTAACACGCTTTGCAAGAGAGAGTGAGAAGATTAGAGAGAAAGAGAGAGGTAGAGTATTCTAATTATTTTTAATGTACATATATAATACGTATGTTAAAGAAGACTAAAATCAGGTATTTGGTCTTATGAGAAAAGGGGTGAGTGTATTTATATGGACTGAGATGTCAAAGGTCTCGAGTTTAAAGTTCCAAGGCACCACGACTTTTCAGAAGTTATGTGCGTATTTATCACATGCTCAAACGGTGAAGAAAAACATCGTAAGGAAACCTGCGTGCTTGAAATTTTCTCGATAGCGTGCAAAGTCTGCCTACCCGCAGTAGACTAGCGTGGTGGACGATACTTTAATGCCTCTCAAATGAGAGGAGACCCGTGCCCAGCAGTGGGCCAATAATGGGGGATGGTGATGGGTATTCCTAAGTTGATAATATAAAACCAAACTTCTCGCCAATAGCTTCAGAATAATGTACTTATAACCTGATTTTAATTTTCAACCTAGAGACAGTCAGATAGGGTTCACTATTCAATAAAAAAATATTGTTTGCAATAAGGTTCATTCTCCCATGTCATATCCAGCGTTCCAGTAAAAACAAGGTAGGATAATAAATAAGTTTATAACAACTACTTATAATAATTAAGGCTAACAGGCATCCGCCATAATGGAGGTAATTTATTATTTTATAACCTAAATCTATATTTTAAAACACGGAGCAGTAATAAATGGACATACATCCGATATTTAATATAATTCCGTTAAAAAAAACAAATAATTTCGAATATCAGAACGGGAAGCACCAGCTTTCATATAAAAAAATAATCATCAAAATCGGTTCACCCAGTCGAAAGTTCTGAGGTAACAAAAAATGCAATCGACTTGAGAACCGTCTCCTTTTTTGAAGTTGGTTAAAAAATAATATTAGACGCGCTCAAGCGGTCGTATTGTGTTATGATAGAATGTACACCACTGAGCCACATACACCGATCTAATTGGTAAACTTCTTCAAAAGGTCAGGTGCGCAGTACTCGTAACCGGCGCGCGTGCAGGACGAGATGTATGAATGTGGACGAGGCAAAAGTTGTATGCAGGGATCGTAGCGCGTGGTGTCCTGTAGTTTCTGCCTACCCCATGGGAAAATAAATACCTCTTCCTTATAGAAGACCGCAGTGCCAATAGTTGTTTCTGCGAGTGAGTAAGGTTGCCAGAGTTAGAGGAATGGCTATTCTGACAGCATGGGAATTCCGTTTGATGTCAGTGTAGTTACTCTCCTATTGTAATGAATCTAAAACAGTTTTTATGGGGTTGCCAACAGGCAAGTGGTAACACCGGTGTTGCAAACATCCATAGGCTACGGTAACCGCTTACCATGAGGCTAGGCGTAAGCTTGTAATGCCGTAAGCGGTATAAAATGTGCATTCCATTTGTTACTATTCCGTGTTTCAATACAAAGAGTGTAAAATTATAACGCTAACAGTATTTATTTAAGCTTCTTGCTTTTCTTTTACTAGACATAATTTTTCTTTAAGTTGACAGAAGTGTAAAGGATGTCAGAAATCGAACTTTTGTAACTTCTGCGATGTCTACGATGTGAGTTTGTATACACTATAATTTATTATTATTACAGTAGGTACATTCTATACGCAACATTTACTTTTTACTCATACTGGATTATTTGTAAAGACTTTTGAGCTTCTTCAAAATAACTTGATTTTTAAATCATATTGAAATTACAATTTTATCTATACTCTATACTGTTGAGAGAGTAATAGTTATTTTTGTAAACAGAAAAGTTATTGCTATAATTTACTTTTGTTTTCAAATATGTACAATCCCTTACAAGCAATCTTGTATAGCATTAAAGAGATTGACTGACATTCCCAAAAACGGCGTAAACTTTTTATCCCAAATCTTTTATGACAAAATTAAAATCCTATATTTATTACACTATGGCTTATGCCCAGCAGTGGACGTCATATAGCTGGTATGATGATGATGATTTATTACAATGACACAACATTTGACAGATTTTATCTCAGTATACTTGATATTATTTTATTCCCGACGGCCCCGATCATTGCGGGAAAACGAACTGTACCAAAAAGCGTAAAAAGTAGTATAAATACTATCACGCTTGACGTCCCCGAAAGGTTAGGCAGAAGTACCCACATTTCGCCGGTATATTTAGGTACTATGTAATAGGGATATGTGTCTTTAATGTCTAACTAGCTGAGTCCAGCGACTTCGTCCGCGTGCAATTTAACGAAAAAAGTTTCATACTTACTTTTCACCCCCGGTTTACCCCCTTAGAGGGTGAATTTTTATTTTACATTATAAAAGGAAACCCTATACAAAATTTCAAGATTCTAACCTTTATAGTTTAGGCCCTGCGTTGATATGTCAGTCAGTCAGTCAGTTAGCTTCTCCTTTTAAATGTATAGAAGATATTCGGTTTTAAAATTAAAAGTTATAAGTACAGCCACTTTCAGAAATATCAGTCTTTCAATAGCACTAAAAATATTACACGAACAGGTATAGAGTGTCGAGTCTAGCAACATTTGTCATAATAAAAAAAAACCGTATTAAATCATGCTTTATGTAAAATTATTATTATTATTATATTTGTCGGGGAGTATTGGCAATGTTTATACTATTTGTACAAATAACAGTATGGTCTCATGAAATTATATTCGAGTTGTGATATTTCTTTCTAATAACAGCTTTACCAATCTCGTCACTTACTACTAAATACCAATGTGCGATATGAAATATACGCGTATCTTGAAAACGAAAAAAAATGCAAATTATCACGTATAAAATTGTAGAATTGCATAGAATATCGTCACGCATATCCGTTGGTAGATAAGCAGTGGAGTACTGATGTACGGCCACAAATTGTTATTGAGAATTTTTTTAACTCCAAAATATGACATTCTTGGAATGAAATCCAAGAACTGTCACTATAGTATTATGTATTTAGAGATTTGTTTAGAAAAAATACCATACCCTATAAATTTGATTAAAATACAAATCAATGTTTCCTTTTGTGTCAATTTAATTTAAATTAATCACACATCTACAATGAAATTAATATACAGGTTTCTTTATATTTTAGATATTATGGCTAACATATCTATTTGAATAAATAAATGAAGTAATTACCAGAATAGATATGAAGAAACTTGAATATAGACTTCGAGTTATCCGACCCTTACACAATAATTTATTTATCATTAAAGAAAGCAGATTTCAGGTATATTGGTATAGGTACCTATTTACATTTCAAGACGTGTAAAACACTTAACACTAATTTAATACGACTCTTACATTGTGGCGAGCGTGGCAAGCTTTCCAACATCACCGCAAACACTATTCCAAATTTGTGGTGAGCGTGGAATTTTTCCAACATCACCACAAACACTTTGTGGCGAGGGTGGAATTTTTCCAACATCGCCAAACACATTTTGTGGCGAGCGTGGAATTTTCCCAACATCACCACACACACTTTGTGGCGATAATGGACACTTAAACAACATAACCACAAACACTTTCACTATACCAATAATTATTTGATATTGTGGCATGTTGTCCAACATCGCCACAATCACCAATACTCCCCACAATTGATCACAAGCACTTGATCTGTCTATGCACTTAACAACACTCATATGAGCCCGTGGCGTTTCTTGTATTCATCTAAGTTTAAGGAGCGTTTGGGGCCGGTTTCTTTCACTTTCGTTGTCACCTGTTTGGGCTGGCTTGATACTGATTCTGTAATGAGAAATTAGATTGTAGCTTGTGTTATTCGATATTTGGATCAGCTTTAGTATGATATTGGTCAATATAGAATATTTGGAGGAATAGAATATAGAATATCTGTCTGTGTATAATAGACATATAACATTCAGGATTTTTTGTGGATCAATCACGTGTACAACATGTTTTTATAATAAATAATAGTTTTCGCAGACCGAGCTAAATAATGAGTCTTGCAGGCACATTTTTGATACCTTGAGTTAAATTAACATAGATTTCTTTTAATATTTTTTTTAAACAAAAAAACAGATTGTTACTGGTTTGTAACAATCTGTTTTTGTATAGCTTTTTAGATTAGATGACTAGCTGATCGCGTGAATTTGTCCGCGTGCAATTTAACGAAAAATAATAATTCATTCGAATAACTTCAAAAACGGGAAAGTTTCATACTAACTTTGCACCCTCGTTTTATCCCCTTGGGGGTTAAATATATTCTCTTTATAATATTAGTAGAGATAAAACAGATATGTACTCACTTGCTATAGGTAGATCTAGTTCTATGTTGATCTCGAAATCGTGTAATGAATATAAACTAGTGTCATTTGACGCCGGCCGATCTTTTTTCGCTTTTTCCGCGTCTTGCAGTTGTTGCTGCAACCAATAACGAAAAGTTTTAATATCCCACTGCTGGGCATGTGGCCTCTCAGAATGACACGAGATATACAGGGTTACTGCTAAAACACCAGCAACCAGGACTAGATAATTTCTTTGATTTTATTTTCATACAAAAATTGCCCCATCCAATGTTAATAACTCTACGCGCATCTCAAAGATTAGAGCGTCGCATTGTTCTTTCATTTACGAATGAACCATAGACTTACAAATAACAAGACAATACATTAAAAAATTAGTTAGAAATATATAATTTTTTTCATGTATTGAGTTATGTCAGAACTCGTAGAACAATAGTTGTTGCTTATGATGTTAGCTATCTAGTCCTTAGTTAGTTTTACAAGTAACCCTGCACAAACTCTTATAGGCCACCACACTAGCCTAGTGTCATCTGGCAGACTTCAGATACCGCCAAGAAAATCCCCTAGACATGAAAGTTTGTTCATGATAATTCATTTCACCAGTTCAGCAAGTGATACAACACACATGACTTTCAACAACAGTATTATCAACCATTTTATCGTCACACCGTGAGACTGGAGCTACTCTCATTTGAGAGTGATTAGGCTAGAGTCCAATCGTCATCGAATAAATCTTTTAAACATGTAGGTTTCTTCAAGACATTTACGTTTACCGTTTGAGCATGTGATAAATACAGTGCGTATAACTTGGTAAATTCAGTAGTGCCTTGGGATGGTGGACTTCGAGACTTTTGATGTACGAGTTCAGTTGTCACACCACTGGGCTATCACAGTTTACACATGTCTTATAACAGATTTTGAACAATAAAATTGACAAGAGAAGAGTTACTCACAAGTCTTTCTCTTTCTTTCTGCTCCTTGAGTGCTTTCTCTTCTTCATCTCGTATTTTCATTATTTCAGCAATTTCCTCCTCAGTCCTTACAACATCCTGTAAAATTACAATTAATATTGTATTCGATAAAATAACTTAGCCACTGATTCTGATCGATAATATAATTTTTACTAATTCAAGATCCTGGGGTGGGCACGGCCCATAATAGATACGCCAAAGATGTAAAAGATTCAAAAGGTCGGAATTAAAATTATAGGACAATAAATTTTAATCAATAAGTTTTATTCGCGTATACGCCTCGTTGGTCTAGTCGTAGTACAGTGCGACTGCCGAGCAAGAGGTCCAGGGTTCGATCCCCAGGTCGAACAGTGTTATTGGGTTTAAGAGCTCGGCGTTTGGATTCGTGCACGGTTGATGGCAATGGGCTCGCCCCAAAGCCAAAACATACCGGGAAATGTGGGTGTGGGTGTGAACACGTCTGCCTAGCCCCGCGGGGACGACAGTATGAAGTATGTCAGTTTGTTACCTGAGTCTTGCTTCCTCCACTTTTGAAGTTCATGACTGGTTTAGTATGCCGCCTCGTGAACGGATCGTCTGTTTTCTTGCCTTTGTTCGCTTTTACCTTAAAAATAAACATATATTGATATCCCACTAATATAATATTATAAACGCAAAAGTTATTATGTGTTTGTTGGTTACTTTTTCATGCACAAACCACTTAAAGAATTTGTATGGAATTTGAAATACAGGCAGTTTATTACCTGGATTAAAACATAGGCTACTTTTTATTTATATACCATGCGGGCAAAGCCGCGGGTGGAAGGTAGTAAGTATATCATCATTTTAACATTTATAATTAATTATTTAGCTATGGAGAGTTGGAAGTGAATGACGTCATGACATATCATCATCATTATCATATCAACCGCTAGACAGCCACTGCTGGACATAGGTCTCCCCCAAGGATCGCCACGACGACCGGACAATGTCATATACAATATTCTAAATACGAAAGTATGTCTGTTAGTCACCTCTTCGCGTTCAAACCACTGAACCAATTAAGGTGATATTTTGTATGTAGATAGGTCGAGTTCAGGCGAAGGAATTATGATAGTTTTCGTCCCAGAAATCATCCCTAAAAAGGGCGAAATAGCGGATGCAAGTTTGTATGTGGAAGCAATAATTTATTCTAGTTCCACGCAGATAAAGACGCGGGGAAATGCTAGTTATTATGCATAATTTCAACTCACTTCTTCCATGATAGCTTTCTCGGCGGTTTCCACATTAAGTTTCCTATTTCTATTGTTGATGTAAGATATACTCTGTATAGATGAGGTTCTAGTCTTGTCCAACTGGTTCGCTCGCTCTTCCAATTCTTGGATTTTCGCGTTCAATTCCATCACCATTTCATCGTCGCCTCTGCGAAAAGGAATAACCATTAAAATTAACTAATGGAGTGAACAAATGATAATGGCGTTCTTCTTTTACCTCTCAAATAATACAAAAATGCTATTATACTGTACAAGAGTTTATGAATGATAAGCTTTAATATTAGTATATTGTCTGTTTATTTAGTTTCTTAAGTATTTTAACTTTTTAATTCTATTTTATATAAAATTTGTATGCCTTCGCGGCAAAACATAGTGCTCAAATCTGTTAACCTAACACCATTATGTACCATACCTATGTTTAACAAATAAAGATTCTGATTCTGATTAAATAAGGAGTGAAAAGGTTTTAACAGGGTCGGCAACGCGACCAGAAAATTGATTTTAATTAGTAATATTGAATTGGGCGTCTGTTATGACTAGATAACTGACTATGTGCCCTCCCTCCCTTCCTGAGACCATGACGGGCCAAATCTGGCACATTACTAGTTGACCTCAAGACCTTCGGGAGTTGTCCTGTATTTTTTTTAAGTTAGATTCTATTCCGATTGTGTGATAATGTGGAATAATTAATTTATTTAAATGTGATGACCTTTTTTAAGTCTCCTTAATCATTCTAGGAATAGGTCAGATAGTCAGAGGGTCACCTGACGATCAAATGGCAAGATTAAGTTAAATCTAAACAATCCCATGTCTTCCAGTATTAAATACTTAAAATAAGTTTGGGGAAACATGAATGAAATATGATTTAACTCTACTAATTTCGCAGTTGTTAAGAAAGAGACAGAAGATTACCTTAATTGTGCTACATCTCTTTCCTTCATGAGTTGTGTTTTTTTCATAGCGTAGTTGGTCGGGTGTGATCGGAACCGGTCTTTTTCAGCGACAATTTTCTCTATATCCTCCTCCTGAAAATAATTTGCTTCAAATATTGAATAATTTCATTAGATACATGCAGTTTATATAAAATACATATTTATTAAATATATTTATTAAATTATACGTAAAGTAAATATATATCTAGAGGTTATTTGATTCGTAGAAGCAACACTTATCCATTAGGTAAAAAATTGACTTTTTTTAACTACTTTTCACTGATTTTATCGCGGTATATTGATATAATTTTACCCCGACGTATAGGATCCTTTACAGTAACCATGGTTGCTATGGTATATAGCTGAGGTTTCAAACGTTGGGTTAACATAATATCAATATACCGCGATAAAATCCGTATAACTAATTTTATTTCTAAATCTAATATTTGCGTAAGAAAAAGTCGTAAGTGCAAATTCTCGATCACTCTAACTGAATATTAGAAAATTTGCACTAGTTATGCAAATTTTCTTCTTCAAAGCATATTATTACCTACACATTAAGTGGCTATAGAGCTGCTTACCTTAAATTCGTACATTAACGCCTCTTTCACTTCTTGTATTTTGTTCCTAACGAAGTCCATTGTCGGTGGCTTTTTGCTGGCATCTTTTATAGCTTTGTTCCATTTCTGGAATTCACTTTCCGAAAATTCCTGGAAAAAAGGTATTTGTTTTAGATTTTTTTTTTACATTTACACGTGTAATAGATAAATAAGGAAAGCAGGGATATTGTAAAATCCTTTTTACGGAAATAATTTGTCAATGATTTTAATTCTTTAACCGACTTCTAAATTCGACGGTCAACCGACTGATGATTCTTTTTTTATTTGAAGCTGGTCCTGGCTGATCCAATGTGGTCCCATAAATTCTTAATATTTTAAGGTTTTTGTAGGTAGAGGGATCCCTTTGGAGGAGACCTATGTTCAGCAGTGGACAGCAAAAGTAAAAATACATGTGCATGGGAAAGCCATAAGCCAGAAGATCTGTGCTACAGATAGGGAAAGGGAGCACAAATTATTTTTTTTTGTTTGTTAGAGATGAGCCGACTTTTGGCTTTTTAGAAGTTATTTTTTTTTTATTGTGTTTGAGTTTTGATTTCATTTTATTGTGTCAATGTATTTGTGAGGAAAAATAAATACTTCTTTCTTTCTTTCAATATACTGATATATGTATGTATATTCGTAGGAATGTAATGATATACCTTAGTCCAGCAGTGAACATGTTTTAGCTGATGTATTGGTGATGATTATCACAAAACTCACCTGATTACTAACAAACTCCAGTCGAAATACTCTGTCTTGTGTTCCGTGTCTTAATTTAAGTCCCTTATTAGTCCTAGTGTTGCCTAAATTATACACTTTGGCGGTTTCATACACATCTATGATTTCTGCTACCTGAAAGTAAATATTAAAATTAGATTTTTAGTTTATCATTATGTTTTTAATTTAAAAAAAATTGTCCCACCTTAGGAATTTCTCCTATGTTGATATCAGATCTGTAGGCCATACATATATTTGGTCCGTGCGAGCATCGAGCTCGCGACCACTGCAGCCGATTTTTCGACCACCGACTGTGCCATTGACTTTCCAATATACATAGTTTTAAGTACAAATGTCAAAAAAAACGGAATGCTTGTCTTTTGACATATTCTAGAGTATTCAATGGGAGAAGTGTATCAAACTTACCCTATAAACTGGATTTCCGTTATTATTGCCAATGCCAATCCTGACAAAACAGCCGTTGACGACGCGCGCGAAGAATGGCAGATGTACTAAACGCTCCAATTTGAACCTGCCAAGAGAATAACAAACCTGTAATAAATAGCATGTTTGTGTGACCGGTGCACTGCAAAAATAAAGGTCCTCAAGTGATTCTGAAGTCCTCACCACAGCGCAAATGAGTCCACAAGTGAGAGTACAAATCCGTGCACAAATTATAGGTCAAATTACTGCGCCATTGAGTGGGCAATTAAGTGCGCGAATGGTAGGGCAAATGAGTGCGCCAGTAGATAAATAAGTGCACAAATGATAGGTCAAATTACTGCGCAATTGAGTGAGCAATTAAGTGCGCGAATGGTAGGGCAAATGAGTGCGCCAGTAGATAAATAAGTGCACAAATGATAGGTCAAATTACTGCGCAATTGAATGAGCAATTAAGTGCGCGAATGGTAGGGCAAATGAGTGCGCCAGTAGATAAATAAGTGCACAAATGATAGGTCAAATTACTGCGCAATTGAGTGAGCAATTAAGTGCGCGAATGGTAGGGCAAATGAGTGCGCCAGTAGATAAATAAGTGCACAAATGATAGGTCAAATTACTGCGCAATTGAATGAGCAATTAAGTGCGCGAATGGTAGGGCAAATGAGTGCGCCAGTAGATAAATAAGTGCACAAATGATAGGTCAAATTACTGCGCAATTGAATGAGCAATTAAGTGCGCGAATGGTAGGGCAAATGAGTGCGCCAGTAGATAAATAAGTGCACAAATGATAGGTCAAATTACTGCGCAATTGAGTGAGCAATTAAGTGCGCGAATGGTAGGGCAAATGAGTGCGCTAGTGGATAAATAAGTGCACAATGATAGGTCAAATTACTGCGCCATTGAGTTGGCAAATAAGTGCGCGAATTGTAGGGCAAATGAGTGCACCATTGAGTAGGCAAATAAATGCGCTATTGACTGGGAAAATACTTTGGGAAACTTTGTCAATTTTAAACCGATCGGGCTGAGACTTTGCATGTATAAAGCTACGACGTAGGTAATACTTCTTAACGCGAGCGAAGCCGCGGGCAAAAGCTAGTTATACATAAATACATCCATAACTTGGATAGAAATGTTGATGCTCATCACACAAACATTTGTCCCTACCGGGATTCGAAAACCCACCCGCAGCACAGAAGGCAGCGTTATCTGCCGCTGGGCTAATCGGGTAAACACCATAGACAGTCTTTCAAAGAATCACAATCTTGAAGTCCATACCTGCTAAGCCTAAGTTTGTTGATCTGATCCTTGGTGTCGGCGTACTTGACTTCCACCTCCTCACGCTCTCGCTTCTTCTCCTCTTCTTCTCCACCTGACGATGAAGAACTTGAGGAGCTGCGGCGAACTGTGGCGGAATAAGCTGTTTTAGGATGGAAAATGTGGCATATTTTGGGAGTTTTGTTCTAGAATAGGTTTTTGAGTCTAGAGCCCCTGTTACAGACCCGGAATAGGCCATATATTTATTTTGTGCGGGGTTCGAACCCGCTACACGCAGCGTAGAAGCCGATCACTCGACCTTAGCTGTACAAACTGTACCATCACAAATACTATATCTGAATGTTTATAAGGATCAAAATTGAAAAAGCAGCTAATACTGTTATTATTATTAAAACGTTTTTCTTTCTCTAGGATTTTCTCCTGTGGTGGTTGCGTTTACAAACACAAATTTTCACATACACAAACGCCCAGACCCGGAATAACGACCTCTAGATCGTACAAATTTTTGCTCCGTGCGGGGATCGAACGAACCCTTAGCCGATCGATCAGCCACTGTGCCAATCAGCTCGTCTTGATGTAATATGTATTAATGGGTTCAACTCACCCTGAGACTTATTATCATCCGAGTCAGACCCTGAATCATCGGAGTAGATATCGGAGGCCTTCAGCTTGACGCTCTGCTTGCTGGTGCCGCCAATGATCTCGGCATCAGCATCCTGAGGACAAGAAGCCTTGACCTTGACCGTGAGGTTGCGACAAGGGTAACATAACATCAAATAACTAACTACTTATAGTGCAGAGGTCACTGCGATGGTCTCTTGATTGATGATGATGATGATTGGAATGATCCCGAGTGGGTTCATTCATTAGTGGTGTGACCAGTGGACTGACATGTCAAAGGTCTCGAGTTCAAACCCAATACACGCACCACTGACTTTTTGGAAGTTATGTGCGTATTTATCACATGCTCAAAGGTTGAAGGAAAACATCGTGAGGAAACCTGCATGCTTGAGAGATTTTCTAGATGGCATGTCAAGTCTGCCAGCCCGCAGTAGGCTAGCGTGGTGGACTATAGCCTAATCCCTCTCAAATGAGAGGAGACCCGTGCCCAGCAGTGGGACGTTAATGGGTTGATGATGATTTTTTGTATTGGGATTTCGTTTATTTTTTATTTAGATTTTATTTTATTGTGTGCGTATATGTTTGTGAGGAAAAATGAATACTCTTTTCTTTCTTTCCAAGAAGTAGTACTCACGTCATCGTCGTCCTTGTCCTTGTCGGTCTCCTCCTGCAGGCGGCGCTTCTGCCTGTGCAGCTCCACGCGGCTGGCCTTGGCGTCGCGCTGCGCTCGGAGCGCCGCCATCGCGTTTTGCCGCTTGTCGTCCACGTTACGTTTACGTTCCGTTTTCGCCCCGAAGAGCGGAGACGCTGAACGTTCTGATGGATCTGCTGCGTGGGGAATATTTTTAGATTATAACGAAAAAAAAAAAAAAGCAATGTTAAAACAAATCCATACTATATAGAATGGGTAAAGCCCGGTTTCCACCGAAGCGAATCTGAGAGGAGATGTGCAGAGATGTGTTTTTTTTTGTAACCTTTGCCCCACACTGGTATTTTCTACTGTATTGTGGGTGCGTTTACAAACAACTACCTGTAGAACGTACAAATATTTGCTCCATTCGGGGATCGAACCCGCAACCCGTGACGCACTACAAACCGATCGCTCAGCCACTGCGCCACTGAGTCGTCGTCTGTTTTGAATAACCAATCAGATATCATTGCGGAGAAGAGACGTGGAAATAGACTAGATGACGTCCACTGCTGGACATAATCATCATCATCATCATCATCAACCCATTATTGTCCCACTGCTGGGCACGGGTCTCCTCTCATTTGAGAGGGATTAGGCTATAGTCCACCACGCTAGCCTACTGCGGGTTGGTAGACTTCACATGCTATCGAGAAAATCTCTCAGCATGCAGGTTTCCTCACGATGTTTTCCTTCACCGTTTGAGCATGTGGTAAATACGCACATAACTTCCGAAAAGTCAGTGGTGCGTGCCCGGGTTTGAACTCGAGACGTTTGACATGTCAGTCCACTGGTCACGCCACTAGGCCACCACAGCTCTCTGCTGGACATAAGCCTCCCCCAAAGATTTCCATAACAACCGGTCTTGGGCAATAACGATATCTGATTGGTTATTCCAAACACATCTCAGCACATCTCTTCTCCTCTCCGCTTCGGTGGAGACCGGGCCTAAATATATCTCTCTGCTATCTCTTCACGCTTAAACCGGTGAACCGATTTACATTAAATTAGGTATGGAGTTAGTTTGAGTCCCAGGGAAGAATATATATCATCATATCAACCGACGTCCACTGCTGGACATAGCTCTTCCCCAAGGATCTCAACAACGACCGGCCCTGCGCCGCCCGCATCTAGCGGATTCCAGCGACCTTTACCAAGTCGTCAGTCCACCTTGCCGGAGACCTACACCCACGTTGCATCTTCCAGAACATGGTCGCCACTGGAGAACCTTCAAGCCACATCGGCCATCCGTTCTTCGAGCGATGTGCCGTGCCCATTGCCACTTGAGTGTGGAGATTCTTTCAGGGTATATGTATATCATAATTAATTATTATAATTGCTAGTTGCGTATGATTTTAATTTTTTTTTAATTTATTAAAATTAAATAGCAATAATATTGCTCTTTAATTTTAATATTAATGTTATTTATGGATTCAGATTGTATTTTTTATGTAATTTTTTCTCTCTCTATTATATTATTGATGTATTTTTAATTAGGATTATTAAGATCATTCCTGATATTGTAAAATAATTTTGCTATTACCTATATAATGACGAGGATGTGTAATACCGAATTTTTAATCTTATAAGCGTTTTGGATGTGTCATCTGTTAGCTTGTAAGATGAAATGAAATAAATAAATAAATATTAAAAAACCTATCTCAATTTGTGGACATGTTACCTGCATCTTTCGGATCGTCCAGTATCTCTCCAGGACTAGGAGGTGTCTGTTCCTTCTCCTCTTCAGGTTCCTTAGGCTCAGGACGCTCAGCTTCTGCTTCTGTTGAAGGAAAGTAATACATTTGATTGGACTGATGATTGACTGAAGAAAACCAATGGTAAGTCCGTTTTGTTCAGTTCAGGGTTGCTCCATAGAGACGAAGTGTTGATATAATGAATAATATACTGAATGAGTTCACAATGACCATGTATAGATTATATTCCTTTTTATTTAATGATTAGTAAGCCAGAAAATTAGATTGTATATAAGTTACTATACTAGCGAATTGGTAACCTGTAATGCTAGTATAAGTTGTGAATTAAATAAATAAATAATTTGCGAAATAATTTAATTACAATGGAATCTCTATAACTCGAACCTTTTTAAGTCGAAATCCTCGGTAAGTCGAAATAAAGTGGCATTCCCTTCCGCTAAACCCGGAAATACTCGATAATTATCTCGAATTATTTAGAATTTGTAACTCAAACAAAATTTTATTTCCCTGTGTAGGCATTTTAGTACATATTTATACTCGATAACTCGCATTTCAAAAATCAGACTGTGACTTACAGTCTGATAGAAGTTACTATTCTATAGTTCTATTATTTCTGCCTAGTATTTTTCGAAATAAATCTATTAATTAAACTTTATAAGTCACACAGGTGTGTCCCAAAAATTAATGGACAAACATAAATTTGTTTTTTCGATCACAAATCGATTTGTGAATGTTAAGTCAACGAATCGATAAGTCGAAGTTTTTTCGCATTTCTCTTGACATTCAGAAGATCGAGAATCCACTGTATAACATGTCTACACGTTACCTCTCTTCTCTTGACGTTCCCTCTCTCTCTCCCTCTGGCGCTGCTCTCTCAGCGCTCGTCTCCTGCGCCTCGCCTCTCGTCTCCTCTGTATTTCTCCCGGCGACGCAGATCTTTCAGCTGCCGAACGTCGCGCCAAACGCAGTTTGCGTTCTATCTCCCATCTATTTACATACAAGCATTTTAATAAACAGGCTCAAAACACAATTCAATTTTTAGTAACTGTCAATTATAGTGCTGTCTCTTTCAATTTGCAGGCGATTGAAAGAGATGACAATATTTTTGAGCGCTACTTGAAATTGAGTAACGGTTGAATATTTATTGGTTAAAAGATTGAAGCCTCTACTGTTACTTTTATTACTAAAAAAGTTGATCAGGATTTTCTGTCATCGTTTTTACAAATATTAATTCACATTAGAGAATGCTTGGAGTACTGTGAGAAGAATGCATGATAGGTATCCTATGTTTAAGCTGTATTTACTACATATTTTTGTAATAAGTATTGATTTTATTTTTATTTACTGTAACTGGTATATCCGTGTAAATAAATAAATAAAATAAATAAATAAATGATTAATATATTGGTTCGATGGAATGATGACCAAAAAAAGGTAACGGACATACGAACTAAGGACTGTGATAGGCCGAGGGGATTAATTGTTTGAATATATCGGTTCTACGTGATAATCTTTAAGCAAAGAGCCAATTGTGCTAATTTTCGATAAATTTTTTTGGTACTTGGAGTAATTATTGGGTTTTAATGTACTAACCTGGTCTTCATAAGGTCTCTCCTCTCGATACGCTTGAAAATCTCTTGCTCTCTCTCCTTTTCCGACATGGCGGCCAAGCGAGCTCTGTCCTCTTCATCGCCCATAAGATTTTCATCATACCTGCATCAAAATTATTGGTGTTTATAAAAAAGTAGAAATTGAAACCGCGAGCTACATCTGTGGTGCTTTTTTACGGTGATAAGGGGGCAAACGAGCAGGCGGCTCACCTGATGGTGATCACTGCCGCTCATGGACATTTGCAACACCAGAAGACTTGCTGGAAAGGCTGCAGAAACCGTTAAGGTTTCTTATAATAAGTAATTACTAAACTGACAGCAAATGGAATGCCCATGCTGTCAGAATAGTCATTCCCCAACGATCTCTGGTAACCTTACTCACTCGCAGAAAGACAACTATTGTTCATTCACTGCGGTGTTCTGTAAGGCGGAGGTACTTCCCGAGTCGGGCAGCTCAATTTGAGCGAGGACCTCGTTATGTCCTACCTCTCAAAATATAGTATAAATATAAGGAATATGCTTCTCACCCGTCATCAAATTCCTCTTCTGAATCAATTGAATCATTATCAGACGAGTGTGACGATACTTCACCTGGAAATAAAAAAAATAACATTATACAAGTTTTTGGTTAGAAATAAACAAAAACGTATTTCAGGGTTTTTAAAAATCGACCCTCAAAGAGGTTGAAATAGGGGTTGAAAGTTTATATGATTTCGTCATTTTTAAAGTAAGAAAAAATTAATTTAATATAGGTAGGTACTAGCTTTTCAGAAAAAAATATAGGCATACGTAGTTAGTCGTTTTTGGAAATTGAACCCCTTACGACAGAAATGGGGAGCAGAATTTAGTGTAAAATTGCGCGACTGAAGCCGCGAGAAACACACTAGTAATCCAGTAGAATCCAGCGATTTTTGCGTGAAAGAGTAACAAGCATCATTAGTAATTGATGCTTGTTACTCTTTCACGCAAAAACCGCTTAACAGTTTTGGATGGCATTTGGTATACATATAGTTTTCATTTTATAATGTAGGGGAGCAATAAGAAAGAATTTTTTTTAATTCAACCCCTAAGGGGGTGAAACGGGGTTAATATAAAACTTTTATTTTTTTTCGTTAAATTGCACGCGGACAATGTCGCGGGAATGACTTAGTTTAATATAGACCCAATGACATTGGCATTTTAAAAGTGATCAACCTTCATAGTTCTCAATGATATTAAAGACATTTATTTTGATTATTGTTTTTGGCAAATAGAATCACGGTTTACAAAATAAAATTGCTAACAAGATTGAATGGGTGTTATTTGTTGGGGCTGCTTATAGTTTTTTTATTATTATTAATAGGTTTTCGCTTAACCGGCAGTTCGCCTGATGTTAATCGACATTGCGATCTAAGATGGAGCATGCTTCCCTAGAAGAAACCAATTCATTCTAGATTTTCTGAAGTTATGTGCGTATTTATCACAAGCTCAAACGGTGAAGGAAAACATCGTGAGGAAACCTGCATGCTTGAGAGATTTGTGGTGGACTATAGCCTTATCAGCCTCAAATGAGAGGAGACCCGTGCCCAGCAGTGGGATGTTAATGGGTTGATGATGATGATGATGGCAGCCCAAATTGGTTTTAATTTTCTTCTGTCAAGCAATTGAATCTAGATTCATGGAATCTTTCATATGCATCATTTTCATGTAGATAATTATACCAAAATTTGTAAAAGAAGCTAATATATTCGGTAATTTTTATTTCTTTAAGAGTACCTATGGAGTTTCTTGCCGGTTCTTTTCCATATGACCTACTTCTTGGAACTGTGCAACTGGTTTGACAATTCAAAAGTACCTGCAATATTGGTATAATGGAAATAAAACATTTGACTTTGACTTTGAATACTAGTAAAAGTAATAACATACCTTCTTCTGGTTCACTATAAGACTCCTTTTTCTTTGCCGAGCCAGCACTGTCTGTGCTTCTTCTAGTTTCTGCCATTTTGGGCTCTGGTCTTTTCCGGTTGTCATCCGAATGGTCTGATGAAGTCTTTCTGCTACTTCGAGCAGCTTCTTTCTTTTTGGAAGTGTCGCTTCTGGCGTCGCTTTCAGAGTCTGAGCCAGATGATGAGGAAGACTTGGCTGAAATTTTAAAAAAATTGATCATCTTAGCTGAGAACAGTTATATAGTCAGTTTTATATGGTACTAGCTGCCTCCCACGACTTTGCCCACATGGTATATAGATAAAAAGTAGCTAAACTATATGTATGCTAAATTTCATTAAAATCAGTTAAGCGGTTTTTACGTGAAAGAGTAACAAACATCCATCCATCCATACTTACAAACTTTCACGTTTATAATATTAGTAGGATTCTAAGAAAGTCATAGGATGTAGGGTAGATTGTTTGCTAACCTTGTGTTACAAAAAATAACATATTATACAGGGTAAACAAAAATGCATATGATATGTTTATCATCATCATGATAATAAGACTCATTTTTTACGGAGTTTTTGCTGTAGACAATTGTTAAATTTGGATTATATTTGTAAAATTAAAAATTAATTAATCTGATCTTTAACCAACATCAAAAACTTGCCACCATATTGATGATTTATGATGTCATTAAAGTAGTAAACAGACAAGTTCGTAGTTTAAGATTACAAGTAGGATTTACAAAACATTAAAAAAAAATCATACTTTAAAATAAATTTTAAAGCAATGTCTATGGTAAACAAACTTACAATTGCTCTTCTTATTGTCATCATCGTCCCAATCTGATTCGCTGTCAGATCCTGATCCCGACTTCTTTGACTTTGATGATTGTGGAGGGGAGTCTCCAGTTTTCTTCTTTTTCTTAGCCAAGTTCAGGAATTGCTGTGAAGAAATATACATTTATAAATTATAAATACCATGTGGTCTAACAGTTGACATGATGATGATGATGATGGTATGTTCCATAGTGGAGAAATATAGTCTGATGATTATGATGTTAACGATTGTGCCATAGAGTTCAGCTGCGCAGTACTCACATCTGGCACTAAAGCATGCCACTATGTGTTGATGTGGAATGGAAGCAAATTAATTGTTTTAAAAGCAGGATTTGTTGACAAGAAAGCATAGATTAAAAATATTTTTTTAACATGTAAAATATTAAAAAAAATATTTTTACATTATAATAATACAGATCTTAACATATTATTCATAAAAAGTAGCTTTATCTAATTTAAAAAAATAAATAAACATGATTATAGAAATTGGTACGCAGACACAATATCCAAGTATAATAAATATTCTTTCCATCCCCCACATTTTGTTCATTTGGTGCTGATTGGGTTATCTAACCACACAGACATAAACCATTATCCACATATCAGACCTTTCCTAAAAGACACTCATAATCTTCTAAAACCTTTTTCCAATTATGTTGGGTTTGGGTACAGTCTACCCAGACAAGTAAAACTTTTAGTACCTACTCTATTAGGTACTACTGATGTGTGATGATGTTATTTGTACGACACCTAGGAACATCCGCTTACATATCAAGTGGTTTGCAGGCTGTAGACGGCAACTTATGAGGCATCTACCCAAAAACTTCCCTAACAGAACTCTTGATCAATGTGGTTACCACCTACCTAACCATGAGCCTCTCAACAAAATCTAAGCAAAAGCTTTTATTTATATTCGCAATTTATAATGTCAATAAATTGTGGATGATGAGTTTTTTACTGTTGTTAACTTGAGTTCCAATAAAATATTCCTGTCTCAAAATGGATGTGTTAATATTTGAATTAAACAATCAGGCAGACATCTTAAGACAAGATGTCTAAATTAAGGCCAATAATTTGATAAGCACTCATTTAATATCTATACTCTATACAGATAATCTTAGTCATTATGATAATTTTGTATAATAAATAGAAAAAGTTGTTTTTAAAATGATTAAATAACAAAGATGTACAAAGAAAGTACAAGTTTGAGAGTATATTACTCAAAAGAGAAAGTCTAGACCCAAAATTACATAACCAATGGACATTTTCTTGGCTGAATAATATAGCAACAGTGCCATAACGAGTTCAATTTTTTTTTTAAATTAGTCATGACTTTCAAAATAATGATTCCAAACATCTGTTTTGGGAATTGCATTTAACTTTGACATTTAAATAGTGTAATAAATAGCAAAATTTAAGGCGGGAATCTTGATATTCATTCATTTTTCCATGACTCACGCCATAGAAGCCATTTGATAAAACTGTAACGTAAACAACGACATTTCCTAAGAAAAAGATAAGGTCATCATTTATGAAAGATATTTTGGGTACTAAAACATGTTAGATATAACTTATTTTGCATGTAATGCGCAAAAGATTTATATAGAACGAAGGAACATTGATCTTGGCCTATTTACGCAGTCAAATTAGTGAAGAATGCCGTCAAGTCAAATCGTTACGTACGGACGTGAACTTATAACCTAGGGTTTTTAAAGAAAATTAACTTACTGAGTCTAAATCGGAGCACTCGCTGCTGGAGTCCGAGTCTATCAACGGTTTATTCTTCCTTTTAGCCATTTTGCACTAATATAAAACTGAAAAACGTTAATTTATTGCGTCTGCTTGCTTTTTCCTTCTTCTCGAAGTCGTGAATCAACCACAGACTAAAAATAATAAAAATAATTTTGAGTTATCCGTTTGACGACAGGATACACGTAACGAAAATAAAACTTACTAAATTATGAATGTTCTAGAATTAATATGCTTCGAAGGTATATGATACTTAATATAATCTTGATAAAATTGCTTCTTATACAAAATGTAAATGAAACTCAATCAAATCAAAAATCATACATAGCAAACGCGGTTCAGGGTCCAGTTTTTATTAATAATGTACATTCCCACATTCATTCATGGGTGTTTCCTATGTATTATAAGTATGTATTTACAAAAAAAAAGTATATAAGTATTTATATCCATTGTCTAGTACCCATAGTACAAGCTCTGCTTAGTTTGGGATTAGATGATGATGTGTAAAATTTCGCAGAATATTTAATTTAATTCTAAAAAACCGTAAAAATAGCCGAATAAAACGAACATTATTTGGTTTTCAACATACACCGTAGACGATATTTTAATTGCAACCTAAATTTTAATGTCTCATTATGTAATATAAATAAAATATTATTCACTGTTCACTGCGATATTTTAATAAACATTATAATATGAAACGAACGGTAAACAAGTACACCGTACTATTGGCCTTCGGTACGGGTACATCACTATTGTTGATTGAATGAAAATGGTAAATTATTCTGCGAAACCAAGTTATCCAAGTGTCTGACTGAAGTACCTACTGTTGTTTATTTATATCAAATCAATATTTTCTTGTAATTCTGTTAATTTATTGTTTTAATCTGTGTGTGATATTAGTTTTAAACGTGGTGGCGTTGTAATTAGGTTCGAATCGAGAATCGAAGTGGAAACTAGGCTATAACGGGGTCTCCCGTTATTGTAAGAGATTCGTCAAAAACACATTATGCCTCATGATTTAAAGGAGTTGGGTGGAAGGAAACCAGTAGTAATGGTAAGTTAAAGCTCCTGCTATAGACTAATTTCAGTTTATAAGTGTAATTAGAGAGTTATTAGATTTACGGCAACGATAACAGAGAGATAATGAAATATGTTCTTGACCTTCGTTTTTCGGAAGTTAGGTGCTTGAAAAGTTACTGTTGTGTTTATATGTTTATATTAAGTGACGTTCTACTCTATTGTGGATTCTAAAATCGCTGTGACATGAATAACACAGTTGGACTCCTTTATTATTGGCTTACAATTGATGCATTTGCTGTTATAAGTTAAACCAGTCTTCAAGTTGTGGTTGGCGGTAAATTTGACTGTCCAGAACCCAGAATGATATGTCTACATATCAAATAATATCTCCACAGCTTATTTCTAAAAACATTGTTCAGTCATACCAACAACCTACTTAAGGTTGCTGGACGTGCTATCCATATAACCTACTCTCTCTCAAAACAGAGGACCTGTGTCCAGCAGTGGGACAATAATTGAGTTAAATGTTGATTAGGGGGCTCCTCATCGATATTTAACTGAATGTAAACCAAGATGTAAGAATATTTAAAAAAAGTGGTATGCAGGAATGGTAGCTTGTAGAGTTCTTTCATTTCTGCCTACTACTATGGGAATAAGGTGTGAGTGTATGACGATAGATGAATTACAGTGATACCATATTATCACTATTTATTTATGTATAGTATTAAATGGTATTTCCAACTTCATACATTGTTTATCTGTTAATTATATCAATAAATCTTAGATTTTAATTACATTAATTATAATTTGATTGATAAGTTACAATTTTGTGTCTATGACATGTGAATAGGTATCTAACAAATGTTAGTTATGTTATGTTGTATCTATCTATCTTACATCTCTATTGTAACAATAACAAGTACCTATCAACTCTAACACATTGTACAATCTTGGAAAATAAATAAAACTTTCTGTATTACAAGCCTAGTGCAGAAAGTCTTGGAAACACCAGTTCCTTTTTGTAAAGAACTAGTATTACTTTGAGTCTATAAAGATCATTATTATTATCTTCTAGGTAAGCTTGCTTTATTTTAGACAACATCGTCACTTACCATCAGGTGAGATTGTGGTCAAATGCTTGCCTATACATGATAAATAAAAACATGCCTTAAGACCATCTTAAGCGGTTTGTCCCAATTATCATTCAAATAACTATAACAGTATTGTTAATGGTTGTTAGAGTTCATAGTTCATAGTTCCGCTTAGAAGTTAAGTGACAGCTGGTAAGATGGCGTTGTGCATTTTTACTCTTTTCCTAGATCGCGGTGTTAAGATTCTCCGCCACTTAACGACCTCAGCCCATACATTAGTACTTAGTCATTCTTCCAAGAGATCTAGTACAGTTCACTCCTTGGAACGCAAATACAGTTCGGCATCAAACTATAAGGTGTTTTATTGAGTGCCCTTGTAGTTTAGTCCATCCACCGACCTCGGTCTAACATATGGTCCTTCGAGCCGGATATTTTTGAAGATCAGGCGTCGACACAGCGGCGGATTGCTGCTGATGGCGTCTAGGTGCTGGTAGGGCACCAGGGTAGTAGTGACACCCAGCTCAAGAGGTTGAACCGTTGGTGGATTCAGAAGCGGAAGCGTGTTCCAGAGCGACAGAGTACGGTTCCAGTTCATCAGCTGCACTGTGGTCCCATGGTGGGCGGTGCAAGGATCAAGCGGATTCAAGGAGTTTTGGTTTGGACACGAGTGAGTGTAAAAACAGTGACAAATTGTGAGTACATTGAGTTATTAACTTAGAACAATTTCAAGATATCCAGGACTTGTAATAATTTGCAGTGCATATTGGACTTAGAGTAATTTGTAGATTTTAGACTTAGAATAATTTAAGAAAAAAGGTTACTACGGGGAACCTATGCCCGATTTTTACTAAGTCTATTTTGTTCCCAAACACTTGTAAAATTTTCAACTTTATTATTTGATATATTTGTATGTGTTACCTTTAGGACCTTTGTATATTTTTATAACTTATTCAATTTTACTCAGTGCAGTTTATACTATTTAGTTTTTATAATAATTAGCTACTAGTTCTTTTCAATAATTAAACATGGAGTCATTACTAAAATTGCAAATAGATACTAAAAATAAGATTGAGAAAGGGAGAACAAATTTTAAAAAATCGTCAAAAGATCGTATAACGCAAGGATATTTGGAAACTAGATTAGAGACGTTAGAGGATCAATGGAAACGGTTTAATGATACGCATGGAAAAATTATTGAGAAAGCTACGGTAGATGATATGAAAGGTGCATATTTTAGTTCGGAGTTATATGATAATACAGAAGAAACATATATTAATTATAAATCTGAATTAAAGGATTGTCAATTAACATTTGTGCAAGGTTCTCGTGAGCAACCATCTTGTAGTGGCAATGATAGTAAAATATGTAATGTAAGACTGCCAAAGATTAATATCCCTTCCTTTTCTGGGGATTATAATGAATGGACAAGTTTCCGTGACCTCTTTATGTCACTGGTTCATTTCAATAAAGGTTTAGACGATGTCCAAAGGTTGCATTATTTAAAGGGATGTTTATCTGAAGAAGCTGAACAGTTGCTTCGCCAAATACCTATTACGGCTGCTAATTATTCTGTGTGTTGGAATCAATTAGAGCACCGATATAATAATAAGCGTCAATTAGCTAATTCTATTTTACAACGTTTTTTTGGGCTGAAACATATCAGCTCAGAGTCAGCAGAGACATTAAAACATTTATTAGATACTACTTCCGACTGCATGAGTGCATTGACCAACCTAGGGATTAATGTGTCCACCTGGGACATAATAATCATTCACATAGTTGCGTCTAAATTAGACCAAGAAACGCGCAAGCAGTGGGAATTGAAGGTATCGGCAGATAATCCGACTGAGCTGCCAACTTTAGATAATTTTAAATCATTTATCGAGAGTCGATACAGGGCTCTTGAATTCATAGAGCCTCAAAGGACATCAGTAGAGCATAGTAGTTCACGGATAGATCAATCAAATGATTGTAAGGTATTTACTGTTCGTAATACTAATCAGATTCGGGCAGGTCAAACTGCACTGCGATGCGAGCATTGTGGTGAAGGTCACAAGCTGTGCTTTTGTGCAAAGTTCGTCAAATTAGACATCAACCAGAAAAGACAGTTTGTTCAGAATAATAAAATCTGTTATAGCTGTCTTGGTGGAAATCACATGGTTAATCAGTGTAGGATAACCATGAATTGTCGTTTGTGTGGGAAGAGGCACCATACGTTACTGCACACAAATGACTCCTACTCTAACGTGCACAAAGATCGAGAAAAGAAACAGGAGATCATACCGGAAGATATCAAAGCCTCTATTAATAGTACGCCACCTATTGTTTCCTGCTTTTCGACTAACAAGGATGCCAAGCCAGGTCAAGTTTTACTAGCCACCGCGTTAGTAAAGGCTCGAACGGCGACGCATGAATTCCAACTAATTCGAGCTTTGTTAGATCAGGGCTCACAAGCTTCTTTTATTACTGAAGCTGCCGTACAGCTCTTAGGATTAAAAAGAAGAGCAATCAGGAGCATTGTCTCGAGCCTAGGGGACAACAAAACAGTAGTAGCAGACTATATGGTTACCTTAGTTTTACAGTCTGTGGTAGACCCTGAGTTTGTAATTAAGGTAGAAGCTTATGTTTTAAAGAGCATCACGTCGTATCTCCCGGAAAAGGATCTAGCACCAATAAGATGGTCTGTTTTAGAGCATCTACAATTAGCCGATCCACACTTCAACACACCTAACAAAATCGACATTTTGTTGGGCGCTGGTGTGTATAGTGCAGTGCTAAAAGAGGGAGTCAAAAAGGATCCCACTGGAGCATTGACAGCACAATGTACCAGTTTAGGTTGGATTCTTTCTGGGGTGGCACCCCTGGAATGAAAGGGTATGAGAGCAAATACATGGACATAATGGTTATTAGTTTTTTTTAAGTATTGTTTAGCCTGTAAGAACTTTATAATTTAATTTAATTTTGTTAAGGATTTGTAATATCTATTTAGTTCATAATTTTATAAAATGATTGTTAGTAGTATATAAGTAAGTTTTGTTAGTACAAATGACAGTGCCATCTTTTAAGTTGTAAATATTCTTGTAGTTCTTAGTTCTCTTTTGAAGGACATTATATCTTCAATGATGTCCTTGGTGGGCGGTATGTTAGAGTTCATAGTTCATAGTTCCGCTTAGAAGTTAAGTGACAGCTGGTAAGATGGCGTTGTGCATTTTTACTCTTTTCCTAGATCGCGGTGTTAAGATTCTCCGCCACTTAACGACCTCAGCCCATACATTAGTACTTAGTCATTCTTCCAAGAGATCTAGTACAGTTCACTCCTTGGAACGCAAATACAGTTCGGCATCAAACTATAAGGTGTTTTATTGAGTGCCCTTGTAGTTTAGTCCATCCACCGACCTCGGTCTAACAATGGTTATGTAGAGACATGAAAAGCTGGAAAACCAAATTTTTTTATACCGCTAGGGTGGCAAACAAGGTTAAGGCCCGCCTGATCATCTCTTATCATTTCTACATAAGACATGTGGATCCTAAGCACTGTATCTCAAAAATAGCTATTTTAAGAAAAGGGTTCTTAAAACTTTTTCGGTCTATGATATGCCATAATAATAATATAGTCTTTTATTCCTAAACATAGGGTTACAAGAGGTCCCTAAGTTTGGTATACCTTTTGGCATAGGTCCCCACCAATTCCTTCCAATGGGTCCTGTCCCTTATTCTCAACCAGAATGGTCCCACTGTCTGTTTCAAGCCATCTTCGCATCGCCTGGCTTGATGACCCCTACCTCTTTTGCCGTCTCTTGGTTACCAAAGGGTGACTTTGCTTGCTCCATTTGTTAATAGGGTGGAGTAGCATATGTCCAGCCCATCTCCATTTTTGGATGTCTATCCGGCTAAGAATGTCAGTGAGTTTCGTTCTTGTTCTTATGTCTACGTTCCGGACTCTGTCTTTGATTTTTAACCCTAGCATGCTTCTTTCCATGGCACTTTGGCATTTTGTTAGCCTTTCCCTGTGTTGTTGTTGTCGACCAAGTTTCACAGCCATAAGTATATATGATATGCCATAACAAACCTTAAATATGAATAAAGTATCAACTATGTAGTATCTGTAACAAAAGTCTTGTTGCTTAGCTCGGACCTAGATGGCGCTGTCTCATAATTTTGTGGATATATTTATTACTAGCTTTTGCCCGCGACTTCGTTTGCATAAAATTAGTACTTAGATTTCCACCCCATTTTCCCCCTTTTAAGGGATGATTTCCGGGATGAAAACTATCCTATGTCCTTCCCCGGGACTTAAACTATCTCTATACCAAATTTCATCTAATTCAGTTCAGCGGTTATACCGTGAAGAGGTAACAGTCAGACAGACACACTTTCGCATTTATAATCTAGTATCATATGGATTAGGGATGTTATGGATTTGATATTTCGGATGTGGATTCGGATATGGATATAGGAATAAAATTATATCGGTTTCGGATACGGTTACGGATATGTAATTATTTCGGATAGTTTCGGTTACGGATATTAGATGAAGTTTCTGTGAAGTAGTGCCACCTCGTTTCCGGGAAAAGTATTTATCACAGTTTACATTTTGCAGAATCCACATTACCTAACTTGATAAAAAAAATCCAAATTAAACATGTTAAAATATGTCGTTTTATTTAGACTCCGCCCTTATACGAATATCCGAAATATCCGAAACTTGTGAAACGGATACGGTTACGGTTACGGATATATATTTTTTTCGGATATCCGATACTTTCGGTTACGGATACGGAGCTCCATAACATCCCTGGTATGGATTATTATGGACTTGGTGGGCAGAACAGTGGATTCAATTTCTATCCCAAGCAATATAAAATTACTTTCAAGTTTGGATTTGAACCCCACTTATGACAATAATCTCGCCCTTAAAAGACCCAAAAAATACTGAGCGCGCCACCCAGTACACCTCTGCCTAACACTCACAGGCTACAGGCGTGAATATATGTACTTTATCAAACGTTCTTAACAAAATTGTTATCTTAACAACGATGACTTGCATATCAGTGTCATGATGATGTCGCCATATTTAAAATTATTTGGCGCATTGCACGACCGTTGTTTGGGAAAGAAAGTCACTAGGCAATAGCGTGATATTTTCTCGCAAAAATAAACAAATTTTTATTTCAAACAAACTATTTCTAACGTGTTTATGTTTGCCTGGTAGCTCACGACTGAAAACGTTCGTATTATTGTGACTTTTTTTTATTTTTGTTTAGATTTGGTGTTCAAAAGTGAATAAAGTGAATTAATTAGTGGTTAATAAAATCTAGAAGATATAATGGATCTTCTTTCTGATGATGAGGTGAGCAGGAGTGTTTAAAATGTATACTGATACTATTTATGATGTGAGACAGAGATGTCTAAAATAATTATTTAAGAGAGGTAGGCCATAGCGAGATTCCTCGCTCAAATTGAGCTCCCTACTGGGGAACTACCTCCGCCTTACAGAAGACCGCAGTGAATCAATTATAGTTCTGTTTTTGCGAATGATTAAGGTAACCAGAGCTCGATAAGGGATTGATTATTTAGTTTAGTGACTATTTTATGAAACGGTTTCTACACGGTCGGCAACGCGTGAGCGTCATCTATGGTGTTGCAAACATGTACAGGCTACGGTAACTTTTTACCACCAGGTGGGCCGTTAGCTTGTTTGCCGAAGAGGAAAGATTCGTATGTTTGTGACGAATAAACTCAAAAACTACTGAACCGATTCCAAAAATTCTTTCACCATTATACTGCAGTCTTGGCTAAAGCATTATCCCCGAGTAATATAGGCTATATTAATAAAAATAATATGGAGGTTATGTCTGATTTACAGGCTCCCTTGTCGCCGACGCCATGCGCTGAGATCAGCGATGATGAACTGGTGTCCATCTCCGTGCGGGACCTCAACCGTCAGCTGAAGATGAGAGGCCTCACCCGCGATCAGATCGTCAGGTAACATCATTACAAATCTATGTTTATAAGGAGAAGCTGACTGACTTAATGACTGACTGACATATGAACGCAGGGTCTGAACTATATGGGTTAGAAACTTGAAATTCTGCACAGGGGCTCCTCTTATATCGTAGGACAGCACGAAGAAAGGATTTTTCAAATTTCACCCCCCAAGGGGGTAAAACGGGGGTGCAAAGTTAGTCTGAAATTTTGCCGTTTTTGAAGTTTTTCGAATGATATTTTTTTCGATCAATTGAACGCGGACTATTTGCGGATTATCGCAGGAATCAGGTAGTGTGATAATATTTTGGAGACGTAACGTAGGGCATGGCGAGATTCCTCACTCAAATTGAGCTGCCCAACTTGGGAAGTACCTCCGCCTTTGAAAATAATAATTGTGTTCCTACGAGTAACCAAGTTTACCAGAGGTCGTTGGGGGAGCGAATATTCAGATAGCATGGGAATTCCGTATGCTGTCAGTTTAGTAACTGCCTTTTTTAAGAAATCTAGACGGATTCTGCAGGGACAGCAACGCGCGACCGACTATTTGGTGTTGCAAATGTCTATAAACTATGCGTAACCGCGTCATCAGGCGGGCCGTCAAGGCAAAGTGCTACCACGGGCTAATGCTAGCAATTACCATGGATTTTCAAAGTTACGTGTGTATTTATCACATGCTCGGTGAAGGAAAACATCGTGAGGAAACTTGCATGCCTGGAAGATTCTTTCATTATATATCTGTTATATTTGTTTCATTTCAGAATGAAACAGCGACGCAGAACGCTGAAAAACCGCGGCTACGCGGCCTCGTGCCGCATCAAGCGAATAGAACAGAAGGATGAGCTGGAAACTGAGAAGAGTCAGGTTCGTATTCGTGTTGAGAATAATTTTGTCAAAAAGAATCCGACTTGAAATGTCAAAACTGGACCAAATTGAAATAGAACCACACGGGAAGCACCAGCTTTCAAATAAAAAAAGAATCATTAAAATCGGTTCACCCAGTCGAAAGTTCTGAGGCAACAAACATTTTAAAAAAAATAGTCGAATTAGAAACTCCTCCTTTTTGAAGTCAGTTAAAAAAGACATGCAGTTACTTTGTCTTGCAAAATACAACACTGTCAATGTTTTGATTTCTCACACTTACGCGAATAATAATACTTTCTGAATTCTGGTCGTGATCATGGGTTACCTGTTCCATCACCAACAATTACAATTCAAATAGCGCCATCTATCATTTCTACATAGAAACAACACAACTAGCGCCATCTCTTATTATATCCCCGCAACTTTCAGGAGTGGCACGACATGGAACTAATGCAAGATGAAAACAACAGGATTCGCGAAGAAGTCGAGGCGTTACGAGGGAAATATGATGCCCTGAAAAGATTCGCCATCATGAAGAACATACCGTTACCGCCTGAACTGGAAATACAGCCGTAGGATAATGAATTAAGGCCTTAAGTTATATTTTACATTAGATCAATTACATATTGAATTAAACGAAAACCGTCTTCAACTAGGTGTTAGTGTCTTTCTAGACTTTCTATCGCAAGATAATTAGTTCGGTATCTTCATAAAAATGAAGATTTATGGTATCGGTTGTTTAAAACGTTTGTTGGGTTTTTTGGACCCCATCAAAGAATGCTGTCATCTCGGACTACCTGTTGCCTTGTTATCTTCGTGTTGTACTTTTACCAACTATATATTAGAGATGCACCGAATATCCGGTTACTATCCGGTATCCGGCCTATCCGGCCCTTATTTTACTATCCGGCCGGATACCGGATACTAGCGTACTATCCGGCCGGATACCGGATAGTAAAATTGCTTGATTTTGGGGGTAAAAAATGAAATGTAAAAAAAAGTTAGTCATAATTAACACAAAAATACGCGAGCACGTGTGTACTTTTGAATGAAGTTACTCCGTACTGACATTAGAGATGGTCGTTTTTACATTAACGATGCCAGGCATCGATGCCAGTTGCCGATGCCGATATCCGATGCCGAGTTACGTTGACAACGGATACCGATGCCATTTAGTTGCCGATGCTCAAAACCGAAAACTGAGTCATCGCATCGGGTATCGTGTCTCAATCCCCACTCCCAGGCATCGATGCCGATGCCGATGCCGATCCCGATGCCGTTGACACATGACGATACAGATATCATATCGGATGTTTTGTATTACTGACAATGGATGCTAATGCCATCTACTTTTTCTATTATATTGTTTTTCATAGATGGCGTTAACACATCGTAATATAAATTCGCTTTCTTTCTATATAATTTGTTTGAAGTTGTTCCGTTGTCAGTACCTCCCCTAACTAACTATTACAATAAATTCAAATTGTCGTAACTTTACGATTAGATGCGTTATGTGATATCAACAATGTACCTATGTATTATGACTGAGCTAAAAAAAAAAAGGTCATCCCACGTAGAATGGGCTAAATGGTAATGGTAAATACATATGTTTGGCATCGATGCCAAAAATAACGATGCCGATATCGGATGCCGCATCTCTGGTAACGATGCGCATCGATGACAAAAATATTCAAAAACGCCCATGTCTAACTGACATAATAAAACTGGTTTGGTTGCATAGAAACGTGTCCGCGCGAACGTTCACTACGAAACAGGTCAAAACCTGCTCGACGCGCACCTGCGAAACTCAAAATTTAGGTATAGTACCGCCGGCCTAATATTCGGCGGCCGGATACCGGATATTCGGCGGGTGGTCAGGCCGAATATCCGGTATCCGGTATCCGGCCAAACAACTATCCGTTGCATCTCTACTATATATATACGTTTTTCCTTTAAAATAGAAAATCGTTCAATAGCAGTCGGCTGACTTGGTTTAGCGCGAGCACACAACCAACCGGTCTGTTTAGTTGCCTCAGTGTGACTAACGGGTTATAGAAAATATGTGGAAATTTACAAAACAGTTTTTAGTTTTAACTTGTGAATATATTATAGAACAGATGGTATTATATATATATACGTGTGATTTTATAAGGGTTTCATCCGTTGTTTATTTGAACACACGTTCGAACGTACTTTTACAATACGGGACCCAACAATATTGGTTTTCTATTCGTTTAGATAGTAGTGGCAGGCAATAGATTTGACCCCAATTATATAAGAATTTAACAGTATGTGTGACAAATAAATAAAGTAATGAGCCTACCGATGTAGATCAAAATTATGATAAAGGTAATGAAAAATATTTCTCAAAAAGTATAATATTTAAAACTTTCAAAGCTTGGTTTATTTGCTGTCCAGTATATATGTATACAAAAGGGTCTTATATAAGGAATATAATAAACCGCGCATCAAAAATACTGATTGAGCGACAAAATTACTGATTGAGCAGCAAAATACAGATATCGGTTAGTTTAGGTTAGAACTGTGACCACACAACGCCAGAACCAAATCTGAATACCAAGAAAGTGTATATAAGTAATAACAATACTTTTAATGAACTTATTTTGGTGCACATTCAGTATATTTGGTGGAACACAGGCAAAATTAGGTAAATGAAATGGGAATAAATTGAAGTACTTATAAAATACCTGATCAATTTTTTTTATGATATTACCACAAGATGTCTGTGAAAAAATAATTGCCATATTTTTTATGGAAAATCAGTTATCGATATTGTACTGACTTATTGAATACACGCTTATAAGTCAAGGATACCTATGTGTTAGGCCGGGTGAGGTGAATGAATTTCCAGCTAATTGCAAATATTAGAAAATAAAATCAGGAATGTGAAATGAAAACCATTAATTTCCATTTAATTTTAAGATACGAAGTTGGAGCGATTTGCCCAATTTCTATACTTACATGTCGAACAAAACGTACCTATAGTTATTTAAGTGTATTTTTAAGATTAAGTATAAAATATTATTATACAATTGAAAACGTATTTATAATAATAAAGTAGTTTGTAATGCAATGGAATTGTCATTTCTTTATCCTTTGATGGAGGGTCGTACGACAGGAAAAAATCTTAGTAGGGAGCAACGTTTAAAAAAATATAATTATAATTGTCTGTCATGACCTTTGAGCTTTGGTAGCCTAGTGGTGTGACCAGTGGATGGAGATGTCAAAGGTCTCGAGTTCAAAGTTCAAGCCCAAGGCACGCACCGCCTTTTCGGAACTTATGTGTGTATTAATCACATGCTCAAACGGTGAAGGCAAACATGGTGAGTAATTTGATTTCTTTATACTTTGATGAAAGGGCGTGTGTGTATGTAAAAATATGTTTCTATACGCATCTACTACACAAGAGAAAATCTTAGGGCTCTTCACACCAGGAATTTTTCTGGCGCGGTTGACGCGCGTTACACGCAACTGGAACGCACTGCAGACGCGATGTTAAATAAACTGCGCCCAAGCAAACTATAATATCTTTTTCTAGTTTAGCAGCGTGGTCGACGCGCGTTTGTAAGAGAGCTTAATTTGGGGCAACGTTTAAAAAAATTGGTTGATTTATTATTATAATCGTATTTGAGCCTGGCATGACTCAACCATGTGAAGACCCCATGATGTTTAAGCTGAATCCGCCCTTGAATATGAGCGGCATATAACTGGTGATTGTGTAAGTCTATCGGAGTCAAATGTTTTTATTTCAATTAGACCAATAAGTATTACATACATTCTACAGGATTGGCAACGCGCGAGCGACAAATCTGGTGTTGCAAACGTCTATCACACTAGCCTAGTACGTAGCACTTAGCAGACTTCGCCACCGTCGAGAAAATCTCAGACGCATGATACAGGATTAAAATAATATCGACAAATTGCGATGAAATCAGCTTACTTTGTAAATCATCGTACATGGCATCAACCTACATAATATAAAACGTATACCTAAATACATATTTTTTAATACGCGCCTTCAACTCAGCGGGTAATAATCTTTATAATTATCATAACGGACCTCCCATTTGCCCGGACCTCGCCATATTTAATTCCAGTAAAAATCTGGAGCACTCACATACAGCTAAAAGCAAGAAACCCTAGCTATTACCACTATATAGAAAATAGAAGAAGATTGACTTAAAATAATCAAATATTATGACGTTTTTTGCAATTGTAGGTACCAAGGTTCAAACCCAAGACATGCACCACTGACTCGGAAGTTATGTGCGTATTTATCACAACGGTGAAGAGATTATCTCGATGGCATGTGAAGTCTGACAACCCGCAGTAGGCTAGCGTGGTGGACTATAGCCTAATCCCTCTCAAATGAGAGGAGACCCGTGCCCAGCAGTGGCAGCAGACAAAAATAGTTGATGGTGTTGTGATGATGATGAAATGCCTGAATAAGTCCTCTTTTATCATTCATACCGCTGAAATATGGAATGCGCTTTCCGGGTCTAGGTAGGCCTTCCCCGATAGATATATAATCTGGGTGTCTTAAAATCAAGATAGATAGATAGATAGAATATTCTTTATTGTACATAACCAAAACAGACAAAATATGAAATACAATCAGTAATACAGCGGTAAGTACAATTGGCGGTCTTATTGCTAAGAGCAATTTCTTCCAGACAACCATTGGATGGACAAGAATTGAATGAAGGAAAAAAAACGAGTAGTTGGCGATGTACCCAAATAGTAAATATATATTTTAACATACACTAGGATATAATACACATACATATATACCTATTACACTATATACATAATACATACATAAAATATACCTAATGCTAATATTAATAAATACAATACATACTTAGTTTTGAAGAGTGAATTGGTTTCGTCTAGGTAAGCGTGGTCCATCGTAGATCGCAGTGTCGCTTAATATCAGGCGAACTGGCGGTCAAGCGAAAACCTATAATAAGTTTATTTATTAGTAATAGGTTACCTATTACTAATAATAAAAAAATAAAATAAAAAAAACAATAAAAAGTAAAAAAAAACAATAAGAATTCATACAGTGGCCCTCAATGTTTGCAACGCTTGTAAAAGGCCGCTAAGTTTTAAGTTCCTATCATTGTTTTTAAAATTAAGACCTACTCTGTACACTTAGTATGCAAAAATAAAGTTTGATTTTACTTTACGTACTGAGTGGGTTTTTCTATAGCATGCCTGTTTAGTGACGGAACCCAGCCACTCAGTCGATAATTACATTTACTTACGATAGAGATTTTGGATGAAAAAGGTTTCAAGTATACGTAGCTAGGTATTTGTTTGTTTAGGTAAGTTATTTAATAGAAACTCTTTGTAGGTATAGCATAAATAGTTACCTACAAAGGTCTCTAAAAAGGTAGGGATTTATACTATTCAATATGTGAACTACTATTCAAATAAATTTAAATTTAAAATAGCTATAGGTAACGATTAAATTCGGGTGAAAAACGGGAACTACATTATTTTCGTTGTGACCTCACTCACAGAGAAAACTAAGAGAGATATCCCTTGAGAATCAGTGGCGCCAGTGCCGGATTTATATTTTTTATGAGTGTAGGCCACTTTATATCCGCCGCCCCATGCACCTTTCTAAAATAATAATTTTCCATTTGTAGTAAGGGAGGCACTAAACACTTAAGTTAAATTCCTCTGAAATCTGCCGCCCCTAGGACGCTGCCGCCCCTAGGCCGCGGCCTATACGGCCTATTGACAAATCCAGGACTGAGTGGCGCTATTTTTTTGGTCCCTTGATCATTCTAGATTCACCCCCCCCCCCGGCACTTATACAAATACTAGAAGCTTTGTCAGACAATTGAAGGGTACGTTGATTCCTGATTAATTGAAAGTCATTAAGTTATCCCTCCCTTTAACAAGCAACTAGTCACAAAGTCTACATATTGATCGTATGATGGTAACTGAAGCTTGGTAATTAACCGTCGGTCGCTGCGGCGGAACTCGTTAGCTCAATCAAGTGCCCTAAACTTTGCTGCGGGGTCGGCGAGTTAGGGTTGACAGTTGTTACGCCTGGACGATTGATGACAGATTAGACAGAGGATTGAGGGTGGGGAGGCATAGGTACTATGTTGTTAAAAAAATTTAAAATAATACCATATATCATGGTCATATTTTACATTTTTCTTATCAAATTTCTTTCGTTTTATTGATTTAAATGATTATAATTCTGTAACTAAATACGTATGTAAGTAAATACCTATGTATAACAGGCGCGAATCATATTTTGTTCAACGTACAGCCTGACAATGACCGGCAAGTTGCAAAAAACGTACGAAAATTTGAATTTTGCGGGCTAGCGTGGAGCTTCCACCTTAAGAAGAAAACTAAAAACAGTAATTATGTCTGAACGAATCCTTAAGAAGAATTCTTAGGTACTCATTTAAATAGAAACATAGCCTAATCCCAATAGGTTTGTAAAGAGAAAAGATTTGATTGTTTGTTTGTTTGAATTGAATAGGCTCCAAAACTACTGGAGCGATTTGAATAATTCTTTTACTATTAGAATGCTACGATATCCGTGTTGAACATAGTTCAACACATAGTTCATAGTTCAATAACAATATTTTATTTAAAAAAATATTACTTATACATCTACGCGTGGGAAGCTGGGGCGGACCGCTAGTATAAAAATAAAACTACTTTTTACCTGTATACCTACCAGTATTACTGTGGTAGCCTAGTGGTGTCAGATGTGAAAGGTCTCGAGTTCAAACCCAAGGCACGCCACTGCCTTTTCGGTATTTATGTGCGTATTTATCACGACATGCTCAAACGGTTTACTAACAAACCATTTACTATCCATCTGCTAGGCACCGGTCTCGCTCTCATTAGAGAGGGTTGAAGGCTACCAGGGCTAGCCTAGCGTACGTTGACAGACTTTACACGTCATCAAGCCCACCTCAGAATGGCCCAGTATCCAACTGTCCACCCCAGAATGTTGGGCCATCGATTAGAAATGGGGCTGTGCCTGTTGTGCGTTGTCAACCCCTGCAGAAACCGTTTAGGTTTCTAAAAATAGGGAATTACTAAACTGACAGCAAACGGAATGCCTATACTGTCAGAATAGTCACTCCCCCAACGAGTTCTGGTAACCTTAGTCACTCACAGAAATACAACTATTGTTGATTCACTGCGGTCTTCTGTAAGGCGGAGGTACTTCCCCAGTCGGGCAGCTCAGTTTGAGTGAGGAATCTCACTATGCCCTACCTCTCAAAAATCTTAGATGAGTGTCAAATTATCATGTATATGGAAATAGGGTAAAGAAAGGGATCGAGCTAAACAAAAAAGGAAAATACGCCCATGCACATCATTGAGAACACCCCTCAAGCATATTCAAAATATTTTCCTTCACCGTTTGACCATGTCATAAATACGCAAACATTTGTAACATCGAAACATATCTTCATTATTATATTTCAGCTGCAACGCAAGAAAATAACGTGACATTGTACATAGATAATCTATTGTTAATGATAATGGCGAGTTAATTCCCGACAAACAACGGGATATGATCGTTTTGTCAGCTTCCTTCTGTGACTGAGCTCTGTATTTTTGTCTAAAGGAATTAATTAATATTTTCACAATGGATGGAATCATTTGTTACCGGTGAAGACCGCTGTGACTTCGGACTTGGGACATTTTTGAATGTTTAAAGCAAAAGTACTAGCGCGTTATTTCATTAGTTTTGTTACTGACACAAAAATTGGGTAATAAACACTAAAACATTAAATTAAAACCCCCGACATATTTTATCAAACATAGCTAACACATTCCCGACTAACTCACCTTTTAAACAAAAAAAATCAAAATCAAAATCGGTTCATCAGGCCTGCTACAGATAGTAACACCCCGTAATTTTTGCGTAAAGAAGAAGCAATTGAAGTATTATTTATTTAAATCATACTTTATTACCAAATCTCTATCATTTAAACTGTCTCAAATTTAAGTACGTAATATGTACCAAAATTTTGGCGAATAAAGTGAGAGCAATGCAATGCTGAAAACTGTCGCATGTCGGTTGGCTATGAATAGCTTTGCGGTGTGCGCCGTATAACATCAATAGGTACATGGTCGCCAATTGACCACGTCAGTTTCTGCCAATTGACCACGCAGTGAAACTCCTAACACAGCTAACATCTATGTCATACATATGATATCATACTATGTATTGTCAAGTTATAGATCTTGAACCTTCAGCACGCACCTTATTAGACCTTTTTGAAATTATGCGCGTAAACACAAACGAGCAGAAAAAAACCTCAATTCTATTCTAGAGCATAACTAAAACTATATAATTATAATTATAAACGAACGCTACAGGTCGAAGGTCGTAAGATCGTTTGCCATGCTAGTGGTATATAAAAAAAAAACAAAAGTAGGTACCTTGTTAGTATTTTTTTTGCCCAAGTCCGTAGTCCTAGTGGTCGGGCACAGTGGGGCAGGCAAAGACAAATTACTTTATTCCCCCCCACCTATTTATTTGTCGTGCTTCCCTTGGCTTTCATTATTTTTTTGTTTATGACTGTCCTCCCTATTTCCGAATTCACTTCACTGGTATTCTCGTCAAGTTTAGTTATTGTATTAATTGTTTTTATATTTATCTCTCTATTGAAAGTATAATACGGAAATCCTAAGTACCTACTGCACATGAATTATTTATTGTATTATTATGTTTATTTTATTTTTTTACTTTGGACAACATCCATGGATCCAGTTTGTCTGTGACCATTGATGCTGTAAAAAAATCGTAATGTCGGGATAAAATATCTATAAATCGCGATAAAATCCTTAAAAAGTAGTTCTGTTTCAATGTCTAGTGTATTCTCATAAATGTAAACTATCGTTGCACCGGCCATTGTGCTTCTTTCATTTTTTCTTTTCGAAGTAACGGAAACAAGAAATATTTTCATTTTCGTGACAAAAAACGGCGCGCCATTTTGCCGCGCGGCGTGTTTTTCATATTCGGAATGCAGGTGTTGTAACAAGTTTCAAACTTCCAACATTCCTGCATAAACTCGAATGAATTTCTTTTTTGTCTCGCATTCTATATCTCTTTGAACTATAAAATAAGTGTACCTCAATAAATTTGCTATTTTAATGTTTATTATAACCGCGATCATGAGTTTATAAGGGTTCATTTCTGGGACAAAACCTACGCTCTTTGGGACTCAAACTATCTCTATACAAAATTTAATCTAAACTGCTTCAGCGGTTATAGTGTGAAGAGGTAACAGTCAGACACGCTTTCACATTTTTAATATTACAAGTATGGAAGTATGGATTAAATTCAACCCTAAATTATCAATTTTTTACACATAAATTGTCGACAACTCAACAAAAGAGATAGGCAACTGGTTTCTAAGATTTCAAGCTCAGTTTGCAGTGTTCCCGTGAATGCTATTATTCAAAGACAAGATATAATAATAAAAATTATATTGTAGGTAAGTATGTGGATAAATTGCTAAATGTTCATTTTTAAAGTTCGATGGTGCTGAACATGGTGAAACGAATACCAGCACTTCCCTACCAACAGTAGGTAATAAAAATGCAAAGAAATAACAAGAAAAAAAACCTCAAACTTGTTAACAAGCGCTAAAACAGTACATTTTTCCTTCGAATTCGCAGATATCTTGTACAAAAAAGACTGTTTATCATACTTAAATATGATCGCCGCTTAAAACGAAGCAAAGGACTTTTCGCGCGGGCTATTTAGCTTCGTTTTTTGTAACTTTTCTACACAGTTTCAATTCAACAGACGTTACGCATGTATAATTTGGGACTCATTTCGGACTTGCCGCCATTTTTTCTCTCACTTGTTGTCCAACAATCAAGAGGCAGAAGTTGCGATGCCTTTGCTTCACTGTTTTGTTTTTCCCTTCTTTTTTTAAGTTCGTTAAAGTGAAGGCCCAGGCAATCAACTAGGCAGCCTCGTCCGTTGATTGTTAAGTCTTTGAAAGTTGTTTTTTTTTGTTATTTTTATTCTGTTTTGTGGAGTTTTATCAAAAGATAAAGTATTACCTGGTTGTCTCTGGTGTATTTTGTGAGACTAAGGACTGTAATTAGAGCTTTGTTGACTCCGTTTGTGTAAATAGTTCGCTTAGCGACCGTGGCGTTAGTGTACTTTGAAAGAAAGTTAAATTTAATGGGTCTAAGTGGGTGGAAATTTAGTTTATTTTTTATTAACATTAACAACTTTTATCTCTGAAGATTTTGTGGTTTATTATTAGCTAGCTGCCTCCTATGGCTTTGCCGGCATGGTATACATATAGATAAAAAATAAATAAATATAATAATATAAATTAAATAGCCTGTGTGTTTAAATTTACATAATTCAAATCTGTTAAGCGGTTTTTGCGTGAAAGAGTAACAAACATCCATCCATACTTACAAACAATATTAGTAGGATTTAAGGACGCTATTACAATTTTCTACAAATAACGGTGTTTTTCAGGTACAATTTTAATGTATAAGCAATCATATATGTGAAGATATTATGGTCTCAATTTAAAGGTAATCTATTCATCTTCAGATTGGCATCACAAAAATTGTATCACATCATACAATTTTTTCCCATAAATCCGTTTTCACCATCACAATAATCACAGAAAATGTGTAAAAATAGGGTCAGATTACGTACCATTTTAAAGTAAACTTAGAGCATATTTTATCATCAAAATTATATAAAATTACGGCATATATAGTCCTCTATACGTCCGACTAATTATTTTGTACCTAAATCATTACATTTTTCAATAAACAGCAAAAATATGAACGCTTGCAAATTTCTTCATACATTTTTCACTCGCGGACTTTCATTCCGCGCTCAGACGCGCTTGTGGAAGCATGTGCGTATCGCTCTGTCGCAAAAAATAAATTACGAAAAAGTCTGTGTCATACACTCATATAGTCGTTTATCGTGACCGGAAAATGTTGATACTTTTTCAAACCTAAATAAAAGTAAATACGACTTTAATAATATTATTAATTTTATTATCAGAATGTTATTTAGGGATTGATGAATAAGATCGGGATTTGGATACTAACGGCTAAGCAGTCGTTGACAAGGTTGAGAAATGGATGGGTGGAGTTAAGTCATATTAAACCTGTGATTTAGATTAGGCCTGAAAGTAGATGGGTAGGGTTAAGCTGCTGTTGGGCAAGTTAAAAAATAGATGGGTGAGGTTAAGCAGCTGTTGGGCAGGTGAAGAAATGGATGGGTGGGGTTAAGTCATATTAATACTGTGATTTAGATTAGGCCTGAAAGTAGATGGGTAGGGTTAAGCTGCTGTTGGGCAAGTTAACAAATAGATGGGTGAGGTTAAGCAGCTGTTGGGCAGGTGAAGAATTGGATGGGTGAGATCAAATTTTACTAAAAAAAGGCGAGAATAATTGGGATTAAGAGAGTGTAGGTGAGTCCAAGAAAAGGATGGGTAGGGTTAAGCATTTGTTAGTGAGGTCGAGACTTGATGGGTGGGGTTAAGATGTCAACTCCGTTCCTGACGGGTGTTCCCTGACTAGGCTTGTTCTTACTCGGCCACTGAATGACTGTACTAGTAGGTAAAACTTTCAGATGCACTAGTTCTGTCTTCTGGTACTATTAGTACCACCTACACCAGTACCATAGTACAGTATATAGTGAATTACATTTTATATTCCTTCATACTTTGCAGGTTTTGCCTATAATTCTTACAATACCCGATTATTCTTTATATGAAATATTATCATGTATCCCACTTATTCATACACTGATTTTATATCGCTCCCGCTCGTTTAGTCGCGTTTCGAGTATTTCAAGTATCTACAGTCCTACAGTTACTCAATTACTCAATTCTTTATTGCATTTCATAATGTGTACATTAGTTGGTAGGCATGTTAAACATTGGATCAATTATGGACCCTGTCGGGCACAGCAAAAGATATTTTTAATAGGAGAGAGGATGAAGGCGCTCTTTGTCAAATAAGATAAAAACTATATAGGTATATTAAATTAAATTGTATCATTAAAATATGTATGATTATAGTATCGTATAATATAATTATTTTATAATAAGTATTTCTATATTTGTTTTAGATATGTTTATGTATTTTTATTTTATTTTATTTATTGCACGTTTTTAATTTTTTGTAACTATAAATTGTAATGATCTACATATTTTCAATTTTATTAAGCCTTGTAGAATGTTATTATTTTTATTTGAAAATATATTCTGAGTTAAATTTAAAATGAAATATAGGTATCATGTTATTGTAAATTTTATTGTTAAGTATTTTTTGGTATAAGTATGTGTAGTTTATACCGCAGACTGTTGTTTAAAATTTAAAAATTTTAAATTTACTATCTTGTAGCGTGCGACTACTCGATCAGAACCAGAAACTAAGAATACTGACATCTCGAACGAACGACGTAGTACTAAAAGAATTATGTAATAATAAGGAAAAGTAATAGTTTGTTCTTGTCAGTGTCGGGATTAATTCTTATTAGTACTTAGTACGTGAACTATACAAGCCTATCTCTGACCGTAAACTTTTGACAATCTTTTTATTAATTTGCAATGTATATATTTAACTACTTAATTATGTTTGTTCAGGTGGATTCTTGCAAGTCAATTTTGAATCTTCAACCGATTGAGCTGAAATTTTGTATAGACATGTTTGGATGTTTAGTTGTGTGACGTCATTCCGGAACACCCATGGCGGACTAGTTATTTGTGATGCACTTTACAACATGGGGATCAAAAACTTACTAAAAATAACTCAAAAAATAAAATGACGTCTCTCTAAATACAATTTCTACATTTTTATGCTTTCCTACAATATGGATATCAAATTATAGGCTTGCTGTGAATAACTCTAAAAATATTGTAACATCACTCTAAATCCAATATTATGGCGGACTAAATTTTTCGTGGCTTTTTAACTAAATTTAGTTTTCTTATTGTAGTTCTAGTTTTCATTAATAAAGGTAAACTAATATTTTTCCATTATGTTTTTTTTTACTTTTAAAAACATAAATGCATATTAATCATAATTAATGAGATATAGCAAAATAGACCGAGTCATGAATGACTCGGTCTATTGTGAATGCATTACAGCGCATTGAATTCACATATAACGAAATAAATTAATCTTTAAGATATTTTACTTAGGGATATCTGCAGACCAAACGTAAAGTAATTCGTATCGAATGTACAATAGGTCACCAGGTAGCAAATAACTTAATTATCACGAAAATAGTACGATCACTAAACTCTATCAATTCAAATAAAAATAATAAATAATAACAAGGATCAAGATTATTTAAGCGATGTATAAAATCGAGCGCTCAGTGGTTTCAATGTGTGCGTGCCCGTAATGTTGCTGTGTGCGACTCTAAATACCTAAATTTGAGTTCGTCGAAAATGTAACAGCGTCCTTAAGATCTAGTAAGTTTAGTTAGTCTATTTAAGCTATAACTTAAGCTATTATAATCATACAGAGGATTAGTAATAAATTAGTACCGATCTTTCGTAATACGGAGATCTTTGCTTGCTAAAATGTTTTTAGGTCTACCTATATCGTCAGATTCACATATTGTAACCAAAATGTTTGGACTTTAAAAGAGACCATGATTCTCTGAGTTTGTTATTCGGCATTCCTTCTCAGAGGTCGTCAGTTAGGAAATGCCGATACCATCTAGATCCTAAAATAATGTTACATGACTTGTAAAAATGTCTTTAAAACATCTATTTACAGAAATAAACAGTCAATCAATCATTTAAACATCATTTAATCTCAAATGAGGCCTGAGCACACAGTACTATATGGGATGATGTAAAAAAATCGCTTCTACTCATAAGTCTATGGCTTGTTTATTTTCTTTCCTCATAATAGGCGCACTTTTCTCATCGCTTTCATTCGGTGGGTACGGCCATTTTTTTAGAGAACTTCCACCCTCTGACAAATGTGCAGTATTATGTGTGCACAGTGTGCACGGTATGACGGGAGGCGTGGAAAAAGTAAAGTAAGTTTTTGTTATATTTTTGTTGTAGTTATAATAATAAATCTTTTTTTTTCTTTATATATAAATACTATGACGCCTGTCGTTCCCGGAAGGGTAAGGCAGAGGTGTACTAATGTTAAATGTAACATTTCGGGTATGTTTTAGGTCCCATATAATAGGGGCAAGGCTATTGCCATCAACCGGGCACGAATCTAATATCCGAGCTGCTTGGGAATCAAACCCATCAAGACCTATTGCTCGCCGGTCGCATTTACCTTCACTGGACTAACAATGCAATCTCGGTGGCGCAGTGGCTGAGCGATCGACTTGTGCGTCACGTGTTGCGGGTTCGATCCCCGCTCGGAGCAAATATTTGTACGTTCTACAGGTAGTTGCTCCAGGTCTCCGGGTTTTTGTATGTGTACATTTGCGTTTGTAAACGTACCCACGATACAGGAGAAAAACCAAGTGTGGGGCAACGTATATTTAAAAAAAAAAGTTTCTTTATTGTAGCAAAAATACACAAGGTGCCGTATATCTAGATAGTAGTAAATGTGTCTCCTCAAGAGAATGCTTATATTTAAAAATCAGTTTTTACCTTTGAGGACTGCAAACGTTTGTTTACAAGTGTATATTGTTAGATGTGTTTTTACAGTTGGGGACATTAGAATTTTATTAGACAGTAACAGCTAGTTTATATATAAAATAAATAATGAATATACGTAACAATAAAACTATAAACTAAATAAACACAAAAGCATCACACAAAAGTTCCAACAAAAAAATACAAATTTTGTCCTCAATCACACCGTACCGCAACACCGTGCACACAGGCCTATAACGGCAATTTACCGAGCGATGTTCGTACCACATAACTCCGTACCTGTAACGCGATTTACTTGATTTAATATACAACGCTATGTTTTTTGTTGGCATACATATTGGTGAGCGCGGCGCGGCCTGTGACGTATGATCGACGTCACATTTGCATACCTCGTCATAAGTAGGGTGATGTATTGAGTTTTTTTGGCAGGGGGATGCTTTTACACCGTCGTGTAACAGCGGTAGGTAGGTATTTATTTCGGTATAAAAAGATTTTCATGTAAAGTATTATTATGTAGTGTTAAATAAGAAACATTGTGACATTGCAACACGCCGCCGCAGAAGCCAGGATTTTATATATTGGGTGGGGGACAGACAAACCCAAATGTCCTACTAGGATTACGCTATAGTCAACCACGCTAGGCCGGTTAGGCAGACTTCACATGTCATCGAGAAAAAACCCTCTAGCATGCAGGTTGTAAAGATAGTGGGCTGTATACGAAAGTCATGGGAAAATACTATCAAAACTACTGTAATTATGTATATTAATAATATTATCGATCTAGATAGCGGAACTAGATGGCGCTGTGTCATAATGTCCAGAAATATTTATTATTTTATTTGGGAGAGGCCTACGTTCAGCAGTGGACGGTAATAGGCTGATATAAATATGTATATGTGAATTGGGTGAATATTGATGTTTTATAAATTACACTACGGTGTGATAGTATGCCATCAAAAGTTTTTGTCTCCTGAAGATTTATGACACTTCCTTATAGCGAAATTGAGCTTTTAGTTTTACAGGACGGTTTTTTCAGGTATATCCTACTATTACGTAATTGAACGGTGGCATTCAAGGTACTGGAAAAGCTAGTAGTGTGTGTGACCAGTGGACTGTAAAACTTATCACCATACATGATGACGTCCTCTGCTGGACATAAGACAAAGATTTCCCCAACGACTGGTCCTTGGCCACCCTCATTCAGCGGATTCCAGCGACCTTTACCAGCTCGTCGGTCCACCTCACCGCGCAGCGTCTTCCTGTACGCGGTCGCCAGTCGAGGAGTTTCAAGCCCCAACGGTAAGGCTCGACCGAGATGGGTTTGACGTTCTCGGCCGAGACAGAGACCGAGACCGAGAATAATATCTCGGCCGAGACCGAGAACCGAGACCGAGAATAGACAAAGAATGAAATAAATTATAATGTTGTTCAATTTTTAATACAGTACTTACTGTTTAACAACTGTTTTAATAATCAAAGTTGAATAACATTATATTATATTTTTTATTAAGAAAGATAAATTAAACCTTTGGCGGGGCTCGAACCCGCGTCTTCTGGATAAGTACTCCAGACGCTCTGCCAACTGCCACCAGCTCACCTGTATACATACTGTGAATATGAATATTGTGTTTGGACCTTATAATATTTAAGTGTATGAAGTTTAACATTCAACGACTAATAATTTTAGTCAGTGATATCGACCAGGACCACAGTGACAGTATTCCCCGCCGCATACCAGCCCTATTATCAAACTGTAAATATTATATTCCATTATATAAGTTTATTTCTAATACTGTGGAGAAATTATAATTGTTGTTTTTTTTTGTATTAACTTAATGTAAATATTGTTATTATTATTGTATTAAGTGGTTATTAGTTGTTCTGTTTAATAAGTTATGATAGTCTGTAAGTTATTGTTTGTTTAGTCATAGTAATTATCATTGTCTTCGACTGAAGGACTTGTATCCATGGTCATGAATAAATATTATTAAAAAAAAAAAACTTCCGCGAGGCCGGCCGCCATTAACGGGTGCGCGTAAAACTTAAAACTATTTCCCCGAAAAAGACTGCTGATCACATGTGAAACTAACTTTAACTAACAGTGCAGTGTCGTGATAATATAATCAATACGTAATTCAAGCCAGTGATCGTCTATTATCAATAAAACAACGCAGAGCAGTCACCGGCGCGGCGGTGAGTACCTACCTAATTTTCTCCATATTCCCGCGTCGCGTCAGTCCGATTGCAGCGTAAACTATCAAATTTTATCAGATTTCAAACTTTAAACCTGCAGCACATTCAAAACAAAGGTCCCTGGCTTACGATCACGAAATGTCGTTCAAGATACACCACTGTTTTAAGGCATTAAAATCAAAAGCTATTTAAGCTGATTTTAGATTAATTAGAAATGTATTAGATTAATATAACCGTATTACAGTTACCTGATCATGCGAGTGTTATTCGTTTTGAGAGTAAAATGAATTTACGCTAAAATAGACCTAATCGTCACTAGTCAGACATTTGCGTTATAATGTTAGTAATTTCGTATTCCATTTATGAATTTGTGAATGGTTTGTTCATGAATTCTAAATATTAGGCCGGACATGATTAAAAATAAATTCGGAACTATTTTGGTTAATATTATTTACTGTAAGTACCTACAGTACGCGTCGACATGGAAATTTTAAACTAGGTATATACATCCCTTTAAAACTAAAAGAAGGTAAACTTGTTTGAAGTTATTTTTTGCTTTTCATTTGTTTGATTAGACTCGTTGCTTAGCACGGGTCTTTTCTCATTTCAGGATATATTCAGTCTTGGTTTGTTGTTTTCCTCACACATAAATACAAACACACTTTTGGAAACTTAATGGTACGTGTCTTGGGCTCGAACTCGAGAATTAAGACTTTACAGTCCACTGGTCACAACACTAGGCTATTACAGTTCGCATACAATAGGGGCTTTCCTATTAACTGGCCAGGAATCTAGATTATGAAATAACAGAAACCAGACTTTCAAAGTGAAAGTCAAATATATATAAGTATCTATATGTACCTACATATATTGCATTTTCGTTTCTTCCGACTTCCTCTTTAAACGATGTCCGTCAGTTCAGAACTATCATTGCACTGTTAAATGGCGTCATATACCAATTAATTTTCACAAATATCACATGATATTTGCGAAAAGTCATGTGAATGTCATGAATTAATGTGTTTGTAGTTTAGAATAAGTGACTCATTGTATCACAAATTCTAAACACCTATAAAAACCAGGACATAATTATTCCAAACTTTATGTGAACATGAGCACTATGTAGGTAGATACATATACGCTTCCTAGCTCTCAATGTCTGGCGGCTTTGGTATTTTGAATTGGCCTACGCAAATGTCCCACTGATCTTGCATTGGCGTGCGTGGGGTCGTTGAGCTCTCTCAATAATGGTCGAGCTACACGATGGCTGATGTATGCGTGCTGTCAGTATGGATAAGTCAACTCAAAGCTGCACTGATGCTTTCTTAAAAAGGCCGTCTCTGACTTTGACCTACATCGTCAGGCTCACATATTGTAAACAAAGATGTTTGGACTTCAAAAGAGACCACGATTCTCTGAGTTCGTTTCGGAATTTCTTCTCAGAGGTCGTCAGTTAAGAAATGCCAATGCCATCTATGTAGATCCAAAAATAATCTGACTTGTAAAAGTGTATTCTAAAGATCTATTTACAGAAATAAAAAAACATTTCATTTAAAGAAGAAAGAAAACCAATTTTATTGCCACAAAAATGACGTACAAACTTAACTAAAACAACCTTAAACAAAAATAATAATAATAATAACATATAAAAACATAGAATATAAAAATGGAACAAATTATTAGTAGCAAGTCGCAGTTGTGACAAATAGGTTCTCACTCAGCATGATAATTTCGAATCTTACCGATACAGAATCCATTTTAAAATACAATACTCGCCTTTAATCTTGGACCATTGTACATATGGATTTAAAACATCTGTTTAACAAATCCCGAAGCAAGGATTTGAACGTAAACTATAACATTGTTGGAGGATATATTATGATTGTGTCAAAATAAATCGATTCGACTCCAGAAGAGTTGGAAGCGAGGAAAATTTTACATTCTGATTTTGTTTCTACCATTTGTTTCTGAGTATACATGGTGTTTGTGATATCGATTCTAATATCCATATACTTTACATAGGTACTAGTATTATAAATGACATTAACATACCATCACGCCTGTCATCCCCGAAAGGTTAGGCTGAGGTGCAGTATAAATGTACACGCACATTTCGCCGGAATGTTTTTAAGTCCTATGTAATAGGGAGCGAGCCTATTGCTATTAACCGGGCACAAAGCAAACTCCGAGCTGCTACTGGGAGTTTCATAGAAAAACCCAATAACACTTTGCTCGATCTGGGAATCGAACCCAAGACCTATTGCTCGGCAGTCGCACTGTACGACCACTCGACTAACGAGGCAGTTATATATTATAAATGCGTAGTATATATTATAAGAACTGTGGTAGCCTAGTGGTGTGACCAGTGGACTGAGATGGTAAAGGTCTCGAGCTCAAACCCAAGGCACGCACCACCTTTCGGAAGTTATGTGCGTATTTATCACATGCTCAAATGGTGAAGGAAAACATCGTGAGGAAACCTGCATGCTTGAGAGATTTTCTCGATGGTGAATCTGCCAACTAGTAGTAAGCTAGCGTGGTAGACTATACCCAGTAGACCCGTGCCCAGCAGTAGAACAATAATGGGTTGATGATAATGATGATGATTATAAATGCAACAGTATATCTGTTTGTCTGTCACCGAGACAGACGAAATCACGGGAAAAAGCTAGTAATGAATATATAATATAATAATTATGTATTATAGGTAATAAAACCCGAGCAAAGTCGGTGCTACTAATGAATATGGTAATACATGAACAAACATCAAAACATCAAATTCGTCATAAATCCACCAGTTCCTTCTCATTCACATTACTGTAGAATAAATCATTCATAACTTACAAATTACGTGTATAATTATCGTTGGAATACTATAATTATATTAAAATTTGCAACTTTGTCTGTGTTACTTATCAGTCTATTGCCGTCCACTGCTGAACGTAGGCCTCCCCCAAAGAGCGCCAACCATCCCGGTCTTGGGCAGCTCGCATCTATCCGCTGCCAGCCACCTTCTTCAAATCGTTGGTCCATCGTGTCGCAGGTCGTCCTACACTACGTTTGCTCAATCGCGGTCTCCACTCTAACACTTGTCTGCTCCATCGGCCGCCCGTCCGTCTGCAGACATGGCCGGCCCACTTCCACTTCAGCGTGCATATTCTACGAGCAATGCCGGTGACTTTAGCTGTTCTTTAAATTTGTCTGTGTAGGAATTAGGAATTTTATCTAATCTAATTTATTTATTTCTACCTACCTACCCTCTTTTAAGAAATTTTCTTAAAAGAAAGAATCTTCTTCTCTTTTTCTTCCCTCTCTCCTAAAATGTTTTTACTTTGCTGTGCCCGACAAGGTCCATGATGATCTGATTTTTAATTTAAGTCCATCTGTAAAATTACCATGGAATGCAATAAAAAATTGAGTATTGAGTATTGAAGAAATTATCGATTTGGCATACAAACTTCCACTCGCAGCTCTTGGCCCTTTTAATGGATGATTCCTGAGACGAAAACTATTTTATCTCTACATCAAATTTCATCTAAATCAGTTCAGCGGAAACTGTGTCCTGTGTTTCTGTTAGTCTGTTACCTCTTTACGCTTTAACTGCTGATCTGATTTAGATAAAATTTAGTACCTATAGAGATATTTTGAGTCCTTGCACCAGTCTCATATTTATATTACATAATTATATGAAGCATTGTAAAACAAAACCAACAATTTTGTATTTAATTTAAAAAGAGTATCTATGGAGTTTCTTGCCGGTTCTTCTCCATAAGACCTACCTTTTGGAACCGTGCAACTAAATTCAATTTAATTCGACAATTCAAAAGTACCTGTATTGGTCTAATTGAAATAAATGATTTGATTTGATTTGATTTGACTTGTAAAGGACAGAGGATATTGGTTAAAATTAATAATTTTACGCGGAAGAAGTTACGGCAAAAGCTTCTACCTAAATTATATGAATTACATTAAAGTTTTACAAATTTACGGGTGAATTTCAACTAATGACTATTACTAAAACATTATAATAATCGCATATTATAAATCACATCAGCTTTTAAAGAGTCTTAAAATCTCAAAACCGATAGTAAAACTCGCCAGTAATAATAAATGGCCCGAGGCGAGGTGTTGCCAGTCGCCATAACTCAGCGCTGGTGGTGATACAACTCGCGCCAGTAGCTCGCCCCGATAGCATCGTTTGTTATAGAACGGATTTTGAACAGTTTTGCTTGAAATAGAATGCGGTGATATGTTGCCACCAACAAAAAGTAGAAATTGGTAATCATTTAGTTGTGAATGAAAACATGAAGGATTGTTAAAGGTCGGGAATGAATAATATCAATATACCGCGATAAAATTTGACCTCGGATTTCTTAGATCAGCTCGTTAGAGGAGTGACTATTCTGACAGCATGGAATTCCGCTTGCTGTCCGTTTAGTAACTCCCATAATGAAATAAAACTACTTTTACGGATTTTATCGCGGTATATCTGATATTATTTTAACCCGACGTTTCGGATCCTTTACAGCGTCCATGGTCACGGGCAGACTGAGGTGTTGGTCGTCTTGAAGACATTACTAACAGCTACCCTACATTTTTAATTATTATTGACATTATATTAATTATAACAAATAAAAAACTAAATTAATTAAATTTAATGTTTGTAACTCTTTTAGACAAGAACCGCTTAACGGATTTGGATGAAATTTAGCATACAGATAGTTTATTATCTGGATTAATACTTATGCTACTTTTTATATAAATACCATGCGGGCAAAGCCGCCCGCGAGTGTAAGCTTGTAATATATAAATGCCTGTATCCAATTTCAGAATCCTGTAAAACTAAAACTAACAGAAATATTTTGTAAGCAATAATTAATTGTGTGAGTCGACGTGTTGCCAGCCATTATATCTCAGCGTTGTGTTCGCGCCAGTAGCTAGCGCCAGTAACTCGCCTTTAATCACATAGTTTGTTATATCCATTGCTTTCATTGTTTTCAATGTTTGATTAATAGCTGTACTATTGTCGCATTCTCTTCTTAAATATACGTAAAAATACAGTCGAATTGATTACCTCCTCCTTTTTGAATTCGGTTAAAAATAATAATAAGTTTGACGTGAGTCTGTGGCATCATAGCTCACGAACGGATGAACCGATTTTGATTTAGTTTTTTTGTTTGAAAGGTCGTAGTGTGGAGTGTTCTTATTCGATAAAATTCTCAGAAGCAGCTTGGAGATCTAATTTGTTATCGTTAATAACAATAGGTTTACTATTGACTTCGAATATTGTGGCAGTGGGCAGGGCACATCGCTCGAAGAACGGATGGCCGATGGGCCTCGAAGGTTTTCGAGTGGCGACCACGAACTGGGAGACGCAGCGTGGGTAGGCCCCCGGCAAGGTGGACTGACGACCTTAACCAGGTCGTCAGTCCACTGGATACGGGTGGCGCAGGCCCGGTCGTCGTGGCGATCCTTGGGAGAGACCTATGTCCAGCAGTGGACGTCTAACGGTTGATATGATGATGATGATGATGATGATGATTGTAACAGGGGGCGAGTGGACTTCTGTTACAGCAACCATGGCACTCGGCCCCATGAATGCTGTACAAAACTTCGGGATGACAATAATATCAATATACCGCGATTAAATATGTAAAAATCCTACTAAAATTATAGACGTAAAAGTTTGTAAGTATAGATGGATGAATAATAATAATAATAATATTCCTGGACATTATTACACAGCGCCATCTAGTTCAGTAGCAGCGAGGCTTGTGTTACAGTGACTAGAAGGTGATATACTACATATATGCTATTTTTTTTGTAAATACGTACATATTATACATAAATACTACCATGACTCGGATTACAAATGCTCATGCTCATCACACAAACATTTGACCTTATCGGGGTTCGAACCCGGGACCCGTAGCACAGAAGGCAGCGTTAACTACCGCTGGACTAATCAGGTCGTCAAATGAATGGATGAATGCTGAATGAATATTTTAACTCTTTCACGCAAAAACCCCTTAACAGATTTGAATGAAATTTAGCATACATATAGTTTATTACCTAGTTTAACACTTAGGCTACTTTTTATCTATATACCATGCGGGCAAAGCCGCGGGAGGCAGCCAGTCTTTTATATTTTAGAGTGTTCCTCTTACTAGCTTTATCTCCTCTGTCGTGTCTATGTTTACAAATATAGTACCTGTATATCATACCAACATAATATTTGCTCCGTGCGGGGATCGAATCCGCAACCCGTGCGGCGCCACAACACCAATCGACTCGTCATATGAACTATGTATATCCTGCGAAATTAGTAAGATTACTATTTCAACATCAAACGAAAAAAAACTACAATTTAAAATGTACCTACTTACAAGTATTTTCTCTATTTTGAAAAACTAATTAATGTTATAGTAATGTGTAAATTCGGCCAAAGTGCAAACAAACTGTAATTCTGTCGTTCGAAATATAATTATGTATTGCGAATATGCAAAAGCCGTATTTACACCTATTACACTTTGTGTTGCGGTCCAAGTATGTAATAAGACTGTTTTGAAACATACATACCATCACGCCTGTCGGCCCCGAAAGGTTAGGCTGAGGTGTACTAATGTACACCCTCATCTCGCCGGTATGTTTAGGTCCGGTATAATAGAGGGCGAGCCTATTGCCATCCACCGGGCACGAATCTAAACTCCGAGCTGCTACTAAAAATTTCATAGAAAAACCCGATAACACTTTGCTCGACCTGGTAAACGAACCCAAGACCTCTTGCTTAGCTGTTACACTTTACGACCACTATACCTACGAGGTAGTATGTTTGTTTGTTTTAGAATTGAAATAAATATGTACTTTGTGTTGATTGTATCGCGGTATATTGATATTAATAATTATCGTTTAAGTAATAAAATCGTTTATAGAATCCATGGTCACGTTGTCTTATTTTCGTAATATTTTTTATACCACAGAGATGACAAACGAGCTTATATCCCGATGGTCCCAGCCTGATGGCCACCGTGGCTTATAGACGTTTGCAACACCAGTGGTGTCGCTTGTGCGTTGCCGACCCTGTCAAATCTTTTCACTCCTTTTTTGGAGAGCCCCATGAAAAAAAGCTTTAGTAGTTTTATTTTAACATCAACACTTTCATTGAGCTTAAATACTTATTAAGTCTTATAAGTGCGATTGGTGATTAGTCATATCGTTAAATGTCAAAATATTCCCACTTGCATCGCAACGTTATAAATCACGCGTTCATTGTGCGAGCCACAGTTAGTACTCGTGGGATTTTCCGCCATTGTCTGGTTTGTTCGTTAAGTAATTGTCGATTGTTGTAGTTTAGCTTAATGTAGGGATTGCTTCGCCTCATCATTTGAGAAACGAGGTCAGGAACTGTGAGAAAGGAAGGTTTTAGTCTTGAACCAGTATAGTATCGACTTGTCAAAAGTCAAAGTCAAATCATTTATTTCAATTCGACCAATACAGGTGCTTTTGAATTGTCGATTTAATTGAATTTAGTTGCACGGTTCCAAAAGGTAGGTCTTATGGTGAAGAACCGGCAAGAAACTCCATAGATACTCTTTTAAACAATATAAAAATTACAAAATTGTTTGCTTTCGTTTACAATGGCTTAGGTATTGTGCTGCTGGCTTGTGTGCCTTCAGCGAAATTTATAATTGGAAACTAGTTGCATGAAAGTAATTACGTGACTTGTTGTAATTACCTAATTTAAACAACAGTTTTACATGAATAATGCATCGATTTTACGACTCATGCATTGTAAAACTTGAGAGTGACCTTTTTGAGAGTATGGGAATTACGTTTACTATAAGTTTAATAACTCCCTTATTTTAAGAAATCTAAACGGTTTCTACAGGGTTGGCAACGCGCGAGCGTCAGCTCTGGTGTTGCAAACGCGGCTACGATGATCACGTAACATCTAGCGGGTCGTAAGCTCGTTCGCCATCATTGTGGTATAAGACTAAGGATACTGGAAGTTGTTCGACCATGGTTGTATGGAAGTCTTCGAAATAATGACTTCTGATGATGATTCTATACTATTTCCGCTACATCACGACTGGATCAATGGATCGTTTTGATGTACTCCAAAGTATTAGTATCTAATCTCGATGACTCGTTATACAGTGCGTCTCTAATACTGAGCACTAATACACTAGCCTAGTCTGCCTAGTTATGTTAATTGGCTCCCAATCAGACCTCAGGATCTAATAATCTAGATTCCGAGCCAATACTAATTACTTAAGTTGTCACACCATATAGAGAAACGCAGAAAATCAACGCAGATATACAAGGTGGCAAACCAGCTTGACAAGTTTGACGACTCGGTGGCCCAGTGGCTGCGCGATCGTTTTGTGCGTCAGGGGTCACGGGCTTGATCCCCGCTCTGAGCAAATATTTGTACGTTCTACAGGTAGTTGTTCCGGGTCTGGGCGTTTGTGTATGTGAAAATTTGTGTTTGTAAACGCACCCACGACACAGGAGAAAATCCTAGTGTGGGGCAACGTTTCACGCCACCTTTTGTAACTCCAGAGGTGTCGCTCGCACGTTGCCAACCCTGTAAAAACAGTTTTAGGTTACTTAAATTAGGGAAGTTTACTAAACTGACAGGAAATTGAATTCTCATGCTGTTAGAAAATTCACTCCCCTAACGAACTCTAGCATCCTTACTCACTCGCAGAAACAACTATCCCCAGTCGGGCAGCTCAATTGAGCGAGAAATCTCGTTATTGCACTACCACTAAAAAAATAGTTGGAATTCTGACTTGCCTGTCTTTTTATAAAGATAGATGCCTATTTCGAATGCCGATTGGGGTTAATTTAATTTCTTAGCGAAGCTTATATATAGGTTGTAATTACTTCATCTGAAATTTCATCGTTGACCTCAAAAAATTAAAGCTTTTTTCATCAATAATGTCTTATCATAAAATATAAATAGAGCTGTGGTAGCCTAGTGGTGTGACCAGTGGACTGAGATGTCAAATGTCTCGAGTTCGCCTGAGGCACGCACCACTGACTTTTCGGAAGTTATGTGCGTATTTATCACAAGCTCAACCGAACGAACCAATTAACGTAGTTGTAATAAAGACTACCTTCTGTGGCTTTTTAAGGTCCCGGGTTTGCATCCCGGTAAGGGTAAATGTTTATGTGATAAGCATAGGTATTTGTATGTAAGTATTGGATGATTCTATATAAAAATAAATGAGAGGTGTCAAGGGACACCCGGATCAATCCCAGGTGTCCCTTGCTTTCTATAAGAGAGAGAGAGACAGACAGAGAAACATGCGCACGCCGCACGGCTTACAATAGCTTACTATAGCAAAAAGTGTCGTTACAACTTTTCGTCTTAATTTTTTCCGTCTAGCCCCCTTTCGCAACGCGCGATAAGGAACTTCGTTCCAATAACTATGTACTTTTGACGACCTGATTAGCCCAGCGGTAGTTAACACTGCCTTCTGTGCTAACGGTCCCAGGTTCGAATCCCCGTAGGATCAAATGTTTGTGTGATGAGCATCTATGTATAATATGTATGTACTTACAAAAAAAAGTATATATGTAGTATATCAACTAACTAGTTTCCGTAACACAAGCCTCGTTGCTTAGCTCAGAACAAGATGGCGCTGTGTCATAATGTCGGGATATATTTATTATTTACTCCAAACAATGTTTTTAGAAGATTGTGACCATGATACGTCATATTATTGTCAAATTCAAATTCAAATATTTTTATTTCAAGTAGACCAATATTACAGGTTCTTTCGAAATGTCAACACTAGTTGCACGGTTCCAAAAAGTAGGTCTTATGGAGAAGAACCGGCAAGAAACTCCATAGATACTCTTTTAAATAATTCGTTATATTTACAATTTTCGTTTTTAATATTAATATGAGAATAATGCAGTCTGAAATAATTATAATATAAAACCCGGATGCCATGACATGTATAAGCCGACCAGCCCCAACTGACAGCACCCGTTCACGAGCATGACGTGTGTATCAGCGTCGCTCTACTAAACCATGATATAGGGAATAAAGGGACCCGACACACAACGCCACCATCAGCAGGACATTTGAGAGAGCATGACAAGCCCAGACTGCCTGGCCAAAATGTCTACCAGTAGGTATGCATTTTTCATTTCGCAAAGCAACATCGAAGCCAACATTAATCTCATATTTTACAGGAAATTTTACAAAATCTAAAATAAATTTTGAAATAAAATAAAACTATTGTAACTAAAGTTACATGCATGTCAGTTAAAAGTGTATAAATTAAAATAATAAAATGTCAAGATATTAAAATCATAATTGTGCAAATTTCAAAATTATAAATGATAAAAATATAATGTCAAGAATATAATAATAATCATAAACATGTTTTGATAGCCCGGTTCATTAGAACTATTCAATCCCAATCACTATTATCATCCATGTAGTCTTTCAACGTATAATAACCTTGAGAACAAAGTCTCCGCTTAATAATAGATTTAAATTTGCTTAGACTTGATAATGTGTTGGAATTTTGTTGTACAAGCGTATGCATTGACATTTAAATGATTTACTTATTTTTTGGAGCCTGGTTGCAGGAACAATAAATTTATTTTTATTCCTGGTATTAACATTATGAATATCACAACGTTTTTTAAAAAGATTGATACGCCTGTGTGCATACAACAAATTCTCATAAATGTATTGTGATGGAACAGTCATAATATCAATCTCCTTAAATTTATCCCTCAGCGAATACTTGGGACTTAATTTATAAATTGACCGAATAGCCCTTTTCTGCAGCACAAATATTGTTTGGATGTCAGCAGCATTCCCCCACAGTAGAATGCCGTATGACATCACGCTATGAAAATAACTAAAATACACTAACCGAGCTGTTTCTACATCAGTTAAACTACGGATTTTCTTTACAGCATAAGCTGCAGAACTGAGCTTTTTCGACAATTTTTCTATATGTGGGCCCTACTGAAGCTTAGCGTCTAAGGTAATTCCTAGAAACACTGTGGATTCTACAAGATCCAACTCTGTTCCGTTAATGTGTACACTGGTTTTTACTTGTCTAACGTTAGGTGTTGTGAACTTAATACATTTAGTTTTTTTTTCATTCAAAAGTAAATTGTTTGCATTGAACCAGTGTACCACTTTAGAGATAGTACTGTCTACATCATCAGTAGCCATTTGCTGGCGTTTTAATTTAAATAGCAGTGAAGTGTCATCTGCAAATGACACTATCTCTTGATTGTCCCCCATTATATAAGGTAAGTCATTAATGTATATTAAAAATAAAAAAGGGCCAAGAATTGAGCCTTGCGGAACTCCCATAGTAACCACCGACCCCGGAGATCTCTTTCCATTGACGTCCACTCTCTGAATCCTATTACCCAGGTACGAAATAAGAAGATTCAGAGTAGTGTCCCTTACACCATAGTGGTGTAACTTCCTGATCAATGTTTCATGAAGAACGCAATCAAATGCTTTAGATAATCGCAAAAGATACCCAAAGCATCGCGCGACTCTTCCCATGCATCAAAAATATGACCTATAAGTTCAACACCGGCATCGGTTGTTGAGCGACCCTTGGTAAAGCCAAACTGTTTATGATTTATTAAATTGTTTTTGTGAAAGAAACTTTGTAACTGATCTAGTATAATTTTTTCAAAAATTTTGCTGAATGTTGGTAGCACTGATATAGGTCTAAAATTTGTGGAGTCTGAAGTGCTACCCGATTTGAATAAAGGTGTAATCTTACTATCTTTCATAAGATCAGGAAATTCACCACCATCAATACATTGATTAAATATATAAGATAATGTTGGTGCTACAATGTGGATTATAGATTTGGTAACGTCAACAGAATTGCCCCACAGATCTGCAGTTTTTTTTTAAATTTAAGGTATTGAATGTTTTAACAATATCTCTACTGTTAACATGCTTAAGGTGAAATTCAATACAGCTAGCTTTTACATTTCTCTTAAGTAAACTCTCTGCAACAGTGGGTGACGAATTTAAGGACCTTGTAGCTAAAACAGGAATACTTGTAAAGAAGTCTTCAAATGCTGTGGCAACTTCCAAGTCTGATTTAATGATTTTTCCATCAATAACAAGATTATATTCACTGTTTCGGCTACCAGACCTTCCTGTTTCACTATTAATAATATTCCAAGTCATTTTAATTACATTACTACTGTTTCTAATTTTCGAGCTTATATACCGAGACTTTGCTAGACAACAAACCCTCTTAAATAGTTTGGAGTAGTTTTTGACATAGGAATTAAACTCCGGGGTAGTTATATAAGTACGTTCATTGTATAGCTCATAAAGTCTCTTCCTACTTTTATGGATACCAACAGTAGCCCATTCGCTGAAGGATGTAGTTCCATCAACTGTGATCCTCTTGGGTATAAAAGTCGAATTAAACTCTGTACAATACATATTAAAAAAATCATTATAGAGTTTATTAGGATTACTGTTATAGGATAGTAAATGTAATTTATTATTATTTTGAGAGAAATAAACGAAAATATTATTAATCTTATTTTTAAATGCCTCCAAGCGACCACATGTTTTTGGAATAATTGTGATATGCTTCTTAACTACTTTATTCTTTCCACTATGTATACTAATAAGCTGTCGCAGTTCGGAGTACTCCGAATGATATTAACAAAGCTTGTATTCTGAGCTAGTAAATAGTCAAACGGGAGAAAGAACCCGTAGTCTCGGGTTCCAATGCGAGATGGATGTAGAAACTACTGGAAGTACCGCCACCGTAAAGAAGACCGCAGTGAAACAACAATAGTTGTGTTTCTGCGAGTGAGTAAGGTTACCAGAGCTCGTTAGTCACTATTCTGTCAGTATTGGAATTACATTTGCTGTCAGTTTAGTACCTTAACGGATTCCACAGGGTTGGCAACGCGCGAGCGGCAATGTGTTGCAAACCGTCCATAGGCTAGAAGAAGAAGTAGATCTTATGGAGAAGAGTCGGCAAAAATCTCCGTTTTCAATGGAAATCTCTCGGAAAGTTTAAAATTTTGAACTGTTACCTCCAAAATGTCGAGGAATCTCAGTGAAAACTTTAAGCTAAGTAGCACCCGCATTTAAATAGGCTAATGAGATAGTTTACTTTAAAGAAAATTCTAGAAAAAGCTTTATATTCCAAAAATTACATTCACCTTATCTTTCAGTAAAAAATAATAATATTTACGCAGATCTTATCTAGTAATTTTGTATATCATTGTCGTCTTTACATAAAAAGGTGTCTGTGTCAGAGGTACGGTGCGCAAAAACGTCGCCTGCAGTGCTACGTTTCAGTGAAGTGAGCTCTGACTTGGTACCGTCAGCAGAATTAAAGTAAATATTTTTTGAGTGCTCCTTTCCAATCAGTTTTGAGAGGTAAAAAATATTTATATCTAATATCGTTATAAGAGCTGATAGCTTTGTGGCATGACCGGGGGATAGTGAATGTCAAAGGTCCTGAGTTCAAATGCAGCTCGAGCTTCAGGAGTTATTTATCACAAGCTCAAATTGTGAAAAAAAACATCGTGAGGAAACCTGAATGCTTCAGATTTTTTTTCGATGGCGTGTGAAGTGTCTCAATCTGCACTGGGCTATCGTGATGGGCTAGAGCCTAATCCCTATTAAATGAGGGTAGACCCGTGCCCAGCAGTGGAACAATGATTGGGCTGCTGACATTTCCTCCTTACCTTTTCAGTAACGTACTTAAATAATACATATTTACTTAAATGTGGGTATTAAATTTGACGACATTCATGTTCCATCGACACGAAGAAGAAGAAGTAACGTACTCTACGTTTAATGGTATTATTATAATATACTGATTGAAATAATACTTTTAAAAATGTAGTTCGTATGTATAAATGCTGTAGACACAACCAACAACTTTGACAATGAAATTTATCAAGCGGTCAAATAAAAGTCATAAGAGATAATATATAGTGTTACAAAATAATGTTGGGTCAGTTGGGACCCTTTTTGTTCTGACCGAGAAAACAAAACTACCCGCAATTTTGACTAATACTATAATATTTATGTCAACCGTTTTTGCTGACCGTACGTCTAATAATTTGCGCCAAGCGAAGCGTCACTTTTAATCTCAATATTGAGATGAGGACAATATGAAACTACGAGTTTTCCTATCTCCCTTGCTCTGGTAACATAATGTATACATCTGTCTCTTTCACACTTATTACGTAGTTAGGGGTTGGACGAATAATTGTATATGTATATATAAATATCGTATACAGTGTGTGTATTGTGACCTCGAAAATATCTGGACAGTTCGGAATAATGCTTTGTATTTTACGTTTTGTCCCTTCAGTAAGATGCTGAAATATATTAAAGTTTCTGTTTAATAATATGTACTATGTATTATTATCTAAAGCTATCAACCTATTTATTGTCCCACTGCTGGGCACGTGTCTCATCCCAACTTTGAGAGGAATTAGGCTATATTCCACCACGCTAGCCTAGTGGGTTGGCAGACTTCACACGAGATAATGTCGGAAGCATGCAGGTTTCTTCACGATGTTTTCTTTCACCGTTGAAGCATGTGGATAAATACGCTCTTAATAGGTATATTGATTTCTTACACTTACGCAAATATCCATTAAAATAAAACATTTTGCTCAATAATTCAACAAAGTCATCTCACATCGGTAAATCTTTGTTACTGTGAGCACGTGGGATCTGTGATGAGCAACACCTGGCTACTGAGCTTAAATATGTCAAACAAGTACTGCGTGACAACAAGCTCCGAACCCTTATCATAGAAATCGCGTGAAACGTGCCACAGTTTTTCCTTACCTGCTGTACTACCATATTTAAGAGGAGTTACAGACAAGATTGGTTACATCTTGAAGCCGCTGCAGAATATTAGTCTGTTTTCAACATCGGTTAATGGTCACATACCTCTATAAGATGTAGGAGTGCACTATGGAGTGAAGTTTTTTGCCGGTTCTTCTCCAAAAGACCTACCTCTTTGAACCGTGCAGCTAGTTTAAAAATTGAAAAGTGCCTTTAATATTGGTCTAATTGAATTTGACTTTGACATTGACAATTTCAATAGAGAAGATGGCAGGGTTTTGCTTGGAATCTCATCACCAATCATTTAAGAATTCAGTATTTTACAAATCACCTAAGTTGATAAGTAGTGTAGATGTGTGTGTCTTTGTTGTGAAATGAATCCTTATTGAAATATTTTACTCGGAATTTTTTTTAAGAGCCTCCATGATATGAATTTTCTTTTTAAACCAGTTACTAATTCTGCTGTAATAGGAGAGGAGTCTAGAGGTTACAATATCAAGGTCAAGGTCATGGAATGAGAGTAGAAATTCAACACTGTATTTTAACAAAACAAATCACGAACAATTATTATAGTTAGTTAATTATATCCTGTCTTTAATTACTTAAGTCTGACAGCTCCAATATTGTTATAAGCTAAAGATATTAATCTACATCTCTCAAATCTTCTGTTGACAAAGTTTTGAGATTTCTGTGAAAATTTATAAATATAACTCTCTCGTTTATTTTGTTCGCGACTTAATTGAATTGAAAATATTTCACAGTACTTTAATATCATTAATCATATTGTCTTTACTTCGAAGATTGTTTAAAGGTGTCTGTGGAACTGTGATAGCCTAGAAACGTGGCTGATACTTTGAAAATCAAAGATTTCGAGTTCAAATTAAAGGCATGCAACACTGACTTTATTGAAGTTATGTGCGTATTTATCACAATCTTAAACGGTGAAGGGACATATCGTAAGGAAACCTGCATGCTTGATAGATTTTCTCGATAGCATGTGAAATCTCTCAAGCATGGCATGTGAAGTCTGCCAACCCGCAGTAGGCTATCGTGGTGGACTATAGCCTAATCCCTCTCAAAATGAGAGGAGACCCGTGCCCAGCAGTGGGACGTTAATGGGTTAATGATGATGATGATGATGATGTGAAATCTTCCAATTCTCACTAGGATAACCGTGGTAGACCGGAATTATTGGCACTCTTTGGGGGAGGCCTACGTTCAGCAGTTGATGGCAATAGGTTGATAATACAGCGTGGTGGACTACAGCCTATTCTGTCTCAAGTGAGAGGAAATGAGTGCCTAGTAGTGGGACAATAATTGGAAATTAATAATCTTCATCTCGATATGGTGATATCTCGATTTCTATGATTTGTTTTTTGTTGCTGTCCAGCTGCATCTACTGCTGCATATAGATAGTTTGATATCGAGACCTTTCCGTATCTCGGAGATCACGTATCAGGTATCTGGTATCTATATTATCAAGCTTACCTGTACAAACTGTTAGACATAGTCAAAAACTCGATAAGTACCAACCTAGGCTATTTGAAATGTTGGACCATTTAGAGACGCGCTGTGAGGATTGTCGATGACCCAATGATTACAGGTGTTATCGAGCCTGTGTGTTTTTTACCGCCTGTACCTACCGGCTGTGGCCTGGTACCCACGGCCACTTTCTACCATCTTACCTCCAGCCATCGGCAGCGAATTCTTGGAACCAATCTCTTCGCGTACTGTGCTGCTCCAAAATAACTTTAAAAAAGAAGAAATACCATGCACAATCAGGCTGCGGAATGAAATACCTGCCAGAGTGGAAAGAGGAGTGATACGGATTTTACAAAGTTGTCAACAGGCGAGTGTTGCAAATGTCCTTAGGTCACGGTAACCGCTTACTATTAGTCGGGCCGTCAGTTTGTTTGCCACCGGTAGTATAAAAAAGTCTGATAATCGGTTTATCTTAGGATACCAATGTCATCCAAAAATTTTAGTCTGGACATCGTTTCTACATTTAAACGGATTGACTCGACTTACTCAATCAAATCGCTGGAATCCGCTGGATGCGGGTGGTCGTCGTGGCGATCCTTGGGGGAGACCTATGTCCAGCAGTGGATGTCTAATGGTTGATATGATATGATGACTTAATCAAATGAATGACATATACGTTTTATTTTAAAATTTTATTTTATGGAATTTCTTGCCAGATTCTTCTCCATAAGATAAACTTCTTGGAACCGTGAATCTAGAATCTAAATCCTTAAATACTTGAAAAAGTTTATTTGAAATAAAAACAATTATTTGATTTCATTTACTTTGATTGACCAAACTAGTAAACATTTCTTTGGAAAATTATGAATGGTTATTGCAGTCAAAATTAAGGTACTGTTTTATAAAAAAAATCACAATAAAAACACGTCGGGAACAATTAAGCAGGGGGTTACAGCGGGCTGAAATATTGCTCCAAACTTTTGAAGGCATTAAAAAGTTTTCATTTCAGGATTTTCAGTACTATGTTTCCGTTTGTTTTGGGCTTGGACATGAGTGATTGAGTTTTGAAGCGAGTTTTTAGCCACATTTTGATATTTGGTGGTGGGTTTCGAGTGGAATCAGTTGCGTTTGACTATTCCGTTTTTTTTAAATCAAGTTTTAGATAAGAGTGATAGATAGTCTGGAAAAACATACATACTCTCACGCCTTTTTCCCATGAGGGTAGGCAGAAACTACAGAATGCCACGCGCTACGGTCCCCGCATACCACTTTTGCCTCGTCCATATTCATACATCTCGTCATACTGACGTCTACTGCACACCTAACCTTTTTGAAGGACCTATTGAAGAAAGGGCCATAGAAACGTAGGCGTATTATTTTTAGGTCTTTTTCCTGTATTCTGGGCGTGTTTCAATACACAAAAGACGTAACTTAGAACCACTGCAAAAAGTTATAGTTTAAAATTCCAAGGATTCTGACTGGACGTGTTTCGTCATTGACTGATCTTGTCATTGTCTTCAGAGTCTTCAAATCTTGTATTAATCAGTCGACTCATCTACCATCATGTGAATTTACAAATCTGGATTCCGTAGTGTGAGCGTCGTACCCACACAAACCGATTAAATGTGCAATATGCTATGGATTGATTTGAACAGAGGTACCGTCAGGGCTGCCAGATTGTATCTTTTGATACCAATTTGGTATAATTGGACGATGTATTGTATCCATGTGGTATCCATGATCATTTGGTATAATTCGATACAAAAGCAAGACGCTCACAAAAAAGTTCATGCCAATAATCGAATAATCGAGGGATTTGAGCTAAAAAAAAAGCTCATCCGTCATAGAATGGGCAGTATGGTATAATACCATCACATTTAGTAATATTGCAGATACTAAATGGCATAGCCGCGTCGTTGCTTACAGGCAGCCCTGGGTACCGTTCTTGATAAAGTCATATCTATTATGAAAGATCGAATCAAAGTGATCAAGTATGTCGATTCTATTGTCAAATAGCCATTGTTCAGGTAACCATAGATATCCCATTACAACATATAGCCATTAGTAACGCATGCCATCTAACATATTCAAAGCCATCTATATTAATTTCTGCAATCTCAAACATCGACAAATCAGTATCAGAGTATCGATTAATGGCAGCTCGTAAATCGATATGAGCGCCGCACTTCGACCGATGTATCGATACTTACAAATTACTGTCGTTTGTCACATCACTGGGATATTGTGTATTCGGGTATTGTTTTATTGTTATGTCGAGTTGTAATCAGTCTTATAGGAATTTAATTTGTGTATTACATAACATCTGTAGCTATGGTTGCCTAGCGGTGTGACCAGTGGACTGACATGTCAGAGGTTTCGAGTTCGAAGTGGCTTCGAAACCACTGACTTTTCGGAAGTTATGTGCGTACTTGTCACATGCTCAAACGGTGAAGGAAAACATCATGAGGATGCTTGAGGGAATTCTCGATAGCATGTGAAATCTGCCAACCCGCAGTAGGCTAGCGTGTTGGACTGTTGCCCAATCCCTTTCAATTGAGGAGACCCGTGCCCAGCAGTGGGACATTAATGGATTCATGATGAGACATAACATAAGTTGCGATCTTCAGTGATTTATAAAACTTGCTGGATTTGCGTAGTTCATAGAGACTATAAGAGTGTCTATGGAGTTTCTTGCGGCTTCTTCTTCATAAAACCTACCTTTCGGAACCGTGTAACTAGTTTTTACATTTCAAATGTACCTGTAATATTGGTCTAATTTAAATTAAAATATTGACTTTAACATAAAAATTAATACAATAAATGATGATCATAGTTGGACAGTAATGATTGACAGTTGAAAGAAAGAAAGGAAAGAAAAAAAAATATTGACACAGTCACGAATAATGTACACAATAACTTAAAAAAATGAAAGAAAAAAAAACATTGGACAATAAACAAACTCATTGTGTGCCCCACGGCTTTTTTTTTTTTTTTTTTTTTAAATGGGACGTGCCCACCACCCTAAGTCCCTACTACTGCAACTCCTGTAAGCCAGGATCAACAATAGTAACCATCCAAAATATCGTCGAGACAATGAAGCTCGACGTGTCCCAGGGGAATGATATTAACTGTCTTGGAACCCGCAGCGAAATTAATCATGAAATTAAATCGGAGGAGTAAGAAAATAACAGTTTTCCACTTCCCTCCTTACCAAGCGAGAGACAGAATAGAGTTTACATGTCATTGACATAAGAGTAGATGTTTACAACTGGGTTAAGCCCAGTTGCCAGGCACCACGGATGACATTATTAAGTTATGGGTCCTAAAATATGAGCTATTATATCTGATTCCAATAATAGGTATGGCAAAAACGCCTAAACGCACGGAAATTCATCCTAGTCGCAACAAGGTCCGAGTAGTAAATCACCCCAGATATAATTTGCAAACTGTCAAACATAATATTGCGTTCACTTTGCCATAAACCACACTCCCACAGTATGTGATGAGCAGATTGCTCGTATTCACAATTAGATGTTGAACATGGACATAATGGTGAGGAAACAAGCTTAAAAGAAAATAACTTGCATTTAAAGTTGCCATGTCCTGTAAGAAATTGGGCAACGCAGTGATCCACCTGCAGCCAAGTCCTCTCCAACCGTTCACGGACGGATGGAAAGAACTGGTGAAGGTGGCGGCCCTTAGAAGAATTATCCCACCTTACTTGCCATTCATCTAAAAGTTCCTCCCATACATCAGCCAGTGGCTTAAATAGTCTAAGAATTTTAGCGCGGTCACGTTCTACAAGAAATTCATTTTTCAAGTGCACTCTCGATGAAAAATACATTGCTGCACGTCGTTGTGCTTCAAGATCGACCGGCAGCACTCCCGCGAGTACTGGTAGTGCTTCCGTACTAACAGTCCTGTATGCTTTACATAAAAATATCAATGCTAAACGCTGACTTTGAAGTAACTTACGTCGTACTGCGCCTATGGTGGCTCTATCGGCCCAAACAGGTGCTCCGTAGCACATACAACCTAGGTAAGTAGCCCCATAGATGGTTTTTAATGTATGAAAAGATAAACCCCATGTAGCCGTTGATATTCTAGTCAAAGCATAAAAGTTACGTTTAGCTTTTTCACCCACAATTTTAATGTGTTCAATAAATGAAAAATTTCTTTCTAGTACGAGACCGAGGTAACATACCGACTCCTTTCTTTTAACGGTGACGTTATCGAATTTGATGCTGGGCGCGGATTTAAGATTACCTTTCAAGATTAGTTGAAAGGTTTTTTGCGGCGCGAAGGTTAAGCGGTTCCGTTTGCCCCACGCGGATATTAAACGTAAACACGAGTGGGCTAAGTTTTCGAGACCAGACCGCGTATTGGACTGGATGAGCAGAAGGCCATCGTCCGCGTAACCAGTCAATGAACAGCCGTGCGGGAGCGGTATCGCGAGAAAATCATCAAATCCCAGATTCCAAAGATACGGCCCGATTACAGATCCTTGAGGACATCCCATAGTCAGTGCCTTCGACATAGAATGGTGCCCAAGTGTCAGTTTAACGGTACCGTGTAAGAAGTACGAGTATATAAGAGTGTAAATATTTCTAAAGCAACCTCGACTTTTCAATTTAAGCAGTAACATTGGCCACCACGCATTGTCGAAAGCACCAGAAATATCGAGGAAGATGCCTACGACGTATTTGCATTTCGATTTATTAACAGTTGTCCTAACAGAAAGCGCGGCGTCAGTTGTAGATTTGCCTATAGTAAACCCGAATTGATTATTATGAAATTTCGGCCCGTTCGGCAACAAACGTGGGACGATTAGGCGTTCGAGGAGTTTCCCTAACGAAGGTAGTAATGTTATAGGCCGATATGACTTAGGGTCATCTGGAGGCTTGTCGCCACTCTTCGGTATTATTCGTATAAAGCCACGACGCCAAACACGCGGGAAAACGCCCTCTGCAATACAACGACAGTAAACAGTTAGTATCATGTCACCAGCGGATTTACATGCTTCTTTAATCATCCGATTTGAAATTTTGTCTTCCCCTGATGATTTATTTACTGGTAGTTTTTTAACAACGTTGGAAAATTCGTCAATAGATGGCAGGTCTGACATAGGTGACATAGGTGGCTCAGCTGCCCACGCTCTAATCTGTTGGTGGTAGTCGTTGTCTTTAGAAACCGAGTCGTCCGGAATAAGACTGTTAAGCAGGCATTCCGTTGTCTCTTCAATACCAGCGGTATGTATGTCGTTTACTTTTATGTTTTGAATGTAAGCTAGGTCGACTGACCTGTTAGCTTTGAACTCGTGGTATAAAGGAGACCACGGACCCTCACTTTCAAGTCGTTCGACAACTTTGTGCAGTAAATTGCTTTTAGATTTTTCAACGTACGCTTTGTATCGAGACTTGGCAACTCTAAACGCATTTAGGGCAACGGTGAACGTGTTTCCCGTAACTTTATGTTTTTTAAGTTTATTTATCTTTCTGCGCGCTCTTCGAAAGCATTTACGTTGTTCAACTAAATAGGCACTCCACCAATCACATCTACGGATATTGGTCATAGATCCGCGACCAATGGCGATATCAGCACAGTAAGTGAAAGTGTCTGACATAATTTCAGCACTCTCTTCCGCCGATAGCCCATCGCGAGTGAAGTCCTTGGCATGTGAGGCGAACAATAAACTAAAAAAATTCCAATCTGCACCCTTAGATTTGTATCTAAAATTTTGACCTTGATGTTGATTAGAACCTTGAGACAACATAGGAATAAACTCGTACACGATTAGGCGATGATCACTACATGACGCGTCTGGGAGGACACGCCACCTATCCAAGCGGACGTCGGCACTAGATAGTGTGACGTCAATACAAGATTCGCCCATGAGGCTGCAATAAGTAGGTGGTGCATCGGGAGTATTATGAATTGATAGGTTCATCTCAGCGATGAAATCCTCAACAGCATTGCGCCGTTCAGTATCTGTGGACCGAACCTTGCCATACCAGAGCGGCGAAGACGCGTTAACGTCTGCGCCGATGATTACTTTGCAGCCCGCAAGTGACCGCAAGACATTACGGAGGTTGAGAATATGAGGACCAACAGGGTCAGAATATTGAAAATAATAGCTCACAACATAAACTTTAAAAGAAGCCGATGAAATCTCTGCTACAGCACAGTGTGGGGTCATGAGATTACGCAATGATGTTACGGTAATGTTTGACGAACGTGATACATAGATTCCAGCCCGTGCCTTACTGTCTAGTTGAACTACATTGTTACGTAAGCTGGCGTTTTGATATTGTTCCTGAATTAGTACAATATCCAAATTATATTCTATAATTAATTTATCTAGCTCAGACGTCGCCACCCTGTCGTTGTGAAGATTTAATTGTCCTATAGCAAAACTAACCATAGTAATTAGTAGTTGGTATTAAGTACAAGTTGCTCTAATTTAAGTTTATATGAAGCACAGTCTTGTGACCCGCAGCGATGGTTGTGTGCTTTTTTAAAACGTTTACACACTACGCAAGTTGGTACGAAATCTATATTATCTCTATGCGGACAGTCTTTGGTGTCATGGGTCTCAGCGCAATTAGCACAGGTGGGCGATTCGGCAGCGCAATGTTTCCTGACATGTCCGAATTGTTGACAATGTAAGCAGCGGACAACATCAATGTCATCTATAAAGCGGCAGGTAGCCCAATCAATAAATAATTTCTCTTTAGTGTTAACTAAATGTTTACGCACCGCAGGCTCTAATTCAATACCTATCCATTTCCTACCATTATCCATAGTACGTTTGCGTATAATCTTTGTGGATTTAATAAATTCTTCCTCAATAATTGATAGTTCATCTTTAATGTTCTGGCGGAATAACGCGGTTAGAAAGGCACCATCCTCCATAGAATAGGGAACGTCTTTTACTAAAATTCGAGGTCTACGGCCTTTTGGCTGTTCGAGACGCAAGCCGGCAGATTTAATCGCGTCGACAGATTGCAATTTTTTTATTTGGGTCTCATTCGCTACACGTAACACGACACCGGATTTAGCGGTTTTTTTAACACCGACGATTTGGAAGCCGTCATCAGTTGGTTTAATAGCTTTCATTAGCGCCTGTTTTGTAGCCGACGACGACGCGTAATCAGCTGAGCGCTCCGTGGTGGGATATGCAACTACGCACGGCAGCGGCGGGCGCGACTGTAAAGCGGGAGTAATTTTTGAAGTCCGTAACTTCAATGATTCCGCGTAAGAAATCTTATTATTCGGGCTAACTGTGACATTAGATTTTACTTTTTCTAATTCTCGCTCCGTACGAACTAATTTGGTTTCAGTAGAGGAAGATTTAATCGCGAGCAGAGATACAATTGCCGTAATACGCTGAGTCATATCCATAATGGCAGACTTGTTCGCAACGTTAATTCGGGATCCTTGATCGTTGACAAGGTCGTTAATTTTCGATAAATATGCCGATGCCTCCGACACTAGTTCGCAGTAGTCGGCATTGCTCGCGTCACTAGCATTCAATAAGGATGAATTGTTATCAATGACGTTAGATGGTTGTACTTGTAACCGCTTGGATCTATCTTCGGGCGAAATGTAAGACGGAGACATTTCGCTGAATAAGCGTTTAGAACTCGCGGAGGTCGGGGACCTGTTTGTTAGGGCACTTCTGCGAAATACATTCCCACCTCGATCGGGCGGGTCATCATTATACGTAGATGACATGATCTTACTATAAGAATAAACAGGTAACGAGAAACAAAACTAGATACGAATAACCGAACACAAACTAAACGGTCGTAGAAAGTTTTTCACTCCACCCGCAATACTAAAAAAACTAATAATTGTACTTACCGAATCCAATGTTTAACAATAAATCACAAATATTAATATTTACACGTATAAAAACTTACTCAGCCAGCATTTAAAACAATACCACACAACCAAACAACAAACCACGGTCCTGATTCGATCGCGAAACCAATAAATCACGAAATAATATAAGGAGCCGATTTGACGTTTACCGCACCGTACGGAAGCGCGAAGGGAGTGCCCCACGGCTGTGCCAAATGGCCCAGTTCAGCTAAAGTTGATAATCATCAATCCATTTACTTTAACACTGCTGGGGACGAGTTCTCTATAAATCTCCCACAGAGGTTGAGATTAACAAATAATGCTTGTAAAAATATAGCTGTAAGTTACCTTTGTGGAAGAGTAATAAAAATACATATTATTATTATTATTATTATTATTATTAATTAGGCTATACTCTACCACGCTAGCCTATTGTGGGATGGCAGACTTCATATGCCATCTCTCAGGAACATGAGATACATTTGCATGGTCCTAGTCACTAGACTAGCAATGTGCGAAGACAATAAAGGCACATTGTTTGACAAAATAATTTGTTACACGATGGGTTTTTTACAAAAAAAAACCATTCCGTTTATACATAATTATATGTCATGTACGTTGTTATTTTCGGAGTTAATGCTATAAGCAAGTAAGAAAATTTTATTAAAGAAATGATGAAGATATTCTATTAAGCAGATGAGTTTAAAGAAAATATTTCTCATTAGAACATTCACTTACAATGAAGACACGACACAAGCCCGACCATTTTTCAAAAAAATCCCCCGACAAGGTACACACCGAATACAAAAAAAAAAACATGTATATAAAAATACGAAACATAACACAGTTTTCTTTCAACTCTGCTAATATAAACCCCCCCACCCCCACTGCACCACTATCTTTAACAGTCAACCACGGTTCTTTATTGTAGCAAGCTTTCCTTTATAATCCTGTATCCTGTGCCTCCGGCTTAGTTAGGGAGGAGACTTGTCGATAAACGGCAAATATCGAGTAGGCTCGATGTATCGATCGTCGATAAACTTGAAGGTATTCGAATTTATTAGTTAAAAATCATTCGCCAAGTCATTACTAAGCGTGGTTGTTTATTCAAGGTTTCATGTTTTAGTTTTGTTTTTAAGTAAACTGTAATTGGAACTTTCATAACTATTTATAATTTTGTTGATAAAATAAAATAATTAACAACTAATTGCTTTATTTGCGGCTGGAATAGCTGTATGGGTGCTTAAGCGCTGATAAAATATTATTTCTATAGCTTGCTACTCAATAATAAAGATCCATGAAGAACTATAATTTTAAAACATGTTATTTTGTTGATATATAAATAAATTTGTACACCTCTGCTTAACCTTTCGGGGACGACAGGCGTGATGGTATGCATGTAAAACATGTTTTTATTTAGACCAGTGATCGTTGACCATATATTAATCTGATGCCGAAATATTTGACAGTTTAATAATATGTCAAGCGAATATTGTGGTTCAATACCAAACAGAAATAATTTATTTAGCATGAAATTGCGTTGTCATAAATACCGCAGTCAGATCATCTTTTTGAAATATCACAAATATATACATATGACGGCGCATGCTTGCGTCGTCGATCATGTCAAATTTGAGAGTGGCTGTTGTCAAAGTCGCTCTAGCGGAGCGTCGTGTGAATGGAAGCGGTGCGGATATCTTGTTTTGGAGACGAGCTGAACGGGAACCGCAAGCGCGCCACATCTGCGACGAATCGCTTGTAATCTGCCCGAATAGTGTGCCCTAGTAACTGATTATAATGAGAAGTCAGAAGCGATAATTATATAATAATAATAATAATAATAGTTTATTTTCTCACTACAATATACAGCTGATAACATACAGTTTAGGTAAGTATACAACATAGTTCAGATAATAATATATTGTAGGAGACTGGTGCCTAAGCTAGGCTCTAGGCCTGTATTTCAGGACACCAGGTTCCCATTTATAATTATGATGCCGCCTGATCGAAAATACGCCCACAACAACTGAATACACGATGAATTCTGATGAAGGCCTTCCTGCGCCGACACATATATACTTTATCTATAAATGTATACTTAATATTCGTGAAAGTTTATATGTGTGGATGTTAGTTACACTTTCACGCAAAAATTTGGATGGGATTTGTAATAATAATAATAAAGCTTTATTTATTCTATAATTTTAGAATTTACATTTCAAAATAATAATTTTGTATAGTTCCAATATTCATGAATTTAAAAAACAATGTAATTAAGAAGTAGTAATTAATATCACAATAAAAGTTCATGCAAATTAGTTTTTTTTTAATTTGGACTTTTTATAGGATTTGGAATACAGTCATCGTCCCCATAAGGTTAGGTAGAGGTGTACTAATATACATAGACCTACGTTTCACAGGTATTTTTAGGTCCCATGTAAGAGGAAGCAAGCCTATTGCCACCAGCCGGGCATGAATCTATACTCTGAGCCACTACTGAGGTTTTCATAGAAAAACCCAAAAACACTTTGCTCGACCTTCGAATCGAACCCAAGACCTCTTGCTCGGCAGTCGCACTGTACGACCACTAGACCAACGAGGCAGTTTACATTCGTGATTCATCATTGCATAAGACGTACAAAAATATACTTATCGATATAATTGTACACCGTGTCCCACCACTAGTTATTATAACCAATACAAAGCGACTGTCGATATTGTGTTCTCGAGAAATCTTCGCATTATTGAGAAAACAAGAATAGATTCTGTAAAAACGAATCATACGATGTATGGGGATTACAAATGACTTTTGAACCGTTAATTTAATTAGAGTTAGTCCAAGAAATACAATAACAACGTATAATGAGCAATGGATTATTGAATGCGATTAATCAAAAATCATCATCATCAACCCATTAACGTCCCACTGCTGGGCACGGGTCTCCTCTCATTTGAGAGGGATTAGGCTATAGTCCACCATGCTAGCCTACTGCGGGTTGGCAGACTTCACATGACATCAAGACAAACCTCTCAAGCATGCAGGTTTCCTCACGATGTTTTCCTTCACCGTTTGAGCTTGTGATAAATACGCACATCGTCACACGTCTCAGTCCACTGGTCACACCGCTAGGCTAGCACAGCTCACGTGAATCTAGAATACATTTTTCTAAAAGAATCTAAGATAGACCATAGGTTATATAAACACCATCACGCCTGTCATCCCCGAAGGGTTAGGCAGAGGCATACTAATATACATACACATTTCACAGTTCTCTAGGAGCAGGTTGGCAGACTTCACACGCCACAGAGAAAACCTCTCAGGGATGCAGGTTTCTTCAAAATATTTTCCTTGAACGTTTGAATATGTGATTAACACACACAAATACAACTTTGATAGGAACTGATTTGCGATACGTAATGAAGACTTTCTTAAGTCAACACTGCATCACACATACGTTTTATTTTGAATTGCTTACATTATAAGAAAAATATGGCTTTAATTTCATAAGATACAATTAAAAACACATTATACAGATCTTAAATTAATTAAAAACTACTATTAAGATTAGAGAATTAAATTACATCTACCCACCTTCTCAAGATTAAGAATGTATCACTAACATATAGTCTAAGTTAATACGTGCACTAACAATAAATGTAAATTATGATCTGGTCGTATGTTTTCGCTGCGCACCGTTCACGTTAATCTAGTGTTTCTCAATGTAAGTGAAAATAAATTTCTTAAACCGTAAACCGTTAATACACACATTGCTTCGAAAAGTCATTTGTTTCGCCTAGGGATTAAACTCAAGACCTTTGAATTAATTATTATTATACCAGCGAGCAGCTGTGGTAGCCTAGTGGTGTGACCAGTGGACTGAGATGTCAAAGGTCTCGAGTTCGAACCCAAGGCACGCACCACTGACTTTTCGGAAGTTATGTGCGTATTTATCACAAGGTCTAACGGTGAAGGAACCTGCATGCCTGAGAGATTTGTCTCGATGGCATGTGAGGTCTGCCAACCCGCAGTAGGCTAGCGTGGTGGACTATAGCCTAATCCCTCTCAAATGAGAGGAGACCCGTGCCCAGCAGTGGGACGTTAGGGGGTTGATGATGATACCAGCGAGGTAGCTAACAAGTTTACAGGCCGCCTAAAAATACCTAAAAAATATAAATTTTGACTTCATACGCTAGGAACGTAGTGATTCTGCAGCCAGATTTTAGTCTATGATGGTAGTAACAGAGCTAGCCCAACAGAGATTCTTAAGTCAGTCAGGTACAAGTAAATTTTGTATGTAAAGTTAGGTGAACAAACAAAGTTTAGGTAAATTGTGTGTTACAATATAAACTATGGCCAGGTGATGTGTTACACTCAATATCTCACAGCCAATGCTGCCGTACGTACTGTTATATCCCATCAATGCTTACAATAGTGCTAACCTCTATCCTTAGTCAGCATTATTGTATGACAGTAAAGATTCAGCTAGACTCAGATAGTTCAGTTCGCATCCGACATCCGCGCTTAACACTCTCATCCAAAATTTGTAATTCCTGTTTAAAGTTTAGCCTAAATTTATAATAAACCATAGTTAAGGTCATTTGTCTTTTTTTTAAAAAGGCCTTCCTCAAAACTCTTATAACAAATTGGTGGCAGCGGTGGGATACCGACGGTGAAGGTATCCCTGGTACGTCTCCGTCCGGGCTAACGTTAAATAAACAGTGACATTCCGCGAGTGTTTAAAAGTGCCAAAATTATAACCCAGTTGTCCTTGAAGTGTTGTAGATACACATAATATATAGGTATATTCGACACATTATCCTGTCGATTATCGCGAGTGTTAAAATCCTAAATTAGTGCGAACACCTTGAAACCTCGCCGTATCCAGATATCGTCGTCTCCAGCTCCTACCCTAAAAAGGTAGCCATGTCCCTGTTCATCTTCTTCGTGATCCTGTAAGTTACATCTTTATAACTCTAACTCAGTGAAAGTGCATAGTGAAAGCCAATCGTAAAATACGTAAAACAAGTGTGTGAAACCAGTGAATTATTATTTTAATAGAGACCTTTAATAAATAATTAACCAATTATATTACAACTAAATCTTAGTCATCATAATAGTTTCAATTTCAATTTATCAGTAAGTGTTATTGTCACCGGCCGATTCTTAGAATTAGCTTATCTCCTACGCTTATCCAGACCTCACAGTGGTGAGTCTAACTTATTGGCCATCTATTATACCGTAACGTAATATAATATATCTTCTCATTGTAAATTTTATACACTAACACAAAATGGCTCAAAAGGAATCCCATATAAAATCAGAGAAAGGGGAAATCGTACAAATTGGAACATTGTTCAAATTTATAAAACCTTACGATGGCACACGCGAAAAATTAAACTCATTTATAGCAAACTGCGATAATGCAATTAACCTGGCTACTGATAATCAAAAAGCAATATTATTTAAATACATCTTGTCCCAACTTGAAGGTAAAGCAGAAACAGCCTGTTCCATCAAAGAATTTGATAACTGGGAACAATTAAGTTCTTTTCTAAAGACTCAATTTGGGGAACGGAAGCATTATGCTCATCTATTAACCGACTTGCAAGAGTGCCGTCAGCTTAATAATGAACAAGTCAGTCAATTTGCGTTGCGGCTTGAAACCAGCCTGTCTAAATTATTAACTGAAGTAACCTTATCAAATAAAAAGAAAAGTGAATTAGCTGGTCGCACAGCGGCGATGGAGGAATTGGCTCTCCATTCATTCTTGCTTGGCCTTAAGCCTGAAATTTCTAATTTAGTCCGAGGTAAAGATCCATCTAACCTAAACGAGGCCATCAATCTAGCGACATCCGAAGAAAAAATCCTCACTTTGCTCAGTAAGCGAAACTCTCAAAGTTTGACCTTGCAACGTCCAAAACCTCAGTACCCCTCCAAGTTTAGTGCTCCTAATATTAATAATTATAAACCTCAAATAGCAAAACAATATGACCAAAATAACCGAACTCCATTTTGTCGATACTGCAAAACCCAAGGTCATACTATCGATGTTTGCAGAAAGCGCGAATACAACAACAATAGATTCAAAGTTCCTCAAACGTCCCAATCCTTTCAACGCCCAAAACAAGAACATTTTAAACCTGCTCATATCAATTGCGTTGCTGAAGATGATGTTCACGATGACACTGAACCACAGCCATCCACTAGTGCAGACGAAACCCAAAACTATTACGAACATGACCATTTAAACGAATAACGGGCTCACGGAGGTGTCTCGTGAGACCTAAACGTCGACCCTTTACACAACCTATGTATGACAATGGCACCTTTTCTATACCCAAGGACCACACGGGTAATCAGCCCCAAGCAAGAGTCCAATCTTCTATACCCAAGGACCACACGGGTAATCAGCCCCAAGCAAGAGTCCAATCTTCTATACCCAAGGACCACACGGGTAATCAGCCCCAAGCAAGAGTCCAATCTTCTATACCCAAGGACCACACGGGTAATCAGCCCCAAGCAAGAGTCCAATCTTCTATACCCAAGGACCACACGGGTATCCAGTCCCAAATAAGAGTCCAAAATCATTCAAAACCCAAAAAGGTCTCAAATAGAGCCTTGAATAAATACAGTCGAACTCAAAGCCCTGAAAATAAAAACTCAAATGTAAAAGATCTTAAAATATATGAAATTTCATGCAATCCTAATAAAATATCATTACCTCATGTCCGCATACTAACCTCTGTATCTAATAAACCACTAACGTTTCTCATCGATACCGGATCCTCCGTGTGCCTCATCCAGAAACCCTCCATAGAACTATACTCCAACCTGAAACTAAAAAATAATATAATTCAATTAAAAGGCATAGATAGTCGTGAAGAAGCTGTACTCACCCTTGGTAACTTTGATATGAACCTCATATTCGGTAAAGAATCAGTATCCTTTAAATTCCATGTCGTAGATAAAATTAACTTACCATATGATGGTATTATAGGCAATGATTTACTAAACTTTTTCCAATGTTCTATTGACTATAATCGAAAATCTCTTAACCTAGGTAGAAATAAAAATAAACTTACCTTTACCGATCCCACTTACCAAATTCCACCACGTTCTGAAATAACTGTAGAATGTTCTGTTGTTAACCCTGAATTAAAAGAAGGTCTCATACTTGACCAACATTTAAATGAAACTTTATTTGTAGCAAATTGTTTAGTAAAAGTAAAAACTAATAATAGAATAAACCTCACAGTCCTGAACACTTCTGAAGAACCTGTAACCTTGAATTCTAACCTCCAACTTACTCTACATCCAGTTGATTATGAATCTAACAGATTTTGCAACACAAAACAATCATGCTTAGAGAGAACTGATGAAGTACTCAAACTTCTTCGAGTTTCACATCTAAATTCTGAAGAACGCGAATCTCTTTATGATGTATGTTCTAACTTTTCAGATATATTTCACTTACCTAATGACATACTTACCTCAACTGATGCCATCCAACATGAAATCCGTACTTCTTCAGAACAACCAATCAACGTAAAATCCTATCGATTTCCTGAAATTCATAAACAAGAAGTGAATACTCAAATCCAAAAGTTGCTTACTCAAAAGATTATTCAACCTTCCTTATCTCCCTGGTCTTCTCCAATATGGATTGTTCCCAAAAAACTAGATGCTTCAGGCCAAAAGAAATGGCGTATCGTAATAGATTATAGAAAGCTTAACGATATTACTATCGGTGAAACTTACCCCATTCCTAACATTGTAGAAATCCTTGACCAATTAGGCAATTCTAAATATTTTTCAACTCTTGACCTTGCGTCAGGATTTCATCAATTAAAAATGGCGCCTCAAGACGCATGCAAAACCGCTTTTAGTGTCCCTCAAGGGCACTTTGAATTTACAAGAATGCCATTTGGCTTAAAAAATGCACCGTCTACCTTCCAACGTCTAATGAACAATGTACTCACCGGTCTTCAAGGCGAAAGATGCTTTGTTTATTTAGATGACATTGTTATCTATTCCCACGACTTAATTAGTCACATACAAAGCCTCTCTAAAGTATTCCATAAACTCCGTTCTTTCAATTTAAAACTTCAACCCGACAAATGCGAATTCCTACGGAAGGAAGTAGGCTATCTTGGGCATATTATTACTGAAAATGGCTTAAAACCCGATCCAAATAAAATAAGATCAGTCCAAGACTTTCCAGTCCCAAAATGCCCAAAAGACATCAAATCATTTTTAGGTCTCATATCATACTACAGACGTTTTATCCCAGAATTTTCTAAATCATCCAAACCTCTTACATCTCTTCTAAAGAAAGATACCCCATTTGTGTGGTCAAATGAACAACAGCTATCATTCGAAACCCTTAAAAACAAACTCGTCACTGCCCCAGTACTTATATATCCAGATTTTACAAAACCCTTTAACCTTACCTGCGACGCATCCAATTATGCTATTTCTGCTATCCTCTCTCAAGGCCCTGTAGGGAAAGATCACCCAATAGCCTTTGCTCTCAGAACCCTTGATCGAAAACGCTGATCCAAGCCCAACTATTCAATATCCAAATCCTGATATAAACCCTCCGGATTTAAATTTACCTGCGGACACATACACAAAGTTCTTAAAGACTCCCATGACTACTACATATGATACAACAATTATAGAACATAACGATAATTTACTTAAAAGCCAAAACAAAAATTTAATAATACCTACATCCCTTGATCTTGATGAATCTAATCCTTATGTTGAGGAAGTTTTATCAAATTTCCCAGATTCAGAATCATTTATTAATTCCGAAAAAACCTTATTGTCGCATAAGGCAATTATGTGTAACAATAAAAATTATTACTTTTTATTCACCAAAGTTCACCATTTTGATACCTGCTCCTACAGTGACATATTTGAATCATTAAAGAATATTCGCAATCAACTAATAACAGAAAGTGAACCTGTTGATAAAATAAGTATTACTGATTTTAAAAATCCATTTGACAAACATATATATATAAAAATTTATAATATGCTTACACATCTATTTCACAATACTGGAATCCAAATTCACATATATCGCAACAAAATATACTATCCCACTCCTACAGAAGTCCAAAAAATTCTACATGAAAACCACGACATTCCCATTGCTGGACACCTAGGTGCTACCAGAATGTTTAACAGAATCCGTGAACAATATTACTGGAAAAATATGCGTAATGAAATAGACAATTATGTAAAAAACTGCACTTCTTGCCAAACGAACAAGGCCTTTAGGAAAATTAATCGAGCCCCAATGCAGATAACCAGCACCTCAACTTCCCCATTTGAAAGACTATCCCTTGATATAGTAGGTCCTCTTCCTGAATCCGGCATAGCCAAAGTTAAATATATCCTTACCCTTCAAGATGACTTAACCAAATACTCAGTAGCATATCCTATTCGCAGTACTACCGCTGAAGAAACCAGCGAATGCCTGATCCATTTCATTTCCTTATTTGGCATTCCTAAAATCATACTTACAGACCAAGGAACAAATTTCACATCGGATATGTTCAAAGAAACCTGCAAATTTCTAAAAATAAAACAGTTGTGGTCATCTCCTTATCACCCGCAAACACAAGGCGCCCTAGAGCGAAGCCATTCAACACTGAAAGAATATCTAAAATCTTATGTATCTGAAAACCAAGATAATTGGCCAAAATTCGTATACACAGCCATGTTGGCCTATAATACAGCAGTGCATAGTACTACTAACTATACCCCATACGAGTTAGTTTTCGGTCATAAGCCCTTCCTACCTAATTCGATATATGAGCCTATATCCAACGCCACTTACCCGGACTATATTAGAATGTTGCAACACCGCCTTAAGTATACACGCGACAGAGCCATCGACTATATCAATAAGTCCAAGGAATCTTCTAAAGCTTACTATGACACTCGCACTCGACCTGCAAAATACAAAGCTGGCGATTATGTGTACCTTAAAAACCATTTAAGATTACGTAAGGCACTTTCTCCACTCTGGAAAGGGCCTTATAAAATAATTAAAATTAATGGTAATAATACACTTACCTTACTGATAAACCGGAGACATATTACACATCACTTCGACCAAGTGAAACCTGCTGAGGTCAGGAACAACCTATAAAGTAAAATATTAGTAATAATACCTAAAACTATTATAATGATATGACAATACAACTTACCTTGTCTCCAAATATTATAAATGTATAATAAATATACCTAATTAATATATAAGTACTTATAGTGCATAAGTTTATAATTATAAATAAATAATTAATGTAAACTAATTAATTTACAGAACTACATGTCAAGCCCGAAGTCAACAACAGTATTTTGTACAACAGTTAGAATCGAGCCCTGGCCTTTATTTTGACTATCTCGGCAATCTTAAGATAAATAATGGACAACTAAATGTTTTAATGCCATTAGACCTATCACACTTTGACCCCCATGTTGAAAATATTAAGTCTACACTAGAAACCGCAAAAAAATCTATGTACAGAAGTTGGTTTAATAGAAACCACTTGTTTTAACATGTTTGAACCTTTAAAGGCCCGTTATAACGATATGTGTAAAGAATTCTTATCAATTTCACATTTAGTCGAAAAACGCTCAAAGCGCGCTTGGATTGGAGGCCTAGGCTCTGTAATAAAAACAATATTTGGCAACCTTGATGAAAATGATGGACTCAAGTATAACGAGGCCATCAACATTTTACAAAACAATCAAAAAAAATTGGTTTCATTAATGAAAGAAAATATTTTAGTAAGTCAATCCACAATTTCATCATTTAATGACACAATTCAGAAAATTAAAATTAATGAAATCAATTTAAACAAAGCTATCAATAAACTCTCGGCCAATGTAGCAAACGTCACCCTCGTTATGAACGAATTATTATTACGTTCAAATATTTATCAAATTATTGATAATTTAGAAACTTCAATTTTAACAATGTCATTCCAATTAGAAGATCTAACTAACGCTGTTCTATTCAGTAATCAAAACATCTTGCATCCGTCTGTGATTACGTCACTACAATTGTTCCGAGAGCTTGCTGATAACCACCAGTACTTACCTGACGACTCGGACTTGCCTGTAAATTTAGATTTAAGTTCAATTAATTTAATTTTAAATGTTTCTAGAATAGTTACTTACTATGGGAATAATAAGATATTCTTTATATTACAAATTCCATTGGTTTCCATTAAAGAGTATGTATTATATCATAACATTGCTTTGCCTACACCCCATAATTCGAATAAACCTAATACTTTCAGTCTTATAATACCCAGCTCAAAATACATAGCCATGACTAAAGATAAAACTCATTATTGTACATTAAATGACTTCAATTATTGTAAAATAATAACCGCTGATAAACGCTTATGTGATGTTTCTAATGTTTATGTAACAAATATTAGACCTACCTGTGAAAGCGAATTTATGTCTAAAGTAATTACCGAAATACCACAAACTTGTGAAACAAAATTTATTTATGGTGACCTTGACCTTTGGAAACCTTTAGAGAATAATATGTGGATTTATGTACAGTCAGTGTCAAACAAAGTTTCCATAGATTGCAAAGACTCTAAACTCATTGAAACAAACATATTAGGTACTGGCATAATTAAAATTCCTAATAACTGCATTGGATATTGCCCAAGCACCACTTTAATCCCTAAATATAATTCACTAAATATAAGCACTCCTATTAGCTTTCCTGATTTCAATCTACTAAATGACACTTGCTGTAACATAAAGAAACTTAATCAATCCATAAATAATGTATCCCCTATTCCATTATTAAGCCTAGATTTAGATGATATAAAATTAAACAAAAATATGTTTCTTAAACAATTAAATGATTTAGACAACGCCCTTGAAAGTCCTTTAATTATAAAATACGGGACACATTATTCAATTATAACTATAATCATTGTAATTACAATAATATTGTATATATCTTTTAAATTGTACAAATGTATCCGATCGGGCAGAACTAAAATGTTAACTTCACGAAATCTGGAACTAGCTGATAATGAAACACCAAATAATAATTCAGATCATGATGAAATACCACCTCCAACTATCAGAACAACCTTTTAAATATTAAATATTATATATTACTTTACTGACCCATTTTCATGAACTTCAGGGTCATACCCTAAAGTTCCTTCTTAAAGAGGGGAGGTGTTATATCCCATCAATGCTTACAATAGTGCTAACCTCTATCCTTAGTCAGCATTATTGTATGACAGTAAAGATTCAGCTAGACTCAGATAGTTCAGTTCGCATCCGACATCCGCGCTTAACACTCTCATCCAAAATTTGTAATTCCTGTTTAAAGTTTAGCCTAAATTTATAATAAACCATAGTTAAGGTCATTTGTCTTTTTTTTAAAAAGGCCTTCCTCAAAACTCTTATAACAGTACGTCTCGTGCCTAGTGGGACAGCGGCGTGTGTGGAGCCGCTGTTTATTATTTTTTGTTGAAGGCGAAGTAGAGTCAGTAATTATTAGATACTGATGATGGCAAAGTAATAGTTATTTTATAATTGTTATATTATAGATACTGAATTAAACTATTTTTTAAATCGTGGTATATTGATATAAGAGCTGTGGTAGCCTAGCGGTGTGACCAATGGACTGAGACGTCAAAGGTCTCAAGTTCGATCCCAAGGTACGCACCACTGACTTTTCGGAAGTTATGTGCGTATTTATCACAAGCTCAAACAAGGAAAATATCGTGAGGAAACCTGCATGCTTGAGAGATTTGTTTTGATGGCATGTGCAGTCTGCCAACCCGCAGTAGGCTAGCGTGGTGGACTATAGGTAGCCTAATCCCTTTCAAATGAGAGGAAACCCGTGCCCAGCAGTGGAACGTTAATGGGTTGATGATGATATTGATATTATTTTATCACAATGTTGAATCCTTAGCCTCATTTTCTCGTCGGTCTGTCTGTGATCATGAATGCTGTGAAGGATCTGCGATAAAATTCTAATAATAATAATACCTAAGTCGTTTTTAATAAATACTGCGTTTGAGAAGAATATTTTGAAATTGTATTGGTTATAGCGTGCTACACATTTCTTGTCTTGCTGTTGAAAACAGAAGATACGGAATCACTGAAAGTCAATCAACGAAACTTTCCTCAGGAATTTCTTTCTCAAAAATGTGTGTTTGTTTGTTAAAGAAAGAAAGAAGAAAGAAAGAAATATATTTATTTGGACAGCACTCAGAAAAACACAATGTACATTAGGGCTTAAATACTAGTACTAGTACAAAGTATGTCGACTTAATTATCGCCAGATAGTTTACAACAGCTTATAGATATCGCCTAATAACATTTGTTGCACAGTTTGTTTGCCCAGACCCGTTACAACTATTTGTAGATAGTACAAATTCTAACCAAAGTATTTAGTACAGGCTCTACTCTACGCATCTCTCTGTTCTATTCCATGGCACGTGCAGGACACCAATAAAACGGACATTAGGCTTCGTCTAACTAACTGCTGCGCACGTCGATTTGACTTCAAGACTGACGCGATATTGCTGTCAGTAAATACAAAGGAATAAGCATCTAAAAACAGGTGTACAAAGATTACATAATCGCGTAATGGCATATAATCGTAATAGGTAGGGTATGTGTAAGGGTAGTATGTCATCTATAATACGCAAGAATGTACTTAAATGTATTCAATATTAGGTAGTTTTTACAATGAGTTGACAATAAATGTTAGTTTTAAATATATTATCGCATATTTCATACTAATTGATACGGGATTTAGAAGTGGCCATGATTTTCTGAAATAAACTTTCGTTTTACAGGATCCATAAACACGTGTAGCGACCGTATACCTAATTGCTGTAAAGGATCCAAAATATTGGGATAAAAATCAATTTTAACATACAACGATAAATTCTTTTTATACTACGAGTACATGGGTGGCAGTTTTGAGGCCTGCCCGATGGTAAGCGGTTACTGTAACCTATAGAAGTTTGCAAAATCTGACGGACCGCTCGTAAGTTACCGACCCTTAAAGATTTGTGGTTGGTAAGCGGAGACCTATGTCCAGTAGTGGACGTCTAACGGTTGATATGATGATGATAATGATGATGATGGACTTCGACTTCGAAAAATATGCGGCAGGTGAGCTTTATTGAATACACATCTGCCTAACTCTTTGGATATACTGGCTTACTGGTTTACTAGCTTCTGCCCGCGACTTCGTTTGCATAAAATTTTGTAATTTTACTTCCCCTCTTCCCCCTTTTAAGGGATGATTTCCGGGATGAAAACTATCCTATGTCCTTCCCGGGACTCCAACTATCTCTACACCAAATTACATCTAAATCGGTTCAGCGGTTATAGCGTAAATAGGTAACAGACAGACAGACAAACACACTCGCATTTGTAATATTAAAGTATGGAAGTATGGGTTATTGCTTTTAACATTACCATATACTCCTAATACACCCTTTTTCTTTCTCTCCAAAAATATAGTCTAACTTCCCTATAAATCTACCGAAACACCAAAATCCCCCACCATTTTCGAAATATAACACCCCTCAAAATGGAAAACCGGTATTAAAACTGTATATATCTTGAATCCGTTTTCGATAGTCCCTGCAAAAACTGTGCGGATGTGTAATCCCCGTAGATTTGACTAAAACCATCTAATGCCTGCGCTCTGGTCTTCTCTGTGTGTTTTGGGTAAGTGGTCCACTGATATTTGGGAGCAAGGCGTTTTTATCAGCTATTAAATAAAAGTTTTGGGCTATTGGGAAAGGTGGCCGCTTTTGGAAGCTGTCTTTATAAGCAACGTTCCCGGGTTCGAATCCCGGTAGGGACAAATGTTTGTGTGATAATCATGAACATTTGTATCCGAGGCATGGATGTATCTATCTATAATATGTATGTATTAACAAAAAAAAGTATATATGTAGTATATCAACCAGTTAGTATCCGTAACACAAGCCTCGTTGCTTAGCATGGAACTAGATGGCGCTGTGTGCCATAATGTCCAGGAATATTTATTTAATTAATTTATTTATTTAACGTTCAAAAAGAAGTAATTAAATTTGACCTTCTTTGAATAAATTATAGTTTGAGTTTCAATTTAATTATTAAATTATAATATTGATTACTAAAAGTCACATGGACTCTCAGATTTTGAAAGCGATCGGATAATATTGGTTTTTATGATTTTCTACTCATTTGAAAGGACAGTCCTTCGATTAATAAATATTCGATGAAACGTTCATTCGAATTAGCGTTTGTCGATGAAAGGTTGCTTCGCAGTAAAATGCATTCGAACAAACGTTCAGTCGACTTTCCGTTAATCGAAAATATTACATGGCATCTATTGCCATGTGTTTTTTATGCAAAACTTGGCTCAGCAAACAAAAAAAAAATTTCATGTCATTTGTAAAAGTATGAAGATTACATTGAACCAATACAATATTTCCCATAATACCATTTTTTTTTCTAAACGAACTCTTGCTTTCTTTCCTCGTAAAATCGCTTTCATAAGACTATAGCGACGCTTCTACTGTACAACATAAGCTTAACCCACGCCCGACGCCACACTAAAGGTCTACCGATCTAATTTATAGCTACCCCATTCATTATCCCCATAAAGTTTGCGTGTAGACTGACTCAAGTCATATGAATTAATACTGAATCTTCTTGCATGCACAGATTTTATAAACCACAAATCCTTGGAAAAAAAACAATGATAATAATAATAAAAAATAAGTATTTCTGGACATTATTACATAGCGCCATCTACCAGGATTCCAAACTGGGACCCATAGCACAGCAGGCAGTGTTAACTACCGTTGGACTAATTGGGTCGTCAACATTGCACAGTTCCAATAAGTTAGTATTATGGAGTAGAGCTCAATGCAAGAAAAGTTTAGAAAATTCGAAAGATACTCTTGTAAATAAAATTTACATTAAAACATATTGGCTTCGCTTAAAAAGTTTGCTATACCAAACGTTTGAATTGTATTCTAATGGAAAAATAAAAACCAATTTAGAATGCCAAAATATGCATGAGCCGACCAATACCAACTGACAGCACCCGTTCACAAGTTTTTCCTACTTTGTATTTTGTTATTATAGTAATAATCACCCACTTCCCAAATAGGTAAAGAAAATTACACAATTTTTCGATTTGTTCACCCAAATCGCTAAGCAAAACTGCAAATAAATGTAAAATTGTAAAACACAAAAAGGGCTGACTTGAGCTCCGTTTTATTACGAGAGGTATTATGGGCGTCGTGTTGATCATCAAATTTTCATGTTCCGATGTCCTTAGTACATAGTGGATCGACAGACCGTAGTTCAACTATATAAGCTCTGATTTTTTGATGATATAGCCCGCCTCATGGTAACTGGCTATCGTTTGCAACACCAGAGGCGTCGCTACCACGTTGCTGACCATGTAAAACCAGTTTAAGGTTTCTTAAAAATAGGAAAGTTATTACACTGATAGCAAACGGAATTCCTATGCTGTCAGAATAGTCGTCGAATGGGTAAGGTTGCTAGAACTCGTTAGGGTCAACGAGTTCTGGCAACCTTACTCACTCGCAGAAACACCAATATTGTTATTTCACTGTGATCTTCTGTAATGTGGATCTATTACCCCAGCTCAATTTTAACGAGTAATCTCGGTATGCCCTACCTCAAAACGCAGATGAAAATATCAGCTATCATCATTTCAACGACCCGATGAGCCCAACGGTATTAAAGGCTACCTTCTGTGCCAAGCAAGGGTCCTGGGTCCGAATCCCGCTAGTTGTTAATTAGCATGATAATTTGGCTTGGGTCATGGATATTTCTACGAAAATCATGAATCTTACTTAAAAAAATCGATGTACTATATCAACCATCTAGTATCCGTAACAAAAGCCTCGTTGCTTAGCTTAGAACTAAACGGCGCTGTAATGTCTGAATATATTTATTAATTTTATTGAAGTTGCATTACTGCATCAGCTTGTACAGTGTTGCCAACAGTTTATAGACCATCGTCTGTGCTCGTGTCCTGTTTACGAGCACGACCGACATAAATGCGAACACACCTTGCCCTGATCTCTTAGTCTGACTAACTTCGGCTCTTTAAATATGGTCTCCGCATCTTTTACCATAGAGTTTATTTGACCAATGCCGTCAGTCTTCTGGGCACTCTACCCCCCTGACAGCAGCGGGGACAAGTTTTTTGACGCCCTGGAACATACAATTTATTATTTTTTTTTATTTGTAAATAGTAGTTTTTAATTAATTTAATATTTAATTGTTTGACCAAATTTATCTTTGATTATCACACTCTTCCATACCCGATATATTCAACTGATGGAACGCTAGAATAAAGTTACTTTTTACAGATTTTATCAGCAGTATATTATATACATACATACATACAATACACTCACGCCTTTTCCCATGAGGGTAGGCAGAAACTACAGAAAGCCACGAGTTCCGATCCCTGCATTCCACTTTTGCCTCGATATATTAATATTGCTTTAATACTGTTTTGGATCCTTTACAGCATCAGTCGGAATTGAAACAACATCAATATACCTAAAGCGATAAAATCCGTAAAAAAAAATTTTTTTTATATATTATTACACTAGCTGCCTTACGAGGCTTTGCTCGCATGTTATATAGATAAAAAAGTAGCCTATGTGTTAATCCAGGTGTACGTCGCCTCTGATCCTCTAATCCTTTGGGGACGACAGACGTGATGGTATGTAATGTCCTGTTAATATTAGACCAGATGTTGCTTCATCATCATCATCATCATATCAACCGTTAGACATCCAATGCTGGACATAGGTCTCCCCCAAGGATCGCCACGACGACCGGTCCTGCGCCACCCGCATCCAGCGGATTCCAGCGAGCGATGTTGCTTACTTTAACATAATACGGCTAAGTCTAAAAATGACTCCGCCATCTTAAAGTCTCCATAATCGATACTCTACAATCTACAATAAGCATTTGTACAAAGACGGTCTAATCTTTAGACTTTAAAAGGTCAAAACGTTCAAATATTTGATCCCAAATGATTTCTGGAGATAGCAGGGCTAGACAAAATTGGCAATGATATTCCATTCTGATCAGGGAGTGCTTATCATCGCGCGCTGATTTCCTAGGGGAGTCAGCAGGATTGTTGGCAATATTCTCCCGAAAACGCTTTTAAGCCTATTTTTCCAATCTACATATTGCTGACGGTTTTGAACAAGAACTCCAAATTTTTTAAAAAACGAATGTTTGAATAAAGACTGCTTCTCTTTGTAGAACTCTTTGTTTGTTTAGTTGCCGTAAGAGCGACTGTAGAGCAAGAGGTTTTGGGCTCAATTCCCAGGTCAAGCAGAGTTATCGGGTTTTTCTATGAAATTTTCAGTGCAGTTTGGAATTATGATTTGTGTCCGGTTGATGGCAATAGGCTCGCTTCCTATGGGACCTAAAATACCGGCTAAATGTAAAAGAGCTATTGGCCTATTGGCGTGACCAGTGGGCTCTAGGTAATTCAAAGGTCTCCTCGAGTTCGAACCCAAAGCCTTTATCTCTCTACTTCTGATTTTTCGGAAGTTATAAGAGATTATAAAAATTCTTTGTACCAGGAAATCATAACTCTATATAGGTATAATTGTAAAAAAAAGACAAAACAAAGATGTTCTTGAAAATAATAATCCGTCAAGTGACTGTCTTTCTGTTTGAGTTTACATTCAGAACGAAATTAAAGCCCATCAAAATAATGAACTTATGATTAAAAATCCTCCGAAAATGTTTTTGTTTAGCTCATTAAGGGGAGTGCCAAAGGGTGGGAGGGGGGTTTCTAGCAACATAAATTCATATTTCTCAGCCTACCACCCCTTTCTTATTCAAGATTAATGATACTTGGAACTGAGTCGGCGAAGTTTTAAAATTTTTCTTAATTACACAAGCTAATTTATCATAAAGTGTCGCGACTGTTGCGCGATAGTGGCGCAACTTTATTGTAGCATGTTGTTATCTGTCGATGTTTTACTGGTGTTGGATTGTGAATTTTAATAGTTGACAGATATTAAGGATCATTTTATTAATTAGAGGGCGATCCTATTGCCATCAAACGGGTACAAATTCAAACTTTGAGCTGCTACTGACAATTTTATAGAAAAACCTAATAACACTTTGCTCAACCTGGGAATCGAACCCAAGATCTCTTGCTCGGCAGTCGCTCTGTATGACCACTAGACCGCAGTTACCTTGTTATCGAAACTTACCTTGAAATAAAGGATAAAAGAGACACAGAGTTACAGCATCCCATCTTCATACGAAAATCATAGGATCAACAATAAAATCAAGCACATTTGACGGTAAGCCCGCCGGGGGTCGAAACTGCCCCTACGTAATGGGGTTGAAGTAAAACTTACATAAAACTGTGGCCGCGACCTTTTATTTTTATGAGATTTGCTTTCTTGGGGTTGAGTTTGTTTCCATTGTTTTATACGACACGTCAAATGGCTAGAGTACTGAGAATTGAGTGATTTATTTTAATTTAACGTTAAATTATGTTTTCAAATCAAATTGAATCACATCAAAGGTTTTTACGGCATATTAACTTTTTGTTTTAGAAAAGAAATATGTGCTGATATAATCTTAAAGTCTGTCAGTGTGTTTTTAGATCCCACGTAATTAGGGGACTGCCTTGTGGGTCCTGGGTTCGGTCCCCAACTCGAGTAAAGTAAATCAAAATTCGCCAATTTGGTTCACCGATAAAGCAAGTGCATGCTTGCACGGTTGGTAGGAATTGATAATGGGCTTTAAAATACTTAAAAACTCCGATTTAATCAAAAATAACTCATACAATACAAGTTACAAAATGGATGATTCCATTTTGTAACTACAATGTGCAGGGACCGTAGCGCGTGGCATTCTGTAGTTTCTGCCTACCAAGAGAAAAAGGCGTGAATGAGTGTGTATGTTATATATATATTTATACACACGAACATCCGTTAGATGTGATGGTATTTACATATGTATGTTTTATCTTGTAAGCTGGTGGTAGTCTAGCGGTGTGACCAGTGGACTGAAATGTCAAAGGTCTCGAGTTCAAACCTAAAGCATGCACCACTGACTTTTCGGAAGTTTTGTGCGTATTTATCACATGCTCAAACGATGAAGGAAAACGTCGTGAGGAAATTTGGCGATTTTCTCGATGGCATGTGATGTCTGCCAACCCGCAGTAGGTTAACTTGGTGAACTATAGCCTGATCACACTCAAATGGGAGGAGACACAATAATGGGTTGATGATGATGATGTTTTATTTTGAATATTGTGTATGTTTATTGATTTCTTACACTTACGCGAATATTAGACATTGAAATAAAACTACTTTATACGGATTTTATCGCGGTATATTGATATTATTTTAACGCGACGTTTCGGATCCTTTACATGTATTTATGTGTATGATTTTTTTTCTCTGTTCTCTGACGACAATGGGCACACTATGCTACTGACACCGTATGACATGTGCGCGATATTCGCTACGTTTACGAGTGACAATTTTGAGGGCCACATACCGACGCGAAATAAAACAGTTCAACGTTGACCTCTCTCTCTTTATATTATACATATTCTTGTAGTGACAAGTTTTGAGAAGAATGTACTTAGAGGGTCTGGGCATGTTGAGAGAATGAATGATAGGAAAATATGAACAAAAATAACGCCAGAAGGGGGCGCTCTAGAAGGACATATACCGATCTAATTGGTGAACTCCTTCAAACAAAAAGTGGTTTAAAAGAAAAGTATATATTGACGACCTGAACAGTGTCAAAATATAATTTATTCATGTAGGCAAAATTTAATTGAACGTGGAAAATAAAGACAGTCCCAAAAAACGCCCACCCTTCCTACCTTCTGTTGTAAGGGGTTCGAATCGCGGAACACATTTTGTACCTGAGTCATGGAAGATTATATATATAATATGAAAGTCTTTTAAAAAATCGATGTACCTAGTATATCAATCATCTAGTATCCGTAACACAAGTCTCGTTGCTTAGCTCAGAACTAGATGGTGCTGTGTTAAAATGTCCGGTTAACTTACAAATCCTCCATTCTTTCACAAAGAATAATTATTAAATAAATACTTTGTGAAATAAATCATCAAAGAAGAAGTAAACCAACAAATATTTTTTCATTATAAAAACATTTTTTTATGCAGGCAACCCATTCCTAAAACAAACAGAACGTAATTTTAAATACAGAACATGGATTAAAAATAAAACCGTTAAAAACTGTTTGCGATTCGGTGCAAATTCGAATTACAAATTTGAACACGGCTAAAGCGAGTGTTGCCGTATAAAAATGAAATTTAAAAATGGTATTCTGAGATTTAAAACTACTCTCTCTTACAGGGCGATATTCTTTTATTCATCTTTAAGGAGTTTTTAATATTAATAGTTTCGGTTTTTCCTGAGGAATTATATTGTTTTTCCTTTGCAAATTATGTTTAATTCATGATTTTTCTGATTCAGTGAATAAACAGAATCTAATAGGGTTGTTGATTATTTTCCTTCTGTATATATATTTTCCTTTCCGTAGAATTAGTAATTTTATCCAAATTTGAATTCTGCGAACCCGTGCTAGGGTAGCGTGGTGGACTAGTAGTAGCCTAATCCTTCTCAAATGAGAGGAGGCCCGTGCCCAGCAGTGGGACACCAGATGCGTTGGATGATGATAAACATTATACTGCTATATACATATACAGGGTGTCCGGTAATAAATGGATAAACTAACGGCCATACAGAAAAAAAATACAAAAAAATAATAAAAAATACGACTGTTTAAAAAATATCGATGTTTTTACCTTATTTTACATTATTATACACCACCATCCCAAATTAATGAATTCCTTCGGTGTTTTATTGTTAAAGTACTTTACGAGAAATAAACTGATAGATAAGCAATAAATAGTACGACTGATATTACACAGCTTTGAAAAAAACCAAGTTGAATTATTGTTTTAGTGGAAAATATGTATGTGAATAATATTTATTTTTGAAAACTTTAAGCACCCATAGCTTCAAAAAAATGTATGAAAACACAAGATACAGGCCCTACATCTACGAATAAATGCTCTCCTGAGCAGTCGCGTATAGCATCGATCGCTTATTTTCAATGCGACTGGCCAAAGCTATATAAAATTTCACGGAAATGATCTACCAAATTTATAGCAAGAGGTACCAGAGGACGAGAGAGAATCACATTGGTTACAAGATGACAGCTGTCCTGGCTAGTTAGACTATGCATATTTATATTTGTTTTGTGCTGGGATCATACCTTCATCACATGGCGCTTAAGCCGATCGCTCGACCTTGACATTTATTTCAATGTCTTGTTTTGAAAATCTTCTGAATTTATTATTTCTACAATTATTGTGCATGTATGGCAGATTCTGTTTATCTTCGTAGGCTGTTACGACAGCTACGCCGTAACCAATTGTGCTACGGCGTAGAATAAATCGTAGCGCGTTTGCTGATTTATTTTGGTACATTGAAATAAAACTACTTTTATCCGCGGATTTAATCGTGGTATATTGATAGTATGGTTTTTATTATGGTTTAATATTAGCAAGTTACAGTAAAAAGTACCGTAGATTTTTTTATAACTATTATTATTTTTATGATAACACTGAATCGTGTTCAGAAAATGATTAACTAAGTTAAGTAAATATATAACAGTTATATTGTACAAAAGTTGAACCGATAGTCAAAAGCAATTACTTATATTAGAGCCGACAACATGAGCTATCGACAAATCCGCTTACGCGGCACAAAATTGTTCGGGAACTATGACAAAACATACGGGAGACAATTCGGTACTGACCACAGAGCCGTTCTACATTTGTATTGGGCCAAGGGGGAGTTGGCATGGGGGTCGAAACTCCTATGGTCCCTGACTTTCTGGTTGATTAATCCAGCCCAGGAGGGCCTCGTTGCCTCGTTGGTCTAGTGGTCGTATGGTGCGACTGCCGAGCAATAGGTCCTGGGTTCGATTCCCAGGTCGAGCAAAGTGTTATTGGGTTTTTCTGTAAAATTCTCAGTAGCAGCTCGGAGTTTGGATTCGTGCCCGGATAATGGCAATAGGCTCGCCCCCTATTACATGGGACCTAAAACATACCGGCGAAACGTGGGTGTACATTAGTACACCTCTGCGTAACCTGTCGGGGACGACAGGCGTGATGGTATGTTATGTATATAAAGTCTTATTAATTAGAAATATTGTGTTATGACTGTGATGGATATGACAATGTGACCCCCTCTGAGACCATGATTGATGGCTTAATTCCGTGGCTTATAACTAGGAGACTTGTGGGCCTGAAAAAAATGTCATCCCAACTTCCAAAGTTCATCATCATCATCGTCCCACTGCTGGGCATGGGTCTTCTCTCATTTGTGAGGGTTGAGGCTATTGTCCACCACGCTACCCTACTGTGGGTTGGCAGACTTTACATGCAATCGAGAAAATCTCTCAAGCATGCAGGTTTCCTCACGATGTTTTCGTTATAGTATCTGCTTTGTGTTGGTAGTATTAGTATCATGCGGTACTGATGGATGTTTATTGAGGATGGTATTGAAAACAAGTTGTTTCATTTAGTATCCGTAATATAAGCTTCGTTAACTATCTCTAAGCTAGATGGCGCTGTGTAATAAATTCCAGAAATATTTATATATTTACAATGACAAAATATTCTCCAAATACGTGTACATAGGTACAGGCATTCTCACCCAGTTACAGCATTTCGAAAATCATCGCTTCGGCGTTTATTCTCATAAAACATTCCCGTCCGCAATACGTCCCCGTGTATACACACACAAAATGACGAACAGGTTACTTCGCAACCCGTAAATTTCAGCGTCGCCCGAATGAATTGTAACCGATAATTTAGTGCTGTGACGTCATCGAACCAGTAGGCCGTCGCGTTTAGTTCATACTACAAATGAATTACAAGAACATGTATGTTGCGTTTTGTTTTTGTTTAATGTTGATTATTTTTTTTATAGGATGATGATTTATTGATAATTATTAAATAGAATATGAAGGGCGAGTGTTTTTGAGGGCTGTCTTTATTGTCGACGTTCAAAAAGAGCCAATCAAATTTAGCGTACTTTCCATTTTTTACAATAAACTGGTACGAACTGGTATTTACTAAAACTGGTTTCAAACTCTAGCAATAATTGGTATAGCGAAAACTTTGCTGCACCTCTAAATAAAGAAAAAAGGGTACACCAGCCATCTCTTTCTCTACTTTTTGTCTTTGAGATTTCTTCTAAACTAGCTGACCCGTCAAACTTTGTGGGTATCTACCGATTCATATTTTTACCTTGTCCTAACAATAAAACCACAAAAAATAAATAACAATTACCTAATATGGTTTTTAGGAGCTAGGGCATAGCGAGATTTCTCGCTCAAATTGAGCTGCCCGACTGGGGAAGTACCTCCGCCTTATAGAAGACTGCAGTGAATCAATAATAGTTGTCTTTCTGCGAGTGAGTAAGGTTACCAGAGCTCATTGGGGGATAGTATAGGAATTCCGTTTGCTGTCAGTTCAGTTACTCCCTATTTTTAGAAATTTGAACGGTTTCTAATGGGTTTGGCAACGCATTTGCAAGCCTCTGGTGTTGCAAATGGCTATGGGCGGCGGTCATCACTTACCATCAGGTGAGCCGCCTGCTCGTTTGCCCCCTTATCACCATAAAAAAACAGTCATTTAAAAGCAATTCGGGTAGGTTACATTTTGGGGCTTCATTTTTATTTATATAGATAAATAAATCTAAAACATCGTATGTAAAATCAGCGAATATTTTTCGAATGCACCATGAAAGTACTCGTATGACAATAAGCTTGTTTTCACTGTGAGTTCGGCCGTTCAAATTTACATATACGCGATAATTAAGGCGCATACACATGACAAACAATTATTCATACCAACAGCACTTCACTGACAAATATAACGTTGTACAATATGCTTTAAGGTCAGTTCACAATATCATTTATTTTTTTAATGTGACACGCTTAAATCTTTTTTGATTTGATCTCAAAAGTAGATTTTATAACGTTCAACGACTTGTATTAAAGGCTGCTAAAGATCCCGGATTCAAATCAGAACATTAATTATTTATCAATCAGTCATTGATACCTTATCTACTATTAAACATTATTGCTAAAGAAATGTTCACCTCTTTTGTAAAAGAAGTTAAAATAAAGATTGATGTATAATATACATACATACCATCACGCCTGTCGTCCGCGAAGGGTTAGGCAGAGGTATACTAATATGTACACCCATATTTTCTCCGTTGAAACTGCCAGTCTGGTAACTATGATGTATGGACCTTTACACGTCCATACGCGTCCATAACACGCTGTTGGATGTGTCAGTAATTGCGCCGTTTGTTTCCGCGTCTGCTACTGCGCATGCCAATTAAGAAACAGGGCTGTGATTAAACAAAAACAGATTTTTTACTTCTCTACTGTTACCAAGATATTGCGACGTACTGGGATTTTTAGCCCTAGACGTAAAAAAAGAGGTGTTATCGGTGGCAGACCAATTTGCAAGCAGTAACTAAAAAAAATTACCACCCCTAGTGGCCTTTGCAATCCAATACCTTAGATGGAGTGTCTTGCCGGTTCTTCTCCATAAGACCTACTTCTTGGAACCGTGCAACTAGTTTGACAATTCAAAAGCACCTGCAATATTGGTCTAATTGAAATACATACAAACATTTGACTTTGACTTAGTTCACAATCACAAAAAAAAACTGCCTGTGGCAGGTTAGCAGAGTTCAAACACCATTGAGAAAATCTCTCAGGCAAGTTTCCTCACGATGTTCCTCACATGTGACAAATACACACGTACTTTCGAAAATCAGGTGATTTGGGATTCAACTTGAGACCTTGGACTTCAAAGTCCACTGGTCACACTCGGCAATCGCAAGTTTCTGCCTAACCCCCAATACAAAAATGATAAACCATTTGTTTCATTTGTATGTGGTTCAGACTCAACTACCTCTTAATATAACCATTATATCTGCCAAACTGCCTACGTCATAACTCAAAACGCTCTTCGGACTGTGTACCCCAACCTCTACACAGATAATAAATAAATTGTATCCCTACCATAGACAATATACATGTTGTTATACATACTACATGGCTTGCAGGGTCATTTCCGGTCACTGATAACTGACCGGGCGTGACGTAAGCTTGTCTGAACATTGTAGGGTTGATGACCTGATGGGGAAATGAGATAGAATCTGAAGTGTGTTTCTGATGAAATTGGAGAATATTAACGCTTATTTTTCGAGATGTAGGCTGAATTGTACAAACATGTCAGTAATCTATCTATACCAATAAAAAAACCGATTTGTGTCGTTGGTGTAGTGTTCGTACAGTGCGACTGCCGAGCAAGAGGTCTTGGGTTCGATTCCCAGGTCGAGCAATGTATTACCGGGTTTTTCTATTAAATTCTCAGTAGCAGCTCAAAGTTTTTGTGCCCGGTGGATGGCAATAGGTCTTCCTTGCATTGGACCTAAAACGTACCGGCGAAACGTGGGTGTATATTAGTACACCTCTGCCCAACCTTTTGAGGATGACAGGTGTGATGGTAAGGGTCACGGGATGAAATTCCAGGTAGAGGCCAATTTGTGTGTGACGAGCATCTTTATTTGTATTTGCAGTACAGCTAGTATCAGTAACACAAACCTCGTTGCTTAGCTCGGAACTAGATGGCACTGTTTAATGAAGCCCAAATATATTTATTCTTACTTTTGTTGAAACGTTTACAGGAAACGAAATTTAAGGTAAAAGAAGAGCCTTTGAAGTGTACTTTCCATTTCATTCGTTCGTTCGTTCATTCGTTCACATGAACACCACGGGCATGCTCTTGAATTGATGGAAAATAAATGCTTTTTTCATTAAACCGCGTCGGCCGTGCTCGAACATAGGCTCCCTGCGTTTCAAAACCTTTGCCATAAAAAATCTGTAAAAAGTCCAAAAAAAAAAACGTATTCTTTTTGGTGCCATGCTAGATAAATTCGCTGAATGTGTAAGATTATTGATTTTTAAATATATATTTATGAAATTTATATTTCGGGATTTTAGAAAATAAACCTTCTATGATGATAGGGGTTGAAAGCTTATATGGGAAGTCCGCCATTTTTAAAGTAGGAAGAATGAAAATTAATATTCAAGGTCCTCATCATAAACAAATGCATTGTGTTGCGTTTTTGGAAATTCAGCTCCTACCGGACGAAATTACGAGGAGAAATTAGTGTTAAATAGCGCGGGTGAACCTGCGAGCAACATCTAGTAAGAAAATAAAACCTCAAGAATATACAACTACCGTCCTAAATTGGAATAGGGTAAGCATATCAAATCATAAGTTAAGAAACTAATTTGCCCAAAAAGTTTGATTATATGTCATGCGATGGGAATCCTTTTTCCTGTTACCTATCGCTGACTCCACGACTTTCTGTTGCAGATACATCGGGAAACTTGGACAATTACTGCTTATTCCGTTTGCATCTTTTCTTTTTAGGATTAGGGGTCGTTGATTGGGCGAGTATTCGCAATAAGTCTATTTATTATTTGTATTTCCGTGAAGATTACGATAGGAATAACGCGAAATGGTGTCGGTTTATTACAGGGAATTTATTGTACGGATTTTATTACATTTATAGCGAGGATTATAAGAAAAAATGTCGGCTACATGTAAGTGACACCTCTGGTGTAGCAAACGTCCTTAGGCTACTAAACCGTCCATCAGGCGGGCCGTAACTTGTTTGCTACACTTGCAGCGGTAATTAAAGGTGCCTTCTGTGCTATGGGTCCTGAATTCAAATCCCGGTAGGGAAAAATGTTTGTGTGATGAGCATCAACATTTGCATCCGAATCATGGATGTATCTATGTATTTACAAAAAAAAAGTATGTATTGTATCAACTATCTAGTATTCGTAACACAAGCCTCGTTGCTTAGCTCCGAACTAGACGGCGCTGTGTCATAATGTCCGGATATATTGATTAAAATGATAGTACAGAAATTTTTACATTCATAAATATTATCACTCCTAACTTCAACTCTACCTACCCCTTTAATTAAAAAGTCAGGAAAAAACTTATAACGTCAATCTTTCGCCTTTCAAATCGAAATCCAACGGCCGAACTTGGCATCAGAGACTTTAAGACAAAAACCCGTTCTTATCTACAGGGCCCCGGGCCCCGGGCCGGTAATTTTACAAATAGTCCGATTTCAAACTTGATCAGAACTTTGTCCTCATCGGTTGAGATGAGTTTTGTTCTGGTTGGGTCTTTCTTGCAGTTTTACTTCGTAGAGGCCCTTTGTTGGTGTATGTACGATAGTTGAGTATGCTTTGTATTTCATATTCAAGATACAAGATCATGTTGACGACCCAATTAGTCCAGCGGTTAACACTGCCTTCTGTGCTAAGGGTCCCGGGTTCGAATCCCGGTAGGGACAAGTGTTTGTGTGATGAGCATCAACATTTGTTTCCGAGTCATGGATGTATCTATGTATAATATGTTGGTATTTAAAAAAAAAGTGTATATGTATATCAATCAGCTAGTATCCGTAACACAAGCCTCGTTGCCTAACTGGAAGTTGGTGCTCTCTGTGTGGTCCCATTTCTATTTGGTCCAGTTCTGACTTATGAAGTCGGTCTTTTTTTCGAAAGAATTATTTCTCACGGCACACCTATCTTACCGGATAAACGGTACTGTAGATTTATACATATAAAAAAAAACATGCGGGGCATTTTTTGGGGACTGCTGATAGAAGTGAAACACACGCGTACGTGTATATATGTATACATATAGTTTATGAGAAACATGCGGTGACGGTGACGCGAGTTACATGATTTTTGTGCTCAATGCGCCTAAAGAATATTATAAACGCGAAAGTTTGTAAGTATGGATGATATGTATAGATGGATGTTTGTTACTCTTTCATACAAAAACCGCTTAACAGATTTGAATAAAATTTAGCATAAGTACATATAGTTTATTACCTGGATTAACATATAGGCTACTTTTTAGGGCAAAGCCGCGGTAGGCAGCTAGTATAGTATAAAGAATATATAGTTATACATATATGTATGTTAAAAATATTTCCAATATGCTGACATTTAAATTTGGAAATGACACCACAGATAACGTAGAACGGTTACCGTAAGAACGTTATAATAATAATCCATAATTTTAACCTTCCTGCAAACCCAGCCAACTCCCAAATATGTATCGCAGAGGACCGTAAACTTCAAAGATAAAAGAAACAGCATCCATCAAGTCAGGACCAGTGTTTTAAGACAAAAGGGAGAAAACTGAACAGAGGTCTATTAACTAGGAACATAAATAACTTAGACTAAAACAATAGGGGGAAATCACGCGATTCCGAGCCTTATTGTGTTGGCATAAAGACGGCTGCAAATGACGGTCGGAATTGTGAAAGATCTTTTGGGTAAGTTGAGCGTCAATGTTGGAATATTTGGATGTGGTAATTTATTCTTTATTTTAACCAGTGGACTGAGTCCTGAGTTAAAGGTCTCGAGTTCCAATCAAAAGCACGGGCCTGACTTTGTGAAATCGTGTGTTACTCCCCTAACGAGGTTTGGTAACCTTATTCACTCGCAGAAACACAACTATTGTTGTTTCACTGCGGTCTTCTGTAAGGCCGAAGTACTGTCAAATATATGGCAGCGCGATTTGAGCGAGAAAGTTCGCTATTAACTACCAGTCTTTCTCGTTTCTTAAAATACTAACAAAAAATAATTTGAAATTTAGTTTTCAACGTTTTTCTGATGCTTAACAATCAAACTTTAGTTATGTAACAATCTCTTACTCTCATCAATGCATCTATTATCGCACTCTTGGGCACTTGTTTCCTTGCGTTTGAGTAGTATTATATTATAGTCCACACTACGTCATCAAGAAAATATCTCAGACATGCAGGTATGCTTACAATATTTTCATTCATCGTCTGAGCATGTGATAAATACGCACATAACTTCCAAAAAGTCAGTAGGCTGTATTTTAGGATTGAAGTCTTGTTGGAACCTATTTTATTTAGATTCCGATGGTGACATAACTTTTGCTAGCTCTGTAAGACGTTTGCTTAAAAGATTTTGCCCCCCTCCCGAACTCAGGGGCCCTGGGGCACTGCCCCGCTTTGGTAACTACGCCTGTATATTATTCTTCTTCTTCTCTGTCGTTACACTCTAGGTAGAGTGGTCGTGGTCCTCATGACAGTGGTGGTGGCAAGCTTTACAATTCGTCGCCATTCCTCTTGTACTGTTGCTTGCCTCATGCATTCGTCGAGTGGACCATTTAGGGAAGTTTTGACTTGGTCATCATCATCAACCCATTATTGTCCCACTGCTGGGCACAGGTCTCCTCTCATTTGAGAGGGGTTGGTAGACTTCACATGCTGTCAAGAAAATCTTTCAAGCAGGTTTCCTCACGATGTTTTCTTCACCGTTTGTGCATGTGATAAATACGCACTTAACTCTTGAAAAGTCAGTGTTGCGTGCCCGGGTTTGAACTCGAGACCTTCGACATGTCAGTCCACTGGTCACACCACTAGGCTAACACAGCTCACTTGACTTGCAATGCTGTGTAATTGCATATTGTTTGCCCTCTACCAGGCAACACTTCTTCAATAGACCATCTTCCACGAAGTTGCGACTGTCAGCCAGTGTCATTTAATCCGTATTATAGGTCATAATTGAACAGAAAATTAATGTATTGATTACGTTGGGAACAGATTGTGATATTAATTTCTTACACTTAAGCGAATATTAGACATTGAAATAAAACTACTTTTTGTAGATTTTATAGCGGTATATTGATATTATTTTATCCCGACGTTTTGGATGCTTTACAGCATCCATGGTCACGGACCGACTGAGGTATTGGTCGTCTTGAAGTTATAATTACTGTTATAGTTAATAAATTGTAAAGGATCCGAAACGTCGGGTTAAAATAATATCAATATACCGCGATAAAATCCGTAAAAAGTAGTTTTATTTCAAGATTGTGATATTAATAATTTTATTTATAGAAACCAATGATTTTGAGAGATCTTTTATACCACTGAGATGGCAAATCAGTTTACGGCCTGATTATCATGTGCGTCAATGTGTACTTTTGTGAAAAAATTGATACTTTTTCTTTCTTCGTCTTAAAATAGGGGAGTTACTGCACAGTACCTATACTTTGACGACCCGTTTAGCGTAGCGGTAGTTAACGCTGCCTGCTGTGCTATGGGTCCCGGGTTCGAATCCCGGTAGGGACAAATGTTTGTGTGATGAGCATCAACATTTGTTTCCGAGTCATGGATGTATATAAAAATAAATAATAATACTGAACCTGTACACCTGATGGATTTTCCTGACGGTATATGAAGTTTACCAACTAGCATTAAGCTAGCGTGGTGGACTATAGCCTAATCTCTCTCAAATGAGAGGAGACCCGTGCCCAGCAGTGGGACAGTAATCGAGATTTTTTATTCAGCTGGAAACCCTTTAAATTATAAATAAATGATGTTAGGTCTAATGGTTGGCGGCATACTGTATTTAAAATAGTAAATTATTCATAAAATTACTGAAGAAGTACTCCATAGACTCCAAACATACACTCACGCCTTTTTCCCATGGAGGTAGGCACGAACTACAGAACGCCATGCACTACAATCCCTCCATCCATATCTTCTCGAAATCAACAATGTAATTCCATACATTTTTTATTTAGGTGACTGCTGAGCACGAGGGTTTGGGTTCGATTCCCAAGTAGAGCAAGGTATTATTGGGTTTTTCTATGAAATTCTCAACAGCAGCTCCGCGTTTACAAAAAAAAAAATACTGGCGAAATGTGGGTGTACATCACTACACTTCTGCCTAACTCTTTGGGAGGATAGGCGTGATGGTATGTTATGTGTAATTACATAGTTACAAGCTTATACTTAACATCTAAAACAGTAATTAGAACTAGAGAATATTAACAATAGAAAAGAAGACAATTGCAGTGTTTTATCTCTAACTTAAAATCCATATAAGTTTTGTGTTCCTGCAATCAAAGGGCTATATATTGTTTGAAATCTCATTAGTGGGCACAATAGCCCAGGCTTGGGCTATTAGTTTGCTGGCTCCAGGCCAACAGGACTGAGTTTTATTGGCTTCGGTGAATTTTCAGCTCAAATTATAGCCGGGATTCGATAGACATTCGGCGGTGGAACAGGGGAATGAAGTCGCTGTTTTTATGATTTATTTTTGGCTTTTTTTATTACCTTGAAGATTAGATTAGGTATCGGGTCGAACCTGAATGAGATTGGCACTGGACCGAAGCCAATGGTATGCATTGAAAGAGGCCTAGACCCAGCAGTGGGATCAGAAAGGCTGTGGATGATGATGAAAAGATTAGATTGAGATGATCATCTGTGCTTCGCGCATGTTATTGCTGAAATTTTACAAACACAAATCCAGAACAACTTATAGGAATCTATGAGTTGAACCCAGAACCTTTAGCTTCGTAGTTGAACTTATTTTATCATTGAGACTATTTGTTTTTAGACCTTTTTTATCTTTTAGCTCATATCTATTGAGTTAAAGATAAAATAGTAGAATACATTTTCTCCTCAGTTTGTCAATCGATTTCCGATAGTTTTATAAATAAAAAAATAGATGCATTTTTTTATGAATTACGACCACTTATAGGGAGACTTATATGTTCAATGATCTTGGGTTACCATAGTCTGTCATTACGATCAAACATACATTCAGAGAAATTATAAAAAAGAAATGACAAAATTCCAATTTCCTTGACAAGCCAGTTGTAGGTATAGGTCTAAAGTGTGAATAAATTCCTTTCATTCATTCAAAGACTTAATAAGATACAGAGTGTTGAAAAAAATAACATAAAACATGTAGCACAGTGTAAGTCTCCGCATCTTCCACAGTTCCATTGTTTGAAGTGTGCGTAATTAAAATTGGTGCGATATTAGTTCCCACCTGGGGTGGCACGGGGTAGCGTCGTATATTACATGTAATGGCGACAAACTTCACTGATGATAGCAAGAGGTATCTGATATTAATGGGGATATTCGAAGCCGCGCTGGTAACGTTGGGAGAAAATCGTGCCAATGTTTGTTTGTGTGCTAATGTTGAATTAAAATTTCTTTTTACAGGCAGCTTTCTTGATCACGGATAGAGTATTCGTCTGCCCGTGACCATAAATGCTATAAAGGATCAGGAACATCGGGATCAAATATTGCCCCACATTAAGACCGCAGACGAAGGAAAACATCGTGAGGAAACCTGCATGCTTGAGAGATTTTCTCAATGGCATGTCACGTCTACCAATCGGCAGTAGGCTAGCGTGGTGGACCACAGCCTAATCCCTCTCAAATGAGAGGAGACCCGTGCCCAGCAGTGGGACAATAATAAATGGGCTGATGATGATTATGAGGAAGACCGCCCGCTCGATTAAAAATCAAAGTCTAGATTTTGATTTCATATAAACTTTTTTAAGGATTTATGAAACGTTAAAATTCTAGTTACACGGTTCCAAGAAGTTGTACTTGAGGAAAAGAATACAGCAAGACGGTCCATTGACATTCTTTTAAAATAAAAGGTATTGCATTAATAATGATGTTTAATATATCTGATATATCTGATAACAAGACAAGTGTGGGAGGTCAATGTAGTTTTGACTTAACCCACTGATAGTTAAAGTAATCATTATTAATGACCTTATCATTCTTTCAATTCAATAATTTCTTAGACATTAATAATACTGTACTCTAATTTACAATAAAATTATAATATTTTGGGAATACAATAACAATTCGTTACTCACGTATAGAACAGGTGCTCAAAAGACTTAAAAAAAAGCTCAGCCCAGTCGTCTTGTAATGTATTTGTATTGGTAATTTATGTGGGATGGGCTTTTTTTATGCTTCCCACCTTAGTCACTAAATACTTAGGTGTATATACGACAGTAAATAGGTTGCTACGGTAACCGCTTACCATCAGGTGGGCCGTAACCTTTTTTGCAACCTCTTGTGGTATAAAACAAATGTCTTAAGAAGATTTTTTTACAGAAATAGATATAATAATGGACGATATGTCAATAGATATTATTAGCATCTTAATACAGACACGTAATAAGACAATCAAAAGATTTTCATTTCAGAAATGCCGACTGGATTCCATATGCATGGCAATTGAATGGGGATAGAGACAATGGTATTATATGAATATTTAGGGGTGTTCCAGACATGTTATATGGTATAATCAACGCGTTGGAATTGGTTTATGGGTCATAAGAATATTATTATCAGGCTGGTTCTACTCGGTTTTAAACTTCAGAAATGAGATTGAAATGCTTTTTTTTTGAGAATCTTAATGACTATGATAACTGTTGTAGCTTAGTGGTATGACCAGTGGACTGACATATCAAAGGTCTCAAATTCAAACCCGGGCACGCACCACTGACTTTTCGGAAGTTATGTGCGTATATTTATCACATGCTCAAACGGTGAAGGAAAACATCGTGAGGAAACCTGCATGCATGAGAGATTTTCACGATGTCATGTGAAGTCTACCAACCCGTAGTAGGCTAGCGTGGTGGACTATAGCCTAATTTCTCTCAAATGAGAGGAGACCCGTGCCCAACAGTGGGATATTGACAAAAAAAACGGGATTTGGACCCGTAGCACAGAAGGCAGTGTTAACTAACGCTGGACTAACTGGCCATTAGTATCTTGTGGTGAACAACCTTAATTTTTTTTATATACGTACCATGACGTTGACAAATTAGTAAAGGCTTGCCGCCTGATGGTAAGCAGTTACCGTAGCCTGTAGACGTTTGCAACACCAGAGGTGTCGATCGCGTGTTGCCAAACATGTAAAAAACCATTAAAGGTTTATTAAAATGTGGGAGTTACTACACCGACCGCAAACGGAATTTCCCTGCTTTCAGATTCAGAATAGGCACTTCTCTATCGAGCTCTAGCAACCTTCCTCACTCGCAGAAACAAAACTATTGTTGTTTCACCGCGGTCTTCTGTAAGGCAGAGGTACTTCCGCAGTCGGGCAACTCAAGTAGAGCGAGTAATCTCGCTGTGTCTATATGCACATAACTTTGAAATGTTAGAAAAGGTGTGTGCCTAGTAACCGAGACTGGATACTTTTGGATTGCACTGACCACACTGGTACCTAACTGTAGAAACCCCATTATCGTATATATAGCTCTAACTAACTACTAATATATTATATTAGTAGTTAGAGCTCGACGTAACTGTCTAGCCTTATTACTTTTTTTTGCCTAACTAAAAACCTAACTTACCACGTTCAATAAAGTAGTAACTAGGTACATTTAACCATGGCGTAGTTAGCTGTTGATATATTAATCAGCTCGGTTATCCGGTGTAAGTGATTGGCCTGGTGCACTTCAAAAGCATTAAACTTTCATATCCAATCACTCGCTGTGGGCTTGGCGTAAGGTTTAAGCGATCAGCGACAAACGGGTTAAAAGATTATTTTTACTAAACTGGGCCATATGTAATTATGTCGTGGAAAACGATCATCAACCCATTATTGTCCAACTGCTGGGCACGGGTCTCATCTCATTTTGAGAGGGATTAGGCTATAGGGATTAGGCCACGCTAGCCTACTGCGGGGTGACAGACTTCACACGCCATCGAGAATATGCATCAAGCATGCAGGTTTCCTCACGATGTTTTGCTTCACCGTTTGAGCATGTGATAAATACGCACATAACTTCCGAAAAGTCAATGGCCTTGGGTTTGAATTCAAGACCTCTGTCATCTCAGACAACTAGCCACACCTAGGCTACCACAGTTTCTCAAAAAAACTACCGAAAAATAAAAATTCTCAGTATTTTGTCTCTTCTCACTTGGACCACAAGACCTATCCGTGAAACCGGATGTAACCAGTTTATTGGTTTAACGGCACCCGTTCAAATTGACTTGACCCATGAAAGAGAATTTTATAAAGTCCGTCATTACGTGCTGAAAGCTTGCATATAAGATTTTGTGGATTTACCAGATTCGATGTGGATCCATGTTTATGTTTTTGTGATGTTTAGTGGGTTTAATATAGATTAGGGTTTGTAGGTAAGTTAATTCGATTGTGATGAGAATGGATGGATTCACGGATTTCATGGATGTTTCTATGTATAATTATGTATGTATGTACTGTATATTTTAATAATTTTTTTTTTATTTATTTGCCTTGCTTTGATCGAAACATCATCATCAGCCCATCTAAATCGGTTCAGCGGTTATAGTGTGAAGAGGTAACGGACAGACAGACAGACACCCATTCGTATTTATAATATTAGTAAAGTAGCTAGTTTTTGCCTTCTTTTTTTTAACTTCATCTGCGTGAAATTAGTAATTGTAAACAATCTGCTTTTTTATCAATCAGCATTTTAATTTCTACCCACTTTTTACAAATTATCGGATCCGTATCCAAACTTGCACCCTCCATTTCGTCCTTTCAAGGGATGATTTCCGGGACAAAAACTATCCTATTTTTTTCCCGGGAATCACAATGTCATCTAAATTGGTTCAGCGGCTTAAGCGTGAAGTGGTAACAGACAGACACACTTTCGTGTTCATAATATTAGTATTGGATAGAGCTACTCGTACATCAATACAGAGCAATAGTACCGAGCGAGCCGTTCAAATCAAATTATAGAAGCAAGCTTAATGATGGCTACACTAATAAATTATTCATACAACGCCATCTTGTTTGTGTGGGGTGGGCAGAAGTCCGGCTATTGTATACAGCCTTTGTGTCAAGAGTTTCTGATTTTAAGGCTTAGGAGAGGCTTAAGAGATCTGCGAAAGGGAATTATATGTGTTTTGAGACAATATAGGAACTATCCATTAAGGATTTTCAAAATAATTTACATATTATCACGCTTGTCGTCCCCGTAGGGTTAGGCAGAGGTGTACTCTTCTTATGTACACCCACATTTTGCTGGTATTTTTTCGGGTTTCATCGTTTGAGCATGTGATAAATACGCACATAACTTCTGAAAAGTCAGAGGAGCGTGTCTGAGGTTTGAACTCGAGACCTTTGAAATCTCAGTCCACTGATTACACCAGCAACCACAGTTCTTACATTACTTTTCGGAGTACAACACCTCTATTGTTGTTAATAGTTCTGCTAATATCCTGCATACAATAATTTTATTATCTCTTTGCTTTATATTGTTTTTAAGCGCGGTTGTCGCATAGCAACCGTCGCACCACACACAATAGTCTGCAATCAGTAGGTTGTATCGTCGATCCCGCTCGACTTTGGCAAATGGCGCGACTTGCGCCCAATCTTTACTAATACTTTACCGAACGATGTAGCGTTCGCACAAAAATCTTATCTTTGTATTATATGTGTGTGATAAGGCTATAGTCCACCACGTCAGCCTAGTGTGGTTTGTGGGCTGTCAGACTTCAAAAATCAGTGGTGCACCTTGGAATTGAACTTAAGATCTTGCGACTTCACAGTTCACTCTTCATGCCACTAGGCTACCATAGTTTCAGTTTCTTATTCGTTTTCGTAAAAAAATAATTAGGTATGGTAACTTAAAGTATGGGTAGATAATATTTGAAATCTTGTGATGTATCAATAAAGTCAAAGTCAAAATATCATTTATTCAAAGTAGGCCAAATTTAATTGGCTCTTTTTGAACGTCGACAATAAAGACAGTCCCCCAAAACCCTTTACCGCTTCCTAGTATTTTTGCTGGGAAGAAGAAGCGGTGCAACAAACTCCCCAGCACACATTTCTGTCTGTTTATTTAATAAACGCAAAATATTTGCTGCAGGGGTGTGATCAAGTCAGAATATACAACTATTGAAACTGGAAGAATGCTATCATCATATCAACCGTTAGACGTCCACTGCTGGATATAGGTCTCCCCCAAGGATCGCCAAGTCGACCGGTCTTGTGCCACCCGCATCCAGCAGATTCCAGCGAGCTTAACCAGGCCGTCGGGAGCCTACCCCCGAATAATGCTATGAAACCTGATAATATACTAGTAAAATATAAATCCAATTAAATTCGCAATCAATGGCGTAGAAGCCAATCTGTTAGCAACTGAACTTATACTACCATTTTTAACGGGACATGATTATCCGAAATTTATAAGTTTCAAAAAAACCTACGCGTAACATTTTCCTGCTATCGCTACTATCTCCAAATTATCTGGGCTCAAGATATTTAGCCCATTAAACCTTCGGAAAGTCGACAACCTCGCCCTCTACTGGAATTTCACTAATACATCGACCCCCACCCCTCCCCTATGGTATCCGTAAGATTCCACTTTCATCCCCGATTGGGGGATTAAATGTTATATTAACTTAAATTGGGTTTACTTTGTTTTAATTTTTTACCCTTTTGTTTTTTTATTGTTTACTGTAATACGTACTGTTTTCTTATATTTGCGTGAATATTAATCAATGGAAAACTTACTTTATGATTAGAATATTAAAGAGGATTTTACAGTTTTGTTTGGTTGTGCAATTTTATGCTTGCTTGCTTATTTTTGATGGGGTTCTAATTAAATGGTACCCAACCGTCTTTTCTATTGAAATTTTGTCGTTTTGTAATTCCAATAACTTCACGAACCATCCTGGGTAGGAATCGATTCTTTGTTGCAAAGACGTGTCGTTTATCAAACCTGATTGAATGCTGAGGTTTATTTTAGAACAAAAAAAATCGAGGAACCAAAAATTCATCAAAAAAGTGAAATATGGAACATCGAATCCGCATAGACATACTGTGCTAGCCGAGAGAGATGTGGTAGCCCAGTGGTGAGACCAGTAGACTAAGATGTTAAAGGTCTCGAGTTCAAACCCAAAGGCACGCACCACTGACTTTTCGGAAGTTATGTGCGTATTCATCACAAGGTCTAACGGTGAAGGAAAACATCGTGAGGAAACCTGCATGCTTGAGAGATTCCTCTCGATGGCATGTGAAGTCTGCCAACCCGCAGTAGGCTAGCGTGGTGGACTATAGCCTAAACCCTGTCAAATGAGAGTAGACCCGTGCCCAGCAGTGGGACAATAATGGGTTGATGATGATGATTCCGCATACAAATTCTGTCTGTGACTTCTTCACGCTATAACTGCTGGACCGATTTAGATAAAATTTGGTATAGAGATAGTTTGAATCCCGGGGAAGGACATAGGATAGATTTTCATCCCGAAAATCATCCCTTAAAAGGGGGTAAAGGGGGGTGGAAATAAAATTACTGATTTTACGCAGTCGAAGTCGCGGGCAAAAGCTAGTTTAAATAATATTAATAAAAAGTATGTATTTAAAAATCGTCGATCCCAACGTCCAAACCAGGCTAGAATTTCACAGACTGTATTAAAATCTAGTTACTTTGTATAACAAGCTGTCATAATCGTTAAAATTACATTGTCTGTATAATAGTTTGTTTAGAGTTTTGTTTTATGTACATACTTTTATGTAACTAAGTTAATTTTTGAAATATTCAATGTTTTACAACCTATTCGCTTCGTTATTAAGACCGTATTTTATATACTTCATTGACTTTTGATTCTTACGCGAATATTAGATGCTGAAATATAACTACTTTTTACGGATATTATCGCGGTATATAGATGTTATTTTACAGCTTACATGGTCGCGAGCAGACCAAGAAATTTTGGGATTGTATTACATAGTCTTCTTTATTAAATAAATACCGAATTAGATGAAAATTAGTGTTATAAACAGAAGTTGAGCAGGAGATTTTCTATGAACTTCTTAATAAATCAGTTATGTCAAGTCATAGAAACTGTATAGACATACTCTTGCCGCTCCGTAAATAATTAAGTATAAATATTGTTTAAACCTTACTACCAGTATAATAATTGTGTGGAACTCAGAGCTAAGTGTGTGGGACACATGTGATATCGTTTGCAAAGTGAACTGTGACTGTATTTGAACAAAAACTCAAAATAAACATTACCAATAAGTGATATTGTTCGTTACTTTTACGTAAATGTGGGTGTGCTGAGAAACTTCACATAATTATTGGTTATACACCGTTCTGACTGCTTTGAACACTTTACGAGTATATATTGATAATTCATTACCATAACACAGAACTGTTGTGGCGGCTTTAAACAGATAACGACTGCAAAGCCAAATCGACTGAGTTCAAACCCTGGCACCCGTCAACTTTTTGCGTTTTTTATTTTTTGCTTTTTTGTTGTTTTGTTAATTGTTGTTAAAAATATACTTTACTAAACTGATTTATAATGATTTGTGCTGGTTGTAATTCTACTATTTTGGTGACCCATAAGAGAATTAAATGCAATATCAGCAAATGTGGTCTACAGTATCACTTGGAATGCGTCAAATATGATGAAGCATCTACACCTAGGAGTAAATGGTCTTGCCCAAACTGCATCTCAAGCCGCCCTAAACTGGACAATACTAATACACCAGTTCATGCTAAGGGCCATGCTGCGCAAACTGATCAAGCTGCTACTGAATCGATTTTAATTATTTCTCCAAAATCGGGACCATCCAGCCAAAATAAAGCAGTTAGCCAGAGACGTATGCCAATCGAACAGTCACCACCGCTAACGACTTCTGTTAGTCGTGGAAATACAGAAATCAACTTACAGGATAAAATCCTAGCAGAAATTCGCAAGTTGCGCCAGGAAATGAATGAAAAGTTTGATAGTCAGCAGGTTGCATTAGCCAAATTTGAAAACACTCTAGAAACTGTCGTAAAGGATATTAATGGCCTTACCTTAAAATTCTCCTCGATGCGCAAAGATTTGGAAGATTTTGGGAAGACGGTTTGTTTTCTATCAGATGCACATGATGAGCAAATGGAATTGAATGCAAAAAATAATAACCGTATTGCTGAAGTACTTAAGGACAATGCTATACTAAGCGCTCGTGTCAGGGAATTCGAAGATAGAATGCAACAATTTGATCAAATATCCCGTGAAAGCAATATCGAGATACAATGCGTTCCTGAACACAAAACTGAAAATTTATTAACAATTGCTCAACAGTTGGGTAGAGTGGTTGGCAATGAACTTCATGACAATGAAATTCAGTCATTGCATAGAGTTGCCAAACTGAATGCAGAGACAAATCGCCCACGAAGCATAATCGTCAAGCTTGCCAGTCCTCGCATTCGAGACAACCTACTTGCTGCAGTCAGAGATTTTAATAAGAAAAACGAGTCGGAGAAATTAAATAGCAGCCATATTGGCATCGGTGGAGGAAAGCAGCCGATTTTCGTTACAGAAAATTTAACTCTGGCAAACAAAAAACTACATGCAGCGACAAGAATTGCTGCAAAGGAAAAGAAATATGACTTTGTTTGGGTTCGGAATGGTCGGATATTTGTGAGGAAAGATATAACTACCAAATCTCTGTTAGTAAAAAACTTTGAATACTTAAATTCATTGTAACTCGATTATAAGATCTCATACTTTGCTCGATTATAGTGTATAAAATATTAAAATTCAAGTTCCAGATTTACTATCAGAATGTAAGAGGCTTAAGAACCAAGACAGACAATTTTTACACTGTTGCCTTAAATTTTGATTACGATATCATCATTATCACAGAAAGCTGGCTTAATAACACAGTGAATGACCATGAATTTTTAGATAACCGTTACAGAGTGTTTAGGCGTGATAGGTCTTCCACGATATCATATCGAACTAAGAGAGAAGGTGGGGGGGTTGTTATTGCAACGCTGGGTAAGTATGAGGTCATACGTAGATTAAATTGGGAGTCACATTGCGAGGAATTATGGATCACCATAAAATGTGCGAATGGCTTGGATATAAATGTTTGTGCGGCTTATATTCCCCCTCCAATCAAACCAGACTATATCGACAAACTGTTCAATAACTTCACAGAAGTTATTAACAAAAAAAGTAGAAACAACTCAATCAACTTACTTGTCGGTGACTTTAATATGGGTGGTATATGTTGGGAATACAGGGTGGATTCTGGTCTTCTGATCCCTAAAGGGTCCGGTAATAATCAAGAAAATATGTTTTTAGACATGCTGGCATTCAATGATCTACGCCAATGCAACAGGACAGTTAACGCTTCAAATCGTATTTTAGATTTAGTTCTTAGTAGCAGTAACAACACAGCATTAGTATCTGAAGCCAAAACTCCTCTCTTGCCGATCGATCCCTATCATCCAGCATTAGAAATTGTGCTCACAACGAACCATAATAATCCCCTATTGCAAAATAAAGTCCCGTTCTTAAATTTTTATCTATGTGATTACATTGCTGTTAACGACGAGCTGGCTAAAATAAACTGGTCTGATAAATGGAGTCATGTTACTAATATAAACGAAATGTTAATAAAATTTTATGAAATCCTGATGCCAATTATTAGAAAATACACTCCAATTACAAAACCACGTGATGAACGTTATCCCGTCTGGTATAGTCCAGCTTTACTTAAAGTCATACGAGAGAAAGCTAAGTATCACAAGTTATATAAAAAATATAAGAACCCCAGAGATAAAAATACATTTGATTGCTTGAGAATGCGTTGCGGTGTATTAATAAAAGACTGTTATGCAAAATTTAAAAATAATATTGCTATACATCTGCGCCGCAACCCGAAGTACGTCTGGAGGTACTTCAAAAGTAAACGAATGTGTAATAACTGTATTCCAAACAAAATGTATTTAAATAATGTCAGTATTGCCAGGGGCGGTCAGGAGATCAGTGACTTGTTCTCCGACCACTTTCAATCTATCTATAAAATGAATAGCAACACAGTTTCTTCAGGCTCGGTTCCACTCATTTCCTGTAACAGTAACACATTCAGTAGTTGTACACTTGAACTCAAAGAGGTTATGGACACATTGGTATCCTTGAACTGTGACAAAGGACCAGGACCTGATTATGTTCCCCCTCTTTTCCTTAAAAAATGTGCAGTTAACCTGGCTAGTCCTCTGACTATGATGTTTAACTTTTCTTTGTCACAGGGCGTTTTCCCTGACCAGTGGAAAATTGCACACATTACGCCAATCTATAAATCTGCCACAGTTGATGATGTTGCCAATTACAGACCAGTGTCCATTCTTTCTGCATGTGGTAAAATCATCGAATCTCTTGTCCAGAAGAAACTGTATTCTCACATCAAAAATGTGCTGGACGATAACCAGCACGGCTTCCGTCCAAAGAGATCTACCTTGTCTAATTTAGTCGAGTACGTTTCTTATATATCATCAGCATTGGACGAAGGTAGTGAAGTTCATGCAATATACACTGACTTTAAAAAGGCCTTCGATTTAGTAGATCACGACATACTAATTGCTAAACTACAAAGTATGGGAGTTCATGGGTCATTGTTGCGCTGGTGCGAGTCTTATTTGAGAAACCGTTCACAATTAGTATATCTTAAGGGATTTAAATCAAATCAATTTATCATACCATCAGGGGTGCCTCAAGGGTCACATCTGGGACCTCTACTATTTTTAGTTTTTATAAATGACTTGGGTAGCAAAATTGATTCTAAATACAAACTCTTTGCTGATGATTTAAAAATATATCGAACTATACACAGTGAATCTGATATCATCAAACTTCAGATAGATATAAATAACGTACATAGTTGGTGTGAACGAAACAACATGGCATTAAATCTTAACAAATGTTATTTTATTAAATTTTGTAGGAAGAAGAACACATGTCAGACTTGTTACTCAGTTAATAACAGTCTCCTCCAAGAGGTTAAAACTATTAGGGACCTGGGTGTGCTAGTGGACAGCAATTTAACCTTTAGAAATCATTATGACATGATCATTAATAGGGCATCAAAATTATCTGGTTTAATTGTTAGAGAAATGAAAATTTTTAAGGAACCAACCCTTACCATTTCTATTTATAACAGCGTTATTCGCAGTATACTAGAATATTGTAGTTCGGTGTGGAGTCCGTATTATCAGGTGCACTCTGATAGGATAGAGCGCGTTCAAAAAAGATTTTTGTATAACTTGTGTTACTCAGAAAATGGGTGCGGTATTTTAAAATCGTATGACTCTAGGCTTAGTCACTATAAAATGAAATCTTTGTCTGCTCGTAGGAAATCCTTAGATTTCATGTTTTTGTTTAAGTTAATAAATGATTCAATTCATTCTCCCGAGCTCTTACAAAATGTGCAAATTTGTATCCCGCGCAATGGTAGCCGCTTAATAAATAGGAAAACTTTTGTTCTTCCAAGGAGTCGAACTAATATAGGCCATTCCTCACCATTGTATCGTATGTTTAATGTTGCTAACTCCTTTCGTAACGAAATAGACGTCTTTGCTGGTTCTTTAGCTTCAGTTAGGTCTAAGCTCAGAGACTTGTTAAATTAACTTAATTGTATGTTCTTAATTTTTCATTTTTGTCTTTCTTAAATTAAGAGTGAAGCGGTGTCGTATTTGAGTATAAATTTTCCTATTAATACTAACTTAACTTTACGCAGGTGTGTCTTATATTAAGCAAGCTGGAGTCACATCTAGTAGATGTCAATCAAATGCACTGTGATGTTATCTTTAACTATTTACTTGTGAGATTGTACATCAGTTTTGTGATTCAAATAATAAAAAAAAAAAAAAAAAAAAAAAAAAAAAAAATAACAGAAATTATATGTATCGGTGTAATCTTCTAGACTGTTTTCATGCGGCTGAATTTCAGTATTCTACATGAAGCAACTCATCAGACATGTACGACCCGAATTCAGGGCAAATAAGAATACACTATAGTGGCCAGTCTCTTGGATTTCTGAGTAAATATCAGGACAAACATAACATCCCTTTAATGGTACAACACGACTTCTGAATAGTAAATAATGGAACAATAATCGCGTCATCTACGTCGAAAATTTGAGGGTTTCTCTCGATTACCCAAGAAACCACTCATCATTATGGGGCCACACTGGGAAGCACCAGCTTTCAAATAAAAAAAGAATCATTCAAATCGGTTTACCAAATCGAAAGTTATGAGGTGACAAACATAAAAAAGAATACAGTCGAATTGATAACCTTCTCTTTTTTTAAAGTCGGTTAAAAAGGCACCAATCTATAATATGACCTTGTCAAGTTCAACTTTACAGATTAAACATTGCTATTCACCTTACCTAACCATACTACATAAGTAGGTATATAACATTTGTAAAACAGTAACAGCACACAAGGTTCCGTACAATATAAATAAATAATTTCTATCGCCCTTTGCCTTAAGGGGAAATCTCGCATGAATTTTTTACATTTTAATTTACTGCCTTGAAAGTGAAACGGTTTGGTATACGATTTCGTTTGTTCTGTGTTGAACTCTAAATTAAGCTTGAATTTTACTGATGAAATAACCTGGAGTAGGTACCTTGTATATACATACACTCACGCCTTTTCCCCATAGGGGTAGGCAGAAACTACAGAATGACACGCGCTACGGTCCCTACATACAACTTTTGCCTCGTCCACATTCATACATCTCGTCATGCATGCGCGTCGGTTACTCCTTTTGCAGGAGTTCACCAATTCGGTCGGATCGGTGTATGTACCTGCTAGTTACCTAGTGTACCTGTAATGAAATTAGGTCATCTAGATTTGAATGATGGAGATATTTAATGAAAAGTACTTTTTAGGGATATTATCATCATTGTCCCACTGCTGGGCACAGGTCTCCTGTCATTTAAGAGAGATAGCCTCTCACGTTATAAAATCTATCAGGCAAGAAGGTTTCTACACGATGTTTTCCTTCACCGTTTGAGCATGTGATAAATACGCACGTAACATTGAAAAGTCAGTGGCTTCGGGAATGAATTCGAGACCTTTTTTGCAAGCCTTCGATGTGCACCCCTGCCATACCCTTCGGTGTTGACAGGTGTGGTAGTATAAATGAGTTTAAAGTCCAATTATTAATTGTAACCGAGGCAAACAATAGGATGATATTTTTTTCAATTTTACGGCCGATTAAAAAAGAAGAGATGCGAAAATAATTGAAGCCGAAAATTCATTGATTGTATTTTCATTGATACGACAAAAAAAACGGTTACATTGTAACAATAGAGTCGAGACTATTGTTTTCACGAAATTATTCGAATTCCCAATAGTAGCGTGCACGTCAGAACTAAGAGGATAAGATTTATTAATTTAACAATATTTACTTTTAAATTAATTTTTATAATAATTATAGTATGAAATCTGCATTGATTTCGCAAACTGTACTTTATTACAGACTTTCAATTTTAAAAACTGTCCATAGAGGTTTCTTGTCTTAAAAGTCAAAAGTCAAGGTCAAATGTTATTATACAGATAGGCTTGGTTTAGTAAGTACTTTTGAAATGTCGAATCTAGTTGTCTTTGTATGTTTTTTTTAGTTGCTTCACGTATCATAAAGCCTTGAAAAAGGTTTATTGGAAATAAAAACATATTGATTAATTTTCAAAGCATAATTATCCGAGTATTTAAAGGTCCAACTGCTAGATTCTCCCATAATGGTTTAGCATGTCTATAGTGATATAATTATGCTAGGAATTTCAAATTTTTGCATCGTTTCTCAGACGTTTTTTAAGCTTACATCGATTAATTTTAAAGTAATTGAACAAGCTGCATCATTTTTAGGTACTTCGATCGCTTTACCCAACAATTGATTTCAATTGAATAGATTACCTACCCACAAACGCTATAATTATTATAATCACTCTACAGCTAGAACGCCCATAGGTTAATTTCAGCAATAAATTACCATCCGTTAGTCGGGAATTCCCCTAAAAAGCCACAGCTGGACATAAATTTGGTCTGTTCCACACTATGCTAGCGCTGACGTCACACGTGGGACCAATTAAACGCTTGCGATCGCTGCAAACTGTAAAAATAAAAAGGAATAAACGAACGAGTGACGTCACTGACGAGTGGCTGTATGCCTGGTGTTTATGTGCTTCGTACGGCGTAACTCTGTTTTTTTAGAGAAAACTATCAGTATAATACTCTTATTATTACATACTAGCAATCCGCTCTCGCTTTGGTTCGGGTACTATGTCATCGTCGTCATCATCAACGCATTCTAGCCCCACTGTTGGGCATGGGTCTCTTCTCATTTGCGAGGAATTAGGATATAGTCCACCACGCTAGCCTACTGCTTGGCAGACTTCACACGCCATCGAGAAAATCTCTCAGCATGTAGGCATTCCTCTGGAAGTTTTCCTTCACCGCTTGAACATGTGATAAATACGCACATAACTTCCGAAAGGTCAGTGGTGCAACTTGGGTTTGAACTCGAGACCTTTGTCATGTCAGTCCACTGGTCACAACACTCGGTAATCACAGCTCAATAAGACTTTGCTCTAGCAAATTTTGCTTGGTGAATCTTGCATTGCTGGGCATCTTAGCCAAGATTTCTTGCTCACTAGTTGTACATATGACTACTGGATCAACGTGGCAGTGTATTTAAAATTTAATTGCATTGATGGGCCCTACTGCCTTTCAAGTCTTCACCCAAGTGTATGTAGGTTTAGAGCATCAGTTGTTTGGTCTGAAGCAACCTTTATTAAGTTTGCCGACTCGTGGTTTACACGAGTTAGAGTTTGTGAAGCTGTGACGACATATTAAACGTTAAGGAACAGGTTTAATCGATTAAATATCGATAAAAGTAGAGGTTTGATTTTAAAATTGTATATTTTTGACGACCTCTGTGGTCTAGTGGTTCGAGTACCGGAATGCTGATCACAAGGTCGTGGGTTCGATTCCTACGGGATACAAATATTGATGTGATGAATATAAGTGTTTGTGTTCGTCTGGGTGTGTATAGGACACCCAGACGAACACAAACACTTATACTAAGTAAGTCTATTCTAGATAATATGTATGTCCTATTTTAAGTATGTATTTACAACAAAAAAAGGATATAAGTATTAAATCCATTGTCTAGTACCCATAGTACAAGCTCTGCTTAGTTTGGGACTAGATGGTGCTGTGTGAAATATCGCAGAATATTATTATTATATGGTGGGTTATATTAGATAATTTTGAAGTTTTATGCGATCTATCACAAGCTCAAACGGCAAAGGAAAACATCGCAAGTAAAGTTTTTATATTAAAAGATTTTACTTTTGTCTGCCAACGAGCACTAGGTAACTCAGACTAGAGACTATAGGTAGAATATAGCTTAATCCATCTCAAATAAAAGGTGATCCGTGGAACAGTTACCTCAGTAGGTTGATAAACCTTACAGATTTATTTATTAGGGTGGTCATCGCTAAGCCATGAGTCATTTCCATGTAGTATAAACCAATAGCTATGCGTAAAATAGTTAACGTATTTATCACATGCTCAAACGGTGAAGGAAAACATCGTGAGGAAAGCTGCATGCTTGAGATATTTTCTCCAACCCGCAGTAGGCTAGCGCGGTGGACTATAGCCTAATCCCTCTCAAATGAGAGGAGACCCATGCCCAGCAGTGGGGCAGTAATGGGTTGTTGATGATGATGATGATGAAAATAGTTAAGCTTGAAAATTCCAGAATAATTGAAGGCGTATAATGCAATAGTAGCGCGATGTGCGACTCAGAAAAACACACAACAAATTGTAATAACAATATTTGTGAGCGTCTTCATGGCCGACGCTGTTGCAATATGGCCGCCAAATCTTTTATAGGGTTGGCGATAGATAATTTAGTAAAATTTGAGAATATTTTTAATCCCCGAAGCAAAAACGACGGGTTATTATAAGTCTGACGTGTCTGTGTGTCTTGTGTGTATGTGTGTGTGGCATCGTAGTTCCCGAACGTATAAACCGATTTCGATTTTGTTTTCTTTGTTTGAAAGGTGAATTAGTCGAGAGTGTTTTTAGCTATGTTTGATGGAAATCGGTCCAAGATATTCACCACAAAATGTGTCAGGGGTTTCTTTAATTTTTAATTGATGTAGCAAAATAATATTTCAGGCATACAAAATACAGTATATAACTGCGTGATACCCCTGACAAATACCAAATGTAATATCAAAAATGAATTCGTTTCGGTGTTTTGATTAGGTGTCTGTATACAAATGCATGCTTATCGGCTCTATCGATGCCCCAGTTTTGTAGCTATCCGCCCTATTTTGATATGTGACGTCACGACGTATTCTGATTTGAAAGAAACGTAGAATTGGGCGCTATGGAGAACCTCAAATCTCTCTATAGTGTAGAGAGTAATTATATTCAAAAACATGAATGAATCCTACTAATATAATATTATATATGTGAACAACAGTAATAAACATCCATACAAACTGTGTGGATGTTTGTTACTCATTCACGCAAAAACCGCTTAACAGATTTGGATGACATTAAAATTTTGCATATATATTCATAGTTTATTACCTGGATTAATGCATAGGCTACTTATTTATAGGCTTATTATCTATATACTACGGGCAAAGCTGCGGGAGGCAGCAAGTATAAAAATAAAATATTTTTTTATGGATTATGGCTAGTTAATAGGGGGCGAGCCTATTGCCATCAACCGGTCACGAATCCGAGTTCCGAGTTGTTACTGAGAATTTCATAGAAAAACCCAATTAAATAACAAATGCTTGACCTAGAACCTAAAACCTCTCGCTCAAGATTCGCACTTATGATCACTATCCCAACACAGCAGTTCACCAATGAATAAATACGGTTTTTATTCCAATATTTCTGCATGCTTATAATGAAGTCCAATTGTTCATAATCAACAATACAACAGACAACGAAAATGAAGCTAATAAAACCTTACTCCGATCCTCAGACTCTCAGAGTAATAAAAATAAAGACAGTTTAATTTATCAATGAAAATATATTTTCCAATTCGATTCTATTGTAGCGGATGAATTAGCAATGCATAAAACCGGTTTTTTTTCCAATTGAATTCCATTTGTTAATTGGATTGAAATTGCAGGATTTTCCAATGGCGTACTAATTTCGTTGGTCGTTTCTCCATTTTCTCCGGCGATGGCCTCCGTAGGAATGTATTAGGGATTGATTACAATACATTTGAGATCGAATGATTGGGCCACGAATAGTTGGCGCTCTGCCAGTAATTCGAGAAAATTACATTGGGATATATGTACTTTCGTATTAGGGTTAGGACGAAATAATTTTCTATTTCTTTTTTAACCCTTTGACCGCCACGTCAAATTAAATACATTATAAGTGGGTTGTCTAAAAATAACTGTGTATTTCCTATTAGTTCAAGATCCCAAGAAAAGAACAAAAAACTCCTAACAGGGTTAAATATTCATTAGTTATAAGCCAAGCCTGTAACTGTGTGCAATAAAATTTAAATAAATAGATGAGGTCGTACTAGTTCTTGGTCAAATATTTATTGATGCAGGTTTTGTGCTGGTTGGTTCAATGAGGAAACTTAACGATAGATTGATAGAAACTATGTAACATACAGCGTGTTTTGTGGTTGTGTGTGTGTTTTCATATTACATAGTATGAATGTAAAATAACAATAATAATGTATAATATAATTAATATATAATAGAACTATTCGAATAACAATAATATCACGTGTTACTTTTAAATAAATATAAAATTAAAAATTAAATTATATAATTACTTATAAGTACATATATTTACAATAATAATATAATATAAACAAGAATAAATCCTCCTCTCTTCTAAAATGTCTGTGCCCTATAAGATCCATAATGATTCTTGTCTAATTACACCACCTTGTTGTACATTATGGTATGCAATAAAGAATATAAATATGAAACTAAGTAAGATAATTTAATTTTACATATATACATATAAACAATTATTTTCCTGTATTTTTATGGTGTCTTTATAACTCAATGGTAAAATATGCCGTTTGTATATTTGAGGGTACTTATGGAGTTAGAGCTGAGAATAAATATGGGTAAGATATTTTTGACGAACGTGAAAGGAAGTTTGCAAATGTATTTGTGGCTTATGTAAAATGTTGATTTGTAAGTAAAATCATCAGCTGTTACCCATGTAACATGTACCCATAGTCGTATGACTTGGGTTTAAACTCAAGACCTTTGAGTTATTAATACTTCTGTGATAACACTACACTTTCACAGGTCTTATAATACCAAATATAGATACATATTTAATTTAGTTTTTACTTATAACTAGCTAGCATAACTTTCTTCAAGAAACTGGCTATCAAAATCAAAAAGTTTTTTTCAAATCTGACTAGTAGTTCCAGAGATAAATGCGTTAAAAAAACTTCACTTCAGCTTTATTATATGAGTATATTTATATAGATACTCTTATCAATCTCTGTACATTCTAACCTTTCCTCATACTTCAAACTTATCATTACCCCATAAAAAGTCATAAGAAAAAAATCACTCCCAACTAAAAAATAAGGTACGAAAAGGAAAATGGCCGCCTCGCCGACCTTATAAATCAATTCAGAGATAAATTGTTGAATCAAAGTCAATAATCCCGAGTTATGAGATAACTTTACGATGGGAGTGGTCATAAATATAAAAAAAGTGGGGGTAAGTTAAGTGGGGGTAGATTTGAAGAGTTTGGCGGTCTGCTATTGCGCCCAAGAGGCCGGTTCGTGATATGTAAAATGGAATTCTATTTGCTACTTAGCGCGTTATTTTTTTCAGCTACTTTATAAGCAGAAAGGAAATAGCGCTTAAGGGTCGACGTATGAGACACGTGTATGTCTTTCAGACTTAGTCTTTAAGTGATAAATGTATGTGAATGTTTGTGTTTACTCTGTAAATATCATCATCATCAACCCATTAATGTCCCACTGCTGGGCACGGGTCTCCTCTCAATTGAGAGGGATTAGGCTATAGTCCACCACGCTAGCCTACTGCGGGTTAGCAGACTTCACACGCCGAGAATTCTCTCAAGCATGCAGGTTTCCTCACGATGTTTTCCTTCACCGTTTGAGCATGTGATAAATACGCACATAACTTCCGAAAAGTCAGTGGTGCGTGCCTTGAGTTTGAACTCGAGACCTCTGACATCTCAGTCCACTGGTCACACCGCTAGGCTACCACAGCTCTTAACTCTGTAAATATGCCATAATCAATAAAAAAACAAATAAACAAGGTAACGACTATTGTTCCCCAGGTGTCCCAATTTGCAGGGGTCACTTGAAACGTCCTGTCAGACCCTGGGAGACCGTATATCTCAGTTGTTCGCTAACTTCCGTACTCCTTATTCGATAATTTGGACAGGAAAAATCCATTACTAAACGGAGACTTTCTGCTAAAGGTAAATAAATATGTTGAGACATAATACATTGGTGAAAAAAATGCATGGGATTAAGTACATAAGCCTCTCTAGTTCTAATTAACCGGGCTATTGAAACATTTAAACTATTATATTTTTTACTTTATTTTTGTTGTTATAATTTGATGTTAATTTTAATGCAAATGTGAGTACTATGTAGCTAAATTAAATACAGGTTTGCATGTACGTTTTGAATTTCTCGCGCAGAAGGCACCACTGACTTTTTGAAAGTTAATAAATAAAGAATAATAATAATAAAATCTTTATTTTCTGACTAATAATAAAATTTACACACATACATATATAAATCCACACAATATTACACTATGTTATACATAATACTAGCTGACCGAGCAAACGTTGTTTTGCCACATTATAGGGGTTGGTGGACAACCCTTATGACTAAGGGGTATGAAAAATAGATGTTGGCCGATTCTCATAGATACCGGATAAGCACAAAAAATTTCATCAAAATCGGTTAAGCCGTTACGGAGGAGTATGGCAACGAAAACTGTGACACGAGAATTTTATATATAAGATTAGACTATGCAGTATTTACACAATATACATTTTTGGTCGTCACAGTGTTTCAACCACTGACACCCAAGCTAAGATTAAACTGCCGTCCTAAAAAACTAAATATCCATATTTATCACAATATTTTGAGACGGGTAGGAAAATATAGTGAAGAAACCTGCAAGCTTGAGAGATTTTCTCAATGGTGTGTGAAGTCTCCTAACCCGTATTAGGCTGGCGTATAGCTTAATCCCTTTTTAAATGAGAGGAGACGCCTGCCCACAGTGGGACTAGGCTCTTTCCATAAATTTTCTTCATGAAAGTGACATCTGTTGATAAACACTCATATCGAAGCTTGATAACCGCCATCTAGTGGCGCGCATCGCATCTTAGATTGATTTCTCCGTCTACTTCATAATTTTGTTACTAGATGGCGTTACGTTGGCCTTTTCATGTTGACGTCAACTAAATGTCAGTAAAATAACTGACGAAGGAGCTATAAATCAATACATTAGTGAAGGAATATTAAATTTGATAGCTTGCTTATACAATGCAGATAGGTAATGTTAAAATAGGATACAGTTATAATTATTTTCTACCATCGCGAGGAAACCTGAATGCTTGAGACATTTTCTCGGTGTCATGCTAACCTGCCAACCCGCAGTAGGCTAGCGTGGTGGACTATATAGCCTAATGCCTCTGGAATGAGAGGAAACCCGTGCCCAGCAGTGGGGGAACATAACAGGTTGATGATGATGATGAATATGGGACGCCCCTATACCTTACAGAAATCCAAGCACCGAGCTGTTACTGAGAATTTCAACAAGACTAGAACCTACATGACGCTCAACAGCCGTGCTCACTCGACGAATATGAAGTATTTTCAAAATCAAAGAATCTTTTTTGAACTTACATACATACGCACCTATGTATAATTATGGTTAGAACATAGATGAGTGTCTCGTTGGTCTAGTAGCAGTAAAGTGCGACTGCTCAGCAAGAGGTCTTAGCAAGCAAGAGGGTTAGATTCCCAAGTCGAGCAAAGTGTTATTGGGATTTTATATGAAATTGTCAGTAGCAGTTCGGAGTTTAGATTTGTGCCCCGTTAATGGCAATAGGCTCGCCCCCTATTACATGGGATCTCAAAAATACCAGCAAAACCTGGGTGTACATTAGTACACCTCTGCTTAACCTTTCGGGGACAACAGGCGTGAACCATCAACATAATCTATATATGTTCTACATACCAATGTAGAACATAGATGTGTGTAATAAATGCAATAATACAAAATCAATACAGTAAACTTGAACTTTTTAACTGTTAGTTAAATTGGAACCAGTAACAAAATTAATGGCAGCGGAAATCAAAACTAGTTTCCGATTGCAGTAAAAAGCAGGAAAGCATTATTATATAGATTTGTAACGCTTAAAACACATAGTTTTAAAATGAAAACTGGCATATTTGATAACTCTGTTAGCGCAGCGGTGTTAAAGCTGCCGTTTTGGTCCTGGGTTCGAGACAAATGTTTGTGGCATGAGCATTAGTTTGATAAGATTTCTAAAAAGTAATTATTTTCAAAAAGGCTTATGTTACGGATATTAGATAATTGATTTTTGTAAATAATTACATATTATTCTTTGACGAGCATGATTGGGGCAGTGGCTGAGCGATCGGCTTGTGCGTCACGGGTTACGGGTTCGATTTCCACACGGAGCAAGTATTTGTACGATCTACGGGTATTTGTTTCGGGACTGGGCGTTTGTTAATTTGTGTTTGTAAACACACCTGCAACACAGGAGAAAATCCTGGGAAAATGAGAAAATGGGGCTACGCTTTAAAATAAAAACATGACTCAGTTCAAATGTCCATTCTCACATTTGCCCCTACCGGGATTCGAACCCAGGACGCTTGCCGCAGAAAGAAGCCCTTAATACCGTTGCGCTAAACGAGTCATCACATTTATTAAATAATCTTTATGCTGCCAATCACCAGCTGTCACAAACAGAAACCAAATAAGCTGTATTTTATTTATTTCAAGTAGACCAAAATGACAGGTGCTTTTGAATTGTCAAACTAGTTGCACGATTTCAGGTCTTTTGGAGAAGATCTCCATAAATACTCTTTTAAATGATTCCAATATTGAAATGAAAATTACAATATAGGAAATCAAATCAGTTCAGTCGTGGCATCAAGTTCACGTTGCAAAAAGCGCTTAAATTGCCATACGTAATTATGCAAAAACCAACATTTGTGATTCATCATAATGTTATAATTATAAATATGTACATATATGCATACTTCCATATGCATACTAATATTTTAAATACTAAAGTGTGTCTGTCTGTCTTTTCCCGCTTCACACATTACCTGATGAACTGATTTAATCATCAATTGAGCATACTAACTACCACACCCATATTTTCCCTTTTGAAGTATGATTTCCAGAACAAAAACTAAGTATCATAAGTCCTTCATACAAACTATTTATATTGAAAATTTCGTCTAAATCGAATTAGTACACTTTCGCATTTATAATATCTAATATATAAAATTCTCGTGTCACAGTTTCCGTTGCCATACTCCTCCGAAACGGCTTGACCGATTTTGATGAAATTTTTTGTGCTTATCCGGTATCTATGAGAATCGGCGAACATCTATTTTTCATCCCCCTAAAAGTTAGGGGTAGTCCACCAACCCCTATAATGTGGCAAAACAACGTTTGCTGGGTCAGCTAGTTAGTATGTATAATAATAGACGAATTCAAAACTCAGATACAAAGGTCCATACACATCGCACAAATAAACGTACACACACAATCACATTTCCCCCCTCCCTCTAAAAAAAGCTGTAACATCCCTTTCTGGTAAGACCAGTTAAGTAAAAGGCTTCAAGTTCGACGCACGACTGACTGATCGGACTTACGTGTGTATTTATCACATGCTCAAACGGTGAAGGAAAACATCGTGAGGAAACCAGCATGTATCAAAGACTTGCTCGATGGCGTGTGAAGTCTGCCAATCCGCAGTAGGCTAGCGTGGCGGACTATAGCCTCATCCCTCTCATTTGAGTGGGCTGGGCTGTGGGATAGCTCTATATATAGCAATAAGAATCATCATCCTTCCATTATCGGTCCTCGACCTCGACAAAATATAATCTGTACCCTGTTTTTTATTCAATAAGCGACTGAATGAAAATTAACGTACCTATCCATTGATTAAAATCATGAATATGTATACAACAAGAACATTGGGCTTTTTGCCCTTGAATTTGAGAAATTTGAGTCTTTTGTAGGTACAGCCCACACATGTTAAGGCAATCCGGTTTTGGTTTTGGTTTTGAAAGACAATTCATATAAATTCACATATAACCGCATTATTTATATTGATAAAACAAAAATTATAAACAGAATCAATTAATTTTGTAACTTAACTCAATTAACTTTGTTTTTAAAAAATAACTTTGTAATGTTTATTAATTTTAAAAACTATCATCGGATATCTTGTCGGCCCCATAAGATCTGCGATGTGGAACCGTGCATATTATGTAGGTTTGCCAATTAAGTTGAAGCTATGTATATAGTCCTCCTCATCGTTTTCGATAACGGCGACCCTGACTACTTAAACTTACGCTAATATAATTATTCATTTTTTTAGTATTTTGAAGCTATAGTATTGGTCAAAAGGCTCCAGAAGAATTATTAACACTAGATATAGTTTAAGCTCGTTCTGTGTAAATCGAATTGTCAACAATTAGTGAAATTTAAAGAAGCTATTAATAATTATAACATCAAGACACCCACCACCCTAATGTGCCCGTGACTATGGCTGCTGTATCCAAATAGTTAAAACTGCAAGACGCCAACTTTGGATTGCTGACTTTGTTCCTCCACAGGATAAATTACCGCCAGGACACGACTTACAGTAGCCATTGTGGAAGTCGTTAAATCGACTGCGTACCCAGACTGGTAGATGCAGAGCCAACATGTGCATATATTAATTATACTAACAGTGGACTGAGATGTCAAAGGTCTCGAGTTCGAACCCAAGGCACGCACCACTGACTTTTCGTAAGTTATGTGCGTATTTATCACAAGCTCAAACGGTGAAGGAAAACATCGTGAGAGATATATCTCGATGGCATGTGAATTGTGAAGTCTGCCAACCCGCAGTAGGCTAGCGTGGTGGACTATAGCCTAATCTCTCTTAAATGAGAGGAGACCCGTGCCCACCAGTGGGACGTTAAAGGGTTGATGATGTTGATGACAATGCCAATCGACAAATTTTAATTTTAAAGATTTAAACCATTTTCTTTTTAATAAAGATTTAGAAATTACTGCAGCACCCTTTACAATGTATAACAAAATAAGAATAAGTAGTTCATGTTTCATAATATGTATTGATTAAAGTATAAAACTTCGATCCACGGGAAGTGGTTACATTTTTATTATCATTGCGCCGTGCAACTGGTTCATGGGCAGCAGTGACGGTCTAAGTTACAAGTCTCGAGCGATTTATAACATTGTTCTTATAAATATTGTAGCTACAAAGCCGTGGTAGCCTAGTGGACTGAAATGTCAAAGGGCTCGAGTTCAAACCCAAGGCCACTGACTTTGCGGAAGTTATGTGCCTATTTATCACATCACATGCTCAAACGTTGAATGAATGAATGATTGTTTATTTCTGTAAACAGATCTTTTTAAAGACACTTTTACAAGTAATGTAATTTTTTTTTATGTTTATGTAGTATCTAGTTGGCATCGGCATTTCCTAACTGACGACCTCTGAGAAGAAATGCCGAAACAAACTCAGAGAATCATGGTCTCTTTTAAAGTCCAAACATTTTGGTTACAATATGTGAGCCTGACTATGTAGGTTAAAGTCTGAGATGAAGGTAATTACAATTCACTTAATATGAGAAATATTTAAACTAACTGTTTAAATGTTTGTATCATTGACAACGTACGGTAACAGTTTTGGGTAAAAATATACGCGTTGACTTGAGAACCCCCCTTTTGTTTTAAGTCGACAAAAATATACGCGTCGACTTGAGAACCTCGTCCGTTTTTGTTTTGTCTGTTGAAAATTACAAAAATAAAAGAAATATAAAAATCCAAAAATACTTTTATAGTTGGAACTTTCCTTTTTTCTTTCTTCTGTACAGCTGTTGTACTTAAGAATTGAAATCGCTTATAACTTGAAGCTTTATTTAATGTGGAAACCGGTCCCACTCGCCACGAGTGTGGAGTAGTGAATGGAACGGAAGCCAACGGTTTACCGCGATCGGCTGCATTTACACAATATTGTAACGTAATTATACAACAACTAGCTTTTTTTTACCCGCGTCTGCGTAAAAATAGTATTTTTTTATTATTATTATTATTTATTTATTTATTAAACATATTTATAATCTTAAACTATATGTATAAAGATCCACAAAACTATTTTGAACAGTTTGTCTGCGGACACAGTTGAGTCTCATTTTAGGTAGGTAATTTGATGAAGAAACATCCAGTGGACAACATATTACATGCTGTCCACTAGATGCTTCCCCAACAGTCTTTTAAATTAATTTTTATTCTGTTCACTTCTTATATCCGCAGGCAAACTATTCAAAACGTAAGGTATTCTCTTTTTAAGCGTTATCTTTATCTTTATCAGCGTATCCCTTTTTTCTCCTTTTTAAGGGATTATTTCCGGTCTGAAAACTATCCTATGTCCTTCTCCGGGACTCAAACTATATCTGTACCAAATTTCATCTCAGTAGACAGACAGAGAGACAGGCACAGTTTCGCATTTATAATATTAGAATCAATTATGCGAATACTAGACATTGAAATAAAAATAACTGTTAACTAATATTTTTAACACAAGCTTCGTTGCTTAGCTTGGAACTAGATGGCAATGTGTCGTTATATTTTCCACACTAATATTACAAACAGGAAAAGTCAGATTTTTTGTTTGTTTTTATTAAATAGGCTCCAAAATTACTGGACCATTTTGAATGCTACATTATCTGTGATGACCATATAGGCTATATTTTTTAAACATTTATTAAATACCTATACCTACCTGTACGAAGTCGGCTGCTTGTTTATTTATACATATTTGACGACCCAATTAGTTCAGCGGTAGTTAACACTGCGTCCTGTGCTATGGGTCTAATGTATAGGAAATAATGTTTGGGTGATTAGCATCAACATTTGTATCAGAGTCATGAATGTATATATGTGTAATATGTTTGTATTTACAAAAAAATGTATATGTGTAGTATATTAGCTCGGAACTAGATGGCGATGTGTCACAATATCCAGACATATTTATTTATTTATATTTATCACAAAAATAACACATTGGTGTGACGGGTGCCCATCGTGAGATTCATTCATAACATGACGACTTATAAATTAAGGTGTAGTATGTATTACAATGTTCTTTTATTTTCGTGTATTTCGAACTTAACTACAAACCGGTTATTGTACCACAACACGAGTGGTAAACACTATTTCTTTAACTAACGATTTAAACTTTAATGTAAGCAAGTAAGCAAGCAATGAATAGTATGTAGGTACCATAATCGTGCCGTGTTTTAGATAAAAACAAATAAACGGACGAACAATTATATTTATATTAAAAAAATATATAAACTTAAATTTGAGGAGATGCCAAACAACCAAATAGTACATAACAAGTGACTTAAGTTCATTTCTGTTCAATTAAAAACTATAAATTAACGACATTGAATCGTCAGAATTTCACAAACTTCAATAGAATAAAGTAAATAGAGTAGAATATGTTTTTTAAATTTTAATGGGACCAAAATGAATGTATGTTTATTTGTTTTAACTCTTTAAATCCCCATATTATTATGTTCATATAGTTTACATAGCTATTTGATAATATGACAGCTAATTATAATATTGCCATATAATTATTTCACTTTACTTTAATGAAGTCATAATATTTCAATTTCAAGTTAGTTAGTCTTATTTGCCTGGTGGTGTTATGCACGATTGTCGAGCAGGAGATCCTAGGTTTACTTCCTACCTCGAGCAGTTTCAGGAATTTGGAATCGTCATAGTCAGGTAAAATAAACAAAACAAAATATCTTCATTAGTATCTCACATTTATTCATAATCTTCTAATACTAAATCCGCTCCTTTCTCAGCAATAGCCATAACCGCAGATTGTATGCTTCCAGATGTAATCGAAGGTATTACACTAGCATCTATGACCCTGAGTCCTCTAACTCCCAAAACCTTCAATCTGCCATCAACCACCGCCCCCATAGAACAAGTACCACTGTAATGGTTTGCGGTGCCCATCATACTCAAAGCATAAGAATCCCAACAACTGGCGCTAGTTCTAGCCATATTTGTACAGTCAGGTGTATCTAAATGTATAAATTTAGCATGGAACTTTCGAAATACAGTTGTTTTGGCTATTTCATTAAAATCTTTAATATATTCTACGACTCTTTTTAAATCTTCGTTATGATAAAAGAAACCAGATATAACTATAGGAGCATGTTTGTAATTATTGTTTTCTAAAACAACGTGGCCTCTAGAATTTGGATGCGAAAGTATTAGTTTCGTGAATAAAATTTCACTGCCTTTTGTTTTATTGTATAGCGACTGACATAAATCATCATTAAAAGAATACGATATTGAGCATAACTGCAAAATGTAATCAGAATCACTTGGTATAACGTAATTGATTGTTTGATAATCTGGGTAGGTCTGTAATTTGTTTAAAGCTACATTACCCATAAACATTGCTACAGGAAAATCGTGTGGATCTACTGGTGTTGATCTCACATTTCTGACATTCAGTTTGTGCACCAAAATCACTTCTAAATGATCCTGATAGTTTTTGCCAACTGGTAGATCAGATCTTACAGTTATATTATAGCTTTCTAAATCATCTCCTATGCCTGATAACATTAATAAATGTGGAGATTTGATAGCTCCAGCTGATACGATTACTTCTCTTTTAGTTTTAATTTTGATAATCTTCTCATTTTTAACTGCAGTCACTCCGATAGCTCTATCTCCTTCAAAATTAATTTCTATCACTTCAGTTTGTTTTAACACATGTAAGTTTGGGCGGTTTCTTGCTGGAGACAGATATGTGTAAGCTGTACTCTGTCTGTAACCATCTTTGATCATAAGCATAGCATCGAAATAGCCCAACGTTTGATGGCCGTTTCCATCTAGGAGTATATTATGCCTATCTTGCTTCATAGCTCTTAAATACTTGTGAATGATTTTCTGTGACTGCCTACGAACTCCAGTTTTGCCATTGTATCCATGATAAATGCCAGTTGAGGAGTTGTGTATTTTATCATCGGTTAGACACTCAGATTTTTTAAAATATGGCAGTAGATTGTAATAATTCCATGCTGGATCGTTGATATTTTCTGCCCAAGTGTTATAGTCGTGAGGGTTTCCTCTATCATAGACCAGGTGCCCAAGACTGCTGCTTCCTCCCAGCATCTTTCCGCTGGTAAGTTCTAGAATGTGTCGTTTATGTTCTTGTGATGTGTATACGTCATTGATTGTTGTTAAATTCCAATCGTATTGTGATTTTTTCATGTAGTTGAATGCACCTGTGTACTGGAAATAATTTTAATAGTTAGTTCGCTAGTGGTCATAAGTACGACTGCTGAGCAAGGGATCTTGAGTTTGATTCCCAGTTAGAGCAAAGTACTATTGAGTTTTTATATGAAATTTTCAGTAACAGCTCGGAATTTGGATTCGATTCCGATTGATGGCATTAACTCACCCCGTATAACATGGGACCTACCGAATTTATATGAATGTACATAAGTGCACCTCTGCCTCACCCTTCAGGCGTGATGGTGTAAGCTGATTGATGGCAAACAACCTGGAGTTGTACTTACAAGAGACTCTATAGGAGGATCCCCTCCAGCTTCAATGAGAAGAACCTGGTATTTTCCATTCTCAGTCAGCCTGTTAGCCAGTATGCAACCTGCTGTCCCTCCACCGACTATAATGAAGTCGTAGTACGATAATTCTGTAACACATATTGTTTAAATTAAGCACTAGTAAGAAAGAAGCAGGACCGGTCGTCGTGGCGATCCTTGGGGTAGACCTATGTCCAGCAGTGGACGTTTATACGGTTCATATGATGTAGTGAGAAACCAATACATTCTGTAAATAATCAAAAAAATGTTTTTGTTAGTGATAGTGTTAAGTTGAAACTTTAGAAACATTTTTGTTCTTCAACTCCTTCAGCTATGTTCATTTGTTTATTTTTGAAGCATGGCTACATCTTACAGAATTTGATGGCGGTATATTGACAAGGTTTTTATCAATCCCAAAAGCTTCAGAGTTTTTCAGCAATATATAAATAATAATAGTATATGTAGGAGGTATAGCGAGATTTCTCGCTCAAATTGAGCTGCCCGACTGGGAAAGTACTTCCGCCTTACAGAAGACCGCAGTAAATCAACAATAGTTTTCTTTCTGGGAGTGAGTAAGGTTACCAGAGCTCATTGGGGGAGTGACTAAGTTAACACTGCCTGTTATGCTATGGGTCCCGGGTTCGAATCCCAGTAGGGACAAATGTTTGTGTGATGAGCATGAGCATTTGTATCCGAGTCATGGATATATCTATGTATAATATGTATGTGTTTACAAAAAAGAAGTATATATATAGTATATCAACCTCCTGGTATTCGGTAGTTTCTGCCTAAGCCCATGGGAAAAAGGCGTGAGTGTATGTATGTATGTATCAACTTTCTAGTGTCTGTAACACAAGCCTCGCTGCTTACCACGGAACTAGATGGCGCTGTGTCATAATGTCCGGGAATATTATTATTTATTGTACATACCTTCTATCGGAGTATCCCGTGGCCACAAGTATGAAGTTAGTTGCATGAGTATCACCAGCCGAAGACCCATTTGTACCAGCTTGTGTTTCAGTTGTACTGTCAGAACATCCATGATGATAATAGCTGAAAAAATACGTTACAGCTTGAGTATTGAGTATATTACTAACTAGATTTTGACTGCGACTTCGTCCGTGTAAAATTTTCATCATCATCATCATCATTTCAACCGTTAGACGTCCACTGCTGGACATAGGTCTCTCCCAAGGATCGCCACGACGACCGTTCATATGCCGCCCGCATCCAGTGGATTCCAGCGACCTTTACCAAGTTGTCAGTCCACCTTGCCGGGGTAAATTTTATCTGCACTTAAAATATCCGTGCAAAAAATATGTGTATATCAACCAACTAGTAGGTGTCTGTAATAGAAGCCTTGTTGAAAAGCTCGGAACTAGATGGCGCTGTGATTAAATATTCCTGGACATTGTGACACAGTGCCATCTAATTCCGAGCTAAACATCGAGGCTTGTGTTACGGATTCTAGTCGGTTGATATACTACATAATATCCTTTTTTTTGTAAATACTTACATATATTATAGATAGATACATCCATGACTCGGATACAAATGTTTATGCTCATACCGGGATTTGAACACGGGACCCATAGCATAGCAGGCAGTGTTAACTACAGTTGGACTAATTGAGTCTTCAAAATTTTATTAGATATCCAGGAATTGTATTATTATTTATAAAGGATTCAATAATAGAAATATACCGGGATAAAATCAATAAAAAGTAGTTTTATTTCAATGTCTAATATTCGCGTAAGTGTAAGAAATCAATATATAATAAACTTACCTTTCTTTTATACTAGTTTTCAATAATTTTCTCACATATATAAATAAAATATTATTCACTTCACTCCATTCAACCGCTCATGTTCAAGAGGTGAACTAAAAATATTCAAAGAACCTTATTATTTTGGTGGAGAGTGAAATTGGCTAAAGTTGACCTATCAGGTCTTTGGTTTATCTTTCATATCAAACTGCATTATTTTAAAAATACAATAAATTAAAGTTGTTATACCATTTAATATTGTAATCATTATTTATTTGGTTAATGGACTTTTTTTTCAGTATCCCAGCTCTCTGAACTGTGCAACCTTGTTTTTGAAAGTTTCTGAGTAATCTTGCTAAAACTGGAATAAAACATAATGTCCTTACCTAAATACTTTCGTCCAGGGCGGAACCCGAATTTGTTAATATATTTCTATTATTTTCTATACATTCTCCAATCGGGTATATGCCTATTATTTTTCAAGGAGCGACCTAGCCTCGGCTTAGACTGAAGCAGGGCTTGGTCTGATTACTTAAAATCACAAAAATAAGATGATGCTGTTGAACAAAATAAAGTGTAACCTAACTGCTTGTGGCAAATAGAGCCATAATAGCATATAGTTTTTTTAATTGGACAACTAATTGATAGTGGTACAATTATCCCAAATTTCCTCTCTCGTTATTAACATTATTTTAACAAGTGTTTTATTTTTCGAATACATATGTTTGATAACAAAAGATTTCTGCTAAACTAAGTATAAATTATGTTAATTAGTATATACTTTGAGTAATATGATTATTTTGTAGTTGACGCATCGCATTTTGTTGCATGGTATTGCAATATTTTTTTCTATAAAATAATTTCATTTACCTTCATCATATCAACTGATGGACGTCCATTGCTGGTTATAGGCCTCCCCCAAAGGAGAAATACAACTATTGTTGTTTCACTGCGGTCTTCTGTAAAGTGGAGGTACCTGCCTCCCCAGTCGGGCAGCTCAATTTGATGTCTAGGGCGTCCCCTCGCGGAATTTCCACTAACACCTCATACATTTATTTTATGTTAATCACTTTTTTTCGCCTCAACAACATACATTTTCACATACATAAACTTCCAGACCCGGTACAACTGCCTGTAGGTCGTCCAAATATTTGCAGCGTGCGGGGATCAAACGAGTCGCCAATATTTTGCCATTTATTATCACACAACATAATTAAATAGCTTTGCAATAGTGGCCGGGAACTTTTGATAAAGATTATTTTAAAAAAAGCCTTTTGAATATTAATTTTACGGGAGATATCCAGCCGCATTTGATCTGATGCAGTACAAGATCCAAATTCTATGTATTCAAAATTAATGTTTCTGAAAAGTTTTAAACCTAAAATTGTTAATATAAATAATTTTCACCTCTTAAAACGAATTGTACGCTAATTATTTCGTGCGCGCTGATGTCTGTTTTCGCTTACATTTAATTAATAAAATACTGTATTATTTTAATTAACTAAAAGCTGACAGATGTTTCGTTACAAAAATGACTGTACAGTCAAAAGAAATGGTTAAATGAAAATGTTAATTTATCATTAAATGAGCTGCCTCAAAGAGCTGAGTCTAGCGTCACCGGGTGACTGTGAAGCCTGAAGTCTAGAGTGCAATGCCAAAGCACGTACTACTTATTTTTCATACATAATACACACCTATCGTCACCGAAGGGTTAGGCAGAGGTTGTACTAATGTACAACCATGTTTCACCGTTATGTTTTAGGTCTCTAATAATTTATAGGGGGCGAGCTCTTTGCCATTAACCGGGCACAAATCCAAACTCCGAGCTGCTATTGAGAATTTTATAGAAATACCCAATAACACTTTGCTCGAACTGGGAATCGAACCCAAGATCTGTTGCTTGGTAGTCGACTGACTGACTTTTCAGTTATTTATTTATTTAGAGAGTTTTTGTAGTCTAGTGATGTGACCAATGGACTGAGATGTCAAAGGTATCGAGTTCGAACCCAAGGCACGCCCCACTGACTTCAAAGTTACGTGAGCATTTCAAAATTTATTAGTCATGCAGATTACTGCATGACTAAGAAATTTTCTCGATAGCATGAAAAGTCTGCCAAATCTGCCAACCCTCAAAAGCTAGAGTGGTAGACTAGCTTTAGCTTTATCCCACCCAAAATTGCGAGGAAGTGGGACACTTCCTCGCACTAGGACAGTAAATAGGTTGAGATTTTCCTTCGCCGTGATAAATACGTACAAGAAAAGTTAGTTGAGCGTGCCTTGGGATTAAGCTCAAGACCTGATTTCTTGACTTTCTTGATTTCTTCACTCAATGCTATATCATCATCATCATTCAAATCAAATTATATCAAATCAAAAGGTTTTTATTTCATATGAACTTTTTCAAGCATTTATAAAACGTTATGACTCTGGTTGCATTATCATCATATCAGCCATTAGACGTCCACTGCTGGACATAGGTCTCCCCCAAGGATCGCCACGACGACCGGTCTTGCGCCAACCGTATCCAGCGGATTCCAGCGACCTTAACCAGGTCGTCGGTCCACCTTGCCGGGGGCCTACCCACGCTGCGTCTACCAATCCATGGTCACCACTCAATGCTGTATATAATTAATTAATTATCAGAATAGATAAACCCCATTATATAATAAATAGATATATAGATGTATGAATGTGGACGAGGCAAAAGTTGTATGCAGGGACCGTAGCGCGTGGCATTCTATAGTTTCTGCCTACCCCCATGGGAAAAAGGCGTGACTGTATGTATGTATGTATGTATGTAATAGATAAACCCCAAAAATAACTAAATAATCCTGTCAGTAAAAGTTGACTTTAAGAAGATTATGTTTGCATACTTTATGAGACCCCAAAGATTTATTAGTGACTATTTCCAAAATTGACGGAGCCCAAAATAATTAGTGCAACCCTTGCCGTGGTCCCGGGGCTCATCCGAGATCAATATGGGATCGTTTGCGGACCACCCGAATGCTATAGAATAGAGGAAGGATGGCAAACTGCGGTTCGGGAGCCACATCTTTGAAGGATTGTTTGTAGCAAGTTCCCCTTTCATTTTTGTGCTATTGTATTTTATAAAATTACTAGCTGACCCAGCAAACGTTGTTTTGCCACATATAGTTTGATAGTAGGGTGAACATTTAGAATTATGAGTATTTTTTGATGATTGCAAATAAAAAGAAAATAAAATCATGTTGATATCCTTATCACCTAGGGGTATGAAAAATAGCCTACGACCGATTCTCAGACCAACCAAAATATACATTCAAAATTCCATAATAATCCGTCCAGCCATTTCGAAGGAGTTCAGCGACAAAAACCGTGACACGAGATTTTTATATATAAGACTAGATGACCCAGCAAACGTTTTTTTGCCACATTATAGGGGTTGGTGGACTACCCCTAACTTTTAGGGGGATGAAAAATAGATGTTGGCCGATTCTCATAGATACCGGATAAGCACAAAAAATTTTTTTTTCATCAAAATCGGTCAAGCCGTTTCGGAGGAGTATGGCAACGAAAACTGTGACACGAGAATTTTATATATTAGATTATCCTTCCGTATATGTTACTAAATGTATTTCAGAATATAATTGCAACTAGCAAAAAAAAAACGGTTTTGAAAAATGGATCGGACTATCAAGTAGCTTGGCCACTCCTGCTGTAGAGATACGGTACAACAAAATATTAGAAAAGCTATGGAGTCGTCTAGTTTACTATTAAGATTTAGTTCACTTGATTTAGAAGACTCGATTAGCGCAGCGGTAGTAAAAGCTGCCTCCTGGGCCCTGGTTTCGAATCCCAGTAATTAATCCCAATCCGTAACACAAGCCTCGTTGCTTAATTCGGAACTAGATGTCGCTGTGTCATAATATCCGAATATATTTATTTTTATTTATGTTTTTAAATAAAATAGTAGTCAATATGCCCAAGTCCCTTTAGTAATCTGCTTGATGTTAATAAATACACATACATAATTATTTATTATTTGTAAGTTACGTAATACACTCGTAAAAACAATTAAAGTGACTTCAAGTACGTGATAAGACAATGAGTTGGGGTCCACTGTGAAAATAGGTTTCTCGTGCACTGGCGTGCAAAATTATTGGCGCATTAATTTTTTATGTTGTTTAATTACGTTTATGGTTCCGCAGTCAATTCGGATACTGTCCTTACTGTATTTGAACTTGGAGAGTCAAGTGATAGCGTGATTTTTCGCAGAATTGACGCTTGCTGTAGTTTTATTTTTTTACATATTATGAGGGTAAAGTTTTACCTGCTAAATTTGTAATGATTTTTAACATGATTGTCAAGTTTTTTATGTGATTCAGAGAGTTTACTGTGCCGTTTAAACACATCTGAGGTGCCTGGCGAGGTATTCCCAAAAGCTTTTGCTAAGTAGTTTTTAAAAGAAGGATTGAATGGATATGCAGGGTTGGCAACGCGCCAGCAATACCTACCTCTGTTGTTGCAAACGTCAATATGCTACGGTAACCGCTTACCATCAGGCGGGCCGTCATCTAGTTTACCAGTTCCGTGGTATAAAAAATCTAGTATGCTTAGTATTTGTTACACAAGCCCCGTTGTTTACCTCTGAACTAGATGGCTCTGTGTAATATAATCATCATCATCAAACTAGTATTGTCCCAAATTTGAGAGGGATTAGGCTATAGTCCACCACGCTAGCCTACTGCGGGTTGGTAGACTTCACATGACATCGGGAAAATCTCTCAAACATGCAGGTTTACTCACGATGCTTTCCTTCACCATTTGAGCGTGCAATAAATACGCACATAACTTCAGTAAAGTCATTGTTGCGTGCCCGGGTTTAAACTCGACACCTTTGACATGTCAGTCCACTGGTCACACAACTAGGCTGCCACAACTGTGTAAAAACATCAAGTAGTGAATAAAAACTAGATTTTAAGTAGTAAACTTTAAGCTGGCCCATTCGCACTGTACTGCAGTGCATGTCGCAAGTAATTAATTAAACTTGTATAAGTCGTCTGTTTGTTTGAGAGCCGCTCCCCGGCGCTAAGTAAACCAGATCCGAAGCTGCACTAATTACTGTGTGCTGGCGGCTACACTTTGACTTCTCAGCTATATTGGGTAAGCAGAAAGGAGAGACAGAAGATTTTTTGCTGTATTAAAAGAGTTGAGACTTTTTTTTTCACTAACCATATAAGTATGTATACATTTTCTCAAGAGGATGGTGTTTGAGTAACATTTATTTATTTACGCTGTATTTTCCGCGGTCAGTATATAGATGGGTGACTGGTCACTGTCCAGTCTTGTCGTATTGAGTCAAAGTGTATCATAAAGTTTTGTTCATTAAACAAAATATGGTAAGATTTTTCCATTTTCAGTTTAGATGGAAACAAATTGGAGATTTCTATCATCTGATATAGCAATTGCTAGTTATTTCTATGATTTATTCAAAATTCAATTAAAGCGTAGAGGTGTACCCAGTGGACTGTAAAGTCAAAAATTTCGTTAAATCACATGCGTATTTATCACATGCTCAAACGGTGAAGAAAAACATCATGCGTAAACTTGCATGTCTAAGAGATTTTCTCGATGGCGTGTTAAGTCTGCCAACTGAAATTAGGCTAACGTGGTGGACTATAGCCTAATTCCTCTCAAATGAAGACTATGCCCAGCGGTGGGACAGTAATGATGATGAATCAACATTCATGTACATTTGAAAAGTCTACAACAGTTGGTAATATCAAAACAGAGCACAGACATACGAAATCATTAGACGCGCTAAACTCTGATTCCATTAGTTGATAATAACGGGGATGGTAACATTTATATTTAAATTCTCTACACTCAAACTCAAATTTAATATATCAAATTTTATTAAAGTAAAGACGTTCAAAGACTCAAATTCGCCCGTACAAACTATAAAAGCTTTACTTAAGCCTTACGATCTGTGGTTGATACCCATAAATACCTTATTCAAAGTAAAATTATAGTTTATTCAAAGTAGCTAAATAAAATGCTCTTTTTGAATGTTGATAATAAAGACAGCTTTTAAATACGCGTGCGTGCCCTTCACCGCTTCCTAGTATATCTTCCTCCTTACTCTTGTTATTTCTATACGGAACTTCATCTAAATCAGTTCAGCAGTTAAAACGTGAAGAGGTTACAGACAGGCACACTTTCACATTTATAATATTAAGTGTGGATATGGATTTATTTCAGTGCCTAAGTATTATTCTAAGTAAATATATTTTTTTCCTTTTTATGTGCTAGTCACACACATCGTCAGGGATATTTTAGCAATCTAATGGTGAAAGAATTTATGAAATCGGTCCAGTACTTTTTGAGTTTATTCATTACAAACATACAAAAATACAAATCATTCCCTTTTATAATATTAGTATACATTTTGTGGACTAATTTATGTGTCATCATCTTTACAATTTTGCCAAGTTGCATTAAGACGAGAAACTTATGCAATATAGGATAATATACAGTTATGTATGTACATTGTATAATAACTTCTACTACACTTTAACTCTGCCTAGCTCTTCAAAACTTGGTGATTGAGGCTTGATGTAATGTTATGAGTATTTTGCTTATACATGTACGTACTATCACGACTATTTGCCATTGGCATAGGTAGAGAATATTGAATTGAATGTGTTTTTGAGATAATCCTACTAATATTATAAACGCGAAAGTTTGTAAGTATGGATGGATGTTTGTTACTCTTTCACGCAAAAAACGCTGAACAGATTTGAATGAAATTTAGCATACATATAGTTTATTACCTAGATTGAATCATCGGGTATTTTTTATCCATATACCATGCGGGCAAAGCCGCGGGAGGCAGCTAGTAACTACATATTTTTTACGGATTTTATCGTGGTAAAAGTAACTATATCGATATCATTAAATACCGACGTTTTGGATATTTTACAGTTTCCATGGTCACGAGTAGAATCAGCATCCACATCTATACTTCTATACTATACTATCTAATATATAAAATTCTCGTGTCACAGTTTTCGTTGCCATACTCCTCCGAAACGGCTTGACCGATTTTGATGAAATTTTTTGTGCTTATCCGGTATCTATGAGAATCGGCCAACATCTATTTTTCGTCCCCCTAAAAGTTAGGGGTAGCCCACCAACCCCTATAATGCGGCAAAACAACGTTTGCTGGGTCAGCTAGTAATATTATAAATGTGAAGGTGTGTCTGTCTGTTACCTCTTGACGCCTCAACCGCTGAACAGATTTAGATGAAATGTTGTATGTAGATAGTTTCGAGTCCTGGGGAAAGACAAAGGAAATCATCGTGCAAGTTTGGAAATCGATAATTCTTTAATAGTGAGTAGAAATAAATAAATACATTTGATACTTTTACAAATTCTACACAGATGAAGTCGCGGACAGAAGCCTGTATTAACCCTTTGAACGCCATTGTCACAAATACGTGACGCGAAAATTATCCAAATGAGCGACTTCATTGCCATCGATACAAATACGTGACAACTTTACAGGGTAGGATAATACGAAATATGAATTAGGACGATGTTTTGGAATCGAAGATTTAAAAAAAAAAACGTCTAAATTAAAACCAAAGTCTGCTTTAAAGTACGCGACGGGACACGCAAATTACGTTAATTTACGCTGTGGCGTTCAAAAGTTAAATTAAATTAATTCGCAAGTCATATCCACAAGTTTCCAATGCATTCACGTCTCATTACCATCGTTGCAGTGGATAAAGGAAAGCGGACTATTTTAATTGTTCCTGCACGCGCCATTAGCTGCGGATCGGTTCGGGCGCTTCGCGAAATGACCGCTTTTGCCCGAATACTGGGAATATCTGGAAATGTACGGTTTTATTACTTACCTACAAGATGGATACCGACAATTTGGTATATTGTGATTAATTCGCCTTTTCTGAACCTTTTCCTATCTCAATGGCATAGTAGTCGTAAGGGCGGCTGCTAGATTGATGGATGGACTGGAAGATAGGCTGGTCTTGAATACATAAGCCTACATGCCTACCCTATGTGCCTACCTAGCCAGGTAGGTTAGGCATATAGCGCTACCCCTACGGAGACGGGTCTGCTAAACCCGGTAAAAGAGTTTCGAGCATAAATTATGCAATATAATTTATTATTATTATTATTATATAATAATAATAATAAATCATTTATTTCACACAAACACAGGTAAATATGTAGGTTTTTTTATGGTGATAAGGGGTTGCCCCCTTATCACCATAAAAAGCATCAGCAAAAGCCGCGAAGAAAAGCAGCAAAGCCACGAGCAGGTGGCTCACCTGATGGTAAGTGATGACCGCCGCCCATAGACATTTGCAACACCAGAGGCTTGCAAATGCGTTGCCAAACTCCTTAGAAACCGTTCAGGTTTCTTAAAATAGGGAGTTACTGAACTGACAGCAAACGGAATTTCCATGCTGTCAGAATAGTCACTCCCCCAATGAGTTCTGGTAACCTTACTCACTCGCAGAAATACAACTATTGTTGATTCACTGCGGTCTTCTGTAAGGCGGAGGTACTTCCCCAGTCGGGCAGCTCAGTTTGAACGAGAAATCTCGCTATCCCCTACCTCTTACAAAGAATAGGTTTTACTCTTACGAGCGTACAAATATTTTTGTGAAGTTAAGAATAACTTAGGTACATATATTTTAACGCACTTCTATGAAAATAATTTCAGTTTAAAACTTATATTTAAAGAAATCATGAATGCTATAAAAACATTTCCGTACATTATAAGAGCTAAGCAACGAAAGCCTCGTTCCTTAGTTACGAATACTTAATAAATAGCATAAATACCTAGGTCTTTTGCATAATTTTTACATTTTTTTTTAAATACACACCTACTTAGGTACCCTACTAATATTTTAAATGCGAAAGTTTGTAAGTATGGATACCGCTTAACAGATTTGAATGAAATTTTGCAGATATAGTTTATTACCTAAATTAACACATAGGCTACTTTTTATCTATATACCATGCGGGCACAGCCGCAGGATGCAGTTAGTTATGCATAAAAACATCCATGTTCATAACAGAAACATTTTACCCTACCTAGATACGAACCCGGGACCTTTTCCACAGAATAGCTTGCTTTGGCAGCCTTTAATATCTACCGATGCGCGCTGTGGTAATTGTAAAATATTTTGTTTACAGCAAGACACCTAATCTCGATATTACCTATCTGATTTCTATAACCTAACACAGCTAACATGACGTTTGCAATGTATTATGACAGCGTGTTGACATTTGTGACACAGTAATGACATGCTAAATTATGTGTGGCGGCGAGAGGGTTAGCAAACGTCAAATTGCAAGGACAATAATGTATGGAACAATGAACAGAGTGGCGAAGTAATTAATTGATTGGCTTGCTCGTCAAAGGTCTTATTGCGGAAACTGATGTATGTTTATCAAAGAGATGTATTAAAGATTGTTTGTCAGCGTTTTGATAGTAAACGACAAGACAGGAAGACAATATTTGGTAATAATGTCAATGCATTTTTATATTTAATTAAAAACATATTTATTATCAATCTTCTCTTCTCTTCCGGACTTCTGGGGAAGAAGAGACAATATACCATCACGCTTGTCATCCTCGTAGGCTTAAACAGAGGTATAGTAATGTACACCCACATTTCGCTAATATACTATGTTTTAAATCCCATGTGATTCCGAGCTGCTGAGAAATTCATTTGGTTCGACCTACGACTCGAACCCTGACGTCTTGCTCAACAGTCACATTTACGATCACTAAGCCAGTCATACCCGTAGGGTTAGGCAGAGGTATATTAACATGTTACATGTTAGAAGTCACATTTTACATGTTTTAGGGCCCATGTAATAAGGGGCGAGCTTAAACTGAGATTTTTGTGAAATACATACATGCAAACACTTCTGCTGATCCTATTGTTTAACACCAAACCTTCACGACATCCATAATTAAACCAGTCATTACGACATCATTGGCATTAGCACCGTCTCCTTGCTGTCACATTATCGTACGTCCGGACAGATATTAATAACTGCGTTAATAGATATGGAACACTTAATTATGCCATTATGTCATAGTAATAGTGCTTTGTAATAATGAGGGTCTTATGATTGAATAATTGACGCCTCGTTGCCTCGTTGGTCTTGTGGTTATACAGTGCGAATGCAAGCAAGAAGTCGTGGTTTCGATTCTCAGGTTAAATAAATTAAATATTTCTGGACATTATGACATAGCGCCATCTAGTTCCGAGCTAACGTAGCTTGTGTTACGGATACTAGTTGGTTGATATACTACATATATATGTATACTTTTTTTGTTGTTGTAAATAAATACATATTATACATAGATATATCCATGACTCGGATACAAATGTTTATGCTCATCACGCAGACATTTGTCCCTACAGGGATTCCAACCCGAGACCCATAGCACAGAAGGCAGTGTTAGCTCCCCCGGGATCGCGGAAGAATGCTAACGCGTACCCGTAACCCCGGCACTATGGTGGTGAGGCGGAATGACCCCGTGTGGGTTTAGTCGGTAGTCACCCCCTTCTGGGTGGAGTTTGACACACCCGCGTCGTCTTCCCGGGCGACGGGAAGTGCGTAAATGCATTCCCACACGGACAACAAAAAAAAAGGCACCGTTAGCTACCGCTGAGCTAATTATTATTATTAGTATTTCCTCAATGCCTACGCTTCGTATAACCAATAAGGAACTAAAATAATACGACGGTTGATATATTGTGTCAGATTGTTGACATTTGTGCCGCGATAATGATGTGCTAAATTATGTGCATGCGATATGGCCGCGATCGAGAATCGTCAAAGGGTTTACTTACTTTAATAATATTGGTGAATTCGTAGATAGAGTTCGTTGTCTACAGTCGAGTTGCTTTACAGAAATAGTTGTGAGACTTAGATCCGACTATCCCAGCGGTGTTAAACGCTGCCTTCTGAGGGTCCTGGGTTTGAATTCCATCATCATCACCCGTTACTATCCCGCTGCTCGGCACGGGTCTCCTATCATGAGAGAGGGATTAGGCTATAGTTCATCACGCTATCCTATTGAAGGTTGGCAGACTTCACATACCATCGAAAAAATCTCTGAAGCATGCAGGTATCCCTGCGAGGTCGAGAATAAACGTTTTTCTATCTTTATTTCTTTCACCATTTGAGCATGTGATAAATTCGTGACTCTTGATTTGAGCCATGGATGTTTCTATATATATTACTAGCTTTTGCCCGCGATTTCGTCTGCGTAAAATTAGTAATTTTATTGCGAATTTAAAGGATGATTTCCGGGATAAAAACTATCCTATATCCTTCTTCGGGACCCAAACTATCTCTGTACTAAATTTCATCTAAATCGGTTCAGTGGTTATAGCGTGAACAGGTAACAGACAGACAGACAGACACACTTTCGCATTTATAATATTAAAAAGTAATAGTTCATCAGCGATTTAGTATCCGTAACACAAACCTCGTTGCTTAGCTCGTAACTAGATGGCGCTGTGTTGTAATGTCCTGATATATTTATTCTTCTATTACTTCCCAGTGTTGGAGTCGTCTTTTGGTGTTCGTAAATGCTGCTGAACGTAGTGTCATGACACGAAATTTTAAAGTTTTTGTAAAGGGCTTTTGAGGACTGTCTTTGTTGTTGGGGCTAGTTCAATTTGACTACTATTTTGACCGGTCGTCGACCATCCTTGGAGAAGACCTATGCCAGCAGTAGATTTCTAACGGTTGATATGATGATGATGATGTCATTTTGACTTTGTAGCTGCTGACATAGTCCTCGGTGTGATCAGTGGACTTTGAAGTCAGTGGTATCAAGATCAAACCCAAGACACACACCACTAATGTCGAAGTTATGTGAGCATTTATCAAATGTTCAAACTGAAGTCAATGAAAACATCATACCACTGTTCACACTTCTAGGCTACCATAGCTTAAGGGAAGGTCGATGAAGCCTTGTATTTGGTATTTCTATATCCTAAATACCTGTATAAAGGTACCGTGTTACATTTTATACGGAGCGTCGCGGTCAGGCAGTTTGTGGCTACCATACGTTAGAGATAAAGCCTACCGTCCACGGAGATGTAACTATTATCAAGCGAATTACTGTGCCACTAATCTCCACGGGTCTTCTCGCTTTTGAGAGGGATGGATAGTATATTAAGGTATCTTAGAGACGTTTGGTAGAATTCGCACGACATGTAGAAAATCTCTCAGGTGTGCAAGTTTCTTTTTGATGTTTTTCTTCACCATTTGAGCGTTTCATATTAACAAACGTAAATTCGAAATGACAGTGGTGTGTGCCTTGGGTTGGAACTCAAAACCTTAGAATTTCAGTACGCATCACACAACAAGGCTATAACAGTTTAAGGGGCTTTAGGCTATAGTCCACCACGGTGTCTTAATGTGGCTAGAAGACTTATAATTATAATGCTTCTGTGTAAATCTTATGTATGCATGTTTCTTAACGATGTTTTCTTTCATCGTTTGAACAGGTGATAAATACACATGTAACTTTAAAAAGTCTTCGTAATTTATCACGTAATTTAACAGCAAAACTACTTTTTACCGGAAGGACTATGTTATGTATTTTTAGACAGTTACATAAATCCATTTTTTTCGTAGAAACTATCATAAAATGTATCCAGTGAAATCGCCCATCGTTGCAAATTACTATTCAAAAACTACTAACAAATTTATTAGTTTAAAATATTTTTTAGTTCGAATATATTAATTGTTGTATTGTATTAATTGTTGGATTCGACAAATACGTATAAAACAAACACAAAAAACAATAAATCGAGTGTTCTAGTTTCAATCCGTAAATCGCTTCCCCGATTTATAAATTTATTAGCGTTTCTAAAATTGATTGATTGATTGAATAATATCTGTCTTTTAGATTTTTCTTTTCTATAATTTTATACCACATACTCTCACGCCTGTTTCCTATGGGCGTAGGCAGAAACTACAGAACGCCACGCGCTTCGATCCCTGCATATCACTTATGCTTCATCCACATCCATACAGCTTGTCGCCGGTTACGAGTACTGCTCACTTTTTTGAAGGAGTTCACCAATTAGATCACAGTATGTCCTTTTAGGGCGTCCCTTCCTCCCTGATTTCAGGGTTTCCACTGACATCTGCCTCAAAAATTATTTTTAATTTTTTTTCAAAATGTCTGGATAATGTATAAATATAAAATATCCGAACACTATGACACAGCGCCATCTAGTTCCGAGATAAGTGACTAGACTTGTGCTACGGATGCTTCACTTCAAAAAAGGAAAAGGGTTTTGACATTTTAAGTCGGTTTTTTTACAGACTTCTTTTACGAACATCCTCGAGAATAACAATAGAAGTTACGCCTTAGTGGTCAGCAGGCCTAAGTTTGAACGAAGGTATGTTATTTCGTTTTATTTCCGTGTAATGTGCCTTTTCGGCCTCGTCTATTTGTTTTACAGGCAATAATGAGGTTACGTTGGTTACCGATTTTCGGCACATGATGCATTCGGGTTACCCTAATGTGCTTCTACGGTTATGGGGTAGCGCCCATCATCATGCAAGTAACCTTCAAGGGCTAAGCAGAGAGTGATATGATTTACATTTACACTTCACCGCGATGTTTTATGGTGAGCCTACTAACTATTTCATAGAAATAAAAGTCCAACATACATTTTCCTTTACATGGGAATCGAACGCAAAACCCCAAGTTCAGCAGTAGCAACTTGCTACCGCTAATTTCATTTTGTCGACTTTTATCAAATAATTAATAAATCATTTAAAAATATCAAACTTAGTTTGACATGACAATAGAACCCAAAACCACTATAAACATTCACGACTCGCGACTTCTAATGCCAATGCGTTATTTTTTATCACAGAATTAATAAAATTCAAATTCAAAGCATTTATTTCAAGTGGACCAATTTTACAGGTGCTTTTGAATAGTCAAACTAGTTGCACGGTTACAAAAAGTAGGTCTTATGGTGAAGAACCGGCAAGAATTTCCATGAAAGAATAACATACTTATTATCAATATCTATCTAAATATACATATATAACTCAAAGGTGACTGACTGACTGACAAAGTGATCTATCAACGCACAGCCCAAACCACTGGACGGATCGGGCTGAAATTTGGCATGCAGGTAGATGTTATGACGTAGGCATCTGCTACGAAAAGATTTCGATTAATTATATACCCAAGGGGATAAAATAGGGGATGAAAGTTTGTATGAAAACTATACTTAATTAAGAATAACTAATACTTCTTATCGCGAGCGAAGCCACGGGCAAAAGCTAGTTATTATATAAAATCCATAAAAAGTAGTTTTATTTCAAATGTATACTTTTTTTTTATACATCGAAGTTTAAACGGGTATCTAGTATATTATTTAACTCGAGCGGCCTATGCAAAACTTTGTACATAGTTAGAAAGTGGTACAAACAGTTTTTAATGACGTGAGTTATTATGCCCACTGCTGGCCGGACGGAGTGGGCGAGAGGTCAGTGGTCAAGGCGGTCGGTTTAAGTCATGAGAGACTTGGATGGTAGGATTTGTGGGCAGTATTTGAAGCAAGAAAGAAATAAATGCCTGGGAGAATTGCCTTGTGCAGAGGTTTTGACGACCCAATTAGTCCAGCGGTAGTTAACGCTGCGGTTCTGCGCTACGGGTCCCGGGTTCGAATCCAGGTAGGGAGAAATGTTTGTGTGATGAGCATCAACATTTGTATCCGAGTCATGGAATTATCTATGTATAATATGTATGTATTTACAAAAAAAAAGTATATATGTAGTATATCAACCTTCTCGTATCCGTAACACAAGCCTCGTTGCTTAGCTCGGAACTAGATGGCGCTGTGTCATAATGTCCGGGTATATGAAACTTAACGGTTAATAATCCTTGTGCAGATGTTTTTTTTTTAAGGGGCAGTAGGCTCACTTGATGCTAAGTGATCCCCGCCGCCCATGGACATCTGCATCATCAGATGATGTGCAAATGCGTTGCTAGCCTTTAAGGAATGATGAATATGCTCTCTTCTTGACGGTTCCCACGTCGTAACGGTTCGGAATGACCGCCGGCGACAGCTGTTTCCACAGACAGAAAACCCACAAAGAGGTTCATCAATTCAACCCGTTAACATCCCACTGCTCGGCACGGGTCTCCTCTCATTTGAGAGGGATTAGGCTATAGTTCACCACGCCAGCCTACTGCGGGTTGGCAGACTTCACATAACATCGAGACAAATCTCTCAAGCATGCAGGTTTCCTCACGATGATTTCCTTCACCGTTTGAGCTTGTGATAAATACACACATAACTTCCGAAAAGTCAGTGGTGCGTGCCTTGGGTTCGAAATAGAGACCTTTGACATCTCAGTCCACTGGTAGGCACACCACTAGGCTACCACAACTTCACTGTTCAGAAATTTGCAGAAATTTGAAGTCGCTTATAACTTGAAACATACAAAAATGATAAACTTTAAGTTATGTAGGTGTCATTAAGTTACTAATAAGCAAGCAATTGCTTAACGCCTTCGCTTGATTATGATTTAACGACGGATAACTAAATAAGTTTTTTTATGAGGTGCGGCTTATACTTAGCTCTCTGCTTACCGTTTTGGAGTGAAAGCAGGATGATAGTATCATCTTAAACTAGAGAAAAATGTGTCTGAAGATACTGTTTTGATGTGAGATTATTTCATATACAATGTGGAGATAGTAACACGACAATAAATGAAAAGACCAGCTATACTAGTTCAAGAGAGTATTTTTACTCTATTAAATAAGTAGTAACATCGATATTAAAAACAAACTTATTTAGTTTGAAAAATACTTATTTAGTTTGCAAAAGAAATTAGATTTACGTAAGGAGTTTTTTAAGATTGGCGAAGGTCTTTTGAGTGGCGAGTTGGCAACATGTGTTTATACTTATGTGGCAGGTCTTTAACCCTATCTATGATAGCCTAGTAAACAATACATCATGTTGAAAATTAAAAAAATGGAAAATAATGTCCTGTGTCTAAACTACTGGGTATATTTGATTGATTTTTAGTATTATTTTTTTTTTATTTTCAACATGATGTATTGTTTACTAGGCTATCACAGATAAGTAATATAAATAATGATGTGATGTATGAATGTGGACGAGGCAAAAATTTTATGCAGGGACCGTAGCGCGTGGCATTCTGTAGTTTCTGCCTACCCCCATGGGAAAAAGGCGTGAGTGTATGTATGTATGATATAAATAAAACGACGGTTAGAGGCAGATAGTATAATCTCCCTTTTACCGTCGGACAACCAAGCAAACTGATAAGTGACATCGTTTCAGTGAAATCCCGGAAACCTGCACTAAGCGTTTCACTTCGACGTTCCTTACCCGCACAGCGAAGGAATGAAATCAGCTGCCTGAGTCTGTATTTGCTGACGTGTTCAATTTAGGGGGTCTTCAAGTCACGAGTGAATAGGTAACTTTTTTTACCGACTTCAAAAAGGGAGGTGGTTCTCAATTCGACTGTTTTTGTTTAAATGTTTGATACTTCATAATTTTCGACTGGGTGAACCGATTTTGATGATTCTTTTTTATTTGAAAGCTGGTGCTTCGCGTATTCCGTCCGTATTATAATAATTCCAAAAAATATACTAAATCAGTCCAATTTGATTTAGTTTTGACATATGAAGGCGTTTTTTTTTTGACGGAATTATTTATAACGAGAATTATTTATATATTTTTTTTGGTAAGCACTCTGACCTATAAGATACCTAGACGATTTGATAGAATCTATGATTGGCTTCCAAGTAGCTGGCAGTACCCACCCATATTCTTTATTGACTCTCTCACGAATCATCTTGGGTAGTTTTTTTTTATATTTCCGGACATTATTACACAGCGTCATCTAGTTCCGTGGTTGATACACTACATATATACTTTTTTTTTGTAAATACATACATATTATATATAGATACATCCATGACTCGGATACAAAAATGTTAATGCTCATCACAAATATCCCTACCGGGATTCGAACCCGGGACCCATAGCACAGCAGGCAGCGTTAACTATCGCTGAGCTATAACGGGTCGTCAAATTTCATGTCTTTTGAGTAAAATTAGTGATTAATGATAATATAATAATGTAAAATGTGACGTAATTTCCAGTCTTTGCGCACTTTGTATGAATCTTCGTTTTTAAGAATTAATCTTCTTATTCATCGAAAAAAAATTGAACTTTTTTCTAATAGGTAATTTAAGACTCCAAAAGCTGTAAAATTCTTTAAAAACTAATAAAAAAAGCAAAGTATATATATGGTACCATTAAAATTGATTGATAATCGTATTGTGTGTTAATTTTGTCACAAACAAAATACAATACAGAAGGTCGATATCTTACAAGTATGACTAGAATTAGGGCACGACAAATACTCTTTTTAATACACTATACCTATCATACCTATTTTAGTCAGCGCAGTGGCTGATCGATTGGCTTGTACGTCACGGGTTGCGGATTTGTTCTCCGCGCGGAGCAAATTAAAAAAATAATATTATTGTTATATTATTATTATTATTTGTAAGATCTACAGGTAGTTGTACAAAATTTGAAAAAAATCTTGTGAAGTCCTTCAAAAAGGACTACGGACTCAAAAAGACTACCCTAGAACGACATACACCGACCTAATTGGTGAACTTCTTCAAAAAGGTCAGGTACGCAGTACTCATAACCGGCGCGCGTGCATGACGAGATGTATGAATGTGGACGAGGCAAAAATGCTATGCAGGGACCGTAGCGCGTGGCATTCTGTAGTTTACGCCTACCCCCATTGGAAAAAGGCGTTAGTGTAAATAATTAATTAAAATAGAAAATATATTAAATCAAGGTCTTGGAAGACCATTCACTGTCTCGAAAAAAAACCGGCTCAATAAATCTTTTGCTGTAAACCTTCTGTTTTCTTAACCTGTATTGTGATCAATACTTATAATATTTTACAACATTAAAGCGATTTTTATTATTCATCGTATGTTTTTAAATATAATGCTTACAAATGGCAAAGGTATTTAGTTTTGAACGTGTTTTGTTCAAATAGTTTTACATATTTATCAATGGATTCGATTTTAATGAGCTGTTTTCTGATCAGATCAACTTTTTGTGAATTGAAATGTTCTAATTAAGTATAAGACATATATTAAAGATAATTATAAAACGGAATATTAAAAATTACGTTAATGTTGTTGGAGTTATGTAAAGTTCTTAACAAGCATCACGCCTGTCATCCCCTAAGGGTTAGGCAGAGGTGTATTAATGTACGGTCCAGGGCTCGCAGACATGTTATAGCGTTCCATGGGATAGGGGGCGAGCCTATTGCCATCAACCGACCTCGCTAATGAGAATTTTGTAGCAAAACTCTATAATATTTTGCTTGACCTGGGAATCGAACCCAAGACATCTTGCTCAGCAGTCGCACTTTACGACTACTAGACTAATGGGGCAGTTTATTTAAAATAACGTTAATGTTTAAATGGTTTTTACAATATTGAATTAATATTCAATTAAGTATCTTTAACTAATTATGGATCTTTATTTGTTACCGGTTATTATTTAAAAAAGTTATGCTAAAATAGGATTTTTATTGAAATAAAACTACTTTTTACTGACATTATCGCGGTATATTAAAAACAATTTAAAGGATGCTGTAAAGTATCCAAAAGGTGATAAAACTAATTAGTAATGTAAGGTTACCAGAGCTCGTTAGGGGAGTGACTATTCTGACGGCATGGGAATTCCGTTTGCGGTCAGTTAAGTAACTATTTTCCCTAACCCCTGTTTTCAGAAACCTAAAACCGCTTTTACAGGGTCGGTAATGCACGACAGCTTCTTCAGTGACAGGGTCTATCCCGATAGATATAATCTGGGTGTCTTTAAATCGAGACTGAATCGGTTTTTGCTAGGTAAGCGCGTTCCATCGTAGATTGCAGTGTCGCTTGTCATCAGGCGAACTGGCGGTCAAGCGTAAAGCTATTAATAATATAAAAAAAAATACCATGAAGGGGTTTTTTATGGTGATAAGGGGGCAAGCGAGCATGCGGCTCACCTGATGGTAAGTGATCACCGCCGCCCATGGACATTTGCAACACCTGAAGGCTTGCTAATGCGTTGCACACCCCTGCAGAAACCATTTTGGTTCCTTATAATAGGGAATTACTAAACTGACAGCAAATGGAATGCCCATGCTGTCAGAATAGTCACTCCCCAACGAGCTCTGGTAACCTTACTCACTCGCAGAAAGACAAGGTTTCTTCTAGGTAAGCGTGCTCCATCGTAGATCGCAGTATCGCTTGTCATCAGGCGAACTGACGGTCAAGCGTAAACCTATTAATAATAATATAATAAAAAATACTTTAAATTTTTACTCAAATGTCTAAATCTATACATACATACATTTTACCTGAATATTTTTTAGAATTTCCTTTCCAAGTAATTAAAACATAAGCATAGCTAGTAACGGAAATTTAATTCAAATAAAGTTATGCCCCATAATAACAGGCTGAACAAACAAACATACACACATGTTTCACACATTTATATCTTCATGTTTTATGGCTTACAAGGGACAGACGGACGAACAAAATGCTTGTAATAAAATTATATAATAAAATCTATGAGATTGTGGGTGGTCGGAATTTACGATTTCTTGGAATATTCTAAAATAATTTTAGTTTATTTAGATTTCTTGGCGGACTGTGCCTATAGAATGTAATTTTAATTTTAATGTGGTAGAAAATTATTAGTGTAACTATATTGTACCACGCCTGATGATAATTCATTGTAATATTGTATAGAATAATTTAATTAATAAACAGACAGAACTGTGTTGCTGGGGAGTTTGTTGCGCCGCTTCTTCTTCCCAGCAAAAACACTAGGAAGCGGTGAAGGGCGGGCGTTTTTGGGGACTGTCTTTATTGTCGACGTTAAAAAAGAGCCAATTAAATTTGGCCCACTTGAAATAAATGATATTTTGATTTTGGTAAGAGATCTCAAGAAGGTTAGAGGCGTTTGAAATGTGGTGCTGGAGGAGGATGGAGAAGATCAGTTGGACCGAAATGAAAACAAACGAGGAAGTATTAATGATTGTTGGCGAGAAAAGACAGCTATTAAGAACCATAGAGAATAGGAGAGGGAAGATGTTTTTAGCCATTTGATACGACACGACGACTTCTTTAGAACCATACTAGAAGGTAGAATTGAAGGAAAAAGAGGAAGGGGAAGACCTAGACGAAGTTTCGTTGACCAAGTGAAGGAAAAAGTGGGAATCGAGTCGTATCAAGAAGTCAAACAGAAAGCAGGAGATAGACAACAGTGGCGATTGCTCCACCGACAAGAGCTGAGCTCTTAAATTAATAATAAATATTAAGAGATCTCCGTTACAAATAGAGATTTGCAACACCAGAAATGTCACCCACGCGCTGCCGACCCTGTAAAGACCTGTTCTGACCATGAAGCTTATATTAAAAGGGGAGATTATACATGAACAGCATACGGAACCATGGGTGGTGGAATCAAGCCATCCATTACCGCATAGGCTATGCGGCCCATTGGCCCGCTCGTCATCCGCCGATCCCATGCTGTCAGAATAGTCACTCCCTCAACCGACGAATATTTTGTGTTTATTTATATTTTCCAATAATATATATAGATATATAATAATAGCTGTGGTAGTCTAGTGGTGTGACCAGTGGACTGAGATATCAAAGGTCTCGAGTTCGAACCCAAGGCACGTACTGAATTTTCTTAAGTTATGTGAGTATTTATCGCAAGCTCAAACGGTGAAGGAAAACATCGTGAGGAAACCTACATGCTTGAGAGATTTGTCTCGATTGCATGTGAAGTCTGCCAACCCGCAGTAGGCTAGCGTGGTGGACCCTAATCCCTCTCAAACGAGAGGAGACCTGTGCCCAGCAGTGGGACGTTAATGGGTTGATGATGATATTTTCCATGTATTGATACTTGATTAAATAGGCGAATTGCATATAAAAATACTTGGCGGATAAATCTAACTTGGGCGGTTAAAGAGTAAATAAGCTCTGGCAATCTTACTCACTCGCAGAAAGACAACTATTGTTGATTTACTGCGGTCTTCTGTAAGGCTGAGGTACTTTCCCAGTCGGGCAGCTCAGGTTGTGCGAAAAATCTCGCTATGTCCTACCTCTTAAAATATTAAATATGTAGTTTAGGTTAACGGGCTAGCCTGTAGCCATATACCGCACAGAGATTGTAATAAAACCAATATCACCGAGCCATCTTTCATGGCCATCACACAAACACTGTCCCCTACCGAGAATTGAACTAAGAACCCACCTCACACGGCAGCTTTCAATACCGTTGCACTAATTGGGTCCTCAGATTTCAAGCAGCTAATTCCTACTTAACAATGAATAATTTATTTTAAAAATAATAATGAAGCCATGAACCCCCCGTGTTAGATGAAAGATGGGGCAACACACATAACCTGATGACACGAACACATTTATTAGCTAAGGTCAACGGTTACGCGTAATAAAATTAGCTGCGTAGGCGCATGTGTGGGCGCAATGACATATGATCTATGCGCGTAGGTAAACAAGTCTAGACACTGCTTTATTGCGAATGACACACGTACGATCATCATCAACCCATTTTTTTATGGAAATTAGAGGGTAAACGGGCAGGAGGCTCACCTGATGCTAAGTGATCACCACCGCGCATGGACATCTGCAACACCAGAGGACGTGCAAATGCGTTGCCGGCGTTTCAGGAAAGAATATGCTCCCTTTCTTGAAGATTCCAACGTCGTTTTACCAATGCAATTTTTACAAATGCGTTGCTAAACCCCGTAGAATCCGTTAAGGTTTCTTTAGATAGGAAATTACTAAACTGACAACAAACGGAATTCCCACAGTCAGAATAGTCACTCCCTCAACGAGCTCTGGTAACCTTACTCACTCGCAGAAATACAACTATTCTTGATTCACTGCGGTATTCTGTAAGACGGAGGTACTTCCCCAGTCGGGCAGCAAGATTTGGATGAGAAATCTCGCTATGCCCTACCTCTAATATCTACCCTATTAAGAATAAATCGTGTTGTTATGTTTTTTTATGATATGACACACACGATAGCTTCACGATTTTTCGATTTAATCAATGATTGATATTGTGTTATTTTTGTGTGTCTAAAAACCTAAATATTTAGCAGGTCTCCCGCTGTTTTATAAATAAGTTTATTCATAGTCATTTAATTAAACATTTTGAATCCATTGTTCATCTATTTATGTGTTGATTTCTAGGCAATGTTACAACATAAATATTATAATATTTGACATTAAAATAAAACTACTTTTGACATGGTTTTATCGCAGTTTTTTAGTCGGAACGTTCTGTATCCTTTACAGCATCATTTTTTGCATGATGAGTATACGGAACCTGTTGATAATAGTCAACCATAGTCTAGTAACAATAACAAAGATGAAAATACATGCATACTGTAAGATATGACTCGGAGAACTAAATGAAAGTATATTGAAAACTGGCGATTATCAGAAGGTATCCGCTTATTTATATGTATAAATAATATTCCTTATAAATATTCCTGGACATTATGACACAGAGCCATCGAGTTCCGTGGTAAGCAACGAGGCTTGTGTTACGGATACTAGTTGGTTGACAAACTACATATAGGTATACTTTTTTTTTGTAAATACACAAAAACACACAACATATTATACATAGATACATCCATGACTCGGAAACAAATGTTGATGCTCATCACACAAACATTTGTCCCTACCGAGGTTCGAACCGGGACCCATGGCACAGCAGGCAGCGTTAACTACCGCTGAGCTAAATGGGTCGTCATGTATATCGGTTCATAACATTATAATCACTTATGGGGGTAAAAATACATATATTACCCATACATACATTCACGTTCTTTTCCCATAAGCTCAGGCAGAAACTATAGAACGCCATGCACCATGAACACTCAAGAAGAGACCATATTATTTGTTATTAATATTTGTAATTAATAATTAATATTTGTTTGTGTTGCAGATGTCCATGGGCGGCGGTGACCACTTACCATCAGGTGAGCCTCCTACCTTTTTTTCCGCCGTTGCTTTTTCCACATTCAAACATCTGAAAAATATATGTTTTATTATTAAATTATATAAAACAAGAAGTACGGAACCCTTGTACGGAACAATGGTTCCGTACTTCTATCAAAACCTTAATTTTCGGGAATGTTCCATGCTTTCCTGAAATCTGGTATCTGGTTATGTGTAGCCGGTATCTATGCTACCTGGTGTAAAGTTGACATTTATATTCATATTCATATCGTTTATTTGCATTCCACAATGTTAATAAAGATGGTAACAAACAATCTTATGCTAGACTCAATTATGGACCATGTAGGGCACAACAAATATTACACATTATATAGACATCTATCATTACATATACTTCTATCATTACATATACATCTATCTTAATTTATATTTTATCTTTATCACTAAAATTCTATGAAAAATTTAAAACATTTTAAAAATTAAAATTTTTATTATAATATTGGAGAGATCAAAATTACAAATCAAAATTAATATACAAATAAAATTAAGTGTCCGTCTATATCAATGCATACATTAACGCCTAAATGCCTAAAGCTATTATTATTCATATGTTTGAAATCATACAATTTATGGATCACAAAAAAAGTATTGTTTTGATTTAACAAACAAGCCAAGAGAAACACATTTGCCGTTCAAAAGTATTGGCGAACGTGTATCTAAACTGCAAATTAAGTTTGTTTTTTAATTTGATCATACATAACATACCATCACGCCTGATGTCTCCGAAGGGTTAGGCAGAGGTGTACTAATGTACACCCCTATCGCCGGTATGTTTTAGGTCCCATGTAATAGAGGGCGAGCCTGTTGCCATTAACCGGGCACACATCCAAACTCCGAGCTGCTACTGAGAATTTCATAGACCTATAACACTTTGCTCGACCTGGGAATCGAACCCAGGAAGGACCTCTTGCTCGCACTGTATATTTCTTTTTACAATTTTATTGTATTTTTATTAAGTTATTACATTATTGATTTACATAAATCTACCTATTTGACATCAATAAAGAACAATCTACGTAAATTATTGTCTCTTTTCATTGTTTTGTTCCTATTTTAAAACATTTACGTTACCCCATAAAACCGTACAAGCACCCATAGACAAAGGTAAAAAGAATCCCACGCTTCTCACGACTACCGTTCGGCTTTTTACGTCAATGCTCGGCTTTCTTCGTCCCACGTTCGAGGCACGCGTCCGAACCTTCGGGCATCATCGTGAAAGTTCGGCTCACCTCGCCACGCAACCTGTTCCCGGCTACCGGTCGTTTGGTCCTTGACCTAACCGTTCCTTTTTTAAACTGTACTTTTCGAAGCGTTAAAATGCTTTGTAACTTTTTTGTTTATTGCTTTGTAGGTTTTTTTGAATTCGGAATTTGGGGTTGGTTTAGAATGTTTTAATTTATGGTCGTTTTTCTTTTTAAATCTGGATATTTTAGGTAATGCCGACGGGGTATAATTACTAGCTTTTTTCTGTGACTACGTCTGCTAAGAATCAGAAATTTGGGTAGATTTATTTTATCTGCCTCGTTGGTCTAGCAGTCGTACAGCGCGACTGCCGTGCGAGAGGTCTTAAGTTCGATTCCCAGGTCGAGCAAAGTGTTATTAGGTTTTTCTATGAAATTCTCAGTAGCAGCTCGGAGTTTGTATTTTTGCCCGGCTACTGGCAGTAGACACCTATTACATGGGACTTAAAAGATACCGGCAAAACGTTGGTGTACATTAGTACACGTCTACCTTACCTTTCGGGAAGATAGGCGTGATGGTATGTATGTATGATATTTTATCTAATCTGCTCTTTTATCAATCTAGTTATTTATTTCTAACGCGAATGGTAGTACTTATATGTATATGTATAATTATTATTGTAGCCTAACGTTTCGGATCCTTTACAGCATCCATAGTTTATCTCCTCGTGACCATACAACTGTAAAAGATTTATTTCAAAACCAAAATATTTTATCAAAGAAAAATATATCCAGGTATATTTTTTAATCAAAACTCTGATTAGATTCCTCATTAAGAATAATCGTGTAACAGGAAAATTATTAAAACACTAATTATAGCAATAATTAGTTCTTCTACTAAATAAGCTTAATTTAAAACTTTGTAAGTACCTAATTAGATTTTCCCGGAATTTTTTTCTTACGACGTATAAAAAATATATCCTACTAATATTATAAACGTGAAAGTTTGTAAGTATGGATGTATGTATGGATGTTTGTTACTCGATTTAGCATACAAATAGTGTATTACCTGGATTAACACATAGGCTACTTTTTATACAATATAAACGAATATTTTAGGAGAAATCGTAAAAAAATCATCACACTAGGCTACCACAGCTCTTTATCGCGTTCGATGTGTCATGTCAGTTTTGATAGCTTCTCCGTTGCTATGTAGCGACATAGACGTCGCTATACAAATAGTCGATCATCTATATATTTATTTATTTATTCTATGGAAGCGGGGGCGAAATGAGGAGGAGAAATTAGTATTAAAATTCGCGAGCGAAGCTGCGAGCATGAGCTAGTATTTTATATAGCTAGGTACAGTATTTTTCTGGATCTACCTCGTTGGTTGACAAGATACAAGCATCAGCTGCTGAGGATTTAACATATGTTTGATTCTTGGACAAGGCAATGTCTATCGGAATTTTCTGCTAAAAAATTCTTAATAGCAATCTATTGAGATTTTTGTATATCTAAGAACATTGGTAATTATCTGTCCTCAAAAGCTGAAACACGCTCAGAGAATAATTTTAATTCATACTACATATGAATGTGAAAATATGAGCGGTGTGACCAGTGGCCTGAGACGTTAAAGGTCTCGAGTTCGAACCCAAGGCACGCACCACTGACATTTCGGAAGTTATGTGCGTATTTATCACAAGCTCAAACGGTGAAGGGAAACATCGTGAGGAAACCTGCATGCTTGAGAGATTTGTCTTGATGGCATGTGAAGTCTGCCAACCTTCAGTAGGCTAGCGTGGTGGACTATAGCCTAATCCCTCTCAAATGAGAGGAGACCCGTGACCAGCAGTGGGACGTTAATGGGTTGATGATGATACTTCATATACATACTCAGTTATGGTGCATTTTGAGTCAGACTTACATCCAGCAAAGGACTGAGTCTAGGCTAGGCACAGACGTCAGGGAGAAACTGTAGAATGCACCATGTACCTGACAAACCACTTTTCCTTCTTTACGCATATGCCCCTACCGGTATTCGAACCCAGGACCGTTACCACAGAATGCAGCCTTTAATACCGTTGCGCTAATGCGGGCCGAGAATATAATATCAATACACCGCGATAAAATCTGTAAAAAGTAGTTTTATTTCAATGTCTTGTCTCCTAATATGTGCCTTTTTATTGTTATAAATAGGTTTGCAGTGTACATCCTACTAATATTATAAACGCGAAAGTTTGTAAGTATGGATGTACATATGTATGGATGGATGTTTGTTACTCTTCCACGCAAAATCCGCTAAACAGATTTGAATGAAATTTTGCATACAAATAGTTTATTATCGTCGAGAATTCTCTCAAGCATGCAGGTTTCCCCACGATGTTTTCCTTCACCGTTTGAGCATGTGATAAATACGCACATAACTTCCTAAAAGTCAGTGGTGCGTGCCTCGGGTTCGAACTCGTAACCTCTGACATCTCAGTCCACTGGTCACACCGCTAGGCTATCACAGCTCTAAAGTTATGAGGTAACAAACATAAAAAAAATACAGTCGAATTGAGAAATTCCTCCTTTTTTAAATCGGTTAAAATTAAAACAGGTATGCCTTTCACGTATAACTGAACAAGTTAGTAAAATAAACTGAACGTTTATCAACGACCTTTCGCACCAAAACCTTGTTAACTTTTATATTTATAGCAGACATTTTGTAAGTCGTGATAGGTTGTGTTTACTGAGTTCATGCACCTACATACTTACTATTATTAAAACCGTGACTTACTGTGTAATTAGATAATGTTTTTAGTTAAATAATTACTCCGATATACAGTGTTTAATGGATATATTAACGATCAGTTGAGCAAGCCGTAGCCCATGGAAGTTCGCAACACCAGAGGTGTCCCTCACGCGTTGCCAACCGTGCACATGGTTCCGAATCCCGCAAAACTCAAAATATAATTTATTTGAAGTTTCTAATTGATCATTTTATACGTCGGAAATAATGACAGCCCCAAGAAACGCCCACACTGCATGGCTTCGTAGTGTTTTGTTTTGGGAAGAAAAAGCGGCGCAACCAAATACATTTCTGTCTTTTTATTAAATAATTAATTATATTTAATATAAAGTAGGTACTATTATTTTGTGAGGTAGCATATACCAATCGTCAACAAAATCAATTCTATGTACCTAGTATATCAACCATCTAGTATCATGTATACTGCCTGCTGTGCTATGCTATGGGTCCCGGGTTCGAATCCCGGTAGTGACAAATGTTTGTGTGATGAGCATAAAGATTTGTTGATACAAATCTTATAATCGAATACATATTATAAATAGATATATCATGGATTTTGTATTTACAAAAAAAGTATATAAGTAGTATATCAACCAACTAGTATCCGTAACACAAGCCTCGTTGCTTACCACGGAACTAGATGGCGCTGTGTCATTATGTCCAGAAATATTTATTAACTTATTATTTTATTATATACCTTCATCTTGATATGGCATACGGCATACATAGCTTATCCAAGTCTTGTAAAACTCATATCCCACAATTAATAAAATTGCTAATTTTATTGTATCGTCAAACATTTATCTGAGGCAAGACTTTTATTTTTAGGCCTTAAACGTGGGAAAACATTTGTACTAAGATTAACCGAGTTATATTATGCACTTCTTTTAACCCTTAAACCAGAAATAATAAGGATAATTTTAGCTTGTTGCCTTTTGTAGATAAGTTGGTAATATTCTGCAAAAGGTTTGAACGGGTACGATTTATTAACTGTATTGCTAATAAGAAACTAAAAATACGTTTGCACATGTTCGCGGTTTTAAAGTGTCAATGTTGTGTGTGCTATATGAAATGATCTCAAACTGGGTACTTTAAACTGCTGATCTATTGATGTGCAAGGTTAAGCTGTGTCTATCGAGGCAGGGATATAGATAGGTGACCATTCTTAACATATCGACTGAGGGTCGGCAACGCGCGAGCGACACCTCTGGTGTTGCAAATGTCCATAGGATGCGGTAACCGCTTACCATCAGGCAGCCGGAAGCTTGTTTACCACCACCGTGGTATAAAAAATAACAGGTTTGCAACCACCAGAAGTGTCGCCTGCGCGTTGCTGACCCTATAGAAACCGTACCTTAAAATATGCAGTTAATTCCCAACGAGCTCTGGTACTCATTGCAGGGCACGGCTCTCCTCTCATTTGAGAGGGATTAGGCTATAGTCCACCACGCTAGCCTACTGCGGGTTGGCAGACTTCACATACCATCGAGAAAATCTCTCAAGCATGCAGGTTTCCTCACGATGTTTTCCTTCACAGTTTGAGCATGTGATAAATACGCACATAACTTCCAAAAAGTCAGAGACTTTTGTCATGTCAGTCCACTGGTCACACCACTAAGCTACGACAGCTATGATGATTTATTTAAAATATAACATAGATAATTATTTGAACAAAGCACGTATTTTTAATAACCACAAACTAGCCAAAAGAGCCGTGGTAGCCTAGTGGTGTGACCAGTGGACTGAGATGTCAGAGGTCTCGAGTTCGAACCCAAGGCACGCACCAATGACTTTTCGGAAGTTATGCGCGTATTTATCACATGCTTAAACGGTGAAGGAAAACATCGTGAGGAAACCTGCATGCTTGAGAGAATTCTCGATGGCATGTGAAGTCTGCCAACCCGCAGTAGGCTAGCGTAGTAGACTATAGCCTAATCCCTCTCAATTTGGAGGAGACCCGTGCCCAGCAGTGGGACATTAATGGGTTGATGATGATGATGATGACAAACTAGCCACGTACATACCTAACCACTTCTTAAAAAGTTGCTCTAATATAATAATTAAAAAGAACTTTGAACACAAAGTTATTTCCCAGATAAATAAATGTTCCAGAAACTTATTTATCTCTTGGAGAAAACTTGACGTAAAACGGGTTTCATAGAAAAACATTATGTTCTATTAAAACTTAGTGTTCAACTTTAATAGGCATCTAGACTAGACTAAGTTTAACTCGCGGCTTCGCTTGAAAAAACGCCGTTTTATTTACTAGTTAGTAGCACAAACACTAGATAATAAACCTTACTGATATCTAATACAAGAGGACGTTTGGTTACTGCCTCGTTGGTTTAGTGGTTGTAAGTTCAACTGCTAAGCAAGAGGTCTTGTGTTCGTTTCCCGAGCCGAGCAAAGTGATCTTGAGTTTTTTTATAAAATTCTCAGTAGCAGCTCTGAGTTTGGATTCGTGCCCGATTGATGATTGAACACTTTGGGGTCGACAGGCGTGATAGAAGGTTTTATCACGATGTTTTCCTTCTCAGTTTGAGCATGTGATAAATACGCACGTAACTTCGAAACGTCAGTAGTACGTGCCTTGGAATTGAATTCGAGACATTTGACGTCACAGTCAAGTTGCCACATCACTATAATGTATACACATGGCACTAAAAATCTTCCTCTCTTCTCATACATAACATATACACATACCTTTTTCCAATAGGAGTAGGCAGAAACTACAAACCTCCTCTCTTCTCAATCTGTATTAAATTATACAAAAACAGTAACAAAATAATTATTATTGCCGTGACATAATTTAAATGAGAATATGCATTATACTGTAGTTACGCGTAGGGTTCATTCATCCAGACGAAAACCATAGATAATGTATCCTTTTATTCCTATATTCACAGAGGGTAGACACATTTGTTCGGGAGAGATTTCCTGCTTTCCCCGGTTGGGAACAATTGTCATTCAAATATTTGCTCAGTGCGGGGATTGAACCCGCAACCCGTGATCCACAAGACGATCGCTGAGTTAATGCACATATTGATGCACGAGGACCGGTCATGCGTTACCGGCATCCAGCGGATTCCAGCGACCTTAACCAGGTCGTCAGTCCACTTTGCAGACTGCGACTGCGTCTTTCAGTACGTGGTCGCCACACTGGAACCTTCAAGCTCCATCAGCCATCCATTCTACGAGCGATGTGCCCTGCCCACTGCCACTTGAGTTTGGCAATTCTTCGGGGTATGTCAGTGACCCGGGTTCTTCTACAGATCTCCTCATTTCTGATAAGATCACGAGTGAAACTCCTAACATAGCGCTGTTACGTTTCAATGCGTTTCAGGTATCTTTAACGTTAGTGTACTCTGTCTTAAGCTACATCGTCACTTACCATCAGGTGAGATTGTGGTCAAACGCTAAACTATAAAATTTAACAACATATATATGTATTTTAAGATATATAGTATGGTGAACTCAGGACATAAGGCGCAGATCAGTAGCAACTACTAGTTCAATGACGGATTTAATCTTCAAAGAAAACCAGTAAACATTGCGGTACAAGTTGTAAAGTCTTTGACTGATAGTTTGACGCAAAACTTGAAGTATTTTTACAAGAGTTTTTGGTTTCTCTTAAAGTTTTTTAAAAGTTTTTCCTGTAAGCTATGTTTCTGTTTTTTTTTTTGAGTCAAAGGAAGCACTGGAAAGCGTAGTTGTAAATAAATATTATTTACAAGTTGAAAAAGTAATCTGTGTCGCTTTTTTTTCGCAACAATTTGAGTGTTTGTACATACATACATACACTCACGCCCCTTTCCCATGGGGGTAGGCAGAAACTACAGAATGCCATGCGCTACGATCCCTGCATACCTCTTTTACGTCGTCCACATTTATACATCTCGTCATACACGCGCGCTGGTTACGAGTACTGCGCACCTGACATTTTTGTTTGAGTGTTTGTTTAATATTAAAAACATAATAAGCTGCCAATACAAGTGTAATTTGTGTATGTGCCTATGTGTGTTGATTAGTGATGCGCCCGTTGAGTTATGTTTAATAAGCAACGACACTGCAACGAAAACTGTGGTTTCCGTTGTCACGTCGCAATTCAAAATTACATGATAAAAATAACGACTTTCTGTTATTTTTGACCGTTTAACCACCTTCCAAAGACGCGTAATACAGAATCCTCTGTAAATTCCTCAACAAAATATGAGTTTCAATTATTAGACGATAACGTTTTCTAGCAAACAAGAAATTTATTGAAGCCGTGGCTCACTTTATCGTCCATAAATATCCAATAAATCAATTATTGCTTTAAACTGTTTATAACTTTCGCAATTACTTGGTTCTATGACTTTACTTTGAGTGTTTCGGAAAATCTTTCCAAGCTTTTTAAGCTTTTGGAAATGGCTTCCAGTTTAGGCCTGTCCAGTTTTAAATAAAAGCCCGCCCTGGATTCGCACAGGTAGATATAAGTACTTCTGTACTTCATCCTTAATTGTTTTTTAAATAATATATAATTGATATTCCATCACGGATACTTAATGATAACTACACGAATTGAGATTGGTACAGTAGTTTTGGAGCCTATTCAATAAAAACAAATAAACATTTGGGAGCTGTGGTAGCCTAGTTGTGTGACCAGTGGACTGACATGTCAAAGGTTTCGAGTTAAACCCGGGCACGCACCACTGACTTTTCGGAAGTTATGTGCGTATTTGACATATGCTCAAACGGTGACGGAAAACATCGTGAGAAAACCTGTATGCTTGAGAGATTTTCGCGATGGCATGTGAAGTCTGCCAACCCGCAGTAGGCTAGCGTGGTGAACTATAGACTGGTGGACACGTGTCTAATCTTATTTGAGAGAGATTAGGCCATAGTCTATCACGCTAACCTAGAGCTGGTTGACTAGAGTTGGTTTTCCTCACTAAGTTTTCCTCCACTGAGTTACGGTGAAAATGTGCTGATTATAAACGTGTTTTCACAAACACAGAAGGAATTATTTCATATTGTGGGATCGTAAATAGTATATAAATCAATCAAAGCCTATGATTGTTTTAATGCTTCCTTAATAATACAGTTTTATCGTCAATTGTGGCGTTGTACCAATAAACTAGGTGAGTAAGGGAGCTAGAAACTGTTTGTATGTTTGTACAATAACCTAAAAATATACGCTAAGTACTCAGTTACACATACACACACCAGGCTTACTAATATATAATTATTATAATTTAATTTTTAAGAGCAAGGGTATAACAAGATTTCTCGCTCAAATTGAGCTGCCTGTCTGGGGAAGTACTTCCGCATTACAGAAGACCGCAAAGCAACAATAGTTGTGTTTCTATGGTTACCAGAAGTCGTTAGGGGAGTGATTATTCTGACAGCTGAGAGTGCTGCTAACAACGATGTATCGTTGTTAAGGAAATAACATAACAAACTGTAGTTTGTTATTTTATTTCGTTATTGACGCAGTGAGCCGACTATCAAATACATTACATTACATTACTGTACTGATTGTCTATTTCATGAAAAAGTCATTCAATCCAATTGTATGCAATGTGAGGGTTGTATTGATGATATTAATGATTATAATTCTGTAACTAAATACCTATTACAGGCGCGAATCATATTTTGTTCAATATACAGCCTGACAATGACCGGCAAATTGCAAAAAACGTACGAAAATTTGAATTTCGCGGGCTAGCGTGGAGCTTCCACCTCAAGATCAGGTGAGCCTCCTGCCCGTTTGCCCCTTATCACCTTAAAAAAAACAACATTAATGCGTCTCTCATCTCATTTTTGTCTCAGCTCTTGGTCTACAGCACGTACGTAGGTAGGTATACATATTTATCGGTACGGTCGTCAGTCCTATTGTTCTATTTCTCCAGCTAATCGGCCCGTGTAGCAATTGTGCGATACTTGTTAACTGTTTATTTACGATAATACCGCAGTTTCCATGTAATCTAACATACTTCATACGATATAAAAAGTTATATTTTAAAACCGTTTATTATGTTTTCGAAAGCTGTGGTAGCCTATCGGTGTGACCAGTGAACTGAGATGTCAGAGGTCTCGAGTTCGAACTCAAGGCACGCACCACTGACTTTTCGGAAGTTATGTGCGTAGTTATCACATGCTCAAACGGTGAAAGAAAACATTGTGAGGAAACCTGTATGCTTGAGAGATTTTCTCGATGGCATGTGAAGTCTGCCAACTCGCAGTAGGCTAAAGGATGGACTGTAGCCTAATCCTTCTCAATTGAGAGGTGACCCGTGCCCAACAGTGGGACATGAATGGGTTGATCATAGGGTTGCCAACTTTTTGTATAACAAATAAAGTATATTTAGATAAGAAAAATAAATTAACAGTATTTTAGAAAAAGAAACAGTATTCGATTTTTAACATACAAGCATTAAATATAATTACCTCGTTGGTCTCGTGGTCGTATAGCACGACTGCCAGGCAGGTCGAGGGTTCCATTCCCAGGTCGAGCAAAGTGTTATTGAGCTTTTCTATTAAATTCTCAGTAGCTCGGATTTTGGATTTGTGCCCGGTTAATGGCAATAGGTTCGCCCCCTATTACATGGGACCTAAAACATACCGTCGAAACGTGGGTGTACATTAGTCCACCTCTGCCTAACCTTTCGGGGACGACAGGCGTGATGGTATGTTATGTTTTAAAATATCACACATCAAGCTTTTGAAGCTTTGGTCAGCACCAGTAATCAGAGTTCAAGCATTTTCTCAATTTAGCTGTTGGTTTTATACAGGACGTTTCTACCACATCAATCTCTTAACATGAATGCACGGAAATATTAACTGGAGCCAGCCGCAGTATACGTGCTTTGTACCCTCAACAAAAGCACCGTAGAACTTCATAACTTATTTACCTGCGAAGTTTTCAGAACAATGCTCTTTTCCCGTGGATGTACTTAGTTCGCGCCGCGGCCTCGTCTGTTAACGGCATATTGGATGATAATCTTATTATGAGGAAAGAAAAATCATTTATTTGATGCAAAAGAAATACACATGTATTAGTAAATAGCTATTACCCGCGATTTCGTCTGCGTAAAATTAGTTATTTTATCTGGATTCAAACTTCCATCCCCTTTTCTGGAGAACAGGGGGCAATGATCCCTTAAAAGGGATTTTAAGGGATGATTTTCGGGATGAAAATTATTCTATGTCCTTTCCTGGGACTCAAACTATTTCTCTGTCAAATTTCATCTAAATTGGTTCAGCGGTTATAGCGTGAAGAGGTAACAGACAGACAAACATCATCCATATCCATTGATGTATAATATGTATGTAGGTATTTACAAATAAAATAGTATATATTATGTAGTATATCAACCTTCTAGTATCCGTAACACAAGCCTCGTTGCTTGCCACGAAACTAGATGGCGCTGTGTCATAATGTCTGGAATTATTTATTATTTATTTATTTGATTAAAGAAATACACACGTATTAGCAATGTTACAAGATAGTAAGATTTTTGTGCTTTATCGCACCAAAGAGGAGTCCAGCTCAGCGTGAGCCAGGATGATAATATCCTGAAACTGATGGCCTGCTGGAAAAGAGACCCAAAGATCGAGCTCACTAACAGTGGACGAATGTAATGATTATGATGATATTCTGCTGAACCTTATGACATAAGAATGTCGAGCATACAACGGCAATGTGAGGTAGTGTATAATTGTCGGCACGAGTCGTGAGCACAGATTTTAGTAGTAAAAGCCATTTTACGCATTTACGCTTTCGGCCAAATTCGTTCAGTATCGGTTTACCGGTAAGAAACTATCGTGTGCAGCCTCGGCGCCCCTCGCCATCGTCATTCCGCCAAAAGAGACCGAAAATTTATGTAATGCGCAAGTGAAGTTTGTACTCACGACTCGTGCCTGTACCTATAGAAGAATGTTGATTTAATTTGATAGTTATGTAAATGTGTGTATTAGTTAAGTTTTTGGTTACTAAAGATAGTTTAAAGCAAGGTAGTGATATCTTAGTGGTGTGACTAGTGGACTGAGTAGATTAAGGTGTTGACGACTTCTGTGGTGTAGCGGTTCGAGAACCAGACTGCTGATCACGAAGTCGTGGTTTCGATTCCCACGGGACACAAATATTTATGTGATGAATATAAGTGTTTGTGTTCGTCTGGGTGTTTCCTGTGTATCATAAGTATGCATTTACAAAAAAAAGTATACCTATAACTATAAGATATATATTCTTTTCTTTTTTTTCTTTTCTTTTTTTAAAAAAACGTTGCCCCGCACTAGGATTTTCTCCTGTGTCGTGGGTGCGTTTACAAACACATATTTTCACATACACAAACGCCCAGACCCGGAACAACTACCTGTAGAACGTACAAATATTTGCTCCGAGCGGGGATCGAACCCGCAACCCGTGACGCACAAGCCGATTGCTCAGCCACTGCGCCACCGAGTCGTCTAAAGATATATATTTATATCCATTGTCTAGTACCTATAGTACAAGCTCTGCTTAGTTTGGAACTAGATGGTGCTGTGTCAAATGTCGCAGAATATTTATTATTATTATTGTTCGATCGTGAAGTGAAGTGAAATCCGAAGGCACCACTGACTTCACCGAGTTATATGCGTATTTATAAGCGTTTTTTGATGTGAAACATCTATAGCCGCACGTAAAACCGATTTCTGGCGTGGCGAAAGCGTCGCCACGAAATTTAAATTTGATTTTAGTTCTATTTTCAAGTTTACCTTTTTTTTCGAATTGTGAATTGTATTAAACCTCTTCGAGTTTGTGTTAATATGTTTCTTTTAACACATATATTTTTGATGTGGAAAAAAATCGTAATATTTTATTTTATCATTATGACATATTTAGTTCCTATCACAATATGTTCTTTTCTGCATATTACTTTTACAAAATAATGTCGATGTTTCACATCTGCCACGCGCCCCGTGACGGCTCACTGTTTTTTTTTTTCATTTAAAATCTTTCCTAGATATGAAATGCTATAAAGATTTATATTGTCAAGAAACACTTTAACGAAAGGTTAAAATTATATGGCGCGGCGGGAGGCGGAGCGTACCGGAACTGTTCTAACTGCAATACCCAGGGTTGCCACTGCGAAGAAAATCCATACTATATATATAATATTATATTATAAATGAGAAAGTGTGTCTGTCTGTTACCTCTTCACGCCATAACCGCTAAACCGATTTAGATGAAATTTGACGTAGAAAAGTCTCTTAAAAGGGAGAAGGGGGGTGGGATACATTTTTATTATATTGGGTTACTTCTAACTGCTGCTTGCCACGGATAGCACTCTAAACCGTTGTCCAAATAATTATGATAAAATTGAGCATAAAATGAATTTAATGATTTCTTACACAGATATAATTATTGCTGTAGTACTAAACAAAATGCCTCGAAACCCTGGCCTTGCTCCTAACCCTAAAAAATCTAGCGTGATGGATCTAGCGAGAGTTTGGACCGTACTAGGCTAGCTTGGTGGACCTAAACTTAGCCAAGTGAGGGACAAAAGAGGCTTAGCGAAATTAGAAAAATAATATTATATTTATAGCGTTCAGCGACAGCCCTACCCACGCCTGTGCATTTATCCCTCAAAGCGTGAGAGGGGTTGTGGCAGACAAACCAGGTAAATAACGGCATGTATTATATCGCATACACGTGTATTATATAACACACACTGCTCTTAACATAATGCATGCTTTTCAGGGCACCTCAGTATTTTCTGTATAACATTGTGTGATTGTATCTGTTGAAAAGATGTGTAGATATTGCTAATAAACTAAATTTTAATTCACAATATTTTGTGATATGACGATGACGATTAGTCCAGCGGTAGTTCACGCTGCCTGCTGTGCTTCGGGTCGGGTTTGAATACCGGTAGGGACTAATGTTTGTTTGTGTGATGAGCATCAACATTTGTATCCGAGTCATGGGTATATCTATGTATAATATGAATGTATTTATACAAAGATACGTATATATATAGTATAGGCCTCTGATACCGTCTCTATTCCCAGACTTGTAACCAAAATGGAGCACATAGGAATACGTGGCAACGTTTTAAGGATTTACAAAGACTACTTGTATAACCGTAGTCAATGTGTGAAAATAGATTCCATATTGAGTGGTGAAGAGTTTATTACTTACGGAATACCTCAAGGGACTATTTTAGGACCTACTCTCTTTCAAATTTACATTAATGACCTTTGCCAGCTATCACTAAAAAACTGTGACATATTCACATATGCGGACGATACTACATTTTTAATATACGATAATGATTGGGTTAAGGCGAAAATAAAAACTGAATCCACTTTGCAATCTGTTATGAACTGGCTTACCATAAATCTATTGACACTAAATATCTCCAAAACTAAAATAATCCAATTTATCTCACCAAATGCTCCTAAACCTCCTACTAGCTCTACAAAAATAACCGTACATATTTGTCCCGACATCTCGGCATGCAATTGTTCTACACTTACCTTGGTGCCTAGTATAAAATATTTGGGTGTTCACATTGATGAGAAACTAGATTGGCGAGTTCATACAGAAGCTTTGTGTGCAAGGCTTCGAAAACTACTTTACCTATTCAAAGATTTAAGACATTCGACCGACACAGAAACAGCATCACTTGTTTATCGTTCCCTATGTGAATCTATCATCACTTACTGCATCCCAGTGTGGGGAGGAACGTTCAAAACAGTTATGCTTAGAGTTGAACGAGCTCAACGAGCTGTCCTCAAAGTAATGTACTTCCGAAAGAGAGACTATCCAACTGACCAGCTGTATAAAGACGCGCAGGTACTTACTGTGAGACAACTTTATATCCTTCGTGCTGTCTTGCGTCGACACTCAATGATGCCACTGGATACCATTGTAACCAAAAGACGAGCTGGCTTCCCTGTTTGTCCTGCATCAGGGTGTCGGTCCGCAATTGCTCGGAGACATTTTATTGCTCAGAGTGCTCACGTTTATAATAAAACTAATAAAAAGCTTTCATTCTATAAACTAACCCGCCAAAAAGTCAAGGAGCGCTTAAAAGAGTGGCTAAAATCACTAACATACGATGAAACCGAAAAAATTATATCATCTGAAACATAAACAACTCAACCAAATTGACCAGGCACCTAAAATACTGCTTGCTACCACACATACACATTGGTCACAGACACATACAACCACTAACTCGCACAAACTCACTCTCCTCACCTCACCTCACCACAACACTCACATACAACTACTCATTTGCACAAACTGACTTATTACAACATACACAAAACCACTCACATTAACATACTCACAATACCTGAAACACTTTCAAATTATCTACCTTAATAATTCACTGTTCTCCCCTGTCTGTATTAGTTTTTACTTAAGTTTATTTTCATTTCTTTTAAATATTGGTTTTCAGTTATCAAGATTGCATGCTCTTGTAGTTATGATTTTATTGCATAAGGAAACATGTAAGCAACATCACCATGAAAGAGGGCACTGACTCCCGTAACACAGGTACATAACCTAGCACGGGAGTCAGGGACTTCAGACTCATATGTACCCAAAAACTTTATGCCAATAAAAAATATTATTATTATTATTTTCAGATTTTATTTATTTTTCTTCTCCTTTATGGGAGAGTTTAATTAACTTCACATGCGGGCCATAGCCAAGCTTGTTAGGGAGGGTTTATATTGAAAATGTGGAAGATAGTGTAGAAGATGATAGAAATTTCCGGGTGATGCGACAGGTGTTAAGAATAGTAGCTTTCTGAAGCATATGGAGTGTGTAGGTAGGCATGTCCAATATGTTGAGGCTTTCCGTGAGAGATTTTGAAACGATACCTGTTGATGAAAGGACTATAGGGACTATATGTACAGTTTCTGCTCTCCACTGAGTTATGATTTCTATGGCGAGATCTTGATATTTATTTAATTTTTCAGATATTGTACTTTGGATATTGTGTGAATTAGGTATAGCGATGTCAATTAAATAAACTGTTTTGTTGGTTTTATCATGTACGGTGATATCTGGCCTATTGTAATGGATGGTTTTGTCAGTTATAATCGTTCTATCCCAATAAATTTTAAGGTGCCTATTTTCTAATACGGTTTCGGGTTTATACTTATAATACGGGTTCATGTCAAGTATAAGCTTGTGTTTGTATGCTAGGTGTTGATGTATGATTGAAGCCACTTGATCATGGCGGTGTTTGTAGTCTGTTTGTGCTAAAGATTTACAGGCTCCTGTAATATGCTGAATAGTTTCAGAAGCACTGTTGCAGTGTCTGCATAAGTCAGTCGGTTGGTTAGGGTCTTTTATGATGTATTTTCTGTAGTTGCGAGTTACTATAATTTGGTCTTGAATTGCGAGCATAAAGCCTTCCGTTTCCGGAAACAACTCACCGCGTCTAAGCCATTCGTTCGACTTATCTTTGTCGACGTGTGGTAGGCTCAGGTAGGCTCGATGTCTGCCATGCAGGGCTTTATCAGACCATAATGTGTGTTTTTGTTGTGTACTTATGAGGTGTTCATTTATTTGTGTATTTTTATCTTGTAGGTTAAGCGGTGTTAGTTTTTTGTCTGTTTCTATAATGTGTTTATGTAGTGGTGAATGTGCAGCTTTATCATGGAAGTAAGCTCTGAGTGAAATTATTTGTTTGTTGTGTAAATTGTGAACATCTATCAGCCCTCTGCCCCCTTCTTGGCGTGGTAATGTAAGTCTCTGTAGGCATGATTTAGGATGGTGTTTCCTGTGTTTGGTAAGGTGAGTATTGATAGTGCGTTGTAGTTGTTTAATATCAGTTTTCGACCATTGTATTATTCCGAAAGAGTACGTGAGTATGGGTATCGCAAATGTATTTATTGCTTTTATTATACATTTGGAGTTGAGTTGCGTTTTTTATTATTATTATTATTATTATATCAACCTTCTAGTATCCGTAACACAAGCCTCGTTGCTTACCACGGAACTAAATGGCGCTGTATCATAATGTCGAGAAATATTTATTTATTGATTATATAAGTGATCGATATCTTATTTCGGTATCTAATATTCCCGTTAATAAATAATTCCCAATAAAAAAGGTATTTTTTTAAGTACCTGATAAATTATATTATAATATTAATCAATTTTTAGAAGATAAGTTACCTAGAACATAAGTTGTATACCTAAGTATTTAAAATATAACATTGCTATATTTTATTTATAAGTAAAGTTTGTCTGTAGTTTCTGCCTACCCCCATGGGAAAATGGTGTGAGTGTATGTAGGTATGTTTGCACGCCTCAAATGGTAAAATATGCTATAACTACTCATAGACCAACACCTGTATTTATACCGTATTGGAAGCAAATAAATAAATATGATTTGAAAAATCGATAAAATATATAAAAACATAAATGCCATTTATATAAACTGAACACTATAAAATCCGAACAAGTCATCTCATAACACTTAACAGTAACTATTACATGAGCTAAAGATTAAATAATAGTTTTATATGCTTACACCCCCATAATGGGGTCATTTATGTCCCGTCCCGCCGATAATCACGGTCAATTTGCCCACAATAACGTCTCGGGTTTGAATCTCAGTTGATGGAGGTTAAGGCATGGTGTTCGGATAAATTGAATGATGTTGGATGTTAATTGGTAACTTAGTAGTCATTATGAAGGGAGTGGTATCAATTGTATTACAAACTGGCGTTGCCGCACGGCTTTAGGCGCGTTCAATGTACTTACTAATGTGGTTGGTTACATGTTTGCAGTAACTCTTTCTCACGTTTAAGGGTCATCATGATCAACCCAATTATCGTCGGGCAAAGATCTCAAATATATGAAATCTTTCGACTTTCATCAGAATTGGTACATATTTAGATATGCGTGGATTATCGGGTAAGGAGGCGATATTTGAACGAAATAGTACGTATGTTAATCAGTTTAATTATGATCGCAAATAATTCAATCTAAGAAAACTGTAAATGGTCAGTGATCACTGATTATTTATGATTAAGAAAAACGTCCACTGAGTACGTGGTTGTGAGCGCACTTCTCAACATCCAAACTTAATTGTCAGTTATTATAAGATGGCCGCCTCACCAGAGCTCGGTATTCGTTTTAATTTGTCACCGTCAAATGAGGTTTGATGTATAGAGGCGGGCGGATACGCCGACATATGTATATGTTAGCGATTAGGCTATAGGTACTCTACCACTGGCCTAATTTGGATTGGCAGCCTTCACACGCCATTAAGAAAATCTTTCAGATATATATTTTTTTTCCTAATACTTTCCTTCACCGTTTGAGCATGTGATAAATACACACGTTAGTTCAAATGACAGCGAGTCAGTGACCGTTGGCTTCACCTTCCGCTGGTCACACTACAAGGCTATCATAACTTCGAGACAATAAAATAATACATACTTCGACTGTTGATGAAGCAAACCTTACATCTCACGACTCAATTTTCACATATGGTGGAAGCTAAGGTTGGAGGTATAGCGAGATTTCTCGCTCAAATTGAGCTGCCCGACTGGGGAAGTACCTCCGCCTTACAGAACACCGCAGTGAGTCAACAAAATACTTGTCTTTCTGCGAGTGAGTAAGGTCACCAGAGCTTATTGGGGGAGTGACTATTCTGACAGCATTGGAATTCAGTTTGCTGTCAGTTCAGTAACTCCCTTTTATAAGAAACCTGAACAGTTTCTGAGGGGTTTGGCAACGCATTTGCAAGCCTCTGGTGTTGCAAATGTCCATGGGCGGTGGTTATCACTTACCATCAGGTGAGCCGCCTGCTCGTTTGCCCCCTTATCACTATAAAAAAAATTAAGCTAAATTTTAAGAAGTGGTTAAAATATTCAACTTAAATGCAGACGTAAATTCTCGGGCGGCGTTTGTTCTCCGGGGCTAAGCGTCAAATAATTTTGGCTCGAGGATAATTAAACGTGTCCCGTAGCTTAGTTAGAACGCGGATTTGAGAAGTAAAAGAGAGATGTCAAATTCGAAACTGTTTACAGTGAAACATGTTGGTTGTAGGTTGGTCTTTTATTATTTTTATTATTGACTAGACCATACCAAATTGAAAATTACAGTAATGATAGAGTTGGTATTGATGGCGTCGGTAATTATGGCGTCAATATTAATGGTGTCTGTATCGGATGCGCAGGTATTGTAGGCGTGACGCCACCAATCTGACGCCATCAATACCGACGCCAACAATACCGACGCCATCAATACCGACGCCAAAGATACCGACGCCTACAATACCTGCGCATCCGATACAGACACCATTAATATTGACGCCATAATTACCGACGCCATCAATACCAACTCTATCATTACTGTATTGGTGGCGTCGTTATTGTTAGGATCGGTATTGGTGGCGTCAGTTTTGTTGGCGTCGGTATTTGTCGCATCGGTATTGATAGAGTCAATATTAATGGCGTCGGTATTGGATGCACAGGTATTGTTGGCTTCGGTATTGGTGGCGTCGATATTGTTGGGATCGGTATTAATGGGTTCGGTGTTTTTAGCGTCGGTATTGATTTCGTCGGTATTGACGGTATTGGTGACGTCGTTATTGAAAGCGTTATTGATGTGGTCGGTATTGATGGCGTTGGATGAGGGGCGTCGGTATAGGTGGCGTCGGTATTGATGGCGTCAGTATTGGGGGCGTTGGTATTTATGGCGTCGGTAGTGACAAAGTCAAAATTAACGGCGTCGGATTGGTGTCGTCGCTATTTATGGCGTCGATTTTGTTGGCGTCGGTATTTGTGGCGTCAGTATTGACGGCATCAGATTGGTGGCGTTGGTAATGAAAGTCGGTATTGATGGCGTCGGTATTGATAGCATCAATATTAATGGCGTCGGTATCGGATGCGCAGGTATTGTTGGCATCGGGATTGTTGGCGTCGGTATTGTTGGCTTCGGTATCGTTAGCGTCGGTATTGATGGCGTCGGTAGTGTTGGCGTCGGTATTGATGGCGGCGGATTGGTGGCGTCAGTATTGACGTTTCGGATTGGTTGCATCGGTAATAATAGAGTCGGTATTGATGGCGTCGGTATTTATGGCGTCGGTATTGACTGCGTCAATATTAATGGCGTCGGTATTGGATGTGCAGGTATTGTTGGAGTCGGTATTGGTGGCGTCGGTATTGTTGGCGTCGGTATTGACAGCGTCGGATTGATGGCGTCGGTATTGGATGCGCAGGTATTGTTGGCGTATATAATTATCGTGACGTCGGTATTGGTGGCGTCAATATTGTTGGGGTTGGTATTGATGTCGTCGGTATTGTCGGCGTCGGTATTGATGGCGTTGGTATTGATGGCGTCGGTATTGATGATGTCGGTATTGACAGAGTCAAAATTAATGGCGTCGGTATTGGATGCGCAGGTATTGTTGGCATCGGGATTGTTGGCGTCGGTGTTGTTGGCTTCGGTATCGTTGGCGTCGGTATTGATGACGTCGGTAGTGTTGGCGTCGGTATTGATGGTCGCGGATTGGTGGCGTCAGTATTGACGGCGTTGGATTGGTTGCATCGGTAATGATAGAGTCGGTATTGATGGCGTCGGTATTGACTGCGTCAATATTCATGGCGTCGGTATTGGATGCGCAGGTATTGTTGGCGTCGGTATTGATAGCGTCGGATTGATGGCGTCGGTATTGGATGCGCAGGTATTCTTGGCGTTTATAATTATGGTGACGTCGGTATTGGTGGCGTCAATATTGTTGGGGTCGGTATTGATGTCGTCGGTATTGTCGGCGTTGGTATTGATGGCGTCGGTATTGATGATGTCGGTATTGACAGAGTCATAATTAATGGCGTCGGTATTGGATGCGCAGGTATTGTTGGAGTCGGTATTGGTGGCGTCGGTATTGATGGCGTCGGTATCGATGGCCTCAATATTAATGGCGTCGGTATCGGATGCGCAGTTAATGTTGGCGTCGGTATTAGTGGCGTCGGTATTGTTGGCGTCGGTGTTGTTGGCGTCGGTATTGTTGGCGTCGGTGTTGTTGGCGTCGGTTTTGGAGTGGTCAATATTGTTAAGGTCGGTATTGATAGTATCGGTATTGATAGAGTCGTTATTGATGGCGTCGGATTGGTGGCATCAGTATTGTTGGCATCAGTATTGATGGCGTCGATTTTGTTGGCATCGGTATATGTCGCGTCAGTATTGATGGCGTCGGTATTGATGACGACTATATTAATGGCATCCGTATCGGATGCGCAGGTATTGTTGGCGTCGGTATTGTTGGCGTCGATATTAATGGCGTCGGTATTGTTGGCGTCGGTATTGACGGCGGCGGATTGGTGGCGTCAGTATTGTTGGCGTCAGTATTGACGGCGTCGGATTGGTTGCATCGGTAATGATAGAGTCGGTATTGGAGGCGTCAATATTGTAAAGGTCGGTATTGATAGTGTCGGTATTGATAGAGTCGTTATTGGTGGCGTTGGTATTTATGGCGTCGATTTTGTTGTCATCGGTATTTGTGGCGTCGGTATTGATGACGTCGGTAGTGACAGAGCCAAAATTAACGGCGTCGGATTGGCGTCGTCGCTATGTATGGCGTCGATTTTGTTGGCGTCGGTATTTGTGGCGTCAGTATTGACGGCGTCGGATTGGTGGCATCGGTAATGATAGTCGGTATTGATGGCGTAGGTATTGATGGCATCAATACTAATGGTGTCGGTATCGAGTGCGCAGGTATTGTTGGCGTCGGTATTGTTGGCATCGGTATCGTTGGCGTCGGTATTGATGGCGTTGGTATTGAAAGCGTCGGATTAATGGCGTCGGTATTGGATGCGCAGGTATTGTTGGCGTATATAATTATGGTGACGTAGTTATTGGTGGCGTCAATATTGTTAGGGTCGGTATTGATGTCGTCGGTATTGTCTGCGTGCGGTATTGATGGCGTTGGTATTGATGGCGTTGGTATTGATGGCGTTGGTATTGATGGCGTCGGTATTGATGATGTACCGACATCATACGTCAATACCGATTGACAGAGTCAAAATTAATGGCGTCGGTATTGGATGCGCAGGTATTGTTTGCATCGGTATTGTTGGCGTCGGTATTGTTGGCGTCGGTATTGGAGGCGTCAATATTGTTAAGGTCGGTATTGATAGTGTCGGTATTGATAGAGCCATTATTGATGGCGTCGGATTGGTGGCATCAGTATTGTTGGCGTCGGTATTGATGGCGTCGATTTTGTTGGCATCGGTATTTGTCGCGTCAGTATTGATGGCGTCGGTATTGATGGCACTATATTAATGGCGTCCGTATCGGATGCGCAGGTATTGTTGGCATCGGTATCGTTGGCGTCGGTATTGATGGCGTCGGTATTGTTGGCGTCGGTATTGATGGCGTCGGTATTGTTGGCGTCGGTATTGATGGTGTCGGTATTGTTGGCGTCGGTATTGATGGCGTCAGTATTGTTGGCGTCAGTATAGACGGCGTCGGATTGGTTGCATCGGTAATGATAGAGTCGGTATTGATGGCGTCAATATTAATGGCGTCGGTATCGGATGCGCAGGTATTGTTGGCATCGGTATTGTTGGCGTCGGTATTGTTGGCGTCGGTATTGGAGGCGTCAATATTGTTAAGGTCGGTATTGATAGTGTCGGTATTGATAGAGCCATTATTGATGGCGTCGGATTGGTGGCATCAGTATTGTTGGCGTCGGTATTGATGGCGTCGATTTTGTTGGCATCGGTATTTGTCGCGTCAAAATTGATGGCGTCGGTATTGATGGCGTCGGTATTGATGGCACTATATTAATGGCGTCCGTATCGGTGGCGCAGGTATTGTTGGCATCGGTATCGTTGGCGTCGGTATTGATGGCGTCGGTATTGTTGGCGTCGGTATTGATGGCGTCGGTATTGTTGGCGTCGGTATCGTTGGTGTCGGTATTGATGGCGTCGGTATTGATGGCACTATATTAATGGCGTCCGTATCGGATGCGCAGGTATTGTTGGCATCGGGATTGTTGGCGTCGGTATTGTTGGTGTCGGTATCGTTGGCGTCGGTATTGATGGCGTCGGTATTGTTGGCGTCGATATTGATGGCGTCAATATTAATGGCGTCGGTATTGACTGCGTCAATATTAATGGCGTCGGTATTGGATGCACAGGTATTGTTGGAGTCGGTATTGGTGGCGTCGGTATTGGATGCACAGGTATTGTTGGCTTCGGTATTGGTGGCGTCGATATTGTTGGGATCGGTATTAATGGGTTCGGTGTTTTTGGCGTCGGTATTGATTTCGTCGGTATTGACGGTATTGGCGACGTCGTTATTGAAAGCGTTATTGATGTGGTCGGTATTGATGGCGTTGGATTAGGGGCGTCGGTATAGGTGGCGTCGGTATTGATGGCGTCGGATTGGTTGCATCGGTAATGATAGAGTCGGTATTGATGGCGTCGGTATTGTTGGTGTCGGTATCGTTGGTGTCGGTATTGATGGCGTCGGTATTGTTGGCGTCGGTATTGATGGCGTCAGTGTTGTTGGCGTCAGTATTGGTGCGTCGGTATTGGTGCGTCGGTATTGATGGCGTCGGTATTGGTGGCGTCGATATTTGTGGCGTCAGTATTGATGGCGTCTATATTAATGGCGTCCGTATCGGATGCGCAGGTATCGTTGGCGTCGGTATTGTTGGCGTCGGTATCGTTGTTGTCGGTATTGTTGGCGTCGGTATTGATGGCGGCGGATTGGTGGCGTCGGTGATGACAGAGTCGGTATTGACGGCGTCAATATTAATGGTGTCGGTATTGACTGCGTCAATATTAATGGCGTCGGTATTGGATGCGCAGGTATTGTTGGCGTAGAAACCGTTCAGATTTCTTAAAATAGGGAGTTACTGAACTGACAGCAAACGGAATTCCCATGCTTTCAGAATAGTCACTCCCCCAATGAGCTCTGGTAACCTTACTCACTCGCAGAAAGACAACTATTGTTGATTCACTGCGGTCTTCTGTAAGGCGGAGGTACTTCCCCAGTCGGGCAGCTCAATTTGAGCGAGAAATCTCGCTATGCCCTACCTACTACCTCCTACAACATTTATGTATATACAAACAAAAAATGAAAATCAACCATCTAGTATCCGTAACACAAGCCTCGTTGCTTAGCTTGGATTTAAAGAAAATATTATAAGGGAACCTCGATACCTGTGAGATATTCATTATAGTATGTGATGTCTGCCTACCCGCATTAAGCTAGTATGGCGGACTATAGCCTCATGCCTCTCAAATATGATAAGGGACCCGTGTCCAGCAGTGGGACAATAAATGATTCCACCTAGTTTCCATTTACAAAAGGACCATGATTCTCTTTCAAAAACAGAATTACGTATCGCACCTTTAGAATGAAAGTGACCTAACTCAAAATTACAGGAATTTCTGATTTTCCCATTAACTGACCATAATAAGATCATTTAAGGTTTTAAAGCCTAGGCTCTAATACCCTGTGGAGAAAAAGAGACCGATCTATTTTTTTACTTTGGTTAGGTACTTTCATTCTATTCGGTCAATTACATTCTAAGGGTGCGTCGCACCCTTAGAATTTTGAAATGAAATGAAACATTCTGTAATTCTGTAATTTTGAGTTAGGTCACTTTCATTCTAAAGGTGCGGTATTATGTATGAGAGAGAGCTGAGAGATGAATACTAGAAAGGTAATAATAATATTGGTTTAATTTAAATACAACATTTGACTTTCACTTTGACTTTGCAAGTCACAATGATCAACGTATTTTGATCTAAAATGATTGGTTGGAAAATGAACAAATTTATTTTTCTACTCATACATATGTAATTATTTAATATGTTAAGTAAGACGTGTTGTGATACAGGATGTATAGTAACTGTATGTACTATGTACTTATTAAAACCTGAAAAAAAAAAAGTAAGTCCAACAGTCGATTTTAACAGCCCATCAATATTCCGGCTTCATAATAGTGGATACCGACTGTTAAAATAGACTACAGTCTACTGGCTATTCACTACCCTACCTTTGCGTCACGCAGTCGGGTAAAAAACATGCCTGGAGAGGTGACAGTTTCTGTCAGTCTCCGTCACGAGTCAGCAGTCTACAGACTAAGAACCGCACGCAACGCCGCTAGCCCTATCTTCGGGGCATTCACTAAAAATTCTGTCTCTTTCATCATCTTTCACCATCATCAGCCTATACTCGTCCAGTGCTAGACGTAGGCCTCCCCTAGTGAACGCCACAGAGTTCGATCTTCAGCTCATCTCATCCAATTACTGCCAGCTTCCTTTCGCAAGTCGTCGCTCCACCCGACCGTCTGACTCTCCTGCAAAGTGACAAAAACAGCAATGAAAGAAAGAAAGAAAAATCATTTATTTGGTGCAAAAGACATTACATTTTTTATTTATTTATTTTTATCAAGGGCCTCCAATAAAAATAAAGGAGTTTCTTGCCGGTTCTTCAGATCAACTACTTGGAACCGTGCAACTAGAGTCATAACGTTTTATAAATGCTTGAAAAAGTTCATATTATAAAATAAAAATCATAAGATTTGATTTGAAACAATGGCAATGTAAGTTAGTCTTGTGCAATATGTATGTATGTATGTTTGCTTTCAGGCAACTAAAAACTGAGTAGAGCAACATTTCAAATCATACTGTACAAAGAAACTAATATTTATTTTTAGGAATATATAAATATATTCTTATGTATTTAATAATATGCTATTCAAACAATTCCATGAAATTTTATAATAATGTTATTTTTTCAGCTGTCTCTATTTGTTGGATAAACAAGAACTGTAGAACTGTATGAGTCTATCTAAAGAGTCTAGTTAACTGAAGATTAATTCCCATTTTGGTACTAGAGGCGGGCGGACGTTCAGGTAGGTTGAGGTTTTTTCTTTAGTAATCATATCTCTAAGTCAATATTATTATACTTCGGCCTTTTGTCTAAGATGCTAGAAATACCGATGCCATTGAACAAAAAATAAATTGGCAAAATATCTTTAAAAAACTACCTAATCAAATAATATAAATGTTGCTCGTGGTTTCCCTCGCGCAATTAAACTTATTTCTCCACCCTATTTCTCTAGTTAAAGGCTGGGCTTTTACAAATACAACGAAACAATAACGCATTTATTTTTGCTGAAAAGTTTGAATATAAAATTTCAAACTTCTTACTCTAAAAATAACGGACTCCCCATATAAACTGTCAACCTTTATTTCACCCTCCTAGAAAGTAAATTTTAAAACCCCTGAAATACGTTTTTATTTGTTTCTAACCCTATATTATATTACTATTTTGAAAACTTTGATTATTTAAAAGTAAAAATACCACTGTTCGATTTTCAAATTTCTCTCCACATTATTTTGAGAAACAATTCATTTTTTTTGTCTCATAAAAAATGCATCGGAAACATTTTCGTGCAATGATTTTTCATGATTTCAAATGTGGCTTAAAACCTGATGTGTCATTTGATCGACTTCGAATTGCTTTTAAGGACGAAGGACCTTCAAAAGCAACCATCTTCCGCTGGTATAGAGAGTTCAAACGCGGTTGTCTTACTTTGGCGGATGAACAAAGGAGTTGTCGTCCTTCGATGGCTGTCGCCGAAAACCACTAACCAAACATAAAACCACAAAAAAAAAAACCACTAACATAAAATAAAGAAAGTCGCAAAATCAAAATCTTTCAAATGTTGGGAGTCGTTACTATGATATCTGTATGGTAATATTACATACCTTACTATACACTTTGGTAGCAAATATAATAGGTACCTACCTAAATACCCCATTGTACTTACCTACTTTAACCTACATAGTCAGGCTCACATATTGTAATCAAAATGTATGGACTTTAAAAGAGACCATGATTCTTTGAGTTTGTTTCGGCATTTCTTCTCAGAGGTCGTCAGTTAGGAAATGCCGATGTCAACTAGATACTACAAAAAATATTACATGACTTGTAAAAGTGTCTTTAAAAAGATCTATTTACAGAAATCATTCAATCATTCATACTAGTACCTTGAAGTAATTCCAATTTTAATCAGTTAACGAATAAGACGAATATTTAAAATCATAATATTTATTTTCGACTTTGTTTTGAGTAATCAAAACAAAATAGTCACAGAAACCAATCAATAGAACGTAAAATTCTGAATAAGACTGCATTCTTAACTCATTTTGGGTAAAATCTAAATATACATATGTACGTATATAACTCAAAGGTGACTGACTGACTGACATAGTGATCTATCAACGCACAGCCCAAACCACAGGACGGATCGGGCTGAAATTTGGCATAAGCTGTTATGACGTAAACGTAAAGATGTTATGGCGTAAGCATCCGCTAAGAAAGGATTTTTGGAAATTCACCCCCTAAGGGTGTAAAATGGGGGTACAGAGTTAATATGAAACTTTAGTTCTTTTAGTTAAATTGCACGCGGACGAAGTCCCGGGAATCAGTTCATGGTTTATACGATATTTCTACCTACCCACCTTTCTACCTGGGTGTTGATGTATTTCCATACACAAAACTAAGATACTTATCTATACCTGAATCATTTGACCAGTTATGTTATCATACGTGAAGATAATAGACCCACGTATTGTGTAGATATTAACAGAAGGAAATATTCTGGATCGCCCATCATACTGGTTCCCATATCAAAACAAAAGAATTTCATACAATAGAGCATTAAAGCTTTTGTTCTAGTTCTTGCTAAACGAAGCGGTAGATAGATTTGAAAAAAACTGCCCATATCCATTCTTTCATACTATAATATTATAAATGCGAAAGTGTGTCCGTCTGTCTGTTACCTCTTCACGCTTAAACCGCAGAACCAATTTAGATGAAGTTTGGTATGGAGATAGTTTGAATCCAGAGAAAGAATATAGATAGAATGGTTTTATAGAAGAAGTTTGTATGCGATGATCTCCAAAAAAAATCCAGTTTCTTTTTTTTTTGTAAAAAGCACAAAGCAGATTGATGAAAAAATTTGCTGGATTAAATATTATTATTATTAACCGACAAGAGCTCAGCTCTTGTCTGTGGAGCAATCGCCACTGTTGTCTATCTCCTGATTTCTGTTTAACTTTTTGATATTCACTTGATCAACAAAACTTCGTCTAGGTCTTCCCCTTCCTCTCTTTCCTTTACTTTCGTGGATTAAATATAAGTTACACAAATGACTAATTCTATGCCGATAAAGTCGCGAGCAAAAGCTAGTTATATTATATCTTTCACTGTAACATGGACCTTTAGGTCCGCGGAATTACCAAAGAATACAATACGTCGGCCATTGGCGAAAATTCCCAGACGTAGTTACCGTAGCCACTGGGAAAGTATGAATACGTGTTATTAGACGAATGTCCATTTTTAATTGCCGACTATTTTATTTTTACGATATGGGAAAGTATGAAAATTACCGTCTCATTGGATTGTGATTCCTAATAATGTACCATCACGCTTATCATCCTTGAAGGGTTAGGCAGAAGTGTACTAATGTACGGTGGGTTCCAGTGAATTCGATTGTACAGCCATATTTCGATGTTATGTTTTAGGTCCCATGTTATAGGGGGCGAGCCCATTGCAATCAACCGGGGATGAATCCAAACTCCGAGCTGCGAAAAATCCAATACCGTTTTGCTCGACCTGGGTATCGAACCCTCTTGCTCAGTCGTTCCTCGTGTTTGCGACTACTTAAAGCAAGTAGCTTGAGAACGCTAGCTCAAGCACTTTTTTTAATGGGGCAAACTCATCCTCGTCATCAACCCATTAATGTCCCACTGCTGGGCACGGATCTCCTCTCAATTGAGAGGGATTAGGCTATAGTCCACCACGCTAGATAATCTCTCAAGCATGCAGGTTTCCTCACGATGTTTTCCTTCACCGTTTGAGCATGTGATAAATACGCACATAACTTCCGAAAAGTCAGTGGTGCGTGACCTAGGGCCCTAGGGTTCGAACTCGCCTTTGACACCTCAGTCCTCTGGTCCCACCACTCACTTCTCCCCATATACCTACAACTACGACTCCTGTAAGCCAGGATCAACAATAGTAACCATCCAGAAAATCGGCGAGACGAAATCCAACCTGTCCCAGGGGAATGATTTAAACTGTCTTGGAATGGTGTTGGATAACTATCAGTTTTTAATTTAATTTAATCCCTACAAAGACAAGATGGCGAGACATATTGGACGACCCGTTTAGCTCAGCGGTATTTAACGCTGCCTGCTGTGCTATGGGTCCCGGGTTCGAATCCCGGTAGGGACTAATGTTTGTGTGATGAGCTTCAACATTTGTTTCCGAGTCATGGATGTATCTATGTATAATATGTATGTATTTAAAAAAAAAAAGTATGTAGTATATCAACCAACTAGTATCCGTAACACAAGCCTCGTTGCTTTCCACTGAACTAGATGGCGCTGTGTGTCATAATGTCCGAAAATATTTATTTTAAGAAATTTATGGATCCCCATACAAACTTCTACCTCTGTTTTTTTTTTCATTAATCTAAATCAGTTTAGTGGTTTAAACGTAAATAAGTAACAGACTGACATATGTACATATACATATACTTTCGCATTATAATATTAGTATGTACGAATTTATAGATAAATTAATGTAACTAGACATAAAACAAGCTGAGTATCCATTTTTATTTCCATAAAATTGTTTTATCAACCAATTTAACAGCAAAATAACAGGAAAGTAGTTGAAACTTCAAATATAGACTTAAAGGACAATTTTATATAAGCCGACACACTTTGGTGACAATGACTAAACTTTGTGCTGCAAAAAAAACAACAACATTACCTCTGAACATACCAAAATCAACCTTATATAACGAAATACAGAGTTGACTTTCCAAAGGGCGTAGTTACTCAAATCTTTTACCACTTATCTCAATCGAGTAGAGTTTAATTTCGCGTGACGCAATCCTTTTTCAACCAGAAGAAAGGACAGACGAAAAAAATTTAGCAAAACAAACTTAGCAAGGCGTTCACCAAAACAGTTTAAACTAAAACATTGTTTGGAAAATTATTTTGGGAGCTGCAAAATTAAGTTGGTTTTCAACCCTTTCACTGCTAAAGTTTCGTGAATGCAGAATTTTGAATATAAAAGATAGCAGGGTAGGGTTATCGGAGAGAGACGCCGTGAAATCTTTATCAATCGATATGGGTTTAATTTGCAAGTGTTGCTAGGTATGAAAACAGTTGTTTTTGTTTTAAGAATCTGGCTAATGGGATTTTTAGCTTTTTAGATTAACTGTTATAATATAATAGGATAAAGGACAAAATTTGGCATATCGATTTCTTACACTACGCGAATATAAAAAAAAAATACTTTATAAATATTTTTTCGCGATGTGCTGAGTCTGCCCGAGACCATACTGTTCATAAGATATGACGACCCAGTTAGTCCAGCGGTAGTTAACACTGCCTTCTGTGCTATGGGTCCCGGGTCCGAATCCCGGTAGGGACAAATATTTGTGTGATGAGCATGACTGAACATTTGTATCCGAGTCATGGATGTATCTATCTATAATATGTATGTATTTACAAAAAAATAAAAGTATATATGTAGTATATCAACCAGCTAGTATCCGTTTTTAAGTACAGTTTAGGAGATCTGGAACATGCGATGGATTAAAGCAATAAAAAAGTAGCTTTCTCAAATATACTAATTTTATTTTCCGTACAATATTCAGATTAACTGCCTCGTTAGTCTAGTGGTCGCACAGTGCAACTGCCAAGCAAGAGGTCTTGGGTTTGATTACCAGGTCAAACATAGTGTTATTGGGTTTTTCTATGATTTTCACAGTAGCAGTTCGGAGTTTGGATTTTCCCCGGTTAATGTCAATTACATGGGACCTAAAACATATGTGACGAAACGTGATTAGTACACCTGTTTCATCTTTCGGAGACGACAAGCGTGATGGAATGGGTAAATTCATAAATCATATTTTTTATTCCAGTTTAACTAAGAAAATCTGGTTATAACCAGTGCAAGCCGGTTTCTGGCCCACAGTTCATTGGCCCATCAATCTATGTCGTCTGTACCGACGGCAACCGCAGTGCACTGCAAATAATTTAGCGTTGCTTTATGATGTGTATTGCTGACCGTATTTACTGTGATAAATTGTATTGGTAACACTACGTTTCTGCTTACGAATCTCTCTGCCTAGTCAAAGAACAAAATATCAATCATCATCATCATCATCAACCCATTATTGTCCCACTGCTGGGCACGGGTCTCCTCTCATTTGAGAGGGGTTTGGATATAGTCCACCAAGCTGGTCTACTGCGGGTTGATAGATTACATGCCATCGAGAAAATCTCTTAAGCATGCAGGCTTCCTCACGATGTTTTCCTTCACCGTTTGAGCATGCGATTTTTTTACAATTTTACAAGTTATGGGGTCAGTCATATACGCACATAACTTCCAAAAAGCCAGTGGTGCGTGCCTTGGGTTTGAACTTGAGACCTCTGACATCTCAGTCCACTGGTCACACCGCTGGGCTACCACAGCAGCTCATACAGAATACGCTAGCAACAAAATCTTGTATACGGATTCGAATCACACTCGAATAACTGAAGGCGAACTGAAGCCTGATCCACTTGGAGTTAAACCGAGCGAACGCGGAAGTTTGGTAAAAACTTTACACCTGTAAGTTTGGAAAGACGAAACTTGTACAAACGAAAATGGCGTTTACAAAGATACAAAGACTTACTAAATGTGCTCTTGCACGTGTCTGAAGAATTTGTTTTTTGAGTGATGTTTACATAAAACTAAGAAATTAAGTTTCAGTCCACCAAGATCGCCTAGTGCAAGTTGGCAGGCTTCACACACCGTCGAAACAATTTCTTAGGCATGCAGGTTTCCTCACTATATTTTCCTTCACCGTTTGAGCATGTGATAAATAAGCACGTAACTTCGAAAAATCTGTGGGGAGTGCCTTGGGATGGAAATCAGGACCTTTGATCCATACTATTTGTTATTACACTGGTCACACTAGGCTAACACAGTTTTTCATATATTAAGTTTATTTTTTACCTTGTGATACAGCGCCACCTATTTCCGAGCTAAGCAACGAGGCTTGTGTTACGGTTACTAGTTGGTTGATATAATTACAAAAAAAATATATATATACTTTTTTTTGTTAATACATACCTACATGTTATACGGGTTACATAAAATCCGGAATGAAGTTATCCGCCAGAGGACCAAAGTTACCGACATAGCTCAGAGGATTAGCAAGCTGAAGTGGCAATGGGCCGGTCACATCTCTCGGAGAACCGACAACCGTTGGAGCAAACGAGTTCTTGAGTGGAGACCGCGTCTCGGCAAACGTAGTGTAGGACGGCCGCCGGCCAGGTGGAGCGACGACTTGCGCAAGATAGCTGGCAATGACTGGAGGAAAAGAGCCGAAGATCGAGCTCTGTGGCGTTCACTAGGGGAGGCCTACGTCCAGCAGTGGACGAATATAGGCTGATGATGATGATGATGACATGTTATACATAGATATAACAATGACTCGGATACAAATGTTTCTGCTCATCACTCAAATATTTGTCCCTACCGGGATTCAAACCCGGGAGCCATAGCACAGAAAGCAGAGTTAACTACGGCTGGACTAACTGGGTCGTCAATTTTGAAAAAAATATACCTTTTTCTAAAAAAAAGCGTGGCTCTTCCAGTCCGTCTAATCAAACTTAGTCTCACGTTCAAAATACGTTACTAATTATAGAAAACAAACTTAAATTTCGAATCCATGTTCGAAATTTGTAATGCTGCATTATTAAGAGGAAACCCTTAACTATAAGGAGGTGGGGGTAAACGAGGGTAGTGACGGTATATCTGACATTAATGAGGGGTAAAAAGTTTTGATAAATGGAGAAAATCGGCGCGGATAGCTCAGCGATGAAGGGCTTACTTTGGATGTGGGTTTTTATTTTCTACTAGCTTCTACACGCTGTGGTTCTATAAGCTGTGGTAGCCTAGTGTGACAAGTGGACTGACGTGTCAAAGGTCTCCAGTTCAAACCCGGGCACGCGCCACTGACTTCGGAAGTTATGTGCGTATTTGTCACATGCTCAAACGATGAAAGAAAACATCGTGAAACCTGCATGCTTGAGAGATTTTCTCGATGGCATGTGAAGTCCACCAACCCGCAGTAGGCTAGCGTGGTGGACTATGGCCTAAACCCTCTCATATAAGAGGAGACCCGTGCCCAGCAGTGGGGCAATAATGGGTTGATGATGATAATGAGCTTCTACACAGCTTTGCCTGCATTCAAAGTCAATTTAAAATGTGTTATTTCGAGTAGACCAATATGACAAGTGATTTTGAATCGTCAAAACTAGTTGCACGGTTCCAAAAAATAGGTCTTATCGAGACGAGCCGACAAAAAACTCACATTGTAGATAAAAAGTAGCCATTTGTTAATTCAGATAATAAGTTATCTATATGCCAAATTATATCCAAATTTGTAAAGCGGTTTTTACTTTTACGTGAAAGAGTAACAGACATCCACTTATTTAGTGTCCCATTGCTGGGCACAGGTCTCTTCTCATTTGAGAGGGATTAGGCTATAGTCCACCACGCTAGCCTACTGCGGGTTGGCAGACTTCACATGCCATCGAGAAATTCTCTCAAGCATGCAGGTTTCCTCACGATGTTTTCCTTCACCGTGTGAGCATGTGATAAATACGCACATAACTTCCGAAAAGTCAGTGGTGCGTGCCTTGGGTTTGAACTCGAGACCTCTGATATCTCAGTCCACTGGTCACACCGCTAGGCTACCACAGCTCAGGGATCGTAGCGCGTGGCATTCTGTAGTTTCTGTAAAAACCTTAACTCTCCTTTTTGAAAGAACCCCATGCCGTAGTCGTTTGTTAGTAAATCTTGGTAGGTAGTTCATTCCACAGCCTGATTGTACAATAGAATAAAGTTTCACTGAAACCAAAAAAATATTTACACGTATCTAGTGGAAATCTACTATCACTGCCTACCTCGACACGCGTTATAATCATATATCGACGATATCTGCTTAGCCCCATCTGTTCGATACAGTACCCACCCTTAAATTGAACACCCCAATCTTATTTTTCGTACGAATGCATTCCAGATTCACGTAATTATGCAAATGCCGCCCGAGCCTACCCCTAAGCGTGTTTTAACATCCCCTAATCTCCGTATCCGATTGTACCCATTTATTTGTTCTTGCTGAAACATTGTACATTGTTTTTTTTGTACCTCAAGGGTGGAAAACCACCCTACGGCCCGACCAGTGGTAAGCGGTTACCGTAGCCTATAGACGTTGGCAACACTAGAGGCATCGCTCGCAATTTGCCGGCCCTGTAGAAACTATTTAGGTTTAAAATAGGGAGTTACTCAACAGACAGCAAACGGAATTCCAATGCTGTCAGAATAGTCACTTCCCGAATAAGCCTCGTTGCTTAGCTCAGAACTAGATGGCGCTGTATCATAATGTCCGGATTGATAATGTATTACAAAAAAAAACCAAGTTGCTCAATGTGAAACATTTATATACATAAGTACACTTTTAAGCAAAAAACACATAAATACTATATACCAGAAATAGGAATAACATAGAACTACCTAAAATTAGAACATTATATGGAAAAAAGAACATACAAGGGAAGCCCAGCTATATAATCAATTGCCAAAGAATTCTTTGGCAATTGTTTAAAAACAATTTTTCATTGACGACCCGTTTAGCTCAGCGGTAGATAACGCTGCCTGCTGTGCTATGGTGTAGGGACAAATGTTTGTGTAATGAGCATTAACATTTGTATCCGAGTCGTGGATGTATCTATGTGTAATATGTATGTATTTACAAAAAAAAAGTATATATGTAGTATATCAACCATCTAGTATCCGTAACACAAGCCTCGTTGCTTACCACGGAACTAGATGGCGCTGTATAATAATGTCCGGAAATATTTATATTTAAATATTTTTAAAATAGGTTGATGGCGTATTTATTGAATGAGCAAAATTAAATTTAATTTTTATTATGTAGGTATTTAGTTGTAAACACTTGCGATAGATCGAACCTATTGTTTTAATTAATATAATATTGTTGTAGTTTTTCGCATATTTTAAGTAAACTATGTAATGTTCAGCTGTGGTAGCCGAGCGGTTTGACCAGTGGACTGAGATGTCAGAGGTCTCGAGTTCGAACCACTGACTTTTAGGAAGTTATGTGCGTATTTATCACATGCTCAAACGGTGAAGGAAAACATCGTGAGGAAACCTGCATGCTTGAGAGAATTTTCGATGGCATGTGAAGTCTGCCAACCCGCAGTAGGCTACCGTGGTAGAATATAGCCTAATCCCTCTTAATTGAGAGGAGACCCGTGCCCAGCAGTGGGACATTAATGGGTTGATGATGATGATGTAATGTTCTTTGTGAGAAACATAAATTTCTTTAAACCGAATGTCGGAGTTTAGAATGATGCCCGGTTAATGAGAGGCTCGCTCCTAAATTAGATTATGGGAGACTCCTCTACCTAATGCTTCAGATCTTCAGGTATGATTGTATGTATGTACTTCTGTAAGGGATTCAGTCTCCCCGGCCTCTCAAATTGAAATAACTTAAACATTGTCAATGTACCCTCGCCTTAAGACAAACTATGCGAGTTCCTCAACTATCTCAGCCGTATTTACCCTTTGATCCATGTTCTGAGAGCTTCATACACGTGGCCTTATTGTATTCAGCAAGACATTGAAGGTTAAGCGACATTGTTGGGGTCGGGAAATTGATGGGTTGACTTCTCCGGATTAATATTTATGACGGCGCGACTAGCGCAATGGCATTAAAGGCTGCCTTCTGTAGTAAGGGTCCTGCGTTCGGATCCTGGTAGGGGGAAATGTTTGTGTGATGAGCACAGCACATCCGTACCTGGCTCATGGCTTTTTCTATGTATAATACGTATTTATACACAAAAAAAAACTATGTATATACTACATAGTTTTTTTTTTGACTCTACAATCCACACGCACTCTACTTGAGATGATGACCCTGTTTAGTATCTGTCGCAACAAGGTTTACTGCACTGATCTTGTGAACAGCTTGTGCTACCTGGTCCCTCGTACTGTATTTGGTCGAGAAGTGCGCTCGAGACGCTTGTTTGCAACTAACCTCTGGCGCACCAACTCTGGGATACGCTCACCGCTGCACCGATTGGTCGACACGTATAATAAGCATTTCAGTTCAGTTGATATTATGTTTCTCAGTAAGAATACGTTTAAACAACAGGTCATTGCTATTTTAAGGGATCAGCTATAAGCCCCGTATAGATGTTTACCAATTATTTGATATTTCACTTAACCACCCTCAAAGTAATTAGTCCGTGTAACTTGAGTAACTAACTAAACAAGTTTTGTAATGAATATTGTATAGTGTTTTATTTATTGAGTGTATTAGATATATGTAGATAGTCATATGATAGTCGTTGTTAACAGCTAGCTATTTTTGTATTGTAACTTGTGGATAACGTAGTGAATAGTGTATTTGTTACTTTTATTAATTTAGTACTTAAATTATGTGTAATGTTTAATATACTGCTGTTTGTTGTCCTTAATAAAATAAAATTAAATTAAAATAGTTTTTTTTTTCAAAATCATCTATTATCCGTAACACAAGCCTCGTTGCTTTGCTTGGTACTAAATTGCACTTTTTCGTTAGATTAATATGCAGAGAAAATTGTTTTTGTTCTGAAAATCATCACTAGTGCTCAAAAGGGGGTTTCAAAGGGGTGTATAGGGGTGTGAAAATTGTATGCCGAATCGATAATTCTTTTAAAAGATGAGGTAAGGAAATAAATAATTTGATTAGATAAAATACGCAGACCAAGTCGCGGGCAGCGCTAGTCAAATATAATTATCACTACATACATGTACTCGACGAAAACTTGTAATAGGAAAAAACTGGTTTTATTGATAAAGTAATAAAGCTAAATTTAGATTAACATTTGCACACAAAACGTTCCAAATTTACACCTACATTTGCATTCAAATTGCATTAAAATGGCATTATAATTTGCCTATCGTTGCAAATTAAAAAGCCATTTGAATACCATTTAAATGCCTTATTTTAATGTTATCTTCGCTATATATACGATATAGCAAGGCATGAAAACAGAGTAGAATTATACTATATGTGCTGTAGTTTGGTGTGTGACTACTGAAACGGTGTTGTACTAGGTACGAAAGGTAGGCATAGCGAGATTCCTCGCTCAAATTGAGCTGCCCGACTGGAGAAGTACCTCCACTTTACAGATGACCGCAGTGAAACAACAATAGTTGTATTTCTATGAGTGAGTAAAGTTGCCAGAGCTCGTTAGGGGAGTGACTGTGCTGACAGCATGCGATTTCCGTTTGCTGTCAGTTTAGTAACTCACTTATTTAAATAAAATTAGGGCGCCTTCACACTGGGCGTAGGCATTCGATGAACGTATACGGAGCGCAGACGCTGCGACAGCGCAGCGTATGCGTCGCGTCGTCGTATAGTCGATCATTTTCTACAGGGTCGGTGACGCGCGAGCGACACCTCTGGCGTTGCAAACGTCTATAGGCTACGGTAACCGCTTACCATCAGCGGGCCGTATGCATGTTTGCAACCCTTGTGACATATAAAAAAATAACTTTAGTTATCTATGTGGTGTTCATAAATTATGTATAAAAATACAGCTTTATTATTTTTTTGTGTATATTTCGCATACTATTTTCAGCAAATAATAATAATTAAAGTTTGAAGTAATATTATTTGGGAATTTTTTAACTGCACCTCTATTTAAAAATTTAAGCAAACAAAATTTTTCCACTAATAACCTACTACATATCAAATAAATGACTGTACTACGTATTTAATACTTTAACTGTAAATCCCCTTTTTTCAATCAAAATATTCGAAATTACAACCAAAAATACTGAATTGCACACTAAATTTGAACCGAATCGGTCCTATTCATAATTATTGGTTTAGGTTAGGTTAGAACTGTGACCACAACGCACGAGCCGAGAGAGCGAAGCGAGCGTGCCGCGGCAGCGGCCGGCGAAGTGCCAGAACCGAATCAGTCCCATTCATAATTATTGGTTTAGGTTAGAACTGTGACCACAACGCGAGAACCGAATCGGTCCTATTAAGCTTTAAAGATCTAACAGTATAGTATAATTGATTTATTTGATCAGCAAATTTAGTGTGCAATTCAGTATTTTTGGTTGTAATTTCGAATATTTTGATTGAAAAAAGGGGATTTACAGTTAAAGAATTAAATACCACCCATATTATTTATATGACACTAGCTTTTTCCCGCGATTTCGTCCGCGTAAAATTAGTAATTTTATTTCCACCCCCCTTTCCCTCTTTTAAGGAATGATTTCCGGGATGAAACTACCCTATGTCCTTCCCGGGACTCAAACTATCTTTATACCAAATTCATCTAAATCAGTTCAGCGGTTACAGCGTGAAGAGGTAACAGACAGACAGACACACTTTCGCATACGTGTAATATTAGTATGGATTATTGTTTTCTTGCTTATTACAGAATTATGGGGGCGAGTACGTCGATAGATATAAACCATTTAGCTGCGATATCTGCTGGCGTGGTGTCAGAAAGTGGAATCGAAAGTTTTTATTGGCCAAAACAGGCTGAACTTATAAGTAAGTTTATTTTTTTGTTAAAACGTGTAAGACCCTTTTATAGCCCAGTAAAGACAAGAACATAATATAATATGGAGCCTACGTTGTGAAAGGAGAACAGAACAGAAGTTATTTTTCTTCATTGCAAAAGGTCTTTAATTAGATTTTCAGGAAAATCAAAGTGTTATTGGGTCATCATATCAACCGTTAGACATCCACTGCTGGACATAGGTCTCCCCCAAGGATCGCCACGACGACCGGTCCTGCGCCACCCGCATCCAGCGGTTTCCAGCGACCTTACCCACGTCATTGGTCCACCTTGCCAGGGGTCTACTCACGCTGCTTCTTCCATTCTTGTTATTGGGTATTTTTATAAAATTGTCAGTGTCAACTACGAGTTTGGAATCGTGTCCGGTTGGCAATGGGTTCGACCCCTGTTACATCACCGTACAACGGTAAAGCTAAGTACGTAGTGCTTCAACCATCTAGTATCCGTAACACCTCGTTGCTTACCTCGGAACTAGATGGTGCTGTGTCATACCGTCCGGATTTATTAAGATTATGATATTAAATTTCATATAGCTTATAGTTATTATTTTGTGCAACTGTTGTATAATAAGGGGTATTAAAACATTCGTGTTTTAATACCTAATTATAACAGTTGCATACAAGACTTTATCTATACCCATGATATGAATCCTCTATATTTGTAAACAACAAAAATTTTTTTTTTTTCAATACTATTATTGAACAAAAATGGCGGGATACGACGTCAATTCAAAAATTCGAATAAGTTTTTATTTAAATTACGGCGCTGTGGCACCTAGTGAAACGCGCGTGCATGACAATGTATTTTTTTTGAATTCATAAAGATGCCATGAGAATGTGGCTGTTCGATGAGTAAAAAAGGAGTTGCATTATGAAATTTAGTACAACATTAGAACACCCGTTTGGATGATATTATGGTTCTTATGACACTGGCTGTTTTAATGTTGGCAATAAGCTAACTGTTTCAAGAACTTTTATAGAGGATTTACAGCATGGGTGTAGATAATAGTAGATTGTTTATCTAGGAAGCAAACAACTATTTTAAAGGCGAGAGTGTTTTTTTGAATCCAGAGCGGAGCGAAGGATTCTTAACTAGAATCCTGAGCAGAGCAAGGGATTAAAAGTATGTCACTCGAGCTTAAAATAGTGTTGTTCCCGAGGTGGACACTGAGAAAATAAGTAAGTGTATAAATAATACTTTCACTTGAGGAAGACGCACTCATTTTTATAATTCAAAAATCTGAATATGAATCAACTACGAACGAAAGCAGAATGCATTTAATTTCGCGCGTTGTTTATTTTTCATCAACTTTTTTTAAATTTGGCGCGCTCGCATTTTTCAGCCAGTCACATATTCAATACATTGTTCCCGCATGGTTTGTGATTCACCTCTTTGCTGATTGAAACATTTACTAACAATATACACATTCCAAATTCAAATCAATTTTGGTCCCTAAGGGATTAATGACCTATTTTGGTCCCTATTTACGAGGAATAAACTAGCTCTTTTTGAATAGATGTGATAAAAAAGTTATTATATAAATTGTCTCATTGTCTTGATTATGTTATATGTATTTTAGATACATTTTAGAAGTGCCTCGTTGGTCTAGTCGTCTTATCGATTCCCAGGTCAAGCAAAATGTTTTTGGGTTTGTGCCCAAAAACAGATTTGGATTTGTGCCCAGTTAATGGCAATAGGCTCGCCCCCTATTACATGGGCCATAAAACATACCGGCAAAACGTGGGGTACATTAGTACACCTTTGCCTAACCCTTCGGGGACGACAGGCGTGATGGTATGTATGTATGTATTTTAGATAATTCCCAGCACGACTACATAGTGGTGGGAGGTGGTACAGCCGGGTGTGTGGTGGCTGCGAGACTGGCTGAAGACAGGAACAACTCCGTCCTGCTCCTGGAGGCCGGCAGCCATCCCCCTATAGTTGCTCTGGTACGTATTTCCAATGACCCATATGAACATCTGGTAGCCTAGTGGTGTGACCAGTTGACTGACATGTCAAAGGTCTCGATTTCAAACCCGGGCACGCACCACACCACTGACTTGTATGTGCGTATTTATCACATGCTCAGACGATGAAGGAAAAACATCGTGAGGAAACCTGCATGCTGAAGAGATTTTCTCGATGGCTTGTGAAGTCTGCCAACCTGCAGTAGGCCAGTTATGTGGGCTATAGCCTAATCCCTCTCAAATGAGAGGAAACCCATGCCGAGGAGTGGGACAATATTGTGTTAATACTGATGATGATATCAAAATCATCACAAATGAGAATTATTTGTATAAAACTACATAATAACACACGATCATCCCTGTCATCCCCAAAGGGTTAGGTAGAGGTGTATTAATGTACACCCACATTTATATCATAAGATCTGATGAGGGGGCGAGCGAGACGATAGGCATGATGGTATGCAATATAAAATAGCAATTTTTGTTTCAGTTGGCTGCTTTTTTCTCTATATTGCCTGGCTCACAATGGGACTACGATTTCTTCTCTACTGAAGACAAATATGGAGCAAGAGGTCAATACAATCACACCAAATTAACAGCAGGCAAAGTGCTCGGAGGATCTGCCACTATCAACCATTTCATCTATTCAAGACCAGGCCGTAGCGACAATAATGAATGGGATAATTTGATACGAAAAGGAATCAAAAACCCTTCCATCTCTTGGGATTATGATAGCGTACTGCCCTATTACAAGAAAAGCGAAAGGCTTGATGATGACGAAATTAAAAGCAAACATGGAGCATTTTATGGGAATTCTGGTCCTATGGGCCTCACTAGACAAGTTAATAATGCTGCAGTTGCTGATATATTGAAATCTTTTGCTGAGGTCGGCAATCCATCAGTTTTGGACTTTAATGACAACAATACAGTCGGTTATACACAGCCATTGTATATCTTAGCTAATGGCAAAAGGCAGACTCCAGCATATTCTTACCTCAACACTATTGAAAATAATTCTAATTTGTACATCTCGGTGAACACTAAAGTTATAAAGATAATTTTTGAAAATAATGTTGCGGTAGGTGTTGAAGCTGTTTATAAAGGACAACTATATACACTCAGAGCTAAGAAGGAGATAATAATATGCGCCGGAGTATTTAAGTCCCCTCAATTACTGATGTTGTCGGGTATAGGTCATAAACAGTATTTAGAATCTTTAAAAATAGACACATTGATTGATTTACCTGTCGGTGACAATTTAATGGACCAATTGGCTGTAAACATGCTATTTAAACTTGAGAACCATCATCTTCCAATTCCTAATCTGTTAGACCTGCCACTGAATCCAACAAAAATACCTTTTCCTGTCATGTTAGGAGCGGTAGCTCTGAACAAGTCTGACATACGACCGGATTATCAAAATTTTGTTTTGAATTTCAAACACAATGTCCCAATTTTGACGACTGCCTGTGCAACTGTTTTTAGATTGAGGAATGATATTTGTGATAGATGGAATAACCAGTTGGGGTCCAGTGATTCTATTTATAATCTTTTAGCCCATTTACATCCAAAATCAAGAGGAACCATCCGGTTGAACAGTACTGATCCATTTGGTGATCCAGTTATTACAACTGGATACTATAAAGAGAAAGAAGATTTGCAACACATGTTGAACGTTGTTAAAGACTTTATACAAGTTGGTAAAACCAAGTACTTTAAGAAAGTTAAAGCTAGATTGTTAGGTCTTGATATTCCAGACTGCGAACATGAAAAGAAGGGATCAGATGCTTTTTGGATTTGTTATATTCTCTCACATACTACAACAAGTTTTCACAGTGTTGGCACGTGCCCTATGGGAAAAGTAGTTGATGAAAAAATGAAAATAATAGGGGCGGAAAAGTTGAGGGTGGTAGACGCCAGTGTGATTCCCATAATTCCTCGAACAGCTCCTTATTCCACTGTCATGATGGTAGCAGAAAGAGGAGCGGATATAATTAAAAGTGACAATTAACTTTAGAAGATTTATTTACTTCTTTAAAATTGTGTATTTTATAGACATCTTAAATTTAAAAAAAATGTGAAATAATGGTATCGTGTACTATATATTCTTTGTATTTCTATTTATTTTAATACGAAGATTATGTACAACAGCGCAATTATTTATTAATCACATGAATGTAATTGATTTTTAATTATATGTAAATGAGGGAAGAAAGAAAAATATTTTTATCTATTACCTTAGTCTGATCAACTTTATGGATGCTGATCATCATGATGATCTGAATCGATGTGATATTAAATAACTCCAATATACTGGTGAAATAATTGTTGATAGGATTCTTGAGAATTTGCAGGTAACTATTATGATTATTGGTGAAGATAAAGCTGTAATGGTCCGTAGGCCCGGAGGAATGTGGGTTTACAACCATAGATGCTGTAAAGGATCCGAAATGTCGGGTTAAAATAATATCAATAAACCACGATAAAATCCGCGAAAATAGTTTTATTTCAATATCATTACAGTTAAACCCAGTGCGATACTAAATATATATCCTACGAAAAAAAATAAAAAAGGTGATCCCTCAAAAAACAACAAAATAGCCCTAACTTCTCTGTTATAATGTTAAACAGTTCTAAGTGCGCATGAGTGGCACTTCGCTTAGTTTAATTTTAATACAGAAAGCAATTCAAAAGAAAGAATTTTCGATTACAAGCAGGGACTATTCGAGCTACAGCTAGAACGAGCTAGAACTGAACTACTAAAAGTATAGCACTACCACGGTTGGATATACATGCATACATATTTGTCTCTCTCTTTCTCTCACATAATATATATTTCAACATGCTTTGATTCTGGTTAAATTCAAAAAATCTTCTAAAGTAAATTATCATTCTTTATTAAATCCGCCCCTCTCTCTGCTACCATCATGACATTGGAATAAGGAGCTGTTCGAGGAAGTATTGGAATAACACTGGCATCTACCACCCTTAAATTTTCTGCCCCTATTACTTTCATTTTTTCATCAACTACCTTTCCCATAGGACATGTGCCAACATTATGAAAGCTGCTAGTTGTGTGTGTCAAGACAATACAGCTCCAGAAAGCGTCTGATTCTTTCTCCTCATGTTGGCAATCCGGAATATCAAGACCTAACAATTTCGCATTAATGCTTTTAAAATACTCCGTTTCACCAACCTTTACGAAGTCTTTTACATATTGAACCATGTAATCCAGATCTTCTTTCTCTTTATAGTAGCCAGTCGTAATTACTGGATCATCAAATGGATCAGTAGTATTCAACCGTACAGATCCTCTTGACTTTGGATGTAAGTTAGTCAAAATAATATACATAGAATCACTGGACCCCACCTGGTGGTTCCAACTATCACAAACGTCATTTCTCACTCCAAATACTACTGCACAGGCGGTGGGCAAAACTGGGAGACCATGTTTTATAATTAGAACAAAGGTTTGATAATCCGCTCGTATGTCCGACTTGTTCAGTGCTACCGTTCCTTCCAGTACAGGAAAAGGTATTTCTGTCGGGTTCAATGGCAGATTGAAGGGGTCAGGAAATGGGAAAAGATAATCCTGTAGCTTAAATACCATGTTGACACCGAATTGGTCCATTAAATTATCACCCACGGGTAAATCAAGCAATGTGTCTATTTCCAAAGATTCTAAATGCTCTTTAGGCCCTATGCCTGACAACATCAGTAATTGAGGAGTCTTAAATACCCCAGCACATATTATTATCTCCTTATTAGCTCTGAGTGTATATAATTGGTCTTTATAAATAGCTTCAACACCTACCGCAACATTATTTTCAAAAATTATCTTTGTAACCTTAGCGTTCATCGAGATGTACAAATTAGAATTATTTTTGACAGTGTTGAGGTAAGAATATGCTGGAGTCTGCCTTTTGCCATCAGCTAAGATATACAGTGGCTGTGTATATCCAAGTGTATCGTTATTATTAAAGTCCAATACTGATGGATTGCCGACCTCAGCAAAAGACTTCAATATATCAGCAACGTCCTCATTATGAACTTCCCTGGTGAGTCCCATTGGACCTGAAGTCCCATAAAATTCTCCATGTTCGCTTTTAATTTCGTCATCATCAAGCCTTTCGCTTTTTTTGTAATAGGGCAGTACGCTTTCATAGTCCCAGGAAACCGAAGGGTTTTTGATTTGTTGTCGTATCAAATTATTCCATTCATTGCTGTCGCTAGAGCCTGGTCTTGAATAGATGAAATGGTTGATGGTAGCGGATCCTCCAAGCACTTTGCCTGCAGTTAATTTGGTGTGATTATTATGGCCTCTAGTGCCATACAAGTCTCCAGTAGACGAAAAATCGTAGTCCCACCGAGAGCCAGGAAATATAGAGAAAAAAGCAGCCAACTGAAATTTAAAATAAAAATATTTTACAAACATAAAAAAGTATGTACAAAGTGTTTTAAAGTCAGAAGTTTTATTTCGATTTAGAGTGAATTGCCTTACAACATAAAATGAAGTTGGACAACAGTGGTTCACAAACATTACGTGTGTATCAGCGTTTTCGGAAGAGACCATGTTATTTACATTTAATTTAAAATATGGGTTATTGGAAATACATACCAGAGCAACTATAGGGGGATGGCTGCCGGCCTCCAGGAGCAGGACGGAGTTGTTCCTGTCTTCAGCCAGTCTCGTAGCCAGCACACAGCCGGCTGTACCGCCTCCCACCACTATGTAGTCGTGCTGGGAATTATCTAAAATACATACATACATACCATCACGCCTGTCGTCCCCGAAGGGTTAGGCAGAGGTGTACTAATGTACCCCGTGCCGGGAATTATCTGAAATATATGTAACATAATCGATTACAAAAAGCAAAGATTTTTTTTTTAATAAGTTTAAGATATCTGAGCTAAAGAGGCGGAACATAGCGGGTTTTCTTCATAGCCAGAGCCTCATAAGGGAATAACTATTCTGATGGCATGGGAATTCCTTTTGCTGTCCGTGTAGTGAAACATTCCCTTTTTTATTTGGGTAATTACAAAAACGGCATAAAAAGTTTTCTGTTGGGTCAGGCACTGTACAGCTCAGGCTACGATCACTGTTTACCATCAGGCGGGGCAAACACTGCCTTTATTTCGATTTACTTTTAAAACGGTGTTTATTTTAATTGCTTGCTCCATCTTAAGTCCTGTCTTTTTAGGTTCACTGGGCAATACCAAGGTCTAACACGATTTCAACAATAATAAAACAATAAAACTTACTTATAAGTTCAGCCTGTTTCGGCCAATAAAAATTTTCGAGTCCACTCTCTGACACCACGCCAACAGGTATCGAAGCTAAATGGTTAAGATTTATAGACGTACTCGCCCCCATGATTCTGTAACAATGATAAAGAAAGAAAAAACGTTTATTTGACGCAAAAGAAATACACACACACATACAAGATAGAAATAAATAGAAGTAATTATACATAGTTAAATGTGTGTGCCTAATTGCACTAAACAGGAGTCCAGCTCAGCATGTGCCAGGATGTAATATCCTGATGCTGATATCCTGCTAGATCCTCATGACATAGGGATGTCGAGCAAAACAACGGCAATGTAATATATTGTTGGAGAGTGTTGTGTTAATCTGATGTATATGTAAGTACTTAAAATAATTGAAATACTTCATATGCTTTATTTGGCTTTTTCCGAGATTAGTGTGACCAGTGAACTGGTCACTGGTCTATGAACTGAGTTCAAACTCAAGGCACACACCACTGACTTTTCGGAAGTTATGTGCGTATTTATCACATGCTCAAACGGTAAAGGAAAACATCGTGATTAACCTGATCTGTCTATTACCTCTTTACGCTTTAATAGCTGAACTGATTTAGATGAAATTTTGTATGGATATAGTTTGAGTCCTAGGGAAGGATATGAAATAGTTTGTATCCTGGAAATCATACCTTAAAGTGGCAAAAAAGGGGGGTGCAGGTTTGTAATTGGAAACGATAATTTCTCAAAAGAGAGTAGAACTAAATGAGCAGATTGATGTATTCATCATCAACCCATTATTGTCCCACTGCTGGGCACGGGTCTCCTCTCATTTGAGAGGGATTCGGCTATAGTCCACCACGCTAGCCTACTGCGGGTTGGTAGACTTCACATGCCATCGAGAAATCTCTCAAGCATGCAGGTTTCCTCACGATGTTCCGATATTGATTGATCTACTGTTGTTATCCATCAATCTGCTCATTTATTTCTACTCTGTTTTATAAAACTCTGGTATAAAATTACTAATTCTAGTACAACACATTTTTAGTAGTCACACACGAATCCACCGCAGTCTCATTCGATATAACTATCACTCTACTTCGCCTTCATACCTTACTATGTCATTATATAGCTATTAAAACCAAAAAATAGGTATTAACATAGCACATTAGAAAGCTGTTTTAGTATCTACAAAATGCAAATTTAATTAAATAAATGCATCTCGTATGCCAATTTCGATCTATTCGTCCCATAATTGTTTGCTAATAAAACCTGTTTTTTTCTATGACAAGTATTCTTCGAGACAAGTAGTGCTAATTTTATTTGATTACTAGCTGATGCTCGCAGCTTCACCCGCGCGATTTAATACTAATTTCTCCTCCTCATTTTGCCCCCGTTTCCATACAATAAATAAATAAATATATAAAGATGATCCACTATGGTGTACAGCGACGTCTATGTCGCTACATAGCAACAACGTATATACGTTGCTGCTACATAGCAACGGAGAAGCTATCAAAACTGACATGACACATCGAACGCGATAAAGAGCTGTGGTAGCCTAGTGTGATGATTTTTTTACGATTACTCCTAAGATATTCGTTTATATTGTATAAAAAGTAGCCTATGTGTTAATACGGGTAATAAACTATTTATATGCTATATTTCATTCAAATCTGTAAAGCGGTTTTTGCGTGAAAGAGTAACAAACATCCATACATACATCCATACTTACATACTTTCACGTTTATAATATTAGTAGGAAGTAGGATACCAGTATAAGTTTAATGTAATGACTTTTCACTTTGTATTTATCTGCCCCTTTTAATCCATACTTACTTACATACTTAATATACTTATTTAATATGACGACTCGGTGGCGCAGTGGCTGAGCGATCGGCTTGTGCGTCACGGGTTGCGGGTTCGATGCCCGCACGGAGCAAATATTTGTACCTTCTACAGGTAGTTGTTCCGGGTCTGGGTGTTTGGGTATGTGAAAATTGGTGTTTGTAAACGCACCCACGACACAGGAGAAAATCCTAGTGTGGGGCAGCGTGTTTTTAAACAAAAAAACAATTACGAGAACCAAAGTTACCGACATAGCTCAGAGGATTAGCAAGCTGAAGTGGCAATGGGCCGGTCATATCTCTTGGAAAACCGTATCACACGAATCTGGAACTCATAGCGCAGCAGGCAGCGTTAACTACCGCTGGGCTAATTGAGTCGTCATCATCTCTAATTTCTATATATTTCTCTAAGGTCTATGTCTTACCACCACGTCAACTTCCCCGTGATAGGAGTTTGACTACATAATAAGAAAATAAGAAGAAAATCTCAATGGTACAAGTATTGACAGAGTACACAAACTCTATGGACTGACATAGAGTACTATCAAGCTTCCTCATTTAATTAAAATACTTATTATGTCTGTAAATATTTATTTTATTTAAAAACAAAACTGAAATAAAATTAATTAAACGTTTAGATTAAACAATTTGTTACAGATAATAAATAATACATACATACACTTTAATGAAGAAAAAACAATGCGAAATGCTAAAAACAATTCGAAAAACGAAATTTACCATCAAGAGGAGAAAGTAATTTTATATACAAACATAGTATCTGACTATCTCCCTCTGAGATAAGTATAAATTGCAATGACTTTGGATTATGGGTAAACCACTTATATTTCAAAAATCTTTTGTCCAATCTTCTAAAGTGAGTAATCATTTTTAATTATATCCGCTCCTCTTTCTGCTAACATCATGACAGTGGAAAATGGAGCTGTTCGAGGAATTATGGGTATCACACTGGCATCTATCACCCTCAATTTTTCCACCCCTATTACTTTCATTTTTTCATCAACTACTTTTCCCATGGGACATGTGCCGACACTGTGATAACTGCTAGTTGTGTGCGTCAAAATATAACAATTCCAGAAAGCATCTGAATCCTTTTCTTCATGCTTGCATTCCGGAAGGTCAAGTCCCAACAACTTTGCCCTAATTTTTTTAAAGTACTTCGTTTCACCAACTTGTATGAAGTCTTTTACAACATTCAACATGTGTTGCAAATCTTCTTTCTCTTTATAGTACCCAGTTGTAATTACTGGATCACCAAATGGATTGGTACAGTTCAACCGTACAGTTCCTCTTGATTTTGGATGTAAATGGGTTAAAACATTATAAATAGAATCACTGGACCCCACCTGATTATTCCATCTATCACAAATGTCATTTGCCAGTCCAAAAACTACTGCGCAGGCAGTAGGCAAGGCTGGGAGACCGTTTTTTAAGAGTAAGAGAAAAGTTTGATAATCCGGTCGTATGTCAGACTTGTTCAATGCTACTGAACCTTGGAGAACAGGAAAAGGGATTTGGGTTGGGTTAGCTGGTATATCGAAGAGGTTAGGAATTGGTAATAGGTGCGTCTCTAGTTGATATACAATGTTTACTCCAAATTGGTCCATTAAATTGTCACCCACGGGTGAATCAATCAATGTTTCTATTTTCGAAGATTCTAAATGTTCTTTGGGACCAATACCCGACCACATCAGTAACTGAGGTGAGTTAAATACTCCAGCGCTGATTATTACCTCCTTGATTGCTCTAAATGTATATGTTTTTCCTTCGTAAATAGCTTCAACACCTTTAGCAGCATTATTTTCAAAATTTATCTTTATAACTTTAGTGTTCATTGAGATGTGCAAATTCGAATACGCATTTTTAAGATAAGTATCTGCTGGAGTCTGCCGTTTACCACCAGCTATGCTAAACAGTGGCTGTGTATAACCGACTGTGTCGATATCATTAAAGTCCAATACTGATGGATTGCCGACTTCAGCAAAAGATTTTAATAAATCTGCAACGTCATCATTATGAACTTCTCTTGTGAGTCCCATTGGACCTGAAGTGCCGTAAAATTCTCCATGTTTGCTTTTAATTTCGTCATCATCAAGCCCTTCGCTTTTTTTGTAATAGGGCAGTACGCTTTTATAGTCCCAGGAGACCGAAGGGTTTTTGTTTCCTTGTCGTATTAAATTATCCCATTCATTACTGTCAATAGAGCTTGGTCTTGAATAGATTAGATGGTTGATGGTAGCAGATCCTCCAAGCACATTGCCTGATGTCAATTTGGTGTGATTATACTGACCTCTTGCTGCATAATCGTCGGTAGTAGATGAGTAATCGAAATCCCATTCTGAGCCTGATAATACAGAAAACAAAGCAGCCAGCTGGAACAAAAAAAATACAGATTTACATGTAAAAGAAAAAAAAACCCACTTGAGACAACACACAGATGATAAGTACAATTTAGCCAACTAGCGCAATTCAGCTCTAAGTCATATACATATAATTTTTAAATTAAATCCTTAATATTGATGATTTAATTCTCACATAACAGTCAAGTTAATAAATCCGCAACACGCATCGTCAAAAGCTTATAAAATATTACATAAAATAAATCTGCAACATGCTTCGTCACAGCGCCATCTAGTTCCATGGTAAGCAACGAAGCTTGTGTTACGGATACTAGAAGGTTGAATAATACATATACACTTATTTTTTTGTTAATACTTAGGTACATATTATACATAGATACATCCATGACTCGGATACAAATGTTGATGCTCATCACACAAACATTTGTCCCTACCGGGATTCGAACCCGGGACGCATAGCACAGCAGGCAGCGTTAACTACCGCTGAGCTAAACGGGTCGTCAAAATGATTCTAGATACATTATTACAATATTACAAATTAGGTTGTCTAACAACCTGTACGTGTATAATGTATATTGTATGCTATGTTGTATGTAGCTGTATGGGTCGTACCAAGGCAGCTAAAGGTGGATGGCTGCCAGCTTCTAGCAGCAGTACTGAGTTGTTCCCGTCTTCAGCCAACCTCGAAGACACCACGCAACCGGCTGTACCGCCTCCCACCACAATGTAGTCATATGCTGAATTATCTGAAACACATAGCATTTTATATAATGACTAGTTGACCCAGCAGATGTTTTACCGCATTTTGGGGTTGGTGGTAGGAGAGTGAAAAAATAACCGCTTACCATCAGGCGCCAAAACCTCGCCTGTTCGGAGGATCCTCCCTTTCCAATGGAGGAAAATTCACCAGCTCGACACTTACTTCTCCTATTTAATTTCATGAATAATTTCGCTTCGGGTACCAAGACAGTTAAAATCATTCCCCTGGGATATGTCGGGCTTCATTTACTCTAAGATTTTCTGGGCGGTTACCATTGTTGATCCTGGCTTACAGGTGTTATATGAATTAATCAGCCCGACGGCATTTAATATTTAGCCTAGCTAGAGGTGGTAAGTTCTGCATGTTCTACTCTAGATCCTAGACACTAGAGGGTCAATGGACACCATACAAAAATACTCACTTTTGAGTTCAGCCTGTTTCGGCCACACAATATTCTCAATTCCACTTCCGGATATCGCGCCAATAGGCAACTGTGCCAGTTGGTTCACCGCTGTTGATGTACTGGATCCCATGGTGCTGTGCCAAGAGAATAATCATTATAACATACTTATACGACGACCAATTATGACGACCCAATTAGTCCAGCGGACACTGCCTTCTGTGCTATGGGTTCCAGGTTCGGGTAGGGACAAATGTTTCTGTGATGAGCATCAACTGTAGTATATCAACCAACTACTATCCGTAACACAAGCCTCGTTGCTTAGCTCGGACCTAGATGGCACTGTGTCATAATGTCCGGGAATATTTATTTATTTATTTATTATATCATCACGCATATAGTCCCTAAAGAACTTGACAGAGGTGTACTAATTAATGTACACCCTAATTATGCCTGTCAACCGGGCACGAATACAAACTCCAAGATATTAGGAGCTAATAGTAGTAGCCACTGCTATTATTGCAGCTTACTGGTGATTTTGGAGGTAGGACATAGCAGTGAAAAAAAACTTGAGAGGTGTCAAGGGACACCCGGATGGAACGAAGTTCCTTTCTACAATTCCTTCAGTAATTAATCGAAAGGAACTTCGTTCCATCCGGGTCCGCCTCTCAAGCCACTCCTCCATGTTGTTTGCCACCCTAGTAAAATGAAAAAAACTGACCTAGCCCAAACATCCATAACACCTACAACAAAACAAGCATTAATAAACACTCGAGTATAACCCTTCGCACGAAAAAACAGAGATAAAAAGAAAATTCCTACAACTATTTCAATTTCAACTTAAAACTGGCAAACGTCACACAATTCTGGTGCTAACGAATTAACATTTGCACACTGGACATCATTCATGATTCTGTGTCGTGTATGTAAAACAAAAAGCGGTAAGCATAAACTGGTATGCGGGCTGCGGACTGTCCCGCCCCGACTTTGTGTGCCTCGGGTGAACATAGAGTCACCACCCTTCCTTGAATTAGGGAGACATTCTTGGGATAAAGTGAAATTGTGGATTCAAGATTTAAAGTAAAACGATAATGGGAATTATGATTATTTTGTTATTAACATCATTATCAAAATTACCCAAAACCATTTGGAAATGAATTAATATTAGTATTAATGGTTTTGAATGTTCAAATCTTGTGTTTGATTGAAATACACATTGTGTAAATACACATAGTGATTGAACACATAAAGAGATCATTTTTTTTTTATATTATTATTATGAACTGAAAAATGTGTTTGATTGAATATTAATTGTTCTTTTGTTACTCCTTACAAATCTGACATCTGAACCAATTTGATCAAAATTCTACGGAGACTCTAAAACACTACATAAACACGGCATGAACACATTATTTAAATTAAATAAAATTTTTGTCAATAATTCGTTTTTACAAAATAATAAAACGAAAAATTATTCAAATTCGAAGTTGCTAGAATTATTTTTTATTACATTTTTAAATTCACAAAAAATACATCCCTCAAAACACACAACGCATGCACACCCGATTCCTAGGCAAACTAGAAAGAAGAAATGGAAAAATAACCTAGTTTAAAATGTAGACGGGACACAGAAGCCTTTTTAAAAAGAGTTCTTACAACAAAAGAGTTGGCAAGGGCTTTCAAATGTACAGCTGAATGAATATTAGATACTTTACCATCTCTTTGAAGATGGGTGCAAAGGATGAACCTTTTAATTTTCATACAATGAGTTTTTTAGTTCGATGCGCTTTCTGTTTAACGGACTGTTTGTTATTGGTTTGTTTTGAGATTTCGGTGTCAATAATAGCAGGATTTATCAATGGTTTAAATTTGTTATCAACTATTTTTGGGCCAAGCCATTGTAGGCTAGCGTGGTGGACTATAGCCTTATTTCTCTCCAATGAGAGGAGACCCGTGCCCAGCAGTGGGACAATAATTGGGTTGATGATGATTTTTGGAGTCGTTTTTCAGTTTACGTAGATGTAGCTGAATATCAGTTTTTTAAACGAAGCAACTGCTTTAAATCCTGCATAACCCTACTGCACTGACTGTAGTCAAACTGACTGAGCTATGTCGTATAATATTTAAATTCATAGTTTCACAACAAAATTACCTCACAAATTGTAATAATAACATTGTATGAGGTAATTTAGATGTACTGTGACACATTTATTTCCTTGTGCATTAGATAAAGTTTAAACTTAGCCTCTCTGCTCACCAATTATCCTTATAACCGTTTTTTTAACCGAGAGAGGTTAGCGTTTGATCACAATCCAAATTATATTGATTGATATGAAGAGGTAGGACAGCGAGATTCCTCGCTCAAATTGAGCTGCCCGTCTGGGGATGTACCTCCGCCTTACAGAAGACCGCAGTGAAACCACAATAGCTGTGTTTTACTTGTTACTTGAGTTTGTTGGGGGAGTGACTATTCTGACAGCATGGGAATTTCATTGGCCTTAGAAACCCCCTATTTTAAGTAACCTAAACGGTTTCTACAGGGTTTGCCAACGCAATTGCAAGCCTTTTGGTGTTGCAAATGTCCAAGGTCAGCGGTGTTCACATACCATCACGTGAACCTCCTAACCTTTAGCCCCCTTATTACCAGAAAAAACACCTATTCACTCGAGACTTGCAGATCCCCAAATTGTACTCGGTGTCAAGCTATTGTCGCTTGCATAATCCTCTTAATCAATGCTTCATTAACAGACGATAACAAATTCCCGTGAGTACCAAATTCCCGAATTAATTTTGTCCTGGGCACGGTACCCTTGGCAGCAAGCTTGAGAACCAGTTGGCACGCATTTTACTACTGTTTAATCTAAATACCGGGTATGTTTGGACTACACACGGGTCGAAATAAGCGCCAGCTTATAACACAAACACACACACACGCGTTCATCATCAGCCATTTATTGTTCCACTGGCACCGAGTCTCCTCTCATTTGAGAGGGATTTGATATTTTTTTTTATACCTGGAGTGATATTTCTTTTTATATATGGAGCGGAAATACTGCTTATATGTAAGCGGTTAACGTAGCCTATGTAGATGTGCGTCACGGGTTGCGGGTTCGATCCCCGCACAGAGCAAATATTTGTACGTTCTACAGGTAGTTGTTCCGGGTCTGGGTGTATGTGTATGTGAAAATATGTGTTTGTAAACGCTGTGGGTGCGTTTACAAACACACAGGAGAAAATCCTAGAGTGGGGCAAGGTTTTTCTAAAAAAAAAGAAACGAATAACACTTTGCTCGCAGTGGAAATCGAACCCAAGACCTCTTGCTCGGCAGCCGCACAAGAATTAAAACTAAGGCATTGAAATAAGCTAAAATCCGTATAAAATTTGTTGGCGACAATACACCGCCGTATTCACAGCATTACTTGCACAGAGCTGCTGTCTGTGTTAGTCTCAGACAAATTTACTGCGCCACCATTAACCTCGGGTGACGTGCACTTGGACACGACCCATGCTTAAACCTCCGGCTTAACTCCATGCATAATCATGCTGAGCCTCATGGGGTGACGTACTGTGAATTATAGTCCTGTTGGAACAACCTGGACGGTGCAAAAGAACGTAAACAGGTTGGTTGAACAACCATATAGTGACATTCTGTTAAATCCAAGCTCCTTCTGGAATTCGAACCCAAGATCTCTTGCTCAACAGTTACACTTTTCGACCGCTAGGCCAACGAGGTAGTTTTATTGTTTACTGGCTTTTGCCCAACACTTCATCTGCGTAAAATCTCGCAAATTCTCTCTTTTAAGGGATATTTTGCGGGGTGAACTATAAACTATATCCTATGTCCTTTCTCGGGACTCAAATTATCTCCCTAACTAAATTCATCAAAGTCAAAGTCAAAGTCTAAATATTTATTGCTACTAAGTGTACATTAGGTGTTTTTTACCATGTTTTTGAACTTACAACTTAGTGCTTTTTTCAAGCATTGCAATTGAAATCTGTACATTATAGGTTGTATACTTATTATTCTATTTTACTATTAAGAGTAACATTACTAAATATAAATTAATTCAGTCTTCTAACTATTAATTATACATTAAATTTTTATAAAATTAAGGACTATAATAATATTGTTGAATTTTCTATTGCACCTGTTAATATTATATCACAATACTTATACAATAACATAAAATTTATGACTTAATGACAAGCTGAGAGAGATTATATTATAACTTGTACATTTTTGTTATTTATTATTTTGAAGATACTTTGCAACTGTGTAGTAACATTTCAGTATTAAAAAATCTTTTAGTTTTTTATTAAATATTGCAATTTTTGGTTCGTCTTTGATTTCAGTGGGTAATACATTGAATATTTTTATTGCCATGTAGTATGGGCTTTCATTTAGCATCTAAATCGGTTAAGCAGTTTAAGCGTGTGGAGGTAACAGACAGACACACTTTCGCATTTATTTCGGTTTATTGATCAAACATCCTTCTAAAATACAGTCTACGGCGTATAGCAAACGAGCATAACCCCACAACTTAATTATGTTCAATAATAAAAAGACAAAACATTTAGGAATGCACCAGAAAATTGTACAAAGGTATGGGACACACAGGAAAAAAGTAATAAAATTGCGTACCACGCGAACTTGCAATAAAATAATTGTAAATTCCTTGAAGTAGCGTCGGCAAAATAAGTCAAGTATAAATAATAATTATTATAATTATGTGGACAATATGACACAGCGCTATCTAGTTCCGAGCTAAACAACGAGGCTTGTGTAACGGATAGTAAATGGTTTATATAGAACATAATATATACTTTTTTTATTAGTGCATAGATATTATACTATATACATCCATGACTCGGATACAATTATTGATGCTCATCAAACGAAGCCTGTCCTGGGACCCGTAGCACAGAAGGCAGCGTTAACTACCGCTGGGCTAATCGGGTCGACCATGAATATGACTCTCAAAAGGATATGAAAAAAAATATCATCATCAATCCAATTATTGCCCCATTGAGAGAAATAAGGCTATAGTCCACCACGTCAGTCAAGTGCGGGTTGGCAGACTTCACAAGCCATTGAGAGCATCTCTCAGATATGGAAGTTTTCTCACGATGTTTTCCTTGACCGTTTGAGCATTCATACGAGAAGTAACTTCGAAAAATCAGTGGTGGCTTTGAGATTGACCTCAGGATCTTTAATTTACGTTTTTTTTTATTGCAGCGGCGATAAAAGCTGCCTTGTGTGGTAAAGATCGTGGATTCAAATCCCGTTAGGGGTAAATGATTGTATGATAGACATTTGACCTGATTTCTTTATATTTTTAGGTATGTATTAACAAAAATAAGTTTATATCATCTAGCATCTATAACACAAGCCTCCTTGCTTAGCTCGGAACTAGATGGCGCTGTTATAATGTCTGTTATACATTTACAAATAGAAGATTTATTATTTTTTGTTATTTTTTCTGCAACTGTATTTTGTACGATCAGTTTATTTATTTTGCTGTCTGTACACACAAACACCGGGACGGATAAAGGTGAGTTCAGACGTAAATACTTGTAAGATATTACGTTGGTTTGGCTTTGTTGTTTAAAGGCTTGCGAACATGTTTCTTAAGAAGTAAGTTCCTAGTACACAAGGAACTATTATGGAGTAGAATCATTATAATGTATCAGAATAATTTATTCAATAAACAGACATAAATATGTTGCTGGGCAGATTGTAGCGCCGCTTCTTCTTTCATATAAAAATTTTGGCACAAGCTAACATAGCTTTTGAATAGTCAAAATACTCTATTGAAACTTCTAAAAAAAACAGTGAATCACAGATAAACAGGAGATAGGGCATAACGAGATTTATCAATTAAATTGAGCTGCCCGACTGGGGAAGTACTTCCGTCTCACAGAAGACCGCAGTGAAACAACAGTAGCTATTTCTTTGAGTGAATACTGTTGCCAGTTCTCGTTAGGGGAGCGATTATTCTGACAGCACGGGTATCCGTCTGTCAGTGTAGTAACTCCCTTATTTTAAGAAACCTTAAGCAGTTTCTACAGGGTTGACAACGCGTGAGCGATACCTCTGGTGTTGCACACGGCTGCGGAACTGCTTGCCATCAGGCGGTGAAAACGGGTGGTGTAAACTCGTTTGGTACCCTAGAGGTTCAAAAAAGGTGTATAGACTTGTGTGGTGTAATATAACCTAGATTGTCTCAGTTTGATAGGACCTGTATCCTATAGGACTGTAATGGATTGATGATGAAGTTATACACAATTATAGCTGATTCCCGCGACTACGTTTGCATGCACTTTAACGAAAAAAAATTTCATTCGTATCACCTCAAAAACGGCAAAGTTGCATACTAACTTTGCACCCACGTTTTACCCCCTTTGGGGCTGTTTAATTTTCCCCATAATTGTTTAATATGTCAGTCAGTTAGTCAGTCAGTCAGTCGGCCAGTCAGCTAGTCAGCTTCTAATTTTAGCACCACAATTTAAAAGACAATTATAAGCTTAAATACATTGTTAGTAGGTATACATCGATTGAATAAAATACTCATATTCGTATCATTTATTTGCTGTCATACAAATTCTAGTCGCTTATTAGGTTAGAGTCAAACGAACCCACTTTCCAAAACATTTCAAATGTCGTCGAAAATATTAATAGTTACAGTTACTCGAATATTCTGGAAAGTTCAAAACAATGTTTGGGAGAGAAACTAACGAGATTAGTGCGCGCGCCCTTAGGCCGTGTCACGGTTTGCGCAAAGCGAAGATATAGTCACGTCAAAGTGAAAACATTCCTGACATTGTCGCCCCTCTTCAGATCCATCTGTTTGAATATTGAAGAATTTAATTATCTACAATTATTGTTACGTTCATAAACGTTTGTGCTTTACATGTCAAGCCATTACCTACCTAACCGCCGACTTAGCGCAACCGACAAAAACCAAATTTTACAGGAGAAGGTATTTTTACAATATCATCATAAATAATTGCGCTATTCAATTGAAATTTGGACATATAATAATGATTTTTGAAACCTTAGGTGTAACGGTTAACATTTTCAAAAAAGTTTTTGCCACTTTCTTCATAGTAAACGACAAAATGTTGATGTACAGTGTCGGTTGCGATAACAAGTAGGATCACTTACGCTGCAATTCTTAGATAATTATGCAACTTACGATATTTTTATTATGTCGGTTACTGTAAAATATGAAAAACTGTTGTGCTAACGATAAACTTAGCATTTGCTATACATTTCTAATTGGTTGTGTTTTGGCGGGAAATGTCGACGAACCGAGTCCGTTATAGTTAAAAATTTCGTCTGCCATAAAAAACGCTGTTTAGGTAAAAATGTCGCTTACGATAAAACGGCGGTAAAGGTTCGATGTGTTTTAAACAACAATAATATGATTTCTTTCGTACATCCACGTCTGTCGTCCCCGAAGGGTTAGGTTAGGTTAGGTTAGGTTAGGTTCCCCCCCATTCCAGGGTTCTCGGCTTGTCGTGCCGGGGGGGCTTAGTAGCCGCGTCGAGTGTATTCCTCCACGCTCCGCGGTGAAGCGAAGTGGAACCCTGAGGTGGTGGGGCCGCTCCGACACGGGCTTTTTGAGCCAAGCCTGGTCGTAGAGTGGCCCCTTGGAGAGGCACCTGCTGTGATTCGCACGCAGTGGGTTGCCTGCTCCTGCAGAGGTGGAACCTGCCGTTCCGGCGGCAACCTTTAGGTCCTCTGGGGGGCACCCGCGGGTCTCGCCAGCCTAGCGGGTGTCTGCCCCTTAGGCGTGGCGAGTTCCGACCGGTTCCGGCAGGATGCCTAGTAGGTTGCGGCGAATAGCGACGCCGCAACTGAGGTGGGCCGCGGTGTCGTATGGGAGGCACCGCGGCTGAAGGATTTCGGGGCCGCGGCGGGGAGGACTGTCGGTGGCAGGGTCGCGCCGCTCCCCCCTGCCTTCCGCGGCCTCGGCGGGGCCACAGCCGCTGAACTGTGGTCGCGGTGGGGCCGCAGGGGAGGAGAAGTGTCGGTATGTCGTCCGCCGCTCTTCCTATCCTCTGCGGCCGAAAAATTGGGCCCTCGGGATAAGGGCCAGAGTGGGTGGCGCCCACTCCGGAGGGAAGGTGCCGCGTCGAGTGTGCGCACGCCCCGCTGGGTCGAGTGCCCGCGCGCTCCGCTACGTTCGAGTCGTTTGAGTACTTCAGCGCTCCGTGGCGTCGAGTGTGCGCGCGCTCCCCGGCGTCAGGTGTCCGCGCGCTCCGCGGCCTGTCTGGGGACCGCAAGGGCGGTCCGCCACCGTCGGGGTCGCGGACGAATATTTAGTTCCCGTAACCCCGGCACTCGGTGGTGAGACGAAAGATCCCGTGTGGGTTTAGTCGGTAGTCACCCATTCTGGGTGGAGTCCGACATACCCCCGTCGTCTACCCGGACGGCGGGAAGTGCGTAAATGCATTCCCACACGGCAAACAAAAAAAAAAAAAAAAAAAAAGGTTAGGTTAGGTTAGTAATATGATTTCTTTCGTACATCCACGTCTGTCGTCCCCGAAGGGTTAGGCAGAGGTGTACTAGTGTTCATTCATCATTTCAACCGTGTTAGTGTTCATTATTTTATCAAATTATGTACCTGGTTGATCTGTGATTCAAGAAACCAAATTTTAATAATAATCATTTTCTAAGAATATACTTTTTGTTTAATTTAAAACTTTACCTTTAAAAAAAATCTTTTGCCCACAAAAATTACATTATGAGCAAATCTACTAGCACTAACTTTAAAAGTGAAACCCCTAGTGGGGCAGAATCTACCACATTTTTAGCTAGTGGAAAATGCCCCACTATAGCCTGTTTAGTGGGGCAGATTCCTCTGCAAATTCTAAGGCAGTGGAATCTGCCCCACTGGTAGGCACCTTCGTGGAGCAAAGTGTAATGATTCCTAATTACGTCACGCAAGAACTATTGTATAATAGAAAAGTAATAAACGAAGACATTTTTTACATTACGGTCCTCTGTGAATGTACCCGAATAGCAAATATACTGTAAGATAGTTGTTAGCAATTATAACAATCATGATACCCAATATCTTAGTCTATTTGTAACCGTAAAATAATATTGATTATAATTATTACACTTTTTGATTATTTGATTATTACTTTTGATGATTTCAATGACTAATATTCGCGTACCTAACGCGAATATTAGACATTGAAATAAAACTATTTTTAATTGTAAAGGATCCGAAACTTCGCCGTCGGGTTAAAATAATATCAATCTATAACGCGATAAAATCCGTAAAAACTGAAATACATAGTATTGACAATCCGATTTACACAGAACGAGCTCACCGTGTCCTTCTGTGTAAATCGGATTGTCAATAATAATTGAAAATGTAAGGTAGCTGTTAGTAATTATAACTTCAAGACGACCAACACCTCAGTCGGCCCGTGACCATGGATGCTGTAAAGGATCCGAAACGTCGGGTTAAAATAATATCAATATACCGCGATAAAATCCGTAAAAGGTAGTTTTATTTCAATGTCTAATATTCGCGTAAGTGTAAGAAATCAATATGAAATACATAGTATCAATAGCTTTTCCCGCTACTTCGTCTGTGTAAAATTAGTAATTTTATCCGGATTTCCGGGATGAGAACTATCCTATGTCTTTCCCTGGGACCAAATTATCTCTATACCAGATTTCACCTAAATCGGTTCATCGGTTATAGCGTGAAGAGGTAACAGACAGACAGACAGACACACTTTCGCATTCATAATATTAAAAGTATGGATGGATGGATATACCGCGAAAAATCAATAAAAAGTTATTTTATTTTAAAAATTGTACGCAAAATAAAATAAATATTTTTGTATGTCATACCTATTATCATAATTCCACCGTTAAAAGTACAGACTGGTAACTGCAATAGTTTTTAAGTCTCAAACTACCCACCTTCACAGCTAATATACCTATTGTGGAGGCAAGAGACTTGAGGGTAAGTACCTCAAGTTGTGCGCATCCACGCGAAGGTATCAAAGCGGTACGATGGCGAATTATTTCATATACCTATACGAAGGTATAGTAGCCATAGATTAAATTGTAGAGGGCGTTTTTCTTTGAAGAGAAATAATAGGATACTGATTTCTTACGAGAATACTTATTGCACCAACGGTGGATCTAAGATCTGTCCACATTTGAAATGTATAAGTAACCCAGACTCCCAAGATACAGACAAAGGTCTAGTTTGGGGGTCACTATCATAATAACTCAAGTATTGGATTTTGTTAATATGTTACATTAAATTCTAAACTAGGTTAAGTTATCCAATATGTCAAAAAGGACTTAATAAACAATTTTCAATTCAATTTTCAAGCCCCCCCCCCCTGACCCCCACCCCGGATCCGATGGTTCTAGTAAGTATTCTATTCTCTGGGCTGGGTTAAAGGTGACCAGAAAAAACGTGGACATAAAGCCAATGATGATGTAAAAGTATTTATGACGCAAAGATGACGCAAAATTTTCAACAACTAAAAACATGAATTTATTTATCGAAAATAAAAAAAATTCACTTGAAACTGGATTTACATCGTCGTTCCTCGTTTTATCAAGAAAATTTTAATTCGAAATTAGAATAATGACATTAACTTTTGAATGAAATCATAGAAAAACGTCACTATTCTAAGTCCTGCTAGTTGTTTATTTCTACACAGAAAAAAATCGAACTACCCACAAACATGATCTTACATAGGTAGATAGAATATGCTTTATGAATATGTATTCTTTGTTATATGTATATTTTATATTGGTTACATTGTAATTGATACATTTAAATTGATATATTCTATTATTTATAACTAAGTTATTGAGAAAAGCGTTTAACCGTTTGTATTCCCGAACAAATAACTATTCTTTTACCATACATAATCTTTGGTACTGCAACTCCCTCAAACAAAACGGAATTCCGTTGCAGACGGACGCTAGTTTAAGAGAACGGTGCATAGCACAAAGGGGTGAGAATTAACCCCCACTGTTTGCCAAGGTACCTACACAACTAGTGTAGAACACACTGTACACATTACAGGTAACATCCTGTATAGTGCGTGCAGTGTCTGGGTTTTGTCTGAGTTTTGAGGAGAATTGAACATAAATATGTAGGTACCTACGATTATAATACACATTTCTTTCATTTACGCGAATATTATACATTGAAGTACCTAGGTAAGTCACGGAAATTATTTGAGATTTTTTTTATTTTACTGAGAATTTTTTAAATTGTCCAACATCTGGGCATGCTTCTCTTCTCGTATGAGAAGGCATTACAGCATACTGCGGGTTAGCAGACTTCACAAACCATCGAGAAAAAAAATTAAGCATGCAGGTTTCCTCGCGATGTTTTCATTCACCGTTCGAGCATATTATAAACACGCTAATAACTTCCGAAAAGTCAGTGGTGCCTTGGGTTTGAACTTGAGACCTTTGACATCTCAGTCCACTGGGCACACCACCAGGCTACCACAAGTCTTCTCAATATAAGTACGGCATTAAATCTGTAAAAGGTAGTTTTATTTCATATATCTAATATATAAAATTCTCGTGTCACAGTTTTCGTTGCCATACTCCTCCGAAACGGCTTGATCGATTTTGATGAAATTTTTTGTGCTTATCCGGTATCTATGAGAATCGGCCAACATCTATTTTTCATCCCCCTAAAAGTTAAGGGTAGTCCACCAACCCCTATAATGTGGCAAAACAACGTTTGCTGGGTCAGCTAGTTATTATGTATGTATCAACATGATAATTTCACAACAATTTGATCGCAAACTAAAGTAAAGATGGGAGCTCATTAGCCGGCTTAATACATACATAGAATATGTATTTACATATTGTATATTAATATAGATACATACATTATGCAAATCCTTTGCTTCATTAGGCATAAATACATATGGTCCTAGCGATAAGGTTTAGGCGATTTTCGACAAAAATATTGTGGTAGCGGCCATCTTGGACCGATTTTCATCAAATATAGCTAAGAACATTCTCGAATAATTCACCTTACAAATAATTAAAATAAAATTCAAATCGGTTCATCAATTCGGGAGCTCCGATGCCACATACAGGCAGACACACACACAGAGACACGTCAAACTTGACTTGGTGACGCAAAAATAGGATGATTGATAAAATAATGTTTTCTCGACTGCCTCGTTGGTCATAAATGCGACTGGTTAGCAATGGGTCTTTATTTCGATTACCCGGATAAAATAACATTTTAAAACCGAGGACAAATGATGGAAAGTGTCTAGCAGAGTTAGCAGAGCGTAGTTACGATATCATAAATTATCCACAGAAAACACGTTTCAGTCGTAAGACATTTTATTTGGAACTGTTGCTATGACTACGTACAAAGTCACCATGTGACAGATTATATACCATGAAGGTATCATCCTCCAACACGCACCCTTAATCTGCCACATCTATCACCCTTAACGGTACCCACATCCACATTACATTAAAATGTCGAAAACAAACAAAACAGAGATTAAACCATTATAAAAACTCTAAATCTATTTGTTCAATACAAATACAACATATATCAAAAATTAAGTTACACCACTTTCACTACCCGCCCTCTTAATGGGTAATCTCGCTAAAGCTAACTTTATCTTGGGGCCTGACAGAGACTTTGTTAACATGTCTGCCACCATTTCCTGTGAAGGTACATACTGCACCTCTACCGCCTCATTCGATATCGCTTCGCGAACAAAGTGAAACCTAATATCGATATGTTTCGTCCTATTATGGTTCATCTTGTTTCTCGCAATGTGTTGTGCAGACTGATTGTCATTATAAATGACTACGGGTTTATCGCAACTATCATTTGTTAAGCTCTTTAACAAACTCTTCAAGTAAATCGCTTCCTTTGAAGCTTGACTAAGACCTATATACTCTGCCTCGGTAGAGGACAGAGCAACACACCTTTGCTTGCGACTCTCCCACGTTATTAAACTATCGCCTAACATAAACATTAGACCGGTAAAGGATTTTCTATCATATGACCCACCCCAATCCGCATCCACGTAGCCAAGAAGTTTTAAATTACCTGACTTTCGGAAAGTAAGTGCAAAATCAGACGTCGCTTTTAAATATCTTAGCACCCGTTTAGCACACTTAAAGTGAATTTCATCGTAGCACGAGTTAAACTGTGCTAGAACGCTAACGGCATGCGCGATATCTGGCCTACTATTTTGGGCTAAATAGTTTAGACATCCTACCAGATTTTGATATGGCAACCTACAACTGGAATCCGAAGCCTTCTCCAATCTAAGACCAGCTTCCATGGGGGTAATGACTGGTTTACAATCCGTCATTTCAAATTCCTTTAACACATTAATAACATACTGTTCCTGATCAAGGTAGATAGTGTTATTGTCTCTCCTAAGTCTCATGCCTAAAACATGTCTAGCACGACCTAGATCCTTGACCTTGAACTTTTTCAATAATCCGGCCTTTAACTTTTCCTTTTCATTTTTGTGTACAGAACTACAAAAAATAAAAATATCATCAACGTATATAACCACAACTATCCTATTCTTATCTCCTAACAACTTTTGGTATAAGCAGGGCTCTATCTTTGATTGCGTGAAACCTAAGCTAAGCATCTCTTGGTCAAGTTCATGAAACCAAGCATTCGATGCTTGCTTCAGACCATACAACGACCTATTTAATTTGCAAACCTTCGTCTCCTGACCCTTGGCTATAGCACCAACAGGCTGCATCATATAAATATCTTCCTTCAATTTACCGTAAAGGAAAGCTGTCGTCACATCCCATTGATCTATGTTCCAATCATATTCTACAGCTAATGAGAATAACAGTCGCAAAGTCGAGCTCCTAACTACCGGAGAATAAGTTTCGTTATAGTCTACGCCTCGTACCTGAGTAAATCCCTTCGCTACCAGCCTAGCTTTATACTTTGAGACCTTACCATCGCTATCTCGCTTAATTTTGAAGACCCATTTACATTCTATCGGCTTTTTGTCACGTGGTAAGTTTACTAGCGTCCACGTCTGGTTCTCCTTCAACGATTGCAGCTCCTCGTCCATGGCTTTCTGCCACAGCTCACGATCAGGCCTAGCTAGCGCCTGTTTTATAGTCGTCGGATCACCGTCAATTGCCGCGAGAGCGTTGATGCACGTACAAGAATAGTCAACCGGTTTCCGTGCACGCAGGTTGTATCTCGGCTCGATACTCGACTCAACACATGGCTCTAGAGTCGTAGCGGGTTCAGTATTTCCAGTATCTGCATCCTGAAAGTCATCTTCACTGTTCGAGTGGACCTCAGGAGATACATCCAATGTCGCAGGTTCAGTTCGTTCCTGTTCTAGGGACAAAGGAACAACTGCGTTCTTCGTCACATTCGTACCATCACCAGGAAAAACATTTTCCAAGAACTTTACATCTCTAGCAAGAATTATCTTGCTAGTTTGCAAATTCATCAGCCGGTAACCTTTCGTAAGTTCGCAATAGCCAACAAAAATCAAACCTTCAGTCTTCATGTCAAGCTTTTGCCTTTTCTGTTTCGGTTTCAAAGCAAACGCCAAACATCCAAAGATTTTCAAATGACTCAAGTTTACTTTCTTACCAGACCATAGTTCTTCAGGTACTTTATTCATGACCGCCTTTGTGGGGCTTCGATTCTTCAGATATACCACGGTATGTACTGCCTCAGCCCAAAACTTCTTGCTAAGATTCGCCTCACAAAGCAACGTCCTTGCTTTCTCAATGATCGATCTGTTCGCCCTCTCAGCTACGCCATTTTGTTCCGGTGTATACGGAACAGTCGTTTGGTGCTTTATACCAGATGACTTGAACAATCTGTCGAAGGCATGATTACAAAATTCAGTACCATTATCAGATCTGAGGCATTTTATCGACTTACCAGTCTCTCTCTCCACTTCAGCCTTATATTCACTAAATTTGTCGAAAGTTTGACTCTTATTTCTCAAAAAATAAACGTGCGTCTTGCGCGTGTAATCGTCGATAAATAGCAACATGTACAAGGAACCAACAAACGATGGCTCTTCCATTGGACCGCAAATATCCGTGTGTACTAATTCAAGAATATGTTGTGCTCGTGTGCCTTTATTTTTGAATGGACTTTTACATGTCTTGCCTTGAATGCATGGAATACATGGCTCAATGTTCTGTTTACTATCGAATTTCATACCAGTTACCAGATCTTTTAATATCAGTATGTTATTTTGACCTAAATGCGCCAATCTTCTATGCCATAAGTTTGACAGACTTTCATTTGACAACATCGCATTGACATAATTATGTTTTTCATTTAATTTGAAAATTCCGTCAACTTCTTTGCAGGTCGCAACTATTTGGTCGGATTTATTCCTTATAATGCAACCTCCTTTGTCAAAATTAACCGCGAAATCTTTCTTAACAAGATCGCTCACTGATATCAGGTTCAAGTTTAGTCGAGGAACATGAAGAACATTTTCTAACATGAAATCTGAACTTCCGCTTACTTTTGGCTTAGCATTTCCTCTACCTTTAACTGGTATTTGTTCTCCATTAGCCACTTTAATTGTCAAGTTACCCCTTTCTATCTTATAGTTAGATAACTTTCCAGCATCGTAAGTCATATGGGTTGAGCATCCGCTATCCACATACCAATCGCATTTCTTCTTGGTATCTGCTGTACTCATGCTCAAACCGACCACACCGGCATTCAGCTTCTTACATTCAGCTGCCTTGTGTCCTTCTTTGTGGCATTTATAGCACTTGCGCACTGGTTTACGAGCATTGTTTTTGGGTGCCTTTTCTCTTCTAGAGACAAGGGCGTGCTCACCAGCTCCAGCTGTTTCAGCTTGTCTATTAGCCTCCTGCAGCAGTTTGGTTTTGATCTGCTCTAAGCTAATATCCTTTCCACTATTATCTACTGCCATTATCAACGGGTTGTACTCTGACGATAATCCGGCAAGCAAAATAGAAATGATCCAATCGTCTGAGACTTTCGCGTCTATTGCAGCCAATTGTTGTGCTATGGATAGTACTTTTGCGACATATTTTTCCATATTCGCAAAGTTTTCCAACTTACATGACCATAATTGACGTTGCAGTGATATACGTCTACCCCAGCCTTTATCTTCGTATGCACCACACAGCTTGTGCCATACCTCATGTGCAGACTTCAAATTGTAGACATTTGAAAAACATGAAGGCTCCAATAGTAGACACATGGTAGTACGCGCCTGTCGATCAGCATCTTTGATTTCTGCAGAGACTTCCGTGGCTTCTACAGCCACCCACCAGTTTTTGCATTCCAGGTAGTTTTGGACTTGGAACTTCCAAACTTCAAAGTTCTCTACACCCCTGAGCTTCCCGATTCCAAAAATGGAACCTGACGAACTATTGTCATCCGTCATTATCGAACGTGCGTATTTCCCAATTTTAAAATTTACAATATTGTGCTATCTCTGGGCAATCCTCTAGGCATTCCCTGGGCAATCTCTGGGCCCATAACCTGATGGAAAGTGTCTAGCAGAGTTAGCAGAGCGTAGTTACGATATCATAAATTATCCACAGAAAACACGTTTCAGTCGTAAGACATTTTATTTGGAACTGTTGCTATGACTACGTACAAAGTCACCATGTGACAGATTATATACCATGAAGGTATCATCCTCCAACAACAAATCCAAACTTTGAGCTGCTATTGAGAATTTCATAAAAAGCCCAATAATATAATTTGCTCGATCTAAGAATCGAAATCAAGATCCGTTGCTCAGAAAACTAGACCAACGAGACAGTTTGTGTGATTTCTTGTTTGATAAATCTCGCTAGAGCTTTCGACGTGGAACAAAGTTTACTTTAAAATATTTATTTTGTTAACATTATGTTCATAAATAAATAATTTGTCAAGAACCTTGGGACACACCACAAGACACGCAGAACATAGCTTTGAACTAGTAGTCCAAATCCATTTTATTGCAAATCAACATTAATTCTTGACTTCCAATTAAGATAAAAAGCCTTCCTTTTATAATAAAGGTAGTAAAGTTCTAGTATGTACTGCCCGCCAACACACCGACCCATTATGGTCCCACTGCTGGGCACGGGTCTCCTCTCATTTGAGAGGGATTAGGCTATAGTCCTCCACGCTAGCCTACTGCGGGTTGGTAGACTTCACATGCCATCGAGAATTCTCTCAAGCAAGCAGGTTTCCTCACGATGATTTCCTTCACCGTTTGAGCATGTGATTAATACGCACATAACTTCCGCAAAATCAGTGCGTGCCTTGGATTCGAACTGGAGACCTCTGACATCTCAGTACACTGGTTACACCGCTAGGCTACCACAGCTCTCATTACTCATACATACATATATTCACGCCTTATTCCTATGGAGGTAGGCAAACTACAGAACGCCACGCGCTACGATCCTTACATATTACTTTTGCTTCGTCCACATTCATACATACTGTCATACATGCGCGCCAGTTACGAGTACTGCGCACTGAAAATATAAATAGATTATAAAGCAAGTTTTAGTAAAACTGATAAGTACTTATAGAATGCAGATAAGGTACAGATATTTTTCCAAGAACTGGTTGCAATTGCAGAAAAGGAATTTACTTAGAAAGACTGCAGTACAAACACTTAAAATTCTTTAACAGAGAATATCTATTAAAAATACCTGCGTAACTTGAATACTATTCCTTTTTACCTGGGAGGTAAGGCAGAATGATAATGTTCTATTTTTTTATACCATGAAGGTGACAAACCAACTTGCGACCCGCCTATTTCTGTAGTCTATGGACATTTGCAACACTAGAGATGTCGCTTACGCGTTGCCAAACCTGTAGAAACCGTTAATGTTTTCTTAGCTACACTTACAGCAAATAAAGTTCCCATGATGTCAGTATATAGTCGATTGCTTTCATGCGAGCATGCGCAAAAGGTGTGCGTCTTTGGTACGCAGAGTGCGGGACAGCGCGAACACCGTACTGGCAATGATAGCGGCTAGAGTTGATTGTCCCTATATCCGGCACTATTGTAATAAGCATGTCACATATAGTGTTGGATAGAGGGACAATAACAATATTAATAATTATAATTTAAAATTTTTATTTTCATGTTTAATGTAAAAATATAGGTGAACATACCTGAAATAAACGCATTTTATTTTTTCATTTATTTATAGTCACTCCCGCAACGAGCTCTGGTAACCTTACTCACTCGCTGAAACACAATTATTGTTGTTTCAATGCGGTCTACTGTAAGGCAGAGGTACTTCCCCAATTGGGCAGCTCAATTTGAGTGAGAAATTTCGCTATGCCCTACCTCTCTAAAACCTCTTAGCGAACACTACTTGAAATAAAACGTTGCTCTGAGTATTTTTGATTAATTTACAGTGACTCATGGGTCATAAAGACATGAATACACACATAAATTCTTTCTCACACCCACTCTTAGCCAAACAAATTTTGCTCCGTGTAGAAGTCGAACTCACAACCCGTAACGCAGAAGCTATTCTCGCTTAACACATTTCACACCTTGCAAAACATGCACCTCTTAAACCATTCAAATTAAAACCTTCTCATCTACTAGTTAAAGTAGAAAATTGTATCGGTAGCGTTTCGCACGATGGTTTCAGAGAAATAACCTCGGTATTTACTGACAGATGTCAAGATGACAAGTAAATTGTTATGAGTGTCCTTAGGAACATGCTAATAGGGCTATCTTTGTTGTCCTTAAGGTGGAAGCTCCACGGTAGCCCGCGAAAAACAATTTTTCGTACGTTTTTTGCAATTTGCCGGTCGTTGTCAGACTGAACATTAAACAAAATATGATTTGCGCCTGTAATGAGTTACAGAATTATAATCATTTAAGTCAATAAAACAGCCCTCAAAGTGCATATAACTGCATTGATTGACTGTTTCATGAAATAGACAATCAATGCAGTTATATGCACTTCTTTGCTTTAAAAGACGACTTTTTATGCGCGAAAATAATTTACAGCGAATAATCATTATTGTTAACTGTTATTATTATCTATATATTAACTTCTTTTAATGTAATGTTTCAACATTAACATTCAATGTCCCACTGTTGGGCACAAGTCTCGGCTCATTTGAGAGGAATTAGTTAATTGAAATAAAATTACTTTGTTACGATTTGGCATTTCACTGCAATGTTTTATTTAGGTCCCATGTAATAGTGGGCGAGCCTATTGCCGTCAACTCAGCACGAATCAAAACTCCAAGCTGCTACTGAGAATTTCATAGAACAACCCTATAACCCTATAACTGCTCGATCTGGGAGTCGAACCCAAGAGCTCTTATTCAGGAATTGCACTTGCGACCACTAGTAGGATATTAGTTTTATATATTTCAAAATCCGGCGACGACTCGGTGGCGCAGTGGCTGAGCGATCGGTTTGTGCGTCACGGGTTGCGGGCTAGATCCCCGCACGGAGCAAATATTTGTACGTTCTACATGTAGTTGTTCCGGGTCTGGGCGTTTGTGTATGTGAAAATTTGTGTTTGTAAACACACCCACGACATAGGAGAAAATTCTAGTGTGGGGCAACGTTGTTTTTTAAAAAAAAGAAAAAATCCTAAATTTTAGTATTTTTGTTGTCAAGTGCGTTTTACTTACCCAATCTATATCTATCAAAATATATAAAAGGGGAAGCTGACTGACTGACTGAATGACTGACTGATATATCAACGCAGGGCCTAAACTATAAGGGTCAGACATTTAAAATTTTGCACAGAGTTTCCTTTTAAAACGTAGGGGAGCACTTAGAAAGGATTTTTGAAAATTCACCCCCTAAGGGGGTAAAACGGGAGTGCAAAGTTAGTATGTTTTTTTTTTGTTCGTTATATTGCACGCAGACCTAGTCGCGGGAATCAGCTAGTTATTATTATAAACATAGTTTTTTTATCTTTCTACCCACTTCAGTAGACAAACGGCTTTGGAAGTAGAAATTCCCAAGCGTTTACTTGAAAATTAATTGGATTTTACTACCCTTTGTTTTTGTCAAGACGCCATCTTTTTTTCAGTTTAATTAAGATCTTTAGACGAGGGTATTTCTGTAAACAGTATCAATGCAGTATTTTTTCAGCATCTGTCTCTGAGATAAAAGTTGCACTTTTGTCCTTAGAATGACTATAAATTGAATTTATTTTTGTAGATAGATGTTTTAGAGAGAATTTTACACGTGAACAGACATTTTAAAAGCACTTTAAAAAATATGTATGTTTCGCGATATCTTTGGAATATATGCGAGCGGATGTTAGTCATTGTATTCGCGTTTTATTATCAATTGCAATAAAAAAAATAGTTTACGTCAACTGCAATTATTTATTTCAATTAAACTAATATTATAAGTAGGTACTTTTGATTTTGTCAATATTGCAACTAGTTTCGACAACGGTTCACATAAAACGGTTCTTAAACACAAGTTCCGTCTAAAAATTGCACAGATATACAAATAAATATTCCTGGACATTATGACACACAGCGCCATCTAGTTCCGTGCTAAGCAACGAGGGTTGTGTTACGGATACTAGTTGGTTGATATACTACATATATACTTTTTTTTTGTAAATACATACATATTATAGATAGATACATCCATGACTCGGATACAAATGTTCATGCTCATCATACAAACATTTGTCCCTACCGGGATTCGAACCTGAGACCCATAGCACAGAAGGCAGTGTTAACTACCGCTGGACTAATTGGGTCGTCTATGTACAATACTTGTTATGTATGTCTATGCACAATACGTATAAACTCAATACAAAAAATAATTGATTCATGTGCATTTGTGCAACGAATGTATTATCTTCGAAAAAAATTAATGACGAATTTCGTAATATAACTAGATGACGTCGGCATTTCCTTATTAACCTCAGAACAGAAATGCCGAAACAAACTCAAAGTTTACGAGCCTGCACTAGGCTAGCGTTTTGGACTATATAACCCGACCCAGGTAGATAGGTAAACATAAAGAGATTCCTCGCTCAAATTGAGCTGCCCGACTAGGGAAGTACCTCCGCCTTACAGAAGACCGCAGTGAAACAACAATAGTTGTATTTCTGTAAGTGAGTAAGGACAATTCTGTCAGCATGGACATCCGTTTGCTGGTCAATTTAGTAATACCCTGGTTTAAGAAAGCTAAACGGTTTTTGCACGGTTTGGCAACGCATATGCAAACCGTTGTTACAAATGTCCATGGGCGGCGGCATGATCACTTACCATCAGTAAGTGCTTTCTCTTGCGTGTTTTCCCTTTTATCACCATAAAAAAAACTCAAGCTTTTATTACATTCCTGCACGTAGTATTTAGGTAGTCACTATTTGTAGATAGTGCCAACATAAAACCAGGTAAAGTTTCAACGCAATTAAAAACACGACCTTGCACACAAAGGCCACGATCACTCGCACCTGTAAGATCATAAACACTTTTAACGAGATGCAAGTCATCTGCGTTTAAACACTATTTTTAGTTGACGACAGGTGTAATAGTGTATATAGTTTATTCTTCCTTATAAGAGGCAATATCTACAGTCGCCTAGTTTCCAGGTGATGTTGTAAGAACTAATTAGGTTTTTGTTTCATTTACGGTAGTTTAGATTCTAGATAGGGAGTGGTTTGAGTCATAGGCGTAAGCGGGATGATAAATAGCAGCGCTATGTCATTTGTTTATAGATGACTAGTGGCCCGCCCGAACTTTATACGGTAAATATAAAACAAAATAGATTTATAGAGTATTGTTTATTGTAGGTACAATTGGCGGTCTTATCGCTAAAAACAATTTCTTCCTGATAACCAATTGGATGGATAAGAGTTGAGAGAAGGGGAAAACGAATAAAATGAATTCAATTGATTTTTTTATGCGTATCCTAATTATGTTTTTAAATAACTTTTCTATGTTCAACATTGTCTATGTGCATCCCAGCTTAATGCTATCACAGCTTCCTTTTATTATTGTTGTATTTTTTTTATGGTGATAAGGGGTAGATGGGCATGTGCCTCACAAGACGGCAAATGATCACCGCCGCCCATGGACATTTGCAACACCAGAGGACTTGCATATGCGTTGCCAAACCCTACAAGACCGTTTAGGTTTCTTAAAACAGAGAATTACTAAACTGACAGCAAACGGAATTCCCATGCTGTCAGAATAGTCACTCCCCAACGAGCTCCGGTAACCTTACTCACTCGCAGAAAGACAACTATTGTTGATTCACTGCGGTCTTCTGTAAGGCGGAGGTTACTTCCCCAGTCGGGCAGCTCAATTTGAGCGAGGAATCTCACTATGCCCTACGTCTGAAGAATGTGAGATACGCTGTAATCTTGTGTGTTGTGTCACAAACTATATGAACTCGTTGAGATGCAGCCTCCGTGGCACGCGACTCTGACAGGTGCACGACGCGTGCGCAGTTAAGGGCAAGTACTCCACTGAGCTTTGTATTTATTTATTATATCAACAAACTTTCCTGTTGCTCGACATCGTTCAACAAAGGATGTCTCAAAATATTACCTAAGCTTTATAAAAAGACTAGCTTTGCGGAAGAAAAATGTTAGCGCCACCATAGCAGTAGCTGACGTTTGGGAAAGCAGCCATGTTTATCTTTATTGTATAAAATGGTGATACTCGATTTTTTTTACCTTTGTCTTATAGTCAAAGATCTCATATGTCGCTCACATGTGCTTTTACAAAAAAAAATGTTTATTTATATTGTATATTTACTATTATTTATTTGAACCTATTATTAAGTATTTATCACATGCTTAAACGGTGAAGGAAACATCGTGAGGAAACCTGCATGCTTAAGAGATTTCTCGATGGCATGTGAAGTCTGCCAACCCGCAGTAGGCTAGCGTGGTGGACTATAGCCTAATCCCTCTCAAATGAGAGGCGACCCGTGCCCAGCAGTGGGACAATAATGGGTTAACCTACAAACTTCGCCTTAACCGTACAGTAACTAATAGTAGTAATTATAAAACTCAACAGGTGAAAAGCGCTAAGAATTTAATTTATGTTTTTGCGCTCCCTTGGGGACACCTGCCGCAAGGTGGGGTCCTCACCTGCCCACCTTTATTTGTATCTATAACTGACAATAGGTCATAGGGTCTAACTGGGAAGCATGCTGGGATAAACAACCCTCTTAATTACTTAAAAAAAAACTAACTACAAACGTCAGAACTTGACCAAATTGAAACGGGACTAAACGGAAAGCATCAACTTTTAAATATAAAAAGAATCAGAAAATCGTTGCACCCAGTCGCAAGTTCTGAGGTAACAAACATTAAAAAAAAAAAAAAAAAATTTGCAGCTGAATTGAGAACCCTCTCCTTTTCCTACCTTCTCCTTTAAAGTCGGTTAACAAGAACTTATTTTTTTATACTATACAGGTATTTTTATACAAACAAGCTTACGCCTGATGGTTGCAGCCTATAGACGTATGCAACATCAGAAGCGTCGCTCACGCGTTGCCGACCATGTAAAAAAAGTTTTAGGTTTCTTAAAATAGGGGAGTTACTACACTGACAGAAAACGGAATTGCGATGCTATCAGAATAGTCACTCTCCTAACGAGCTCTGGTAACCTTACTCACTTTGTCGGTCTTTTGTAAGGCGGAGGTACTTCCCCAGTCGGGCAGCTCAATTTGAGCGAGGAATCGCGCTATATCATTCTCAAAATAAAATAATGTCTCACCTGAACTCCAATCCACTCGTATTTTTTTTTATAGCCAATTTAGATAATATTCTTGTCTTAACCAAGAGTCGCAATGTTGCACAGTTTAATATTTTGAATGACAAGTAATGGAAATATTTTTTTATTATATACGCGGACTAAATAAATAAAATATTAATTACCCATATATTCAAGGTTAATTTAAAATTCAAATTTATGCAATTGAAGTTGGAAGTAATTAAATAAAGGTTAAAACACATTGTTTTTGCAGTGTGGGATATGATGTCCAATTTTATAGAGATTGAAGTAATTATAAGGGAACTGTGATAGCCAAGTGGTGTGACCAGGACAGTGGTTTTAAAGGTCTTGAGTTCAAACCTAACGCAAGGAAGTTATGTGCGTATTTATCACATACTCGACCGATGAAGGAAAACATCGTGAGGGAGCATGTGAGGTCTGCTAACCTGCAGTAGGCTAGCGTGGTGGACTAAAGCCTAATCCCTCTCAAATGAGAGGAGACCCGTGCCCAGCAGTGGAACAATAATGGGTTGATGATGAAAAAAATACAAAGCCCAGTAAATTATTATTTACACTATCTATCTCCAGCCTAAATATACCATACTGACAATACCACATTGCCAAAGTTATATAAAAGTTTATATTTGTTTAATAACGTAACTATGGTATGTTAGGTAGTTCATATTTATGTTGACAACTTTACATTTACACGCTTATACATTAAATATCCGCAAATCTGTTTGTTTATTTGACATCATTCTTATGATACTTAAATATCATAATATAATTTATAATCACGCCTGTTCTCTCCGGTTAGGCAGAGGTGTACTAATTTACACCCAGATTTTGCAGCTATTTTATAGGTTTAATGCAATGCTAAAATTAGGGATCCGTATGAAAACCTCAATAATTTCTCCGAAGCTGTGTAAAAGTTTACCAAAAAAGGCCTTAACGTGATGCCTGTTGCTGTTGTTGAAGTTATTTTTAGTATCAATTAAATACCTGTATATGTAGGAATATGTAGCCGTGCAAAACCGGAGCAAACGGCTAGTATATCGACAGTGAGAGTGTTTTTGTCTTTTATATAACGTTATAAGGAACAATATAATTTCGTATTTATACAGCCTTTTGTCAGCCTTTGTCATTCAGATACCAAACTTAAATGATGATTCAATTGACAAGTGTATATTCATTTCATTGAATGATCACACACACACATTTACGAATGTTTCCAGAACAATCTTTTAAAGCTATCATATAACCTGATGATTTGTAAGAAAATAAACTTACCGATGTAAAAGATCTGAAACGTTAGGATTAAACTAGTATACTATACCTCAATAAAATTCGTATAATATTATATTATTATATTATAATGTCTAGTATGCCCAACATGTTTCTTTTAATTATATTGTAACATCTATGTACCTTGTGGAGTGCAATAAATTCGGCGTTTCAGCTCTTTAGAGGAATGACTATTCTGATAGTATGGCAATTCCGTTTGCTGTCAGTGTAGTAGCTCCTCTATTTTAAGGAAACTAAAACAGTTTTTACCGGATTGGCAATGATTGCGAGTAGGCTTAAATAGTCTTTTTTTTTATTGCTATAAGGGGCAAACGAGCAGGCGGCTCACCTGATGGTAAGTGATCACCACCGCCCATGGACTTTTGCAACACCTGAAGGCTTGCAAATACGTTGCACACCCCTACAGAAACCGTTTTGGTTCCTTAAAATAGGGAATTACTGAACTGACAGCAAATGGAATGCCCATGTTGTCAGAATAGTCACTCCCCCAACGAGCTCTGGTAACCTTATTCACTCGCAGAAAGATAACTACTGTTGATTCACTGCGGTATGCTGTAAGGCGGAGGTACTTTCCCAGTCGGGCAGCTCAATTTGGGTGAGAAATCTCGCTATGCCCTACCTCCTAGAAAAGTCTTAGTCTTCGGTAATTGTTTACCATCAGGCGGGCACAAAACTTGTTTGCCAGGCTAGTGGTACTTATAAAAATAAGTTGAGGAAACTTGCTTTATTGAATCATTTAGCACGACCAGTTTAGCACAGTGGTAGTTAACGCTGCCTGCTGCGCTATGGGTCCCGGGTTCGAATCCCGGTAGGGTCAAATGTTTGTGTGAAGAGCATCAACATTTGTGTCCGAGTCATGAATGTATCTATGTATAATATGTAGGTATGTATTTACAAAAAACAAAAAGTATATATTATGTAGTATATCAACCAACTAGTATCCGTAACACAATCCTTGTTGCTTAACACGAAACTAGATGGCGCTGTGTCATAATGTCCAGGAATATTTATTTATTTATTTATTTTCTCGATGTCAAAATCCGCTAACTATACTTATTATAATACATGGCTAGCGCAGTAGGCTATAACTACTCTCAAACTGAAAGTAAACTCATGCCCAACAGTGGACAGTAATTACGTTGATGATGAAACACTTTGGGTCTTTGACCGTACAGAGACAATCAATACAGTGTATCAAATTAACAATACGCTCACAGTTCACTGCCTGACAAGCAGTATTGTTCTTTATAGAGAAAGTAACAAAGGATGTTTTGTCATGCTATGGTAGATTAGGCATCAAGCTTACTGTAATTAGAGCTTCGATGGTTAGGTGTAATTATAACAGAGAAATAAGTATGTTTTACCTCAATGCTCTAGTGGATCCTTGCGACTGCTGAGCGAGAAGTGGGTTAAATTTTCAGGTAAAAATAGCCTACAATGGATTCTCAGACCTATCAAATACACATACAAAATTTCATAATAATCTGTTCAGCCGTTTCGGAGGATTTCAGCGACAAACACCGTGACACGAGATTTTTATATATAAGATGTAAATTGATAAAAAGGGCTGATTGAATACAATTACTAATACTACATAGGCGGAAATTGTGGACAAAAGCTGGTGAAAAATAAAACCTACCCAATATTTGCACCAACATCAATACGAGGAAGTACAAAGTAACGCCAATGCAATTAAATCGAATAAAACCTTAACCTCCGTAAATATCCGGTGCAATACACCAAAATAGTTCGAAATTGAAATTTTCAGAATTCTCTTTGACGTACCTATAGCGGATGTGAGTTTGTAAATAAAATGGTGCTTCCAGGAATTATTTCCTAGACGATCAGCCCAGCTGTAGTTAATGTTGCCTTCTGTGCTATAAGTCCCGGTTTGAAATCCCGGTAGGGATAAATGTTTAAAAAAATATATATATGTAAAAAATCAACCTTCTAGTATCCGTAACACAAGCGTCGTTGCTTACAATGGAACTAAATGGCGCTGTATAATAATGTCCAGATATAGATAAAAAGTAGTCTAGGATATCATAGTTGACTATAACCAAATTCCTCTCAAATAAGAATATATGAATTAAAAATATAAATATATGAAGAATCGCATGCATTGCAGTGGGACAGTAAATATATGGATGATGAAAAATGACGAGTTTTTATTAAAGTCTTTGAGTTTTCTTCTCAGAGGTCGTCGGTTATGAAATGCCGGCTAAATTCTAAAATAATCTTATATACGACTTATCGTATCTTAAAAATAACTGTTTACACTAATAAATATGAATTATAATTCATAAAAAAATAAGACGGGGCCAATATTAGCCCTTGCGGTACTCCCACAGTAACTACCGATACTAGACCTCTTTTTCAATTGACGTCCACTTTCTAAATCCTTTTATCCAGGTACGAAATAAGAAGATTCAGAGAAGTATCCCTTACAGTTACAGTTAACTTAAAGTTACATCACTATGGTAGTGGTGTAACTTTCATATCAATGTTTCGTAAAGAACACAATCGAATGCTTTAGACAAATTACAAAAGATAACCCAAAGCTTTGTGCGACTTTCCCATGTTAGTTCGTTAGTTAAAAGTTCAACACTGGTAATGATTGTCAAACGACAAATTAATTTATGTTTTTGCTGTATGCGTTCCTAAACTGCTGACCCGATTGTGATGAAACTTATAACATCTGTGTGAAGTTTTTGGTATAATAAAATATTGACAGGATAGGTCTGGTAGATAGGGTAAATAGGTAAGGTGGGTGAGAGTACTTAGGGCATATATTAATTAAATACTACCTATTTAATTAATATTAGTAACTTAGAATATTAAAAACACAGTATACAGTACATCACAAAAGTAGATTTATTTATTCATTGATTATAATATTAAATGATAATCGATGAGCCGCCACCCAGTACCTTTAATTGAGCTGTCTAGTTTATTGGGTTATTGAAGCTATGAAGCGTCAGCTTTAATCATATCCGCAGCTTTCTCAGCCGTTGCTATAACAACAGGAGAAGGGCCACCATGTGGCATGTCGGGGAATACACTTTCATCCACTACGCGAAGTTTCTCAAACCCTTTGACCTTCAACTTACTATCAACAACAGAACCCATAGGACAAGTGCTGGAATAAAGGAACGCAATCGCTCTATTTAGAATGAAACATGTCCAGAACTCGTCAGAATCAGACTCCTTGTCAGCGCACTCCGGTAAGTCCACGCCAACTGTTTTAGCTTCAACGCTTTGAAAGAATCTCGATCGTAGAACTAAAGTGAAATCTTTTACTTTTTTAACAAAGTTCACCAAATCTTCTTTGTTGGTAAAGAATCCAGTTGTTATTAAAGGAGCGTCCGATGGGTTGGTACTCCTCAAACGGACACTACCTCTTGATTTTGTTTCGAAGTTCAGTAAAATAGTGTTTAATACGTCTCTAGATGATACTTGTTGTTTCAAATCATTGCAAATTTCATCACGATACCCATAAAGAAGAGTGCAAATAGTATATAAGGCAGGCGTATCGTGTGACAGAAACAAATTTACAGACAGATAATTTGGAGTTGAAATAGATTTATTTGAGTTTGCTGAGCCTATTATGACGGGAGGTAGCTGGGTAGGATTTAACAGTGATATAAGACTTGCTATACTAGGTATGGGCAGTAAATATTCTCTGGTCTTGTGTACCAAATTGATGGCTGCGGGAACTATTAAGTTCTGTCCTACAGGTAGATCAGCAATGACATTAATGTCCAATGATTCTAAATGCTCTTTTGGACCAATACCTGAGAGCATCAATATCTGTGGTGTATTAAAAGTACCAGCGCTTAATATTACCTCTTTTCTAGCTCTGAATGTATAAGTAACGTTCTCATAAACTGCTTTTACACCTACCGCAGTATAATTCTCAATGGTCACATTTGATACTCTAGTATTTTTAGAAACGTATAAATTAGGATTGTCTATTATAAGTAGTACTCAGGTAAGAAATTGCTGGGGCCTGTCTTATACCGCTTGATATAGTTAACAGAGCCTGTGTAAAACCAATAATACTATCACCATTTAGGTCTAATACTGTAGGATTGCCAACGTCAGCAAAAGCTTCCAAATACTCTCCAACCACATCATCATTGCTTTGCTTCGTGATGCCAATGGGACCTTCAGTGCCGTGAGCATTTGGATATGCTTTATTTATTTCATAATCTTGAAGATTTTCACCTTTTTTGAAGTATGGGAGTAGTTTCTCGTACGACCAGGAGTCATCACCAGTTATTTTGGCCCAGTTATCGTAATCTGATGGGATGCCTATAACCTGAAATAGATGATTTAGAGAAGAGCTCCCACCAAGCATGTTACCTGATGTCAATCTAGTGTGATTTCCTTGGCTTCTTGCTGCGTACTCATCTAAAGTAGATCTGTAGTTATTATCGTACCTTGTAGTTGGTATTGTGATAAACGCTGGTGGTATCTGTAAGTAAAGAAAAAGATGATCGTATAAATTACTTAATTTTTAATTCTTTAAATGATATAAAAAATACATTATAATGAATTCATGATTGCAAATATTTAAGCAAAATATATACCTTTGAAGAATCATGTAGTTAGGAGTGATTTTTGTATGACACTAAATAGTTAATCACCATCCTTTTTATTTTTATAAAAGCACTGACATTAAAGGAAGCAAAATGCATATTATAGGTTAAATAAATAATCATAGAGCTGTGGTAGCCTAGTGGTGAGACCAGTGGACTGATATGTAAAAAGGTTTCGAGTTCAAACCCGAGCACGCACCACTGACTTTTCTTAAGTTATGTGCGTATTTATCACATGCTCAAACGGTGAAAGAAAACATCGTGAGGAAACCTGCATGCTTGAGAGATTTTCTCGATGGCATGTGAAGTCTGCCAACCAGCAGTAGGCTAGCGTGGAGGACTATAGCCTAATCCCTCTCAAATGTGAGGAGACCCGTGCCCAGTAGTGGCACGTTAATGGGTTGATGATATATAAATAATCATATCAACCGTAAGGGGTCCAATGCTAGACATAGGTCTCCTCCAAAGATCGCCACGACGAGCGGTCCTGCGCCAACCGCATCCAGCGGCCTTTACCAGGTCGTTGGTCCACTTTGCCGGGGGCCCTACCCACGCTGCATCTTTCAGTACGTGGTCGCCACTAAAAGAACCTTTTAGCCCCATCAGTCATCATCGCATCACAAAATACTTACAAGTGACAGTACAGATGGATCACCGCCAGCTTCTAAGACGAGGACGCTAAAGTTTGCTTCTACCAGTCTAGTTGCCAGAACACATCCAGCTGTTCCACCTCCCACTATTATATAGTCAAACTCAGCATTGTCTGAAAACATATTCCTCTTTTGGAAAAAACTTACATTCATCATCATCATCATTATCTGTTCTGGCTCGTTGGTCTTAGGGTCTATTCCTAGGTCGAGCAAAGTGTTTTATGGGGTTTTTCTACAAGCATTCTCAGTAGCAGTAGCTGCTACTGTGAATTTCGTTCAACGAGACTGAATGGAGTAAAAGAGCCGAAGATCGAGCTCTGTAGCGTTTACTAGGGGAGGCCTACATCCAGCAGGGGACGAAATTAGTCTGATGATGATGATGATGAGACTGACTGCCGAATAGGATTATAAATATGTAGTTGTGTTACCTGTCACTGTCATCTGCTGCGGGAATAGCGTACCATCCAGTCCTAGTAACGCGAACGCCACCGTTTTTAACGCATCAAACAGCGCCATGATTTCTGTTGAAATAAACAACTGTATACAGAAATAATATATTAGGACACAGCGCCATCTAGTTACGAACTAAACAACGATGCTTGTGTCACGGATACTAGATGGTCGATACACAAATTTTTTTTTTTCAAATAAGTACGTATAAACTTTATATTAAGGTTAGCAGAGCTCGTTGGGGGAATGACTATTCTGAAAGCATGGACATTCCGTTTGCTGTGAGTTTAGTGATTCCCTATTTTAAGAAACCTGAACGGTATCTGCAGTGTATGGCAAAGCATATGCAAGCTTTTTGGTATTGCAAATGTCCATGGGCGGCGGTGATCACTTACCATCAGGTGAGCCGCCTCCTCGTTCACAACCATAAAAAAAGTATTTTTTATCTATTTCTTTTATCTTATTACTAGCATCTTCTCGCTACTTTCTTTCCGTTAAATAGCGCCGAGACCCACGTCACCAAAGACACAAATACAATTTATCTACAATTTCAAACTTGCATAGCGAGTAAACGTTTTAAGAAAGCGTCCAACTAGCGTTGCGGGTCACAATATTGTGTCATGTATAAATAGAAGTTAGAACAACTAGTTTTAGATATAAGCTACTAATTAAGATAGTTAGTTCTTTTAATAGACCATTTAATTTACATAGCGACAGTGTGGTGACGTCTGAGCTAGACATAATTATTAATTAACATAATTTACCATTACTCCTGTTGTTCCTGTAGGGTTATTAAGGTAAAAAAATAAATATAAATTAAATTATTAAGATAAATAAATTAATTTCGACACCAACAATTTACACTACGCTAACCCGACTTTTAGGTAAAAACTTTTTTTTATTTCAAGTTGCTCAAAATGTGCTTTTTCATATATGAAAAAAAAAATTAACGTATTATAATAACAAGTTGTATCACATGTTATTAATTTTTGCAATAGTGTTATATGTGTGTTTCCAAACGAGACGAGCTTAAGGCCCGACCACCTGCGGCCATTCTATATAATTACATCTGAGGGGTGCTGACTTGCCGTGAATGTGGACGCACTTTCACGGCAAATATTGGTTATATCAGTCACCTGAGGGCACACCAGCGATGTCCTCAATAGTCAGATCTAAGTCGCTGTGGTCGAAATCGGCCTGGATCATATATATATATATATATATATATATATATATATATATATAGTGTTATATAACAAGTTATGTTAATGTTACATAACGTTGTTACATATCATTGTTATGTAAAATAATTACTCTAATTTGTACAATATCGTTTTGTGTTACAATCTTGAATAACAATGTTACACAATGTGAACGTATCATAAAACACAAGTTATATAACATGTAACTAAGTTTGCACGCACTTTTATAAAAACCTGGAAAAACCTTAAGATTTAATATTCTTTGAGATTAACCAATATGCGAGTTTTTACAGTAACATAATCATAAACAATTATACGAGCACACCATATTATTTAAAATAAAAATAAAAATTAAAATAAAATGCGTTTACTTCAGGTATGTTCACCCATATTTTTACATTGAAGAGAAAATTAAAAAAATAATTCTAATTATTAATATTGTTATTGTCCCTCTATCCAACACTATATGTGACATGCTTATTACAGCAGTGACGGATAAAGGGACAATAAACTCTAGCTGCTATCATAGCTAGTATGGTGTTCGCGCTGTCCCGCACTCTGCGTACCAAAGACGCACACCTTTTGCGCATGGTCGCATGAAAGCAATCGACGCGTGCTGCTGCGAACATGCCTGAAGCACTGCAGAAGCGGGGCAGCCCCAGCACCGCCCTGAATGCATTATTAAATTGGACACGGAGGGCGCTGTAACTCCTCTGCGTGTAGTTTGCCCACAAGCTGCATGTGTACAGTGAGGTACAGTACGCTTGAAAAAGTGCGACTTTCACTGTATGCGAACATCGCACAAACCTACGGGCCAACATATTCGCTCTTTTAGACAAGGCCCTCCGCTCCCGCTCAATGTCAGCATGATCCCCGAGGTCAGCTGTAACTATATGCCCTAGATATTTAAATTGAAGAACTCTGTCTAAAGGGACACCATTTAGTCGAACAGGTGGTATACTATCTGGGCATCTAGCACGTACGTCCTCGAAGACCATGTACTGACTTTTGGTCACATTGTATTGTAAACCATGAATACATGCGTACGTCTCACAAACACCTATGAGCTCTCTGAGGCCACCGATCGACGCGCTCAGAAGCACCATATCGTCTGCGTAGCTCAGATTGTTGACACACACGTCGTCAATGTGGCAGCCGATACGGAGACTACTGAGCTCGACGATCAATAAGTTTATGTACAAATTGAATAACGTTGGCGAAGTCAGTCCCCCCTGCCTCACGCCACACATCAGCCGATACGGCTCCGACATTGTCCCCGCCCACCTGACCCTGTTGATCTGGTGTGCATACCAATACTTGAAGATAGTAACAAGTTCTTGTGGTAAGTTGATACTCTCCAGTTTTGTCCAGAGAAAATCATACACAACCAAATCAAACGCCTTTGACAGGTCGAGGAAACACGCATATACAGGTGTATTGCGTTTAGTGTAGTAGCTGACGGTATGCTAAACATATGTAGATTACCATACAGACTTGCGTATCAAATTTTAATTGCTTTGTCTGTTTATTTTTACCTCAAGGAGATAATTACAATAATACTTACTGACATACATATATATTAAATTATTGGAAAAAAACGTATCTATGGTGATCAGATATTCAAGAGGATCCAAAACGTTAGAATAAACATTATATTAAAAAACTAATATTTTTGAGATTTAGGGCATAGCGAGATTCCTCGCTCAAATTGAGCTGCTCGACTGGGGAAGTACCTCCGCCTTACAGAAGACCGCAATGAATCAACAATGGTTGTATTTCTGTGAGTAAGTAAGGTTACCAGAACTCGTTGGGGGAGTGACTATTCTGACAGCATGTTCATTCCATTTGCTGTCAGTTTAGTAATTCCCTATTTTAAGAAACTTAAACGGTTTACCATCAGGTGGCCGGCTTGATTGCTCCCTTATCATCATAAAAAAATACAGCGATAAATACGAAACATAGTGTATGTATATCTTCGCCGTTCGTATGAAAAACGACAAAGCATTCAGCATGTAGACGAAAATTCCCGAATTCACACGATCCGAAACGCATCGTGTGGTTTCGGGAATTTTCACCTTGAGTTTTTAGTTCGCCTGATTATTTTTTACAGAATATTAACTGATTTAAATTAAATTAAAAGTAAATGAATGCAAAATGAAAGTTATCGTTTTAGAAAGAGAGATAGATAGTGTATGTGTGTGTGATATTAAGATATTTGGTAAGAGAACAAGTGAATGAGTTTATTTATCTGGGTAGTATGTTCACTAGGGATGGCAAAATGAAAAGATTAAACATAAAACAATTTATTAAAAATTATATATTCGTATAAATCTATAGGTAATACATATATGTATAAGTGATAACAATTTTAATAACCACAAAATTAATAACATTTTGATTATTTTTTTGTCTTGTTACAATTTTTCTTTAACATCGATTGGTTAGCGTTTGACCACTTTCTCACCTGACGGTGACGATGTGGTCTAAGATGGAGCACGCTTACCTAGAAGATACTTATTGTAATTGTTATACAATAACATCAAAAGTCTAGTTACACTTATATTTCAATATCAAGTCTCAATTACAATAATATTACATTCAGTGTTACTTACAATATTTGTGGTTTATTCAAGAATATACAATTATGTATATAGCTGCTTTTTTGTATGCGTTAACTATACCTATATGTATAAAATATATGTATGTACAAAATATACAAAAAAATCCTATAAAAATTAGATAATATGCCATGGGTTTCATCAACCAAATTATAGTCCCATTTAGAGGAATTAATCTATAGTCCACCTCGTGAGCCAAGTGAGGGTTTGCGGATTTCACATGCCAGTGAGAACATCTCTTAAGCAGGCAGGTTTCATCACGATGTTTTACTTTGTCACCACGTGTTGAGCATGTGATTAAATATGCTGTTGGTATATTTAATAAATTATATAACAAAATACTATTAACACGCTTCACAAAACTATATAAATATATTATTATATTTTCGTACCTATGTCTACCGCATAGAACACAATGGCTACCAGGCTATCGAAACTAAACTACGCAGCGTCAGCCTTTATCAAATCTGCTGCTTTCTCAGCCGTAGCGACAACAGCAGGATTAATCGCAGCATGTGGCATACTAGGAAACACACTGGCATCAACCACGCGTAATTTTTTAATCCCTTTAACCTTCAAATTACTGTCAACAACAGAGCCCATAGCACAAGTGCTCGAATAAAGGAATCCACTGATCATCCTGTTTGGTATAAAACAAGACCAGAACTCGTCCGAAAAAGGCACCTCATCTTGGCACTCGGGTAAGTCCACACCAACCACAGCTGCTTCAACGCTTTGGAAGAAACTCGAATTACGGACAGAAGTGAAGTCTTTCAATATATTTACAAAGAGAGGTAAATCTTCTTTGTTGGTTAAGAATCCAGTTGTTATCAAAGGATCGTCTGATGGGTTAGTGCTGTTCAAACGAACACTACCTCTTGATTTTGCTTCCCAGTTTATTATGACAGAATATAATGCGTCTCTAGATGATACTTGCTGTTGCAAATCTGTGCAGATTTCACTGCGGTAACCATAAATACTAGTGCAAACTAAAGCCAAGAGCGGCGTGTCGTGAGGCAATATCAAATTTATTGCCAGATAATTTGGTGTTGACATTGACTTATCTGAGTTTACTGATCCGACAAAGAGAGCCGGTAACTGTGTCGGGTTTATCAGCGACACAATGCTTGACAAACTTGGGAAGGCCCAGCTATATGAGTTAGTCTTATGTACCACACAGACGGCAGGTGGGGCTATTAAATTTTGTCCTACTGGAAGGTCAGCAATAACACTAATGTTCAATGATTCTAAATGTTCTCTTGGGCCAATACCTGAGAGCATCAATATTTGCGGTGTATTAAAAGTACCAGCGCTTAATATAACCTCTCTTCTTGCTCTAAATGTATAAGTAACATCATTATAAACTGCTTGCACACCAACCGCGGTGTCATTCTCAATAATAACATTCGATACTCTGGTATTTTTGGAAACGTATAAATTAGTATTGTTTACTACAGTTCTCAGGTAAGAAAATACTGGTGCTTGTCTTGAACCGCCTGATATAGTTAATAGAGGTTGTGTAAAACCAATATTATTGTTAGCGTTTAGGTCTTCTACTGTAGGATTGCCAACATCAGCAAAAGCTTTGAAATATGGTCGGACCATATCATCATGAGTTTGTCTAGTCACACCAATGAGACCTTCAGTGCCATGATCATTAGGATATGCTTTATTTATTTCATCATCTTGAACGTTTTCACCTTTTTTTAGGTATGTTTGAAATTGATCGTATGACCAGGAGTCATCACCAGTTGCTTTGGCCCAGTCGTCGTAGTCTTTTCGAGAGCCTGGCATATGGAGGAAGTGGTTTAGAGAAGAGCTTCCACCAAGCATATTTCCTGATGTCATTCTGGTGTGGTTACCTTGGCCTTTTGCTGCATATTCGTCTAGAGTAGATGTGTAGTCATAATCGGAACTTGTAGTCGGTATAAGGGCGAATGTTAGTGGAAACTGTAAGAATATAATTGAGGTAATAGACTTGTGGTATGTCAAATGGAGTGCGAAAGATCTCGAGTTCATTACTGACTTTGCAGAGTTACTTTTGACGATCCAATTAGTCCAGCGGTTTCGAATCCAAGTAGGGACAAATGTTTGTGTGATGAGCATAAACATTTGTATCCGAGTCATGGATGTATCTATGTATAATATGTATGTATTTACAACAACAAAAAAAGTATATATGAAGTATATCAACTAACTAGTATCCGTAACAAGCCTTGTTGCTTAGCTCGGAACTAGATGGCGCTGTGTCAAAATGTCCAAAAATATTTACCATTTATTTCTAGCGTGTTTATCATATGCTCAAACTATGAAGGAAAACACTGTCAGGAAACATGCATGCCTGTGAGATTTTCTCGCACCAGGCTAGCATGGTTGACTACAGCCTTATCTATCAGCAGTGGGATGATAATGGGTTAGATAATGAGTGCGTATCAATCATATAATTATCAGTTGCTCAAACATTGAAGGAAATCATCTAGAATATTCTTAACTTTGAAGTCTATTACCACGCACTACGCGGACATGTTACATGTATCTGAGAGAGGAAACATGCCTAGCAATGGGTCAGTAGATGGTTGATAATGATATATTACGATAACTAAACGAGGCTCAACCTTGGAATCTTTGAAACTTGGACCTTGATTCCAGTTATGGGCAAAGTTTTATTGGGTTTTCTATGAAATTCTCTGAATTTTGATTCGTGCCCGGTTGATTACAGTAGGGTTGCTATAACATGGGACCTAAAATATACTGGTATTTCACCAGTAGGTAATCATCAGCACACCACTGCTGAACCCTTTGAGGTAATATGCTTGATGATATATTATATTATGATATACTTACAGCGGATAGCACAGAAGGATTACCGCCTGATTCTAGAAGAAGGACGGTGAAGTTTGCTTCTGCCAGTCTAGTTGCCAGAACACATCCAGCTGTACCACCGCCCACTATTATATAGTCAAACTCAGCATTGTCTGAAAAATAAATAACAAAATTAGGCAAAGAATTTTTGTTTTTAGTATTTGTTGTTATAGCGGTAACAGAAATACATAATTTGTGAATTTAAACTGTCTAGCTATCACGGTTCTTGAGAGACAGCCTAGTGACAGACAAACGGACGGACACCCGGACGGACAGACGGAGGGACAGACATCGAACTCTTAGTTAAAAGTATTGAAATAAATTCCTCAACTTAATATACGATATCTGGTTTCAGTTGAGCTGCGGTAGCCTAATACTGTGAACAGTGGACTGCGGTCTCAAGTTACAACCCAAAGCACGCACCACTGACTTTTTCGGCAGTTATGTGCATCTTTATCACATGCTCAAACGGTGAAGAAAAACATCGTGAGGAAACCTGCATGCTTGATACATTTTCTAGATGGTATGTGAAGTCCGCACAACCCGCAGCAGGCTAGCGTGGTGGACTATACCCTAATCCTCAAATGAGAGGAGACCCGTGTCCAGCAGCGGGACAATAATGGATTGATAATGATCTGATTAAATATGCATCCTCTGTCCTGAAAGAGATGATCTTGCTGATTGGTCTTGGGCTCGATTGATCGGACCTGACCCAAGACAGGAAGAAATGGCGCACTCTGATATTGTTGCTAAGATAGCGAAGTAAGTAAGGAAGTGGTTGAACAGCTGCTATAATCCTTTTATACATTCACTTCATTTTTGTACTCCATTTGAATTTCTATTCAAAATCTTCGTGAAACAGCTGTGGTTGGCTGATAGCCTGACCTAATTGTGAAAGTACAAAGGTCTCGTGATCGAATCTAAGGCACACACCATAATCTTTTGAATGTTGTGAGGGTATGTATCATGCTCAAACGGTGAAGGAAAACAACGTGTGGAAACCTGCATGATTGAGAGATTCTCTCGATGTCTTGTGAAGTGTGCCAATCCACACAAGACTAACGTTTTTCGAGAGGCCCGACTGGGGAAGTACCTCCACCTTACAGAAGACCGCAGTGAAACACTAATAGTTGTGTTTCTGCGAGTGAATATGGTTACCAGAGCTCGTTGAAGGAGTAACTATTCTGAAAGCACAGGAATTCCGTTTGCTGTCAGTTTAGCAACTCCCTACTAAAAGACCTATAACCTATACGGTTTCTTCAGTGTGTCGGCAACACGCGAGCGACACCTCTGTATTTTTTTTTTCTACATTTTGCAAAGGTCTCTAGGCTACGGCAACCGCTTACCATCAGGCGGGCCAAGAACTTATTTGCCACGCTAGTGGTAAAAAAAACGTGGTGGATATTGGAGGTATAGCCCAATCCTGCTCAAAAGAGTCGAGACCCGTGCCTGGCAGTGGGACAGTGAGTGGGTTCTTGGGTTTAAACTGGCAGCTTAGGCAGTAACTTCAGTGCTGTCAAAATAAAATTGTGTAGCGACATCTATCTCGCCACATCAGAACTACGGTCTCAGCGCGACGAAGCTAATATCCTACATCGCGAAAGTGAAATTTGCAGTCGAGTTAGCATATATACAACCACCCAACATCAACCGTTGGGCAGTAGCCCGCCAGGCACAACACCTCGCCTGGTCGGAGGATCATCCTTCACCAGTGGAGGGATTATCATCTCCTTCCCTCCATAATTGTATATAATAAAATAATTAATCAAATACATACCAACTACTGTCATTTGACCCGGGAATAACGAGCCGATTAAGGCTAGAGCTGCCGTACCTAATGCGCTAAACAGTGCCATGATTTCTGTGGGAAAAAACCATAATTATCATTATCAATGTCATTACTTTATTCCATAATATATCACGCCTGTCGTCCCTAACGGGTTAGGCAGCGGTGTTTTAGGGTGGTGGTTTAAGTGAAAACACTTTGCTCAACATGGGAATCGAAATCGAGCCCAGTGACGGTTTTATTATAATACAAAATTCAACATGATGTTGACATCTTTCATGAGAAACTTAATAGATTCAGACGCCAAGTCTGCAAAAATACGGAATAACTACGCATCTTCTTGTTCAATATTAATTTAGATACCGACTTTTTGACGAATTACGGATTATAGTTTATAATCTTTAAATCTGAAGATAGCCTTTAAAAATCTTACCATTGTAAGTCAGTTAGAGACCAATCAGAGTAGAGCATTTTGGCTTGAGCGTGGTCGAGGCGCCATCTTTACTTTTAGGGACGCGGACAGTTTTGATCATACTTGAGAAATAGCGACTGATCGAGTTGGATCATTGAGATTGAGACAGTATTTGATGGTAAAAGTAAGACCGGTGCCCTGAACTCGCTACTACTACTTCTACTTATCAGCCTATAGCCGTCCACTGCTGAACGTAGGCCTCCCCCAAAGAGCGCCAACCCTGAACTCGCTGCTCGGTCTTAACTGTGCATTTTCACTCGATATTATTGTGAAGTGATTAATTGTTATTTAATCCGAATCAAAATAATGTAGTGCAAAACAATGATTATAGTGCTTGTGCTTGCATTTAACCCTGATGATGCCCACTAAATCCATAACCACTAATGACGATGTCAACGGAAATAATGTTTCTCAGACATATATTATGAATTGCAAGACCTCTTAGATAAAACACCGAATTATAATAATAATCACTTAAACAAAAAAATACATTAAAAAATCCTACCTGAAGGTTCGCCCGCCTCTGGTACCAAAATGAAAATTAATTTTCACTTGACAAGACTTATAAAAATCTAATATTATATACGGAAAGGGCCTCATACAGTTCTATTGTATGAATACCATAGGTACAAATTTTTACAGCTGAAAAAATAAAATTATCATATATTTTTATGGAATTGTTTGACTGGATTGTGAATAATGAAAAAGATAAGTTATATAGTACAGGATGATTTGAAATGTTGCGCTACTCAATTTTCTCAAAACACTCAAGTAGCCTTAAAAATATTGCTATCTTTGACACTTTGCAGGAGAGTGAAAGAGACAGTATTTTTAAAAAGACTGGGCGTCTTACGTAGCAGGTGTCCCGGCTATCGCACGATCTCCTTCGAGGCCGCAAGCTTCCTTACCGAATCTCCACCTTGGTCGAATCACTACTCGTGGTGCGACGAGGCACTGAGGCGGGTCGGGCTGCCGGTGCCTCACGAGACTGAGGCGCTCCGAATCCTAGTAGCGGAGTTGAGAATACGACTTGTGCAACCCATCCCAGGGCACGCAACGATAGTTGCCGTAAGTCCCGTCATAGAGGAGTGGGTTGAGAGGCACCACAGAGTCCTCAGCTCAGAGCCCCGAGTGGTTGGGCCGCTCCGACACGGGCTTTCCCCACGAAGCTTGGTCGTAGAGTGGCCCTGTCGCGGGCACCTGCGGGTGTGCCCAGCCCAGCAGGTTACCTGCGACGAGGTGGAACCTATCGTTCCGGCAGGATGCCTGTATAGGTTGCGGTGTCGTATGGGAGGCACCGCAGCTGAAGGTTTTCGTGGCCGCGGCCGCGGCGCGCAGTCGGTGGTGACCTGTCGCTTCCAGCCGCGATCCTATCCATAGTCGGGAACGGGACCGCGTGGGATCCCGCCGCCTTTTACTGATAGCAAGTCATGTGCGCGAAAGAGGCAGCGGGAAGGGAGAGAGAAATCACAGCCTCACTACCGAACCGCATTAAATGCACCGGGTGTTGACGCAAACAAACCTCCGGCCTCCATGAGCTGTTCCCAGTGGGTGGGCGCGCCTAGGGGAGTTCGCTGCCCGATTTGAGGATGGCCCCAGGCGAGCGAGGCCTTGCTCTTAGCCGGGGTTGTGGTGAATCTCCCGACGATAGGGGTGACGATGTTGCGTTCAGATTTTAGTCTTTAGACGCTCATTCTGGACGGAGGCCGACACAAACCGTCACCTCCCCAGGCGATGGAACGGCCAGGTTCTTTCTGCACCTAAAAAAAGGACTAGAAGCGAGAGCGATACCTCGGTTGCAAACGTTCATAGGCTACAAGTAACTGCATACCATCAGGTAGGCGTAAGTTTGTTTGCTACCCTAGGGGTATAAAATAAGAACCATCATATTTGTACTTACGTTTAAGACTACAGACAGTTAAAATTCATCCTGTAAGTATCATTCATAAACGTATCACTCAATATATCAAATAATTATATGTATATATATGACCAGTCGGAAAATATGTTTGTTTATTTTCCAATTGGTCATTATTATGTTCCGTTGTATGAATGGAAGATCTAGAAAATATGGAAATAGAACTGCTTTTACAGGCTTTTATCGCAGTGTATACACTTAAAACTGATGTCCCAATGTTGTATATTATAAATCTCAATGTTTCTCAGTGTCCTGTAACGCCGCGTGCAAAGGATATGGTAAACTCATTCTGTGTAAATCGGATTGTCAATTATTAATAGTAACTATTGTCTATATGAAGAAGCCCGGGTCGCTGACATAGCCCGAAGAATCGCCAAGGTCAAGTGGCAGTGGGCAGAGCACATCGCTCCAAGAACAGACGGCCTCAAAGGTTCTAGAGTGGCGACCACTTACTGGAAGAGGCAGCGTGGATAGGCTCCAGGAAAGGTGGACTGACGACCTGGTAAAGGTCGCTGGAATCCACTGGATGCGGGCGGCGCATGACTGGTCGTCGTGGCTATCCTTGGAGGAGACCTATGTCCAGCAGTGGACGTCTAACTTGTGGTGTGTGCTTGTGGTGGGAACAGTGAACTGAGGAAGCCAGATGTAACTTGACTTTTAACCCAATTAGGCCACGTACCACTGACTTTCGGACTTTTCGGAGTTATGTGTGTATTTAATTTATCACATGCTCAAACGGTGAAGGAAAACATCGTGAGGAAAATTGCATGCTTGAGAGATTTCTCGATGGCGTGTGAAGTCTGCCAACCTGCAGTAGGCTGACGTGGTTGACTATAGCCTAATCCTGCATAAATGAGAGGAGACCCGTGCCCAGCAGTGTGTCGACATAGGTTGATGATGATAGTATTCGCAAAAGCGGAAAAAAAACAGGATACTGGAAATATTCTTCGAGAAAACTCTCGGGGCATTTCTAGTATCTAACTAATAAAATATGTATTATATACTTATGTAAAATATACAAATGAATTAATTATACAATATACATGTATCGAATTTGAATTGTTTTAAGAAAATTTTAATATGAATGGCAAAGAAAATGTATGTCGCTACCGATTTAATTAAAAAATTCCATAACATAAATTTGAATAAGTAATTTGACAGCCCGATTATTCGAACGGTGATAAGGCTGCCTTCCGTGGCCTTCTTTGATAACGGTCCCGGGTTCTCGGGTCCCGGGTTCTCGGGTCCCGGGTTGGGTTTGAACTCGAGACCTTAGACATCTCAGTCCCCTGGTTTTAGTCCTAGTGGTGTAGCCTAGTACACGACTAAGCTACCACAGCTTATTGCAGCAGATCAGCTCATATCCTGTCAGTATATCGTCTGACATACACCGACCTAATTGGTGAACGCCTTCAAAAAGGTCAGGTATGCAGTACTCGTAACCGGCGCGCGTGCATGACGAGATGTATGAATGTGGACGAGGCAAAAGTGGTATGCAGGGACCGTAGCGCGTGGCATTCTGTAGTTTCTGCCTACCCCCATGGAAAAAAGGCGTGAGTGTATGTATGTATGAGCCATATAAATTCCTTTTATCAATCGCATATCATTCATCCTTTTATCAATCGCATATCATTCATTCTTTCAAAGGCCCAAACCATCTTATCATCATATCATATCTCAGCGGTAATTGAGACTACCTTCTATTTTAGGGGTCCTGGTTTCGAATTCTGGTAGGGGCAAATGATTGATTTGACTTGAGTCATGGACATTTATATTATATATGAACCTGCCTATGTATTTACAAAAGAATGATGTAGTGTATCCACCATTTAGTATCCGTAACACAAGCCTCGTTGCTTACCTCGGAACTAGATGGCGACATGTACAGACGTGTCATAATGTCCAGGATAATTTTATTTCTTTCAATTCTTTAAACGGAAACTACTTCCGAATAACTTCTACCTTTAGAACAAAATTCCTCACGATGTTATACAGTCTTAGTTCAAAGATATTGCATTGCATTCCACGGCAAATCGACTGCCACCGTTTTTCATTCACGATTCCGTTTCAAAAGGGGCGGGTAGATATCTAAGTTGACAAATACAAATTAGAAGTTTTTTTTACACATTATACTCATCGACTAATTTACTGTCTGGTAGGCAACCGTCTCCTCTCATTAGGCTATAGTCCACCACGCTAGCCTATAGCGAGAAATGAATGCATGCCCATAATAAAAACAGCCTCTGTTGATGATGAAAACCAACTCATACATACAAAGCATAATTCTACCGGAAGTACGTGACGCGACACGCGGGAAATCCAACCGGAGGTGACGTCATAATAGCTAAAGCGTCGGTGAAAAAATTACGCGCGTTTTTCGGCGGGAAACGAGTGACTTCCCTTTCCGGACGCGGTGAAGGTGTTGAATTGCCCACGATTAATGTTTCCGACTTAGGTTGGGACAGACGCACATGTATGATGACAAAGGTACAATAGAACCTTAGAAAAATTTGCTTGAACGAGGCTTGTGTTACGGATACTAGTTATTTGATACACAACACCGTATTTTCTTTGTAAATAAATACATATTATACATAGAGATATCTATGATACAGGTTATCACACAATAAATTGCCCTTATTGGGGTTTGAACACAGTACCCTGTGACAGAAGGCAGCCTCTGACACTACTGCACCAATTATACGATATAAAATAAATGAGCTACTTGCCGTTTTACAAATGACATGAAAGTAGTCCACTGCTTACATTGTCAACAATTATAATAATAATAATAATAAATATTCTGCGACATTTGACACAGTACCATCTAGTCCCAAACTAAGCAGAGCTTGTACTATGGGTACTAGACAATATAATACTTATATACGTTTTTTTTTTGTTAAAACATACTTATAATATATAGGAAACACCCAGACGAACACAAACACTTATATTCACCATATACATATTTGTGTCCCGTGGGAATCGTACCCACGACCTCGTGATCAGCAGTCCGGTACTCGAACCACTAGACGACAGAGGTCGTCAAATATTGAATATTCGGTTTGAAAATACTGTTTCAAATTTTTATTTTAAGGAACCTAAACAGTTTCTACAGGGTCGGCGACGCGCGAGCGACACCTATGGTGTTGCAAACGTCTATAGGCTACGGTAACCGCTTACGATCAGGCGGGCCGTATGCTTGTTTGGCACCGTTGTGACATAAAAAGAACTTAATAGGTCTACTAATTAAGATAGTTTTTCTATTAGACAATTACATTTACATAACGACAGTGTGGCGACGTCTGAGTTAGATACATTAATTAACTTAATATACCATTACGCCTGTTGTCCCCAAAGGGTTAGGCAGAAGTGTACTAATGTACACCTACATTTTACTGATATGTTTCTGTAGGTACTCTATATAGATGAAAGAATTCTCAAAATGTTTTTGCAGTTTTCAACTACCTCGGTAGTCTCGTGCTTGTAAGTGCGGCTGTTGAGCAAGAGGTCTTGAGTTCGATTCTCAGGTCAAGCAAAGTGTTGTTGGGTTTTTCTATGAAATTCTCAGTAACAGCTCGGTGTTTCGATTTGTGCCCGATTGATGGCAATAGGCTCGCACCTTATTACTATCGCACGTATTACATGGGACCTAAAACATACCGAAATGGATAAACCATTATTATACATTACATCTCTACCTAACCCTTTATAGACGTCAGGCGTGATGGTATGCTTTAATGTATCATCTTAGTATTTTTTTTAATTTATCCATGACAAACACACAAAAATTCAAACAATGTTCTCTTTATAATATTAGATCAGAAATTATGTCGTTCGCTCATTACTAAATCAGTATGATAATCATTCACAAAGCATGGTATCATCAATGATATTGCCCGCGGCTCGAACTAATGCTACACTATACACAAACGAACCGGGTTCGCCTGCAATCTGTACCATCTTTGATCACAAAACGTGTTATTTGTTTCTAACAAAATGATTATAAAGTTAGTTTAAGTTTATATAGACGGAGTGTATTCACAGTCTGGCTTTTCGTTTGTAATAAACATTATAGGAATTTTCGTCATTTCTAGGAACCGTGCAACTAGAAAAATAACGTTTTAAAAACGCTGGAAAAAAATTATTTGAAATAAAAACATTTTGATTACAGTTGATTTGATATAGATTTCGCATAAATATCATTTTGATATGATAAGCAATTATTTCGTAAAATAGTTTATAGTTGGTATATCGAGTTTCGTACTTGCTGTTTTATATAAGAACAATTTTTGGAAATGTGCTAGTTTTGTCAATCCAAAAGTGTAATATTGGTCCACATTGTAATTATTTTATCGATAAGAGAGAGACAATGTTTCCACTCATATATTTGTAAAAGATAGAACTTTTACAGCATCAATGCTCACGGGTTGACATTTATTTTTTATTTTTAGTGCATGGCAATGACTCATTTGGCTGGTACAATCAATCAAACGCAAAAAATTCAAATTGGGACAACATTAAAAAAAAAAATACAGAATTTTCTTTGCTGGACCTAACAATCGAACTTAGTACGTCGCGTTCATATCACAACACAACTAAGACAGTTATCTTTCCTATACGTATCTTGGAAATAAAAGATCAACACCTTGCAACGCTTAGAAACACTTGACCCAACTACACTACACTATTATTTCTATTGTTTTATTTTATTAAGTCGTTAGCTTATTGCTTAAGTGTTTGATTTTTACCTTTTGTTTCATTCTTTAATATGTATTTTATGTGTTGATTTTATATTATTATTTTGTTTTCATGTTCTACTTATTGCGAATCGCTAGATAATACTGCTTAATCTATTTCGTTTGTGCCCCTAGCATGTATTTAAAATACTTTGTTTGCAGATTGTGGAAAATGGTGTTGATTGTACATTTCATTACTTAGATATTAAGTACCATTGTTTTTTGTTACATGTAATGTGCAATTGTTTATTTTCCTGAAATATAAAAATAAAAATACATCAACACAACAGTCTTACAAATAAAATAAAACAGAAGAATGCTAATCACCGGCCGACTCAGAGGCTTCACTATGAATACAGCGCTACATCCTTTGCCAGCAAAACCAGTTTGTACGACGGTAGCTGTTATTTTGTTACACACTTATAAATGTATACAATGTATGTTGTTATAAACAGGAACATAGATTGAGAGAGGAATAAAGTTTTCGAAAATAAATCAGTATTACGTGACGAAGGATATTCATCATCATCAACGCATTACTGTCCCACTGGGTACGGGTCTCCTCTCACTTGAGAGGGATTAGGCTATAGTCCACCACGCTAGCCTACTGCGGGTCGGCAGACATTACATGCCACCGAGAAAATCTCTCAAGCATGCAGGTTTCCTCACGATGTTTTCCTTCACCGTTTGGGCATGTGATAAATACGCACATAACTTCGAAAAATCAGTTGAGGGTGCCTTCGTTTTGAACTCAAGTCCCTTAATTTCACATTTCCACCGGTCAGACCTTAAGCCATCACAGCTTTCAACGAGTCATACATTTATATATACTCACACAAATGACAAACAACTGTTTCGTTGATCTAGTGATTGTAATTGCGCTTGTGTGTCGCGATTCCCAGGTCAAGCAAAGTGGTATTGGGTTTTTCTATGAAATTCTTATTTGTAACTCGGAGTTCGAATTCGTGCCCGTTCGGTAGCAACAGGCTCGCCCCCTATTATATAGGACCTTAAAACATATTGATAAATTGTCGGTACACATTACTACTGTACACCTCTGCCTAAGTCTTTTTTGAGAGGTAGGGCATAGTGAGATTCCTCGCTCAAATTGAGCTGCCTGACTGGGGAAGTACCTCCACCTTACAGAACACTGCAGTGAATCAACAATAGTTGTATTTCTGTGAGTGAGTAAGGTTACCAAAGCTCGTTGGCGGAGTGACTAATCTGACAGCATAGGCATTCCGTTTGCTGTCAGTTTAGTTTTTCCCTATTTTTAGAAACCTGAACGGTTTCCGCAGGGGTTGGCAACGCATATGCAAGCCTTCTGGTATTGCAAATGTCCATGGGCAGCGATCACTTACCATCAGCTGAGCCGCTTGCTCGTTTGCCCCCTTATCACCATAAAAAAATCCCTGTGAGGACGACAGGCGTAATGTTATGTATATACTCCATGAGATCAACTTCTTGGAACCGTGCAACTAACATCATAACGTTTTTGAAATAAAACTACTTTTTACGGATTTTATCGCAGAATATTGATATTATTTTAACCCGACGTTTCGGATCCTTTACAGCATCCATGGTCACGGGCCGACTGTCAGTCGGCTCGTGGCGCGATAAAATCCGTAAAAAGTAGTTTTATTTCAATGTCTAATATTCGCGTAAGTGTAAGAAATCATAACGTTTTAATAAATGCTTGAAAAAGTTCATATGAAATAAAAGCCTTTTGATTTGATTGATTTGATTTGATTACATATGTAATTACAAACAAATAGATAATATTTTTTATTGTAAAAATCAACTGAAATAAAGATTAATCATAGAAATAATCCTGTGTAGGAAGTGAAATAATATAAAGTATACGACTTGGTCGCAGAGTATTGTAAGTGTACATACTTACTGGAGATACATAGAAGAAGAAATACGTGACCTACATTGATATATAAATAAAAATAATAATAAATATTTCAAGACATCATGACACAGCGCCATCTAGTTCCGAGCTAAGCAACGAGGCTTATGTTACGAATACTAGTTGGTTGATATACTACATATATACTTTTTTTTTTGTAAATACGTACATGTCACATAGACACATCCTTGACTCGGATACGAATGTTTATGTTCATCACACAAACATTTGTCTTTCTTGATTCACACTTGGAACCCATAGCACAGAAGGCAGTGTTAACCGCTGGACTAATTGAGTCGTCAAATTTGGTCGTATATTGTAAACTACAGAAGACCGCAGTGAATCAACAATAGTTGTGTTTCTTCAATCAATCAATCAATCAAATCAAAAGGTTTTTATTTCATATGAACTTTTTCAAGCATTTATAAAACGTTATTACTCTAGTTGCACGGTTCCAAGAAGTTGATCTCATGGAGAAGAACCGGCAAGAAACTCCATAGACACTCTTTTAAAAAGGAGGTATTGCTACATGTTCTTCGAGTGAGTAAGGTTACCAGAGCTCGATGGGGGAGTGACTATTCTGACAGCACGATTTTCAGCACTACATTCTTAAAACCTCAATAAAACTTATAAAACACGTACGACCCTTGATTCCCTTCAAGAAAACCATAGGCGTAACGTTCATGGGAAAAAAAATACTGAATAATTTTTTAATTAATGCTAATTATTTCTACGCTTGCTTCCCTTTGCAGGATAGTAATTAATCAATTAGTGAATCACCACTAAAGACTCATTAAGCTATAGTAATTTACCGGTTTATCACCTTGCTTAGTACACATCTATTTTAATATTCATCATCATCATCATGATCCACAGCCTTTCTGATCCCACTGCTGGTTATAGGTAAATATGAAAGTGTGTCTGTCTGTCTTTCTGTTACCTCCACAGGCTTTACCACTGAACCGATTTAGATTAAATTTGGCGTAGAGATAGTTGAAGTCTCGGGGAAGGACAGAGTATACTTTTTGTCCCAGGTGAAAAAGGGGCAGCAATTTTGTACGCGGAATCGATTATTTAGATTGGATAAAATTATTTGTTCTATGCAGACGCAGTCGTGAGCAAAAGTTAGTTATTTATATGTATAATTATGTACTTATAATACATCGTTACAATATTAAAGTATTTATTTCTTTCAGTAGCATCGTGTATGTGTGTAGAGCTTTATAAAGGAAGACCTAGCTATATTTACGACGCTGTAATAAAGCAGTTGGAATCCTGCCCCGCTATTATTACGCTATTTCCGCAACAGACTGGACAGAGATTTCCAATGTTAACTTTTAAGATTATCTCTGTAGAACCTCTAAAGATCAATAGTTCAATACAGCATTATTTTAGTATTAATAAATACACATTCATACTATTGCCATACTAATATCATAGTGTAATAAATTTTTACAGTATGCTAATATTATGATTGCGAAAATCTGTCTGTCTGTCACCTCTTCATACTTAACCTTAAAATTTGGTATGGAGTGGGGGGGGCAAAGGGGGCCATGGCCCCGGGCGGCATATGAAAGGGGGCGGCATCAAGTGTCACGTCGTTTAAATACTACTAGAAAAGGGGGCGGCAATTTCGAGACGGCCCCGGGCGGCAAATACCCACGCTACGCCACTGGAGCTAGTTGATAGTTTAGACCCGTTTAGTCCTTAAAATCGTCCCTTAAATGGGTGAAATGGGGTGGTTGGCATTTGCGTATGCGAGAAAATATGAGTATGTTGTTTTTAGATTTAAAACTCATATGTTATTATAACATAGTATATTCACCCACAATTTAAATACCTACATGTATGTATATCATAAAAGGACACAATAACTGCCTCCAATGCAAACTGACCGACCCGAATTTTCACTTATACGCGGCGTACCTTCATTGAAACGGCAACAAAAGATATTTCGCCCAAATACGGCAAAAGGGAAAGCCCTTAAATAAAGCCTCCTACGTGGGTCCAGCGTCCTTAATGAATGCCGTAATTAGGATACGGTTTTATTTATATATTTTTACTTGTGATTGGAGTTACAATGGAGACCTTTTCTTTATGTTGAGTGCCAAATACAATACGTCACTCGGTCGTTTGCCTACTGGGTACATATACTCACGCCTTTTATCCAAAAGGGTAGGCAGGATGGATCCAGGTTTAAAGCTAAGGAAGGTCACGTAGTATCTGTTGGTGGTCTGTTTATACAGCCTCCAATTTGGTTAAGGAAGTATGTTATGGTGGACCTTATGTTATGGTTTTTTTCGAGAGGTATTGATTTCTTGCTCAAATTGAGCTGCCCGACTGGAGAAGCACCTCCACCTTACAGAAGACCGCAGTGAAATAACAAAAGTTGTGTTTCTGCGGGTGAGTGAGGTTGCCAGAGCTCGTTGGGGGAGTGACTATTCTGACAGCATGGGAAGTTTTTTTTGCTGTCAGGTCAGACTAGTAACTCCCTTATTTTAAGAAATGTTGACGGTTTTTACAGGGTTGGCAACGCGCAGTTGACAATTCTGGTGTTGCAAATATCTTTAGGCTACAGTAACCGCTTATCTTCAGGCAGATATTTGACGACCCGTTTAGCTCAGCGGTAGTTAACGCTGCCTGCTGTGCTATGGGTCCCGGGTTCGAATCCCGGTAGGGACAAATGTTTGTGTGATGAGCATCAACATTTATATCCGAGGCATGGATGTACCTATGTATAATATGTATATATTTACAAAAAAAAACAAGTATATATGTAGTATATCAACCAACTAGTATCCGTAACTCAAGCCTCGTTGCTTACCACGGAACTAGATGGCGCTGTGTCATTATGTCCAGGAATATTTATTTATTTATCTTGTTCCGAGCTGTGAACTTTCAAACTGTGTTAGAAATTTTCCGGTATACCTATTATTACTATTATACCTTACTAGTAGTGACACAATAGTAGCAATACAAGCAACACGACCCATCAGGTCAGACACCTAGAATTAATTCAAACAGATGCATAATTTTAATTTCTCACAATAATCTTTAGCACATTCCCACGCTGTACCGCCTCCCATAAAAGGAGTTAGTTACTTTGCAAACATAGATTTTAATTTTATAAATAGAAATCAAGAATCCACGGGGACCTGGGGTTTTAAAATCCGGTTGTGCTTGATGGCAGGCTCTAATGATCCGCTTAACTAGTAAGTACGACCCAATTAGTCCAGCGGTAGTTAGCACTGCCTTCTGTTCTATGGGTCCTGGGTTCGAATCCCGGTAGGGACGTTGTGGAAATCTTTGGGGAGGCTTATGTTCAGCAGTGGACGTCCTCTAGCTGACATGATGATAATTACGTCAGAAACAATATATACATCACATTCATGCAGGGTCGACTGTATAATTGATATAAGGTAAACTCTCTTAAAGTAACAACTAAACAACTTATAATGTTAATAAAATAGATAGTACACAGATAATACGATGGGTCGAAATAAAAAAATGGTTCGATGTCGCGTCCGGTCTACGATGCGTTTCTGGATGTTGTTATGTTAGATGAAAGCAAGCTATAAAACATGTATTTGTTTTAAATTTGATTACAAACATATGATCACTCATGTCGCCCCACAGATTTAGTAGGGCAAGTAGGTAAATATTTAATTCTCCTATGTGATTTGGGGCGAATCTATTGAATAAAATAAATACATAAATAAATATAAATATTCCTGGACATTATGACACACCGCCATCTAGTTCCATGGTAAGCAACGAGGCTTGTGTTACGGATACTAGTTGGTTGATATACTACATATATATATTTTTTACATAGATACATCCATGACTCGGAAACAAATGTTGATGCTCATTACACAAATATTTGTCCCTAACGGGATTCGAACCCGGGACCCATAGCACAGCAAGCAGCGTTAACTACCGCTGAGCTAAACGGGTCGTCAAATTTTATTACATACTGGGCCCAAAAATTGAAGCGTTTGTCATCATACAAAAAACCAATGATAATTTATGTGGCCTGTTAACGGCAATCAGGGTACCTTGCAAGAAAAATATATAACACCTTTGGTGTTGCAAACGTCTAGGCTACGGTAACCGCTTACCGACATACAAAATAAATAATAAAAAAAACAACTCAAGTATTCATCACCACAAAACGTTAGAAACATATTTTTTCTTTGTTGTAAGTACAATGTTTGAAGGGACAAACAGCACAGTCACGGCGCAGATAGCCGGGCTCAACAAAAACGGTAATGACTTGGTATTGCTGACTCCTCCAAAATGTTGTAGGCGTGGAATATTCGCGTCACATTTTAGGGTTCTTTAAACCAACAGGTTGATAGAGTACCTATTGAAATAAAACTACTTTTTATCACGGCTAATATCATCAATGTACATCATTGATATTATTAACCCCAAAAAACGACGGGGTGTTATAAGTTTGACGTGCCAGTGTGTGTGTGTGTGTGTTTATGTTTGTGTTTGTATGTGTGTGTGTGTGTGTGTTTGTGTGTTTGTGTTTATATGTGTGTGTGTGTGTGTGTTTGTGTGTGTGTGTGTGTGTGTGTTTGTGTGTGTGTGTGCCTGTCTATGGCATCGTGATTGTAGCTCCCGAACGGATGAACCGATTTTGATTTTGTTTACTTTGTTTGAAAGTCCACTCACACATTCAAATACTCCTGAGTGTTCTTAGCTGTTTGATGAAAATCAGTCCAACATCATGCACCACATTTTTTTTATTATTTGGGTTCAATACCCAGGACAAGCAAAGCGTTATTTGGTTTTTCTATGAAGTACTCAGTAACAGCCCGGAGTTTGGATTCATGATCGGTTGATGGCAATACGCTCACACATGGGACCTTTAACGTGATGGTACGTTATTTAAAAATGCCCATATAAAAATTTACGGCAAAGTTTTGCGACAGTACAGACCCTCCAGCATTTGAAAACTACTTACACTTGTTCAAGTTTCAAGTTTTGAAGTAAAATAATTATAGTATTAGTTTAATGTTAAGAAGTTGTCTTGTCATGAATACCTAGCAAAGCTTTTGTGTTTCAGAAAGTCAATATTTCATCTGAGCAACGTTAACTCTGCCAGTAGGTTTTCAAGTAACTAATATGCAGCTAATTATAGCCTAATCTCTGTTAAATGAGAGGAAACTCAAGACCACATTATGTATGCTAAATTTAATCCAAATCCGCTTAGCGGTTTTCGTGTTAAAACATCCACACAAACATCCTTCTATATAAACTTTTGCGTTTATAATACAGTTTTTCTTTATACCACAAAGGTTGCAAACGAGCTTACGGCCACCCAATGGTAAGCGGCTACCGCAGGCTATAGACGTTTGCAACACCATAGGTGTCGCTCGCGCATTACCGACTCTGTAGAAACCGTTTAGGTTTCTGAAAATAAGGGAGTTACTAAACTGATAGCAAACGGAATGCCTATGCTGTCAAAATAGTCACTCCCCCATCGAGCTCTGGCAACCTTACTCACTCGCAGAAACACAACTATTACTGTTTCACTGCGGTCTTCTGTAAGGCGGAGGTACTTCCCCAGTCGAGCAGCTCAATTTGAGCGAGGAATCTCACTAAGGTCTTAGTTCTCGAGAAGCATGATAAAGATTAATCGATTTTAAATTTTGTTGAATGCATGTATCGTGCATGATGCGCTTCAAGCCCGCTGGGACCGGTTCGGTTATAAAAAGCGACAGTAACAGGTCGACACCCGCAGGTGCATCGTGCTATCGCGCCGGACAGATGTGGTGCGTGGGGTAGGCAGAGTTGGTCGTACGGCAAACCGACAAATGACTATTTTGATCATACATTTATTTAGTATTAGTGTTAGGTAGGAATATTCACATGAAAATGTTTCACAACAAGTTGCATAAAGCATTTTATCTTTGTAAATATTGGTGTTACTTGTGTACACATTGCTGATGAATTTGAAGATTTTTTAAGGGATAACCTATTCTGATATTATAATGTTATGTTTGTTGCCTCTTCGCACATTAACTAATTTGGATGAAAATTATAAATTCTACACTAACCACTAGTAAAAGATATCTCAAATGTGTTGTGGTTTGTTCATGTTTCAGATTGCAATTGAATTATTTAATAAACTCAAAAAAAATACATCAGCAATATAGAAAGTATTGAAACATGTTATTGACATGTTGTAGACAGAAACTTGTTACAGAATATGAATTAAGTGTTGCTTCGCTACAAAAATCAAGTTTATTAAAGCCTTTTGTGGGGCTCCGGAAGAGACTATCGATATAAAATAAATGTTGAAATTTTCGGATCTTAATGAACAGACGGAAGAGGTCCATATAAGAAAGATTTATCTTAGAAAGTTTATTACTATTAATGCTTGTTTCTTGTTTCAAAAAAGGTTGTGCCACACTTGTATTTTCTACTGTGTTTCATGTATCATCATTTGCTATCCAATTGTTGGGCACGGGTCTCCTCTCATTTGAGAGGGATTAGGCTACAGTCCACCACGCTGTCTAGTGCACGATGGCAGACTTCAGGTGCCATCAAAAAGTTTCTCAAGCATGCAGGTTTCCTCACCGTTTGAGCATGTTATAAATAGGCACGTCATTTCTGAAACTAAGCGTGCTTTGGGATAAGTAAATGGACAAGAAAATTACAGATGTCAAAATATTAAATGCTGTATGTAACAATAATTATAATATTACTTTATTATTTAAGAAACTCGTCTATTTTATAATAGGACTAGCAAACCTGGCGAACTCCGTTTCGCCACCAGATGGCTTCGTTTTATGTAACATTTCGTTTGGTGATTAAAAGATGAAGAGTTTTTTTTTAATTTCTTTGCTATAAACCTCACGGAGCCCGAGACCTTTCCAACGAATTCAAAACCGTGGAAATCGGTTCGTGCGTTCTGGAGTTATAGCGTCAGGAAGGAAAACCCGACTTATTTTTATATAGTAGATTTGTCAAGAAGTTTCTTTAGTGCTATTTAAAATTTTCAAACTGGCAACTTTGAAACTTTTGTACATCAAAGAAGTCTTGGCGCTTTGTCATAATGTCTACTTATATTTATTTAAATAATTTATTGAACCCGGGTCCCATAGCAGGCAGCCGTAATCCCACTGTGCTAATCAGGTCGCCTCGGCAAGCTTCATTGTAAAAAGGCCTACCTAGTCTTAGCCAGTTCATTTACCGAGCACAATCTATATTTATCATTAGCAGAACCTGTTGGTCCTTGCGAGGATATGAGAAACCCGTTGTATAGTCTCCAAGACTGGATATTGAACTTTTTTTATCAATTTTTCTATCAATACATCTAGGAAACCAAATCCGAAACCCTCTGTGCAACGCCTCTAAGCCAGATTCCTAAAGAAACTGTAAAAAAGCACTGTAAGACGGATTTTTTCTCGATAAATTGGTGTTATTTTAATCCCGAAGTCTCCAATGCTTCACAGCATCCATCGTCACAAGAAACCTGCGACAAAAGTCAATTGTAACTCGAATTAAGGAGTCTCAGTAAATAAATTTAAATAATACACTCCGTTACCAACATCACAATTACAAATCCAGTTGGCAACCCTATTAACAGGGCTGTCACTCAAAACTTTAGTTGTCACCAAACACCTGTACCCAATTATGCAAACTAGCCATCCGAACACCAATATCCGGTTGTAATCCACATTAAACCGGTTTAATGCAGTTCCAACCGGCTAACCGTTGTTCCCCCGGGCGTTCTCGATAAGCGAACTATCCGCTAAATGGTTATTAGTTGAATTATAGCATTTTAATGGAACAAATTGGTAGGTTTAGGCGAATAATAATAATAAATTAATTGTTTATACTATTATTTTGGATGTTCAGGATTATTTTAATGGGTTCTGGTCAAATGTCGGTTTGGGAGTTCGGTGCGGGGATGTATTTAATATTTAAGGGCATTTTATGAGATCGACCGTTAATCTGACGGAATTAGGATCGCTGTAGTGAACGAGTGACGTAATAGCGTGATACGCTTTTTCGGAAATTTGCTTAAATTGAAAATTCTTGAAATAGCACAATTTATTACGGACAGCCGAACAGCCTTCGGAACTGATTTTATCTATATTTATCGCTCAGAGCTCGATAGGGGTGTAACTATTCTGAAAATATGGGAATTCCGTTTGCTGTCTATTAAGTAACTTCTCTTTTTTAAGTAACCTCATCGGTTGCTACATGGCGGGCAACGCGCGAGCGTCACCTCTTGGATTGCAAATGTCAATAGGTTAAGGATACCTGGATGAGGGCGGGATGTCGTCGTGGTGATTGATATGATGATCATAGGTTTGTATCCGCTTACCATCAGGCGGGCTGTAAACTTGATTGCCACCCCTGTGGTATAAAAAAACTGTTCAGCCGTTTTTATATTTTATTTTTTTGCTGAGCTGTGGTGGCCTAGTGGTGTGACCAGTGGACTGACATGACAAAGGTCTCGAGTTCAAACCCGGGCACGCACCACTGACTTTTCAGAAGTTATGTGCGTATTTATCACATGCTCAAACGGTGAAGGATAACATCGTGAGGAAACCTGCATGCTTGAGAGATTTTCTCGATAGCATGTGAAGTCTACCAACCCGCAGTAGGCTAGCGTGGTAGACTATAGCCTAATCCCTCTCAAATGAGAGGAGACCCGTGTCCAGCAGTGGGACAATAATGGATTGATGATGAATTGATGATTTTATTTTTTTACATAAATGGTTTCACGTTATGGTTAAGAACCGATTGATTGCATTACTTGTAAAGCTAGCTAGTTTTGCTAATTTTCTTCAAAAAGTATTGCAAAAAAACATGTATTAGGTATGTTAAGTAACTTCCCATATATTTATGCCAAAATGTTTTATTAAAATTAAAGCTATTATCATTATTTCGTCTTTACATTCAATAAGCTTGTTTTCAGCCATTCTAACCCTGTATAATCTGCCAGCCCTCTCTTGGCCAATGTAGGACGATAGCCTGATCCCTATAAACCTAATTATCTTAATAATTATACTTTAATAACGACTATGATCCTCTCGACAAGCTGCAATGCCGAAATTTCTGTAGGCAAGAAATAATTAAAAATTAATTCCGTACCTTTCTTCAGCACCGGTACGGGGCGGACGAAACCGGATCTATCCAGTTACGGCCGGTACATAATCCGGCTATAACTGGCTAATTGTCTCGGGATAAATACCGCAAGATAAGTGCAGATAATTATGAAAGAAATAGGAGGAATTAGAAATGTTTTTTTTAGAATCACATGAATGGTTTTTTAACTGACTTTTACAAAATTCGGGCTTCTATACCTGTATAGATACCACTTTTGTTTCGCCCACATTAATTAACGTCTTGCAATGCATGAGCGCCTGTTACCAATACTGCGCACCGCACACTTTTTTGAAGGCAATCGGCTCAAATTGAGCTGCCCGACTGGGGAAGTACCTCCGCCTTACAGAAGACCGCAGTGAATCAACAATAGTTGTCTTTCTGCGAGTGAGTAAGGTTACCAGAGCTTATTGGGGGAGTGACTATTCTGACAGCATGGGAATGCTGTCAGTTCAGTAACTCCCTATTTTAAGAAACCTGAACGGTTTCTAAGGGGTTTGGCAACGCATTTGCAAGCTTCAGGTGTTGCAAATGTTCATGGGCGGCGGTCATCACTTACCATCAGGTGAGCCGCCTGCTCGTTTGACACTTATATATCACCATAAAAAAAAGGAGTTCGCCAATTAGATCACAAATAAGTATCTAATTATTTCAGCAAATTGAACTATAAGCTCTTTTTTCCCATCCAATTTAAAAACTAATGAATTATTATCGACTATGATGAGATATAAATATAATAATATAGCTCCACGTTTAATCGCTGTTGATCAATTAATTAAAATTGGCCGCATATTAAATGTTATCAATAATAAGGGTATTATTTTGATTGTGTTCATATTAGATGGCGCTTAAAATTAATTATAATATATTATTAACAGGGTAATAATTATATGGTTTCTTGCCGGTTCTTCTCCATAGACCTACTTTTTGGAACCGTGCAACCAGTTTGACAATTCAAAAGCACCTGTTATACTGGTCTACTTGAAATAAATGTTTTGAATTTGAATTTTGAATTATTGTATGGATATCAAATGAAACCCTTCCATATCAGCTTCTCCCCAACCATAAAGGGGTGTGAAGATATAATAAATCGTACTTGCTGCACAATAAGCTTCTCATTTGCACCGGACATATTTTACTTTAAACTGAATGTGTTTCGAATGATTTATGCACCCTGTGTCGCTTGCTCCCGTTGGTTTCAGCTTCAAAGTCTATTTTCTGTCTGGAAATGATAAAGTAATACTGTGTGTTTAAAGTCGTTTCTGACTACGGAAGGAAATGAAAAATATTTGGGAATACTTTGCACATAAAAAGCGGAAAATATATTATATACTTACTAGATGATACCCGCGGCTTCGAGCGTGTGCAATTTAAAGAAAAAAAAATATTTCTCATACTAACTTTGCACCCCCGTTTCACATTTTTGATTTTAAATCATATTCTCCTCTGCAGGGGTTGGCAACGCATATGCAAGCCTTCTGGTATAGCAAACGTCCATGGGCGGCGGTCATCACTTACCATCAGGTGAGCCACCTGGTCGTTTGTCCCCTTATCGCCATAAAAAAATGCAATTGGTCAAATCAATAAATCAAAAGGTTTTTATTTCAAATAATTTTTTTCAAGCACTTTTGAATATTGTATCACATTATTAAGTATTATTATAGGGTCCTGGCTCTGGTATAGTTTTTGCGGCGGAAACCATCCCTGGAAAGGGGGTGAAAAGTACAGGTTTATTTGTAGAATCTATAATTTCTTAAAAGTAGGGGTAAGAAATATATAAGTAGATACGATAAGGAGAACTCGCGGACAAAAGCTACATAGTATATATGTATTAAGATAACATGTAAAATAACTGTTTAATAACAACAAAGTTGAACACTTTATGGTTTACAAGCATAATTGTAAACATAAATCATTTTCCACACTGTACGTTAAGTTAAGGCTGAATATATTGCAAGCAAATGAATAGCATAATAATATGTGCACGAGAATATTAATAGCCATTACTTGCTTCCGTTTTCATAACTGAAACTAACCCGCTAGCTCAGTGGTTCCAAATGTGGCTGTAGACCGTGAGGTATTGGGCTCAATTTGAACAATGATCTGTATAATGAGTTTTTAATTGTAAATTGAATAAAAAAATATTTGACGACCCAATTAGTCCAGCGGTAGTTAACACTGCCTTCTGTGCTAGGGGTGCCAGGCTTGAATACCCCCGGTAGGGACAAATGTTTGTGTAATGAGCATAAACATTTGTATCCGAGTCTTAGATGTATATATGTATATGTATAATATGTATGTATTTACAAAAAAAAAAAGTATATATGTAGTATATCAACCAACTAGTATCCGTAACACAAGCCTCGTTGCTTAGCTCGGTACTAGATGGCGCTGTGTAATAGTGTGGATATATTTATTAATTAATAATTAACAGATTTTTGCTTTTGAATTTTGAGATTATTTATAAGTGTCTCGTTATTCTAGTGGTAGTAACTGAGCAAGAATAGAATCTTGGGTTCCATTTCTGGATCGAGCAAAGTGTTATTAGGATATTCTATGAAAGTCTCAGCAGCAGCTCAGAGTTTGGATTCGTGCTTGGTTGATAGCAATAGGCTTGCCACCTATGACATGGGACCTAAAACATACCGGCGAAACCTGGGTTTACATTAGTAGGTACACCTCTGCCTAACCCGTTGGGGATTAGAGGCGTGATAGTATTAATAACGAATACGGAAATAATCTCGACAAAATCTTTCAACAATGAGGCACATATTCAGTCAATTAGGCAAAGAATCATCAACAGTAAAATTAACAAGAAAATGCTCAATTTTTATACTCCATTTACGACGCAACCCCTAAGGAAATCCCCCAAATGGCACCCATTAATTAATGGACGCAGTAATGGCAGTTTCTCAGTGTTGCCAGCTATAAATTTATTAACTAAGGCAAGTGGTCTCGCGCTTTTTTTCGGCAGGTAACACTGAATTATTTGGGAATTAGTTTTCCTGTGTAATAGCCTTTTCTTCTGTTGGTAGATATTGTGTGTGCGTGTTGGATTTTTTTTCTTATTGATATATTATTGTTAGGTGGGTTTTACGGACAATCAGTTCATTGCAATGTATACGTGTATATCATCATCATCAACCCATTATTGTCCCACTGCTGGGCACGGGTCTCCTCTCATTTGAGAGAGATTAGGCTATAGTCCACCACGCTAGCCTACTGCGGGTTGGCAGACTTCACATGCCATCGAGACAAAACTCTCAAGCATGCAGGTTTCCTCACGATGTTTTTCTTCACTGTTTGAGCTTGTGATAATACGCACATAACCGAAAAGTCAGTTCTCTAAAAAGAAATTTCTATACTAAATTTGCACCCCCGTTTTTACCCCATTGGGGCGTGATTTCTTTAGTGCTCCCCTGCGTTATAAAAGGAACTCCTGTACAAAATGTTAAGTTTCTAACCCTTATAGTTTAGGCCCTGCGTTGATATGTCAGTCAGTCAGCGCTTCTTCTTTTATATATATATATATATAGACGACCCAATTAGTCCAGTGGTAGCTACCACTGCCTTATGTGCTAAGGGTCCCGGATTCGAATCCCGGTAGGGATAAATGTTTGTGTGATGAGCATAAACATTTGTATCCGAGTCATGGATGTATCTATGTACAATATATACGTATTTACAAATAAAAAGTATATAATTATGTAGTATATCAACCAACTAGTATCCGTAACACAAGACTCGTTGTTTAGCTCGGAACTAGATGGCGCTGTGTGTCATAATGTCCAGGAATATATATGTATATAGATAGATTTTATAAAAGGATACCTGCTGACCTCTTATTAGTCAACTATCGTTATAATTACATCATATCGGTCTAGTTAGTGAGTTTAACAATCGAACAATTATTCGTGTGAATGGGATGTGCCCAGATCACTGGCCCACGGTGTCTTGAGGTTTATGTACAGGCTGTGAGTTTTTATAACTCGGCATTTAATTTGTATGAATAAAATAAGATGATATTTTGTTTCTTTAAATACTTAGATATTTTTAAGGAAACATTTACAAGTCAATGTCGTGCATGACGAGATGTATGAATGTGGACGAGGCAAAAGTGGTGCAGGGACCGTAGCGCGTGGCATTCTGTAGTTTATGCCTACCCCCATGGGGAAAAGGCGTGAGTGTATGTATGTATGTCAATGTCAAAAGCTAGTAAATAAATAATAATAAATAAATAAATATTTCTGGACATTATGACACAGCGCCATCTAGTTCCGAGCTAAGCAACGAGGCTTGTGTTATGGATACTAGATGGTTGATATACTACATATATACTTTTTTTTTGTAAATATCTACATACATATTATACATAGATACATCCATGACTCGGTCACAAATGTTGATGCCCATCACATAAAAATTTGTCTGTTCGGTGTTATAAAACCGAACACCTTAGTTTGCAATATTTACCGGACGCGTTGACCTAAATGATGTTATTACTTTTATGACGTTAATTTATAATTGAGTTTAGTGCACTTTTGACTACCGCGTTAGCCGAGTGTATTCATACATTCCATTAACATTACATTAACATTTTTGTACCATTTTTACATTTAAAACCATTTCACAGAGAACTAATAAATAGTGATAAACATTAACATTTATTTCTTTATAAACATTACCGGCACCTCGCTAAGTACCCCGACATAGTTTTTTGGTCCTTCGAGCCGGATCTCGCGTCGCGTAATTTCGAGTCTGTTTCGGGAGTTTCGTGAGTGAGATCTGAACTATCGTAACAATAACAGTGAGTGTACATTGTGAGGCTGTCAGTGCGAACATTGGAGCATCCACGAAGGCTGAGTACCAGCAACGGAGAATAAAAGTAACAAATTTCCTTATTTTTTAGTCAGTAATAACGGCATTTTAACCTCCAATAACAATGTCTGACATTATTGAAACTCAATCGATAATCTATGACAGCATCGTCAAGCTTAGCATTAACTTGAAGAAAGATAGTGCTGATAGGAAAACCATAGACTACTTCAAGCGGAAGATTGACACTTTAGAGAAATACTGGACTGATTACCAAGTTAATCATGAGCGTATTGAAATGGAGGTAAGTAAAACGGATCCTTATTTCACCGACCGTGAATATGAGAAAACAAGTAAGGCGTATGAGTCAGCCAAGGCGTTGATCAATCAACAGTATCAGCTCCGGTTCATGAAGACAGGAAGCCTTTCAACAGGTGAACAAACAACTTCGCGAGAGCAATTACCGTTGGCAACAGGTGTTCGCGAACAGGACGAACCATGTGAGGAAGCTGGACCGAGAGTCCCGAGGCAAAGGAGTGACCCTACACCTCAAAAACCTAACACAGATTCCAATAGTAAGGTAGACCAGTTATTGAAGAAACAGTATGCTAATTTTAAAGCTTTTGTACGCACAACGGTGAACATCGACGTGGACTCCATCTCCGATAAGTGGGAATTTGAAGATGTGTTGAAGTCATTACAGACCAGATGGTCTGCGATTGATAATTTACATTGGGACATCGAGATCGAGATGGGTGAAGAAAATGAAGTCTACAATAACATGTATGATAAGTATGAGATGAAGTTTAACAAGCTAAAAAAGGCTCTTAACACCAAGATGTGGTCAGTCGCTCATCGAGAAAAATCCACACCTCAACTGGAGATACCCAGCTTTAATGGGAATTACAACCAGTGGGTGTCGTTCCGCGATCTATTCACGGAAGCCATTCACAAAAATCCCTCCTTATCTAACGGCCAAAAAATGCAGTATTTGAAGGGGAAGATCCGAGGGGAGGCCGAAAAACTTATTCAACATCTACAGATAAGCACAGATAACTATATGGTGTGTTGGAATATTCTCACTCATCGATATGATAACAAAAAACTCATCTTTTCGTCACACATTAACATTTTACTAGGCCTGCCAAACATCCAACAAACATCCGTACAGCAGATAAAGCGAATGCACGACACCACATTAGAATGCCTCAATGCTATTAAAAACTTAGGAGTTGATATCACGACGTGGGACCCTTTGATTGTACACATTTTGGGGCAAAAGTTAGATACAGAAACATATGCCGATTACATTGAGTCGCTGAAAACCTCTAAAGAACTGCCGATTCTCGCCGAGTTCTTAGAATTTTTGGAAACCAAGTTCACCTCTTTAGAAACAGTTCGTCGAAAACAAGACGTGGTGCCCTCGAAGACTCATCATCACACTAATAATCAAAATCAATTAGCTAACTTTAGGAGATATAATTATAATAATTCATTCAACCAGGCTAAAACCAATCAAAGCAACGGAAATAGAACAGTTGCGAAATCATTACACGTGTCGAACATAAAATGCCCTCTTTGCAGTAATCAACACGGCATTTATAATTGCAAAACATTTTTAAAACTGAGTGACGAACAAAGGCTGAGAACTGCGAACAAATTGAAACTTTGTACGAATTGTCTATTTAGCCATAACGGAAACCCCTGCACTTCTAACTTAACATGCCGAAAATGTCCGGATCAACATAACACCATTTTGCATGACGCATTTACAAAATTAGCGAACACATCAACTCCGTCGACAAGCGGCGGTCACGTTGAAAAACAAACCGTAAAGCGTAATGAACCCTTAACGGGCTCTATTAATGCCTCCCAAAACGAAAATTCGGAAATATTGTTGGCTACTGCTTTAGTGAAGGTCAAGGGTGCAGACGGAATGTATCAAACCTTACGCGCGTTAATTGACCAAGGGTCCCAGATATGCTTAATAACTGAGAAGGCCGCTCAGATGTTAGGTATACAGAGGCATCATTGTAAAGGTGTAATATTTGGGATAGGGCACAAAGAAAATAGTTGTAAAGGAATGATAACTTTAGAGTGTGCTTCCATGTACAACAATTTTGAATTCCAGTCTGATGTTTTCATTATGAACGAACTAATAAAAAATTTGCCCAGTCAAACATTCTCGAAACCGCCTTGGTCGTACATCGAAAACATTAATTTAGCTGACCCTGAATTTTACAAAAGTCGTCCTGTAGATATTTTGTTAGGGGCTGATATTTATGCTAACATCATGCTAAGCGGAATCATAAGAGGAGAACATTCTCAACAGCCTATCGCCCAACAAACACACCTAGGATGGTTACTATGCGGCAGCGTAAAAACATATCAATGTAATGTGGTCATAAATAACACTGAGGAGATTCGGAAATTTTGGGAAGTTGAGGAGATTATTGAACCTACAGACTCATCGTTAGAAGATCAGATGTGTATGGATTTTTATGAAAAAACAACAACAAGAAACAGTCAGGGGCGCTATGAAGTCAGAATACCACTGAAAGAAGATTTAAAACATCAACTAGGGTCCTCCAAACCCATGGCTATTGCTCAACTAAAACATTTGGAACGTCGACTTGAAAAACAACCCGCTCTAGCCGAAAAGTATGTGGATTTTATGCATGAATACGCAATGCTGAATCACATGAAACCCGAGCAGAATAACAGTAACGTAACACTCGAATGTTTTTTGCCTCATCACGGCGTACTGAGAGAAGAATCGACAACAACGAAGCTAAGAGTGGTGTTTAACGCATCCGCCAAAACATCAACAAAATACAGCTTGAATGACGTCATGCATAAAGGGCCAAATCTACAAAAGGATTTGCAGGCGTTATTACTTCAATGGAGACAATACCCCTTCGCTTTTACTGCGGATATAGAGAAGATGTACCGCCAAATCTTTGTAAACCCCATTGACCAACATCTTCAAAAAATCGTATGGCGTGCGTCCTCGCTTCAACCCATTCAAGTATATCAATTGAGCACTGTCACATACGGAACCAAGGCCGCACCGTTTTTGGCAATAAGGACTCTAAAACAGCTAGCGTCGGATGAGCGAATCAAATTCCCAAAAGCAGCGGCTATACTGGATAATTGTTTTTACATGGACGACCTTTTACACGGCTGCTACAACATAGAACAAGGTAAACAATGTATCACTGAGTTAATACAGCTTTTGAACTCAGGTGGATTTAAGCTTCGTAAGTGGTCATCCAACAATCGGAAGTTATTAGAAAATATATCCACGAATCAGGAAGAATCAATATATAACTTTAAAAATGATGAAATGTTAAAAACATTAGGGTTGTGTTGGAATACAAAGGGAGATCGCTTTACCTTCCGTTGCGACTTTTCACAATCAACTTCAAAACCAACTAAAAGAAGCTTGCTATCAGAAATGTCCAAATTATATGACCCTCTAGGCTGGCTGACCCCCCTATCTACGAAACTTAAATTACTATTTCAAAGGTTATGGCAACATGATCTACAGTGGGATGATAAAGTGTCCGATGAAATTCATAACGACTGGGTGAAGTTGATAGCGGAAATAAACAGCATCGAACAGTGTGAGATTCCCCGATGGATATTTAGTCATGAAAATGACGTCATCGAACTGCATGGCTATTGCGACGCCTCCATCGAGGCGTATGCCTGTGTAGTATACGCCCGAACAAAATTAGAACAAAAAACAGTACTTGTAGCCGCAAAATCTAAACTTCTGCCAAACAAAAAGACTTTAACATTGCCTCGAATTGAGCTTTGCGGTGCATATTTACTATCTAAACTCGTCCATAAAATCCAACAGAGTATAAGTTGTCCATCAGAGATCTACGGATGGTGTGATTCTATGGTGGTCCTAGGGTGGCTACAAGGCGACCCGGCAAGATGGAAGCCATTTGTAGCTAATCGAGTCACTGCAATAAAACAGATAATGCCGCCGCCCTGCTGGCGGTACGTTAAATCGGGAGAAAACCCAGCTGATTGTGCCAGTCGAGGCTTGACAGCGCCCCAGCTATTACAACATCCCTTGTGGTGGACCGGACCAGCATGGCTGGCATCCTATGACATAGGAAAAGTCGAAAAACAACCAATCTACCACACTGAGGAGGAAACAAAAAAGATAAAATTAGTTAACATTATTCAAAACATAAAAAGCAATAGTATTATCGATAACTTATTATTACAACATAATTCATTTATAAGAATAACTCGTGTGTTAGCCTGGATACTGAGGGCATTGACGCCTATTTCAAAGCGTAAATATTTACCTAAGTACCTAACATTGCTCGAATTACGAAAGGCTAAATCAACTATTATAAAACAAGTACAAAGCACAGCATTTACATCGGAAATATCGAAATTGAATAAACACGGTGTAGTGCCAACAAACAGCAAATTATTAAACTTAAAACCTTTCATCGATAAAAATGGCTTTATTCGAGTGGGAGGACGTTTAAGGAATGCGAATATAAGTAACGAAAGGAAACATCCCTTAATAATACCCAACAAGAGTCGATTAGCAGAATTACTAATTGAACAAGCTCATCAGTTGACCTTCCATGGGGGTCCTCGACTGACCTTAGCTACGCTCAGACAACAATACTGGATAACCAGCGGATACAATACGACGAAAAAACAGCTGAGGAATTGTGTAACGTGCCGGAAGTACGAAGCAAGGAAGCAATATCAAGTTATGGGCGACCTTCCTACAGCTAGATCAAACCCGGCCCCTCCATTCTACCATACAGGTGTAGACTACACTGGTTTTGTGAACATTAAAGCAAACAAGGGAAGAGGCGTGAGAACATTGAAAGGCTACGTGGCTGTATTTATATGCATGGTCACGAAAGCCGTTCACCTGGAATTGGTGTCAGATCTTACCAGTTCGGCATTTTTAGCGGCACTTAAGCGAATGGCGGCCCGTAGAGGAACACCCCATCACTTATATAGTGATCAGGGAACCAATTTCATTGGCGCTAACCGAATCCTACAGGAGGAGTACGACCAAATACAAGCTACATTTGGGGATAGTTGTCAAGCAGAAATTGCTACGATGAACATACAATGGCATTTCAATGCGCCCTCTTGGCCGAGTGCGGGAGGACTGTGGGAGAGAGCTGTACGCAGTCTGAAGTTCCATTTGAAGAGAGTAGTCGGTGAACAAAGATTAACTTTTGAAGAGTTCACTACCGTCCTGACACAACTGGAAGCTTGCCTTAATTCGAGGCCGTTGTGTTCTCTTACGGAAAACATTGAGGATCTGGATTATCTATCACCAGCCCATTTTTTAACAGGCAGACCTGATTTAACAGTGATCGAGACAAAGGAGGATGCGCGTACAAGATGGCACCTAACAACTAACATTTTTAAACAAATTTGGTCTAAATGGAAGAATGAGTACCTAGGACAATTAATCGCTAGAGAAAAATGGCTTAAACCTCAGACCAACTTAAAAATAGGTGACTTGGTAGTAGTGCATGAGGACAATATTCCAGCAGGAAGGTGGATTATGGGCCGAGTTGTAGACGTGCATCCTGGTAGCGATGGCTATGTAAGAGTGGTGTCATTAAAAACAAAAAATGGCATCATCAAACGCCCGGTAGTCAAACTTTCACTATTACCAGTAGAACCCGTAGGAAATCATAAACAGGACACATCAACGGAAACTAACAATACCGCTGTTCCAGTCTCTAAAACCCGGAACAATAACAAACCCACAAGAAAGACGACACCGCCGTCCTTATCGTATATCGTCATAGCATTAACCTTTTTTATGTCACTCTGTGGCGTTGCAAATTGCAGTCATAACATCACGACATTAAACAATAACCAATCGTTCTATTTTGATCCGGTGTCAAAAATAAGTTTGGTGAAAGACAGTTGGGTCCTAGTTGTATTTTATAACATGTCTCCGTATTGGGAAGGTATCCAGGCGTTTGAAAAAGTAACATCATATCTAGAGAAAATATGTAAAACAACGGGAAGTGAACAGTGTAACGTAATACTACCACAGCTGATTCACGAGAGTAACGAACTAAAATATTACAATGAACTTCTGATGACGCAACACGTAAGTGGACACTCCATACGACGACGGGGACTTATTAATGGAGTTGGCTACCTTGCAAATTCCCTCTTCGGCGTATTGGATGAACAATTCGCGGAAAAATATCGCCGAGACATCAACCTGATACGTCAGAATGAGAAACATTTAGCTGGTTTATGGAAAAATCAGACTTCAATCGTTGAATCTGAGTACAATCTGCTTAAAAGAACAGAAGAAATTATGGCAAAACAACACAAAATAATTAATAAACATCTGAATACTTTGGATAACATCTCAAATAAAATACAAAAGGAAATAAACAACATATCCGTACTTCAAGAATTTACCATAACGGCCTTAACAGCAAGCAATTTGTTGCATAACCTAAAAAGAACACAAGATACTTTACTGGATATCTTAACCAACATTCATCACGGGAAGTTCAACATTCATCTACTTACTCCAGAACAACTCCAAAAGGAACTAAGCATTATCTCTGGACATCTATCCGATGATAAAACATTACCAATTGACCCACATGATATTCGAAAATTATATTCCCTGCTAACCATTAAAGCAAGAGTTACAGAAGACTATTTCCTCTTTCAAATAACATTCCCACTGATCAGCAGAGATCGATATAAGTTATATAAAATACTTCCGATCCCGCATCAGACTGATAATACTATGGTTGAGTTAATCTCTTCTTCTGAATATGTGGCCACAGATCTAAAGAGGGACTCTTATTTAACAATCACTGCCGAAGAACTTTCCCAGTGTAACCAAGAAGACGATATGTATATCTGTGATTGGAAAAGGCCGATATATCATTTGAATAATGAGTACAACTTTTGTTTCATAGATCAAGATACCCATAAGTGCAAAGTCCAACGATCCATATGCGAAAACAAATGGATACCACTAACAAATCCATCACTCTTCTTATACTATATCTGTAACACGTGTACCGTCAAGCTGATATGCGGGGAACAAATATCTATTGTACAATTGAGCAAAGCAGGTGTCATTTACCTCGATCCCGGGTGTCTACTGAAAGGTCAAGACTTCACGCTGAACATTCAGAGTAACAGGAAAAACAATATCGGCATAAGTACTGATATATATATACCTGAGATGGATCAGTTAAATTTAATAATTAACAGCACAATGCCTTTTGAAAACTTGAATAGCACAACTGATACAGCCGATATCAAATATGCCTTAGAAAAGTTGCACAAAAAGATTGAGGTTATGAAGACTAGCCAAGTTGAAATAGGACAGGCCTTATCCTATCACGACATCCATCAATATGCCGTGAGCTACATTCTGGTCGGCGCTGTGGCGCTGGCGGCTGGCGCGCTGCTGTTCCGGTGGCAGCGAATGCGAGCGCGACGCGCTCACATCACTTCTGACCTGGAGCTACAACCCACCACCAGTATTCGTGATGTGCGAGTGAATAACAGTGCTAGTGCGCGACAAAACATAGTTGAACGCCCGTGTAGTGCTACCCATGTTTACGGTGAAATAAACAATGTAATGATGAATAGGCCGTGTCCCCGCATCCCGAAGGAGCATGTGGAGACCCTCACCCCTTAATTTTAATTTATAATATTTTTTCTAACACTAGTTGTAGGTTGAATTGTTTTTTCACCTTGTCAACATTATCATTTGCCACTTCATTAGTTTACTAACATGATAAGGTTTCATCTCAACACCCTTCATTCCCATCTTTTTCGTGCCCCGGAATATGTTCGGTGTTATAAAACCGAACACCTTAGTTTGCAATATTTACCGGACGCGTTGACCTAAATGATGTTATTACTTTTATGACGTTAATTTATAATTGAGTTTAGTGCACTTTTGACTACCGCGTTAGCCGAGTGTATTCATACATTCCATTAACATTACATTAACATTTTTGTACCATTTTTACATTTAAAACCATTTCACAGAGAACTAATAAATAGTGATAAACATTAACATTTATTTCTTTATAAACATTACCGGCACCTCGCTAAGTACCCCGACATTGTCCTTACCGGGATTTGAACCCGGGATCCATAGCATAGGAGGTAGCGTTAACTACCGCTGAGCTAAACGGGTCGTCAAACATATAAAAAATATAAATAAATCACCCATCAATAGTCTGGCCTCGGCAAGCACAGCTTAACTGAACAAAACGGTTCATCATTCTTAACTTATTTCACCTACAACTAAGAACAACAATAAATATTACTCAAAGTAATTCAAGAAATCTTTCTGAGTGGTGTCATTTAGACCCAACCTGTAGACTATCGGCCAGCTATCTCGGAAACCCTACGCCGCCCGTCACACTCCACGGCCCAGTGTGGGACGGTCCCACGGACCGACACTGTTGTTTTAATAACCCGTGGGTTACAGGTTACAGATTAATGACCACGGCAAGATGAGGGTTTAAGAAAATATTAGGGGGACGATGTATTGAGTAAAATATGTATTTTTTTTTATTTGAACTGCTTGGTTGGTGTAGTGGTCGAGGTCTTGAGTTCAATTCCTAGGTCGAGTATGTGTAATTGTATGTGTAAAAGTGAAAGTCAAAATATCATTTATTCAAAGTAGGACAAATTTAATTGGCTCTTTTTGAACGTCAACAATAAAGACAGCCCCCAAACACGCCCGCCCTTCACCGCTTCCTAGTGTTTTTGCTGGGAAGAAGTGGCGCAACAAACTCCCCAGCAATACATTCTGTCTGTTTATTTAATAAATGATTTTATATAATACGATAATCAGTCTATACAATATAGAGTGCATTAATAAACTATGATTATGTGAGCATATACCAATGTGTTGGGTTTGTTCTATAAAATTTCCATTAGCAGCTCAGAGTTTGGATTCGTGCTTAATGGCAATTATCTCGCCCCCTATTACATGGTCCTAAAACATACAAACGAGCAGTGGTAGTAGAGGGGTGTGACTAGTGGACTGAGATGTCAGAGGTCTCGAGTTCGAACCCAAGGCACGCACCACTGACTTTTCGGAAGTTATGTGCGTATTTATCACAAGCTCAAACGGTGAACGAAAACATCGTGAGGAAACCTGCATGCTTGAGAGAATTCTCGATGGCATGTGAAGTCTGCCAACCCGCAGTAGGATAGCGTGGTAGACTATAGCCTAATCCCTCTCAATTGAGAGGAGACCCGTGCCCAGCAGGGGGACATTAATGGGTTGATGATGAAAATATACAAGCGAAACATTGGTGTATATTAGTACACCTCTGCTTAACCTTTCGGGGGCGACAGGCATGGCGCTTCGCATCACTTATTAAAACAGAGAACACAACAGAAATAGATAGTTTAATATACTAATAGACAGTTTATTTAAAGTATACTTTACAGAATTGTTCAAAAGATGCAAAACATAAACTCATTCGAGTTTTACCATGCATCATTATCATCAAAATAACTCAAATTTGAGTAAGTATAGTATTGTAAAAATAGAAGATACAATTAAGAATCATCATATCAACCGTTAGACGTCCACTGCTGGACATAGGTCAACAATTTAGAATAACTAACAAAAATTACCATAAAATATAGTATCTGCTTTAGCTTACTTTTAGGTAGCCTAGCGGTGAAATCGGTGGACTAAGATATCAAAAGCCTCGTGTTCAAACCCAAGGCAGGGAGAGGGAGGGAGAAAGAGGGAGTCCTGGTATCCTGAAATACAGGCCTCGAGCCCAGTTTAAGGATCAGTCACCCCACAATATATAATTTTGTAATTTAATTTAATTTTAAAGAGTATCTACCTATGGAGTTTCATGCCTACCTATTTTACCTATGGTTCTTCTCCATAAGATCTTCCTTTTGGAACCGTGCAACAATTTTTGACAATTCAAAAGTACCTGTAATATTGGTCTAATTGAAATAAATCATTTGATTTTGAGTTTAAATTTGTTAAATTATGTTAAACTGAATGTATTTTTTTTTTATGGTGATATATAAGTGTCAAACGAGCAGGCGGCTCACCTGATGGTAAGTGATGACCGCCGCCCATGAACATTTGCAACACCTGAAGCTTGCAAATGCGTTGCCAAACCCCTTAGAAACCGTTCAGGTTTCTTAAAATAGGGAGTTAATAAACTGACAGCAAACGGAATTCCAATGCTGTCAGAATAGTCACTCCCCCAATCATCTCTGGTAACCTTATTTACTCGCAGAAAGACAACTATTGTTGATTCACTGCGGTCTTCTGTAAGGCGGAGGTACTTCCCCAGTCGTGAGCGAGAAATCTCGCTATGCCCTACCTCCTACTATTATATAATTCATGCTTATATTGTGGTGAGAAAATAAATAAATATTATTACATTAATTAATACATACACTCACACCTTTTTGCCATGAGGGATTTTGTTATGAGTAAGTATAGTATTGTAAAAATAGAAGATACAATTAAGAATCATCATATCAACCGTTAGACGTCCACTGCTGGACATAGGTCAACAATTTAGAATAACTAACAAAATTTACCATAAAATATAGTATCTGCTTTAGCTTACTTTTAGGTAGCCTAGCGGTGAAATCGGTGGACTAAGATATCAAAAGCCTCGTGTTCAAACCCAAGGCAGGGAGAGGGAGGGAGAAAGAGGGAGTCCTGGTATCCTGAAATACAGGCCTCGAGCCCAGTTTAAGGATCAGTCACCCCACAATATATAATTTTGTAATTTAATTTAATTTTAAAGAGTATCTACCTATGGAGTTTCATGCCTACCTATTTTACCTATGGTTCTTCTCCATAAGACCTTCCTTTTGGAACCGTGCAACAATTTTTTGACAATTCAAAAGTATTAAATTTTATTATGAAAGAAAAATTCAACCTCAGGCGGGATTCGAACCCGCGTCTTCTGGATCGGTACTCCAGACGCTCTGCCAACTGAGCCACCGAGGTATCCGCCTGATGTGTTGAATTTTTCTATAAAACGGATGATATTGCATTACCTTTTTATAAAAAGGTAATGCAATATCATCCGGAATCTACTCGCTGTAAAGGGAGTATTCTGGGTTGGGCAGAATTGTCCAATCGATATTGCTATGTCGCCGTAAGACATACATAACATAAAGAAAGAAAAATTCAACACATCAGGCGGATACCTCGGTGGCTCAGTTGGCAGAGCGTCTGGAGTACCGATCCAGAAGACGCGGGTTCGAGTCCCGCCTGAGGTTGAATTTTTCTTTCATAATAAAATTTAATAATCTTAGCTTGAAATAAGCTAAAAAATACAAAAAGATTTTATAAAAAGGTAATGCAATATCATCCGGAATCTACTCGCTGTAAAGGGAGTATTCTGGGTTGGGCAGAATTGTCCAATCGATATTGCTATGTCGCCGTAAGACATACATAACATAAAGAAAGAAAAATTCAACACATCAGGCGGATACCTCGGTGGCTCAGTTGGCAGAGCGTCTGGAGTACCGATCCAGAAGACGCGGGTTCGAGTCCCGCCTGAGGTTGAATTTTTCTTTCATAATAAAATTTAATAATCTTAGCTTGAAATAAGCTAAAAAATACAAAAAGATTTTATAATTCAAAAGTACCTGTAATATTGGTCTAATTGAAATAAATTGCAAATGCGTTGCCAAACCCCTTAGAAACCGTTCAGGTTTCTTAAAATAGGGAGTTAATAAACTGACAGCAAACGGAATTCCAATGCTGTCAGAATAGTCACTCCCCCAATGATCTCAGGTAACCTTATTTACTCGCAGAAAGACAACTATTGTTGATTCACTGCGGTCTTCTGTAAGGCGGAGGTACTTCCCCAGTCGTGAGCGAGAAATCTCGCTATGCCCTACCTCCTACTATTATATAATTCATGCTTATATTGTGGTGAGAAAATAAATAAATATTATTACATTAATTAATACATACACTCACACCTTTTTGCCATGAGGGATTTTGTTATTATATTAATTCATATAATCACAAAAATAACCACAAGATTACTCAACAGATTCAATATGCTCTAAAAACTCTGTTCCCAACGGTGGGAGTGGGGCAGTAATTTAAGGCCAGAATTATTATTATTATAAACAACAAAGACGTGAGGTTGAGGCAACGCGCAACGGTTTAGTTGTTGAACAGCCGGCGACGCAGGTGCCGACAATGGGAGCCGTGACTCATGTGTACTGGTGGCCATACAGAACTGCGCACCGGACGTTAATATAATCCTTACTAATTATAAATGCGGAAGAAAGAATAAAATAAAAATATCATCTATTTAAAACAAACACAATCCACACACACAATAAAAAGATAAGTTTCTATGATTTCACACGATCAATAGTAGCCTATTATATAAATATAATAAAATATATACTTATGTTAGGTAAGTGATCACGTGATATGCTATTTATAGAAAGTGTGTCTGTCTGTTACATCTCCACGCTTAAACCACGGAACCGATATAAATGAAATTTTGTATAGAGATAGTTTGAGTCCCGGCGAAAGACATAGGATTTCATAGGACTGTTTTTGTTCTGGAAGTCACCCCCTTAAAGGGCGAAAAAGGGGTGCAAGTTTGTATATGGAATCGATATTTATTTAGTTACAATTACTAATGCTAAGCAGACGAAGTCACGGGCTACAGCTAGTAAATAATAAAATAATTCTCACGCCTTTTTCCTATGGGGTTAGGCAGAAACTATGTCGTTCGTTAGTAACTGAATTAGGGATATTAATCAGCTGTTTGGCTCTATTTTTCCTGACATATTTTTTTTTGATTTTCTAATGGCAGGAACCAGCCGACAATCAGTGCTGTGCCCTCCGCACAGCAATTACTGGGCTGGTTTCCTTGCCACACATATTAAGGAGTGGTTTTTATTTTGTAAGCTTCTTTTGTTTTGTTTTAAAATGTATTGCGTTGTGTGTGGCAAAATAAATAAATAAATACAAGTACAACTTAGGAGTCGAGGTTAAGTAAGCTATTCACGCTACGGTCTACCAGAAAGGTCTGTCTGTGCAGGTTTGCCTGCGCAGGTATACCGGAGCGTGTGTGGGAATAGGTCGCCTACACAGGTCTATTCCTCCACACGCTCTAGTATACCTGCGCAGGCAAACCTGCACAGGCAGACCTTTCCGGTAGATCATAGCGTGTATAGCCTACTTAAGAATACTAGATCTTAAACACCACATCACCACTAACCAGCAGCTGTAATTAAGGTTAAACGCTAACCTATTTTAGTGACCAAAAAAACAAGTAATAAGTAAGTTCATTAATATAGAACGGTATAAAAAACGTTATAATTACACACTTTAATCGAATTTCTTTTGAAATGTAAATTAAATACCGTTTGTAGGCTGTATCATAAATTAATGAACATATTAATTCGGTGAGTGCACCCGCCAACCTTTTCGCCAATTAATCAAATTCTCGCTGTGCAAAATAAAAAGGGTTTTTAATTGTTAGCGACAAAAATCTCGTAGGAGAAAAGGGTTTTGTGTGAGGGGTGCTGCTAAAGATATGGAAGTCCAGTTAAGAGCAACATTAAAGGAACTTGAATCTTCAAAATCACTATGCAAGCAACTGCTACAAGAAAGGGATGACAGTGAAGTCGAAGTGAAAAATATTATAGACAAAAACACTTCTCTCAAAAATGAGTTAGCTGAGCTGCACATAGAACACATGGACCTACTTGACCAACACAATCAATTAAACCAAATTATGTCAACTTTCCAACAATGTAGTGACACTCATGATCTAGCTCTTAAACGCATATCTGTGCTTGAACAAGAATTGAGTGCGGCTTACACCAATATTGCTCAGATTGAATCAGAACGAGCCTGTGAACAGTCTTCTACCACCCAGAGGCTGTACGATAAGTTGGTTGTTGGTATGTCTTCTACTTCTATGTGCTCAACGGCTGTACCAACTATTGATTTAACTGGTGATGATACCATTATTCATAGGCCATTACTGTTAAGTCATAACAAACTTAAAAAGTATATTAAAATTAATAAAATTATTAAAAGATATCGAGTAGCTAACAAAAAAGCTTGCCTCCACAAAATTAACATAGGACTACATAAGGAGCGTATAAACTTAGTTAGCCAGTTGAATAAATGTATTATAGATTTAGAGGATTGTCGAGCTAGTTATAACTCTGATACTCAGTTGTTACAGAGAGAATTAATATGTAAGGAAAGTATGTTGCAGGAAATTTTTACTAAGTATGAACACTCACAAAACCAACTTAGTGAGCGCATGCTGGAGGCCAGTGAGCTGATGGACATTGTTAAATATAATGCTGAGAGGATGGAATCCCTATCCAATAACTTTTCTTGTAACTGTGGTGACTCTGCCCCACCTCCTGAGCTCCAGCATGGATCTAATTGTAGTACTTTGTCCGCATCTACTCAACCTGTAATAAATTGTGATGGCATCAAGTCTTATAGCAAATGTTTTGTCTTCTCTGATAAAATAGGTGTAGGTTTGGGATCTCTCATCCATAACCATATAACTTGTAGTGTAACAAACCATTGTTACCATAATTTAAATTTTAATCAAATCATTGATAAAATTGTGAACACAAAAATGTGTGACCAAACATGTATTGTGTTATTGTTAGGAAATAGCATTGGAGTTAAGAGAGGAGACATTGTAAATGGTATCACCACCTTATTAGGATTAAATGTAGGAAAAATAATGCTATGTGCCTTGCCTTATTCAGACATGCTATCTGACTTACAGAATAGCTACATTTCTAGATTAAACAGTGTTTATCATTTGTTAACGTGTCGCCATGAGGATAGACTACTGTTTTTCGACACAAATAGATTTGTTAGTGGTTTTAAATTGACTGGTGAAGATATGTTTCTTCCCAAAAGATGCAAACACTTAGTAGCATCTTTAATTGCATACATTATTCAATCTGTGATAGTACCCATACCAAAGACTAGGTTAGTTACTGACGAATCAGTATCAACTAGTTATTCTACTGATACTGAGATAAATTGTTTAAACTTTTACAACCGACAATAGAGAGGCAGAACCATATTTTATTATATCACCAGAACATAAATCGCTTCTCTGGCAAAATATTAGATATTGAACTTTTAGTGGATAAATATTCTATAGATATATTGTGTTTTTGTGAAACCTGGTTGAAACCAGATACCATGCAATTTAATGTAAATGACTTCACGGTGGCCAGTGCATACAATAGACTTTCAGCCATGGGTGGTGGAACTCTAATACTTTGTAAGAATAATTTTAAGTTTAAAGAACGCAAGGACATCACCTCTTGCTCTGTTGATCGCCTTTGTGAGGTAGCATGTGCAGAAGTAGGTAACTATATTATTATATGTGTGTATAGACCGCCGGCATCAAACTTTGCTACATTCTTGTTAGTAATGGAAGAAGTTTTCAGAAAAGTTTTTAAATGTAAGAAACATATTGTTGTTTGTGGGGATTTTAATATTGATATTATAATTGAATCGCCGGAAGTAAGCAAATTTCTTGCTTTATTTAATTCTTTTAATTTAAAGCATATTTTTGATAAACCCACTAGAATTACCCCCACTACTCGCACTTGTATTGATAATATTTTTGTGAATTGCGCAGTCCAAGGCTCTTCTTTAGTTAGCGGTGTTAGGTCGGACCATATGGGACAGTTAATTTCGGTAGAAAATGTTAAAAATACGCGGCTGAGTAAAACTATATCAGTTAGACCTTTAACGGAAAATAAATTAGACTCTCTGCAAAATGCTATTAAAATTAAATTACTCAACACAAAATTCACATTGAATACCTCCGATAAAATGTACTGTAAATTATTCCATATAATATGTGAAGCATTTAATAAATCATGCCCCATAATAAAGGCTCCATTACGCAATAAAACTAAATTTAATCAATGGGCCACTACAGGTATTAGGAAAAGTAGAGATGTGCTTTATAAGCTATATTATGATAAGTCATTGACCTCCGACCCCAATTTTCATAATTATGTTCGGAAATATTCTAAATGCTTTAAAAAAGTATGTACGCTAGCTAAATCAAAACTTATTAGTAATAAAATTAATAAATCTGATAATAAAATTAAAGCTGTGTGGAATATCATTAACACGGAGACTGGAAGGGGGAAAAAACAGGGCTCCGATCTGATTCTTAAAATAAACAATAAAGTAGTCTCAGATAAAATTGAAGTCGTAAATTCGCTCGAACAATATTTTACCAATATTCCCATCGAGGTGACAAAGTCATTGCACTCGTCGTCTGTATTAGCTGAATCTCTAGTGAAACAATTTGTTGCTAGAGATATACCAAATTTTGATTTCTTTCAAGTTTCAGCTCATATGGTAAAAAAAGCATTTAAAAGTATAAATATGAAAAAAACGGAAGACCTATGGGGCATATCTGTTAAAGTAATTAATTCAATCATAGACAATATTGCTCCAATACTTGCAAATATATTTAATGTTAGCGTCAAGTCGGGAACCTTCCCTGATTTAATGAAAGAAAGTAAAGTTATTCCAATTTTTAAATCAGGTTGCAAGATGAATCCCTCAAACTATAGGCCGATTTCTGTTCTTCCAACGTTAAGTAAAGTCTTTGAGAAACTGATGCTCGAGCAAATGGTAGCACATTTTCAGAAATATAATATTTTGCATGACAGACAGTACGGCTTCACCAAAGGTAGATCGACGTCTGATGCAGGCACGAAGTTAGTCTCTCACATTTTAGATGCTTGGGAGGGATCGCAGGATGCTATAGGTATCTTCTGTGATCTTTCTAAAGCTTTCGATTGCGTTGATCACAACACGCTTGTCCGTAAACTCAGCTACTACGGAGTACGAGGGCTTTCTCTAGAGCTTGTCTCTTCCTACCTTTCAGAAAGACGTCATAAAGTTAGTATAGACGGAGTCACTTCCTTAGGGTCTATTGTTAAAATGGGTGTTCCCCAAGGTTCAATTTTAGGTCCTTTTCTCTTTCTGGCGTACATAAATGATCTTCCCTACATGATGTCAGATTTGTCTAATATTGTATTGTTTGCTGACGACACCTCACTAATCTTTAAAATCAATAGGAAAGATCGCGTACTTCTAGATGTTAATAAGAGCCTAGCAACGCTATCTAAATGGTTTGATGCGAATAACTTACTTCTAAATGCTAGTAAAACAAAATGTTTAAGATTCGCGTTACCGAACGTTCCTCAAGGCGAAACTAATTTAATGCTCGAAGGCAGCAAACTCGAGTTAGTTAACGAAACTATATTCCTTGGTATTACAGTGGATTACAAATTACAGTGGGGGCCTCATATCTCAGCTCTTTCTAGTAGGTTAAGTTCTGCTGCCTATGCAGTAAGAAAAATTAAACAAGTCACTGACATACCTACAGCTAGATTGGTATACTTCGCATACTTTCACAGCATCATGTCATATGGCATCCTTCTGTGGGGTTCAGCTGCGGACGTGGATTCTATTTTTATCTTACAGAAAAGGGCCATCCGCGCAATCTACGACATGGGCCCCCGCGAATCCTTAAGAGAAGTCTTTAAAAATATTAATATACTCACACTTCCGTCACTCTATATACTTGAAAATATTATGTACGTCCGGAAAAACCATCTACAGTTTAACATCAATAGTGACTATCATAACATTAATACTAGGAATAAACATAAATTAGTAGTGCCTAAATATAGACTTACAAAAACTAATAAATCATTTCTAGGGAATTGTATACGCTTTTATAATAAACTACCTAAATGTGTCACCGATCTCACCGGCAAGAAATTTAAAAATCATGTGAAATCTGTTCTTGTCAAGAAAGCCTATTATAAAATCAAGGACTATGTTGACGATAGGAATGTGTGGATGTAGATACTGTTGTGCATGTGGCCTCCCTGGTACCGTGAGGTTGTTTCTATTACAAAAACGTTGTCTTTTTAAAGACATAGCTTGTAGCATTTTATTATGGCGTATTTCACGCCCCTATTCAATTGTTATAATTTTGTAAATGTGAGTTCAGTGTATTGTTCAGTCTAGAGAATTATACTTACCATATCACTTTTTTTATATCTTTGACCATTGACATCTCAAGACATGAATTTTTTACATTGACTTCGCATAATTATTACCAAAATAATGTAACAATACCTTCTTTTTAAAAGAGTGTCTATGGAGTTTCTTGCCGGTTCTTCTCCATGAGATCAACTTCTTGGAACCGTGCAACTAGAGTCATAACGTTTTATAAATGCTTGAAAAAGTTCATATGAAATAAAAACCTTTTGATTTGATTTGATTTGGGTTGAAAAAATGTCGGTGTTAAAATGGCATTGGGTGAAAATGTGGGGATGATTTTATAAAATGGAATGGGGGTGATTTAATGTACAATAGAGTTAATGGTTTTATTGGTTTCGTTTTTATTAATCTACAGTCTCTTTTGTACCCTTCTTTCTTATTCATTAACATTAATGTTTGAGAGAAAATTTTAATTGGTATGTACGAAATAGCTTGGTACCCCATCGTAGATTCTACTACATCTAAATATAAAACTGTACGACCATGGGGTTAGCTCGTTTATTAAGACGCCCAAAAGTCTGCATGTGACAATAATAATTATTATTATTTATTAACAATGCACAATCTTATAATGTTAATGCTATGTATACACATATTTACAGTATTTTATATTAGAAACAATTAATACATATATGTATCGCGTGATAAATGATAAATAGATAAATACTAAATATTGTGGTATTTAAAACCAACCAACAGAGTTACATATTTTGGCCAACAGTGTATCTCACCACCTGTTCTTAAGGTTATGTTTCAACTCAAACTGTTTGTGTACCGGCACATATAAACAAAAACTTGACTACATTGCCTCTTCACAACGATACGGGCCAATACTGGTAGTACAAAACCAGCAATGGATTCAAACAAATGCGATAGTCTCGCTGTTTAAAAACACATTAAGGAAGGATGAGTATGTTGGTAGTGAGTATTGTTTTTTAAGTTTCGAATGTGGTTTTCGATGTATTATGGACATCGCTCACTATACCGTAACAAATCAAACAGTGAATATAATCATACACGCGAAAAAATTTATTAAATAATGGTTATAAGAACTATACCTATGCGTAAGACTTTTTAAATAATTATTACCATCTTAAATGGTCAACATAATTATATTGTAAACCAAAATGCCTTGATCTTGACCTGAAATGAAACCATGATTATTTTATAGCTAATTTCGGTATTTCTTTTCAAATTAATCGTTAATTAGATAATTCTATAAATATGACTAGTAAAAGTGTCGTCAAGCAAAAGTCGTACGTAAAAGAATCGTAGCAAGCGGTTTTCTGTAGTTTATGCTTACCTCCATGGGAAATAGGCGTGAATGTATCTGTTCAAGTGTATTAAATGTATAAAACTGTCCTCAAAAAATCTATTTACAGAAAAAAAGGAGGTATGTTTTTATTTATGATAATTATGTTGCGATATATTGGACGAAGCACTTTTCTTTCAATAAGGGGTAAATAATTTATTTGAGTAGGAAGTGCGCTTTTGTGGAAGAAAGTGCGTTTGTTATTTTCTTCTTTTTAAAATGTTGCGCTAAATTGAATTAATTTCTATTCTGAGTTCATAATTTTTAGCTATAAATCTTGTTTTGCCTCGTCTCTCATTCACTGAAGTGAATTCGCAAAATTACTATTGTTTAAATTGTATTACAAATAATTTATGTTTTTGTTTTAATTTTGTGTGTGTGGCTTAACTATTGCATTTGGCAAAGAGCTGTAATAGTAATTTTAAGGCATTTAATATAACATACCATCACGCCTGTCGTTCCCGAAGGGTTAGGCAGAGGTGTACTAATGTACACCCACATTTCGCCGGTATGTTTTAGGTCCCATAGGGGGCGAGCCTATTGCCATTAACCGGGCACGATTCCAAACTCCGAGCTGCTACTAAGAATTTCATAGAAAAACCCAATAACACTTTGCTCGACCTGGGAATCGAACCCAGGACCTCTTGCTCGGCAGTCGCTCTGTACGACCACTCGACCAACGAGGCAGTATTTAAATAAATAAATAATTAAATAAAAGTAGTTTTTATTTTAATACGCACCTGATGTACAGCTAACATTCCAACTAATACACGATGGGAAATAATCCCCTAATTAAATGCTAGAAACACTTCAACCGCTTCCTTTTCCAAGGAATGCGGTACTCGATAATAATTGGTTTGTTTTGTAGACTGGGATCGAGGAACTAAACAGACTTCGAAGTCGACTATGCACAACCAGCTTACCTAGCCGACAGTTTTTGAACCTTATTATTAGAAGTATAAGGACGAAAAGTGATATGCGAATATTTTGAGTGATTATGCGTCAGATTATACATCCAATATTATACTATACTTGCTGCGGCTTTGCCCATGGTATATAGATAAATCAGCCTAATAAAGCAGCCTATGTGTTAATTCAGATACTATACAAACTGTCTGCCAAATTTGATCCAAAATTATCGAGCGGTTTTGGCGTGAAAGAGTAACAAACATTCTAAAAACTTTCGCGAATCAACTCATCATCATCAACCCATTAATGTCCCACTGCTGGGCACGGGTCTCAATTGAGAGGGATTAGGCTATAGTCCACCACGCTAGCCTACTGCGGGTTGGCAGACTTCACATGCCATCGAGAATTCTCTCAAGCATGCAGGTTTCCTCACGATGTTTTCCTTCACCGTTTGAGCATGTGATAAATACGCACATAACTTCCGAAAAGTCAGTGGTGCGTGCCTTGGGTTCGAACTCGAGACCTCTGACATCTCAGTCCACTGGTCACACCGCTAGGCTACCACAGCTCTTTATACCACAGGTCGCAAATCAACTAGTGATCTATTAATTATTATATTATTGGTATTGTAAAGTAATAAATATTTTTTTATTATTTGTTTATAAAAATTATCACATTCACATTTTTCGAAATGGTAAGCTCTGGTCATAATTATGGTAATGCTAACCAGTAATATGGTAACCTTTAGAACTGGTTCCCGTGTGCTTTAATTATGGTAATTGCTCAACATGCTCCTCAGGCTATTTCCGATCTGTTATCACCTTGTAGCACCTAGCATCTGCTATATACTAATATTATAAAGAGGAAAGATTTGATTGTTTGTTTGTTTGTTTGCAGTGAATAGGCTCCAAAACTACTGGACTGATTTGATTAACTCTTTCACCATTAGAGTGCTACGCTATCCGTGTTGAACACAGGTTATATTTTATTTCAAAAAATATTAGGGATCCGTATGTAAAACTCAATTAAAGTTTCAATTTTTTTTAATATTTATTAATTAGTTGCTGTTGAGTGGAGTTACTAAACTGATGTCAGTTTAGTAAGTCCATTATTTTAATATCGGTTTCTACAGGGCAGGCAACGCGCAAGCTACAGTACACCTCTGGTGTTGCAAGCGTCTAGGCGGGCCGTATGCATGTTTGACAGTGTGACATTAAAAAAATTGAGTAGGATTAAGCTATAAGTCCACCACGCTAGGCTATTGTGGATTGGCAGTCCTAAGTCCCAAGAAAAGACAGTGGTACATGCTTTAAGATCGAACTCGGTGCTTGTCAGTTCCCAGTCCACTTGGCTGTGATGTGATAGCTGTCTCTTATTCAAATTTATCTATTTACGCATAGTTTTTCATAATGGCAATCTCAACTCATAAAATTTAAATATACGTATGCTAGATTCAATAACATACCGCAATTAATGCAGTAATCATTCATCCATGAATATGTGCGATAACATAATGCTTGACTAGTTTCTGGAGGTGTGAAATTTGACAAAAAAACTAAATAAGTAACTACAGATATACATGCAAAGTATATGTTAATGTCAGTTGAATATTATCATTCTTCATGGGAAATAGTTTTGTTATGATTCTGGGAATCTTAGAAATACATAGAACACTGAGTATTAAAATGATACTAAGTACCTTTAATGGATTGTATCGCGGTATATTGATATGTAAATAAATATGTCCGGACATTGACACTAATATTTTAAATGCGAAAGTGTGTCTGTCTGTTACCTCTTCACGCTATAACCACAGAACCGATTTAGATGAAATTTGGTGTAGAGATAGTTTGAGTCCCGGGGAAGGGCATAGGATACTTTTCTTCCCGGAAATCATTCCTTAAAAGGGGGAAAAGGGAAAAAAAATTAGTAGGGACAAATGTTTGTGTGATGAGCATAAACATTTTGTATCCGAGTCATGGATGTATCTATGTATAATATGTATGTATTAACAAAAAAAAAAGTATATATGTAGTATATCAACCAACTAGTATCCGTAACACAAGCCTCGTTGCTTAGTTCGGAACTAGATGGCGCTGTGTAATAATGTCCGGGAATATTTATTTATTTATTTATTCGTTCAGGCTAAGGCTAAAGAGAGAAAGGGCATAGCGAGATTCATCGCTCTCAAATTGAGCTGCCCGACTGGGGAAGTACCTCCGCCTTACAGAAGACCGCAGTGAAACAACAATAGTTGTATTTCTGCGTGTAAGGTTACCAGAGCTCGTTGGGGGAGTGACTATTCTCTGACAGCACAGGCATTTGCTGTCCGTTTAGTAATTCCCTACTTTAAGAAACCTAAACGATTTCTGCAGGGGTTGGCAACGCATATGCAAGCCTTCTGGTATTGCAAATGTCCATGCGCGCCCACCGTCGAGGCGGGCCGCCTGCTCGTTTGCCCCCTTATCACCATAAAAAAAGTCTTGAATCATTCGGTCAGGATGTCCTCAACCGTGACCAAGTGACTCAGTGCACGGGTCACTGGCTCTATGACTACCGTGGGAGGCAGTTCGTATAGCCTTTTGTTTACAAGGGGACCCCGCAAGTCCGTTTTGGTTTACTCGCATTTGGCGTACGCTTGTAATGTGCCAGGTAATTGAAGATAGCTGGATTTTTTACCGATTTCGGAAATGGAGGAGGTTCTCAATTCGACTGTGTATATTTTTTATGTTTGTTTCCTCAGCACTTTCGACTGGGTGTACCGATTTTAATTATTCTATTTGTATTTGAAAGCTGGTGCTTCCCGTATGGTCCCGTTTCAATTTGGTCCAGTTGTGACATTTGAAGTCGTTTTTTTGTCAGAATTATCAATATAATATGCATTTTATTATATAGTATAGTATAGCTGTGATAGCTTTTTTGAAAACTCAAGGCGGTAATTGTAATTTTAGAAAAAGGAAATATATTAAATCAATCAAATCAAATCAAAAGGTTTTTATTTCATATGAACTTTTTCAAGCATTTATAAAGTTGCACGGTTCCAAGAAGTTGATCTCATGGAGAAGAACCGGCAAGAAACTCAATAGACACTCTTTTAAACAGAAGGTATTGTTACCTACATTATTTTGGTAATAATTATGCGAGGTTAATGTAAAAAATGTAATGTCTTGAGACGTCAATACTCAAAGATGACAAAAAAAAAAGTAATATGGTAAGTATAATTCTCTACGACTGAACAATTAATACACAATATTATAAAGAATAATATTATACCATCATAGAGTTAAAAACCTGTGTCACTTCAAAAACTAACAAGACATAGTGACTCACTTGGTCATGGATGAAGTGTCCCAATAAATACAGGGGTCACAGACAGGTGGCACCACGGACCACGTGTCTTAGAAGTTTAAATTGATAGAAAGTTAGTTAGCTATTTGCTTCGTTGGTCTAGTGATAGTAAAGTGCGACTGCTAAGCAATAGGTCTTGGGTTCGATTCATTATCGATATCATTATTTTAAAATAAGAAAAAGAGTGTCTATGGAGTTTCTTGCCATAAGATCAACTTCTTGGAACCGTGCAACTAGAATCATAACGTTTCAAAAGTGTTTGAAAAAGTTTATTTGAACTAAATCCTTTTTGATTTTGATTTTGATTCCCAGGTGTAGCAAAATCCTTATTGCGTTTTCGTTTTGTTTCCCTGTGAAATACTCAGTAGCAGCTGGGAGTTTGGATTTGTGTCCGATTAATGGCAATAGACTCGCCCCCTATTACATGGGACCTAAAGCATACTGCTGCAAAAAAGTTGTGGTAGCCTAGTGATGTGACCAGTATACTGAGGTGTCAAAGGTTTCGAGTTCGAACCCAAGGCACGCACCACTGACTTTTCGGAAGTTATGTACGTATTTATCACAAGCTCAAACGGTGAAAACATCGTGAGGAAACCTAAATGCTTGAGAGATTAGTCTCGATGGCATGTGAAGTCTGCCAACCCGCAGTAGGCTAGCGTGGTGAACTATAGCCTAATCGCTCTCAAATGAGAGGAGACCCGAGCCTAGCAGTGGGACGTTAATGGGTTGATGATGATGAAAAACATACACCTCTGCCTAACCTTTCGGGGACGACAGGCGTGATAGTATGTCAACTACTCAATTAATCACCGCTTACAGTTCTACTGACCCTCATAAGAGCAAAAACCTGTAATGATGAGTAAGTCAATCCTACTATTATTTATCATTACGTCATTTCCTTCAGGCTTTGCCTGCCGGATGTCTCATGGACATAAACTTTTTGTTTCTACAACTAGAAACGTAAATTTTAAAGAAATAATAATGAAGGTTCTGTGGAAATAATATTGCTGATCATACATCACATCATATCTTTTATCATCGTTATCTTTATCTCTTTATCAATAAACATTATTATTACTATCAACCACAATCGAAATTAGCAACTGCAAACATTCTTTAAGTTCAAAATATATTTAAGGCATAATTTACAAAACAGACTACTAAAGTGCATCGTCCATTAAAACCGTCTTAAAACAAAAGCCCTATCTTTGGTTCACACGCAACCCTAAAAAACGCCAAAATAAAAAAACATGGCCGATTCTAGGAGCTCACTTAAACTCCCGCGCAACACGAGACAGAGAAAGATAGATGTAGTATCGCGTGCGAAAGAGATGGTGTCTAGTCGTTTAGCTCCCACACCGGATCTTAAAAAGAAGAAATTATGAATGAAACCCGTTTGTAGATATTCATATAAGATTGTTAATGACAAGATACGTTCATGATACTATCTTTGCATTTGAATTGTTGAATAATATTTGGATGTAGATAAAATATACATACATTTGTAGAAATAAAACTAATTATTAGGAATTTTATCGCGGTATATTGATATCATTTTAATATCGACGATTCATGGCGACGGGAGAGGATGTTTAAATTACTTACAACTGCTCTAAAAACATACATACACGCACGTATTTTTCCCATGGGGGTAGGCAGAAACTACAGAATGCCACGCGCTACGATCCCCGCATACCACTTCTGCCTCGTCCACATTCATACATCTTGTCAATAATGAGTACCTACTAAGTACCTAATTAAAAAAAAAGAGTTTGTTTGTTTGCTTGTTTGAACGTGCTAATCTCAGGAACTACAGGCTTGAATTGAAAAAATCTTTTTGTGTTAGATAGTCCATTTATCGAGGAATATTATAGATTATGTGTCATCACGCTACGACTATTAGGAGCAGAGCACAAATGAAACATGTTGCAAAAACTGGAAAAATATTAAAATATACGCAGACGATATTGCGCGGGTCAGTTAGTATGGTTATTGTATATTAGTACAATTCTGCCGTACCTTAAAGGGACGACAAGCGTGATAGCATAATCCAAAAAAACGTAACCAAATGAAGCGTAAACCCAAGAATTATACGAGAAATTAATCATTCAACAAAAACAGCGGCAGTAATTAATGATTTACAATCAATCGTTATTTCCATTATGATGGGAAAGGGGGGGAACATAGCTTGTATGCTTGTCGGAAGTCTTGCATGGGAATTGGGTTGTGTATAGCAATTAAGCCTGATAAGCTAATCGGTTTCCGGTTGGCTTAGGAACTGGCTGCGCGCGCGCAACCTCGCAACCTGTTTGACAGTTACTGTTCTCTAGTGAGAATGCCACGTTTTTCAACTTGAAATTCGAACGAGACTTAAATTGACCAATGATTGATTGCGAATTTGAACTAGAAAAGAATAAACAAATGCTCGTAGGTACCGTGTTTAAGGTTGGTTGTTTTTTTGTTTTTTAATATTCGTTTTCTTTTTTAACTTACATGATTTGCACCTGTTAAGATAGAATATAAGTTAATAGTATAAACATTTCCTTGTGGTTTCTAGACATATGCATCCTTACTTAGTCACTTCTAACTCGAAAATGTCACTAGCCATTCAACCTTTCCGATTCTAGTAGGCATTTACCACAAATACATTTATAACCAGAATTACGTTTAACGCGGCAATGTGTGTGTGTGTGATTGATTGAATGATTGTTTATTCCTGTAAATAGATATTTTAAAGACACTTTAACAAGTCATGTAATATTTTTTTGAGGATCTAGTTGGCATCAGCATTTCCTGTTGCCTACCCTATAGAAATCTAAGGTTTCTCAAAATAAGGAAGTTACTAAACTGACAGCAAACGCAATTCCAATGCTCTCAGAATAGTCACTCCCCCAACGAGCTCTGGTAACCGTACTCACTCGCAGAAATACAATTATTGTAACTATTTCACTGCGGTGTTCTGTAAGGCGGAGGTACTTCCCCAGTCGGGCAGCGAGATTTGAGCAAGGAATCTCGCTAAAAATTCTTCTACAAAATCAATTTTTATTTCATTGTTTATAATCCAACTAGAACATATTTACAAATAAAACATAAAACAAAAACTTGCACAAGAATAGTGTTGCACATTGCGCGAATAATCGATACAATTTCCCGAATACATCTGTCGATATTGAACCCCACACTCGTCTGCTAGCAAGACGTAACATTAACATCTAAATACGGTACACAGGAGCGAGACAGGTGGCGTTTATACTACCCACTGCTCCCCTGACGTACCTGTTTGGGCAAAAAATATCGTTAAGGTGGATGTAGCGACCCATCTGCGCTTTTAACCTACCTTGGCAGTGTCTTATAAACAATTTGATAGATGCCTTAGTTATGTGGAGGGTTACTTTGACGCTTTGGTGTGTTATAATGTGTAGTTTTGTTTTGTTTTTATATTTCGTTTGTCAGAAGTGAAAGAAGAAGAATAGAACTTTCTAACACTTACGCGAATATTAGACATTGAAATAAAACTACTTTTTACGGATTTGATCGCGGTATATTGATATTATTTTAACCCGACGTTTTGGATCCTTTACAGCATCCATGGTCACGGGCCGACTGAGGTGTTGGTCGTCTTGAAGTTATAATTACTAACAGCTACCTTACATTTTCAATTATTATTGATACCTCTACAAGATGCAGGAGTATAGTTTAAGGATCCAAAACGTCGGGTTAAAATAATATTAATATACCGCGAAAAAATCCGTAAAGAGTAGTTTTATTTCAAGACTAGAACTGTTTAAAAAATCTAAAACGCTTCCTATTGTTGGGGTCTTTTCACAAATAGGAGGAAATAGGTTTTTACAGGTTCGGCACCTCTGGAGTTGAGGCTACGGTAACCGCTTACCATCAGTTCGCCATCATCGTCTTTGAGATGAAATAAAAATCGAAATAAAAATTGGCCATCCACGCATCATGCAGATACATGTTTGAATCCGAGTCATGATGTATCTACGTATAATATGTATGTATTTACAAGAAAACAACAGTAGCTATATCAACCATCTAGTATCCGTAACACAAGTCTCGTTGCTTGGCTCGGAACTAGATGGCGTTGTGTCATAATGTCCAGAAATATTTATATATTTATTTCATTAACTTTTTGGGAGAAATAGAAATGCAGGTCTCTTTAACAGTCATGTTTTTACTTCACTAATATATTCTTCATGTAGCCACTAGCTCCTCTGTAATTGCGTATGCGCATAGGATAAAGATCAATTGACAAACCAAATTACGTAAAAGGAACGTCTTCAAGGACGTGCAAACATTCACTAAACACCGATCTATTGAAATGTCATGTGTTTCTGGCTGAGAAGGTGTATTGCAGAACTTCAACAAAAGTAAAAGAAGATAATTATCTTCTTAATATATTTTTTTTTGTACTATAATACTGGCAAATAAACTTACAGCCCCCCTGATTATAAGCGGTTACCGTAAGGTATAGACGTTTGCAACACCAGAGGTGTCTCTCGGGCGTTGTCGACCCTGTAAAAAACCAATTAAAATAGGGAAATGGAAACCTGATTTTTTTCTTCAACATAAAAATAATAATTAGGGATTATAATATATATTTTCTTATATTTATTTCTTTAATAGTAATCAAAGAAATAAATATACAAAATAAAATTTCTTGTCTTTCAATTGAAAGACAAGAAATTTTGGCAATTGACTTAAAAAATGTATTCTAATTCTAAGATTTAAACTAAAACTATTAATTAAACCAAAAAAAAATTGTCATAGAAATATTGTACTACGATACGTTTTATTTTAAAACAGTGTCTATGGAGTTTCTTGCCGGTTCTTCTCCATAAGATCAACTTCTTGGAACCGTGCAACTAGAATCATAACGTTTTAAAAGTGCTTGAAAAAGATTATTTGAAATAAAAACCTGATTTTGATTTCCATTCAATTGCATGTTAGCCCCTATTTATGCTCTTCACCAACCAAAACTGACGCACAAAATAATGTCATTCTTCTGACAAATACTTGTCACATAAAACCTCTCACTTTGATACACTCGTTGCGTATACCACAGGTGTTTTAACTCCCAAGGCTGCTGCAAATGGACCATTAGAATAGTGTTATTAGCCATATTGACTATCTATCGAGACTGACAAGATCCTTGAGTGACTCAGTATCCGGGTGACCAAGATCTTGATAACCTTCGAAGTACCTAATAAGACTGATAAAGATTTTAGTGCTGGCTAGAATTTGTTGTGTCCTAGTTTTGGATACCATCCCGACTGTAGCTAGCTGTAGCTAGCTGAGCTGTGGTAGCCTAGCGGTGTGACCAGTGGACTGAGATGTCAGAGGTCTCAAGTTCGAACCCAAGGCACGCTCCACTGACTTTTCGGAAGTTATATGCGTATTTATTACATGCTCAAACGGAGAAGGAAAACATCATGAGGAAACCTGCATGCTTGAGAGAATTTCTCGATGACATGTGATGTCTGTCAACCCGCAGTAGGCTAGCGTGGTGGACTATAGCCTAATCCCTCTCAATTGAGAGGAGACCCGTGCCCAGCAGTGGGACTTTAATGGGTTGATGATGAGGACACCTGTAGTACAACTTGATATACACTTGAACTACACACATACTATCATGCCTGTCGTCCCCGAAAGGTTAGGCAGAGGTGTACTAATAAAGATTCGCTTCTATGTTTTAGGTCCCATTTAATAGGGGGCGGCCCTATTGCTATTGAAAATTTCATAGAAAAATCCTTTAATTGACCTGGGGACCTCTTGATCGGCAGTCGCACTGCACGACCACTAGACGAATGAGGCAGTTTGAACTATCAAATACCAAATATGCTAGTTCAAATCATTGTATATTATGAATAAATTTAATGAACAAATATAAACTCTGGAAAAAGTGTTAATATAATTATTATACATAGAATCATCCGTGACTCAAGTCAAATTGTCAATACTCATCATCATATGCCCCTACCGGGATTCGAACCCAGTACCTCAAGAGGCAGCTTTTAATACTGCGGTAATCGGGTGCCTAGTTTGTCAGTAGGTACTTATAAAAACACTAAAACAAATAAAATTAAGATAACTGTATTCAAATTAAGACATACCCATTCATGTTTTAAACATAATAGGTACATATAAATACTAATAAAAAAGAGTGCAGTGACCTCTAAAACCATTTCCATTTAAGCATGATCCCTTGCTGCATTGTCGATGTTTCAAAACAGAGATCTACTTAATTTGGTCAAAGGCGTGATGTTATATACATATATATGAATGATGGTAAATATGTGCAAACTATAGACAAAAGTCATATTGATTACAAAATAAACTTTGACTTTTAATATTTTTCATTTTATTTTACATAAAACTAGTACATACCTACATTACCTACCTAACTTATTTTTTGTAATAATTTAACGTAACCTATTCTATTAACCTTATCTTAAGTCAAGTTTAATTAAAATGTTTAAATATGATTTTAAAGTTTCAAAAATGAATATTAATTTTCAATCCAATTTGCTAACTGCTACAATTTTTACCATCACTTTTTTGTGAAAGAGATTTATTTTTAACCAAAAATTGATTTCGAAAAAGATATAATTGTGATTGATGATTTAATATTGTTGATTGTTTTAATATCATTCACTCACGCAGCTTTGTAATCAATTTTGATAACTTTGTGAGTCAAATTATAAAGGGAAACATAGATCATAAACATATAAACGGTGAAGGAAAACATCGCGAGGAAACCTGCATGCCTGAGAGATTTTCTCGATGTCGTGTGAAATATGCAAACTCTTACTAGGGTAGCGTGGTGGCCTATAGCCTAATTCTTTTCAAATGTGAGGACACCGCTGCCCATCAGCAGGACGGTAAATGGGGAGATGATATAATTCTAAATTCAACCGAAGCAAAGACACAGATCTTTTTGGTAACGCCAGGGTACATTTAATATAGTCAAGACACATAGAAGACAATTTCTCACGATGTAGTGTCATCATCAACCCATTATTTTCCCACTGCTGGGCACGGGTCTTTCCTCATTTGAGAGGCATAAGGCTATAGTCCACCACGCTAGCCTACTGCGGGTTGGCAGACTTCACATGGCATCGATACAAATCTCTCAAGCATGCAGGTTTCCTCAGGACGTTTTCCTGCACCGTTTGAGCTTGTGATAAATACGCACATAACTTCCGAAAAGTCAGTGGTTCGAACTCTAGACCTTTGACATCTCTGTTCACTGGTCACACCACTAGGCTACCACAGCTCTTTGATGATAGGTGTAGTGTGAAATCTGCCAATTCGTACTAGGCTAGCTTTGTGGACTAAAGCCTAATTATTCTCAAACTATAGAGACCCGTGCCCAGCATTGGTATGGATAGATGATGATGAATTCTACATTTAACTGAAACAAAGATACCTTTTCGCAATGAGAGGGTTAATTTTATAAAAGTCAGGCTATGGTTTAGTATAGAATTATAAATGAACAGATAAGCCTTGTGGAATTTAGGCTGCCTTTCGTCGTGAGGGTCACGGTATCGAATCCCGGTAAGTACAAATTGTTTTTTTTTCTTTTATAAAACATAATGTAATAAAAAAATCATAATGTGGGGCAAACATTGTTTACAAACACAAATTTTCACATACACAAACGCCCAGACCCGGAACAACTACCTGTAGAACGTACAAATATTTGCTCCGTGCGGGAATCGAACCCGCAACCCGTGACGCACAAGCCGATCGCCCAGCCACTGCACCACCGAGTCGTCTAGTAGTCTACTAGTATTGAACTTGAATTCAAATTCAAATTCAAATATTTTTATTTCAAGTAGACCAATATTACAGGTTCTTTCGAAATGTCAACACTAGTTGCATATTTGTATTGAAATAAAACTGCTTTTGACGTATGTATTTCATTACAGTATTAGTTCAGTTTTTAGTTCCGTTGTACAACATCCATGGTTACGGGCAGTACGTTAAGTTAAGTTTGTAAATATAATATTTTACCAACCCGTACCTGTTCACCCGTTCCTTAAATAAATTGGTGTGAAAAGATACCAATCAAGTATGGTGTTCACAGTTCATAACTTCGGCAAAGCAACAAATTACCACCAATTATGTAATTATTTCGACTACTGCCCCAAACAAAACGTACATCGTAAGGGTATTATTGCTTCCAAACTATCTACGGACAAACACCTGTTCGTCAAACACGGTACTTAAAAAAACAAAAAAATAAACCAAAATACCACTTGACATCAGTCGGATATCTGTACCAATAAAATCGCGTCACTAAACAAACAAAAACACATTCGAAATTCAACTCTTGTACGCACCAAATAAGTCCCTCATTAGTGTCAGGATGATGTTGAAATGAGTTGGTATCGGATACAAAAAAACTGGTATCGAAAAAAAAAACGAAACGGGTTGTGTGAGAACAAAAAATCGGAGTAAGACGCTACCACTTTTTTTCCATGTTTAAAATGTTGTTGTTTATAGCCTGTTTTAGTAAATAAATATTTTTTCGTACGATCGATTAATGCTTATTTGTGATGTTTATTTAATTAATGTGATTAATAAAATATCAAAATTCAATCTTGATGGTCATAAAACCACTTTTTGCGGATTTTATGGCGGTATATTGATATTATTTAAATCGTACCGTCATCATATCATTACGCCTGATGTCGCTGGGGGGTTAGGCAGAGGTGTACTAATTAAGACCCACAGTAGTCGGTATGTTTAAGGTCTCATGTTATAGGGTGCGAGCTTAATGCCATTAACAGGACACCAATCCATACCCCGAGCTGCTACTGGAAATGTCATAGAAAACTCCGATAACACTGCTTGACGCGGGGATCGAACCAAACATACATATCTTGCTCTGTAGACGCACTTGCTACCACAACCAGGCAGTTAACAGTTCAGTAGAAAAATCGGGATTAAATACAATTATACCAATATACTGCCATATAATCCGTATGAAGTTTTAATTCCTAGTTTAAGGAGATGAGAAATAAGCAAACTTACCATCAAGTTATTTAAATTAAATTAATTATTTTATTCCCTAAAGTAGATGAAAAAAATTACGTGTGAGTCCATGATTTCAAAGTAAGCGTAATTTTTCAGTAAATGTAGGTTTTTTAAAATGAAATATTTATCTCGGAAGCTTTTTAATTAAAACTCGTTAGCGTTTTTTTTCTTTCGTTCACAGTAAAAGTAAAAAGCTCTAGGGTACAAACATAACATACCTAATTATTAAGTAATAGGTTGGTTTTCTTATCAAATAAAGCGGGAATTTTTCGCAACTAAATCTAGGTTTTTCGCCTATACTAATATAAACCCTGAAGACTATCTGTTTTTTGTTTGAAACTTCGATAGCGTAATTCTTAAGGACAAGTATAGACTTATATAACTCTTCATAATCGGATTCGATTCGGAATCAAGCAGGAGGAAAAAAAAAGCACCTTTTGATATTTTTAACCGATTTAAAAAAGGGAGAAGGTTCGCAATTTTACAGTATTTTTTTTTCCTCAGGACTTTCGACCTTTTTATTAGAAAGCTGGTGCTTCCCGTGTGGTCCCATTTCAATTAAGTTCAGTTCTTTTTGACAGAATTATATCCCGAAGTTTCAGATTCATTTACAGTTTAAAGCATCGTTGGTCATATTTATACGAGAAAACTTAGTTAAATATGGAAACTAACTACTCGTAAATAACTGTATGATTAATCAACCGTAATTTCGACTGGCAGTTCAACTCAGGCTCGTCCAGCATCCTATGTTTATCGTCAACTGGAGTGAGAGTAAACTGAAATTATTGCGTCAAAAGCGCCATTGAGACGAGTGTTGTCGGACATTTGTAATACGGTCCGGTTGCATTGCAATTGAGACTTTAAAGTATATAACGTTATATACCTATGTTGGTACAGTTATATAAGTCCTATTAAGATTATATTTGTCTGCTTCGTTGGACGTAAATGCGACTGATGAGTTGGTTTTCGTTCAATTTACAAGTCGAGTAGAGTGTTATATAATTTTTTATTTAAAAAGGATTTTTTATGTATAATGTGGACGAGACAAAAGTGGTATGCAGGGTTCATAGCGCATGGCATTCTGTAGTTTCTGCCTACCCCCGTGGTAAAAAGGCGTGAGTGTATCGTATGTTAGCCCGGAGTTTAGATTTGTTCCTGATTAATGGCAATAAGCTTGCCACTATTACATGCAGTAGCGTAGCGTAGGGGGGGCAGAGCGGCAGAGGGGGCTATGGCCCCGGACGGCATATGAAAGGGGGCGGCATCAAGTGCCATGTTTTTTTTATACTAGTAGAATAGGGGGCGGCAAATTTCCAGACGGCCCCGGGCGGCAGAAACCCACGCTACGCCACTGATTACATGGGACCTAAAAACATACCAGCGAAATGTGGGTGACCGTTAGTACATCTCTCGTATAGGTTAAATCCTGTTAATATAATATTTCTCTGAGCTATATTATTGCAATACTGAGTAAAAGGCTTATATTGGTTTTCATCAGGTTCAATATTGCATGAAATCCTTTTATTAAAAGGACTTAATTCTTTTTCTAGTAGTATCAATATTTTTTGATGAAATCCTTGAATAGTTCAAGGTCAAGTGTCAAGGTTAAATGCGTTGTTAGTTCTTGCTACTGATCTGGGATACTGATATCGTACAGCTTAAAAAAAAACTGTTTACGATTTTTATGGTGACTATGAATGATCCAAAACGTTAGGATTTCAAACAATGTCAATATAGGTAGGTACATACGGCGGTAAATCCATTAAAAATAGTTTTATTTCAATGGTACATCATTGCTAAGTTTGTAGGTAAAGTTCTGCCTATTCTTATAGGAATTATAAAAATCATTATAACGATTTCAAAAACATTAGGGAATTTAACCAAGTTTCGAGTAAAATCTATATTTGTCCTATATATTACATGGAAAGAACATATGTATCCAATCATAGAACATTCTTCAATGTCAAAATGATACCCCATTTTGTACTCTTATAAGAACAAACATTGCTTACATTAGCTAGGTATCTACGGTAAGCAAGAAACACAACGAAAGTTGTAAGCAATCCATCATAATACGATGAAAGGCGCAAACAGAACGACTCGGCACACGATTTACAAGAATCTGGTATCGAAATATAACCGTAACCATATTGCAAAAATATGTTTGTAACGTAATCACGTCACTAAAATATAAAAAAAGTAAATTTAATGACATACTTAAACATGCAGCCAGACGCAATTCAAATATCGAACTATCAACGTATAGGTTGCACTTTGACATTTAATAATGTTCGAATATCGAACGACCGAACCTATGACGCTTGCAATGAAAATAAACAGTTCCATATTCGAAAATATCATAATCTTAAATCACTACGCAATACAGCGGCCTCAAATTATCAGTACGCAACAAAAAACCGCCCTGAACGGCGTAGCAACGTCAGGGGCGAACACGCAGGCTCTGCGAGAGCTCCCCGGGACTCTGTAGTGATCATCCCCCCCTCGCCCGCCGCTGTGACAGCGCACGCCCCAACCAAACGGCATCGGTCGCCCGTCGAGAGCGCACGTATACCCCACCGCGCGGTCACCTGTGGCGCCGACCCAGTGTTTACGGATTACAGTGAAAAATTGTGCCGAGGTGTGTGTTACCCAGTGTTTTTATGAATGAATGAATGAAAATCATCGTGCATAACCGGTCGCCGGATGGTTTGACTGTGGACCGGTTCCGATTTCCGCCGATACGTGTTTCGTGGGAGTAAGCCTATGTTTTATATCTTTTTGCTTGGAACTGGATTTGAAAGTATATTTAATTAATGGTAGGTACGCTAGGATGTGTGAATCTACGCCTTTGTTCTATTATTACTTTTTTTATAATTTCAAAATGACGCAGTTCAATATGTTCGATATTCGAAAACTGATAGGCGCGCGTTCCGAATTCTACTCAATTCGATTGTGACAGATTGTGTTTGTAAAATAAAAAAGTATTCATAAATATTTAAACGACGCGTCCAAACCTTAAATTTACGAAATAAATATGACAAAATATTCCATAAATTGTTCTGCTAATGATCACTACATAATAAAAAACGTCAACCGTCTACCCTCTATTTACAAAAAAATAAAAAGATTCTAGGTAGGTTTTTATATATTTTCTATAAGGAATATTCCAGAAGACAGTCTAAAAATAGTCAAAATTAAACCTTAATAATGTAATTTTTGCGTAGGTTGCACGTTATCAAAGGCACAGAATATTGTAATATTCGATTAATATAGAATCGATTTATAGTGTCCTTAGTGAAAAGATATTATACCTATAGCTTTTGTTAGTAATTTGACGACCCGCTTAGCTCAGCGGTAGTTAACGCTGCCTGCTGTGCTATGTTTTACGGGTTCGAATCCCGGTAGGGACAAATGATTGTGTGATGAGCATCAACATTTGTTCCCGAGTCATGGATGTATCTATGCATTATATGTATGTATTTACAAAAAGAAAAGTATATATGTAGTATATCAACCAACTAGTATCCGTAACTCAAGCCTCGTTGCTTACCATGGAACTAGATAGCGCTGTGTAATGATGTCCAAATATTATTATTATTATTAGTAATTGTATTCAATCTGCTTATTTATTTCTACCCACTTTTAAGAAATTATCGATACTGCAGACAAACTTGCCCCGGTTTTTGCCTATTTAGGGGATGATTTCCGGGACAATACTATCCTATGCTCTTTCCTAGGACTCAAACTATCTCCACACGTAATTTCAGCTATAGGTATCGGTTCAGCGGTTTAAGCGTGAAGAAGTAACAGACAGACAGACACACTTTCGCATTTATAATATTTGTAAGGATTGTAAGGATAATTGATACGGATTTGGTAATTATATCTAACTTTCACCTTATTTACTTCTAGCGACTTTAAAAGTCGCTGAAAATCTTCTTTAGAGCCTTTTTCTAACCATACTGGTTTCATTGTACGGTTGTACCCAAATCATGATCACTCTATTTACCGTCCCAGTGTTGGGCAAGGGTCTCCTATCATTTTAGAGGGATTCCACGCTAGCCTACTACGCGGATTGGCAGATTCACACGCAATCACGCATTTCGCCGGTATGTTTTAATTCCTATGTAATAAGGGGCGAGCCTATTGCCGTCAACCGGGCACGAATGTGAACTCCGAGCTTTTTATAGCGAATTTCATACCCTTTGCTCGACTTGGGAATCGGATCCAAGAACTCTCGCACAACAGTTGCACTTACAACCACTTTACATAGGCAGTGTGATGACCTAGGTAACTATATTGTACCTAGTCTAGTGTTAGTGTTTATTTTACAGAGCTAAGGCAGCGTCTTTTGTAATTCTAGGTCTCAAGCCAAGGATTTTAGATCCTGCGTAACTTGTTTGGGAAGTTTTTATACAAAAAGGTTGGTTCTAGTTACCGTTCGCTATTTTATTCATGTGAATCAACGTATAAAATGCACTGAGAACAAGACAACATTTATTTATTACTAGCTGCCTTAGAGTGCGTTTCATCATCAACCCATTAACGTCCCACTGCTGGGCACGGGTCTCCTCTCATTTGAGAGGGATAAGGCTATAGTCCACCACGCTAGCCTACTGCGGGTTGGCAGACTTCACATGCCATCGAGACAAATCTCTCAAGCATGCAGGTTTCCTCACGATGTTTTCCTTCACCGTTTGAGCTTGTGATATAAATACGCACATAACTTCCGAAAAGTCAGTGGTGCGTGCCGGGGTTTGAACTCGAGACCTTTGACATGTCAGTCCACCGGTCACACCACTAGGCTACCACAGCTCAGAGTGCGTTTAATTTTCCGGTATTTGCAACATTTTCCATTGCTGCTCTGCTCATACAATTATGTAGGTCTTAGTGTGATTTTGAATAGCCTTAAAGTTTCGTAAATGAATAGGCTTTCTTACAAATAAAGAATTTTTCAAATTGGGCTTATAGGTCTTGAGATTGGCGCGTTCATTAGGGTCGCCCACTTTTTGTCCAAGAAATACAGTATATTTAAGACAGAAAAATAAAATGAACAGTATTTTAGAACAAGAAACATTATTCGATTTTTTTTCAAATCTAAGTAAATTAAGCTAAGTAAAGCATGTAGTAAAATTACTTAAAATACCAGTGGTATGAAAACAGTATTTGGTACCTATATATTTTTTTCATTGAACAATAAAACGTATTGATAACGTATCGTGGCGATCCTCGGGGGAGATCTATGTCCAACAGTGGACGACTGGCGGTTGGTATGATGATGATGATGATGAATGAAACGTATAAACGAGCGGAAAAAAGTAGGTATAACACTGTTTTAACCAGTATGGTTGGCAACCCCGTTTATACAAAATAAAAACCTCTTTCTTTTATCAGTATGGATCTGATTATTTGGCAAATATACCCGCCTGATGGTTAAGCGGTTACCGTACCCTATAGACGTTTGCAACACCAGAAGTGTAGCTCGCGCGTTGCCGACCCTGTAAAAACCTTTCCAATAAACCTTATTTTCAATGGACTGTATGCTCTTGTATTTTAAACACTAGTAGTTACTTGGTAATATTAATCAACACTTTATAGGTCTCATTTCAATTTAGTCAACGTAAACAAAATATAAAAAAGATCTTATGTAAATATATTAAGGTGGAAGCTCCACGCTAGCCCGCGAAATTCAAATTTTCGTAAGTTTTTTGCAATTTGCCGGTATTTGTCAGGCTGTACATTGGACAAAATATGATTCGCGCCTGTAATTGGTATTTAGTTACAGAATTATAATCATTAAAATCAATAAAACAGCCCTCAAAGTGCATATAACGGCATTGATTGTCTATTTCATGATAAAGTCAAGTTTGAATGTCGCGGGCTACCGTGAAGCTCCCACCTTAAATCATTTGAAAGAAAGTTGTAGGTGTAATTATTAATAGGGTTTACAATTGTGTGTCATTTGAGTTGGTGTTTCGGTTAGGCGTTTGAGTCTATTTGTGGATGTACTATCAACCCTCAGATTGTCAAGCAGAGGCGTAACTTACAAAATTCATAACACTTTAGAGTTGTGGTAGCCTAGTGTTGTGAGTGTAAACTGTGATTGTCAAGGGTCTCTCAAACCCTGGCACGCACAACTGACTTTTCGGCAATTATGTGTATATTTATCACATGCTTGAATGATTTTCTCGATGGCGTGTGAAGTCTGCCAACACGCAGTGGGCTAGCGTGGTGGACTTATAGCCTAATACCTCTCAAATTCGATGAGACCTATGCCCAGCAGTGACATGACAATTGGGTTGATGATATCGTTTGATTGATCGGTTGATGTTATTGGTGATTATAATATGCGTATGCATATTGATATATGCATACATAACGGATTAAGTAAATTGACATTTTTGGAACACCGAGATTTCCGTTGTGTGTCACGAAAAATTAAAAATAAAACTGAACGCGATGACAAATTTTCACGTGATACTCTGTGAAGGCATTTCGTTTATCCGGATATATTATGTTAGCTATCTGTGGTTATTATTTAAGTAAAAATGTGTCACCAATCTATTTAAAAATATTCTAACAATTAATATTATATACTGAAATAAAAATTACTTTGTATGGCTTTTATCGCGATAAACTATACTTCATTTATTTGCTTAAAATGTGGTTACAAAGATTACATAATATTATATTAAGAACAGTCACATTTTGCCATAATAAAATAGCATGCAAGTTTAAAAAATACACATACTTAAATCATAATTGAACTTATAGCTCCAACAGAGATCAAAACATACAATATTATTTTAATACATACACCTCGTAATCTTAATATTTATTAGGTATTACACATTGATAAAATATATTATTATTGATGTTATTTTATTTAAAACTCGACGTAGTGGCAATAGTCAGTAATAGTGTAAAGGATGGGAAATGCTAGGATTAAATCATATCAATATACTGCAATAAAATCAATGAGTATTATCGCGAAAGTTTAATAAATCATCATCATCATCAACCCATTATTGTCCCACTGCTCGGCACGGGTCTCCTCTCATTTGAGAGGGATTAGGCTATAGACCACCACGCTAGCCTACTGCGGTGCTAACGAGAAAATCTCTCAAGCATGCAGGTTTCCTCGCGATGTTTTCCTTCACCGTTTTGAACATGTGATAAATACGCACATAACTTCCGAAAAGTCAGTGGTGGCCTTGGGTTTGAACTCGAGATCTCTGCCATCTCAGTCCACTGGTCACACCGTTAGGCTACCACAGCTCAAATCAGTTAAAAAATACATTTATTTTAAGGGGTTTTTTTGTTAAATACTAGTTGACGCGGCGAACTTCGTACTTTTATACAAACCTTGTCCTGACAATATTGAACACAAAAAGAAAAGAATTATGGTGAAGTCTTTTGGAAGTTATGCCCGTAATTCATTTCGGGGATCTTTATTTATTACCTATATTAGATAAATTGCCATTTACAAAGAATTTTATACGTAAAATATATACATATAGAAACACCAGTTTAATAAAGTATATTCAGAAGGCACAAAGAAAGAAATGAATCTTCATCATAGTAACGAATTTCACGCAATTTTTTTTTCTCCTTCAATAAGATCCGGTGCGCAGTAGGCAAGTACTCGTAATTGATATTCCGTCGTTTCTACCTATCCACATGGCAAAAAAAAGTTGTATTTTTTAGTCTGAAATTCGATCTAAACTCAAAACGATATCCCAAAACGTTTATTACATTTAAAACCGAATATAATCTAGCGATTCTGTATCATAAAGCTATTAATTTTAGGGGCGTTACCTCTATCGAATGTTCTGGTGTTTGTCAATGGGGCTGAATGAGCCATTATCAATAGTATCATGCGATAAAATTTAACCATGTATTGGTTTTGGATTTGTACGCTTTGACGGGAGTTTAACCGCCTCATTGGCTTAGAGATCGTAAGTGTGGTAGTTGAACAAGAGGTCTTGGGTTTGATTTTCGGGTCGAGCAGTGTTATTGGATTTTTGAGTAGCTGGGAGTTTGGATTCGTACCCTATTACATGGGACCCTAAACATACCGTCGAAATATGGGTGTACATAAGTACACCTCACAGCCTAACCCCTTGGGGATTAGAGGCTTGAAGATATGTTTATAATAATATGTATATACATGTAAAATATCTATACACACTACAGCTTGATACGAATAAACAATGTAAGTATTCCAAAATTATAGTAACAGAAAATCCTACTAATATAAATGTGAAAGTTTGTATGGATGTTTGTTACTTCTTCACGCAAAAACCGCTTAACAGATTTGGATTAAATTTAGCATACATATAGTTTATTATCTGGATTAACGCATAGGCTACTTTTTATCTATATATCATGCGGGCAAAGCCGCGGGAGGCAGTTAGTATTCTATAAGTTTATTATATAAGTTTCCCATCCACATAGAACATTAAATTACAAAGTAAAGTAGATCTTCAATGTTATGGTCAAAGCAAGGTATCTACAAAAATAAAACCAACAAGTACCATCTAGTAAGAACCGCTTTAAACCAGTTCCGAAGACATACAAGTTTCGCGTCCGGTGTACCTCCCACTTAAAGATTAGTGCGGGGTTCGGTTCTCGTATCGAGCTTTTTATTGTAACAGGATGGGCGCTTGTGATGTTATGTTAGCAAGTATTTTGTGTTGGTGGAATTTTATTTCATTAAAGTATTTACCTTACAGCTTATTTGTGTCTTTGAATCACGTCTTTATAGAATAAGATTTGCGTTGCTTATCATTATGAGTGTTTAAAAATAGATACGAGCTATTTTCAGAGCTACTAAATATACACAAATCGATCAAGCCCTTTCAGAGGAGTTCGATGGCAAACACTGTGACACGAGATTTTTATGTATTAGAATAGAAACGATTGTGAGCTGTGGTAGCCTAGCGGTGTGACCAGTGGACTGAGATGTCAGGTCAGGTCTCGAGTTCGAACCTAAGGCTGACTGACTTTTCGGAAGTTATGTGCGTATTATCACAAGCTCAAACGGTCAAGGAAAATATCGTTAGGAAACCTGCATGCTTGAGAGAATTCTCGATGGCACGTGAAGTCTGCCAACCCGCAGTAGGCTAGCGTGGTGGACTATAGCCTAATCCCTCTCAATTGAGAGGAGACCCAGCAGTGGGACATTAATGGGTTGATGATGATGATGACTCACTCGCAGAAACACAACTTTTGTTATTTCACTGAGGTCTTTTGTAAGTTAAAAGTAAGTTTTAAGTAGGTCCCTACATACCTATTAATTTCTAATATTTCAGTTGCCACGTGCGATGGTTTCGTTTCGTTGACGCGTTGGTCCTTGCGTCTATATTTTTATCATAAGCTTGTCTTATTATCTCGGTTTTATAGATATACAGCATGTGGCAATTTAAGATGTTGCTTTTTTTCGGACGAAGTATTTATTTTGGAAAATTCAAGAAATAGTGTGTTTTTAAGATACATTTGGAGCATAATTCCTCTCAAATGAGAGGAAATACTGTTTGATGATGTTGGCTGGAAATCTTAATTTAATATAGCTATTGTTTCTGTTTTAATTCTTGGTCGTTCATATTAAAATTTGGTATTATAAACGAGCAAATTTATTCAATAAAGTCTCCAATTATTTGCGTGGGTAGAGCAAATTTTATAATTTGTGTATGGTTTTATTAAAATTCCATGAATTGATAATGGGTTTGTATAAAATTTGCGGTTTATGTTGCCAGAGAGATAATATTTAACAAATATGTAGTATGTTATTGAAATAAAACTTTTTGAAATAAATAAATTCAATGTCTAATATTCGCGTAAGTGTACGAAATCAATATAAAACTTTTTACTGATTTTATCGTGGTATATTGATGAAGTCCTTGGAGGAGGCTTTTACCCGAAAGGGGTCCAAACAAAACAAATAAAAAAAAAAAAAAAAAAAGTCCTTTAATGTACTTATAATTGTGAAATTATCATTTCATTTTTTTTTTTTTTTTTAATTATTATTACAATTTTTTTTTAATTATCATTATTATTACTATCAAATTATTAGTTAGTGATTTATTATTATTAATTTATTATTGTTATTTAAATCAATTAAAATGTATATTATCATTTTTATAGTATGTTTTGTGTGGAATCAAATAAAGCTATTATTATTATTATTATTATTATATTGATAATGATGAATAAATTATATTTATTTTTGTAAATCGTATGAATCTATATCTTTTGAAGACAATAAATCATAGAGAAAATCTCACAGCCATGCGGATTACATGCCAATACTTTCCTTTTATCGTATAAGCATATGCTAGATACGCATATAATTAAAAAAAAACTTTTCTATCACTGTTCACTGGTCACACCACTAGGCTACCTATAGCTTAAATATCCTTTCTTTGTGCCCAACAGTGTGCCAGTTAATGGATTGGTAATAATGTCAGCTTAACAGATCAGACGGCTTTAAACTTTAAAATATAATTTTATCGATATTTTTTCATTAAAAATGAGCCGAATAAAATCCAATTACGTTTGACTTTGTGAAGTGCATACGTATAATTATATTGAAATTATTTTTTAAATTGATGGTCCTGCCTTAAGTTCAATACAAAAAATATATTTCTAGTTAAATTATTAAGTGAATATTGAAAACTTATCTTCGACTCCCGAGTGAGAAAGAAGAATAAATTAATCGCCTTTAACTAAATATAAAATGTTTGTGATTGAACATTGATGAATAAATCAAATTTTTATACTACAAGGATGACAACCAAGCTAACGACCCGCCTGTAAGTAGTTATCGTAGCGCATCTTCATCATCAACACATTATTGTCCCACTGCTGGGCACGGGGCTCCTCTCATTTGAGAGGGATTAGGCTTTAGTCCACCACGCTAGCCTACTGCGGGTTGGCAGACTTCACATGCCATCGAGAAAATCTCTCAAGCATGCAGGTTTCCTCACGATGTTTTCCTTCACCGTTTGAGCTTGTGATAAATACGCACATAACTTCCGAAAAGTCAGTGGCGCCTTGGGTTTGAACTTGAGACTGTTGACATCTCAGTCCACTAGTCACACCACTAGGCTACCACAGCTTTTTATTGTAGCCTATGGACGTTTGCAAAACCAGAATAGCCGCTCGCGTGTTGCTGACCCTGTATTAACTTAAAACTCGCTCACGTTTGAGATAGATTGATTTGTAATTGACTTTGTTGTAAATTAATATATCTATTGACTTAAGTAGCTGACAATAAAAAGAAACGACACTGGGGATTAGGTTTTATAAAAGGTTTAGGTATTAGCGAATGTGCTCTTAATAGATTTACACGCTTATTTACGCTAGGTCTCTTTGTGTATAGATTTATTTTTTCTGTTAAACTGAGCTGGCTGTCTGTCCTGTAACTTGAGGAAAATTACAAATACCTACTTAGTAAAATTTCTGAAACACATGAAAATAATAAACCAGCCTAGGTTGCCCAATTATAATGTATTAATAAGTATAATTTTTTCGTTAATATTTTCGAAAATTTTATAGACTTGTCCTGACAATAACAAACACAAGTTAATAATTATTTAATCATAGTAAACAATGTTATGCGCGTATAATACGAAATTATATTATATATGTATTAATATAATTTAATATAATACACGCATTACAATAATATTAGTATAAACCGTGAAATACCGCGTGATAAGATCCGTTATGTTTTTATTTCAAGTACTAGGTATTTTTTTAAATTTAAACGTAAACAAAAATATTATATTACCTAGAATATTTTCTTCTTACATGTAAGTATACAATATACTCTACGTCCATAAGACAAATAATGCGCATATTTTTTTAATTATAAAAGTCCATCGTTTACAAAACACACGCATCCTGTATATGCAGTCGGCAACACTCGTCTCCCACGTAGCAATGTGCTGGCCATATTTAGAGCACAGATGTGACAGATCAATGTACCTAACGCTGTGTTTTCATCATTGGCGCCTTTATTACACGGATAGGCAGAATTGCTGATTTTCTGTGATAGATAATTCTCTCAAAAAAAAATAGACTTCAAATGTCGGAACTGGACTAAATTGAAATTGGACTCCGTGAAGTACCAAAGTTCAAATAAAAAAAAAATTATCAAAATCGGTTCACAAAGTCGAAATTTATGAGATAACAAACATACAAAAAATACAGTCGAATTGATAACCTCCTCCTCTTTTGAAGTCGGTTCAAAATAACATTTGGGGAGACCCTATATCCGGTCTCCATGGCCGGATATAGACTCCTCTAATAATAATAATGTTGATAGCTAAAGTCATTTACCAAAACCTTTGTCTTTGTCAAACAAAGTCTGTCTATGCCTAAACATTGATGACGTAATGTATTGTTTTAATGACGTACCAAAGTGTAATGTTATGTCAATAAGCAGATAATCTATTTGTTTATAGTATGTTGTTTTTCATCATCAATATATTCACTGTCTCGTTGCTAGGCACAGGTTGTCTCTCATTTCAGAGAGATTAGGCTATTGTCCACCACGCTAGCCCACTGCGGGTTGGTAGACTTCACACGCTGTAGAAAAAATCACTAAAGATTGCAGGTTTTTCCTTTACTGTTTGAGCATGTGATAAGTGTTGTGTTTTTTAAGTCTAATACAGTTGTCAATTGGTACAGCGAATGTACGATAGGCTTCGGTTCTACAGGTCAACGGATCTCGTACAGAATATATATACCTACCCATATGTATATGGCCAACATATAGTTGTTCCAGTTTCATTTGTGTTTGTAAGAATTGTTGTGCAATATTGTAGAGCATTCTAGTATATTCTGCAGTGTTTATTTTAAAACTAAAGCAATTAAGTCCTCGTTTATATCCATAACTTTCAGATGTTGGGAATTGTATTCTTCAGTCTTCGTCTTTAATAGTTTTTAATAGACTGAAAAGAGAGAAATTTCTAGATTCCCGTACAGAGCAAATATAATTTACAATGATTTCCAAGTATTTGTGTATCATCATCATCATCAACCCATTAACCCAACTGGGCACGGGTTTCCTCTCATTTGACAGGGATGTCAAATGAGAGGAGACCCGTGCCCAGTTGGCTATAGTCCACCACGCTAGCCTACAGCGGGTTGGCAGACTTCACATGACATCAAGACAAATCCCTCAAGCATGCAGGTTTCCTCACGATCTTTTCCTTCACCGTTTGAGCTTGTGATTAATACGCACATAACTTCCGAAAAGTCAGTGGCCTTGGGTTCGAACTCGAGACCTTTGACGTCTCAGTCCACTGGTCACACCGCTAGGCTACCACAGCTTATGTGCTCATATCAACCGTTAGACGTCCACTGCTGGACATAGGTGGGAGACCTAAGGATCGCCACGACGACCGGTCATATGTCATATTTGTGTAAAGTAATTATTAATATGTGGTAAAAAGTGGTAATAAACCATACATAATGATTATCTTGCATAATAGTAAATTTATGAGAATCTGTGTTTGATTTACAGCTGAAAATATTAGTAATGGAGACAGCATTTTGTAAAATATATTTTAAAACATTAGCTTGTCATTAAAACTATCCCCAGAGTAAAAAAAATACCGATAAAATTACTCAAAAAGTTTCAACGAAAGAGATCTATCTATACAGGCATTATTAAAAAGTTTTCCGAACGGCAAATACATAAAAAATGGCGCAGTTTTTTTATAACAAGTTCGATCATAAAAACTTGATCCTAACAATAATTAGGCGTGATAATATTCCTGAAAGTTTCTGCCAACGACAAAAAAGTCATAAAAATATATTCTTTGATTTTTTATCGAGAAAAGATCTTGTTATTTTGGCAATATTTTTAAAAGAGTGCGAACTATCTATACTGCTTCATTGATCTAGTGGGTTCGGTTCCCAGAGCAGGTAATAGTGTCTTTATGTTTGTCATTCAAATTCTCATAAATCAGCTTCAGAGTTCCGATATGTGTCCGGTTATTGGAAATAGGGTCGTCCCCTATTACGGACCTAAAAACTTACCAGTTAAATGTGGGTTTATGTGGGTACATTCTACCTTATTACTCTTAAGATCTATGTACGATAATACGTTCTATTGATCACATTTTAATTAGACAATACACGTTCTTCATTAATTGGATTCGATAAGGTCACATGGGGTATAAAAAAGGAACAATTAACAAACCTAAAAGCAAAACCATAAACTTTTAAATCGTTGGTCTCGTTAATTATACCCATATTGGCAAAAAAGAGTCGGGCTCGGCTTAAAATGGACGGGGCTGTAAACGCCAATGCCTTTGTAAATAAAAAAAAGTTGTGCACACATCCGCGACACAGATGTGTAGTGTTCACACGCTATTCAGAAAGACTAAAGCACTATAGGTTATATGTGGTATAGTGCTAAAGTCTAATAATAAAATAAATAGGCTCAAAATGAGAGGCTTATGACTATATCTAGCTGATTCCCGCGACTTCGTCCGCATGCAATTTAACTGAAAAAAGAAAAGTTTCTTATTAACTTTGCACCCCCGTTCTAACCCCTTAGGGGGTGAATTTTTAAAGATCATTTCTTAGCGGATGCCTACTTCATAACATCCATCTGCATGCCAAATTTCAGCCCGATCCGTCCAGTGGTTGGGCTGCGCGTTGATAGATCACTATGTCAGTCAGTCACCTTTGAGTTATATATATTTAGATTATCATGCTGCAACGGTTTTTTTTACCACTAGGGTGGCAAACAAACTTTACGGTCCGCTTCGTGGTAAGCGGTTACCGTAGCCTATAGACGTTTGCAACACCAGAAGTGTCGCTCGTGCGTTGCCGACCCTGTAAAAACCATTTGATTTGTTTAAAGTTACTGCACTGACAGCAAACGGAATTCCCATGCTGTCAGAATAGTCACTCCCCTAACAAGCTCTCGCAACCTTACTCACTCGCAGAAACAACTATTGTTGTTTCATTGCGGTGTTCTGTAAGGCGGAGGTACTTCCCCAGTCGGCCAGCTCAATTTGAGCGAGCAATTTCGCTATACCTCTTAATAAAAAGTGAACTGTTTGTCTTGATATTTGAAACTGTGATTTCATATTCAAATTGTTTCACTGCGGTCTTCTGTATGGCCGAAGAACTTCCCTAGTCTGAATTTGGGCAAGAAAATTCTGAACTGTCTGTCTGTGAGCTAATATTCTAACGTTTGCTGTGACGATGGTTGCTTTCGTCTGTCGTGGGACATTGTGCAATTTGAGTTGGTGCGCGCGGGCGGAGCAGTGGGCGCTCCCTACCCAGTGTAATATTGCTTTAGAGTAGGTAAATATTTGTTGCCAGTGACATTTGAAATAATTGCTCAGCGTTTGAACCTTTAATGATGGGTCAAAGGCGAAGAAACCGCAAATCATCTACGTGTCAAAGATCTTTGAATGCTTAGCGATAAACTTACATTAATACCTTTCACTATAAAAGTCGTACTGTAAGAAAACGTACCTACATTTTTCCAATGGAAAATACTTGAAACTTGAAGAAGCAATAATAATCTACATTTTCAAAACCAAACAATTCATATTGTTTACAGTCAGTTAGTCAGTTACCTACTAATTTGTTGTTTATTGCAAAAACTACCTAATCGTAATCGATTTAAGTTATTTTCTTGTATGAACTGTATCTTTTTTATTTATATCTATATTTCCTACCATAAATTCCTGCTTAGGTTATATTTGAGACATATAATACCCACTAATAAGTACCTTATCACATCTGAACAAAACAAAATACTAACTGAACCCATTGTTATTATGAATTAAAATACATTTAAATCGAAAATACGACGTTAAATTTAACACTAGAATATTATTTTTAGTAGAACATAAAATATAGTAAAATGATTAACATAAAAAGCGCTTTTATCACATTTTTAGTACCATATCATAGTTTGGTATCATCTTCGTAGCTTTATGCACTATGTTATTTGATTTTAACGTTAGAAAACTTCCTAATTCATTTACCCAATCATTGTCCCACTGCTGGGCACGGGGCTCCTCTCATCTGAGAGAGATTAGGTTAGTCCACTAATGTAGTACGGTTTGTTAATTACACAGGCTTAATTGCTGTAAATACACAGGCTAAACTTTAGTAAATACATATCAGTTTGAAATTGAGTATTACCTATGTAAAAATTAAACTACTTATTACTGATTTTATAGCGGTATATTGATATGGAAATCTTTGGGGGAAGCTTATGTCCAACAGTGGACGTCCTCCAGCTGACATGATGATGATGATGATATTTATATTACTTTATCCCGACACATGTCCATCTAATCTCTCTGTCGGTAACCATGGATGCTGTAAAGGGTCCGAAACTTCATATAATAATCCATAAAAATTCGTTAAGTTTTAATATCTAGTATTTGAGTAGAGTACAGCCACCCATCTTCATATTGATCTTAAATTCTCACATCTAAATGGCATACAACATCACATAGTGTCTACAGAAAGCTAACAAAAACAGTACAAACAGACAGACAGACAAAATAATTTGTCTCTCACAAACATTATGACGCCTACATCTGACTTGGAAGGATGTGGCCTGAGTCACAAGCGGTAGCGATTAATACAATTTTATGCGACGATTATATTATTTGAGTAAATTTGATTGTTAATAATTAACAAAAAATAAGGGTAGCTATTTATAAAATCAAGATACCTGACACCTCAGTCATAAAACTACACTTTAAATACACATTAAATACATATGACCTGTTAGTATGTAGGAGGTAGGGCATAGCGAGATTTCTCACTCAAATTGGGCTGCCCGACTGGGGAAGTACCTCCGCCTTAGAGAAGACAGCAGTGAATCAACAATAGTTGTCTTTCTGCGAGTGAGTAAGGTAACCAGAGCTCATTGGGAGAGTGACTATTCTGACAGCATGGGAATTCCGTCTGCTGTCAGTTCAGTACCTCCCTATTTAAAGAAACCTGAACGGTTTCAAAGAGGTTTGGCAACGCATTTGCAAGCCTGGTGTTGCAAATGTCCATGGGCGGCGGTCATCACTTACCATCATGTGAACCGCCTGCAAGTTTGCCCCCTCATCACCAAAAAAAAAAATGGAAAATAATTTTATACTGCAGTAACATCTGTTTTTACGGATTTTATCGCGGTATATTAGTATTTTTGAATTCAAACGAGCAACAGGACACGGTGAACTCGTTTTATGTAAATCAGATTGTCAATGATTAACAAAAATGTGGAGTAGCTGTTAATAATTATAACATGAAGACTCCTAATACCTGTGTCTGCTTGACACAATTAATGCTGTACAGGTTGCGAAACGACGTGTTTATTTTTTACCATGAGGCTGACAAACAAGCTTGCGGCCCGGCTATTGGTCAGCGGTTACCGTAGCCTATGGAACTTTGCAACAACAGAGGAGTCCTTCGTGTGACTTTGCCGACTTTTTAAAAACCGTTTAATATTTTTAAATCGTGTTTAAATTACCATCAATACACCGCGATACAATCTTTAACATGTAAACTACATGATAATTAATTGTTAATTTATTTCACGCTTATAACTTGAACCACACGTCAAAATTAAACTGGGCTGAGCGTGGGTTAAATTGTGTCGTAAGCAGAATCAAGTTTTTAACTTAATGATTTTTTTTTGAGTGGGCACCGGCTACTCCTTTCTGTTATGGCGAGGTGATTTCATTCATACAACTTAGAACGTGGATTAGGAAGATAGGTAACTTAAAGTATCAAATCAAATCAAAAGGTTTTTATTTACAATAAACTTTTACAAGCACTTTTAAAACGTTATGATTCTAGTTGCACGGTTCCAAGAAGTCGATCTTATGGAGAAGAACCGGCATAATAAAAATGTCTCATTAGTGAAATGTGAGCTTTGGTAGCCTAGCGGTGTGACCAGTGGACTGAGATATCAGAGGTCTCGAGGTCAAACCCAAGGCACGCACCACTGACTTTTCGGAAGTTATGTGCGTATTCATCACGTGCTCAAAAACGGTGAAGGAAAACATCGTGAGGAAACCTGCATGCTTCTTGAGAGAATTCTCGTTGGCGTGTGAAATCTGCCAACCCGCAGTAGGCTAGCGTGGTCGACTATAGCCTAATCCCTTTCAACTGAGAGGAGACCCGTGCCCAGCAGTGGGATATTAATGGGTTGATGATGCATTAGTGAAATGGTTGTAAGCGCGAACGTTGATGATGGGGACTGATTCCTAGGTGGAGTACTGTTACTAGATTTTGTTTATGGAATTCTCAGTAACTGGTGGTTTGGTTTTGTGTTCACACACCTCAGCCTATCGCAGTCCACTGCTGGACATAGGCCTCTCCCAAACTGCGCCATAACACTCTGTCCTCCGCCTTCCTCATCCAGTCTATCCCCGCTACCGTTTTTAGGTCGTCACTTCATCTAGCCGGGGGGCGTCCTACACCACGTTTTGTGTTCGGTTTATAGCAATAGACTTGACATTTAATGACACACATACGGAATTTTAGGTACATCATCACGCCTTTGTAGGGTAGTGATTGCAACTTTATATTTGAAGGCGAACTTTAGATTTAAACTTTATATTTCAATGAATCCAATAACTATATTCACATGTGGAGCTTAATAACGTTAAAAAACGAAAGATATGCAAGTGAATGAACCTCATTAAAATAAATTATAACCGTTTTATTTGAATTTGATAGAAGTCTGTACAAATGTGATATTATTAAGTCGCTCGCTTTAGTTGCTAAGTGTATTAATAATAACCACGATTTCATAATAATTATCAAATAGTGAGGTCACCGAAAAATAGTTGATGCAGATCGTTAAATAACGCGTTAATAATATCAAAATAGCCTGCTACTTTACTAGTCTGCAAATTAGCATAGGTTTTTAGTGCTGCTTATTATTTTTCGAAAGACTATTTTTTGTACACGACATTATATTCAATTGAAGAACACGTAGCCTCAATGTGCAATAGAAATATGACTTCTTGGTACTTCAAATTCGAATTATTTTCGTTTTTACAGACATACGACAAATATAACATTTAAATAAAACTACTTTTTACGGATTTTATCGGTATATTGATATCATTTTAACCCGACGTTTCGGATCCTTTACAGCATCCATTGTTACGTGCCGCCTGAGGTGTTGGTCGTCTTGAAGTTATAATTACTAACAGCTACCTTACATTTTTAAATATTATTGACAAACCGATTTACACAGAACAAGCTCACCGTGTCCTTCGGTGGTGCAGTATTGTTCTTGGATTTAGATTTAATAGAATCTATGATGGTGTTCCAAGAAGTGGGATTACCCGTAAAATACGCGTAAGTGTAAGAAATAAATAAATAATATAACATTTATTTATTTGACAGGCATATATAATAATGTTAAATTAATGTAATGTATTCCCCTCGAAATGATTATTTCGAGGGGAATACATTCGAACAATCAGATCTACCTAGGTAGAATTACCCAGGTAGATCTGATTGTAGCGAAACTAGTTTAGGGTGATAATTGCATTAACGTGGTGCAAATGTATACATGACTAGCACACCAAACAATTACCTTGTAGGCAAAATGTTTTGTTTTAGCAGTTGGTCTACTGCAACATTTTAAAACACACTCCGCGAGTGTTTTTTTTATGGAGATAAGGGGGCAAACGAGCATGCGGCTCACCTGATGGTAAGTGATCACCGCCGCCCATAGACATATGCGTTGCCAACCCCTGTAGAAACCGTTTAGGTATCTAAAAATAGGGAATTACTAAACTGACAGCAAACAGAATGCCTATGCCGTCAGAATAGTCACTCCCCCAACAAGCTCTGGTAACCTTTTTCACTCAGAGAAATACAACTATTGTTGATTCACTGCGGTCTTCTGTAAGGCGGAGGTACGTCCCCAGTCGGGCAGCTCAGTTTGAGCGAGGAATATCACTATGCCCTAGCTCTAAAAAAAATTCGAACATTGGAACATTTTTATTTTAGACCATATGATACTGTGACATCAGTTTAGTGCAATATATACAGTCTTCGGTACTCAAAAAAAGTTGATTACATAATTTATAAAAAAAAGGTTGTTCTGCGAATTATATTTTACGAGGCTCAAATATATAATATGTCAAATTTTACAACTATGACCCGAACGTGATAGCTTTTATCTACAACATTAATACGTTATGACACTTTTATAGACCATTTAAAAGTATTCATTTTTCAAAAAATAGCACGCGATTTAAATTTCTAAATAAACGGTCTATTTTTTTATGTCTATCGTTATTTCAGCTTGTTATTTTATATTCAGTTGTCGTTTCTCGTCGCTTACGTTGGGTAGTTATTTTTTTTGTTACGTTGTCGAAATATGGCTTGTGTGTTTGTTTATTTAGGAATTCGAGACACTAAACGTTTTTTCTAATGTTCGTTGATGTTTTTTTTATAATTGTGTCCTATGAATTTTGGGGTTTAGAAAAACATTTTTTATTCTGATGATAGAATGTAAACCATATTAAATAGCTTAGTTATTTTGCTATTTTCAAGTTCTAATGGATATTAAAATTGTTTATATCTTTATTAAGAATATGTTTGTAAGGTTTTAAATGATAATGAAAGATGGGTATTTTAAGAGGATAAAAATCCAAGTAACAAGGAATGAGTCGTGTAAACCAAACTAAAGAATAAACGAAAATTTTGAAAGAATCCAATTATTTAAATTTTTGATGATTTGAATGAAAGATACCTATACCTATTAAAATAAAATTCACAGCCTTCTTCGTCCAATAGGTATAAACGTGAACAGAACTTGAGATTCTGATTCTGGTTTCGATTCCCAACTCACGCAGAGTGTCGTTGGGTATTTCTATAAGAAACCCTTGATGCATGAAATGTATTTTAGATGTACAAATAAGTTTAGTATATCACTAATGTATTTTTTTAAATTAAGTTTTTTTTTTCTCTTTTCAGAATCGCTGAATGACTAAGTGTGAAACGGTGAACATGACTAAATGACTTGTGAACAAACAGTGATAATTATTAGTGAACGTGTAGTGAACTAGTGACAAATTAGTGATGTGCTAGTGTTGAAAACGGATTTATTAACAAAAATGTGGAGGTGATTTCCGCGAATTGTTTAAAACAAATTATGTTCAGTGTTGTCAGTTGTAAAAAATCAAAATGTGTGCCAATATCGGAAATTTGATCACCGTATTCTGTGGTAAGTTGATTACTTAATTATATTTTTCTTATATTTAAATAAATTAATCTGTTTGTAGTTATTCACGAGGCTTTTGAGGCCTTGTAGTATAGCCAAAAGTTAATTGTAAGAATAATAGGATTTTTTTCGATTCAAGAATACTCAATTTAATATTTTTCTGTGATTAGTTTCTAAACGGGATACGTGTATTTAAAATACATGTAAATTTATTCGTTAGATTATTATTGAAAATTGCAAGAAATTGCTATTTTTATTTTTCTTTTATCGGGGTCTATCTATCTAAGTATCTACCTAGGTATATAAATTGTTTAAATCAAATGTTTCGGATCTTTTACATAATTATGACTAATTATTATTTTTATATTGTTCAACAAAATATTAATTATTATTATTTTGTTCAACAAAAAATTGCCTCTGTCGCGATGTGATTCTGTGTCAGCATTGGACCGAAGTCATCTACCGCGATATCCATTCATAATTTTTCTCAACATAAAAAAACATTATTTACTTTCGTAACATTTTAAAATGTACCATATACGTTTAACCAATGCAAATCAATTTCAACCTAAAACTCCAACAATATTTTCTTCCCCCCGAAACGAAAAACAAAAACCTATACAGTTGTTTTTTCTGTGTAAATAAAACTTTGCAATATTGCTATTGCGAGCCATCGGGCTTGTGCTAACAGGACTTTATAAATAAAATCAAATAAAAAAAAAATAACACATACGTTTAAAAAAGTTCTATTGTGGAGTTAGTATTTATTAGGTTTGCCTCTGTAGGGCTTGCTAGGGTTGTCGGTGCGGATATTTTATCCGACTGCCAGCAAATATTATTTCTGTGTGTTCGCTTTGTTTTATTTCAGCCAACTTCACAAAATGGAATAGGTCTTCTCGATTGTGTTTTGTGTGTATGTGATGCTTTATTTTTGACAATTAAGAACCAAAAGACTGTTTGTGTTGCGTTTTGTATAGTTTTTAATTGGATTGAATCATGGCTGGAGAAACACCATGTCATTTCTCAAAATCAAATAAGAAATCAGAGTTTTTGAAGTCAGATTTTAAATTTTAATTGTCTGTTTCACAATTTATTTATATTGTTAAATATTAAATTGGAATAGAGTTGGTAGTCCATGTATTTATCTGCCAGATAACTTAAGCAGAACTAAAATAAGAATCTCTCTATTAATATTTAGTATATGAATATGTGAATTGTAGTAGTTCAAATATTAAATAAAATACAACTGCAGTATAGTAACGAGGTTTTTATAAAGAGGAATAAGTTCTTGATACATAAAATACATAAATACATATTCAATTTTAAAATTCATGAAAAAATAACTTGATCATATTAGAAATTAAATTATCAGTTGGTAGGGGATATCGCTCGAAAAACAGTTGGTTCTTGGGGTTCGAAAGTTCAAATATGGCAATCGTGTATAGGAAGACGCAGCGTGGATATACCCCAATAAGTTGGACTGATGACCTGGTAAAAGTGGTTGGAATTGGCCGAAAACAAGTAGCGCGAAGATAGTTGTCGTGGCAATCCAGAGATGTTCTAGTTCCCTAATTTAAAATATATTTACACTTAGAATAGATCACGTATCCTTCCAACATATCTAATGCAATAATAAGGTAGCTCAATATGTCAATATCCTACTATGTTTGTTGTGGTTTCGTCACGCTCTCCTGACTTCCGAGATGAGTACTCCAAACACGAGTAGGTAATTATAAACAAACACCAACGTGTGCTAACATTAACTACCTATGCGATCGTGCGTACAATATGATAAACTTAGTTCAGTATACCAATTACAATATGGTCACTAAAATAATGAGGTATTATTTAATACATTATAGAACAGTCACCTCTTCGTAGATTAGTTTTGAATGAAGTTGATCAAATAAAAATACATTTTGGAATGACTTACGCGAATATAAAAGACATTGATGTAAATTTACTTTTTATGGATTTTATTACAATTTGGATCTCTGACATAGTCCATGGTTTATCCAAACGTTTCTTGGTAGCATTATGAATTGTGAGTCGTTTGGGAGTAAGACAAGCATTAAGCTAAATTTATAAAAGTAGATTCATTATGACAATTCGTAAACTTCAAGAAACTGCCACATTTTCCATTAAAATAATTAACAAGTTTTGACTTTGACCTGTCTTTTCGTAGAATTCGTTGAAAATAAATCCCGTAGTATCCATTTAATTTTGTTATAATTAAGTAAGTACCGTATGGATGATCATAGTCGGTGTTTTAAAATATATTTTTAAAGATGAAATATTAATTATTTAAATTTACGCGAATATAAGTCATAACAACAAAATCAATATTATATTTCGATAAAATCCGTTAAAAGTAGTTAAAAAATACAAGAAATTTTTCAGCTCAAAATATACTCTCACATAAAAATCCGCGGATATACGAGCAAAAATATCCGACGCTCACAGCCCTAGCGTAACAAGGTACGCGACCATTATTTATAGGGTTGGCCAGCCACCAATTAAACTTTAATTAAAATACTACAATTGCTACCTCCGCTTTATAATTCCTATTGTATTGTTAATTTAGAATTTGTAGTTGACTCCGTGTTTTGTTGGGCGTGATTTTTTAAGTGAGATTTCATTTTTGTTTTCTAATGTAGGGTGGGTATTTAATAAAAGTATTATATGCAGCTACCTATAGTTTTTGAATGGCATTCAATTTTGTTATTTCTTTTGGATATTTGTGGCTATTTAAGTTTAAGTTTCGTATTTATATTCAACTTCAGAATATTGTTATTTTGAAGTAATTTTTTTTACTGTTTTAATCTTTTGGAGGATTTTAAGACATATATATAAGATATACATATACATACCTAGTTATAGTATTTGCCTCGTAGGTCTAGTGGTTGTAATTGCTACTGTTGAACAAAAGATCTTGGGTTCGAATTTCATGAAAGGTTCCGGGTTATCCATGAAATTGCCAGTAGCATCTCGAGAGTTCGGATTCATGCCCGGTTAATGGCAATAGGCTCGCCCCCTATGGGACATAGGACTTAAAACGTGAAGTGTTGGTGTACATTCATATTCTTCAGCCTAACCTTTCAGGAATAAAAGCGTGATTGTATATGACAGAATTAAGTAGCATTAGACATGTCCATACGTACCCCATACTTTGAATTGAATTTGAATATATTTGACGATTCGGTGGTGCTGAGCGATCGACTTCGGCGTCACGAGTTGTGGGTTTGATCCCCGAACGGAGCAAATATTTTAATGTTCTGCACGTAGTTGTTCCGGGTCTGGGCGTTTGTTTATGTGAAAATATGTGTTTGTAAACGCACCCACGGCACAGGAGAAAATTCTAGTGTGGGGCTACGTTTTAAAAAAAACTAAAAATATATATATAATTATTATTGTATAGGTGCATATGTAATTTTTCGGACCCTTTTTCTAAAGATACCTATACTCAAACCTAGAGAAACAAGCTCAAATAACTGATAAGTCTCCAAATTATATATTTTAATTATTCAAAATGGCGTTCGTTGAATCTCAAATTTGCCCTGAAATTTAATAATAGCTTAACGTAATCCAATAATTAAACAAGGGATTGGGCTAGATTTAAGTCTAGACTTAAAATATGTATTGGCTGTACTAGAATCCTAATTTCTTAATGCTGATAGTGTTGTTAGGAGATAACGTTATGACCTAGATTCTAAATAATTATACAGTCTCATTTTCATGAAGGAAATATTTGGTCTTGTTCAATGTGAACAATATCATTAATCTGAAAGAAATGTATTGATTACATACACATACGCAAAAATGAGACATGGAAATAAAACTACTTTTTACGAAGTTTATCGCGGTATAATGATATTATTTTAACCTGACGTTTCGGATCCTTTACAGCATCCATGGTCACGAGCAGACTGAGGTGTAGTGAATATACCGCGATAAAATCCGTGAAAAGTAGTTTTATGTCAATGCTTAGGTAAATGAATATATTATGTCATCATATCAACCGTTAGACGTCCACTGCTGGACATAGGTCTCCCCCAAGGATCGCCACGACGACCGGTCCTGCGCCACCCGCATCCAGCGGATTCCAGCGACCTTAACCAGGTCGTCGGTCCACCTTGCCGGGCGCCTACCCCCGCTGCGTCTTCCAGTACGTGGTCGCCACTCGAGAACCTTCAAGCCCCATCGGCCGTCTGTTCTTCGAGCGGATATATATTATGTATTTCTCCTAAATAATGAGAGAAAAATCAGCGTTGGGATTGAACTTGAGATCTTACACCTGTAAACCAGTCCACTAGACTAACAGCTTTTGTTATTAATCGGCCACAAATCTAAACTCAAAGCTGGTATTAAGAATTTCTTAGAAAAAAAACTCAATAAAATATTTTGCTCGACTTAGGTTGAAACCAGCAAATCACGTTTATCAATCGCTTTTAAGTTGATTGTCACCATGGAAACCTACAATCGTAATAAGTAAATTATTATTTCACATTTATCAAGTCCAGAGACCTATGTCCAGCAGTGGACGTCTAACGGTTGATATGATGGTGAAGATTTATCAAGTAGCACAAATTTTATAAAAACAATATACTCTATAAAAAAGTATTACTGTATATCATAAATGGTTACATCACACGGCAAATAAAAGCAACCAAATATCGCTAAACTCAAGTGGCAGTGGGCAGGGCACATCGCCCGAAGATCGGATGGCCGATGGGGCTTGAAGGTTCTCGAGTGGCGACCACATACTGAAAGACGGAGCGTGGGCAGGCCCCCGGCAAGGTGGACCGACGACCTGGTTAAGGTCGCTGGAATCCGCTGGATGCGGGTGGCGCAGGACCGGTCGTCGTGGCGATCCTTGGGGGAGACCTATGTCCAGCAGTAGACGTCTAACGGTTGATATGGTGATGATGATGACACGGCAAATAAATCTCAGTATTCGCCCACAAAAATAATTCGACCCATCAAAATCCTTACAGATCACACAAAAAAAACTAGATTGATCAGCATAATATTGAAAATACGTCACTACAGCATCAATACCGATGGGGCCGGATCTGTGCGTGTAATCAAATCTTCACGAACGCAGAAACGGGAAGGGCGCGACCTTAGTCTCAAATACTTTGATCCCAAAGCGGCGAATCAAATCCCCGGGGGCTAGGGATGTGTGGTGTGTCGATAGTTGCGTCATTTGTTGATCGATGATGTCGATAAAAAATACATATACCTATATCAGATTATTTTAATTACGGATATTTTATTTTTGAGCTTTGAAAGCTCGCAACTTAGTTGTATCCGACTAAACTTCCATCCTTCTACATTTCTTGTGTATCAGAACAAAGCAAAATTACTGTAGATATTTTTGGTTTCATACTATCTTTGTAATACTGCCTTTTATTAATAACTATTTTATTTATTCAATCTGGTACATATTGCAATCCCATGACGTATATAAGTATATAGAATTCATTTCTTATATTAATAATAAAATAAAACATCTATTTCAACATCCAACCACGCTGGCGAGGCCCAAGTTTTTTACAGCGACCAAATAAGAATAAATCGATGTTTTATTAAAACTTTTTTTATCGATAATCGATATCACATCAGATCATCTCTAGAATACTTCTATTAGAAATTAATTTGATAATATTAAAACCGGAGCCTTCAAGCTTATCATGGCCGTAATACACTCAGCACGGATAATTCGAATATTTGCCGGTCAAAAGGGTATGTAAACAACAAATTTTAATGAGCTGACTTTTATCCTTCCGATTCAAAATGTAAATTTGGGATTGCAAAATGTTAATTAGTGTTGTTAAAACTTCATGTTGATTTTTGAGAAAAATATTTAACATAATTAATATAAGGGTAATTTTGTTTAACTAGAATATGTTTGTCAGTTTTAGGGGTAAACCTTTTTGTTCGGAGAAAATGGACGGGTTAGTAAATGTGGGATTTCATCTCGAAGAATATGATAGTACAATTTTATGGTGTTATTGATTTGATTCTATAATATGTTATTGGGTTTGTGCCCGCATAATGGGCCCAAATTAAAATGAATGGGACCTAAGGCTTGACCTTTCACATGGGTAGCAAATAACCTTAAGGCCCGCCTGATAGCAAGCGATTACCGTAGCCTATAGACGTTTGTAGTACCAGATGCGTCGCTCGCACGTTGCTGACCCCATAAAAACCTGTTAGACATTTTTTTTTTTTTTTTTATTGCGATAAGGGGCAAACGAGCAGGCGGCTCACCTGATGGTAAGTGATCACCGCCTCCCATGGACATTTGCAACACCTGAAGGCTTGCAAATGCGTTGCACAGCCCTGCAGAAACCGGTTTGGTTCCTTAAAATAAGGAATTACTAAACCGACAGCAAATGGAATGCCCATGCTGTCAGAATAGTCACTCCCCAACGAGCTCTGGTAACCTTACTCACTCGCAGAAATGTTAGACATCGCACAAATGTTGACATTAACATTAGTCATGTTAGACATGAGATGTAAAAAATACTCTGCCGATCCTTCAAGAGGTGCTGCCGCGATAGTATTTCATTTTGCCATCAATATTTTCTCATCTATATTTTTTGCTTATCTTTCAAAGCGTTTACTTAAGCCGTTTTTCTCTGTACACCGTTAAAACCCCCATCAGTCTTCGGTAAAACGTTCTTAAGAGGTTCCCCAGCTTTGGAAGCTGTTTGATTGAATACTGAGACGGAACAATTAATAATAACAGGAAAAATAATGTGATCAATTATTATGGATGCTGGCGAAACGGAGTGATAGATCGCTTCGCCTCGTACTACTTGTTAGTGATGGGACTTTCGATCGAGTAATTCTCGAAGGGATATCGACGTTGTGACGGTGAAGGAAAATTGAGGAGATTTTCTCGATGCAATCTGCCAACCCGCAGTAGTCTGGCGTAGTGACCTAATCCCTTTCAGATTAAAGATGACACGTGCCCAGCAGTGGGACAATAGTTGGATTGATGACAGCCTCTAACAGCGTACCACTAACACACACTGTAAAAATAAATTATTCAAATTTTTTACCAATAACAACGATTATAACATTAAAGTAGAAGATAAGATATTATAACACGTAAATGTAATTAGGTTAAAATATAATTATATAATCAGTTTAAATAATTATGTAAATTTAGTAGCTTTCCTTTTTTTTCCTTTAGTATATCATATTTGTAGATTTGTACGCCCCATAGGGCAGAATATGCTGTAACTCGATATAAGACCAACACCTGTATTTTACCATATTCTAACAAATAAATACATTTGATTTCATTTGATTTGCACTGGTCGTCTAACTAAATATGAGAGAAATATTATTCAAATACCCTATTGCTGGGTTTCACATTAAAGCCTGTGTAGTGTGTATGCTTTAAAAACTAGATATTATATGCCGTTGTTCTATGGGAAAGAGCACACAATGGCTAACTGGTAAAGATAATAGAATTCTTAGTGTCATTGATAAAAAGAATGAATGTAATCTATGCGGCGGTCGCTTTTGATGTCGCTGATTTGATTCGTTTACTTATTGCATATTAGCCATGGCCGCCCTGGCTTCGCACTCCCATAGATAAAAAAAACAAAAAGCAGTTATTGTTTTTAACTAAAATATTTTTTTCTTTGGGTAACCATGAGCACCTACTAAGTATACATACATGTAGTACATCAATATCATCATATCAACCGTTAGACGTCCACTGCTGGACATAGGTCTCCCCCAAGGATTGCCACGACGACCGGTCATGCGTCACCTGCATCCAGCGGATTCAAGCGACCTTTACCAGGTCGTCAGTCCACCTTGCGGAGGGCCTGCCCATGCTGCGTCTTCCAGTACGTGGTCGCCACTTGTGAACCTTAAAGCCTCATCGGCCATCCGTTCTTCAAGCGATATGCCCTGCCCACTGCCATTTGAGTTTGGCGATTCATCGATGTAGTACCTACATAATTTCAAATATATGTATTTTTTTTAAAGATGAAAAGAATCCCGAGAACTCAGAGTACGGGACCAATATAGTTCTAGTATAACTACAGGCTGTAACATTAATACAGGAATTAGAAGCGAGTGAGCGAACGAATGAATGATAAATATAATTTACCCCCTGTATTACTGACACGTGACGTCAGTGATGAAGTGGGTAGCCTTTTTGGTGACGACAAAAAGGACTCTCACATTGACCTTGAATAATGGTACGATGACTTGAATATAATTATAAAAAAATTTAAACCCCGGACACACTTAGTGGCGGTTAACTTGGTCCGATTTTCTTCAAACATAGCTAAGAATACTTCTGTCTGACATTTCGGGAGCTACGATGCCACAAATGATACAGATAGACACACGCGCATACACAGACACGCGCACACGTCAAACTTATAACGACATTTTTTCGTCGGGGGTTAAAAAGAGGATCTAGTGACAAAAAATTTACCGATTGTGCTCAGATGATTTAGGCTTAGATAATGAGAGAATGAGTGATGATTAACTTAATAATTGTCTCACTACTGGGCTCTGGTCTCCTCTCATTCGAGAAGGATTAGGCTTCAGTCCACTTCGCTAGCCTAGTGCGAATTGGCAGACTTCATACACCGTGTAGAAGATCTCTCAAGCATGCAGGTTTCATCACGATGTTTTCCTTCACCGTTTGAGCATGTGATAAATACGCACATAACCTCCAAAAAGTCAGTAGTTACTGTGTATACCCTAGGCTTATACAGCCTTTTTTAAATTACCTTTTTTATTCTACATGAATAGATAGTAAATTATAATACAAAAGGAAAGTTGATTCAACCAATAAACTGCGGTTCAAGTTACTTTCTTAACAAGAACCGTAAAATCGAACTGTCGTTAAACAACCCTATCATATTCGCGCGATCGATCAAAACTTTAAGTTAACTTTAAACTTCCCTATTATATGATAACTTGGTTGGTTTATTTACCATCCCCTCAAGCAAACTAACACCCGAATGTATTAATTAATTAAGTTTTGTTTAGATCTTAAATATTATTGAAAACAATATTATAGGTTCACACAATTATAATATTGGTAATAATATAATATTTTTGATTGATATGGTTATTGTAGTTAGTACCTATTATTTAATTTTATTGATTTCTTTTTATGCTTACAAATCCTACTGTTGGTGAGCGGTTACCGTAGTCTATGGACGTTTGCGACACCAAAGGTCGCTCGCGCGTTGCCGACCCTGTAGAAACCGTTTACGTTTCACAAAATAGAGGAGTTAAAATACTGACAGCAAACGGAATTTCCATGCTGTCAGAATAGTCATTCCCTAACGAGCTCTGGTAAAATTACTCACTCGCAGAAACACAACTATTGTTGTTTCACTGCGGTCTTCTGTAAGGCAGAGATACTTCCTCACTCGGGCAGATCAATTTGAGTGAGGAATCTCGCAAAAATTTCTCCAGCGTGGTGGACTGTCCTAAACTGTGCTTAATAGTGGAACAGAGGGTTGATGATTATGAATACTTACTGATAAAACTTCAGGCTAAGAGGTAATTTCTAAAAATTCCAAACATTCCTGTGTACTCATTTAGATATTTTTGTTTAAAAGCATTATAACCTCTTTTACGTAAAGGATATCTTACTGTACTATATTAGAAAGTCACTCAGTGTTGAGTATCATTGCGGACATATTTGTCGTTGTCAGTTCCTATGCTTCACGATAAAAAAAACTCATTAACTCGGTAACACTTTTTAGTAGTCACTTTGGGGTACCGTTTGAGCATGTAAAATAGGAAATCGATAGGGACGTCGTATTTGTGGAGTATTTTGTAAGTAAATTTGTCTTGTTTTGATATAATTTGGTGATATAAAAAAATTAAAATTGAAGAAATAAAACTATATTTTTTATGGATTTTATTGCGAGAAATTCACATTATTTAAATCCGTCTAATAAGTCAGATTAACCCTTTACAACTGACGCATACTTAAGCGTACATTTATCTTTGAAAAAATCTAGCGCTACATCTAAAATAATTCTACCTAAATTATTTTTCGCTATAAATACGACCTTCATTATGAATAAAACAAAATCTCAACTTTTTTGTCCGGTTTTAAAGGTCTAATATTTTTAGCTGAAAGTTTTTCGTAGTATTTTTTAGCTGAAAGACCAAAATAATGATCATAATCCTAACTTAATAATGTTTCGTACGAAAATCAAACTGATAATCCGTTACCAAAAGCCTACAAAGAACCTATGAAATGGCTTGTAAGTAAATACTTCTCAAAACAGTTCGCACTTGACACATACCAGGAAAAAAAATCAATACTCCCCGGATGTCACCATAATTGAGTTAAAAACTTTACCCCGGGCTAAATACTGAAGTTTTCATGTAATATTGCAGAGCTTTTTCATCTACTTGCCGAAGGTAATTTGAGATTTTCTCTTGCACAGCGTTTAGTATTACAGAAACCCTTTAGATCCAAACTCTATACTCGTTTTTTCAATGCGAAAGTGTGTCTGTCTATTTGTCATATACAAAATAGATCATCATCATCATCAACCCATTAACGTCCCACTGCTGGGCACGGGTCTCCTCTCATTTGACAGGGATTAGGCTATAGTCCACCACGCTAGCCTACTGCGGGTTGGCAAGACATGCCATCGAGATAAATCCCTCAAGCACGCAGGTTTCCTCACGATGTTTTCCTTCACCGTTTGAGCGTGTGATAAATACGCACATAACTTCATGAATATAAATAGACGTTGGAATAATAGTCTCGCGGATTTTATCGCGAGACGAGAAAATCTATCAGATTTTAACTGTATTAAACAACCGAAATCTATATACGTATGTGTCAAAAAATAACAACAAAAAAAGTAACCTCAACCGCGTTTAAAAGATTCGCAAGTATGTATAGACTTAGACAGATTGTATCGATGTGTGAATTAATTTATCACTATGTACTAGTTATTTAGACAATGTACCCAACTGTTTCGAAGACCGTTTTATTGTTAGTAGTCCACGGTGTGTACCGAGTTAAGTCTCCCGCAAAGACCCACGCGACACTCCTGGGGGCTTAGGTACTGTCAAAATAGCAACAAGTATGGAGACTTGTTGTGACCGAATTACAGGTTATTTTTGGAATATCTTAACAGCTTTTTTGCATATGTGAAATGTGTGTAAACTGTATATAAATAGAAAAATAGATTAAATTAGTAGGTAATGTTTATTGAAAGAAAGAAAACCAATTTTATTGCCACAACAATGAAGTACAAACTTAATAATAGAAACTACTTATTTTTAAACTTATATATAACACATTAATAGCGAATAAATAAAAAATAAAAATAAAAACAATTAAAAACATAAAATATAAAAATATTATTCGTTGTTTATAAATCGATGTTCCTTTTTTTGGTTAGTATTGTGATAAAACGTTTTTAGGGATTTTATTGTGGTATATTGATATTATTTTTTAATCCTAGTCACGGGTAATCATCCACCACGACTATGGATGCTGTAAAGGGTCCGAAATATCTTGTTAAAATAATATCAATATACCGCGATAAAACCCGTAAAAAGTAGTTTTGTTACAATGAGTTTCAGCGTAAGTGTAAAGAAATTTAAATAGGAAATAGTGTATACATTGAATTTCAGCATTAAGAAGACATAAATCCATATACAATATGAAAGAATGGAGAAATTAAAAAGTTTGTTCACGTGAAAGCAACGCACTAACATACAATTGTTTTTAAAACATTAGTAACCCTAGAGAAATCAAAAACAAGAAGAAATATTTACAAGATGTAGTATATACTCCAGTAAGAATTATAAAGAAAGAAGGAATTATTCTCTTGAAAGCAACGCACATACATAATATTGTTTTTAAAACATAATAAGTAGGTACTTAGCTCTAGAGAATTTAAGAACAAGTACTACTACTACACAACTTCTTGTTTATTTAGAAGAAGTAGTGTTTTCTCTAGTAAGAATTAGGGAAATATTCGTCAAGACCTCGCGAAATGGCTGCACGTTCAGCATGAAGCCGCGGTTTGTGCGCTAAGGCACGAATCCTCAGCGCTGCTTTTCAGTTCTAGCCGGTAAAGGCGGTACACTCAAACCTATTCTTCAATAGCATATTGTAACTAGCTTTTGCCCGCGGCTTCGCTCGCGTCAAGAAGTATTATTATTAATTAGGTACAGTTTTCATACAAACTTTCATCCCCTTTTTTATCCCTTTGGGGGTAGAATTAATCTAAATCCTTTCTTAGCGGATGCCTACGTCATAACACCTACATGCCAAATTTCAGCCCGATCCGTCCAGTGGTTTGGGCTGTGCGTTGATAGATCACTATGTCTGTCAGTCAGTCACCTTTGAGATATATATTTAGATGGAATCTACTATTTGTAATGCAATCTAGCGTAGTGGTGTCACCAGTGGACTGACATGTCAAAGGTCTCGAGTTCAAACCAAAGGCAAACGCCACTGATTTTTCGGAAGTTATGTGCGTATTTATCACATGCTCAAATGGTGAAGGCCAATATAGTGATTTTCACGATGGCATGTGAAGTCTGCTAACCCGCAGTAGGCTAGCGTGGAGGACCATAGTCAAATCCCTCCCTCTGTAAAAATAAGTGGGAATCCGTGCCCAGCAGTGCTACGATAACAGGTTCAAGATGCTGATGATGAATGGAATCTAAATCTATTTTTGGAAAAATATTATACCTACCACATTTAAATCCATATCATAATATGTAAGAAGAAAGAAGAAAGAAAAAATATTTATTTGTGACTCGCACAGGTAAACAACACAAAGGTACAGAAAATAAAAAAATAAAAATAAAAATACAATAAAAAACAATGATAACTAAACAAGATTACTAAACATTATTATAGACCTGTACGAGACCAAAAAGGCCCCTATCTCAGCATAGTGCTACGACATGTACATTATAATGGATGGTATTTAAAAGTACTTTAATTTATTCCCATTTCATTTACCTAATTTTATCTGTGTTCCACCAAATATACTGAATGTGCTCCAAAATATGTTCATTAAAAGTATTGTTATTACTTATATACACTTTCTTGGTATTCAGATTTGGTTCTGGCGTTGTGTGGTCACAGTTCTAACCTAACCTAACCGATATCTGTATTTTGCTGCTCAATCAGTAATTTTGTCGCTCAATCAGTATTTTTGATGCGCGGTTTATTATATTTCCATTATAATCTGTAAATATAACATTTCATAAGTAAAATATACTATTCTGTAACCAAACGTAATAAATTAAATACTAGTAAACTTAATAGTTTTAGTTTGTTACTCGCGTTGTGTAATAAAAACATAAAACATAATAAATATTTTATTTACTGCAATTAATGTCTTGGACTTACACCATAATCTTCTAGAAATCCATAAAAATATAAGAACTATGTTTACACGACATTTTTATTAAAAATCTGCATCTTAACCGTTCTAAAATAAGTGGTTCTTATTAACTAGGGTTGTCGCTCTGTGGACAACCGGTTTTGTACCAGTGATGTTTAATACTTTAGTACTGAGCATCTAGTGCAATTCTTGGGGGAGGAATATGTCCAGCCGTGGGCGTCATTTAGCTGAAATGATGATATAGTGCAGTGGGGTTAAATAAAAACAAATTTAATCTAGAAGTGAAAAGTTGAGTTAATTTTATTTTATGTTATGTTAAATGAAACTAGTTGTTATTTCTTGCGGTTTCGTCTATCACAGCCTATTATAGGCATTTCATTTTTTTCATTTCATTTGATTTTGTGACTACTATCATGAAATATCTATAAAAAACTAGCTGACCCAGCAAACGTTGTTTTGCCACATTATAGGTGTTGGTGGACTACCCCTAACTTTTAGGGGGATGAAAAATAGATGTTGGCCGATTCTCATAGATACCGGATAAGCACAAAAAATTTCATCAAAATCGGTCAAGCCGTTTCGGAGGAGTATGGCAACGAAAACTGTGACACGAGAATTTTATATATTATACCGAATTGCAGTATACCGTTTGTCAATGTACAGATTCGGTAAGTTTTTGATGTTTATTCAGTTACGTGGGTGTGAAAATGTAATTTGCCATTGGTGCGTTTATAAACATAAATAATTACAATACACAAACACCCAGACTGGAACAAATACCTATAAGCTATACACTCATATTTGTTATGGCTCATTAGCCGATGTCCCGTCCACAACGACAAAAACGTACTTACTATTCAAATTCAAATTCAAATTCAAATTCAAATTCAAATTCAAATTCAAAATAATTTATTTCAAGTAGACCAGTATTACAGGTGCTTTTGAATTGTCAAACTAGTTGCACGGTTCCAAAAAGTGGGTCTATGGAGAAGAACCGGCAAGAAACTCCATAGATACTCTTTTAAATAAATAAAAATTACAATATAGGAAGTCAATTCCTTTACAATTTTAATTTGCTACATCAATATGAGACTAATGCAGTTTGAAGTGAAATGTATGAACTATTCACCCAAGACAAAATAAAACGAAATCAGAATGCCACCGCATGTATGAGTCGACCAGTCACCACCGACAGCACCCGTTCACGAGTATGACGTGTGTATCAGCGTCGCTCTACTCAACCATGTTGTAGGGAATAAAACGACCCGACACACAACGCCGCCATCGGCAGGACATTTTAGTGAGCATGACAAGCTCAAACTGCTCGGCAACCTGTGGGCATTTTTACATTTTACAAAAGCAACATCAAGGTCGACATCAGTCTCATATTTTACAGGCTACTTATTAATTAATAAATACAACAGTAATATCTCTCTTGAATACACATCTCATGTCACTTATGTGATCAATAATAAATTAATATAATAAGTTAAGATATAATATAACTTAACATGTCAATTAATAAAATAATTAGGAAATGTCAAAATATAAAAAAATACAATAATAATGCAATAATAATGTCATTTTCACTCCACATCATCACAAAATAGTAATATTAATTCAGTCTGATAGCCTCGTTCACCAGAACAGCTTAATCCCAGGCATTGTTATCTTCCAAGAATTCTTTCAGCGTATAATAACCCTTAGCACAAAGTCTACGCTTAACCACAGATTTAAATTTATTAAGGTTCAGTTTCTGTATATGGCCTAGGATTGTATTGTATAAGCGTATACATAGACATTTAAATGATTTACTAATCTTTTTGAGCCTAGTTGAAGGAATAATGTATTTATCTTTATTCCTAGTATTAACATTATGAAAATCACTACCCTTTTTAAAAATATTGATATTTTTGTGAGCATACAACATATTTTCATAGATATACTGTGATGGGACAGTCATGATATCAATCTCTTTAAATTTTTCCCTCAGTGAATATTTGGGTCTTAACCCGTAAATTGACCAGATAGCCCTTTTCTGCAGCACGAAAATAGTCTGGATGTCGGCAGCATTCCCCCACAATAGAATACCGTACGACATCACACTATGAAAGTAACTGAAATAAACTAAACGAGCTGTATCTACGTCAGTTAAGCGACGAATTTTTTTAACAGCGTATGCCGCAGAACTGAGCCTCTTGGACAATTTCTCTATATGTGGGCCCCACTGAAGCTTAGAGTCCAAAGTAAGACCCAGAAATACAGTGGTGTCCACAAGGTCCAACTGCTTGCCATTAATGCATACACTGGGCAACATCTGTCTTACGTTAGGTGTAGTAAACCTTATACATTTAGTTTTACTTTCATTTAAAAGTAAGTTGTTTGCATTAAACCAGTGTAGCACTTTAAAGAGAGCGCTGTTAACATCGTCAAAAACCATTTGATTGCGTTTAAGTTTAAATAAAAGTGATGTGTCATCTGCAAACAGCACTATCTCGTGATAATCTCCTATTAGATATGGCAAATCGTTTATATATATTAAAAATAAGAATGGGCCAAGAATTGAACCCTGAGGGACTCCCATTGTAACCATAGACCCCGAGGATCTCATTCCGTTGACGTCCACTTTCTGAATCCTATTACCCAGGTACGAAGTAAGAAGATTCAGCGAAGTGTTGCCCATACCATAGTGGCGTAATTTCCTGATCAAAGTTTCATGAATAACACAATCAAATGCCTTAGACAAATCGCAAAATATGCCCAGAGCATCGTGCGATTTCTCCCATGCATCAAAAATATGACCTAAAAGTTCAACACCGGCGTCGGTTGTTGAACGACCCCTGGTAAAGCCAAATTGCTTTCTATTTAAAAGATTATTTTTATTAAAGAACCGTTGCATTTGGTCTAACATTAATTTTTCAAAGATTTTACTAAATGTAGGTAGCACTGAGATAGGTCTATAATTAGTGGGGTCGGATGTGCTGCCAGATTTAAACAACGGTATTATCTTGCTATATTTCATAAGATCAGGAAATTTGCCACAGTCAATACAGTCATTAAAAATAAGCGCTAGGGTAGGTGCTACAGTATCAATTATAGACTTAGTAACGTCCACGGAATTACCCCATAGGTCTAGTCTTTTTTACATTTAACAGATTAAAAGCTTTGATAATATCTGTATAATTTATCTGTTTAAAGTGAAATTTAACATTACTAGCTTTGATATTTTCTTTGAGTAAGGACTCCGCGACAGTGGGTGATGAGTTTAAGGATTTAGTAGTTGAAACAGGAATATCTGCGAAAAAAGTTTCAAACACTGTGGCGACATCAATGTCTGACTTAACTATGCTATTGTTAATATTTAGGTTATATTCACTGTTTCTGCCACTAACTCCTCCCGTTTCACTGTTAATAATATTCCAAGTAGTTTTAATAATATACTATGTATACATATTTAAAATAAATATATTTATTGAGTTGTAGCGTTTACTCTACAACTCATCGACACAAAACTTGGTTGACTGTATCTAGGAAGTAAGTACAAAATAAATGAACATGCCGCACCCTGTATACTGGTATATTAAACCGGGTGCAAAGAATGCACTAATACAAATTCAAATTCAAATTCAAATCTTTATTGCTTTCACATGTAGTTATATAAGATGTTACAATAAATATAGGTAGTATCAACATGAAACCCTGCAAGGGCGCTGCAAAATAATATGTATTAGAATATAAGTTAATAAAATATTCATAATTACACATTTTTCTATGTCTATTTTACTTATTTTCATTTTCTACTTTTAATATAAATCTTCAAAATTATATAATATAATCTCCCCTATTTTATTGTGGTATAATTTGTTGCACATATTTACTCTTATCATCAAAAAACTCTTGTAGGCTATAGTAACATTTTTGACTCAAATATTTATTCAATTTAATTTTAAATATATTGTAATTCAATGTATCTTTTATTTCCTCAGGGATTTTATTAAATATTTTTATAGACATTGCATACGGTCCAGAGTGAAATATTGCTAAGTTTGAGGAAGGGAGTGATAAGTAATGTTGGTGTCTTAAATTTCGGGATTGTGAGTAATGGTCTTTTCTCTGCGAGTAGAGGTGTGTGTATTTTTTAACAAATAGGCAGATTTCGAGGATGTACAGTGATGTTAGTGTCAGAATGCCTAGATTTGTAAAATGAGGCCTACAACTGTCCATTTGTTCGATATTTACAAGAATTCTAATACATTTCTTTTGTAGTTTAAAAAGTATTTCTGCATCTGTGCTGTTTCCCCAAAGCACTATTCCATACCTGAGCCAAGAGTGTGCATATGCATAGTATGCATTTGTTGCGGCTTTTACGTCGGTCGATATTTTAAGTTGGTATAATGCGTAGGTGAACCTAGACAATTTTCCGCTAATATTATGTATATGTGATTTCCAGTTTAAATTGGTGTCTATATTTAATCCAAGTAGTTTAAATGTGTCTATGCATTCTAGTTCTATGTTATTGTATAAGTATTTTATTTTTAGTGGTCGTTTTTGGTATGGTTTAAATTGCATGATTTTAGTTTTTGTAAAATTTATCTCAAGATTGTGTTCTTGTAGCCAGGTTGTTATTTCTGATAAAAGGTTGTGGATATTATTATTTAAATTTAGCTCATTTTCGCATGGAAAGACGATTGATATATCGTCCGCAAAAAGGATGCTTGTCGCATTTATTATTTTTGGGAGATCATTTATGTATATTAAAAACATTAGGCACCCTAGTACACTACCTTGTGGGATTGAATTTTGTATTTTCGCTTCATGTGATCGTACGTGCGTTATTTCACCAGTTTTTATATTGTGGTGTTCGATTTCTACGTATTGGCTACGATTATTGAGATAGGAGGCAAACCAATCGTGTGCTATGCCTCGTACCCCTATACCATCTAATTTATTTAAAAGTACTTTGTAGGATACTCTATCGTATGCTTTACTCATATCGAGTAGAATACCTACTGCATATTTCCGTTCATTTATTATATTTAATATTTCTTGCATATATTTATATACCGCATATGTAGTGGACCGATATTTTCTAAAGCCATTTTGGCTTTCATCAAATATGTTATTTTTTTCACAAAAGGAGTATATTCGTTTTGACATTGCTGTTTCTATAATTTTAGAGAAGGTAGGTAGGAGGGCAATTGGGCGGTAGTTTGTGCAATCTGTTTGATTCCCCTTTTTAAATATTGGCTTTATTATTGAAATTTTCAAAAGCTCGGGTACAATTCCTTCCGTAAATGATTGATTTATTAGAAAGGCTAATGGCATTGCTAACATCTCGGCACATTTTTTCACAAGTGTTGGTGGTATCTCGTCGTGACCAAAACTGTTTTTATTTTTCAGACTACGAATTATAGAAATAACCTCTATAGGGTCAACTGGTTGGATGTATACTGAGTTTTCAGTTTGCTTAGCCACTGGGCGTCCAGGTTGTGAACCGGGCTGCCCACCCACTTTTACAAAGAAGTCGTTGAATATATTTGCTATCTTTGATGGGTTATTAATCCGATTATTTTGTAAGTTTAAAATAATATTTTTTCTATTTATCTTATTACATTTGTTAGTTTGTTGTTTTATTATTTGCCACATAGTTTTTGGAATATTATCACTTTTTTTAAGTTTTTGTATATATAGCTGTTTTTTAAAAGTTGAGACCGTATTTTTTAAGAGTTTCTCGTATTTCTTGTAGAAGTTAAGTAATATAGGATCGTTATTTTTAGAAATAAATATTTTCAACAGTCGTTTATGTTTGCATGAGGTTTTTAGTCCGGTTGTCAGCCGAGTCTTTTTAAGTTTATTTTTTAATTTAATACGGTTTATTGGTATGCATGTGTTAAGTAAATTATGTATTATATTATGGAATGTCTTATAGTTTTTGTTTACGTTAAAGTCATTTGAAAATACTGTTTCCCAATACGTACTAATCTTAACATTTTCCAAGTATTTTCGTTGCATCTAGAAAAACCAGACGCAACTAGATTATTTTATCTATAGTATATTACTATACTATCCATACTATCATACTTAATATTATAATGCGAAAGGGTGTCTGTCGTGTCTGTTCTGTCTGTCTGAATGTAACCTCTTCACGCTTTAACCGCTGAACTGATTTGCATTAAATTTGGTATGGAGGTAGTTTGAGTCCCGAGGAAGGGCATACAGTTATATACATATTTTTTTTTTATAGTGGAAATCATCCTTTAAGGGGGTGAAAATGGGGGTAAAAGTTTTCATGGGGAATTGATAATTTCTAAAAAATCGACTACAAAACTGTTATTATTAAACTTTTTGCTGGAAATAAATGAGATAGATAATAAAGCCAAACTCAAATTACTATTTCTAAGCAAGCAAAGTCACGGGTAAAATTTAGCTATTAAAATATGCGCATATGATAATTAGATTGTCTATGGTAATATAGGTTCAAGGAAGTGGTTTAATGGGATTATGTAGTTTATTAGTCCATGGAGATTGGATAGCAATCAGTTCTTATACCTCAGGAATTCTTTAGAAGTTAAGATTACACAAATGTTATAGTACCTACTAGCTTTAGCACGCGACTTCATCTGCTTAGATATAGTAATTTTTAATCAATTTCAAAAAGGAGGAGGTTCTTAATTCGGTTGTATTTTTTTTATAAATGATTGTTTATTTCTGTAAATACCTACATCTTTTTAAAGACACTTTTACAAGTCATGTAAGATTTTTTTTTGTGACAGAATTATATCCTATCTTACGAAATTTTAAGAAATTTCTGATTACACTCTTACCCGCTGAAACATCCGTAACCCAAGCCTCGTTGCTTAGCTCGGAACTAGATGGCGCTGTGTGATAATGCCCGGGTATATTTATGTATGTGGGGGTGTACATGTGTTGGGGTTGTTTTTGTGTATAGGGGGGTGGGCTGTATTTAGTATAGGGTAACTTTTAGAGGAAAATATTAGAGGTAGGCGATCACTAATTGGTCTGTTTTAAAAATAGCTTAAGAGTGGGCGTGATTAAGATTTCCTGTTATTAGTGCTAAAACGTTTTAACGTGTTGTATTAAGAAAATTAAAGATATGTAGGAGGCACTTGTTTAAGATTTTTAAGAGCTGATTTGGAAACTTTTATTATTAAAACATCTATTTAAATCTTATCTTATCATCTAAAAGAGTATCTATGGGGTTTCTTGCCGGTTCTTCTCCATATGACCAACTTCTTGGAACCGTGCAACTAGTTTGACAATTCAAAAGTACCTACAATATTGGTCTAATTGAAATAAAACATTTGACTTTGACTTAACACATTAGTATTTTGCTCAAATAGCGTAAACCTATCAGCAATAAAAAAATACAAAAACTTGACTGATTTCACTTTTTTACAAACGGGTATCAAATCTGCGATTCATGTTACGGCAACCAATCATTCAGACATAGCCCTCATCATACTCTCATCATTAAAAAAAACATGTAACAACAAAATTCTAATAAAATATTTTGGTACGTTTTAGTGACAACCCTATTAACATACGATCTTTATAATGCATCATAATTACCAGTATTAACTAATCTTTTAAAATCCATCTTTATTACCATGCCTTAAAGCATAAAACTACTTGCTAATAGTATTTCTGTTGCCGAACATAAAAACAGTAGTTCCGATTATACTCTTTAATGTGGCGCATTAAAGTCTAAAATGCCTTTTTAATAGCTTTCCTATATAGTGCTACTTTACGATAATACACTTTATTAAATAGAGTTAAGGTTGGACATTGATTGTGCATGGGTTATATCAGGAAGAAATTGTTTTTGCTATAATTGTTTTGCTTCCCGTACTAATAATGATAGTTATTGTGTATTTGTGGTTAAAATGTCTTCTGAATGAGGTGATTTCAAAGAGTATATGCCGATTGGTTCAAAGAAACAGATATTTCCGGACATTATTACACAGCGCCATCTATTACCGTGGTAAGCAACGAGGCTTGTGTTACGGATACTAGATAGTTGATATACTACATATTATATACTATTTTTTTTGTAATTACATACATATTATACATAGATACATCCATGACTCGGATACAAATGTTGATGCTCATCACACAGACATTTGTCCTTACCGGGATTCGAACCCGGGACTCATAGCACAGCAGGCAGCGTTAACTACCGCTAAACGAGTCAATCTATCTAGTTTAAAGGCCAATAAACTATACTAAAATAACATAGGTATATTCAATTTCTAAAACCGTCACTCTCCGGTTAAAAAAATAGTATTTCTATTAACACTTGTTCAATTCTTTCAACGATACCGCTACTTACTTTACTTTATTATCAACCCATCTACGTTTAGGGGACTTGTTAAATAGTTTCAAATTATTTAAGTACCAGTTATATCCAAAAACAGCTTCTTACAAGATTTTCTCTTGGAGTTTTCGAACAATTGAACCGCTGGGTTTCTTCGAAAGGTGATTGTGTATTTTTTAAAACAATTGAGGAGTTAGCGCTGCCTATACATGGTACGACATGTGTGTGAACGTGTCGTGTTAATTCACGCAGTCGCGAGTGTGTGGTGGCCCTTAGACGCTGACGTGTAGGGCCACTTGGTAGAGTAAGTCACTGGTGGAAGCGATTTTTCGAAATAAAAAGTAAAAAAAAAACTAGTGAATTTTAAAGATTTATCTGGTAAAAAAATTAGAACATAAAATGTATCCCTTTTTCCCTTGGTTGCGCCCACTCGTGAACGACTGAACCGATTTTCATTTGGTTTTGATAAAGAATGACCCTTGGAGAAGGATGTTGGTTACTTTTATCAACCTACGACATTGACAGAGCTGCGGGCGGTACCTAGTAGCTATACAATAATTTCTACTCACACTATTTCTCCGCGATGATCTTCTAAACTTACGGCTCGCCTGATGATAAGCGGTTACCGTAGCCTCATCATCATCATCATCATCATCATCAACCCATTAATGTCCCACTGCTGGGCATGGGTCTCCTCTCAATTGAGAGGGATCAGGCTATAGTCTACCACGCTAGCCTACTGCGGGTTGGCAGACTTCATATGCCATCGAGAATTCTCTCAGGCATGCAGGTTTCCTCACGATGTTTTCCTTCACCGTTTGAGCGTGTGATAAATACGCACATAACTTGCGAAAAGTCAGTGGTGCGTGCCTTGGGTTCGAACTCGAGACCTCTGACATCTCAGTTCACTGGTCACACCGCTTGGCTACCACAGCCTTTTTTTACCGTAGCCTGTAGACCTAGAAACACCAGACCGGGTTTTTACCGGGTCTGCAACGAGCAAGTGACACCCACTTGCTCGTTGCAGACCCGGTAAAAACCGATTTAAGGTTCCTTTAAGTAGGAGAGTTACTACACCGACAGCAAACTGAATTCCCGTGCTGTCAGAATAGTCACATACCTTCAGAACAAATGATATTCCGTTAAACCGATTTTAATCGAACTGTTTGTACTATAATCTTTTTGTAGGTATATTTTTTAGCATATTTCAAGCTAAGATTTTTAAATTTTTTATTAAGAAAGAAAAATTTTACCTCTGGCGGGATTCATACCCGCGTCTTCTGGATAAGTACTCCAGACGCTCTGCTAACTGAGAAGATAAAAGAAGGCAAAATTCAACACATCAGGCGGATGCCTCGGTGGCTCAGTTGGCAGAGCGTCTGGAGTACTTATCCAGAAAACGCGGGTTCGTCCCGTCTGAGGTTCAATTTTTCTTTCTTAATAAAAATTTTTGTACTATAGTTTTTATTTCAATTCATAATCGTAATATTGTTTTTTATTGAAATAAACACGATGTTATACAAAGGTAGCAAAACTATCCACAGTTTTTTATTACTTTTAAATATTATTGCGTAAAAGGAAACTGATTTATCTACCACTAGTCAAAATTTCACACAAAAATGGGTTGTAAATTTTACTATTTATACGTTGCAAAAAATACATTTATACACCTGGGTATTGAACATTGAAATATCGCGTTAGATTTAGATGCACATTCGTCAATATACCGCAATAAAATCATATAGTATGTATTTATTACATTCACGTGCATGTGAGAAATAACTTACGCCATCGAGATAATATCATTAATTCTTAGGCATGTCAGTTCCCCACGATGTTTTCTTTCACCGTTTAAGCATGTGATAAATACGCACTTAACTTCGAAACGGCAGTGTTGCTTGCCTTGTGATCGAACATAAAACCTTTGACATGTCAGACCACAGATCACACCCTTAGGCTATCATAGCTCTTATATGTATTATATTACCTTTGCATTAATACATACTATTCATCATCATCAACCCATTATTGTCCCACTGCTGGGCCCAGGTCACGCCTTATTTGAGAGGGATTAGGCTATAGTCCACCGCACTAGCCTACTGCGGCTTGACAGAATTCACATGCCATCGAGAAAATCTCTCAAGCATGCAGGTTTCCTCACGATGTTTTCCTTCACCGTTTGAGCGTGTGATAAATACGCACATAACTTCTGAAAAGTCAGTGGTGCGTGCCTTGGATTTGAACTCGAGACCTTTGACATCTCAGTCCACAGCTCTCATACTAACTATTGTTTGTATTATATCAAATAGCTTATAACGAACAATTATTTGCTCAATTTGTAAGTGCTAATTAACGTATACAAATTCAATTTTACGTATTTGCAGTGCTGTGGAAGTGTTTGTTTCATCGTATAATTCACATTACATAAACTCAATTAATAATTTAAACACACTTGTATAATGAGTAAATTATATTTGCTCACGACATAATTAATTTAGGCGTTAATGTTATAAATTAACTAGATTTTTTCTTAGATGTGCGAGGATTTTGGTCTCTCATAGAAGAAAATAAGATTTTCTTTTCTAAGGGGAGTTTAGTCTCCTACTTCTTCTACCAAGAAAGACTTACTAGACAGAGGCAATACATGAAGTTTTCTCTTTTAATAAAATATTGAAAAAGAAAAAAATATCGGAAATAAATCTGTTTGCTATTAACTGCACAGTGTTTACATAACTCCAATAAATAAGAAATATCCACACAGAAAACCATAATATCAATTAACCAAGCCAAAAAAATTAACCCCAATCACTCATACTATTACCCAACTACACCAGTATCCACTAAACTAATAAACCAGTTAGAACATAAGCTTAAAACATATCTATCATTTTTTTATGTCATAAGGGCGACAAACAAGCATACGTCCCGCATGATGGTAAGCGGTTACCGTAGCCTATAGACGTTTGCAACACCAGAGGTGTCGCTCGCGCGTTGCAGTCCCTGTAGAAACTGTTAAGTTTCATAAAATGAAATCTCTCCTTTACCCGCTACCCGCTCACAGTGTTACCTAGCAGTTATATAACTTCAATCGCTTCGACGACCACTCAAGACAACAATGTATTACAAACCAATATCCTGCCTTTGATATTATAGGAAACAATTGCATGGTTTACGGCCAAACGGTGACAAATCATTGAACCGAAATGTTGCTAAGTCATTTCTGACCTCTTTGTTGTACATCCAGAGGTGGTTTGATAAACGTAGCTATTATTTATTTACTTATTTAACTGGACTGTAAAGTCAAACTACTCTATTTCATTTAAAAGGAAGTAACTTGAACCGCAGTTTATTGGTTAAATCAACTTTCATTTTGTGTCATAACTTACTATTTATTCATGAAGAATAAAAAATGCTATTTGATTTATTTGATTATTATGACACAGCGCCACCTAGTTCCGAGTTTAGCCAGCTAGGCTTGATATAAAGCATACTACAAACTATATTTATTGAAATCTGTGATAAATCGAAACTTTTTTTTTTAAACGTTGCCCCACTTGGATTTTCTCCTGTGTTGTCGGTGCGTTTACAAACACAAATTTTCACATACACAAACGCCCAGACCCGGAACAACTACCTAAAGTATAAATAAATATTTACTCCGTACGGGGATCGAACCCGCAACCCTTGACGCACAAGCCGATCGCTCAGCCTCTGGCGCAGTGGCTACAAGAGTCGTCAATGACTACAAAACCACTTTTAGGAAGTTATATGCGTATTTAGCACATGCTCAAACGGTGAACGAAAACATCTTGAGGTAACCTGCATGCTTGAGAGATTTTCTCGATGGCGTGTGAAGTCAACCAACCCGCAGTAGGCTAGCGTGGTGGACTATAGCCTAGTCAATCTCTTATGAGAGCAGAGCCGTGCCCAGCAGTGGGACAGTAATGGGTTGATGATGATGTGTGAAGTCTGTCCACACTAGCCTAACGTGGTGTCATTTAATAATGATGATGATTTTTTAGCAATAAACCCGCTCCGCTCATCGCTATCCGCTCACAGTGGCGCCTACAGAGTACATTCACCTCGTCTCGCCGACACAACACCCACTTGAGACAACACTGTCCTATTACCAACCAACATATTTATAGTTGTTTATTTGTTTTGAGACAATTGTGGGTGTTATTGATACAGTCGGTTAATATTAGTGATTGTCCTTAAAATACACCCCAGACAAAGCATAAAAACTTTGTAATAGCCATGACCACTACTAATGTAAGTTGTCGTTTGTATACGTGCAATTGTGTGCGTGAATATGTTAGGGTTGTCTCTGTTTCTATCAAAACCAATATTATAGAAGGTAGGGCATAGCGAGATTTCTCGCTCAAATTGAGCTGCCCGACTGGGGAAGTACCTCCGCCTTACAGAAGACCGCAGTGAATCAACCATAGTTTCTATTCTTCTTCATAGAGCTCATTGGGGGAGTGACTATTCTGACAGCATGGGAATTCCGTTTGCTTTTAGTTCAGTTACTCCCTATTTTAAGAAACCTGAACGGTTTCTATGGGGTTTGGCAACGCATTTGCAAGTCTCTGGTTTTGCAAATGTCCATGGGCGGCCTGCTCGTTTGCCCACTTATCGCAATAAAAAAAAAATTATACATGTGCAAGTATGTCTGTCTGTTACGTTTGTTTTTGTCCCAGAAAACATACATTGTAAGGACGAAAATGGGTAGGAAGCTTGTAAGTGGTGTTTTTTTTTTAAAAGAGTAGTGTATGGAATGTATAAGCAGATTGATGAAAAAGCAGATTAAATAATGAAGTTGCGGTTAGTTTGTTTTCGGTAGCCTTGTAATGATGATGATGATAGTTTTACTAGTGGTGCAGTTCCAAAAAATATCTTAAATATGACTAAAAAAAAATATCATCAAAATATGGTTATTTTCTATTCAAAATTTAGATGTAAGATTTTTTCTCTTATAATATACGATAATTTTCCTAAAACTGCTTATTCTCCTTGTTCCAGTGCTGGTGAGCGTGACAGGCTTCCAGCAGCAGTACTTCAGGGTAGTCCCCCGGAGCCTGCGCGTGCAGGAGGGCGCTGAAGCAGTGCTGGAGTGCGCAGTCGCCAATCTTGCTGGCCAGGTCCAGTGGGCTAAGGATGGATTTGCACTTGGTAAGTCAAATATTTTATACCAGTAAGTAGACAAACTATCTCAAGACCCGCCTGATGGTGGGCAGTTACCGTAGCCTATGTACGTTTGCTACAACAGAGGTCCGTAACCGGTACACTTTCTCTAAGTTGGGGAGTGACTATATGGACAGCAAACGGAATTCCCATGCTGTCAGAATATAGTTACTCCCCTAACGAACTCACAGACACACAACTATTGTTGTTTCACTGCGGACTTTTGCAAGGCGAAGGTATTTCCCCAGTCGAACAGCTAATTCGAGCGAAAAACTCGCTATGTCTAATTGCCTAACATACATATATATGTATATATCAGCCTATTGCCGTCCACTGCTGAAAGAACTTAACTGGCCTCCCCCAAAGAGCGCCAACCATCCCGGTCTTGGGCAGCTGGCATCCATCCGCTGCCAGCCACCTTCTTCAAATCGTCGGTCCATGTTTGTCAGGAGTTGCTACTTTTATCTGATTTTATACATCTAGTCATACTTGCGCGATATTTGCGAGTACTGACCATTTTTAAGGACTTCATCAATTTAATTTGATTCATCATCAACCTATTATTATTCCACTGCCGAGGAGACTGTCGGGTCTCCTCTTATTTGTGAGAGATTTGGGGTATCAACACTAACATTTATTACCTCTAAACTAACGAAACAACTAACGATGTTTACCTATACATATATTTGATAACTCCATTTTGTGATTAACATTTAACTTGATTTAACTCAATCTCACGAGCAGCTCATATTGTGTAAACTATAAGTAGATAAAGTTTACACTTCTACGGATAATTAATTACTTTCCCTGTTGGAGTTATCTGATAACATATTATTAATCTTGTAACTAAGAGAAATGTGTTGCTGGGAAGTTTGCGCCCGCTATTCTTCGCAGCAAAAACAGAGCGGTGAAAAGCGGGTCTTTATTGTCTACGTTCGAAGAGCTAATAAAATGTAGCTTAATTTAAATTAATCATATTGTTTTAAGTTTTGTTTTAAACTGCTTTATTGCCTTAGTTATTGCAAGTTCGGATGCTAAAGTCGGAATACTCAGTTCGATTCTGAGGTAGAACAAAGTACATTAAATTGATTTTGTGTCCTAACCGGACCTCTAAAATTATATCGATAGTTTTTGCGTTTGATGGGCATAGTTAAGTAATGACTAAGCTAGTTAGATTACTATTTAGTTAAGCAATGCCTGTTAAGGTCAGTTTATGGATGGGATACAATTCTCAACGCATTGAAACTCCTCCAAGCTTCAGGGATCAGTTAAAGCTATCGATTAATGGCAATTGAAGTATAAGGAATGCTTGTAAAAGTTTAATTAAACGTAAAAAAAAAACAAAAATGTCTTAAAATACTTGCGTCCGTTCAAAATCAACAAAAAATCCTACTACATTCATAATCCCGGTCTATCAAATATATAAATAGGTAACTAGCTTCCTCCCGCGGCTTTGCCCGCATGGTATACAGATAAAAAGAAGGCTATGTGTTAATCCAGATAATAAACTGTATGCATGCAAAATTTCATCCAAATCTGTTAAGCGGTTCTTGCGTGAAAGACGAAAGACAAAAATCCATACAAACTTTCACATTTATAACATTAGTAAGATACATAGATAGTACGTACACAAAACAAATTCGAACGAGCCATTTTGCCGAAACCAAAACCAAATTCAAATGTTTCAACTGCAATAGTTCTTGCTCACTCGTAATCCATGATTCCGAATCATTCGGTCTCCTATACACTAGACATGTAGCCACGTAGCCATATAGCCACATAGAATCAGTACATACATCTGAGCATTCATCGTCAATTGGTAGGGTGCTGTGAGGTGACAAGATTTGCTAGTGCTCTGTACTAATTACTAGGGCTAAAGTCATAGGCGGTAGCGATTAAATAGAATATTCTGTAGCGTTTATGTCTAAATTAAATTATTCTTCAAATATATTGCTGTCTCTTTTACTTTGTAGGTGAGTGACAGAGGCAGGGTTTGAGGCAGTTGAGATATGTTTGTGTATTTGCTTATAAGTAGCAGAGTAACAACGCCGGAGCTGATTGATGGAATAGAAAAGGACTTAAAGAGAACTTAAGAAAATAAATATTAACTCTATTGTATTCTTCCAATATTAAGAGGTTGTAACATCCATTGTATTTCACGAGATGCTTAGATCAGTTCAGGAAATTTGTTGTTAAAGAAAAGTGACTTTTAAGATAATTGGAATAAGCTTAGAAATAAATAACGTAGCTTATTGTGGAGACGTATTTAGATATAACATACTTATGAAAAGTGAAAGCTAAATCAAATTACCCTTCCTTTAAAATAAACCAATCCTGTACACTAGTATTTGTACAATCAATCATTCTCATCGATCAATCAATTATTTTTTTGAGTATAAAACATACTCTGATTCGTTAACATTTTTAAACACGAATCAATCAAATACAATATTTTGACTTCATTCTTCACTTAAAACACACACAAGCAAATGTATGCTTAATAAGTAACAGCGATATTATAAATGTCATCAAAAATTGCCTGTATAGTCCAATGCTGTTAAGTCACTTTGTGCCTATTTAACCGCTCATTTAAATAGGCATACTGACAGTATCAGAGTTCAGTATTCAAAGTCACCATGAATTGATACTGAACAACTAGGTGACGGTGCATGGCGAGGCTAATTACTGTCTCCCAAGTGAAGAGTGAAAGCGATTATATATTTTAATTTATATCTGATAGAGTTTAAGATGGTTTAATTGTCTCATATAGTGGGCATGAAGTCCTTATATTTACTTTCAGTTCAATCTGAGTGGTAATTTTTTTTTTTTGTGAAAGTTACAGTTTTAGCTAAGACATAAGGTTAGTTACTGTCTGGTGTCTATACTAAGTAGGTTAAAGTTGGAGCAAGATAATTTTGATTAAAACTACTTCACTATAATTATGTTCTACACAAGGCCTGTGGTAAAACGGAGTAAATATTTTATATAACTAACGACATCTAAAAAACAGCCCGAAACAAGTACAGACAATCACGGTCTCTTTAATGTTCGACTTATTTATTTTACTATAGGTATCTAAGTCCAACAATATACGTCAATGACTAAGATGGTATTTTGAAAGCATCATAGCAACAATTATTTAGAAGATATGTATACTATTCGTGTTGTTGTAGTCTTTATAACAAATTAAATCACTTAATATCATATTATGCAAACGCAAAGCATTTTAATCTCTACCGCCTATGTATTACACCACAATATTCGCACAGCGCAGGGGCTCAGTAGTTTCATAACATTGGATTCAACGCGAAATCCTATTGAAAATCAGTGTTATGTCTGCATCTGGAGTACTCTGTACCCTTTACTGGTACGCCTTATATTGTACATGGAACAATGTGACTATAGTTCTATAGATATGTGGCTTTGAAAGCGGATTGTTAGCAATGAGGGAAATGTGTACGATATTTCACAATTGAAATGCGTTTCAGGCGGTATAAATTTCATATTTCGTTCGTAATTTCTTCCAAATATGAAGTAAATGTAGTATGTAGAAATCGTAGTGCGTGGCGTTCTGTGGTTTCCGCGTCCATTTATGTGTGTGTTTATGTATTTCTTCCCTCCTATTATATCTGCTGTTGAGATACTATAATAACTTTATTTTTTTTTGGGTATCATAAAATAATTTACAACGTATTGGAGACCCTTCAGAAAACTATAAACTAAAAGAACTTATCAATTTGTACACGAGTAAAGTGTTTGCCAGTGACCATAGATTCTGTAAAAGATTTAATACTTCGGAATTGCATAATTTCGTTATACCACAATAAAATCTTTTAAAGCTTATTGTGTTTCAATGTCTAATATTCGTATAAGTGAAAGAAAAAGATTTGCCGTTCCAAATTAATATTTAAAACAGAATTTTATAAGCGTTTTAATCGCTGTCTCTTATGACTTGGGCCAAACACGCTGCGCCAGTCGTATAGGTCACACTCACAGTCCCTGTGGCGTGACATCGGATTCAATGAGATTTATCAGCGTTATGTTAGCATCCAATGCTACCGATAATGGTATAGCAGTGCCAACTCCATTCTTCACTGATATTCTGTAAAATCGGGATGGAGAAAGAATGTGTTTAGTGTTTTGTATACACAACGTGGGCTGTAGAGATAAACACGTTTAATATATGAAACGACTTTTTAATGGGTAACCCTCCTTCTGACGCAGTTGGGTAAAAAATAAAGAATAATTTGGGACACAAATATACTAAAATTTAAACATTTTAACTTTTTATTTTTGATTTTTGTCTGAAAATCCTTTTCATTTTTGTCTGAAAACTATTCTCCCTCCCTCTCGCACGATCGTCTTGCACCTTTCGCTTCTTGAACTCTTATGCGTTTTATAAATAAATTTATAAATCTCTTTTAGCAGTAAAAGCAAACAACGCAAGAGAAACTGAACATATTTTTTTGGTTGGCCGTTTTGATATTTGTAAAGCTTCCCCAGTCGGGTAGCTTAATTTGAGCGAAGAATCTCGCTATGACCACACCTTTCAAGTATTAAATTATGTTTATACCTCGTTCTCACATTAACACGTATTCCCTATTTCTTCCGAGTTTTACTTGGGAATGATCCAAAGTTTTAAACCATCGCGTGAGTAGAGGTGTAACAATACCAATTAACGATTCGATGGAATCGTAACGACTGTCTGTACGTCTGTGTCCAAACAATTGATACGGTGTTCTTAATAGTTTTGTTCCATTATTATGTTTCTGGCTTGCGAAATCGATTTCCTTTTTTTATTTTTAATGTAGGTAATAATATTCTTTGTTGCGGAAATTGAGGCATTTTTTTAATAATTTGATATTTTTAATTATGTTCATAATACGCCTCAGTGTTAAACTCGATTTTTTATCACGAATTTAATATTTTAATGACCCGCCCCCTTATTTTGGGGACAGCGATTAAGAGAGAAAAATGCTTTTTATTTTTTATTAAATTATCTTATTATGATTGTTATAGGTTTCTCATCGGTAATACCTGGCTACCCTCGCTACACCATGTTTGGGGACCGTCGTCATGGCGTTTACAACCTTCGGATAGTGAACGCCACGCTAGAAGATGATGCGGAATACCAGTGTCAAGTGGGACCCGCGCAGATGCATAAAGTCATAAGAGCCAACGCCTCGCTGACTGTTATATGTAAGTATTGTATGATAAGTTTTTATTTAAATCATAATTTATGTTGTGCTAAGTTGAACCTAAGTTTTCAGACAGATAGTTCTTTTAAAAAATTTGAAACTGATATATATTGAATCTTATTGAATTAAACAAAAACAAAAATTCTACAAATGCAAACCTTTTTAATACTCAATTCAATTGCCAAAGCAAACCATTGAAAACGCAATCCAACAGTATTTTCATTGATTAAATGATTAATAGTAATATGCACAACATAACCGTTCTCCGTGTCTCCTTAAGGTCTTAAATCTCCTGCCCCTTGCAGCTTGTTGTGTACTTTGCTAAGTCGTGAACAAGCATACAAGTCTTCACGTACACGTTTGTGTGTGGTATACAGACATTGTCTCGCATATGTAGTTTTAGTAGGCATCAATATCTAACGCTCTCTATCGTTATAGTGTTTTTTTTATTATTAAATTATATAGTGGTTCTTGGCCAGTGGTAATTGTTTTTTTGGTATATGCTCGCAAGTGCTACTGCTGAGCTTGAGATCTTGGATTCGCATTCTTGTTATTGAGGTTTTCTGTGAAATTCTCATCAGCAACTTGGAGTTCAGATATACGCCTGATAGCAATAGGCTCGCCCCCTATAACGTGAGACCTAAAACATACCGGTGAATTGTGGATATACATTAGTACACCTCAGCCTAACCCTTCAAGGACGATAGGCGTGTTATGGTTTTGGCACTTCCCGTCCCCATAACATTTTAATACACCGCCCCATTATGGGGTGCCTGATTAAGTACGTCTTGATTCATTAACTTTACTACCGTCTCTTTTGTCATATCTTTACGAAGTAATAAAAACTTTAAAAAATCTCGGCGATAATGGTCAAATAACGTTTTATGTACTTACCTTTTTAATTACAAAGAAAAGATAAGATTTCGCAAGTTGAAGTGCTTTTATTTCACTGTGATATATTTACTTTAAAAACATAAAGAAAACGGTTGGAATATTGGGTTGAAGAAGTTGTACTTATAAATTGTACTGTACTACATAAAAAGTTCTATTACTTAGCTTTTATCTAGCATAAACTTTATAAATATTTCATTAATTTTTTACCCTAAACTGGAGTTCTGATTTTTTAAGATCGCAAACTTGTATTTTTTTAACAATATTAAGTTTACACAGGCAGTTGAAATCTAAAACGAATCTAAAAGCAATTAAGCCCAAACTCAAGTATTTTAAGAATTATGTTGAGGCAATAATAATATATTATATAAAGAAACAATCTTTTGAATATTTATGATATATAGTCTGTTGAATAATATCTTAAAAACTGGGGAAAAATAAAGTAAGAAGCTTTTTGATCTATGTCCAGTTGTGGGACAGAAAATGGGTTGATGGTAATGAGGAGGGAGAGAATTCAACTAAGTAACACCATTTCAGCTCTAGGCAGATTTTTCCCCTTCGTCATCATATCAACTAGATGAAGTCCACTGCTGGACATAAGCCTCCCAAAGATTTCCCAATAATCACAATAATCGGTCTTGGGCCACCTGCATCCAGCGGACTCTAACAACCTTTACCAGGTAGTCGACCTTGCCGGAGGCCTATCCACGCTGCGTCTTCCAGTTCGCAGTCGCCACTCGAAAACCTTCAAGCCCCAACGGCCATTCGTTCTTCAAGCCAGCTTGTGCAGCCTGCCCACTACCACTAAAGTTTGTCGATTCTTCGGGATATGTCAGTGACCTGGGTTCTTCTAATTTTCCCCTTAAAAAATATAAATTTCAGAAGTAGGTCCCTGAACACGGCTAGTTATTCCATATAATTAGATAATACGATAAGTGTTAATCATTTAACTCTCAACAAAGATCTCCAAATTAACGCTCAACGAGTAAAGTCGGAAGTGAACCTTATCCTTATAAGAATAAGAATTAAAAATCATCCTCCGCCTTCAATCGTGCCTTCTTTAAAAATATTCCCGCCTGCTAAAATTTCTGGGCGTGTTATGTCCCAACCCTTATTACCAGCAATTACAGCAAAAAGTGACGTTTCAATCTTTTTAACCCCTTCACTTTGTGCATAATATATTTTACAGGGACCATATAACCCACCCACAATGGCGCAGGCTGGTTATAAAACATAATATGGTGCTCGGCTTTTCGCTCATAAATTTTCTAATAACATCCCTTTCTGGGTTGACATTCAATTTGATGTGAATTTTTTATTATTTTCGCTGCTTAGTTTATTGGTTTAAACCTCAAGGGTTGTACGGTTGGCAGGTTCAAATAGGTGTGAAATATTTTGAGGTGTATCGTTTATAGCTGAAGGGTTGGTTACGAGACGGTAAGTGAGGTTTTGAAGTGTTTATCACATACTTGCTCTGGCGTGTGGAAATCCGTGATTTCATGGAGGGGATGAATTTTTATTAAGAACTTTGCCACGCTTTGCTGTGGCGTATTGTGGTTAAATAATCTTTAAAGCGGGTTGTTTATCGTGTCAAAATTACAAACTCATTATCATCGTCCCCGAAAGGTTAGGCAGAGGTGTACTAATGTACAGAACCTACATCGACATTTCGCCAATATGTTTTTAGATCCCATGTGATAGGGGGCGAGCCTGTACAATATTTATATACACATTTATATTTTATTAAAATGTTTTCTTTGTTACCTTCTACCATATTTCTACCTTCGATAATGTCCTTGATCTGTAATTCATAGGATGTGATTAATGAATGATTTTTAACGTTTGTCTTTTCCATGACCCTCAAAAACTGTATGTGTGTAGTTCTGGGCTGGATTTCTACATGTAGTCAGGTTAGGTCTCGAATCAATCTTCTGCTAAGACATAACTAAGGCTTTATTCACTATACATATGTTATTTAATAAATTCTTTTCGCCGCGTCGTGTTTGTCTGACCGCAGTAAAATCAATAACTATCACCAGATTTTTATACAATTTTCACCAATATACACAGTGATTCATGAGAAACTTTGAAATGTATAATTAATTAAGGTTTTGGGTATATATGCTCTGCTACCAGTGCGAGGCCGGGAGGGTTGTTTATTTATAATTTCGGAACAGATTGCTTATCAAGATTTTGGAAAATATCTATGTTTAGCTTAAAAATTCAATGAAAATAATGGTAAACCAATACCTACATATCTCTCATTAACCCATTTATCCACTGCTGGGCACGGGTCTCCTCTCATTTGAGAGGGATTAGCAGGGGTTTGTAGACTTCACTCGATTTCCAAAATATTTATTAGCTATACAGGTTTCCTCATGATGTTTTCTTTCACCGTTTGATCTTGTCATAATATACGTATAATATGAGCTATGGTAGCCTAGCGGTGTGACCAGTGGACTGAGATGTCAGAGGTCCCGAGTTTGAACCCAAGACACGCATCACTGACTTTTCGGAAGTTATGTGCGTATTTATTACATGCTCAAACGGTGAAGGAAAATATCGTGAGGAAACCTGCATGCTTGAGAGAATTCTCGATGGCATGTGAAGTCTGTCAACCCGCAGTAGACTAGCGTGGTGGACTATAACCTAATCCCTCTCAATTGATAAGAGACCAGTGCCCAGCAGTGGGACATTAATGGGTTGATGATGATACGTATAACCAAATGCCCCATAATTCAACCCAAACAATCTGTACATCCTTGAATGAATGAATGAATGAAATAATTTATTTGCTTTGAATGTAGGTACAAAAAGGTATTATGTAATAGAAGGATCCAATACATTCTACCGTGAGGCATGCAAAATTTCAATAGTAGAGTTTATTAATAATAATTTCTATATAAATCAAACATTAAATTTATGTCAAATGATTAAAATAGTCAATAAAAAGTATAAATCATTCAATTTGTAAATGGATTCAGTGTTAAGCAATGATAAAAATAAGTTAATAATTAATTAGTCAAAAATATAATGTCAGTAACAAGTTATATTATTAATTAGTTAAATAATACAATCAAAATCTGAAACAAATCAATAAGAAACCACGAGAAAAAAATCATCGTTTATAAATAATTATATGGATTTGTCATTTAAAAATTCATCTATTGAGTAATAGCATTTTTCAATTAATAATTTATTTAATTTCTTTTTAAATATTTGTAGTGTACAATTTTTGATCTCATCGGGTATTTTATTGAAATTATATTTCTAACCTTTTCCGCAGCGATTCCGAAAAAAAAACAACAAAAGACAAAATCCATATAAATCCGCCGTATAACTCAAAAGGCAATATGACGTTAAGCACAAACTCTTGTAAGTAGGGATCGAAAAATTTCGCTTAAAGATACGTCATGTAGGAACGGTTTAACCCTGCGGGGTCAGATATACCCCGCCCGGTTTATGGAGGGTTACGGTGATAGGCCCCGTTAGGGTAGGGTTAGATGTCGATGTTTTTGTTGGGGGTTAATTGTTGTGTTGTTTTATTAATAGGGCATGAAAGGTTGTATTTTTTGCGTGTATTTTCTTAGAATTATGTTTGTTATCTAATAATATAGGTATGGGATATATTGATCCTGTTGTTGTATGCTTAAACTGAGCATTGAACTGACGATCTGCCTATTTTAATCTTTTGAGTCGTCGAAGCTTTTATTTATATTTGTTATTCCAATATTCAAAACAAACTCACTTAGATACATTCTTAATTAATTCACTTATATTAATTCCCCTATAGGAAAAAGGCGTGAATGTATAAATAAATTCCTTCTATCTTAACCCTAAAAAGGCAGCACTTAAAATTTAAATATTATTTCACTTATCGATACCCCCAACTGTCACCCCTAGACCCCCGTCACAATAAAGGACTTCGACTATTTTATGGTATCCTTTTATTCAAATACGCCGTTTCTATGCCCAATAACCAATCGTTGGACCTCCAATATTTCTTGGACCTTACATGCATGACGGGACCCAAAAATATAATTATGTAAAGTAACGTTTTATTGGCAACCTTCAGTGAAAAAGGTGAAAATTATACGTAATACGGGCGTTTATTGCGATTCGCTTTTAAATTTATAAGTAGTCTCTCTTGTGGAAATGGTTTTCTTTTGTCTTAGTTGTTTTTAAAGGCAGTATTATCAGTGGGACAGTCGACAGTCTGTTCTTGTTGCCATCTGGTGGGATTAAAGTCACTTTTAAACCTTACAGCTGTAGAAAATAAGGAGTTTTGTACATTTACTTTATATATCCATTCCTCCATACTTATAATATTATAAATGCAAAACACTGAACCGATTAAGATGAAATTTGGTATTGAGATAGTTTCGAGTCACGGAAAAGATTTAGGATAGTTTTCATTTTCGGATAGGGTTTTGGAGAACATAATTTTGCTCAATGTGACGGTGGCGATCCTGGGCAACCTATGCCACACCTTCTGGTATGTCCTTTGTGCCCAAAAACCTGCAGGAGGGACGATCTCTGTCTGGCCACGCCTAATGCCATTGAAGTGGCCTCTTAATATTCAGACGTTGTTTAAGCCATTGAGACGATCAGAAGAAGAAGCAATTATAACACTATTTACACTAAAACACCGAATTCCACCCAATATTCCGAATAGCAGTATTCAAACAAGAGGGCCCCCAATGAAATCTAGTTAAACCAATACACACGTACGGCGAAAAAGTCCGTAACACGTACTACTGCGAAATTACACTTAATGTTACGGATTCGGGGTCATTGAAGACCCCCGTCGTCATTTAGACCCCTCCGCGTCATTCGCAGGGTTATGACATCGTTAATTGGCCGTTAAAAAGACAGAAGCGGAGAAGATAAGAATGTTTATACTGCTTATTCTCTGATAGCGCTAAGAAATAACGCCAGGCCGATAAGGGTAGTTAAACATATAATTGTTAACGTTTGAAATTTACAGAAGTTGAGGATTTTAAGACTCCGTTTCGTTTATCAAAATGTCTTTGATACTATTTTCAGTGAAATTGTGTACTTGAATGTTTTTCCATTGTACTTATATTTTGAATTCCATAACATAACATACCATCACGCCTGTCGTCCCCCCGAAAGGTTAGGCAGAGGTGTAGTAATGTACCTACACACACATTTCGCCGGTATGTTTTTGGTCCCATGTAATAATAGGGGGCGAGCCTATTGCCATTATCCGGGCACAAATCCAAACTCCAAGCTGCTACCGAGAATTTCACAGAAAAACCCAATGACCAGGACCTCTTGCTCGGCAGTCGCACTGCACGACCACTGGACCAACGTCTACAGTTAGTTTAAAGACCGTTATAATGAAACTAGGAAGTCTGAAAAATACAACCAAATATTCTGTGACAAATAATCGTGACAGACAGACACAATTTCGCATTTATAATATTAAGTAAGTAAAGTGTGGACACAAAAACATTTCACAGCTTAACAAAACAACAAATTTTATTTGCGAAAAGTTTTAAGTCGACACGGAGAGTCACTTCAAAATAAATCTCAGTACAAAAGATTAATACTATTCTTATTTCCTTTGCTTCCACGTTTTATGTTACAAAAAAAAAACATTTTTCTGTAATGCTTTTTGGCAGATCCTTTGATGGTTTTATGGATGGGCTTGGCATAGGATTCAGCGTGAAATGTCGTGGTCTATGGGGTTATTGTTCTTGAAGTGTATAAATGGGAGTTGACTAATTTTCTATATCTTTCCCTAAAGTTATAAAGAGGATTGATTTGATTATTCGTTTTGAATAGGCTCCAAAACTACTGGACCGATATGCGTAATTCTTTCACCATTAGTATACTACGCTATCTGTGATAAACATACGCTATATTTTATCAAAAAAATTAAATATAGCCTTTGTAAATCATTAGAGATACGTATGAAAAAAAAGCAACTTAAGTTTTTTTAATACATATATTTATTAAATAATTATCTACCCATGTGACTTTGTAACTGTATAACTTATTGTTCTTGTGGCCATAAGTGCGTGCAGCGTAGCATTTACAATCTTTTTGAAAAAAATAAACGTTACCCAACACAGGATTTTCTCCTTTGTCTTGGATACGTTTAAAAACAAATAAATTACAAATATTTGCTCCGTGCGGGGACCCTGCCACGAGTGACGCTCAAGCCGATCGCTCAGCCACTACGCCAATGCAAGTCGTCTTAATTTATTATAATTAAAACAAAACCACTACAATTGTGCCCGGTTTATAGCTATAGGCTTGTCCTAATCCATGGGACTTCAAAAAACATACCTACTGGCGAATACTCGATGTAGCATCAGTACTTCTCTACCTACATGTACATACGTGTCTTAGTCACAAGAGATTAAGTAAAAATAATAAAAAAAATATATATAAACTAACCTGTAACTTGAATCTTCCAATAACTAACCCTCATCCTACACCAATAAACAACCCGTGTAATATTAAAACGACGTCCAACCCTGTCAACGCGTCCACGTTCATTTTTATTGCTTTCGACCCCAACTCATTTAATGTGTTGTATATTTTGTTTTATTTGTAAATATTTTTTTAAATTTTTTATTACAACTGTTTCGTTTTTAATGCCGGTGTTAAAGTATGTTTTGTGATTTTATTTGCGTTTCTGTACAGTTCTCATTGATTTAAACAAAATATCGTGTTATTTCGATTGAGTAAAAACTTTAGGCATAGTATAGAATACTATCACGCTTGTAATTCCAAATAGCTAAGCAGAAATAAGGGTTACAGGGGGCGAGTCTATGGTCTTAATAAGTTCAAATCACTCAAAGCCGTACTAAGAATTTTATATCATAAATGAACAACGTTTTAGTCAGCGTGAGAATCAAACTCAAGCCGTTCGTCAAAAGTCTTCTAAACACTACGTATTACTAGTTTTTCTTTCACCAGTAAAACAGCAAAGACTTTTTTCACTGAAAAGATCTTCATGCGTTTATTCCAGCCCGTTGCCATGGCAACCGATGTAAATCTGAACCAGCTTAACACTACAGAATAATATACGAGAACTCGGAACATTCTGCCGCATATCTATCTGTCCCGTTCCCGCCGCATACATCTATCTCGCTTGTGAGAATGCGAGTAATCTCTGCGAATACAATTTGCAATCGAAAGGGTGAATGTTTTCGCATAAGGTTGAATAAAATATTGAAAGCCTGGCTTCTTAATGGAAAGATAACGCAAGCATGTATTCATGTTGTTTTTAAATCGATTGAGCGAAGATAATTATACATTATAATTTATTCATAGGATATTGAAACTGCCTCGTTGGTACAGTGCGGCTGCCAAGCAAGAGGTCTTGGAACTCTAGTCTTGCGATTCCCAGGTCGAGCAAAGTAATATCGGGTTTTTCTAGTAGTAGCAGTTCGGAGTTTGGATTTATGCCCGGTTAGTGGCAATAGGCTCGCCACCTATTACATGGGACCTAAAACATACCGGCGAAACGTGCATGTAGATTAGTACACCTCTGCCTAACCTTTCAGGGATGATATGCGTGATGGTATGATCATTGGTTATTTTTTAACCACGGTTGCAAATGAGGGTTTTTGTAAATTTGATGTAGGCATCTGTGTGTAAAAGGATTAACCGATTTTGATATTGATTTTGAGTATTAATTCAAAGAAAAATGTACTGGAAGATGCAGGGTGGGTAAGCCCCCGGTAAGATGTCGACCTGGTAAAGGTCGCTGATGCGGGCGGCGCGTGACCGGTCGTCGTGGCGATCCTTGGGGGAGACCTATATCCAACAGTGGACGTCTAACGGTTGATGTGATGATGATGACTTCAAAGGTCTGAAGTCCGATCCCAAAGCACGCCTTAATGGGTATTCGAAGAGAGGTGTTTGATTATGACATGCTCAAACGGTGAAGAAGAACATCGCAAGGAAAACTGCCTGCCTGAGCAATATTCTCAATGGCGTTAGAGCGAGCCTATTGCAAACTCCGTCCTGCCGCTGAGAATTTCATAAGAAAACTCTATAACACTCTGCCTGGGAAGTGAACCCAAGACCTATCGCTCAGCAGTCAATTACCAGACCAACAAGGCAGTAGTACGATCTTTTCAAAATAAAGTTAACATTATCAAACATACCATATTCACAGAAAGTTTTTATTCCCTCCGTCTTGTCTCGACCGAACATCTTCCAGGCTGAATATGACTTCAAAAGTAGTTCCGTGGTCTTTATTGTGGAACATTTTGTTTATATTTCCCTACCCGTTAGGGATGTCGCTGAATTTTGGAACATTAAACAAAAAAATACATTAAGACAACGCCATCTTGTTCACGAGATTGGCAACGAGTTGTGTTAGAATAGAATAGAATATTAATTCGCCAGAGATATAATTATACGCTGTGGTAGCCTAGCGGTGTGACCAGTGGACTGAGATGTCAGAGGTCTCAAGTTCAAACCCAAGGCGCGCACCACTGACTTTTCGTTATGTGCGTATTTATCACATGCTCTTACGGTGAAGGAAAACATCCTGCATGCTTAAGAGATTTTCTCGATGGCATGTAATGTCTGCCAACCCGCAGTAGGCTAGCGTGGTGGACTATAGCCTAATCTCTCTCAATAAGATGAGAGGAGATCCGTGCCCAGCAGTGGGACATAATGGGTTGACGATGATGATTATACAAAAGTTGGTTAAGTAATACAATGGTTTCAGCACATCTCGCCTTCAACAGGCATGCGAAATTTAACATCAACAAACTCTTACTTTTTTTTTTTTATCGTGTTAAGGCGGCAAACGAGCAGGCGGCTCACCTGATTGTAAGTGATGACCGCCGCCCATGGACATTTGCAACACCAGTGGCTTGCAAATGCGTTGCCAAACCCCTTAGAAACCGTCCAGGTTTCTTAAAATAGGGAGTTACTGAACCGACAGCAAACGGAATTCCCATGCTGTCAGAATAGTCACTCCCCCAATGAGCTCTGGTAACCTTACTCACTCGCAGAAAAACAACTTGTTGATTCACTGCGGTCTTCTGTAAGGCGGAGGTACTTCCCCAGTCGGGCAGCTCAATTTGAGCGAGAAATCTCGCTATGACCTACCTCCTACATAATCTTACTACTAATAAAACTATAATAACCAAATATAGGAACACAAGTCTCAAATTTCCGTGTTCATCATACAAATATTTGCCCCTAACGAGATTCGAATTCGGGACTGTTACCACAGAAGACACCCGTCTATACATTCATACATGGGTCGTCAGAACATTCATATCGGTAAACTATTTTAATTTCTGAATATTTTTATACAAACATGTAAATACAATGTAGGTATACAAGTGCTTTTAAGGGAATATTAAACTTTGAAATAAAATTTTATTGTGATTTTATAGCGGCTTTTTAAAAGTAATTTTATTTCAATATATTATTTATTTAGATGCCCCACACTACTATTTTCTCCATCGATATGGGTGCGTTTACAAACACAATTTTTTACACAAACACCCAGGCCCGGAACAACGACCTGTAGATCGGACAAATATTTGCTCAGTGCGGGGATCGAGCCCGCAACCCGTGACACACAAGCCGATCACTCAGCCGCCGCGCCAATCGACATGTGTCGGGTTTTTGAACTCATCATCATCAACCCATTAACGTACGTCCCACTGCTGGTCCCGGGTCTTGAGATGGATTAGGCTATAGTCCACCACGCTAGCTTACTGCGGGTTGGCAGACTTCACATGCCATCGAGAATATCTCTCAAGCAAGTTTCCTCATGATGTTTTCCTTCACCGTCTGAGCATGTGATAAATATGCACATAACTTCCGAAAAGTCAGTGGTGCCTTGGGTTTGAACTCGAGGCCTCTGACATCTCAGTCCACTGGTCTCACCACGAGGCTACCACAGCGGGTTTTTGAATCATAAATCTAAATATGATATAAACAAAGCTTATCACTAAAGTATTTTTATAATATCTCTTTATTATATAAACTAGACTATGTACGAGTACAACTTGAGAAAAATAAAGTATAAAAAACGTTAAAATATCGAAAATTTATACAAAAAATAAAACTGTATTTGAGCCATTAACAAAAATAATAATGTGGGTACTTTTAGTGACAAAATCTGACAGCGTAAAGACTTGTAAAGTACCACTTAGACTGACATTGTTTTATCCGTAATATTAAAAACCTCGCATTGACAACCCTATTTAGAACCTGCCTTTTCGATGTTCTAGATATTTCTACCAAGTCTAGCCATGTTTTGAACATGTATTTCAAATGTTAATGGCCTATTTATTTTTATAACTGAAAATTTTATGACTTTGCTATGTGAAGTGTAATTGAATTTGGAATATGAATGATTATTGTTTGTTTTTAAGCTTACACAAATATAATTGTTTAGCTGTCGCTGAGCTATCGGCTTGTGTGTGACGGTTTGCGGGTTTGATCTCCGCGTGGAGAAAATATTTGGTTGATCTACAGGTGCTTGTTTTCGATCTGGGCGTGTGTGTATTTGAAAAAAAAAATTTTTTTGTAAATGCACGAATCCAGGAATATAAAAGTATATGAAACTTCACGAACAAAGGATAGTGAGTTAGTGCTGTGTAAATCGGATTGTCGAAGATTGTAGGGTACCTTTTAGTATCTAATTATAACATTAAGACCACCAATACCTCAGTCTGCCCGTGACCATGGATGCTGTAAAGGATCTGAAATGTCGGGATAAGTTAATATACCGACATTTAGGAAGTTTCGCATAGTAGACGACTTATAGTGCATAAAATCCGTAAAAACTAATTTTATTTTGAACGAAATCAGTTCATCTGTGTATAACCTAAAATGCCCCAGAAATTCACACAGACACATATGTGTATACTTACATAATTTAAACTTATAACACAAATAACACCCCTTTTTGCTTCGAGCGTTAAAACGGGACTGAACGCCACCAAACTACGACTGGGCACAAATCCAAACTGAACATTTTGTTTTGTAAAAGTTTAAAAATACTTTGCCCGACTTGGGTACTGAAATCCTTAGTCAAGTAGTGACAACTATTAATGAGGTTACGCCATGGAGAAAATCTCTCGAGCATGCAGGTTCCCTCACGATGTTTTCTTGTAGACCTGTAAGCTTGAAATATTTTTTCGATGGCTTGCCCTTCTCAGTCCCTCTCACATAAGTGGAGACCCGTGCTTCATTAAGCACGTTCTTTCCTCTTATCATATCTTCTTTTCTTTCTTTCTTTAAAATAAAACGTTGCCCCACACTAGGATTTTCTCCTGTGTCGTGGGTGCGTTTACAAACACAAATTTTCACATACACAAACGCCCAGACCCGGAACAACTGTAGAACGTACAAATATTTGCTCCGTGCGGGGATCGAACCCGCAACCCGTGACGCACAAGCCGATTGCTCAGCCACTGCGCCAATCAGGTCGGCAATCTGTCTAAACTTATTTGTCTCCTATTATTGGGTACTTGTACTCCTATACACGGTATATCTCCTGTATACGGTTCCTTATGTCACCCATCGTGTATCACCCATCTAGTACCTAAGTGTCCGTAACACTAGCCTCGTTGCTTAGCTCGGAACTAGATGGCGCTGTGTCATAATCTCTGGATAGATTTATTATCTCAACGCGTCCGCTGAACATGAAAGAAATCAACAATAACAAGTAATTTTAAAGAGAAAGCCTTTGTAAGCTATATAAAATACGATTCAGTAACCACCTACATTCAGAAACTTTAAAATAAACGGTAACACTGAGCTGTTATAGTTTAACACTCATGCTCTATGTTAATTTAAACTTGGTTTTAGCTGGCATTGAAGTTTTGAAACAATTTAGATTCACAAAACTTAAGCTTGCGTCGTGTATCTTAAGTTATCTGCGCGACGGTTATTGGTTTTGGGTTTGATGAAAGAAAATGTGAATTATAAACGGTGTTGATTGACTTTAAAAGTATAGAAATCTGTGATCCTTCCACGTTGTCTCCGGGGCTGAGAAAAGCGAGTCTGCTCGTGACCATTGATGGTGGTAGGGCATAGCTAGATTCCTCGCTCAAATTGAGCTGCCCGATTGGGGAAGTGCCTCCGCCTTACAGAACACCGCAGTGAATCAACAATAGTTGTCTTTCTGCGAGTGAGTAAGGTTACCAGAGCTCGTTGGGGAATGACTATTCTGACAGCATGGGCATTCTATCTGCTGTTGTGTGTTTAGTAATTCCCTATTTTAAGAAACCAAAACGGTTTCTGCAGGGGTTTGCAACGCATTTGCAAGCCTTCAGGTGTTTCAAATGTCCATGGGCGGCGGTGATCACTTACCAGATGAGTCGCCTGCTCGTTTGCCCCCTTATAGCAATAATGCTGTAAAGGAGCCGATGTATATATATATAATATTATAATATTTATATTAATATATCGACATAAAATCTATACAAAGTAACTGGCACATCGTTCGGCTCACGGCAAGGTAGACCGACGGCCTGGTAAAGGCCGCTGGAGTCCTCTGGTAAGACCGGTCTTCGTGGCAATCTTTTGAGGAGTTTGCTGTCCAGCTGAGGACATATTTCGGCTGGAAGTATATAAAACAGTGCCTTTATTAGAAATTTTTTCGCACCGAAAGAGAGAAAGAAAGAAACATTTATTTCTGACCTCATCAGGTAACAAATAAAATAAAATATGCGTATTTTATACAGTCTGTAACCTGACTTCTACTCTTACTCCTTCTCTGTCCATGCGGTCAGGCTGTGGAACTGTCTCCCGCCTACTATACAAGACTGTAAATCTATTGTTCTATTCAAGAAAAGAGTGAAAGAACACTTCCTCTCCTCTTCGCCCTAATTATGTGTAAGTTTATGTATGTATATTATTATATAATATAGTATGTATGTATCTGTGTATATATGTAACTATAGTCTATGTAAGTTTATTGACCTACACACACTTCTGTTTTTCCACTATACACGTCTCCTCTCGCAGGCCTACTGGAAGAGATTTCTTTAGAAATAAGTTGTGCCTTTGTACAGTGTATCTATTAAATTATTTTCCCTTTTTTACTTTGTGTGTATGTACAAAAATTAAATAAATAAAAAAAAAGCAAAACAAGCCATTTTAAAATATCACAAAATTGGTTAACCCGAACGAGGCCAAAAAACGGACCCTATCCCAGCGTATTGCTGCAGCTCCAATAAATCAATGCTGCAGGCTGGTTTTCTGATAAAACCAGGCAGTGTAATGTTGGTCCTCAGTTGCACCCCTTATTAGTTAACTTAAGGTTAAACCTGTTCTTCTTTTCATCCCCGTCTCACTTAACAAACTACACAAACGTATAGTAACTGCACCTCCTTTTTATAAAACTTCCCAGTCAAGGTGTAGGTTTTAAACTTTTTACGTTGCAAAGACTCTCCGCTCAATGGGCTAACATGAAAACTTCTAGTCGAGTTTATTCAAGACCAAAGTTTGGAATTAACCTGTTTGGACTGGCGTTTTGAACTAATAAAACAGTCGGCAAGATTCTTTGTTGGCCTCTTTTGTAAATATATACGGCTATTTTCGAACAGCGCCATCTAGTTACGAGGCTTGTGTTACGGATACTGGATGGTTGATACACTAGGTATGTAAATATTTGTTTTTGTCACTATTACATCCCTCTAATATTATGAACGTGAAAGTTTGTATGGATGCATGTGTGCATGCATGTATGTTACTCTTTCACGCAAAAACAGCTTAATGGATTTTGATGAAATCTGACATACATACAGTTTTATTATCTAGATTAACACATAGGCTGCCTTTTATCTAAATATCATGCGGGCAGATGACCGTTTGTGCATGTGAAAAATTATTTTAATTATTCTTCTGTAGGCTGTTAGGGTAGGTATTTTTTAATACTACCTCCAAAAATGACGTACTTGAGTTTTGATAAATACTCTCTTCATCCCCTTTATGTTAAAATTAATTATTCCTCTCATAATGTAGTCTCTGTTATGATTAATTTAACTTTGAATACTTTACAAAGTTAAATTAAGTTCCGCGGAGTAAGCAGTTTAGTGGTACCGTTCATTTTTGACACCACTTAAAACGTATATTTTTATTTTTTGTGTAAATAATTACAGTTGATCTTAAGGACGCTGTTACATTTTCGACGAACTCAAATTTAGGTATTTAGAGTCGCACACAGCAACATTACGGGCACGCACACATTGAAACCACTGAGCGCTCGATTTTATACATCGCTTAAATAATCTTGATCCTTGTTATTATTTCTTATTTTTATTTGAATTGATAGAGTTTAGTGATCGTACTATTTTCGTGATGATTTGCTACCTGGTGACCTATTGTACATTCGATACGAATTACTTTACGTTTGGTCTGCAGATATCCCTAAGTAAAATATCTTAAAGATTAATTTATTTCGTTATATGTGAATTCAATGCGCTGTAATGCATTCACAATAGACCGAGTCATTCATGACTCGGTCTATTTTGCTATATCTCATTAATTATGATTAATATGTATTTATGTTTTTAAAAGTAAAAAAAAAAACATAATGGAAAAATATTCGTTTACCTTTATTAATGAAAACTAGAACTACAATAAGAAAACTAAATTTAGTTAAAAAGCCACGAAAAATTTAGTCCGCCATAATATTGGATTTAGAGTGATGTTACAATATTTTTAGAGTTATTCACAGCAAGCCTATAATTTGATATCCATATTGTAGGAAAGCATAAAAATGTAGAAATTGTATTTAGAGAGACGTCATTTTATTTTTTGAGTTATTTTTAGTAAGTTTTTGATCCCCATGTTGTAAAGTGCATCACAAATAACTAGTCCGCCATGGGTGTTCCGGAATGACGTCACACAACTAAACATCCAAACATGTCTTTACAAAATTTCAGCTCAATCGGTTGAAGATTCAAAATTGACTTGCAAGAATCCACCTGAACAAACATAATTAAGTAGTTAAATATATACATTGCAAATTAATAAAAAGATTGTCAAAAGTTTACGGTCAGAGATAGGCTTGTATAGTTCACGTACTAAGTACTAATAAGAATTAATCCCGACACTGACAAGAACAAACTATTACTTTTCCTTATTATTACATCATTCTTTTAGTACTACGTCGTTCGTTCGAGATGTCAGTATTCTTAGTTTCTGGTTCTGAACGAGTAGTCGCACGCTACAAGCTAGTAAATTTAAAAATTTTAAATTTTAAACAACAGTCTGCGGTATAAACTACACATACTTATACCAAAAAATACTTAACAATAAAATTTACAATAACATGATACCTATATTTCATATATTTTCAAATAAAAATAATAACATTCTACAAGGCTTAATAAAATTGAAAATATCTAGATCATTACAATTTATAGTTTAAAAAAATTAAAAACGTGCAATAAATAAAATAAAATAAAAATACATAAACATATCTAAAACAAATATAGAAATACTTATTATAAAATAATTATATTATACGATACTATAATCATACATATTTTAATGATACAATTTAATTTAATATACCTACTCGTATATAGTTTTTATCTTATTTGACAAAGAGCGCCTTAATCCTCTCTCCTATTAAAAATATCTTTTGCTGTGCCCGACAGGGTCCATAATTGATCCAATGTTTAACATGCCTACCAACTAATGTACACATTATGAAATGCAATAAAGAATTGAGTAATTGAGTAACTGTAGGACTGTAGATACTTGAAATACTCGAAACGCGACTAAACGAGCGGGAGCGATATAAAATCAGTGTATGAATAAGTGGGATGCATGATAATATTTCATATAAAGAATAATCGGGTATTGTAAGAATTATAGGCAAAACCTGCAAAGTATGAAGGAATATAAAATGTAATTCACTATATACTGTACTATGGTACTGGTGTAGGTGGTACTAATAGTACCAGAAGACAGAACTAGTGCATCTGAAAGTTTTACCTACTAGTACAGTCATTCAGTGGCCGAGTAAGAACAAGCCTAGTCAGGGAACACCCGTCAGGAACGGAGTTGACATCTTAACCCCACCCATCAAGTCTCGACCTCACTAACAAATGCTTAACCCTACCCATCCTTTTCTTGGACTCACCTGCAGACTCTTAATCCCAATTATTCTCGCCTTTTTTTAGTAAAATTTGATCTCACCCATCCAATTCTTCACCTGCCCAACAGCTGCTTAACCTCACTCATCTATTTGTTAACTTGCCCAACACCAGCTTAACCCTACCCATCTACTTTCAGGCCTAATCTAAATCACAGTATTAATATGACTTAACCCCACCCATCCATTTCTTCACCTGCCCAACAGCTGCTTAACCTCAGCCATCTATTTTTTAACTTGCCCAACAGCAGCTTAACCCTACCCATCTACTTTCAGGCCTAATCTAAATCACAGGTTTAATATGACTTAACTCCACCCATCCATTTCTCAACCTTGTCAACGACTGCTTAGCCGTTAGTATCCAAATCCCGATCTTATTCATCAATCCCTAAATAACATTCTGATAATAAATTTAATAATATTATTAAAGTCGTATTTACTTTTATTTAGGTTTGAAAAAGTATCAACATTTTCCGGTCACGATAAACGACTATATGAGTGTATGACACAGACTTTTTCGTAATTTATTTTTTGCGACAGAGCGATACGCACATGCTTCCACAAGCGCGTCTGAGCGCGGAATGAAAGTCCGCGAGTGAAAAATGTATGAAGAAATTTGCAAGCGTTCATATTTTTGCTGTTTATTGAAAAATGTAATGATTTAGGTACAAAATAATTAGTCGGACGTATAGAGGACTATATATGCCGTAATTTTATATAATTTTGATGATAAAATATGCTCTAAGTTTACTTTAAAATGGTACGTAATCTGACCCTATTTTTACACATTTTCTGTGATTATTGTGATGGTGAAAACGGATTTATGGGAAAAAATTGTATGATGTGATACAATTTTTGTGATGCCAATCTGAAGATGAATAGATTACCTTTAAATTGAGACCATAATATCTTCACATATATGATTGCTTATACATTAAAATTGTACCTGAAAAGCACCGTTATTTGTAGAAAATTGTAATAGCGTCCTTAAAATGAAAACAAGATCTTTTTATTTTAAAAGAGTGCTTATGAAGTTTACTGTCGGATCATTCTCCATAAGATCGACTTCTTGAAACTGTAGGGTCGGCAACGCGCGAGCGACACCTCTGGTGTTGCAAACGTCTTTAAGCTGCGGTAATTGCTTATCATCAGGCGGGTCGTAAACGGGTTTGCAACCCTCGAGTTATATAAAATTTATTTTTGATATAAAATTATATAATATTAGCTGAACCAGCAAACGTTGTTTTGCCACATTATAGGGGTTGGTGGACTACCCCTAACTTTTAGGGGGATGAAAAATAGATGTTGGCCGATTCTCATAGATACCGGATAAGCACAAAAAATTTCATCAAAATCGGTCAAGCCGTTTCGGAGGAGTATGGCAACGAAAACTGTGACACGAGAATTTTATATATTAGATGATATAAAATTCCAAAGCTAAGGTACTCCGAATCATCTGACTAAAGTTACGTGCGTATTTATCACATGCTCAAACGGTGAACGAAAACATCGTGAGGAAACCTGCATGCCTTAGAATTTTTTGTAACGGCGTGTGAAGTCTGCCAACCAATACTAGGCTTGCGTTGTGGACTACGGCTTAATCCTTGAGTAGACTCGCGCCCAGCAATGGAAAAGCGAATGAGTGATGATCCAACCACTTCCAGCAACCTTAATGAGATCGTAACCTCATCTGTCTATCTTCTTTGAGGCTGCGTGCTTCTCGCGAGTTCTCTAACCAAAAACCTACTTTCCCTTATAATAAACAAATGTTCTGTACCATAGTTTTTTCTAACACTATCTTATTTCTCACCCAACCGACTAATAATGGCAGCAGACCAGTAAATTGTGACGAATGTCTCGCCGGAGATATGTTATGTGTTTTCCTGTGTTTTGTCGCCGAAGCGGTGTGAATAATGTTGTGTTTCTACTGAATGTTATGTTGATTTCTTTGTAAGAACTAGATGTTGCCACAATAAAAGCCACTTTTTGTTGTAATTGGCCACTGTTCTGGACAAAACATTATCTTACAAGTTATTTCTATCCACAAGAAGTTTTGAATAGGCACTTTTTGAGAGGTAGAGTATAGTGACATTCCTCGCTCAAACTGAACTACCCGATTGGGGAAGTACCACCGCCTTACAGAAGACCGCAGTGAATCAACAATAGTTATATTTCTGTGAGTGACTAAGGTTACCAGAGTTCGTTGGGGCAGTGACTATTCTGACAGCATAGGCATTCCGTTTGCTATCAGTTTAGTAATTCCCAATTTTTAGGAACCTAAACGGGTTCTGCAGGGGTTGGCAACGCATATGCAAGTCTTCTGGTATTGCAAATGTCCATGGGCGGCGGTCATCACTTACCATCACGTGACGCGCCGGCTCGTTTGGCCCTTATCACCATAAAAAAATCTATGTGTCTATAAATAATTTCTAATTTCAGTACATAAGTCTCTAAAAATTAAACAATATTAGATCAAATCTAATTATTTGTATAATTTTCAACACGCGGAAGAAAAATAGGAAATTTTATTATAGTCTAGTTTTTGTTAGGAAGTTTAGTTAAGTTAAGTTTTATAAGGAATTCTCTGCAACAATATTTTAACCATGTTTTCTTTTGACATTGTTTTTTTTTTATATCCCTTAATTGTTGTGATTAGTGATTTTTTTATGAATATACTTGAATTAGGTTGTTAACCAATATTTAAACATTACAGTAGCATCTTTTTTTTAAGAAAACGTATTTGTAGATTAGGTATTATTAAAACTCACTAGATCGATGTTGAAAATATTTAGTTATATCAACTCAAATAAAATTACTTTTCACGGATTTTATCGCGGTATATTAATATTATTTAAAATAACAAATTCTATCTCAAAGTCAGTCAGCATTGACTAGAATTTCCACTTCTGCATAACGCGTCCCCTTACCTGAATGTCTGCCCACCCCATTATAGCACGTAACATGTAAATAAACCCGTCTCAGACTATTCTGAAGATTAATGTACTGTGAGATATGGAAGATGTATTATTTACATCTGCGTCGCGAGAAAATGGGTCCGCCAAAAATTTTTGTGAAGAAATTCCACACGAATTTAGGTTACTCGAAGAGATGAAGGAAAAGAGCCGAAGATTGAGCTCTGTGGCCTTCACTAGGCGAGGCCTATGTCCAGCAGTGGACGAATATAGGCTGATGATGATTGGTTACTCGTTGTGATAACAAAAATATAAAGTTTGGTTGCGAAAACCAATTAGTTTTGCCTATTGAGAGTTCGATTAATATTTCATTATAATTGAAATAAAACTACTTTTTACGGATTTAATCGCGGTATATTGATATTATTTTAACCCGACGTTTCGGATCCTTTACAGCATCCATGGTCACGGGCCGACTGAGGTGTTGGTCGTCTTGAAGTTATAATTACTAACAGTTAATTTACATTTTTAATTATGATGTCAAGTCTCTTGGCTTAGTATTATAAGACGATCTGATTAGTGCACAATATTTAAGGCTACCTTCGGTGATGGTCTCGTGTTTGAATCTCGGTAGGGGCAAATTTTTGTGTGATGAGCATGTAGCTATATTTGAGCCATGAATGTTTCTATGTATTGTATTATGTTTGTGCTTTAAGTAATGTATTATATATAATGTACGGCGGAGGGTTGCCTGGTGATCTGTAATACAGGTTTTACCTACCATAGTTACCAGTCTCTAAACTGTGTATTCTAATGTGAATTGTACTGTAATATCTCTGATGATGAGAAAACAAATAAACTTATTATTATCAGTATTATATTTACAAAAAAAAACTATGTAGTCTGTTAACCATCTAGTATCCGTAGCGCAGCCCTCGTTGCTTAACTCGGAACTAGATGGCGCTGTGTTATATATTTATTTGTTATTTTTATACTGACATTCAGCTTCATCTAGGTAGTTAGTCCGACTGATTAAGCACAGATGGATCTTAAATATAGACTGTTTAATGTAGTTATACTAAATACATAGTTATGCTTTTTAGATATCTAGATACGAATGCCCCGTACACTTAAAATGAAAACCGGTTAATTATGTATAAACCACCGTAGCATATTCAATTAGCCTTTTAATATCACGGCAAATACTAGAAAATATCGATTAAAATCGAAAGGTCCCACAGTATTTGCATCTAACCTTTTAGTTGGGTGTCGTTTTAACCGCAAAGTATCGAATGATACTCGATACTTAATGATTCTAAATCGATTAGTGTTCAATCGAGTTGATTTGAATGGTTTCTTAGTAGCTTTTGACCTGCTTATACCTTAATTTTAATATTGCGGTAAGACTTGATTAGTTTTACTTTGTAAGGTAGGGTATAGTGAGCCATTACTCGCTTAAACGAGCTGCCCGACTGGGGAAGCACTTCCGCCTTACAGAAGACCGCAGTGAAACAACTTGTTATGTTTCTACGAGTGAGTAAGGTTACCAGAGCTCGTTAGGGGTGTGACTATTCTGACAGCTTGGGAATTCCGTTCGCTGTCAGTTTAGTAACTACCTTAATTTAAGAAACCTCAAAGGTATTTACAAGGTTGTCAACTTTGGGCGTTGCAAACGTCTACAGGCTACGGTAACCGCTTACCATCAGGCGGGCTTGACATCAGAATGGGAATTCCGTTTACTGTCAATGTAACTCCCCTATTTTAGGAAACCTTAAAAGCTTTTTCCAGATTTTCGTACCTCTGGTGTTGCAAACGTCTATAGGTTACGGTAACCGTTTACCATCAAACGGGCCGTAAGCATTTTAGTGAAATTTCTGTCATATAAAAAACCGGCCAAGTGCGAGTCGTACTCGCGCACGAAGGGTTCCGTACAAAATTAGGCAAAACATTACATGTTTTGTATGGGAGCCACCCTTAAATATTTATTTTATTTTGTTTTTAGTATCTGTTGTTATAGTGGCAACCGAAATACATAAAAATCTGTGAAAATTTCAACTGTCTAGCTATCGCGGTTCTTGAGATACAGACGGACGGGCAGACAGCGAAGTCTTAGTTATTGGGTTCCGTTTTTACCGTTTGGGTACGGTACCCTAAAATGGAAAAAATGTGTCCGAGATTCCGTTTTGATTTTCTTTACTTATAACCCTCTCAAGAACATTATGCTCTAACATACATACACTACAGTTATGTTACGGCATGTTGAACTGTTTCGTGGGAGAATTCGAAGAACAATAAGCCCATTGACTCGTAGCTTATCGTGGTAGTATGTGAACATCACTGTGCAGTATCTCGAGTGATCTAATTGATTTCGAGAGCTGTGCCACATCGATTCTCAGGGATATCAGGCCGGTAATGCAGTTTCAAGAGGGCCATGAAACTAGATTTTATGCTGCTACTAGTCTTCTATCGGCCTATAAACTGCGTTTTTTTGTTACTGCTAGAAATGAAATGATATTTTTGCTATTGCAAGAAATTACATGACCTTTTTTGTTACGAAATGCAATATTTTTTGTCATCATCATCATCAACCCATTAATGTCCCACTGCTGGGCACAGGTCTCCTCTCAATTGACAGGGATTAGGCTACAGTCTACAACGCTAGCCTACTGCGGGTTGGCAGACTTCACATGCCATCGAGAAATTCTCTCAAGCATGCAGGTTTCCTCACGATGTTTTCCTTCACCGTTTGAGTATGTGATAAATACACACATAACTTCCGAAAAGGCTGTGGTGCGTGCCTTGGGTTCGAACTCGAGACCTCTGACATCTCAGTCCACTGGTCACACCACTAGGCTACCACAGCTCCTTCCCATTTTTTGTTATTGCAAGAAATTAAATGGTATTTATTTGTAGCTGCAAGAAATGAAATAATATTTTTTATCTGTAAATAAATCTTTTACAAGTATAATGTCTTAATACTAGTTGGTACCGGTGTTTCGTAACTACCGACCTATGAGAAGAAATGAATATCATGTTTTATATAATAATAATGTATTTAATAAAGTAATGTTTTGGTTCATTACCATGCATGGTACAGCTACTAAACTTCCTATGTAATAAGGGGTATTACAAAGGGCAAAGTGTGCGCCTAAAATATTACACCTCTGCCTACCCGTATATTATGATTTATTTTAAATATGTCTCATGGAAATAATTCTCCCAGTCTCCTAGCCTAGTCGGACATTTTTCTAACACTAAAACAAAATGTAATTTCCAAATAAAATTTTCCGGGAGCTGGCGTTAACATTAACAAATCGTGGCGAGATTTCCCCACTGACTCACATGGCCCACCTCTTTGCTATGAACTCCTTGCGATTCTGCGCGCCTGGTAGCTACATTTTTAATTCAAACAAAGTAATACTAAAAAGTAAGGATTTTAAGAATCATTTATACATACGTACCATCACGCTTCTCTTAATTCAAGAAACCTCAAAGATTTTACAAGGTTGTCAATACACTTTGGGCGTTGCAAACGTCTATAGGCTACGGTAACCGCTTACCGTCAGGCGGGCTTGACATCAGAATGGGAATTCTGTTTACTGTCAGTGTAATTCCTCTATTTTAGGAAACCTAAAATCCTTTTGCGGGTTTTGGTACCTCTAGTGTTGCAAAAGTCTATAGGCTACGGTAACCGTTTACCATCAAACGGGCAATAAGGACACAATCACGCTTCATCATCATCATAATGTACTAATGTATACCCACATTTCGCCGCAATTTAGGTTCTTATGTTATAGCAGGTGTGCCTATTGTGATCAGGGCATTGCAAAGCAGGCGTCTGGATAGCGCCAGTATTAGACCCTGGGACCCATAGCATAGAACGCAGCGTTGACTACCGCCTGACTAATTAGGTCGTCAGCTGTTATCATATGTTTGTGTTATTTTTTTATTGCGATAAGGGGGCAAACGGGCAGGCGGCTCACCTCATGATCACCGCCGCCCATGGACATTTGCAACACCTGAAGCCTTGCAAATGCGTTGCACACCCCTGCAGAAACCGTTTTGGTTTCTTACAATAGGGAATTACTAAACTGACAGCAAATGGAATGCCCATGCTGTCAGAATAGTCACTCCCCAACGAGCTCTGGTAACCTTACTCACTCGCAGAGCAGAAAGACAATTATTGTTGATTCACTGCGGTATTCTGTAAGGCGGAGGTACTTCCCCGGTCGGGCAGCTCAATTTGAGCGAGGAATCTCGCTATGCCCTACCTCCTCAATGTCCTTCTAATCCTAAGCCTAAACTCCTTCCGTGAATACCGTACCAGATTTTTGACCGGCTCGGAAGTGCAAGACGTCTGTATAACACAAGACACCTAATGATTTCATCCATTTCAATTCCCTCATTCCAATTTACTTATCTTTGTATATTTCATCTTATTTTTAGCAATAATTGCTTCTTGGATTTTTATTTAATCAATTAATATTCAATAGAGCCGTGGTAGCCTAGTGGTGTGACCAGTGGACTGAGATGTCAAAGGTCTCGAGTTCGAACCCAAGGCACGCACCACTGACTTTTCGGAAGTTATGTGCGTATTTATCACATGCTCAAACGGTGAAGGAAAACATCGTGAGGAAACCTGCATGCTTGAGAGACTTCTCGATGGCATGTGAAGTCTGCCAACCCGCAGTAGGCTAGCGTGGTAGACTATAGCCTAATCCCTCTCAATTTAGAGGAGACCCGTGCCCAGCAGTGGGACATTAATGGGTTGATGATGATCAATATTCAATTATAAAAGTGGTATGCAGGGACCGTAGCGCGTGGCATTCTGTAGTTTCTGCCTACCCCCATGGGAAAAAGGCGTGAGTGTATGTATGTATGTAATACTCAATTGTTTGTTTGCCTATGAGTTTTAGTGTTTTTTTTTGTATTTTAAGTTAATGTCCTTTGTTTAGTTTTGTTTTTTTCTACATGTTAAACCATACTGTGAGTGCTGTGCACTCCTATAATTGACGTACTCACTATAAGTAAAATCTCTGCATCTTCTGTTTGTTTGTTGGTTTGACGACCCAATTAGTCCAGCGGTAGTTAACACTGCCTGCTGTACTATGGGTCCCGGGTTCGAATCCCGGAAGGGTCAAATGTTTGAGCATTTGTATCCGAGTCATGGATGTATCTATGTATAATATGTATATATTTACAAAAAAAAATGTAGTATATCAACCAACTAGTATCCGTAACACAAGCCTCGTTGCTTAGCACGGGACTAGATGGCGCTGTGTCGTAATGTCCAGAAATATTTATTTATTTATTTAAATATTTTATTTGTTTTAGTGAGTTTGTCGTTGGAGTGCAGTAATTTTAAATAAAATAAATAAATAACCCAATTTTACATACAACACTCAAATGCTACGTTTTGTGTTGCTTAAAAAAACTCCAGGGCTACCCCGTTTCGGAAACACCGCGCCAGCGAAGCCCGTTTTATTTCCCAAGGGAAATCTGTTTCCGTTTTTTAATTTGGATATTTTCTCTCACTAATGACGGTTTCAGTAAAAAGTACTAGATTTTAGAGTGGTATCGTGGTATAGCACAAAAAAAGAAGAAAAAAAAAACACTGACAGTGGTTCAAAATCCATATCCATACTAATAGTATAAATGCGAAAGTGTGTCCATCTGTTACCTCTTCACGCTTAAACCGCTGAACAGATTTTGATGAAATTTTGTATGGAGATAGTTTGAGTCCAGGGGAAGGACATAGGATAGTTTTCTTTCGGGAAATCCGGATAAAATTACTAATTTTACGCAGATGAAGTCGCGAGCAAAAGTTAGAATTATTATAGATAAAGAGAAGGACCAATAAATACATCAATATTTTTATTAACGGCAATAATGTGAAATCGAGAACTTCCTATTAGATATTTAATATACCTACAAGTTGTAAACGGATATCAGTTTTCAGGATAAAGGTTGAGCTATTATCAGTGTAGGCTTTTGTAATTCAACATTGTTGTCAGAGATATTTAATACTCGTACTAAGATAATTTCGGAAATACTTCCTACAAAAAACATTCATCATCAACCCATTAATGTCCCACTGTTGGGCACGGGTCTCCTCTAAATTGAGAGGGATAAGGCGGTAGATATAGTCTACCACGCTAGCTTACTGCGGGTTGGCAGACTTCACATGCCATCGAGAATTCTCTCAAGTATGCAGTTTTCCTCACGATGTTTTCCTTCACCAATTGAGCTTGTGATAAATACGCACATAACTTCCGAAAAGTCAGTGGTGCGTGCCTTGGGTTCGAACTCAAGACCTCTGACATCTCAGTCCACTGGTCACACCGCTCGGCTACCACAGCTCTCAAAAAACATGCAAAAAACATAAAGTAGAATATCTTTAGTTACGTAATGTAAAAGACTAAATATAAGTTAAACTGGCTAGTGTAGGGTTGCCAAACGTCCCGGTTTGTCGGGACACGTCCCAGTTTGAAGCATGCGAGGTCCCTGTTCAGAAAATCTTAAAAGTTCATAATTTCCACCTTTAGGTACACAAAGCAAAACAGACCGGTATACAGGGCACACCAACGTAGATGTTGGTGTGCGTAAACTCAACGCGTTATTACTTCGCCTATTTAGTAGTGTTAGCTTTACAATAACCCGTTGTCCACGCACACACTTGCAATTTCTTGTTGCTTCACATTATATATGAAACAAAGAATATGATATATAAATTCAAAGTTATTATCAACTGATACCGTGGCATAGGTGTATATGCAAGCAGCTGGTGTGACATTAGTCTTAAGATCAAATCACGCCGGCCCGGCCCTAACTTTTTGCATTATTATCATTATTATTTTTTCGTTCTGTTTAATTTTAATTTTTGTTATTTACCTGATAATAAGAACATTATTCGAGAAAAAATGATATATGGAAGAAAATATTAAACAATGTGTAATATGATAACAACAATATTTATTGACATGGTTTTTTTAAATTATAAATACAAATTATAAAGTATGGTTCATGACAAATATTCTAAGTGGGACAAGAATTCACTTTGTTTTTCATATTCAAGAGAGTAATTTATTTATTAATGATATGAATAAACATGTTAGTAAGTTAGATAATAAGATACTGGCGATCCTAAATTGTAATCTCACTAACAATAACATCAATCATGTAATACAAATTAACCCCTGATATTTTTAATAGCCGATTGGTGCGCCATCACTATCTATTACTTGTTGCAAACGTGTCCTCATGCTAGCAACCATATTCCAGCATAAATCAGAGCCACGAAACGATTCCCATGACGAGGTAACGACATCGTCTAAATTAAATTTGGACCTGACTTCAGATGAGTCCCAGTTTAGCACCATGTGACCCCATAGGTTTTCAATGGGGTTCAGGTCAGGACTTTTTGATGGCCATTCAATAACAGTAAAGTTTTCTTGGACGTTTAACCAACTTTGCACGAGTCGCGCGCGATGCACAGCGCAGTTATCATGCACGAAGTAAATGTGTTCTTGCGGGTATGCAACACGCACAGTTGGTAGCATCACGTTTTGTAAAACATCCAAGTAACCTTGACTGGTATTGCGACCCCCTACCTGCACTAATTCACCGGGACCCATTGATGACATCCATCCCCAATAACCCAACGTAATGCGGCCACTAGACCTGCATGGAATAATATTTTTTTTTGTTATAGCGTTCACCATCTTTTCGCCATAATATTTTACGACCATCCTTGTCCGACTTAAAACATTTTTCATCGCTAAATATAACTATATTATTGCACCAATCAAAATCCAAATATTCTCTTGCGAAGCGAACCCTATTTTGCATGTGAATATCAGACAGTAATATTTTCTTGGCTGGCCTACGACATTTCACACCAGCTGCACGCAAGTGGTTCCGCACAGTTTGTAACGTCACGTCATGTTTAGTCGCCGTGGAACGAGTAGTGAGGAAGGGCTCAGCCAAATGCGTAGCAACTATATCACGGTGCCGTGCATTGGTGTCTGCATATGCAAATCCAGCCTTTGGTCCCGGTCGGCAAGGATCAATGCTTCCCGAATCTGCATAACGATGGACCCACAATTGCACAGTTCTTCTCTGTGAACAATAATTAAATATTGTTACATAAAACATCAATAAACAAGATGTGTATTATTGAAACATAATAAACTTCTAAACGTAATAATAATATTTTGTTACTCACCGATATCTTTAAACGCCTCGCAATTTCACTAATTGAAACGTTTTGCTCATGCAAAATAATTATCTCAGCTCTTAAAAGTGTAGTTAAGTGATTCATATTGATTCACAAATAATAGCACTTCTCAAAATACGCAGGGTATAATGTCTAAAAACGTAACAAAAGCTTGATAGTCAATAGCATTATGACGATGAAATTAAACTACCAACATATTATGATTTGTCATTTTTAGAGGGTAGACCATTAATATAATCCAAACCAAATATAAAGAAGACTTGCTAATACTATACAATGAATTGAACAAACAAATGTAAAATATTTTTTAAAACATACAAAAAGTTGAGCCGTTGGTAATAAGATTCGATCTTACGGTGCCGGCGACAAGAAGTTTTGTTCGCACGCTCAACTAATGCGCCATAGTGGAGGGTGATTCATTAGCTAAATTTATGCATCATATTCCCTGCAACTTTAAAATGACAAGAAATTGCAAATGTGTGCGTGGACAACGGGTTATTGTAAAGGTAACACTAGTAAATAGGCGAAGTAATGAACGCATTGAGTTTACGCACACCAACATCTACGTTGGTGTGCCCTGTATACCGGTCTGTTTTGCTTTGTGTACATACAACTTGATAGGCGTAAAGATTATCCCACCATACATACATACCCTCACGCCTTTTCCCATGGGGGTAGGCAGAAACTACAGAATGCCACGCGCTACGGTCCCTGCATACCACTTTAGCCTCGTCCACATTCATACATCTCGTCATGCACGCGCGCCGGTTACGAGTACTGCGTACCTGACCTCTTTGAAGGAGTTCACCAATTAGGTCGGTGTATGTCCTTCTAGGGCGCCCCCTCCCGGCGTTTCCACTGACATCCGCCTTATAAATTCCTTTCGTCAATCGCCTAACATTCATCCTTTCAACATGCCCAAACCATCTCAGTTTATTCTTCTCAACCATATCAATCGGAATTACGGTTTTGTTATTATCTTATATATAAAATTCTTCTGTCACGGGGTGCGTAATCGAACTCCTCCGAAACGGCTCGACCGATTTTGATGAATTTTTTTGTGCTTATCCGGTATCTATGAGAATCGGCCAACATCTATTTTTCATCCCCCTAAATGTTAGGGGTAGTCCACCCCTAAATTTTTATTTTTATTTTTTAGACAAAATATTTTTTTGTAGTTTTTTTTAGATTTGGCATTAAAAAATACATACAACCCTAAATTTTCACCTTTCTACCACCAACCCCTAAAATGTGGCAGAACAACGTTTGCTGGGTCAGCTAGTAATATGTAAATTCTTCAATAAAATAATATAAATCTCAGCGAATACATTACACAAAATACTTAAAACGCACAACACTCGTAAAGTCTTCATACAATATAGTAGTGAGACATACATATTTAAAGGGTCCATAAATTCCTACAACTTCATACGTATCTAGAACGAATCTTCTAGTAATATATTATGAAACATTTTTGAGATATTTTACAAAATATTTCATAGATATTCCGGGACGACTGACTCGCAGTCCTAAATGGCATTTGATAAGGAGCGGGATATGACATTTTCATATGTAACATTCTGAATGGCCTGCTTTCTTATCTGAAATATATATCTATTATATCTTAAGTATATAACGTTTTTGGTTAATATTTTTTTCTTAAAACAATACGTGATTTTACTCGAGTCAGATAACTAACTTTTGCCTGTGTCTTTGTTTGCGAAGATCCTCATCAACCCAGTTATCTCACTGCTGGGCAAGCGTCTCCTTTCATTCGAGACAGAGATAAGGCTATAGTCCACCTCGCTAGCCTAGTGCGGGTTGGTAGACTTCACAATACATATAGATAATCTTTCAGGCAAGCAAGTTTTCTTACGATATTTACAATCACCGTTTGAACGTGTGATAGATACAAGATACAAGATACTTTATTTGTTAAACATGTACATGATAAATACGTACATAACTTTAACAAGTCAGTGGTTCGTGCCTTGGGTTTGAACTCGAGACCTTTGACTTTTTAAGACCACTGGCCACCCCACTAGGCTATCACAGCTATTCAATATCAATACACCGCAAAAATGGTATGCAGGGACCGTAGCGCGTGGCATTCTGTAGTTTCTGCCTACCCCCATGGGAAAAAGGCGTAAGTGTATGTATGTATGTACACCGCAATAAAATCCCGAAAAAAAAACCTTTTATTTCAGTGACACTTTAAATATTTCAATGTTCTTTTTTGAGCATTTAAATATGACAACACAGGGCAACCTGGCAACATTGTAAAGAGGCGAGGTCGGTTATGATTGTTCAATTTGCAACACAGCCTCCTTCGGGATCTGGCAGCACTCAGATACATTAAGTTTATCTCCGACGTCTCTCTCCTTTCTTATTCTAAAGGATAGATACTGTTTAATATGCTTCCTTTTAGCTCGATTTTTGCTTTTAAGTGTTTGGGTTTAACGGAGTTTTCTGCTTTCGTTTGGATTAGTATTGTGTTTAAATTTCTTGGCTCAGTAAGTAGCTGTTTTGGGGTAATGTTACATCACATTTCATCACGCCCTTGTCATCGAATGGTTAGGCAGAAGCGTAAGTTTTGATCACTAACAGTTCGTCAGAGTGTAAATTTCATGCGTCATGTAATAGGAGGCAATAAAAATATTAATATTGCTGCTTAACAGACACAAATCGAAACTCAAACTTGTCATTGAGAATTGTTTAACACCATTTCTGAAAAAACCCGAGAAATAAAACTACAATTTACGGAATTAATTGCGAGAAAATTCATAGAAAATGTATTTCATTATTTTATTTCAATGTATGCCCAATCGACTATTCCAATCCGACAAAAACCTCTCATTTCTCAACGGCAATTTGAAGAACATAAAATTTCAATTCGCAATTTTTCCGACAATATGCTATTCGGGCTTACAGTAATAATTCATGCCAAGGTTTTTTTACATTTGACACGATAATTTCTAAATTCCGATGTTTTTGTCGTTTTCGGAATTAAAATTTCGTAAGTAGGTACGCATCTAGATTCATTCCCATCTCTGCCATCGTAAAAGAAATATCAAGCGATTTTTTATTCTGGAAAATTTAATTTCTCCCTTTTAAGTACGCTTTTCGTCTATTGGGGTCGTAAAGGGGTGGTTTGGAGAACCGGATTTATGGCTGGATTTTATGGTGAGAATAGGTTCTCGAGACAGAGAATTATAATAGGTTGTATAAAATGTAATGCATACGAATACGTAGATTTTGCCGTCTTATTATTTATGAAGCTCTTATTTCTTCATTTAAACTCCCGAATTTTGGGACATATTCGGATCTTTGCCTGACTTTAAAATAAGCTAGTCTTATGTATATAAATAATTAGCAGCAACTGGATGAGTTGAGTCGAAGATCGAGCTCTGTGACGTTCACTAGGGGAGACCTACGTCCAGCTGTGGGCATATATGTATAGGCCGATGATGATGATGGTGTGTATAATTCTGATAGAAAATGCTAAGTAGAGATTTAAGATTCAAGGTCAATAGGAGGTCAATAATGTTTTGGTTTATTCGTATTCTACTAGTTTATTACACATTCGCGAATATTAAACGTTTAATAAAACTATTTTTGTCGGATTTTAATATCACCTTGTCACAGTTTGTCCATTGATAGTAAAAATATATATTATAAAGGACATGAAATATGAGGATTGTAATATCAATATACCGCGATCTGACAAAAGTAGTCTTTTTTCAATAATCACATTCTATTTATTTTGCAATTCAGGCTTGAACCAGTTACAGCTATCACATAAAAGAGTGAGTTAAACAAAGAAAAAATAATTACATTTCCCGCTCGAAAATTTAACTCAATATAACAAATAAACCCTAAAATGCTCACGAAAGAAAAATTCCCCATTACCTGGGTAAAATGGCAATATATCCGCGCAAAACAAACATGCCTATGCAAATTTGTAGGCTACACATTGAACGTATGTCATTCATCACGGTCGGTGGGGGTGGGGGAAGTAAAAAGCGGGAAAATGGGAATAAGAATTTAAGGGAAGAGTGCCGAAAATTTCGGAAACAAAATTTGGTAACGTCATTTTGAATAATGAGTGTGGATTAGAATAGGTTTCTACTTAATTAATTTAGTGTTCAAGTTTACTGGCCTTATTTGTGCTTTTATTTGAAGGCTAGTTAGAATTTCGTTGAAAAATCTAAATGTAAAAGCAACCGTCATGTCTACCGAATTCGTCTTTGCGATTGGTCCGCTCTAAACTAATCTACCAATCAGAAAACCGAACGCAGTAAACGCAACTAAATCGCGTGAAATTCGCCCTAGTGATGTAATTCTCAAAATGCCGAGACTATTTTCATGAAAAAAAATATCTTAGAATAGAAGTTAAAACTTTGATTTTTACATAGATATTCAAAGAAGACGTTTTGTTCTCTCGGTGAGGTAAACAATGCTGGTTTTTATTTCAAACTTTATTCACCATTCAATAATGTTTGAAATAAAAACTGGCAAAAAAAGCAAGTGGTTTTTATATTCGCTGTTGTAAATGGAAATTATATATTCTGATTTAAATAGGTTAATGGGTTTTAGTTCACCTACATCGTTTTAAACTACTTTAATAACTAACATTTTCATTTAAAGTTTATTTCTACAGTTTTATCACACAATTCGTACATAACACGTATACATTGTCACTAGTTCGCTATTCGGAATTCAACCTAGTTCCGAAAACCTACAGTTGATATTCCCGCTTCGGAAATAGGTTGTTATATTTGTAATACAGGCTTTTAATATACGAAACCCCTAAAATTTCGCGCCAAAAAACTCGCACGTCACACAAAGCCAGTGAGATAGGGTTATTTTTATTACGTCAAATAAAAAAGAAGATGGCGGTTATGCGTTATTTTACAACTTTATTGTCCCTGAGGATGTATTAAGAAAATTACATGGCGCGAATTGAATAGGATAATTTCATTCAATTGTCTCTATACATTCTATAGGGTAGGCAGAAGTGTTGATTAAAAATTCTGATCGATTTTGTTTTTGTGAAAGGCTTATACGGTAAACGATCTGTGTGTCTCACTCACTAGCCACTTCCTACTCATCCATAGACTGACCGTCTATGTATGAGTAGGATGTGGCTAGTCGGCTATAGGGCTCCTTCATGCCTCGTTGTGTTCGTTAAGCTAATAAATAAAAATAAAAATAATTAATTGCAGATACTTGTACAACTTTTACAGTAAATTTTACATAGATAATGGTACATTTACTCATTTTAAGTAAAGAATATATACCTGTGCTAGGCTAGCTTCTGAACAATTCTTAGCAGTAGACAGAAATATGAAAGCTCTTACAGCCAGCATACTTGGAAGGTCATTGCAGTATAAGGTTATAGCAGAATCGCTGCCAGAGCTTAATACAATAACTTATGACCTCAACAGAGTTCATCAACACGTGCGCCTTCAAATGAGCCTGGACAAGGCAAAACTTATTTCGAACTCCCATGTTATGCCTATGTAAATAATATCCGGCCAATATCCGCTGGGAACTTTGCTCCCGAAGTTGTTAATGAATATGTCTACCTGTAACAAACTATCCACTTAGGTAGCGCCAACTTCGAGAAAGAGGTCGTTGAATCTAACTCTGGCTAGGGTTTCCGATGACGCGATGTCTTTTTGTCGGAAATTCTTTTAGTTTTCGGAAAAAGGTTTGGAACTAGAATGATTTATTTTGTATACGAGGCGGCACGAATAATAATAGTTAGATAGTGTCAGTAGCTAGTTGTGTGACCGTAAAGTCTGTAAATTCCAATAGAGTAAGATCCCAGGGCCGCCAGACGTCACGTATTTTCTGACGATGGAAATGTGGACGATTGAGTAGTGCTAGTATGTACTAAGAACGCATGCCTACCAGCTAGCTTGCTTAGTGGGCCAATTTTGAGGTATCAGGAAATCATGGTACATAAAAACATGACTTACCTCACGTAAGTTCTCCAAGCTGTTTTTTAAGTATATTATAGGCGATATCCTTAAAAATAAGTCGCCAATACTCCCAGACACTTTCCGTCGGCCGTTTTGCTTTACAGACGCCTTAAAGGTCCCAAGAGACGTAGTGTCTCTGCCTTCTAACCCTGTGAAGATACAAGCGCGTTAATACTAATGTATTAATGTTCCTGCCAATTTTTATTTTGCCGAATTTTCACTTAACAAGGGTTGTTATCATGGCTTAATTTGCCAACCATTTAAATATAATTCGTTCCTATTTCCGAATTTCTCGGAAATCACTGTCCAACGTATCATCAGCGAATATATTTCTGTTAAAAACATTTTGGACGAACCAAAAATTTAGGTTGCATACCAAACATAATTGGTTCACTAATTAACCCGTATATTTTTCAAATTGCCCGTTACAATACCACGCATATATATCTGTGTACACATCGAATTATTTTTATTTATATCCGCTTAGGGGATGCTGTGGTCTTAATGGGGTACATTTGTCAGGGGGGAAGGTATTGTGGGCGAATGAGTTACATGTGTTGTTACCTTTTTGTAATAGGGTTGATATTAGACTCTATAGCGATAGGGCTGCTCGCTGTGAAACAAAACACGACTGGAACTACAAATTTCAAACTTAAAACTTCAAATTCTGTATTGTTTTGTTTAAAAAAAAATAACGTTGCCCCACCCTAGGATTTTCCCCTGTATCGTGGGTGCGTTTACAAACACAAACACCCAGACCCGGAACAACTACCTGTAGAACTTACAAATATTTGCTCCGTGCGGGGATGGAACCCGCAACCCGTGACGCACAAGCCGATCGCTCAGCCACTGCGTCACCGAGTCGTCCAATTAAATTATTTATTAAAGTATTGACTTAAATTTAGGTTTTTTGCCACTGAGGTGGCATATAAGCTTACGGCCCTGATGGGAAGCTGTTACCGTAGCCTGTGGATGTTTGTAATACCATACGTGTTGCTCGCGTGTTGCCGATCCTGTAAAAACCTCTTTACTCTCTTTTTTTGTGAACCTTAAAAAATAGAGACCGCTTTCTATTTCTTAAAATCCCCTATTTTATAGGCGATATCTTTAAAAATAAGTCGCCAATACTCTCAGACACTTTCCGTCGGCCGTTTTGCTTTACAGACGCCTTAAAGGTCCCAAGAGACGTAGTGTCTCTGCCTTGTAACACTGTGAAGATACAAGCGCGTTAATACTAATGTATTAATGTTCCTGCCAATTATTATTGCTGTTTTAGTTATTTCCTGTCTGCATAAATCATACGTTTCACATCGAACTGCACCAGTCTCATATTGATATTACATTACATACATAAATCTTTGTAAAACAAAACCAACAATTTTGTATTTCATTTAAAAGAGTATCTATGGAGTTTCTTGCCGGTTCTTCTCCATAAGACCTACCTTTTGGAACCGTGCAACTAAATTCAATTAAATATGACAATTCAAAAGCACCTGTATTGGTCTAATTGAAATAAATGATTTGATTTGATTTGATTTGAATTTTCACTGAACAAGGGTTGTTATCAAGGCAAGGCAATGTTTTTGTGAACCTTAAAAAAATAGAGACCGCTTTCGATTTCTTAAAATAGGGGAGTACTACACGGACACCAAACAGAATTCCCATGCTGTCAGAATAGTCACTACCCCTAACAAGCTCTGGTAATCTTAGCCACACGCAGAAACACAACTTTTTGTTTCACTGCGGTCTTCTGTACTTCCATAGTTGGGCAGATTAATTTGAGCGAATAATCTCGCTATGACCTACCATTCTATTATCATCATTATCAACCCATTATTGTCCCACTGCTGTGCACGGGTCTCCTCTCATTGGAGAGGGATTAGGCTATAGTCCACCTCGCTAGCCTACTGTGGTAGCCTGTCTATAAATATAAATGTTATTAAACGACGCGATAGATGATAAAGATACGACGTAAATGCATTTTACACAACACTAAACAGAGCATCTACTAATAACTATAAAAAATAACTACTGAAAATGTTTGGCATCAAACTATATTGGAAAATGTTCTCGGCGCATCATGTTACCCGATTACGGCTAAAAGGAGGGTAATGCTTTTTCTTATGACGCTGCTTAGCTAGGCGATAGAGGAAAGTGTGCTACATAATCGTATCGCGAAAGCTAAATACCTATATTGTATCTTTATAAATAGCTTTCTTCGTATCATCAGACCTAGATTTTTCTAAGCAATGCTGATATAATAATTTATTACACTTACGCGAATATTAGACATTGAAATAAAACTACTTTATTCGGATTTAATCGCGGTATATTGATATAGTCTTTCGATGTTTCAAAAGTGGGACAGCTGTTAACACTGCTGGGTGCTGTCCAGATTCAGTGTTCTAACCTTGGATGCATACATAACATCTGAAACGTCGAGATTAAAAGAAATGGTTATACCGCAATAAAATCCGTAAAAGTAGTTAAGAGTAAACTGTTAGTCAGTTTTCTGGTTTCTTCTTAACATTAACATTTATCTTAGATATTTGGATCTTGTACCTACTTTCCTAAGAATTGTCACATCATAAATAATAATTAAATAATATACCCGGACATTATGACACAGCGCCATCTAGTTCCGAACTAAGCAACGAGGCTTGAGTTACGAATACTAGATGGTTGATACATTAAAATTTTTACCCGACTGCGTCAGACGGAGGGTTATTGTTCTTGAATACATACATAATATACATAGATAGAAATTAATGCTAGTTAGTTTACAATAGCTTATACATTCATAGATATCGACTAATAATATGTCAGTGGAAACGCCGGAAGGACATACACCGACCTAATTGGTGAACTCCTTCAAAAAGGTCAGGTACGCAGTATTCGTAACCGGCGCGCGTGCATGACGAGATGTATGAATGTGGACGAGGCAAAAGTGGTATGCAGGGACCGTAGCGCGTGGCATTCTGTAGTTTCTGCCTACCCCCATGGGAAAAAGGCGTGAGTGCGTGTATGTATATGTGTCTCTCAGGCAAGCCCAAAAGCCAGGCATCTAGGATCAGCTTATTGTCTCAGTTACAAATCTCCATGCCCAACTCACAAACATTTGTCGCTACCGGGATTCGCGCCCGGGAACTTTGCTTCGGAAGAGTCTTTAATTCCACAATAAATAATAATAATAAATAAATATTCCTGGACATTATGACACAGCGCCATCTAGTTCCGAGCTAAGCAACGAGGCTTGTGTTACGGATACTAGTCGGTTGATATACTACATATACCTATACTTTTTTTTTTTGTAAATACATACATATTATACATAGATACATCCATGACCCGGATACAAATGTTTATGCTCATCACACAAACATTTGTCCCTACCGGGATTCGAACCCGGGACCCATAGCACAGCAGGCAGTGTTAACTACCGTTGGACTAATTGGGTCGTCAAAAAAATAAAACTAAAAAAGTCTAAAAGTTAACTATTACTTAATATTTTAATATCGTGCCAGAAAATCCTAGAACACATACTGGTCGTAAACGAAATTGAATTTAGGAGCGTATAAGCGAAACCATGTTATATATCTTTTTGGCCTATTTACCAAATCCTTATTCCGAAATAATAGTAGTTCAAGCATTTTTTTCTTTCCCAAACTGTTTTTCTGTATTTCATTAAAGTTAAGTGTTCTTACTTCGCTAAAAGTTTTTCTGTGATAAAAATCTTATTTGGTAAGAAAAAAAAATCTATTTGATATGAAACTATGTTTTAGTTTTAAGTGGATTGCAAGTTGTTACTTTTTTCTGAAAGTTTCATTTAAGATCAAGTTTTGAAGTATGTTCCTTTGATTTATAAAATATTTAAGTTCTTACTCTGTACAGTCGATGCCAAAGTTTTTGAGTGTAAGTTTTAAATTGCATTTAAAATTGCTTGAGAGCGAGACGAATGGCTTTTATTTAAGTTTATGATTATATTAATGTTAAACCTTAGACAAGAACTTTATATTCATAGATTAGATTTTTATTTATAATAGTGATACCAATACTTATAATTTGTTTATCGAAAATTTTAGCTCCATTAAGCATACTTTTCACTCACTTACAAATTTAATCAAAGAGAATTAGGAATCAAATCAAAGAAAAATGAGTAATAAACTTAAAAAAACCTTTTTACTGTTTTCAAAATGACAACTTCTTACTACCTACATACGTCAAACTGAATTTTGACACAAAAAATTAACACTGAAATCAAAATAACATATTTAAGTAACCTTTATAGGTATTTAACACGTGTTTCTCAAAATAAACCATCCAAAAAAAATCCTTTCCAATTTGCTTATACAACAAAAAATCACACCCAAATCCTTTTTATTAGAACGATTTATAAGCGAACGTTTTTTTTTACAACAAGCCGTCGTATTTCTCGTCCCTGAACCAACTATTCAATGTCCAATGATTACAGCAACAAAAAGAAAAACTAACCGTAAGAGATAACTCTGTTTACGCAAAAGTAATAAAGATTACGCACTAAGCCCATTTATAACGACAAAGTGGACAATATCGTTCGGTAAAAAAGGAAAAAAAGGTATTTTCTTCAGGCCTTTTTCGATGTAACAGAGTGTATTGTGCCAACTTAACGAATGGTGAACGAAAATTGCCGAATCTAGCCGATTGGTGACGAAGTTAGCGTGATGTGAGTTTATTTATTGTTATTGGTATGTGTTCTGTTCGTGATTGTACTGTTTGCTTTTTAGATTTGTTTCATTTAATATGATCTTACGTTTATTGACATCTTATATATTTCATACGTTTTGTCTTCACACTCAACTTTATTTAATTAAGACTACTATTACAGTGTTGTGAGTTCTCAAAAACGATGTAGTTGCACGGTTTAAAAAAGTGGGTTCTATTAACAATAACCGTTGTAAATTCTCGATACCTGCTATCACGCATTTTTCCATAAGGGTAGGTAGACATTACAAAATGCCATAAACCTCGACTCTTACTTGTTCCACATTTCATACATAAATAAATCAACATTGATCATTGACAAAGACTAAATTTTTGTTTTACCTGTATGAGAATAATGTGATAGTAAATATATCCGGACAATATTACACCGTACCATTTAGTTATCCATATTACTTACAAACGAGACTAAAGTTACGAATATTAAATGGTTGATACACTACATGACCAACATGCAAAATGTCTTTGCACAAATATGTGTCCCTACCTGGCATTCAAACCATGGACTCTAACTATAGAAGATGGCCATAAAACTGCTTCCCTAATCATAACAATATATTACAAATATACCGATATCCGTTCAAAAATTTGAATCCCAAAAACTATTACCAACAAAACATGACCCCAAATATACTGCCTTACCCTTTTCACCCCCATTTCCCCACCAGTGGGGGCTAGAGCGTGACCCCACGGTTGGTCGGTGACGTATTATTATTGGTATGTGCTATTGTCCGGGAGAAATATTGAGGAGGGTAGTCTTATTTTTATGTTGATTTGCCGCGGTTAAGCGGCGTTGAGATTCTACTATATAGAGTGTTTTCTTGTGCTTACTATTGTACGACGGAGCTGTCGTAGCCTAGTGGTGTGACCAGTGGACTGAAATGTCATAGGTCTCATGTTCAAACCCGGGCATGCACCATTGACTTTTCGGAAGTTATGTGCGTATTTATCACATGCTTAAACGGTGAAGGAAAGCATCGTATGGAAACCTGTATGCTTGGGAGATTTTCTCAATAACATGTGAAGTCTACCAACCCGCAGTAGGTTTGCGTGGTGGACTTTAGCCTAATCCCTCTAAAACGAGAGGAGACCCGTGTCCAGCAGTGGGATAATAACGGGTGGATGATGACTATCGTATGGTATTAGCTACCTTAACATAACATACCTTCACGCCTGTCATCCCCGAACGGTAAGGCAGAGACGTACTAATGCATATTTACATTTCACTGGTATGATTTTATTTCTATTTAAGGGGGCGAGCCTATTGCCACGAATCCAAGTTCCAAGTTGCTACTGAGAATTTCATAGAAAAATACTTTGCTCGACCGGGAATTGAACACAAGAACTCTCTGAGCAGTAACAGTTAGGTACCTTCACCTGTATACAATTTAATAACCGCACTGCTAATTCAAAACAATAACAGCGTAAGTAAAAATTCGTTTTCACACCAAAAACTTTATTATTTACAAGAATATATTCCTGTAAAAGAAAATTGTCGCAATTACAGGTGGTGGCCTGAAATGGCTTCATGTTTGAGGGCGGAGATATGGCCCAACATGTATCTGGGGCACTTGGTAGTAGGTACAGGCGACGAGAAAAGTGAATAGCGAGATTATTGAAATTAAACGGTTTTTTATCGCGGTATATTAATAAATAAATAAATATATCCGGATATTATGACCGCCGCTTAGTTCCCGATGGTTGTACTTCTATTGTATATAGAAATATTAATGACTCAGGTCGCACGTCCATGCTCACCCCACAATAATTAATCCTTACCGGGATTTGAACCTATGATCCTTATCACGGAAGCAGACTTTAAATACTGCAGCATTACACAGGTCATCAATAAATTAGCGAAATGTAAAAAGAAATAGGTATATAAAAATAGACACATTCGAAATGAGAACCTCCTCCTTTTCGAAGTCGGTTAAAAAGTGAAAAGATTTTTACATAGTCTGTAAGCGTCCGCGCGCAAACGTCCATAGGCTACGGTCACTGCTTACCAACAGGCCGTAATTCAGATTGTCACGTCATTAGTCTAAAAAAAGTGTACTGAAACACCATTCCATGGTTCTATGTTTATTATTACTGTTGGTATCCGCGTCTTCAACTTCTTGGAACCGTTCAGCAGTTTCTAACGTTTCATAAATGCTTGAAAAAGTTTCATTTGAAATAAAAACCTGTTTGATTTATTGGAAAAGGACGACTGTATATTATAGAGTAAAATCTAAAATACTGTTGAGAATTTTCTTATGGAAAATCTTTAATAACGTTTTGCTCGATCTGGAATAGAAACCTGACAACGTTGTCATAAGACATATTTTTATAGATATATGTAGTTTTTAAATATCGTTTTGAATATTATTGCATACATTAGGTCCTTTCAGAGGACTTATCTCAAGCTGGATCTGAATGATCGACGTCTGTTACACTGTAAGTGGGTTCGGTTTCACCCCTAAAAGGGTATTTATTTATTTATTCTAGATCGAAGTGTGTATATTCTTGTGCAACGATATCTATTAAAATAAAACTTTAATTAAAAATATTAACCTAGATAATTATTTGTCCGAATCTGTATTTACTTCATGTTTTATTCTTGTTTCAGGTAAGTACTCCATATATTCGAGTTTTTGAAGATCAACGGCAGAGGTACCTTGTTATAAATATTTTAGTAAATGCTATGTTAATTTAGGAACCTATACGATAAACAGTTTCCTTAAATTTTGATAAAATTACATATCAAATGAGTCTTTGTGGACAATAATTAAAATTCAAGTCGGTGAAAATACTGAAATATACATCCGCAGCATCATTAAGACAGGTTGATGAGATTAATCATAAAATAGGTACTCATCAATTGTCGAACCAAAAAAAGTTATTCCAACGAAAATATTTCATCAATTATTCAATCCAAACCGCAGGCAGAAACTAGTGTACACCTTACACGACAAACAGGGACCCATATACGTCAAACAGGGACACATATACGTCAAATTAACGTGCCCTGTGTCAGATATAATCTTAATTATTGGTTTTGAAACTGACTTTTGACATATTATGACATAAGACATTGACGAAGGAATAGTGATAATTAGACATTTCCTTGAGAAGACGGTTAGATGTGACGTCATTATTATACGAGCAGTATGATATAAATTGGCTCAGGTACTACGGTTATCATTAATTAGCTTTCAACCTCTTTAAGGGCAGCATTTTAGTTTGTAGTTGATAACATATATGGAAGCTGTTACACAGCGCCATCTAGTTCAGAGTTAAAACGAGGCTTGTGTTACAATTAATATTTCCTACTCTTAGTTTGTAAATCTACATATTATGTATCTATGAATCAGGTGTAAACAAACAAGCAAGCTTGGGACTGTTAATATAGAAAGAGAAACACGATGGACACAATTTTGTCCACAGTAATTAATGTTCAGTAGTCATGTTTTTTTCTTTCCGTCCAGTATATACCTACATAATATATAACAAAAAAGTTGAAATCAAATAGACCTACGTCGTTCTAAAACCATTAGGAAAAAATAACTGGCCATATTAAATACCAACAAGTTAATTAAAAAGTCAATTTCAAAACAATTCAAACAGAACATGTTGCTAGTTAATCTCCATCAACACACGTAATGGGGAATAGCAATAGCAATTTTAGTCAGACAAAGTTAACAGGCCCGCGTATAATTTAAATTTACTTACTTAAATAATACAGAAATACAGGATATTTATAGAACAAAATCTAAATCGGAGGCCGTTGTAGTAAACTTTGCAACAGTCACCAGAAAAACCGAATTGATTGCTTCAGTGATCAACTACAATAAGTCACAAAAGATAAAAAAAGGATTACCCTTAAATACTAACAATATTAAGATTAAGGGGTCCCCCAGGAATATCTATGTATCTGATTCACTTACAGGAAAAACACAGCAACTATTCTATTTGTCCAGACAACTTGCTAAAACTCGAGGTTTCCATGGATGCTGGATTTCTTTTGGGAAAATATATATTAGGAAAAATATGGGTGACTCACCTATTTTAATTAAATATTCTGAAGATTTGGATAAGTTCGTATGACTATTTGTTCAATTTCTAGTTGGATGTTTTGTTTTTAACCTAAATCTAAAAAATATTGTTAATACACTATACGTAATGTTCCATAACACTCAGATTAAAATTATATATCTAAAATATGTACACACATACATACACACATACACTTACCCTCACTTATTTATTCTATGCTATGGAGATAAACAAAAACTACAAATTGTTACCTACAACGGTGATTCCTACACACTATTCTTTAGTTTTCTATGTTCATACTTATTTTACTATATGCGTGTTGTTTCTGAGATGAATAGTACATCTGACACCTCATATATAGTATTAAAAATGCAAAATAATGTTAAACTCAGCTGTAGCAAACAAACTTGTCCTACGAGACTAATACAAGCTATTCGCGATGGTAAATGAATTGTTAAATAATATAGATCAATTAAATAATAATTGTAAAATTTATAACCATGTACATGTAATAACTAGTCTACATTTAAATATAACTATTAGATACATATTTTCACACACACAATACTACGACAAAACACATCATTACATTTCTTACTTTACAAATAATTCTACACATTCACATTACATTACACTTACATTACAATTACATTACACTTGGTATGTTCTAACTATACTACTATTATGTAAACATTGCCTACCAAAAAATACCCTAAACAATATTAGATTGCGCTATCTATCTGTACCTTGTGAACACTCTTCCCTTAAACCTACAGACAACAAATTTTCAACTTACGCTATCATAAACGCCTTCCCAGCTCTCCAAATGTTTACTTCTGTTCTCAATTGTCCACCATCCTCAACACCCTACCCGTCTTTGGATTGCTTTCCAACACAAAATTCGATAACTTTCAGGATATACACACTGATTTAGACCTTATCTCTGTAGCGTACTCGTCTAGTTGTAAAATTGAGGACTGCCACCAATTAGCTCGCTCACACGGTAAAGCGCTTACACTTCTCTCCCAAAATATCAGGAGTATCAATAAAAATTTTGATGGTCTACTCACACTTCTAGAAAGAAGCGACGTTTCATGGGATCTCATAATCCTCACTGAATGCTGGTTGCTTAATTCATCTCATATACCAACACTACAAGGATACACGTCCGTTAGGACTAACAAATTGTGCACACAAAATGAAGGGGTAGTAGTTTACTACAACAATAATCTCCAAATCACCTCCAAAGAACCGGATTTACAAGATGCAAACTGCCTAGCTCTTATTTTAAATAAGGATACTGTTGTGATAGCAATATATCGCCCTCCTGCAAATCAAAATGTATCAATTTTCATTCATAACTTAAATGAACTACTGAAAACCTTTTGCACTTACAAAAATATAATTCTAACGGGTGATATGAACATTGATATATCCGAACCCAACAACGACCCTCGTTCCTTTGAGTATCTTAATATGGTAGCATACCATGGTTTGCTGCCGGCGCACACAATCTGTACAAGATTTAATCGTTCTTGTATTGATCACCTAATATTAAAAACTAAGTTACCATCGTTTTGTTATGTAGCAAATACTTCCATCACCGACCATGATACAATCATATTTTTTCTCAGTTCTAAACATATCACGACTTCCACACATAAACTTAAATCAATTAAAGTTACTAATTATGAAAATATTGAAGCAGACATCATCAATGCAGACTTCTCACCAATATATAGTTACCTTGACGTTAATGACGGAACAAACTACTTCATCAACACCTTAAGCTCGATTATCTCCGCAAACACAGTTTTGAAACCCATTCCCAACCGGAAAAGAATAAAAAAGCAATGGATGACCCCGGGATTGCTTAAGTGCTTGAGAAATAGAGATAACTTACATTTAAAACTCAAAAACAATCCAAATAACGAAATATTAAAACTAACTTATAAACGATATAGAAACTATTGCGCTAACTTACTTAAAAATTGTAAAACTAAATATAATAAAAGCCAAATAGACAATGCAAAGGGTAACTCAAAAAAAGTATGGGAAGTTATAAAAACTATCACGCATACCAATAAAGATTCTACTCAACCACTCGAGCTTCTCTCTCCTTTAGACCCAATCACTTCAGTAAATGAAGTTAACTCGTACTTCGCTAATATTGGACAAGCACTAGCCAGCAAAATATCCAAGATTAAAAATAGTTCACACCCAGATCTTGGTCTTCTTTCCCACCAGCACTCTTTCACTTTATTAGAAACAAATGAGTCAGAAGTTGAGACTGTTATAATGAACCTCAAATCTGACTGTGCAGTTGGTAGCGATAACATTTCCGGTAAATTTCTTAAGCAGTATAAAAACTATTTAATTCCACCTATCACTTTTTTATGTAATCTTGCTTTTAATACAGGTAAATTTCCAGAAGCTCTTAAAATCGCAGTTGTTCACCCAATACACAAAGGCGGCGATAGGGATAAATTAAACAATTACAGACCTATTTCTATTTTACCCACGCTCTCTAAAGTACTTGAGAGATTAATGACTAATAGACTAGTAAAATTCTTGGACCATATTAAATTGCTGTCGCCAAGGCAATACGGTTTTCGCGCTGGTATTTCCACTAGCAAAGCAGTTCTAGACTTAACCAACGAAATTATTGAAAATCTCGATAAAAAACAAAAGGTAGTAGGTGTCTTTTTAGATATTGCAAAGGCATTTGATACAATTTCTATCCCTATCCTTACCACCAAATTGGAAAAAATAGGAATAAGGGGTTCCCAGTTGTCTCTTTTCAAAAGTTATCTTGAAAACAGAAAACAGTACGTAAAGATTAACGATTACTACAGTGACCAACTCCCTGTTAGATGTGGAGTCCCACAAGGGAGTATTCTCGGACCTACCTTATTCCTATTATACATAAATGACCTGTGCCAGCTACAGTTGCAAAAAATACCACTATATTCACCTATGCCGATGACACTGCTCTTATATCATATGGCAGCTCTTGGGAATCGGTATTTGCGAGCGCTCAATCTAGCCTTGACGCGATCACTAATTGGTTAGCTAGAAATGAACTGACCCTTAATGTACACAAAACTAATTACCTCACCTTCTCTTTAACTACTCCAGGTAAAATCCCTTCTCTATCACTTTCTCTCACTGCCCACAATTGTAATACAACTCCTCAATCTCTATGTAATTGTCATATCTTATCCAGAACAAATTGCGTAAAATATCTTGGTGTACAGATTGATGATACACTTTCTTTTCACCCTCACATCGATGTTCTCACCTCAAGATTGAGAAAGCTAATATTTGTTTTTAAAACACTCAGCAATGTAGCTGACTCGCAAGTCCTTAGGATGACCTATCTCGCTCTTTGCCAGTCTATCACGCAATACTGCATTGTCACCTGGGGTGGAACGAATAAAACTCACTTCTTGAAACTGGAGCGTGCCCAAAGAGCAGTACTAAAAGTTGGCTGGCGGCTACCTTACCGATTTCCTACATATGACCTTTACAAAACATGTAATGTCCTCTCCGTTCGCAAATTATTTATCCTCAACACTATCCTCACTTCTCACTCACGCATTGCTTACAATTCGTCCAAATTAGACTTTAAACGTCGGAAACACCAGGTTTGTCCTTCGATTTCAGTCAGAACAAGCCTAGCTCAAAGATGTTTCTATTATCTGGGTAATTATGTGTATAATAAAGTAAACAAAATTTTGAACATACATCCATTAACCAAACTTAAATGTAAAAAAGTAGTAACCACCTGGTTAAATAATTTAGATTACGATGAAACTGAAAATATTCTCTGCAGCATAAAATAAAAAAAAAAAAAAAAAATATCCTTCCACCCATACCTTCTTTTCCACTCTCATCCACTTACACACACACCCAATTACATTCATACACATATCACACACACACTTACTCATACATATATATATATATATATATATACATATATATATTTATATACAAAATTTCTGTTCATACACAAACACATACATACAGAATGTCTAAATATAATAAAAAAAAATTAATAAAAAATAAATAAAAAAAGACCTTAGTTCATGTATATTTCTTTCCGTAACTTTAATTAAATCTTATATGTATCACGTCTCATTGTAAACAGAGCCTGGAGATCTGTCACACAGGTTCCGTACCTAGTACAAACTCCAGCTCTCATCAAGGTGTTAGATTAAGCTATAATTTAGTTCCTAATGTACCTTTTTGAGAGAAATAAACGAAATATTATTATTATTATTATTATTATTATAATTTGGCACCGCGCGCTACCCGCAGTCATTCAGGTAACAATAAAATAGTCAAACGAGCCATCACAAACGTACATCCCGAAAAAATCCAATTACCTACGCGGAAAAATAATAAAAACGCCTAAAAAGAGAGGAAAAAGGAACGCCTGAAAAAAAACGCCTCGGAAAAGAGTCCACTTCTGTCCGCGACTGTCCAACGGAATTCTGTTGCCAAGCGAAGCGTTACTTTTAATCTCGAATATTGCAATGGCGACAATTTGAAACCTACCCTACATTTGTCCCTTTCTATCTTTTGTTGGTATGTGTATCGGTGTCTCTTTTATTCGGTACGTTAATTTATTTTTCCCTATTGCCAGATACAAGTCCAATTATTGTGTAATTCCTGACGACTTTTGCGCTACATAATTTCGGTGTATTTCGATGTTACCTTTTATATCTGTTTTGATGGTGTTATCTCCATAACGTACAAATTATTTTCGTAGGTACTTAACATAAAGAGAGTAAAGAGCCGTTGCCAGTATTTTGTTTTAATTGACAGAATATCTGTAATAGTACATGTTACTGATTGATGGTCAGCAGTTCCCGCGGCCTATAGACAACAAGTTTGCAACACCAAAGGCGTCGCTCGCGCGTTGTTGACCTTGTAGAAACAGTTTTAGGATTTTTAAATATTAAGTATTAGCTATGATTTAGTTTGATACATACTACTATTAAATTTTTCCATATAAGGGTGATTTTACTAATAAATAACAGAAGACATTTGGCGACGCTCAAATTATGATAGGAAAATTTTCTTATATTTTTGTTTAAGATTATTCTTATCGTAAATAACAAACATTTAAAAAAATAATGTAAGAAGGCTTTACCTGTTAGAAAATACAAGTGTGACGACATCAACAACTCTAGCCCCGTCTTTTCATCCCTTTCACCCCTTCCGAACAACAATAACAAAGGAAATCAAAGCTAATATAAACAACCCCAGCGCCAAGTCAATCAGAAGGGGCGAGATTTTTGTTCTTGTGTCAATATTTGAACGTCTGCGATGTTCGAATACACACCTCGCAAAAGTACGGTAGTAGTTCGATTTCTGACTGTGCCACGATTTGACATACCATCACGCCTGTCGTCCCTGAAGGGTTAGGCAGAGGTGTACTAATGTACACCCACGTTACCCCGGTATGTTTTAGATCGCAATTTAATAGGGGGCGAGCCTATTGCCATTAACCGGGCACAAACCCAAACTCCGAGCTGCTACTGAGAATTTCATAGAATAACACTTTGTTCACCTGGCAATCGAACCCAAGGCCTCTTGCTTGGCAGTCGTACTACCACCAGACCAACGAGGCAGTTAAAATATTTTTACATAATCTTCATCATTTCATTCTAATGCCGTCCACTGCTGGACATAAGGTCCTGCGCCACTCCCATCTGTGTATAAAAAAGAAACTAACTGACTGACTGACATATCAACGCAGGGCCTAAACTATAAGGGTTAGAAACTTGAAATTTCTCACAGGGGTTCCTTTTATAACGTAGGGAAGCATTTTTGCAAAAGGGTTTTTGAAAATTCACCCCCTAAAGGGGTAAAACGGCGGTGCAAAGTCAGTATGAAACTTTATTTTCGTTGAATTACACGCGGACGAAGTCGCGGGAATTAGCTAGACCATAATAAATAGGAGGTTTTGGTAAAGTCAAAAAAATACACATAAATACAATGATCGGTTATAAATTTTAATACAATTCAATCGTTACCCATAAAAAGTAACCACCAAACAACCATGGTGTTACTAAATGTTAAGACACGTGCTAACTGTTACAGTTAAAACGATTACTAATCGGTTCCGATCGATTCACAATCGAAATCTGTAGAGAATTGATTATATTCACCATCTTAAACTTGGCATAGAAGCTTCTTGGCATGCAATCTTTTTTCTAATGAAATCGATATTAATTAATTGTTTTTTTTTGGAGTTAAGGAAGTCAAAGTGTAATAGAAGGTGAGCCTATTGCCATTAACCGGCCAAAATTCCAAACTCTGAGCTGCTACTGAGAATTTCATAGAAATACTAGCTGCCCTGCAAACGTTGTTTTGCCACATTATAAATCAAATCAAATCAAGTCAAATCAAATCAAATCAAATCAAATCAAATCAAATCAAATCAAATCAAATCAAATCAAATCAAATCAAATCAAATCAAATCAAATCAAATCAAATCAAATCATTTATTGCAAACCCACTTAGTTTATACATAGATATTATTTTATAGTAAGGTACTTAAGACTTGTGTGCCAAGTTATAGGAGTAAGTGGCAGAATTGTGAAAATTTAGGGTTATAAGTATTTTATGCAAAATTATAAAAAAGAAAATTGTTTATAACATAGTCTGGTGAGGGACATCCCTATCGCCTAAGGGTGTTAAAAAATAGCCTACGTCCGATTCACAGATCTACCAAATATACCTACATACAGAATTTCATAATAATCCGTCAAGCCGTTTCGGAGGGGTTCAGCGACAAACACCGTGACACGAGATTTTTATATATAAGATAATACACTAGCTTTTGCCCGTGTCTTCATAGAATTAGTAATTGTATCTTGTTGTTACTGTGTAGAATTAGTAATTGTATCTTGTATACAATCTGCTTATTTATATCTCCCTCTTTTAAGAAATTTTAATTTGGCGATACCGCATAACTACTTACACCCCGTTTTCGCCCTTTTAGAGGATGATTTCCGGGACAAAAATCCTATGTCCTTCCCCGGGACTCCAACTATACCAAATTTCATCTAAATCGGTTTAGCGGTTTAAGCGTGAAGAGGTAACAGACAGACAGACACGCTGTCGCATTTATAATATTAAAGTATGGATATAAGTTATAAGGATATTGCTTACCCGTATCAAATTAAACTATCGTTTAACACTCCTGCCGATCCCTTCGAGAAATAAAGGCGTGATAATGTCTCACTTATACGGCGTACTTGCAACGTTTCTAAACGCTATTTTTAGCGCTCAGTTGGTTGCTTAAAGAGCGTGCAACCGTTTGATATCATTTAATAATATCGCTTGAAGCTTTCAAGGAATATGGTATGAATTTATCGTAATCGGTGCCGTGGGTTTAATACGGTTTTTAGTATAAAACTTAACGTATTAAATCGGCTAACTACAACGCATATTATAGACCAAGATCCCAGGGCCGCCAGACGTCACGTATTTTCTGACGAACCAAATGTGGATTATTGAGTAGTGCTAGTATGTACTAAGAACGCATGCCTATCAGCTATCTTGCCTAGTGGGCCAATTTTCAGGTATCAGGTAATCAAGGTACACACAAATATTACTTACTTCACGTAAATTCTCCAAGCTGATTTTTACGTATATTGTAGGCAATATCCTTAAAAATAAGTCGCCAATACTCCCAGACACTTTCCGTCGGCCGTATTGCTTTGCAGACGCTTTAAAGCTCCCGAAGGAATTAATCAACTTCACGCAAATTATGATGTTACTATTACTATTACAAATTACTCTATTATATAGTATATGTATAATAAGTATGTATTTCCAAAGAAAAAGTATATATGTAATAAATCAACTTTATTATTCATATTTCATCATATTTCATGACCTATTCAGCTTAGCGATCAGCGATCAGAAGCCGACCTCTCGACCACTACACAATCAGGATCACGTCAGAATTGCCACCCATCCATAAATTGACCGCGATAAGTGTAACTTAACTTGACAACCAAAACATTTAAAACGAGTTTGAAACAAGTATTTGACTAACCCCCCTCAACAGTTTACGGGTCAAATGGACCCGCGGGACGCTACGAGCAGGTTAAAAAGCGGGGATTACAAAGTTAGTTCCATTTTTATGACAGTTCTCTGGGTAATCCTGGAGTAATGGTTATTGCGTTATTAATGGTTATATCATTGGGTAAGTATTACGTTTTGAGAATTGCTTTTTTTACCCGACTGTCCCTAGAAGAGAGTTGGTACTGTTTTTTTGCGTTTATACGTATTGTGTACATTCAAGTCATTTATTTAAAGTAGACCAGTGTAACAGGTGCTTTTGAATCGTCAAACTAGTTGCACGGTTCCAAAATCTAGGTCTATGGAGAAGAACTGACAAGAAACTCCATAGATACTCTTTTAAATAAATACAAATTACAATATAGGAAGTCAATTCCTTTTGTTTTATATGTTTCAAATACTTAGTAACTTAAAGTTAATGTACAAAGTTACTATTTGTTAATCCATCATCATCAACCCATTATTGTTCCACTGCTAGGTACGGGTCTCCTCTTATTTGAGAGGCTTAGATTAGGCTATAGTCCACAATGCTAGCCTTCTGTGGATTGGCAGACTTCACACGCCATCGAGAACATCTTTCAAGGATGCAGGTTTCCTCACGATGTTTTCCTTCACCGTTTGTATTTACCCAATTAGCGCAGCGGTAATAAAGGCTATATCATGTGGCAAGGATCCCGGTTTCCCATCCCGGTAGGGGCAAATGTTTGTGTGATGAGCAAGGAAATTTGTACCTGAGCACGACTGTGTATAATATGTATGCGTTTCCAGAAAAAAACCGTAGTATCCGTAACTCAAACCTTATTGAATTATTTCTCTTTATTCTGTGTGTCTGCCAACCCGCAGTAGGCTAACGTGGTGAACTATAGCCTAAACCCTTTTAAAATTATATACCCTCACTTACAATGAATTATACTACATTTAAGTTAACGTGTTTAGCTCAAAATCAGAATATCAGCAGTAATTAACGATATGCCTCGAGCCTAAGCTAACCTTTTTCATTTTTACCAGTAGTGTTGTACCTTATTATCTCTGGGATTTATTGAATATTTGGTTTCGGCTTTCGGCGAATACTAGAAAGTTATCAATTGTTGCAAAATGTGATTTGATGGCAGGCAATTTGGTTTTAAACATTATTGGGCTTTGTTGATCACAGTATCAATCTATTCTAAATAATAGTCATAATCCACAATCCATTTACTGTCCCACTGCTGGGCACGGGTTTTTTCACATTCATGAGAGATAAGACTATAATAGTCCACCAAGCTAGCTTAGTAAGAGTTGGCAGAGTTCTCGAAATCAAGAAAATCTTGGGTTTAAAGAAATTTATCTTCATAATAATATATTTAGCGAATAGACATAACATAAACAAATATGTATATAAATGTAATGTGAACATTGTTATTAGTATGGTGTACAATAAAGTATACCTATTCTATCAAAAATAAGGCTTACTCATGTTAATAATAACAAAACATAATATTGCCATAATATATGTTTTGTTATTCCCCAAAAATCAAAATAGGTTTCGGCTTTCGGCCTTAAGAGAAAATCATCGTGATATACGTTTTGGATTCAATTTCTTTTCACAACAATATCGTCTAGCGTTATTCCCCTGGGCGTTACTCGGAACAATATTTTATGTAACAAAGAATCTTATAATCACTGTAGGGTAAAAGGTTTTCTATTATTATTGAACCCTTAATTGCTTTGTTCAAATAAATGTAATTAACCTACACATACACTGTGGATGAAATGTCCAAACGTATATGTGTACTTTTGTATCCCAAGACAATTGTACAATGTTTTTTTAGGCTGTATTTCAGTCTAGATGTTCAATCATGGCGTCTAATGTCAATTAGTACGTCCCTACTCAAACTCTAGTGAGGTGACACAGCTGGACGTATGTCGGAGCTAGATATCTTTCTAGAAAACGAAAAACTGATAAAATGTATGTATGTTCTACTTAGTTATTGCGCTATGATATTGTTGATGCTGTAATAGGACCCTATTGGCCTATTTGGCCTCCTATAGGGACTTCAACCTAATAGGGGTTATTTTTTTAAACGTTAATCCTGTTTAGAATAAAAAGCTTTCTTTTTTTCTTAAAACACAATAATATATTGTAAGACAAGAAACTGATACGAAAATAATGAAGAAAGGTGTTGCTGCGCCTGCGTAATTTATAATAGCAACAAAACGCTGTACATGCTAATTACCTTATTAGCACTTTTAATTTTGTATGTAACTTCACTTGCTGTACTAATCTTGTCAATTTAACACATCTAAGTAAATTTCTTGTCTCGAGTATTTCGGCAGTATCATTTCAGCATATCCTCAAATCCTGTTCAAAAGGCTACAAAACTGACAAATATATACCCTAAATTTGACCACTAACAAGTCCGGCAACATCAAAACAAGATAATCGAAGACTATCCCAATTAGTTCGGTTTACAGTTAAACCTAATACAAATACATAGTTATATTAGTAGCAGTATTTGGTAGTTCCGATACATAGAACCACTACAATCGAGAACATTTAATTAAACCGACCGTGTACGACCAGCAATTAATACGTGTTTGGGTACGTTTAGTGCTAGCATAAGTTCGGAAATATGCCTTTGAAGTTGGCTTGATCGGTTAGATAATAAGGAAACCTATATGTTATTACATTGACTAATCTGTTCAGTGAACAGTGAGGTGCAGACTGTTGGAAGTATCTTAATGCCTTGTTGGTGTTGGTGGAATCGGATTAATATTAGCCTACAATATTAGGACCCCATCACTTCTAATTTGTCATTTGTGGTGCTTGGCAACTGGGCTTAACCCATATCTATTTCTTACACTTACTTCCTTCGGTCGTGCACGGTAGGACACGGTGAGCACGTTCTGTGTAAATCGGATTGTCAATAATAATTAAAAATGTAAGGTAGCTGTTAGTTAACTTCAAGACGACCAACACCGTAGTCGACCTGTGGCCATGAATGCTGTAAAGGATCTGAAACGTTGCGTTAAAATAAAGTCAAAAAGGATCCGAAACGTCGGGTTAAAATAATATCAATATAATATACCGCGATAAAATCCGTAAAAAGTGGTTATATTTCAATGGGCTTAACCCAGTTGTAAGCATCTGTTCTCATGTCAATGACATGTAAACTCTATTCTGTCCCTCGCTTGATAAGGAGGGTAGTGGAAAACTGTTAAAATCTATGGGACACGTCGTGCTTCATTGTCTCGAAGATTTTCTGGATGGTTACTATTGTTGATCCTGGCTTACAGGAGTCGTAGTTGTAGAGCTCATTGGGGGAGTGACTATTCTGACAGCATGGGAACTCCGTTTGCTGTCAGTTCAGTAACTCCCTATTTTAAGAAACCTGAACGGTTTCTAAGGTGTTTGGCAACGCATTTGCAAGCCTCTGGTGTTGCAAATGTCCATGGGCGGCGATCATCACTTACCATCAGGTGAGCCGCCTGCTCGTTTGCCCCCTTATCACCATAATAATAAAAAATAAAGGGACTCTGGGCATGTCTCGTTGATCTAGTGGTCAATAGTGTTACAGAGCTTAAGATGAAGCTTCTGCGGATGATAGAGATCTTCAGAACCCCATTAAGCACAGAAGGGCAAATGTCCATGGGCGGCGGTCATCACTTACCATCAGGTGAGCCGCCTGCTCGTTTGCCCCCTTATCACCATAATAATAAAAAATAAAGGGACTCTGGGCATGTCTCGTTGATCTAGTGGTCAATAGTGTTACAGAGCTTAAGATGAAGCTTCTGCGGATGATAGAGATCTTCAGAACCCCATTAAGCACAGAAGGGCAAATGTCCATGGGCGGCGGTCAACACTTACCATCAGGTGAGCCGCCTGCTCGTTTGCCCCCTTATCACCATAAAAAAAAAAAAGGGACTGGGCATGTCTCGTTGATCTAGTGGTCAAAAGTGTAACAGAGCTTAAGATGAATAACCATCAAGCTTCTGTCGAAGATAGAGATCCTCAGAACCCCATTAAGCACAGAAGGGCATACCTAATTAATTCTTTGAAAATGAAAAACAACCAAAAAATATGTTTTACACGTTAAAAGCTATGCTACATTAATAATTAAGTACACTCTCGCCCGAAAAACATTATGTCAGATTCATTTTCCTGACGTAGCTCTATATTTTTTGTCACGTTTTTTTTTGTCACGTCGGGTCTCCGTCAGTGTTATCTTGAGAGATAAGAGTGACGTCCCCCCCTCTCTCAGTTTTTTCGTTAGCAAAATGAGATTGTTTACTTTGTCGGGTATTATTTAGGCCGCCCGGTTTTGCTCGGGAATTTACTGTTTTTATGTCGATAACATGGTATGGTATAACATAACATACCAAACTTCTAATTAGTAATATACATAGACAGTTCAATGACTTATAGTAAAATAAATAAATAAATAAAAATGTTTATGTGTCACAAAAATAGATTTACGGAGCTGTCACTACAGCTCAGGACATTAGAACACCTCTGCCTAACCCTTTTGAGGACGACAGGCGTGATGGTATTGTACACATTCTTAGCCAACCAATTCTGATCAATCCGTAGCAACCCCTACAATAAATTCACCAACAAAAACAGTTATCTCACCGTACATTTAATTACCAGTACACATTATATAGGGTGCTCCCGTTTCAAATAAATAAGTGACTATTTAACAGGGTGTGGCGTTAATAAATTAGCTACCCATAAAGTAGGTCCAAGTGTTAAGAACTTTTATATATATATAATGATATGTCTGGACATTATGACACAGCGCCATCTAGTTCCGAGCTAAGCAACGAGGCTTGTGTTACGAATACTAGTTGGTTGATATACTACATATATATATTTTTTTTGTAAATACATATTATACATAGATACATCCATGACTCGGAAACAAATGTTTTGCTCATCACAAAAACATTTGTTCCTACCGGGATTCGAACCCGGGACCCACAGCACAGAAGGCAGTGTTAACTACCGCTGGACTAATTAGGTGTTCACATATAACGCTATAATATTTATTGAGTGAAAAGGTTTCTACAGGGTCGACAACGTGCAAGCGACATCTCTGGTGTTGCAAACGTCTATAGGCTACGGTAACCGCTTGCCTTCAGGCTGCCCATAAGTTTGTTTGACTCCCTCGTGACATGACAAGAAAATTTTGGTATCAAGCCAAAATGAAAAATTTGAAGTCATAGTTACAAAAAATTGTGACAATTACTTTGAAGTTTTACAATTCTGTTACCTAATGACTCAATTACGGTAACCTAGTGCGACTTGGCAGACTTAACAAAAAAAATATGCATGTGATCCTTCACCGTTTGAGCATGTGATAAATACGCACATAACTCTGACAATTCAGTGGTGCGTGCCTGGTGATCGAATTTTATATCTTCCAATACCACATTAACTGTGCCCGACAGGGTCCATAATTGTTTAGTCACATTTTGAGCCTTAAATCTTTATTTTTATCATAGAATGCAGTAAAGTAGTATAAAAAAACTCAATGTTTAAATACTTAATACTTTATTGCATTCAATGTCCCACTGCTGGGGACGGGTCTCCTCCTATTTGAGGAGGATTAGGCTATATTCCACTACGCTTACCTAGTGCCATCTTATCCCATATTAATAAAAACGCTTTAATTAATAAATCGCCTCTTCTCCGCTCTTAAACCAAACCTTATCCTGTTTAATTATAATTGAAACTGATACTGGATATAAGATAATAGAGATAGTATGTATGAGTGGAGTATGTTATTTTAATTGGTATAAAATCAACATCATCCTTTTCTTTATCACCAATTGTTTTGTCAGTTACGACATGTAGAATTTCCAAAGAAATTTTTCTTGGTATTGATTTCTCACTTTTACGCGAACATGAGACATTGAAATAACATAACATCACGCCTGTCATCCCCGTAGGGTTAGGCAGAGGTGTACTAACGTACACCCACGTCGCCGGCATGTTTTAGGTCCCATGTAATAGGAGGCGAGCCTATTGCCATTCACCGGGCACACATCCGAACTCCGAGCTGCTACTGAGATTTTCATAGAAAAACCCAATGACACTGCTTGAACTGGGAATCGAACTCAAGATCTCTTGCTCGGCAGTCGCAGTGTACGACCACTAGACAAAAATTACTTTTATGGATTTTATAGCTGTATATTGATATTATTTTCTCCCTTCGTTTCTGATCTGATATTTGTTATCAGTGTAGTAACTCTTCCTATTTTAATGAGTCTAAAATTGTACCTGCTTATCATCAGGCGAGCCCTAAGCTTATTTGCAACACCTGTGGCAATTTTTTTTATTAATAATCTCATTATCTAAGTCTAAATCTCCTGCTTATCTTTCACATAATTATAGCAATTTTTCCACCAAATATCGCTTCATCCCTTCAACAGGTGCCTGGAATTCTGTCTACCCCGTATAATATACCCCTCCCCATAGAGCTATTAATAACACCCGTAACAGAAAACATACGTACCATGTAATAAATTAGGGTATTACGCACGGAATTCAGAAGTACCACTCGAACCGGGTTTGAAAAATAGCTTCTATGCGGTTCCAAGGACCAACACTGCTGCAAAAGCGTTTTAAGATTATATTCAGACTTTTCTTAGCTGAGAAAGTAAAGACTTTTGTGTAATTCATGTCATGGGAACACTACCCCAGTAGAGTGACGAGTGGACTGATTAGTCAAAGGTTTCGAGTGCGATTTCAACCCTCCCGCGGCTTTGCCCGCATGGTATATAGATAAAAAGTTACCTATGTGTCAATTCAGGCTATACTTATGCTAAATTTTATTCAGATTTTTGCGTGAAAAGAGTAACAAACATCCATCCATCCATCCATAATACTAATATAATACAAACATTCGCGTTTATAATATTAGTAGGATAATTATAACCCATACTCCAACGGTGAAAGAAAATATCATGACGAAGCTTGCAGGCTTGTGATATTTTCTCAATGGCGATAGTGTGAAGTCTGACAACCCGCACTGGGCTAGCGTGGTGGACTATAGCCTAATTCCTCTCAAAATGAGAGGAGAGTAGACAGTAAATCGGTTGATAATGTAAAGCACTGTTGTACTTCTGCCCTTTACTTGTGTTATAAGGCATAAGTTACAATGATGAATGGCACAAATGAGCGGCATCCGGTGGCTCATAATGCGTGACAGCTTTAGAACAATCTAGAAGTTTTTATTTTATACGCTCTTATGAGGGTCATTTAGTATGTTGCTATGATTTAAGTATTATTATTACGATTAATATACGAAGGTTTAGAGTTTCTACCTAATGAAATCTGAAGACATTTAGAAATATGAAGATTTTCGTTAAAATACATATATCACTAGCTTTTGCCCGACACTTTGTTTGTCTGCGTAAAATAGGTAATTTTATCCGCATAAAAACTTCCAACCCCTTTTTCTCTCTTTTAAGGGATTAAATCCGGGATGAAAACCCTATGTCCTTCCTCGGGACTCAAACTATATCTATACCAAATTTCGTCTAAATCGGTTCAGCGGTTATAGCGTGAAGAGGCAACAGACACACACTTTTGCATTTATAATATAAAGTAAGGATTATGTATTCACACATTATACAGTGCCGTCTAGTTTCGAGCTAAGTAACAAGGCTTGTATTTCGGTTATTTCAAAGTTTAAACATAGGTACCATAATCATATCAGAAGCAGCTTGACTGGAGTTGCTTTCACGCGGATCCATAGTAATTATCTTAAATAATGAGATATTGTTAAATCCTACTAATATTATAAATGCGAAAGTTTGTATGGATGTTTGTTACTCTTTCACGCAAAAACCGCTTAACGGATTTGGATGAAATGTAGCATACAGATAATTTATTACTTGAATTAAAACATGGGCTACTTTTCATTTTCGGGCAAAGCGGTGGATGGACGCTAGTATAACTATAATACGATCAGATTATTAATTTCTCACACTTCCGCGAATACACTGCCCTACCCTTCGCGGACGGCTGGCGTGATGTTCTTCACTTAATCCCCAAAATATAGCACAGCAAATTATTCCCTCAGAGCACAGACTCCATTCATTTCACATTATATCTCGAGATTACATAAAGCCGCGAGCACACAGGCTCTTTGTCACGTTGACACGATCTGTCACGTCACGGTATTGGAATATTCTGAGTCGTTGTTAATTAACGTTCATGTAGATACAGCCTAATTAACTGTTCTAACGCTCGCTGGAGTAAGTTATTTTATAATTTGTTTGAAGATGTTTTTACATAGTTCAGCGCATTAAAGCTTGGTAATCAAAGAATGAAGAGCCGTGGTAGCCTAGTGGTGTGACCAGTGGACTGAGATGTCAAAGGTCTCGAGTTCGAACCCAAGGCATGCACCACTGACTTTTCGGAAGTTATGTGCGTATTTATCACAAGCTCAAACGGTGAAGGAAAACATCGTGAGGAAACCTGCATGCTTGAGAGATTTGTCTCGATGGCATGTGAAATTTGCCAACCCGCAGTAGGCGTGGTGCGTGGTGGACTATAGCCTTATCCGTCTCAAATGAGAGGAGACCCGTGCCCAGCAGTGGGACGTTAATGGGTTGATGATGATGAATCAAAGAAAGTGGTAGTGAGCAAGGCACATCACTCGAAGAACGGATGGCCGATGGGGCTTGAAGGTTCTTGAGTGGCCACCACGTACTGGAAGACGCAGCGTGGGTAGGCCCCCGGCAAGGTGGACCGACCACCTGGTTAAGGTCGCTGGAATCCGCTGGAGGCGGGTGGCGCAGGACCGGTCGTTGTGGCGATCTTTGGAGGACACCTATGTCCAGCAGTGGACGTCTGAGTTTATATGATGATGATGATGATGACGATGATGAATCAAAGAAATATTGAGAGAGTATTTATTGCAGGACTCTTATTATATTGTAAAATAAGGAGTAAGAAATAAAAAAGCAAATTTGATACAATTAATAATTGTGTGGAGACGAAATCGGTAGATAGTAAAACCAAGTTAGTTAAACTCAAATCATGCAAATTTGAGTCGTCATTCAAATGTACTCAAACTAAACAATTCAAAATTATTATCTACAGGATGGATCATAAAACGAGATACACCAATAAACCCTATAGGTATTTAAAGGCAGTGTAATCGTTATCGGTATCAACTTTGAATCCAATATATAGGTACTACAATTCGCAATCTAATTCTAGAAACTAATTTTCGAAAGCAATCAGAAATTCCTGGGATTTCGCCCCTTTAGCTTCTTACAACAATTCATACTAGTCCATACTAATATACTGTGTCTGTCTATTGTTTGAACCGTGACCTTCAGGATGGCTGGACCAAATGAAATATATACATGAAACCATGCGCACTATTTAGTACCTATAATGATATATTTGCTACCTTTCTGTAAATAAATATATCCGATAATATTGTAGAAGGTAGGGCATAGCGAGATTCCTCGCTCAAATTGAGCTGCCCGACTGGGGAAGTACCTCCGCCTCACAGAATACCGCAGTGAATCAACAATAGTTGTCCTTCTGCGAGTGAGTAAGGTTACCAGAGCTCATTGGGGGAGTGACTATTCTGACAGCATGGGAATTCCGTTTGCTGTCAGTTCAGTAAACATGAACGGTTTCTAAGGGCTTTCGCATTTGCAAGTCTCCGGTGTTGCAAATGTCCATGGGCGGCGGTCATCACTTACCATCAGGTGAACCGCCTGCTGGTTTGCCACCTATCACCATAAAAAAAAACCGGGAAATAAAGTGGCCAGCCATTCTGACGTCAGGTTGACGACCCAATTAGTTCAGCGGTAGTAACACTGCCTTTTGTCGTCGAATCCCGGTAGGGTCAAATGTTTGTGTGATGAGCATTATTAACATTTGTATCTGAGTCATGGCTGTACCTATGTCTAATATGTATGTATTTACAAAAATAAAAGTATATATGTAGTATATCAACCACCTAGTATCCGTAACACAAGCCTCGTTGCTTAGCTCGGAACTAGATGACGCTGTGTCATACCGTCCAGAAACATTTATTTATTTATTGATATTGTAGTTAAATTGTCGTCTAAACTGAAAAATCGGCTTAAATCACAACAAAACAACAATGGTAAGAAAAGCTGACAATGCTGGCACGAATAAAATACGTATTGAGTTCTAGTAATCCCTACATTCGTCACCGGATTAATATACCCTACCTACCTACCTTCCTACCTACCTTTAAATCCAATAACAGACATCGAATTGAATCAGTTTGAATCGAATTCTATATAAACATTTGTCAGGTTTCAATAAAACGGTCACGACTGAATAAATATCACGATATCGTTCGTATGTGGATGTTATTAACGTTACATACATACATACATACATGCATGGGGGTGTTAAGGGGTGTGTAAGCGTTGCCATGGCAACTATAATTGTCTCGTCTGTCTATGGGAGGATAGATAACATAGTCAATTGATTCCATTTGTGTCTGTGAAATTGAACGTGTTGACTTTGCTGTAAGTATTGATTTCTTACACATAGATTCTATAAAATCCAAATAAATCCAAGTCCTTACACGTTTACTACGTTCTTATGCGAATATGAGACATTAAAAAAAAACTATATAACATCAATAGACTACGACATAATCCGTAATAAGTAGTTTCAATTCAAATCAAATAATGTCGATGAAAATCTCAAATCACTAATATTTATAGTATTTGTATAGGTAGGTATATAGGTATTAATTATGGATTCAAAATGATAATATGAGGAACTACCTGTGACCATGGATAGACGACCCAATTAGTCCAGCGGTAGTTAACACTGCCTTCTGTGCTATGGGTCCCGTGTTTGAATCCCGGTAGGGACAAATGTTTGTGTGATGAGCCTAAACATTTGTATCCGAGCCATGGACGTATCTATGTATAATATGGGTGTATTTACAAAAAAAAAGCAAGCTTCGTTGCTTAGCTCGGAACTAGATGGCGCTGTGTAATAATGACCAGAAAAATATTTATATTTATGGATACTGTAAAAGAATCGTGACTTAATCATAAAAACTATATCAATTGACTTAATAAAATCTGCCAAATGTGAGCTAGAGCGTACTTAAATAATTATTCTTCATTATTGACGTCATAACCACATTATATCTATCTCGCTCTTACTAATAAACGCAGCTACTGAAGCTTTGTTCATTCGAGCAACATAAATTTGGATCATATTGGGCTTATAAGTTTTAGCGGCAGGGTTATGTGAGACGGTATAGTTAACTAACTACATCGGTTCTGTGGAACATATTGCTACAGATTTACAACATACATGCATTGTAAATTACTTCCTCGTGTTATTAAATATTGTATATAAACTGTAGTTTCATCTTTATCGACGAAACATAAGTTTTTGTATATTATTACTAACTGATTCCCGCGACTTTGCCCGCGTGCAATTTAATGAAACAACGGCTAAGTTTCATGCTAACTTTGCACCCCTGTTTTATCCGCTTAATACAGGATTTTTGAAAATTCACCCCAATTTTCAAAAATCCTGTATTAAGCCTCCCCAGGTTTATAAAAGAAACCCCTGTGCAAAATTTCAAGTTTCTAACCCTTGTAGTTAAGGCCCTGCGTTGTTATGTCAATCAGTCATTAAGTGAGTCAGTCAGTCAGCTTCTCCTTTTATATATAAAGATTACTGCTTCGTTCGTCGTCTGTATATCATATGTATGTATGTATAATATGTAAGTATTTATAAAAAAGTATATATTTAATATCAACTATCTAGTATCCGTAACACAAGCCTCGTTGCTTACCACGGAACTAGATGGCGCTGTGTCATTATGTCCGGTAATATTATTATTATATTATTAATTTTAGAGTTCAGCTCTTGTCGGTGGAGCAATTACCACTCTTCTCTATCTTCTGCGTTCCATTCTACCTCTTGATACTTCTTGATACGTGCCCTTCCGTTGACTTCTCCCACAAAACTTCGTCTAAGTCTTGCCCTGCCTCTATTTTCTTCGCTATAAATTTCTTCTGAGTTTTTAGAACTCAGAAGAAATTTATATTTAGTCTCAATATAAACCTACATAGTTTTTATTTTCATTTTCATTTTGAAATTTGCCTAAAGTTTTGTAGTATTTTGTTGTACGTAAAGAATTAGTTGCTCAGCAATTTTTATCAGGAGCTTACAAAAATAATTTGTTAGCTTACATGCCTTTACCGGGATTTGAATCCAAAATTACTACATACGGAATACAGTTTAATAGGTGGGTTTATCTGATCGTCAAAATATATCTTCATTGAAGAAAGGATTTTTGGAAATTTTAGTTTCATGAAATTCCATCGTCTGTGAATCCACGTCAATAAAATTTGCATAGACAACAAGGCTTTCTTCATTAACAAGATCAAAAGATATCTTATGTATTTGATCCTTTGTATTCTTTAAGTCTGTAATCTTAGGCTGTCTGCTCATTCCCTTTTTGTTTTCAATTCCGTTCGTATCTTTCTGAGAACGTAAAGGAGACAGTTTGTTAAATATTGAAATGATATCTTGAAATTTACCTTTTTTATGTTGATTGTTCGTGTAGTCAATAAAAATAATAATTATACATAAATACATAAAAATATCCGGCCATAAAGACAACACCGCCATCTAGTTCCGAGCTAAGCACCGAGGCTTGTGTTACGGATACTAGATAGTTGATATACTACATATTATTATATACCTTTTTTATTGTAAATACAGATGATAGAAGAAACAACCATGATTCAGTTAAAATGTGCATGGTCCTCACACATACATTTGCTCCTACCGGATATCGCACCCAGGACCCATTGAAGGCAGCCTTCAATATAGCTGCGCTAATTAGGTCATCAGAAAAACTGAACTGACTCATGTTTAACTGAGAAAATGAGATCAAGACAACAGTGTATACTATAGTAGTTGGAACATCAACGCACGCCGCAATAACTCACTCCACAACATACAAATTCCATTTAATCTTCCCAAACGTTGTTGCATCCTCATTTATTTCGTACGCCAACAAATATATCGCCTCACCATAATCTGTATGTACTAAAGCTATTCTAAGCGTACATAGGGTTCAGTACAAGATTAGCCAAGTTGGTAAGCGGCGATTCAACTAACATCCATAGCATAATGCAACAACGCTAAGTATCTGAAATTTAATTACCAAGTTTGTTGTGTATGCAATGTATGGTTGGATTGTTAATAGAGCGTTGGACAGTGTTAGTGATTCGATGCGTGAGTGAACTGTGTCAATATTGAGAATTTTGCACGTGGTTGGCAAATCAAGGCAAAGCTTACCGCGCTTGATGGTTACCGGTTACCGTAGCCCATAGACGTTTGCAACACCAGAGGTGTCGTTTACGCGTTGCCGATCCTGTAAAAACCGTCTAGGTTTCTTAAAATAGGGAGTTACTACACTGCTGTCAGAATAGTCACTCCCCTAACGAGCTCTGGTAACCTTACTCACTCGCACAACTATCATTTTTGCCCTGCGGTCTTCTGTAAGGCGGTGTTCAGTCGGGTTACTTAATTTAAGCGAGAAATCTCGCTTTATCATAGCTCTCTTACAAAGCGGTTATTAAAGGAATTCCTTCCTTTAATAACTGCTAATAAGGATCAAGTCATATCAAAACAGAAATCAGAAGATAGAGAACAGTGGAGATTGCTCTACCCACAAGAGCTCTTACATTCATAATAATCAGCATCATCAACTCATTAAAGTCCCACTGGCTATAGTCCACCACGCTAGCCTACTGCGGGTTGGCAGACTTCACATGCCATCGATACAAATCTCTCAAGCATGCAGGTTTCCTCACGATGTTTTCCTTCACCGTTTGAGCTTGTGATAAATACACACATAACTTCCGAAAAGTCAGTGTTGCGTGCCTTGGGTTTGACCTCGAGATCTTTGACATCTCAGTCCACTGGTCACACCACTAGGCTACCACAGCTCTCATAATAATAATAGAAGTTAAGGTGGAAGCTTCACGGTAGCCCGCGAAATTCAGATTTTCGTACGTTTTTTGCAATTTGCCGGTCATTGTCAGATTGAACAATAAACAAAATATGATTTGACCCTGTAATAGGTATTTAGTTACAGAATTATAATCATTTAAATCAATAAAACAGCCCTCAAAGTGCATATAACTGCATTGATTGACTTTTTCATGAAATAGACACTTGAATTTCGTGAATTTCCCCTTAATACTATTTCTAATACATCTTGGAACCGAAATATAATACCAGAATTTAGAGAGCGGGAAAATAAAGATCCTCGAGGGAAATTAGAAAAAAAATAATGCCTTCTCTTCAAAGCCCAAAGCACTAGTAAATTTAGTTGAACGGATTAACAAGAATAATATTACATCGGTGTTTCCTCATACATCTTCGGTACTAAAGATATAGGTTGTATTACATTATATTTACTTTATTTCTTCTTTGGTCTAGTAGTTTGTAGGAGGTAGGGCATAGCGAGGTTTCTCGCTCAAATTGAGCTGCCCGACTGGGGAAGTACCTCCGCCTTACAGAAGACCGCAGTGAATCAACAATAGTTGTCTTTCTGCGAGTAAGTAAGGTTACAAGAGCTTATTGGGGGAGTGACTATTCTGACAGCATGGGAATTCCGTTTGCTGTCAGTTAAGTAACTCCCTATTTTAAGAAACCTGAACGGTTTCTAAGGGGTTTGGCAACGCATTTGCAAGCCTCAGGTGTTGCAAATGTCCACGGGCGGCGGTCATCACTTACCATCAGGTGAGCCGCCTGCTCGTTTGCTCCTTTATAACCATAAAAAAAAATTAAGTTGTTGCACTTAAGATTAAGCTTAAGATAAGCTAAACCAGAGGTTTTGGTTTCGATATTCAGTTCGAGCAAAGTGTTATTGGGTTTTTTTTGGTGAAATTCTCAGTAGCACCTCGGAGTTTGGATTCGTGCCCGGTAGATGGCAATAGGCTCGCTCCCTATTACATAGGACCTAAAACATACCGGCAAAATGTGGATGTAAATATATTATGTACAGTGTGTTGAGTAGTCTTAGCATTTTAATATATTTAGTAATTATAATTATAAGTACTATCTATATGTCTAACCAAATGTGTGTTGTCTGTCAAAACGTAGTGGTTTGTACTTTAATCAATTCAGTGCGTTTATAATGTAATCTGTATTGAACAATAGTTTGTTTTCCCAAATAAAATAAATTAAAATAAAAGTTACATTAATACACCTCTGCCTAACCCTTCGGGGTTGACAGGCGTGATGGCATGTTTATATGATGTAATACTTTATTTCTGAGGGCATAGTACAAATATCTAAATAGTGTTTTGCTCACTAACCTACATAAATCAGTCACTTAAGAAAAACACACTTTTCTCTGAATGTCTACAATTCATGATAATCCGACAGGCAAGGTAATTCGTTTTCACTAGTCTAGTAAGATTATTGAAAGTTATTACAGCATGAATAGTTCAACTGATTACAAACAATTATTTTGAAAATTATGAAAATAATAGTCTCGTTATGTATTTCTTTACAAAATCTTGAAAGGCAAGTCTATCTTATCAAAGTACAGTTTATATTAAAGAAAAACGTCGTAGATTATACAATAATCTATCATGATTAACCCCATCATTGTCCCACTGCTGGGCACAGGTCTCCTCTCATTTGAGAGGGATTAGGCTCTAGTCCACCACGCTAGCCAACTGCGGGTTGGCAGTCTTCACATTCCATTGAGAAAATCTCTCAAGCATGCAGTTTTCCTACTGACGTTTTCGCATGTGATGATAAAAAAAATACTTCATTTAGCCCGGGAATCGAACCCGTTGCTTGCAAGGAACCCAATGAGGCGTGTTTTAATAAATGGTTATTATAATTAAGCGGATATTTAACTTTCAGCGGAATGTTCCGGAAAGATTCTTTGTAAACCGCTAAATAATTTTCAGTCGTAAATTTAATTAGAAACTTCATATTTATTGCTTGTGTTTCGTGACCCGGGGTTTATATGGAAGCAAATATTTATTTACTAGTGGCCCGCCCCAGCTTCACACGTGTAGATATAAGTACCTACTAATATTTTTTTGAAAAATATATAAATTTCTATTGAATTTTTCATACGGAACCCTAATAATTTTTGAAATAAAAATAATATAGTCTATGTTCAACACGAATATCGTAGCATTCTAAAGGTGAAAGAATTATTCAAATCGGTCCAGTAGTTTTGGAGCCTATTCAATGCAAACAAACAAAGAATTAAATCTTTGCTCTTTATAATATTATTAGGGGAGCCTATTGCCATTAACCGGGCACGAATCCAAACCCCGAGCTGCTACTGAGAATTTCATAGAAACACCCAATAACACTGCTCGACCTGGGAATTGAACCTAAGGTCTCTTGCATGGCAGTCGCACTGTACGACTACTACTAGACTAACGAGGCAGTCGTTTGTTTTATTGAATAAGGTAATAATGAATATCGATAATCACCCGTCCCTGAATTTCCCAGTCCGGCCCTGATTGGGGCCTAAAAAAATCCGCCGGCAAAAATAAACCCCTAATGCCGTACTCGTCAAGTCTTTGTCTTTCCACAACAAATCCAAGTTAAAAACTTGGGACATATTATTTGAAAAGTTCAACAAAAGCTAAACTGATTGATCGATCGGTTCCTCAGCCGTTGATACAAAGAATTTGCGGGGGGCAAGTTTCTGACAAATCTTCGGATGAGATTTTCTTCTTAAAAATTTTTTTTTCGTTACACACTGTCCGGAATATTGGCCAATAAGAATAGCATTCTACATAGTCATACAATCACGTCTGGTATACCAATGTACACCCATATTCTTATCTCTGGTATGTTTTTGGGTGCCATGTAAAACCAAGTACGAATTTAAACTACGAGTATACATACATACATACATACATACATACACACACGCGTAAGTCAGGCTCACATATTGTAAACAAAGATGTTTGGACTTCAAAAGAGACCATGATTCTCTGAATTTGTTTCGGCATTTTTTCTCAGAGGTCTCAGACGAAATGCCGATGCCATGTCTAGTTCCTAAAATATATCTCATCCATGACTTGTATAAGTGTCTTCAAAAGATCTATTTACAGAAATAAATATAATTTATTAGGACTTTAAATTTCTGTATACGTACATACATACACTCACGCCTTTATCCTATGAGGTTAGGCAGAAACTACAGAATGCCACGCGCTACGATCTCTGCATACCACTTTTGCCTCGTCCACATTCATACATCTCGTCATAATAGCGCGCCGGTTACGAGTACTGCGCACCTGACCTTTTGGAAGGAGTATTCTGTGTACATTATATTTATATCCATTAATATAATGTATTTCAACTATGTATGTAATTTGGGGAGTGTTCCTGTTGACCTTTATGAGAATTAAGTTTGTCACTCATAGAGCTATATTTCGGGTTTCCGTGAAATTTCTATAAATAGATTTGCGACTTTGCTCACAGGCCAAACACTGACGAATATTAATACCCACACAACATGTTGGGAATTTCCCAAATTCGGATACCTATACCTATCTATCATTAAAACTATTATTAAAATTTTTAGTATTAGCCCACAGTAAATATTTATCTGGCAAATGAAAACCTAGTGTTGTGTTACCACCCAGTTTCATACGCTATTAATTCTGCTTCTTTCACGTCTTTTAAACGTCCGTTGTGACAATAAATAGCTTACAACTTTCAATTTGAGCTATCAAATGCAAGAATAACTAGTTATCAGTAGTGTCCAAGTTATTAGTTTATTATGAAACCGCTACGGATAACAAATTACATTAGTTTATCGCGATATTGTATACGCTATGTTATACGCTTTTAACGTAGTGTGGCCGTCATTATCGCATAACGACCTAGTTTTCTACATCGCGCCGCTATGAGTACAGCGTATAAATAGCGTTAATAACGGCTTCTTTTCTAGCGCTGAAGGTAAAAAAGGGGAAGTGGAAAACTGTTATTTTCTTACTCCTCCTATCTAATTTTCATGATTAATTTCGCTGCGGGTTCCAAGACAGTTAAAATCATTCCCCTGGGACACGTCGGGCTTCATTGCCTCGTCGATATTTTGGATGGTTACTACTGATGATCCTGGCTTACAGGAGTTGCAGTAGTAGGGACTTAGGGTGGTGGGGCACGTCCCATAGCGACGGAGGGAAAAAGTTGTAGCGTGTTATGGAAGGCGCTATGCGTTATTTGTATCAAACTTTTTCTGTTTAGTACCGGTATTATGCCAACATGTTGGCCGTTCCAACCCACCATATGTCGTTACAAAACTTCACTGCATGTACTCTCTAAGGTGAAGTCATCAATCTCCAAACTTGGCTGTTTGTTTAGAAAACTTCCCTTTTTTTCCCTTACCAACTTTCAATGCTTCTCCCAAGATATCGTACAGGAGTGGAATAATGATTATTATTTGTTTACGGGGATCTACGATTTTTTATTACGCTATGAAGCTGTATAAATACGTTGCCAATTTAGTTATCAGCTTAGAGAAAAAATAACACAATTTGAAAATATAGCGGAGATATAAAACGCTATTTTACAAACTTCGTTGAAGTTGCGTTGAAAATGTGCCCCTTAAATGTATAAATTAGGTCGATCAATAATTTCACAGTTCTAATTATTCAAATAAAACTTAAATGGACACTTACTGAAACTTTAAATTGCTACAGAGTATTTCACAGAATTACCGAACAACACTCGTCGTCCTGAGAATTGATTCTAGGAATTCACTAAGCAGTCAAAGAGAACATGGCTGACAGAGTTGGTGATCGTCAAACAGCGTATTCAATGAATACATAGTTAAAATATTAAAAAAAAAAACTCACGTTAAACTTACAACGCCATTTTTTGCGTTGGGTTTTAAAATTTACAAATTGCTGCAAGCTTTGGGCTTGAACTTGAAACCTTTGAGATACCAATTTGGAAGGTCTCGAGTCAATCCCAAGATTTTTGTAGACCAGACTTGACTTTTGAAGTTATGCGCGTATTTATCACATGCTCAAACGGCGAAAAATATAGGTATTGAAGAAACCTGCATGCCTGATAGATTTTCTCAAAGACGTGTGCAGGCTAGCGTAGTGGACTATAGCCTGATCTCTCTCAAAATCAGAGGAGACTAGCCCAGCAGTGGGACATCAAAAATTAAACTTTCTACTGTCATTATCAACGTTTCAACTTCTAACTCTTTCACAAAACATTTAGTACCGTCGTGTATTGATTTTGGTCCCTATTGTTTGTTCAAGTGTTACACGAAGCTGCAGCACCATATGAATCATTAATCCGTGTCACAAAGGAGCCAGCAGGAAGACAAACATACCCTCAAGTAGAGTTTCGATTCACAAATGGGGAATTTGAGCAAACATCCCGTTGATTCCGGCAACTTAAATGGGTAAATAGTTTTGGTATGGCCCTGAGATACCGTATACGATGTTAGTGTCTTAAATACGTAGCTATTTTAGTTTCCACAATGAAACCTAGTATTTGAACAGACCTTTTATATATGTGGTTTAAGCAAGTGCTTTTTTCTGTACTTAGAATTGGCCAGGATATTTTAAAGAAAGAGCCTATTTACTCAAAACCGGCCTGACCAGAGTTCAGACTTTTTTTAGTGATTAGGGTTTGGCGTTTGACCAGAATTTCACCCTATGGTATATCGATCTGGTCTTTACACCACATTGTATTATAAGTAACCACGCTTTTGCACTTCATTTGTAACTTAAAGACCCCCAAATTGTACCTACACGTCAGAAAATACAGACTCAGGCAGCCGATTCCAGTTCCTAGATGTACAGATAAGAACTGATGAGGCGAAATGGCTGAAAAAGCGAATAAACGCATATTGTATATCAAAATGTCAAGACGAGTAAAGTCAATTTACCTACTGTAATAGTTTATTTTTGTCAAGGTTATAGGTTTTGATGACTCAATTGGCGAAGTAATAATAATAATAAATAATAATAATAATTCTTTATTGACATAACATTGGTACATTGTTATTAGAATTCCCTGACTTCTGCACTAGTAAAAACTGTGTTGCAGGAGCCAGTGTCCTCCCCGTTTAAGTAGCTGAAACATCTATTTGTAATACATTATATTACACGGGAATTAACGCGAACTTACCTTTTAAAGTGTACAAACACAGTGAGTATAATGTGTTGCGGCCCTTACGTCTCTGAACAAAAAGTGTGGGTGGATGAACACAATTCTACCCTGCAAACGGAGTGACCTCGCTGATTCGACAGTCTGCTTGTGACCACGATCAGTGCAACCCGGTCGAAACGTCAAGCATTTAAAAGGTACATTCGCGTTAATTCCCGTGTAATGTAATGTATTATAATGCAACGCGAAAGTTTAAAAGTTGTTACATCGATTTGTGCTTCACGTATTGCGGGTTTATAATTATAAATTGATCCCCGTACGGAGCAAATATTTGTACAATCTACGGGCAGTTTTTCCGGGTCTGGACATTTGCGTATGTGAAAATTTGTGTTTGTAAACGCACCCACGACACAAGAGAAATCGTAAAAACGTTAAAAAAAAAGGTTATGCTCATAAAGCGGCTTCCGTAAAGTTAATAGCCGAAAATAGTTTTAATAAGAGCCCCGAAACGGCTGTAACAAAAGTGATAAAACTCACCCGGCTGTCTCGCTCGGGCGAACCTTTACATTTTATATTAAAGATTTATTATAGGAACAATAAATTTTACTGCCTGAAAAGTTTCGTAAAGGCAGACGAGTAGCGTCGGGGAGAGAAGTCGTATGGAAATATGATTATTCGTGGCACGGATTTGTTTTAATGTGAAAATTTTATTTGTTGTAAAGTTTAGTAGGTAGATTAGCTCAGAGATAAATCACTTACGTGAATACTAGATATTGCATTGGGTGCCATAGTGACATTATTTCATTTTATTTTTATCTGACTTTAAAAAAGGTTATCAATTCGACTATATTTTTTTTATGTTTGTTACCTCATAACTTTCGATATGTGGTCCAATTTGGTCCAGTTCTGACCTTGAAGTTGGTTTTTTTTAATACAGAACGCCATATCTATATCCTTAGAAACCAACTTCTTCTTTTACATTAATAATAGCCAAATTACGTGTAAAAGTTAATTGATATATGTATCTTGGAATTGTCTGTATTTATATTTATGGAGAGTTGGTATTCTTTCAGAATATTCATTCAGTCTATGTATTTTATTACAGCTGACAATTCTGAACTAAATAGAAAACCTTTATTTTCAATCTTGTATGTTTACATTCACATCTTTATATAAAAAAAATCGTTATCAAAACACAATAATTCTTCACAAAACATAAATTTATTATTTGATTTTACGAATCGCGAGCGGAGCGATAAAAAATTTACAACTTCGTTTTTTATTGCGTAGATGATGCCATGAAGGGTTTGTAGAACATTTCATAATATTATTGTCTTAAACAGCTATTTTGTTATTCATTTTCGTATACATTAAATTGTGGGGTATTTAAAACTGTTAGGCTCCAAAGAAACTTCCTTCCACGTACAATCAGGCTATGGAATGAGTTACCTGCCTAAAATTTCCAAAAGGACTAGAACATCGGCTTCTTAAAGAAAATTGTGCAAGGGTTTTTGCAGAGTCGGCAACGCGTGAGTGACCTTCTTGTGTCGCTATCGTCCACTCTCCAAAGGTTACTGTAACCGCTTACTATTACGGCCCGCCTTATTAGCTAAGATTAATCCTGTTTGCCAGGTCACCTTCATGGTATAAAAATATGTAATTTAAAATAATAAATAAATATTCTTGGATATTATGACACCCAGCGCCATCTAGTTCCGTGCTAAGCAACGAAGCTTGAGTTACGGATACTAGTTGGTTTATATACTACATATATACTTTTTTTTTGTAAATACATACATATTATACATAGATACCTACATCCATGACTCAGATACAAATGTTATGAACATTTGTATCCGAGTCATGGATGTATGTATACTTTTTTTTGTTGTAAATACATACATATTATACATAGATACATCCATGACTCGGAAACAAATGTTGATGCTCATCACACAAACATTTGTCCCTACCGGGATTCGCACCCGGGACCCATAGCACAGCAGGCAACGTTAACTACCGCTGGACTAATTAGGTCGTCAAATTAAAAATATTGGTTCGTCACTGAAGTTATCTTTTAAGCAAACAATGCTTATGTTAAAGGACTTTGCTCTTCGATAGCGCTGCTTATTATCGGTCAGTGAGCTTAGGTAATCGATACTAATATTATAAATGCGAAAGTGTGTCTGTCACCTCTTCAGGCTTAAAACGCACTATAGATTAAGATTAATTTTTGTTATTGAGATAGTTTTGGTTCCCAGGGAAAGACATAGAATAGTTTTCGTCCCGGAAATCGTCCCTTAAAAGGGTGAAAGTTTAATGTCGGTTCTGGTGATTTACGTGGAGTCAAGTTCCAAGCACTTTTCACTCATTGCAATTTTTTATCTAATTAAATAAAAAATTCTGTAAGCGTCTGTACATTATTTTAGTTAAGCTCAAGTTGAACCGTTTCGGGTGGATTTATGTCCAAAGTTTAAACACTGTAGGCCAACTTAGTAAATTCTGAGGAGCATTTAAAAGCAGACATGTAACACGAATTTTATTAACTTAAGCCCAAGTGTGATGCTCCCTTTATTTAAAGTTTCTTTTTGGTGAATTTTTAATTTTAATTGTGCTTCCTGGGGGTGACTTTTACTTTTTATTTGAAGTTGGGGACGAAACGAAAGATTATGGGGGATTAAGTTGGTTAGGATTTGTTTTTTATTAGGGGCAAAGCCATTATGCTTTGACCTCGGTTTTTCTTATTTTGAGCAATAAATTGTAGCTTTTTTGGGACGATTATCTTGATAGTTCACGTAGGGGTATAGAAAATTCTGTTCTATTTTTACAATAGGAAGGTTAGCTTTTGACAATCTCACCTGATAATATGGTCTAAGATGTAGCACGTTTATGTAGAATACCTTTTCAAATCAAATCAAATTAAAAGGTTTTTAATTCATACAAACTTTTTCAAGCATTTATATAACGTTAAGACTCTAGTTTCACGGTTCCAAGAAGTTGATCTCATAGAGAAGAAAAAAACCGCCAAGAAACTCCATAGATATATCACGTAACATAACATATATTAATTATCTGTATTGTATGTTTTTATTAACAAATTGTTTTCTTTTTTTTCAGGTAAGTAGTACCTACCTAATCTACCGAGGGTTTCGACAACCGCAGGTATAATATGAATAATAATATTGTTCACTGTTCTATAGGCGTATACAGAATATGAACTAACTCGAGATATTAGTTTTGTGGGTATAAGTGAAGTTAAAAAATCAATGAGTGTTTTTCAAAAATATTTGCATTACCTAAGTGAAAAATTATATAACCTGTTTGAAATATAATCTTAATTAATTATAATAAATAATAAAATAAATATTTCTGGACATTATGACACAGCGCCATCTAGTTCCGAGCTAAGCAACGAGGCTTGTGTTACGGATACTAGATAGTTGATGCACCGCATACATTACTAACTACATTTTTTTGAAAATATTTATACATATAGATACATTCAGCCCATGTGTGAGGAGACATATTACCCCAAGCTCGGAACTAGAAGGCGCTGTGTCATAATGTCAAACAAAACGGTTATAATCAATACAAAAAAAGTTAAGGTTGTCCCTCTGACAACCAAAAGGATGAAGGTCCTCTTTCGTTAAAACAAACATTTTAATTTAAAAGCCAGTTAAGTTATAAAAATATGTCAGTTAATTTATAGGTGAAGATAACTCACTAACTTAGCCCATTACCTATCTGCCTATCCATCATTTTAAGTGGATTCTGTACCAGATTTGCAAAATTTTCAAGATTAACTGAAGAAAGTGGGCCATCCTTTAAACTTTTATGATAAAATCGGTTTTAGATTTATGAATTATTATGTAATTGTAAATCTTAAATAGCTGGTGGTAGTCTAGTGGTGTGGCCAGGAGACAGAAGTAAAAGGTCTCAAGTTTGATGCCAAGGCACGCACCATTGAGTTCTCCAAGTTATGTGTATAATCACATAACCCGTCAATAAGCTCACCCCCTATTATGGAAGAAAGTATAATCTTGGTCTGTGGATTGTCATCTTTACTTCTCTGCTTAACCATTCTCAGATACAAGCGTGTTGTTATATACGTACAGTCGAGTTCATTAATATATTGGCATTGCTAAGGGTTCAAAATATTGTAAGCGTTCTAATTTTTTTTCAATAAATTCTTTACAACTTATAGATCATTAGGCTATAAGTCTACTACGCTAGCCTACTGCAGGTTGGCAGACTTCACATGCCATCGAGAATTCTCTCAAGCATGCAGGTTTCCTCACGATGTTTTCCTTTACCGTTTGAGCATGTGATAAATACGCACATAACTTCCGAAAAATCAGTGGTTTCAGCGTGCCTTGGGTCTCGAACTCGAGACCTCTAACATCTCAGTCCACTGGTCACACCGCTCGGCTACCACAGCTCTTTCTGCCCCCTATTACATAGACCTAAAACATACCGGCGAAACGTGAGTGTACATTAGTACACCTCTGCCTAACCCTTCGGAGAAGACAGGCGTGATGGTATGTTATGTAATCAGCTACCATAATGTACATTGTGAAAATTCCACAATGTATGCCTCATTTGGCATTCGGTTTACATCCATTAAAGGTTCACTATTGTGGTTTTCTCTTTCTAATAATTCATTCGTTGCATTGTTAGTATTATTTTAAGGGCTATTTAATGTAATTTCGCTATTTTGTTTGGCTCCTAAGAGTCATATTAAATGGATTATAACTTTCATTTTAAACACTTATGCCAGAGATAAACACGTTTATAATCAACTTTTAAAAGAGAGTGTTGGTTTCGAAATTTTTCTCAGAGGTCGTCAGTTAATAAATGTTGACGCCAACAAGATTCTAAAAATATCTTACTGTTCTATGACCTACAAAATTGTACTAGAAATATCTATTTACAAAAATTAACTCGTAACAAGATTTTTGATATAACACGTAGGTACTTTAATCTAGTTATTTCCTATTTTAGGTCCTTATTCTAGTGTCTAGGTTTTGTGGTAACAATATTAATACAATTTTATACTTGCATACTTTCTGTAGATCTTGTTAAATAAATCAATCTATCAATCAATCTTGTTATATAAATAAATCATCATACAATTTTGCCTCTTAATCGAATATAAAATTAAACCATTTCTTAATCACATCTCTCGGTTAAATTCTCATCTCAACCCATAAAGAGACGCCAACTTGAACCACTCAAATTGAGCGTTGATAAGCATCATCTCCAAAAACTAGCCTATTTAAGAACTTCTGGCCTATTTGCGAACTTTAGCCCAATTAATTAATGGAGACCCGATCGCCATTCAAGTTTGGGAGCTTTTCCAAAATACTTGAATCGTACGCCTTGAAGAGTTGCGTGATAGGGTGGATATGGTTTAAAGTGGTTATAGGATACTTTTAGAAGCAACAAAAATGGATAAAAAAATTGTTACTTTCAAATAGTACAAAAACTACTTACACTACAAGTAGTTTTTGTACAATTTGAAAGTAAACACAATTTGTTAAATTCTAATAAACATTCTTGACATCTTTGACTAAATAAATATTTCAATGCTTTTTCACGTTACCATAATTCTGTATTTTCTATGTGTCTCAAATTACTGCTTTTACATAAATCTTAATTTTTTGATTAGTTTCGTTTACAGTCAACTCAGATATTTTGATATTTATTTTACGATGATAAAATAAGTAATAGAATAAAATATTGTTTATCCCACTTCTGAGATTACGCCTAAACTGAAGATAAATTGTCAAAAGTCTGTACAAAAATGAAATGGTGCCAGCATGTTTATGGACAGTCTTATTAACATCTGTGTCCACAGTCACCCTACTCCAACCAAATTAACTTCACTTCGAACCGATTGAAGGCCACGATATATTCCAGAAGTTTTGCCAGAAATTTATCTGGCAAACTTGAATTAACTTCAGTGTAGGGAATTTAACTGCGGCACGAGTTATCTGCGAGTTTTCTGGTTAAATTGTGCAGTAAGCTTAGAGGTTTTGTGGTGAATTTATAAAGGTTTTAATTTTAACATGGCCAGTTAAGTAAACCAGACGTTTTAACCACAACGTTGCCTAATTATGTGTTTAAAATTAATATGACTACTTCATATTGGTCCAGTAGTCTTAGGTGTAGCTAGCTAGCGTGAGGTCCTGGGTTCGATTCTCAGGTTGAGCATACTGTTGATGGTACATAAGTCAGTATCATACTGTACTTCTGCTGAACCCCTTGGAGATACAGGCGTTATAGTATATTAATAATAATTATATCATTGATTTCGTACACTTACAAGAATATTAAACATTGAAATAATTCTACTTTATACGAACTTTATTGCAGTAAGTAGGTATATTAACTTAATCCTGAAGTTTTGATTTCTTTCCAACTTAACAATAGTTAAAACCCAACAGCACTTTGCTCGGTCAGGGAATCGAACCTAAGACCTTTCTCTCAGTAGACACATTAACGACCTCCAGACCAACGAGGCAGGTTATAATCGTAGATATAAACTATATTGCTCCTATCAGTAGATATATATTGAGAAGAAGATAAGAAAATTTAATCCAACTGACTTTTAAGTTAAAATACCTGTCGAATAATTCTTTGGGGCGGTTCCACCCCTAACGCCGTGGGGTCACGAACTTATCGATATTTTCACCAATATATTGAGGAAATATTTTTCTAAAGATCGCCTCTTGAAAGGGGCTTAAGATTTATCTATATACATACATATTGTATATGTAGGTGCTTTATAATTTTGAAACACGTTTATAAAAAATGTATACATATATACATATGGGATATGGGAAAAAGGCGTGAGTGTATGTATCATACATACATACACTCACGCCTTTTTCCAATGGGGGTAGGCAGAAACTACAGAATGCCATGCGCTACAGTCCCTGCATACCACTTTTGCCTCGTCCACATTCATACATCTCGTCATGCACGCGCGCCGGTTACGAGTACTGCGCACCTTTTTGAAGGAGTTCACCAGTTAGGTCGGTGTATGGAGGGCGGCCCCGCCTGCCGTTAAGTCAAAGGTCTCAAATTCGAATCCAAGGCCAGAATTTTCGGAAATTATGTGCGTATTTATCACGTGCTTAAGCGGTGTGGTACAGTTTTAAATGAAGTGCCCATCAGTGGGGAAGTACATGATTTGACAATGTTGATTCATGAAGACTTCACCTTTCAAATACACTTAGCCAGTATCAATCCCAAAGTAGTAACTTCACCTTTTTTGACGACCCAATTAGTCCAGCGGTAGTTATCACTGCCTTCTGTCCCGGGTTCGAATCGCGGTAGGGACAAATGTTTGTGTGATGAGCATAAACATTTGTATCCAAGTCATGGATGTGTCTTTGTATAATATGTATGTATTTACAAAAAACATAGTATATATATATAGTATATCAACCAACTAGTATCTGTAACACAAGCCTCGTTGCTTAGCTCGGAACTAGATGGCGCTGTGTCATTATGTCCAGGAATATTTAATTTAATTTATTTAAAAACCTTTATATACCCGGTGGGGTAGACAGAAGAGTGTATTAATATACACTTAGCCAGTATCAATCCCAAAGTAGAGTCTATTGCCACAAATCGGACACGAATCCCGACCTGTGAACCGAATACAAGATATTTTGCTCAGTAGTTGCACTAAGGATGACTAGAACAACGAGGCACGCAGGCACCAGTTATATAAGAGTCGTATAAAAGTCTTATAAAACAAAATAAAATCTACTTTTTCACGTTAGTATAAAAATTTTAGCTTCATATCTTCAAGCATTTTATCACTGGTGATAAATTGATCCACTTAGGACCTGACGGGACCAGGGGTGCAAGCTAGTGTTACGTAGTTGTAAGGGGGGTAGCCAGAGATATAGCGGGCTACTGTGTTTTTATCGTGAAATAAATTTATGAGGGTAAATTTGTTTTTGTTTGTGATTGATGGTGTATTATTTTTTTGTGAATCAATGTTTTTTTTTATATTTTACTAGCTGACCCAGCAAACGTAGTTTTGCCACAAAATTAAATTAAATTCATTTATTTACATTATAGACATCGGTGGTAGAAGAATGAAAATTTTGGGTTATTAGTATTTTCTTTGCTAAAAATACAAAAAAAAGTTGTGTCAAAAAATTCAACAAATAGGTGAGGGACATCCTTATCACCTAGGGGTGTAAAAATAGTCTACGACCGATTCTCAGACTTACCAAATATACATACAAAATTTCATAATAATCCATGAAGCCGTTTCGGAGCAGTTCAGCGACAAACACTGTGACATGAGATTTTTATATATAAGATTTTAGCATATATGTTGTATTCAAGCTTTGATAATAAATTTAACAATATACACCATAGAAATACAGACAAATTACTTAAAAAACTACTGTCTCGTTAGTACAGTTGACGTAAGCGCGACTGCCGTAGGTACCTAGATTCTATTACCAAGCTGTGTTCTTCAAACAAAATAAATACGGAACACCACAAGGAAGCATTTTAGCCCCTCTTTTATTCTTAACCTACATTAATGACCTCCCAGACACAATAAAATATGACTCAATTCTATTTGCTGACGACACAACAATCATAGTCAAAAACACAAATAAAACTAACCTAGAAACAGACATTAATACAGCCCTAGATAATACCATTAATTGGTTAAATCAGAACAACCTAGAATTAAATATGTCAAAAACGAACATAATTCAATTCCAGACATACCAAAAAGATACAACACCATTATGCATACAATATAAAGGAAATGAGATAAACTGTGTCAATGATTGCGTATTTTTGGGTATCACCGTAGATAAATATTGCAGCTGGAAGCCGCACGTAGACAAGGTAGTTAATAAATTAGATCGTTTTGTGTACATATTAAAAAAAAACAGACAGACTATTGATATCAGCACTGCATTGATAGCCTACCATGCATTTGTATCCTCCCTACTCAGATATGGTATTGTGGTATGGGGCAACTCAGTCGATATTGTGCGAGTATTTAGGGCACAAAAAAAATGTGTTCGAGCAATGTGTGGAGCAGACTTTCTTGATAGTTGCAAAGCACTATTTACTAAATATAATATTTTACCTTTACCTTGCCTGTATATATTCGAGATTAGTGTATTAGTAAAGCAACATCCTGAACTTTAAAAAAAAATTAATATTAACTCTAGAAATAAGCACAAATTTAAATTACCTACAATAAAACTAGAAATATTCAGAAAAAATGCATACTGTATGTCTATAAAAATATGTAATCATCTTCCAAAAATAATCACACCCTATCACAATTTAAAAATAAATTATTCAAATTTTTGACTAATAAAAACTATTATAACATTAAATAATACTTAGAAGATAAGATATATAACACGTAAATGTAATTAGGTTAAAATATAATTCTATAATCAGTTAAAATATGTAAATTTAATAGCTTTCCTGTTTTTTCCTTTAGTATATTATATATGTAGATCTGTACGCCCCATAGGGCAGAATATGCTGTAACTCGATATAAGACCAACACCTGTATTTTACACCCACCATATTCTAACAAATAAATACATTTGATTTGATTTAGTTTTTACTTTAAAATTCGAGGAGTTTGGAATTTTGATCACTTGACGTCAATAGGCTCATCCCCTATTTCCTTAAAAATTTACACATTGTACCTCTGCCTATTTGCTCGGAGATAAAAAGCTTAAAAGTATGTTATTTTTTAACCTACACCTCGTAAAAAAGAAAAATCTTTACCCATAATAAATATTACATTACATTTTATAAATATACATCGTTGTATGATTCCCAGGCTCGCTCAGCTCATTCCCTGCTTACCCGTTGAATGATAAAGCGTGAAGATAGATGACAATATATCACGCTGCAGAATGAAAACAAGAAGGAATAGGGCTTATAAATTGCTACAGAAATGTTCCATACGAACTTAGGGTTGTCAGGTATTATTGGGTTATTTTTTTTTAGTAGACATTATTTTAAAACTACTTTTTTCGTTTTTCAGTGCGGTGTATTATTTAATCCTTTACAGCATCCATAGAAACGGGCAGAGTGCCCGTAAATAGTATTTTGCTTTAATTCTAACTGCGGCCAATAAAGCTGACTGGACATAATATCTAGATATTATTATAAACAAGTAATCAACTAATTAATATGGTCTCGCCGCAATATAATATTGAACAGTAAAAATAAAACTATTAAAACTGATATACATGCGTAAAACAGAGCCGTATTTTTAACCTAGCTATAATTTCCCTTTTTAATATTTTACTTATTTATTAAAGAAACATTTTTCCTCATAATATATTTCCTTAGTCGGCAACCCTATCTTTCTTCAAAATAAAATATCTTTGTATGCCAGTTATCTTCGGGGAAATAATGTTGTTGGTCGCCTATATTATGTAGGAAACTGCCCGGGCATTGCGGCTTTGCCCGGAAATGAAATTGCTTTAAATATTTATCTTTAAACAACAAGCAATAACGTAATGGCGGTTTTTAATCATTTTATTGTCATTTATTGTTCAATAGTTTACCAGTATCAATCAGAGGTCACCTGTGTGGCGTCCTATTTCTCAAACATTGTTTCCCCATTAAAACGATTAGAAAATGACCTATGTACATCTTTTTTTTTTTAATGTGAAAGCTTTATTTAAATAAGATAATCTAATATATAAAAATCGCATGTTACAGTGTTTATTATCAAACTTGTCTGAAATGGGTTGACCGATTTTATGTTTTTTTGTTGTGTGTATGGATTGTAAAATATTTTTCACACCCCTAGTCTCCATTTTTTAATTGCAAGTTTAGTATTTTTAAATGGCAGAATAACGTATGCCAGGTCAGCTAGTAATATACATAAATCAGTTCTCAAGCCTCGTTGCTTAGCTCGGAAATGGCGCTATGTCATCATGTCCGGATCATCATCATCATCAACCCATTAATGTCCCACTGCTGGGCACGGGTCTCCTCTCAATTGAGAGGGATTAGGCTATAGTCCACCACGCTAGCCTACTGCGGTTTGGCAGACTTCACATGCCATCGAGAATTCTCTCAAGCATGCAGGTTTCCTCACTATGTTTTCCTTCATCGTTTGAGCATCTGATAAAGACGCACATAACTTCCGAAAAGTCTGTGGTGCGTGCCTTGGGTTCGAACTCGAGACCTCTGACATCTCAGTCCATTGGTCACACCGCTAGGCTACCACAGCTCTCATTAAATATACATGCCCGGATATGTATATTTAATGTCTATTTATTAAACGAGAGTGGTGTGGTAATGTACATTATTATTATTAATGTCAGCTTCAATTATTGCTTGCTTGAAAAATCGAAGAAAAACATCGCACGGAACCCTGAATGCTATCAAGGATTTATTCTAAGAACTAAAATGTAATATTTTTTATAGAAAATACGCCCTCTGGCGTTCTGATTTTCACATAGCTACCGGATTACGAAAATCTGTTTATCGCGTGTGAGATGTACCTACCTGGCTTGGTGAAGGATTACTTGATCCTAAAACCTCAAAAAAAATATGTCTCTTTGAAGGTTTAGTTCTAATTAGACAGACAATAACATTATTTTTATATTCCATTGTCCCAATTTCGGCCAAAACCACCAAAAGTATAATTACAAGTTAGCTAATTTTTTTTCTGTCTCAAAAGAGATTAAGGAAAATCCCACTCATTCTTGACTTTGCTAACCTTTTTACAAAAATTATTATCGTCCGAAAAACGTTAACCCAACTGGCTGCGATTCTGATTTTATTTATAGAAAAAGTGCCCAATTAGAGAAGGGAGGTTAAAAAGAAAAAAGGAATATATATGTATACTATACAAATCTTTCTTTTTTCTTCCGACCGTAGTTAATAAAAGAATATTAGGCTTTTGTCAGTACGGGCGATGAGAAAATGTAATTATTTTTTATCTTTCACTGGCGAAACACGAAAAAAGTTTGCAGCAAAAGTACAACTCTACACTACAAATACAAAGGCCACGCAGAAAAAAAAAAACAACAAAAGCGCGCGCAAAGCACCAGTGCAATGTTCCATTTTCAAAATGAATTCCATCGCCGCCGGCGCCATATTTCTTTTGCATATCTTATCTCGCGTTTGCAAACCTTCGTACATAATTTCTGAGTGACGACAAAACAATTATTTGATGAAAAGGTTAATTCAACCGTACTTCCGTATTATTATTGTAAACACAAAAGTATGTCTGTCTGTTTGTTAGCTCTTCATGCTTTAACCGCTGAACTGATTTAAATGAAGTTTGGTATGGAGATGGTTTGAGCCCCGGGGAAGGATATAGGCTAGTTTAGTACTATAATAAGTATTTTACATATTTTTTTTTTTGTAAATACATACATAAGTATTATACGTCCATGACACGGATACAAATGTTGATGCTCATCACACAAACATTTGTCCCTACCGAGATTCGATCCCGGGACCCATAGCACAGCAGGTAGCGTTAACTACCGCTGAGCTAAACAAGTCGTCAAAACAATATTACTCACAATGAAATATAAAAAAGGAATAGCCCTTAATTTGTCTATCAATTCTTTCCACCTCATAAGCATGATGCTCCCAACGTTTCAAGTTTAAATTATTCGAATTATTCCGAATAAATTAAACAAACAGAGAGAATTGTTATCTAAGTAATTTATTGGTCGAATAAATTTTATTCGATTCACGGGCCAACGCGTACCGATTTAATTCTGATATTAATTGGAGTTTTAAGGGTAGTATTGATCTAGAATTGCTTTTCAATCGTTTTAAAAGTAGCCTTTATATATAAATAAATAAATAATAAATAATTATTCCTGGACATTTTTGACACAGCGCCTAGATGGCGCTGTGTCAAAAATGTCCAGGAATATAATGTTCCGAGCTAATAGGCTTGTGTTACGGATACTAGTTGGTTGATATACTACGTATATACTTGCGACGCTACAGAACAAAAACAACAACAAGAAATAGGACACAAAAGTAAAAATATTATAAAGAATATTATTAAAATATTCTCTAAGTTTTAAGCTCATTTTAAAACACCACAAAAAGAAAATCTCCATTTTTTCCAAAAAAAAGAGGCTAAAATATTCAACAAAATACGTTTTTTTTTATTTCAATATGAGGCGGAAATAAACAAAATGTATCCGAAACATATCAATTTACCGAAACCTCGTTGATACAGGCGAATAGCTGAAATCAGAAGTAATAGTGATGTAGGGTTTACGAATACTCCGGGGCTTTGCGGGATTTCAATTTCCCGTGCCTAAAAATCAGGATACTCAGTGTCAATGTGGTACGTATATTTTTACTTTAACAAGTATATCTTTTGAAGACACTTTTACGAGTCATGTATTCGATTATTTTAGATTCTCTATACATTATAAATATTGAAGAAATTCAAATTGACATGCTTCGCAGACGAAACTGCGGGCGAAAATTAGTATATTAGAGAATCATACTCATAGTGTAATTAAAATCGGATTTAAAAAGTTCACCAGAAATTTGTACACTGTAAGAGTACAAATTGAAATATTTTAAAATGAAATATTACTTTCAAGAACTGTAACTCAATGAAATACTTAATACAAGACGATACTTCATCTAGAGCGCTTAAAAATATTTATTAAATTTTTTAATTAATTTTCATTTTACTGCGAACTTATAGTAAAGTTTTTAAGTTTGAGTGTAGTATTTAAAATCCTTTTGTCTTTAATATAATTCCAATTTTCTAGCTTTATTTTTTAATAACCGACAACATTTTGTTCGATTTGTGATGTTTGAGTTAGTAAAAAATCTTTTTTTCTTTCAAAATATAACTAATTTAATACTGCCTTAACTTTCCTTTGAAATGTTAAAAAAAAACGCTTTCTTGTACCAATAACTAACTTGTAAAACTTACTGTAGGTCATATCTACATATTTCTCTGACAAATATGTACAAATATCAACCTATTATTATAACTACTATTAACTAGTTATAAACGTTTTTTTATTTGCATATTTAATTAAAATTTGTTATAATTATGACTGTTATTAATTTGGTTACTGAAATTCATTGTAAGGCAACCGTTATTATAAAAGAAATCAACATTTAAACGATATCTCATTTCAAAATACCCGGGACATTATCTAAATCCCGGACTTTTCGCATCACTATCGACCCATCCATTGGGAATCGAATAGTCGTCAACAGAAAATTGTGATCGAAACAGTCTGTAGAAGAAATTGAAAAAGAACTGGCAACCCCACGAGAATACTACAGACAAAGGTACATTAAAAACACTATATGACTTTGAAAGAAACAATCGCCGCTGCCTGTGTACTTTTTTACACAGGCAACATTTTTCTGAATGAAATACGCTGTTTTTTAAACTTCGTCAAAAAAGAATTGTACATTTCTTGTCAAAGGGTGCTACGTCAAAAGCATAGCCGTGTAGGTACTGATGCTAGTAATTTCACATAACAAGAGATCCTGGGTTCGGTTCCCAGGTCGAGCAAAGTGTCATTGGATTTTTCTATGGAATTCTCAGTAGCAGCTCGGAGTTTGGACTCATGCCAGGGTAATTGCAATAGGCTCGCCCCCTATTACATGGGACCTAACATACCGGCGAAATGTCAGTGTACATTAGTACACCTATGCCTAATCTTTCGGGGACGACAGGTATGATGGTTTGGAATATGTCTCTATCGATTTATAAAAAAACACTTTGCATGGAACACTAATATTGTACCCATAATTACCACAAGAACAGAATCGATTCTATCAATGATTTCGTCATCAAACGCCATATGGCGTTTACATTGAACGTTTCTCTATGGCTACCGAACAAAATAAATTATATACAATAGCCTGTCACACGCTGAACTAAAATAGACCTTAATTTCATAAACATAGAATATAAATTAAAGTTTCTCTCGTGTACCAAGCATGTGGCCCAAGTTTGAAGTGGAGTGGTTTATTAATTAAATGTAAAATAATTAATGGAATTTCGTTATTGAACATTGATTGGTTCTGGTATTTGCTAATGAGCTTATTGTTATGTATTTTTAAATATGTTATGAGAAGCAAGATATAACTTATTATTGACGACCCGATCAGCCCAGAGGTAGTTAACGCTGCCTTTAGTGCTACGGATCCTGGGTTTGAATGCCGGCAGGGACAAATGTTTGTGTGATGAGCATCAACATTTGTATCCGAGTCATGGATGTATATGCACAATATAGGTATTTACAACCTCGAAGAGGTTGTAAATACCTACAAAGAGTCGAGACCTTTGACATGTCAAATCCACTGGTCACACCACTGGGTTACCACAGTATTTTTAATTAATTCTGTGATAATAATTTACTTATTCATTTATTATTAAAATCCTAATGCTCAAAATAATAAATCAAGCTTGTCATTATTTGATATACACCCATATTTCATTGGTATGTTTTATCTCCCATGCAATAGTCGTCGCCATCGACCGGGCACGAACCCAGGACTTTTCTTCAATGGTAATAAGGAACTTATTCAGCAGTCACACTTAGGGACCTCTACACCAACGAGGCATTTTAAAATATAATCAAATTATAGTTACAAGTTTCACCAACAGCACAACAAAAAAAAACACGTCTAAAACGTTCCCAAAAATTTCGCACTTATTCACTAAAAGGCAGCTCAGACTCGCCGACTCCTATAAAATAAAGCTATTGAAGCGTTGAATGTGACATTTGGCACGCTCCTCCTAATTGCTGTGTGTGCTCGCCTTTATTTCACCCCCTTTTGTTCCCGATTGCTTAATGCTAGCATTTTTAATTACTGGCGTTTGAAATATTGTCATTCAATTATTAACTTTTCTCTCATTGTTATTTAAACGGTCCACATTGTTGTGGTGATTTAACTGAATATTTTTTTTATTGCATTTAAATTATATGTTCTAATTTAACTAAATTAACTAAATCATTATAATTATAAGATTAACTAAATCATCTTAACCTATATTTTGGAAATAGATTTCTTACACTTACGCGAATATTAGATATTGAAATTAAGTTACATTTTACTGATTTTATTGCTGTATTTTGATGATAGTGTTGTTGTGTTCATGGATTTGACGACCCGCTTAGCTCAACGGTAGTTAACGCTGTCTGCTGTGCTATGGGTTTCGGGTTCGAATCCCGGTAGGAACAGATGTTTGTGTGATGAGCATAAACATTTGTATCCGAGTCATGGATGTATCTATGTATAATATGTGTGTATTTACAAAAAAAAGTATATATGTAGTATATAAACCATCTAGTATCCGTAACAGAAGCTTCGTTGCTTACCACGGAACTAGATGGCGCTGTGTAATAATGTCCGGAAATATTTATTTATTTTATTTATTTATTTGGGTCCCAAGAACAAAGCTGTACCGCCAAAGGACACGGTAAATTCGTTCTGTGTGAATCGGGTTGTGCTTATAAATAACAATAATTTAAGATAGCTGTTAGTATTTTCGGTCTTTGTAGGATCCAAAACGTCGGGTTAAAAGTAAAAACAATATACCGCGATAAAATCCATAAAAAGTAATTTAATTTCAATGTCTAATATTAGCGTCAGTATAACAAATCAATAAGCTGTCAATGAAAGTTGACAATATCATTGATTTTATTTCCAAGAATAACGACGTTTATTTAATAAATAAGATGTTGGTATAACACAATATTATGAACGACATGTGTCTTACAGTTGATCGTCCAATTATATTGGGGATAACGTCTGGTTTGGATGGGAAGCGCCACAGTATATAAATTACTTGACGTAGGTCAAGCTACTGTGGTACAATTTATAAGGTAAAAGCGACAAGAAGATATTCGTCGATTGAGCCATATAACCACAATAAAATGAATTTAATTGAATTGTCAAGAAGATACTATGATGACTAGATATATTAATATGAGGCAATATTTTAAGATTTGAAAGGGTTATGTAAGAAACAACTAAGATACATGACCTAGTTGAATGATTAAACTTAGGTAAAGCTATTGAAAGTTCTGGTCAAATAGATTCAAGATGATGAATATGAGAAAGTTGAGATAATCCCATCGTTAATCTCTGTTACAATATTTATTGAACTACTGAAACCATTATTTAAAACCAAATGGAGTTAAGAATCAAAACATTTTCAAGACAAAATCTAACACTTTGTATGTGCGAACAAACAAAACTAAAGCACTTTAGTTGTTATAGAAGTTAATTCTGTTAATTCTGCAAAAATGTTGGCCACTGACTAGCAGTGAAACAAAAAATATAAATGTAGATTACTGTAGTACCCACGATTGATACTTCAAAATATGTTAAAATTAACCAAACTGATGACCTATATAATTCCCACAAATCATCGTCCAAGAATTGTAAATTTCAACCCTAAAATATACGATATTCCGCTTATACATTACACCACAAGCAAATGCAGTCAGAATGCGTTCGTTATGGCCAGTTCTGGAGAAACGCCAGCAAATGCGGACGACCAACGGATAGGCACGAAATATATATGATTTGTTAATATCATAACTTAGAGGGGAAATGAAAAATCTTCGTCGCAGACTTTTGATCCCGATTTTCCAAGTTACCGCATCGATACTGGAGTTTGTGAATATTTTTCCTCGTTTGTTTGTATTTCATGTAGCTGATATATCACTGGTTTTAGTTGTTTTATTGGTGGTACATCAAAAATATTACTGCCTGGTTGGTCTAGTGATTTTAAGTGGGACTGATAAGCAAGCGGTCTTGGGTTCGATTCTCAAGTTGAGCTTATTGTAATTGGGTTTTACTATGAAATTCTCAGTAGCATCTCGGAGTTTAGATTAGGACTCAGTTGATGGCAATAGCCTCCTCCCTTATTATATGGGACTTAAAACATGCGGGTGAAACGCGAATACTATATATACTATATATCGATAACAAATACAGCTGACTTACAGAAAACAGTGATGATAAGTTTAATTTAATTATCAAGTAGCTTTTTAGAAGTTTCATTTTCCTGTTTTTAAATGAATTGCTACAAGGAAAGAAGGTTACCAAAAAAGCTGTTTCTCTCTCAGCAGAATTCCAAAAATCAATTAATTATTCTCATCAACTGATGGTACAACAGTCTTAACGACCCATATATACAAAAACTTGAAAATACCTTGAAACAATTTTTTAATTAACATTCGTTTCCCATTAAAATAAGCGAAATATTGCATTGTATTTGTGTTCCCAAAAAGATTCCGAAAAATATAAATAAATTAATCAAACCTAATTAAAAGTTGGAGACAAATGAAGTTTTTCCTTTATGTCCAACATTTTGTCAATGACCAAATAATTTGATAGCATGTCTGACTTGGGACACGGCTAACAAAGTCTTGTTTCCCAATGGGATTGCAGAAATAGCCTCAGTTTTATGGATAAAATTGATGTCAATCATTGGTCTTCAAGGGTTTGTTTCAGCCACTAAATTGGTCTTATGCTTCAAGTAGCTTTTACGTATCGTAATCAGTCCTCTGAACACAAAGAATCTTATACCATTTTTAGACTTTTTTAAACCTTTAGTCTAATTTTAAGCTTTAATGGAATCGTTAAAATAATTTTATAGAGCTACTTTTCAAGTCAAGTGCAACGCGAAGTGTCACTACCATAAATTACTAAATAACTATCCATAAAATATATACCATGGAAAATAAAATAAAATTTATCACCAACGCATTGTCAGTGCTCGGTATGAGGTTCAAAAATATTAAAATGCATTGCTCATAAGTCATTATAAAATGGATGACGTTTTTATTGACGATGACGATCGTTAAATCATTAATGTCGATTAATTTGGACGACGGGGAAATGACAGCAAATGACAGGGTCATATTTTGTAATTGGAAATGCTCTCTTTTCATGGTTTTATTAAATCTAGTAAATGGAATTAAAATCCAAGTAAAATTGCAGAAAAAAAAACTTTGTTGAAGATTGTAGTCATTAATAACTCAATAATTGCTGCACTGCTGGGCACCGACCTCTTCTCATTTGGGAGAGTTTAAGCTAAAGTCCACTCTGCTAGCCTAGTGCAGGTCAACAAATTTCATACGCCATCAAGAATATCCCTCAGGCATGCAGCTTTCCTCACGATATTGTCCTTCACGGTTTCTTCACGTTTCACGTAACTTAAAAAAAATTATTGGTATCGAACTAGGATCTTTGACATCACAGTCCACTGGTAACACCATAAGGCTATCATAGCTTAAGACTGTATAGATAAAAAAAGAATAAAGAGTAAAAGATAAAAAAAACCACATGTGTCTGCGGACACATTAATCTTCATTACCAACATGCCCCACAAAACTAAGCGAGCGCGACCATCCAGCCTGTATAACTCAAAAAAATCGATAGTTCCTTTAAACCGAGCCAAATTCAGAGACTACAGTAAAACTAAAAATTAAACAATCCAGCTTGGTCCTTTGCCAACTATCTTTGTTTCATTGATGCATATCTTGGGCTCTTGGCACGGGGCTCTGTGAAAACAGTCTCCTTGACTGGTACCATCGTTGATTTTTTGATAAAAATTACAATACGGACGTGTATTTTTGAATTCGGTTGTGTGTGCATTTTTCTATTGAGCGTTTGCCTGATGTTGCATGAAATTTTGTTTTGCAAGGAAATCAAGATATGAATTCTATCGTAGTACCTACATACTCATAGTAAATTCATTTTTTTTGTCTTAGCGTTCCATCTTTGGATTTGCTGGCAATTTTTTTTTCTAAAATCTTAAAGTATATACCTAGACTACTTTTATTGAAGGGTGTCTTTAGCCAGACGAGGGCCACCATCATCATCATCAGCCCATATTCGTCCACTGCTGGATGTAGGCCTCCCCTAGTGAACGCCACAGAGCTCGATCTTCAGCTCTTCTCACCCTGACAAGGGCCATGTGTTGTTTTTATATAACATTTACCGTGTAACTTTATCGTAACAACAAAAGTTATTGCTTCTTAACTCTATATAATTTGTCTTACGTAGTGTTTTTGTGTATATAAACAATTTCTTGTTAAATAAGCTCCTTTTCTTTATACATATAAATAAATATATCAGGCAGTATAACACATATTATAAATTAATGACCCAGGTCAGACGTCCATGCTTATCACACGAACAATTGTCCATACCGGGGTCAGCCTTTAATACAGCTGCGCTAATCAGATCATTAAAATATTATATATATATAATGTTCAGACCACATCGTTAAAAAACTCAATGTAAATAACTATAATCAGATTCAAGTTGTCCTTTAAATTTCCTATAAGCTATTATATCTGGCAGTACGTATAACTAAAAACAATATTCTACCTACCCCAAGCACCGTATTTTAATTCTCAAAATATCCCCTTCAACTCTATTAAGTTTCTCGCATTCAACTTTCAACAAAGCACAAAATATCGGTCCAATCTCAAATGTTGGCACTTATACCCAAGCTGGGGCTGTATCAATACAGATTTTTATCTTTGGACTTCCTGTATAGTTGGGTAGACCGTATTTTGTAGTTGCGTACGTATTTTTGGTGCTGAGAATAAAAAGTGGGCAGAACCGATTTGGGAGCAAAGGTTGGCGGGGCTAAGTTATTTGATGCTATGCTGGGTATTAAAACTTTTTTGACTGTAACTACGTAGATTTGATGGGTTACGGTGATTGATCCTTGAAGATTGTCTTGCAATTCCCATAGTCTTAACGAGTTCGTGAGAGTGCGATTATCAATTATATACAAAGATATTTGCAGTGTTTGATGTTCTTATGAGATGTTTAGATGGCTTTTAACTTCGAGAATAAAATGATATCTATTTCCGAGCTAAGCAACGAGGCTTGGATTTTGTAATTTATCACATTTTTTTAATATATTTTATTTATAAATACATCACACAAACATTTGTCCCTACCGGGATTCGAACCAAGTACACAGCACAGAAAGCAGCGTTGACTACCTCAGGGCTAATCGGGTCGTCAGTAGTATTTTAAAGTTTTTAATAATAATATAATTCTTTCTGCATTGCGCGACGAAAGATTTATCTTAATTATAAATATATATTTTTTTCCTTTTAATTAAATACTTTTACCGTCTCTGAAGAAATAGCTTTGATATATTTTACATACATACCATTACGCCTGGCATCCCCGAAGGGTTAGGCAGAGGTGTACTAATGTACACCCACGTTTCGCCGGTATGTAATAGCGGGCGATTGCCATTAACTATGTATGAAATATCAAAACATATTTCAATTAAAATTTCACCGTCACACAAGTCAGTCACTAAAAGTAAATTAAAAAAGTATATGTACATATTTTCATAAACAAAATCTCACAACGAGAAATTTCCTTTTTTTCACCTCTCGTCCTTTGTGTTTCACGGATGTTCGCATTTGGAAACGCGCAGTACTGGCTTTGAGGCGTGTCAATATATGCTGTGTTGTTTATTAAAAGGATGGGGCAATGTTTTTCTGTCCTAAAATTTTTGATAGAGCATTCGTGTTTTATTAACGTACCACCACGCCTGTTGTCCCAAAAGGCTGAGGCAGGGGTTTACTAAATGTACAATCACTTTTTGCCGGTATGTTTTGCGTTCCATGTATTAAGGCGCGAGCCTGTTGCTAACGAATCGAAACTTCAACTAAAAATGCTGCTACTGATAATTTCATAGTTTGCTATGAAATTATCAGTAGCAGCATTTACCCAATAACACTTCTCGACCTGGGAATCGAACCCAAGACCGCTTCCTCAGCACTTACGACCTCTAGGCACAGATTTTGTTGACCGAAAAAAATGTGTTTTGTGCATTACGGTGCTAATATTTTAATGTTGAATGTTTGAATCTCTCTGTGTGAGAAAAATATAGACCAATTCAGTTTCTTTCTTATTCATTTTAAGCCAAAAGCCTATGTAGTTCTATTATTTTAGCTAATAGGGCGTAAAACTGTTATAGGTAATTTAACCGAGGTACCTTTAAGCGAGCTAATTGCTTAGAACAATTTAGTATATCTTCCATATTTACAATTCTTAGTAGTAATTCTTCTTAAAGTAGATTTGGCTTTTGTACTTAATTATTGCTGCTTGAATTTGGCTTTAACAACACTAGGGAAGGTTCGATCATCTACAGAAAATGTTTTTTTTTCGTGATGATTAAGTTGCTGAAGGACAGCTGATGACTATCTGCTCTTTATCACTCGTCCAGTTCCTTTTTATGCAGTGAAATACTGTACTATTTACAAAAGTATCTTCTATTATCTGAATAACTCTGTTTTCTTCATGTCAAAGTAAATGAAACCTCGCCAAACGACCCCTAAAATACTTTAATAGAACACCTTTCCCAAAATTACTTCGTCTAAGTCCCGAAAAGCGGGCGAGGTCTAATAAACATCTGCAGTCAAAGCTAGGTCCGCAATCAAGAGCACACAATAGGTCCTCAAACAGTAGAGACGGGGTAAATAGAGCTCCAAATGAGGTGCCTAAGTGGGAGTCAAGCCTTCATTGTCCTTATTTGGACGTTGGTCCTTGTTTCCGAATTGTTTTTTAATCACATTTTTGGTTTTCTTGTTAGTCCCTATGCTTGCGTATCAACCAAAAAATGGCTTTATGAAAAATTATATTTTGGAATGGTTGTGTTGTTAGATAGTTCTCGTGATGCTTATTAAGTATAATGAATTAATTAACTAGCGAAGTTTATACTTTATGCCAAGAGAGACGAAGTTAAAGTAGTATTGAGGGATCGTGTCGCGTAGCGTCCTGTAGTTTCTGTCTATTCTTATGGGAAAAAGGCGTCAGTAGATAATTATATTAAGTTTTTTAATTTGGAACGTTCTAATTTTATTCATTACAGAATATTTCTTCACACTTCAAATAATTCTTTCTCACGTCTTTCCACGCAATATATCTTTTGGGTTTTCTTACAGAAGCACGTCAAAGACTCGAAAAGTACTACACAACCGGGTTTTAATTAGGCCCGCCTTATCTACTTTCGCCAGGCGTCTGGAGGGAAGGAAGTTGAAAAAGTCAATAATTACCTTTTCCCACGGTCAGAAGTGGCTTTTAGTATGCGGGTGTGGGCATGTAGGAGGGAGTAGCGATTAAACGGTACACGAGGGAGCGGTGATGGATGGCTTTGTTCTGTTTGTAATACTTAAGGATTTGTCTAAATTTTGTTTAGTATAAATATCCCTAGACATCACGACACAGCGCCATCCAGTACCGAGATAAGCAACGAGGCTTGTGTTACGGATACTAGTATGTTTATATACAACATATATACATTTTTTTGTAAATACATACATATTATACATAGATACATCTATGACTCAGATACAAATGTTTATGCTCATCACTTTTGTCCCTACCAGGATTCAAACCTGGGACCCATAGCACAGACGGCAGCGTTAACTACCGCTAGACTAATTGGGTCGTCAGTGGTCGTCAGTATTGAGACAAATATTGAAATTCAGTAAAAGAAGACTGTAATGGTTATTAATGTTAACTTCTTCTGTTCTGGTTTTTTTATAGGAAGACAATAAACTATCCTCATTTTCTTAAAAACCAAATTAAAAGATCTTTTTAAAATAATGCTATATTTGATTATTTTGTACTTTTCCAAAAGCCTTTAACTATGCTTCTACAATCTACATTTTACAAAAAGCTCTTCCCCGCTACCGCTTATTGCTAAGCTTCACCCTAACCTTACAAGCGGCAGTTCTAATTGCATTATTAACCTGGCACATTTCGATCGGCGGAACCCTTTTGTTTTTTCGTTTTTTAGGGTTCCCTGGAAGCTTCTTTGAAATTGGATTACAGAATTATTAAAATCTATTTTTATGAAATATGATTTTTTGGTAGTTGAATGTTTATGCAGATTTTTATGAAATTGCACTGACTTGTTGAGTTTTGAAATCAAATTAACTTAATAGAAGATTTTTTTAATTTACCTATCAGGCGTAAAAATAAAGATGTAAACTTTTCATTTATCTATATATATTGTAAGGATATTTTGGATTCTGCAAACTAACTTGCTTTTTACTCTTGCCTTTTTTACCCTTGTTAGAAATGATTTCCGACAAAAAATATTCTTCGTTCTTCCTCGGAACTCTTAACTATGTGTATACAAAATTTCATGTAAATCGGTTCAGCAGTTTAAGCGTGAAGTGTTAACAGACAAGTAATATTAGTATGGATAATTATGAATATCACAGCCTATATGATGCTATCCTAGTACATTTTGATAGACTTAACATCAACAACATCAACCCATTATCGTCCCACTGCTAGGCATGGGTCTCGCAGGGATTAAGGTACAGTCCACCCGCTAGCCTACTGCGGGTTGGCAGACTTCACATGCTGTTGAGAAAATCTTTTAAAAATAAAGGTTTCCTCACGATGTTTTCCTTCACCGTTTGAGCATGTGAAACTTCACAAACTATCGAGACATTCTCTCAGGTTTATGGTTATATTATCCAATTTCTTCTTTCTATACATTTATATCTCCTATCTTTTATTCGGCTCATCTCTCGGAGTTTGGGAAGAAAGAAAGAAAAAGGGTCTAACGAATAAGTTTGCGAGTTTAGTTTAGTAAATGTTTAGACGGAACTTGAATGATAAGTAGATAACTAAATGGTAAGTGTTAATGTGTGTTGGTAATTTCCAACCACTGGGGTGTTTAGAAGTATAGAAGCCTGTTTTAATTAATATCTTTCTTCAAAAGACCATTTTCAGACATTCCTTACGTGGTAACACTATTACATATCGCATATTCGTTACTTTGGTCTGAAATATGCTGTGAAGTTAAAGATCTCAAGATCAAGGTGAAGGAAGACATCTTCAGAAAACCTGCATTCCTGAAAGATTTTCTCGATACCTTGTTAAGTCTGCCAACCCTCAAAAGGAAGCGTGATTGATTATTCCTTATTTACTTATACCGCGATAAAATTCGTAAAAAGCAGTTTTATTTCAACCAAGTATATTTAATCAAATATACGTCTGTATTTCTGTCTGTCTCTTTCTCAGTCTATCATTCCGAGTTACAGCGTACCTAGAAAAAGGCATTTTTTGCGAAATAAATATCACATTTTACTCTGTCTAATCCATCAACCGCACAATATTATCATATACATCTACATATATATCTAAAAAGCCGTCATATATTACGAGTTTTATTCCCTACTATGGCCTAATCCATATTTTATTGTTAGAATCTTCCCGCACATCCCCCGTTCCGTTGCCATGGTAACAGAAGCCATAAGGTTCATAAAGAACTTGCCATTCATGGAGTATTGATGGAATGTATTGTGTTGCGGTTGTATAAAGTTTTATGGAGATGATACTTGTTTTGCTGATGTAAGGACCAACAAAATATCAGGGTAAAAGGACCAAATTAAAATGATTCGACATGAAATTGTTCGTTGCACTAGTGCAACTACTGAGCAAATCTTAGGTTTTATTCTCAGGTCGAGGATCGATTTGTTTTAAGTTTTTCTATAGAATTCTTAGCAGTTCAAAGTTTAGATTCTTGTCCTTTTGAGGGTAGTAGACTCGCCCCGTAATACCTTGGACCTAAAACACAAAACAAAATGGTAAAATGTGGGCTTTCGGAGACGACAGGCGTGATGGTATGTATCAATTTGTTATGTAATTATTATCAGTAAGGCTTGTTTTTAGATGTCTTTGGATAACCCAAATTGTGATGAAATATTTATGTTATCTGTAGCCCGCGGCCTCGCACGTGCCCACATTTCGTTTCCGTTTTTAAAGTTGAAATCCCCGTTTCAAAAAATCCTTTCATAGCAACTGACATGTCCTATAAAATACCTATCTTCCAGATTTCTGCTTTACATGTATAGTTATCAAGTAGTTTTTGTATTGATTATATATCCTTATTAACTGAAGCAGTTTTAACCCGTTTAGTGCAAATTTACATTAAGACTACCTTTCAATGGTCAAAGTACTGCGTTAACTAGAAAAAACTCTCGCTAAAACCCATGTAGATGTTTCTGTTTGTGATGAACGTGGGTTGATTGATATTTCTATACATAACATAACATACCATCGCGTCTGTCGTCACTGAAAGGTTAGGCAGAGGTGTACTAATGTACACCCACGTTTAGCCGGTATGTTTTAGGTCCCATCTAGTAGGGGGCGATCCGATTGTCATTAACCGAGCACGAATCGAAACTCCGAGCTGCTACTGAGATTTTTTTATAAAAAACCCAATAACTATTTGCTTGACCTGGGAATTGAACCCTAGACCTCTGACTCGGTAGTCGCACTGTACGACCACTAGACCAACGAGGCATACATATATCAACCATGCGCTGTATAATAATTTAAAAAATATTAATTCTTAACTTGCTAAAATCTACTAACACAATTACGTAACTTCATTTATCATGACGACGGAACAATTTTTAATATGCCACTATACTTGACGACCCAATTAGTCCAGCGGTAGTTAACACTGCCTTCTGTGCAGGGACAAATGTTTCTGTGATGAGTATAAACATTTGTATCCGAGTCATGGATATATCTATGTATAATATGTAGTATATCAACCATCTAGTATCCGCAACACAAGCCTCGTTGCTTACCACGGAACTAGATAACGCTGTGTCATGATGTCTAGGATTATTATTATTATCAATAGTCCTTAGACAAAATCAAAACATTGACGTAACTATTGATTTATTTTTTCTGGCAACACAAAACCATTACAAAGTGCCACACAGACCGCAACAAAGCCGGGTTCCCACCTTTGTGTCGAGCGTCGCTTGTCAGACAGCAATATCCGGTTACCGACCACAAGCCATGAGTGAGGAGCGGGCGTCAGGTATACAGTAATTTGGAGAGGTGATGAAAAGTTTAAGAGGCACTTAAAATGGAAAATAACAAATTATGTAAACTTGTGTTGGTACGCTACTACACTCAAATGAAAGTGATGAAGTCTTTGATTCAATTTTGATATTAAGAGTTCTTGGCAACTCATTTTGGAATAGTCATCATCATCAACCCATTATGGTCGCACTACTGCTAGGCAGATTCCCTCGCGATGTTTTCCTTCACCGTTCGAGCGTATGATAAATACGCACATAACTTCCGAAAAGCCAGTGGTGCCTTGGGTTTGAACTCGAAAATTTTAATCCCAGAACCACTGGTCACACCACTGGACTACCACAGCTCTTTGGAATAGTACATTACGGTAAATTAAGGGACTATCATACATCTTACTTAACATTCGAATTTTCAAAACGGTATTTACGTATTGAACATTTTATAACATAAAGGAATTCACTTAATTAATCATTTTGGTCCTTCGGTACGTATTTGCGTTATTTTAAATTCATAAAGGTAAATTGCATTAGAAATGAGTGAATTGTTTGTCTGATCTCACTTAAACTGTCTCTTAACTAATGAGTGCTTTCATATTCCCTACAATCCTCCACCTCAGATAGTAAGCTGGTATCAGCTGCCTAAGTCTGTATTTCCCAATGAGTGCAATTTTGAGATTTTCAAGTCACGAGTGAATAGGTGTCTTCTAATTAAGCGTACTTCATTTGGTCAAACGCTAATCTATTAATGATAAAAAAAATCATCGGTGAGAATGTACCAACACTTGTTGGTACATTCGTTGTGTTGTCATGTTGTTATTACAATGATAAAAATAACTCGTGTTTCGTCATCTACATACAAATATTGATACATTTTCTCGCAAGGATAGGCAGAAGCTATGTAAAGGCACATGCCAGCTTAAAATTTTTGCTTTTCCCCTATTCATAGACGAGCTCGTCACGAGTACTACATATCTGTCCTTTTTTTTAAACAGTTCAAGAATGTTTGATTTGCAGATTGATTTAAACATTAGAGATACCGCCATGTTATGCAACATAACAGCTTATAAATAATAATTATTAGTTTCTTCTTTCTCTACATCAGAGAATCGCTTCGGCTTATATTTTAAGCCCAGGTTCATCTCTCTGTGCTTATAAATGTTTGTGGCAGGTCTCACCAAGAGTTCAGTTACAATTACATTATAATATTCAACTCTGTACAAATGGGAGTGTCGAAAATATTCAGTGAAAGTCAACGTAGTAACATTTTGACTTTGACGTACAACGTCTAGACTTAGAAACGTTATGACATAGAATTATAGTATTTTCCTAATGGGGTTGCTACACCCCACCCATACAATGTTTGTTGGGAAACATGTTTACACAAATTGTAATATAATTAATGGAATCAGATTTATGAAAATCCATGATATTCAATGAAATAAATTGACGATCAATTCGGATAATTGGTGTCTACTGCTTAATATAAGCCTATCGCAATTTGGTTATAACATACACTTTTACCATTTATCGAACATCAGTCGTGGGCTCCGGTGGTGGATTTAATATAAATAATATATATTTTTTATACCCAACGGTGCACCAACAGCTCTGGTAATCGCTTACCACCAAGTAACCCTTAAGTTTCTTTACGACCCTACTACTGCTACCCTTGTAGTATATAGAACAAAAATCGTCGGTCTTAGTTATCATTCGAATACCTATAACAATCTTTATTGTAAATCAAAGATTCTAAAAGCCTTGACAACCGCTTAATGTAGGATAACGGTATTATTGGATATCGAATAATACCGAGATTGCGAGCGTATGATGAATGATGCTTTGTGTAAAAAAAGGGTTTTACGGAGTGACTAAGCGAGAGCAATAAATTTTGTCGACATAATTATCTTCACCAACCTATTCAGTGTCCGACAGGCGAGCATAGGTCGCCTCTCATTTGAGAAGAATTAGGCTATAGTCACCACGCTACTGCGGGTTTGCAGACTTCACACCCCGCCGAGAAAATCTCTCAGGCATGCAAGTTTCCTCACGATGTTTTCCTTCAGTGTTTGAGCATGTTATAACGTTACTTAGACAAGTCAGTGGAGTGTGCCTTGAGCTTGAATCCTTTGCATTCCCAGTCCAAAATTATTCAAGCTGTCTGATATATACTACGAGAAATTCGAAGCACGTATAATATTAATATATCAATTTCTGAAAATGAGAAATTTTCATCTCCCAATCACATTCTCTCTTGCCCTCAATTTTTTCAAAATTAAAATAAACGACTAAAACACGACATCAATTAGGATTATATTTTAATTTACGAGGCTTGGTCCTAATACCCGCCGGAATGATGATTAATAATTAGATATTATTAATGCTTTTGGAATTAATGAAATAATGTCTCTATATTGATAATGATAAAGTCAGATATGCTGAGGTTGTGTTTATCAGTGTTAATATCGGACTTGTGTGTTAAAGGATAGTGTTTTAAAAATAAAGATCCTAAAAAAAAATGTGTGTCAAATTGATATATTTTTTCATCATAATGTTTTGATTAACGATACTGTATAAATTAGAACAACATGCAATATAACAATTACATTGTCGTTTTTGTACCTATTAACGCGTGTAAGTTATATAACATTGTTGTAAAAATGAAGAACATGTTATTATAACAATGTTTTATAACATGTTATGTTACTAAATCTGTACACGCTTTTAGTCAGTAATACATAATTATGTACCCACGCATTTTTCCCGTGGGCGTAGATATCAACTACAGAAACCCACGCGCTACGATCTCTCCATAACAGTTTTTCTTCGTCCAGATCACATCTTGTCATGCACGGGCACCGGTTACAAGTACTGCGCACCTGATCTTTTGAAGAAGTTTACCGATTAGACCGGTGTATGGTCTTCTATATGCTTGTGGGAGGCTTATGTCCAGCAGTGGACGTCATTTATGATGATGGTGATGATGATGTTCTTCTAGGAATTTATTAATAAATATGCTATTTGTAATAAAATAATAATATATACTCTTTTCATTGTTCACAGCGCCACCGAACGCAGTTGAAATCACAAATCACCCCCCGAATTCCAAACTCGAAGTGAAAGAGGGGGAGGATGTGTCACTGGAGTGCCTGGTGAGGAACGCCAAGCCAGCAGCCAGGATCGTGTGGTTCAGAGGAAATGTGGAGCTCAAAGGCGATAAAGGTAGGCAATCATTTTTACTATATATATCTAGCTTTTGCTCACGTTAGCGTAGAATTAGTTACTGTAACTAATCAATCCAATGATAGACGCAGTGTCTGAGCGATCGGCTTGTACGGGATCGATCCCCGCACGGAGCAAATATTTTTTAGTTTCGATTCTGGGCGCTTGTGTGTGTGAAAATTAGTGTTTGTAAATGCACCCACGACATTTGATAAAATCCTATTGTGGAGCAATGTTATTTAGGAAAAACAGCGTCGGTTTTTGTCCCGTAAATCATACCTTAAATGTGCAAAAGGGGGAGTGGAAATTGTTTGCGTAATCGATAATTATAATTTATTAAGCGGAGGATAAGATGAAAATTGTTTGATGATCGAAAATTCTATACAAACGACGGCACTAGTTTAAAATATAATCACTATAGTTGAAGTAAAGGCACAATATTTTAAGGAGTCACCTCCTACTAACATTTTAAGAAATTACTACTTCTCTGGTTAATCCTTAAATATATCATTACTATCATTTTATCTGTTAGAAATAGTACAGCATTAAATCGAAATTTGCTCTCGCTGAAAGCTGTTGGAACTACCTAGCATACGAAATACCCCTAGGGATCTGTCGTTATCGAACTGAAGGTGTAGACAGCACACCTTTGGCGAATCCTTTGGGAATACTGCATACGTGTAAATTCCTCGTACAGCTATTATAATTTTGTGAGAAGAACGATCCTGTTTCTTCAAAACTATCTTCTCATCAACTCAATTTATTGCCCCGATCTCCTTTAATTTTAAAGGCTAGCGTTTGGTTCACGACGCTATTGGGATATTTCTCAGAAGAGGAAAGGCTACTCGGCGATTTGTCATATTACTAATTTTGTGATATAGTACAAAAAAAAACTTTAAAATATTATTCAATTAAGGCAATGTCTTAGAAATACATCTTTATACATAATTGAAGCTCTGATAGTCTTGTGGTGTGACCAATAGACTGTGAACACATTTATGTGTGTTTATCACTTTTCCAACAGTGAAGGAACAGTTCCTAAAGGAAGATGCATAGCTGAGAGATTTTCTTCGTAGTATGTGAAGTATCAATCGGTAATAGCGTGGAGGACTACAATTCAATCCTTTTCAAAGTGAGGAGACTCCTGCCCAGCAGAGGGAACGTAAATGACTTGATGAAGATACATAATTAAGTAAAAACGGTTCCATTCAATCAGTGGCAGATTTAATGAATCCCAAGGTTCACTTACAGACCGAAAACATATTTTTAAGTAACAAAAATCCTTTATTATCGTTCCCAATAATAGTCAAAATATTATCCGCTGTCATTTACGCAGCCGGCAAAATAAATATTAAAACTTTTATACCGAACCGTCAGTGGAAGAACGGATTAAAAAAATCCAATAACCCTGTACCAGATACCCAGGTTTTTCCAATTAATAACAGATCATGTCCATCGTATACATCGCGTCCATATTGGAATCATACACAAATGTAATCGATGTCTGAAGTTGTTGATATGGAAAATTTACGTTTAATTTTTGTATTGTTTGATCTGACACTTACAGATACTGTTCTGCCAGAGAAAAGAGAGTCCCTTGTAAACTACAGATCTGTGCTCAGCAGTCGCTGTCCCACTGCTGGGCACAAGTCTCCTCTCATTTGAAAGGCTATGCTAGCCTAGTGCTGGTTGATAGACTTCTCGCCTTATGATCAACTTTTTTAGTGTTTAACTGCTGCTCACGGTTCTTCTATTTTGACAAGGGGTATTGACAACCCCGCTAGCCAACTTTGGTTCTCATACTTTACACAGAATCGACAAAATCTTTCAAGCATGCAGGTTTCCTCACGATGTTTTTCTTCGCCGTTTGAGCATGTTATAAATATGCATTTAGAAGTTAGTGGATTGAACTCACGACCTTTCACTTCTCAGTCCACCAGCCACACTAAGCTATCACAGGTAGGTAGGACAAATATAGGCTGACAAAGTATACAATTATGCAATTATGCAATGCACTCCTAAAATAACCAACCAGATGTTAAAACCTACGTACCAAAAGACCAAATTTATAATCATACAAGTTCGAAATTATTGCATAGACTTCGTTTTCCATCGTTGCTCTCTCTCCCCTACATACGTAGTTTCTAACTACCCTTAACAACACAATTAAAATAAGTTTATTAAACTCTCCACTCGATAATTGGTCGGCGCATCACTAATTGGCTCATCGCTACGTCTCTACGGTCATTAATTAAACAAGTTTTCGATTTCAATTAGTAAACAATTGCACTGTACCATTAACGAGGTTCGATGGCTAGTGATGAGGTTATGTCGATAAGTCATGTGAATAGATGACTGAAATTATCGATAATACGCATAATTTTATTAATTTGCAGCTTGTGCTAATATGGTTTAATGGTGAGGTGTTCTTTTCACGATCAGCTTAAAAATAAAACGTGTCTAATTTTTGTTAATTTTTAAGTTCTGTCAGTTCTTTATGAATTATTCGTTGTATGATGTCCTTAGAAAGATATAATATAGGTACAAACTATTATATATTATGTCTTTCCAAGCACATAATACGTTTTTTTATAATTCAATTCTACCACATACAAAAAAATCTTATCGAATTTCTCGCATATTAAACAAAATAGAACGAACTGACACGAAGGCTGAGTATACTGACAAATATTAATAGAAAAAATTCCGATATCGCTGCCCGCCTATACACGCGACTGTGAGTTTCGCGGCATAAAATATTAGGTGTCGATATTCGTTACTTGCATCACTAGTCTCTCAATTTGGTAACATTACTAGATGTGTCATGAAAATATCGTTAGCAAAATCGTTTATCTAACTTTTTGCAACTTGCAAAACGGAACAAATCCTATTAAGTTTGGTGAAAAGGATCCAATGATTCGTCTGGCTCGCTATTATGGACAAAAATAGCTCTGATCTTGTGACGCCTTATTGAGGAAAAGAGAGAGAGAAAGGTAGATAGAGAGGAAATAACCAATTTTTCCAATAATGTAAGCTTTAGTTATAAAAATATACCTATGACTGTTCTAGTTCATTGAGATCTATAGCTACACCAAAAAAGTACTAACTATTTTATAACACATTTGTGGTTAGATAATAAAATAAATATAAATAAAACAAACACATATAAATTAGAAAAAAGAAAACTGTTAGGCAACAAATGCTGATACAAAGTTAGAACATAGAACGAACAATAATACTTTATGCTAGCCCCCTAATACATGGGCCCTAAAACATACCGCTGAAAGGTTGGTGTACATCAGTACACCTCTACCTAACCTAGATACGACAGGCGTGATAGTATATATAATATACAATGTAAAGAACACACACACGATGCCGTATGTAACGAGCACACATCATCACATCAACCGTTAGACGTCCGCTGGACATGGGTCTTTCCCAAGGATCGCCACGGTGGCCGGTCATGCGCTGTCAAGCATCCAGCGGATTCCAGCGACCTTTACCAGGTCGTCAGTCTTCTTCACTTTGCCGGATACACATACTCATAATTAATTCTTTAATAACATAATTACTTACAACAACAAAAATACCTGACACATCTAGTGACTTTAAGTCCATGTAGCAGTACCGTTTGTAATATCCGCATGTGACATTGACATGGCCCTGTAGAAAGTACGTGGCTTCATATTCCGAGGTATTTCGGGGCTAAAAAAACCCTCGAATTTCCTTCCCTTCCCCCATTTTTATCTGACATCGGGAAGTCATTGAAGTTTTAATTCGATTTCTTATTCGGCTTATGAAAGTTACGATTGGGAATTGGCTGGGATCGAAAGGTTGAATATAGGGAGATGGGTTTGTTTGTGAAGTTATAATTTTTGTGGGAGATAAATATTTGAGTTACGGCAAGTGTCAGGCACAGACTTACCGTACAAAATTACTAATACCTATATGTAATTGTGAACTTAGGCAATAGGTACATATTATTCATAGGTACTATACATAGGTTGAAAGATATGTACGTGTTTTAGTATACATATGTTCCAATTTGTACATCTTTTTAAACAGTTTTTTCTTATTTGGAAATCAAGATATTATTCCTTACTTAGCTTTTTACAATATTCTTTCCGCACATTATCAACATGCCACGGAAAGATTACTGTCATTCATGAAGTTCCGTTCATTATTAAGTTGATATATTGAACTTATAAATAGATTAAATACATCGGTAGGTATTCCCTGGAAGATCAGTACAATATAGTAACGTATATTGTTAGCCTTTTTTTACGGTTCTTTTTTAACTCCTATAGAGTCAGGTTTCCGCTGATTTTAACTTTAAAGCTAATAAACCAAAGGATCTTTTGTGTGACTAGCACCGAGAAACAGTTAAAGATAATTTATAAAATATTAAGCGGAGTCCCGAAACTAGTACGTTTCGGAACTTCTCTCAGATGGGTAAGAAATTTTATTTATATCTTTATATACGTCATCTGTATTGAACTTAATTAAAGTCAGCTCAGTTGTGTAGGTTTTGGTTCGGTTGTATCCCTTAATAATTTATCGGTAGATAAATTTATTGCATATAGGTTTTAGAGAAAAAAAAAACCTTTTAATATACCCAAGTTTCGTTTGCGAATCAAACTGATGACTCGCAAAAACCAATTGCTAACCTGTCAATTCAATTGGACCATAAAAAATACATATGGTGGCTTTAATACCCACAACGTATTTTTATAAGTTCACCACATGAAGAAGGCAACACGAGGTATGCGAGGATTGATGCGGATAAAGTACACTAAGAATGTGGTGTACGGAAACTCCACCTAATATATTGAGGAAAATAAAGCAAATATATCTGTTATATATGAAGATACAACAACAAAATGTGTGTACAAAAATACCAAAAGGAACGTAAATAAGATTATTGATAAGTGTGGAAAATATTGCCTCTGATTCTGTTAAGAGAAACGTCTTTGGGGAAAAACACGCCACCACTAAATCATCAACATAGGCGATCATTGTTGGAGTTGCGTTTTGATTTATTTATATGTATATTGGTGTTTTAAATGCACCAAATGCTATTTAATATCTGCCAGTGAATTGTGTGGCAACAGTTTAGTCTAGGATTTCGAAATTCTAAATGTTTACGCCAAACGATAGTCGACTGGACATAACCAATATCCTAAAGCTAAGTCAGTTGTCGAATATTCGGGCTTTTGACGATCTATCCGAAATAATTGCGAATACAGATTTATCACGTTGTCAATAACATGATATCACTATTGCTATACTATTATCGAAAAAGGATTATCAATGATTGTCCATTTTTTAAAGGCCGACCCTTCTCTTTGTTAATTTATTGAAATTAATATGTAATAGCGAGCAATCTTGAAAACATAGATGGCCTCTCAAATCCACAACGCATCTTTTGGGCTCTGGAAATTTACTCGGTAATACTCAGTATCAGTAACTAGCTAGTTGGATCATTGAACTAGCTAAGAAAATTTAGTGCTCAAAGTAAACCAAAAGTAAGCATCAGTCATTTTCATTATAGTTATTATGGTGAGATGCAAATAAAAAAGAACTATAAAAACACGTGACCCAAAAGATGGACGAACTTTCATTACAGATTTACAACCACTACAATAGGAATTCTAAGTAAAGTCCCCGATTCTTTATCCTAGCAGCAATTCATACACGAAAATGTATTTCTTCGCAAAATATATGCTCTTATATATTGTAGATAATAGCAGCAATAACAGAGATACAGAAACCATCAAAGGGTCGATGCTGAAGGCTCGTTTTGTTGTCTTATGGTCTAATATACGGAATACAGCGATCGACGTACTAAGTGTACATGTTACATGTTATAATACATAACTTGTATGTTTTTTTATTGTTAAGTCAAACTTCTCAAATTCAAGCCTAAGGAATTACTAACTTTTCGATGTTATGTGCCCATTTACCGCATGCTCAAACTGAAAGGAAACGTAACGCGTGAGAATTTTTCTCGATGGCTTGTAGTCTGACAACCCGCTAGTCTGGTTAGCGTAGTCGAACGCTAGCCTAGTGCGGGTTGACGACTAGCTATAGCTTAATCCCTCTTAAAAATATGAGAAGACGTCTAAGATGGTTGAACCCTTGTGTGATCCGATTTTCACCCTTTTTTTTGAGTTTCTATCATCTTCCACTAATAAACCGCTAATTTTTGTTAATTTTTAAGTTCTGTCAGTTCTTTGTGAATTATTCGTTGTATGATGTCCTTAGAAAGATATAATATAGGTACAAACTATTATATATTATGTCTTTCCAAGCACATAATACGTTTTTTTATAATTCAATTCTACCACATACAAAAAAATCTTATCGAATTTCTCGCATATTAAACAAAATAGAACGAACTGACACGAAGGCTGAGTATACTGACAAATATTAATAGAAAAAATTCCGATATCGCTGCCCGCCTATACACGCGACTGTGAGTTTCGCGGCATAAAATATTAGGTGTCGATATTCGTTACTTGCATCACTAGTCTCTCAATTTGGTAACATTACTAGATGTGTCATGAAAATATCGTTAGCAAAATCGTTTATCTAACTTTTTGCAACTTGCAAAACGGAACAAATCCTATTAAGTTTGGTGAAAAGGATCCAATGATTCGTCTGGCTCGCTATTATGGACAAAAATAGCTCTGATCTTGTGACGCCTTATTGAGGAAAAGAGAGAGAGAAAGGTAGATAGAGAGGAAATAACCAATTTTTCCAATAATGTAAGCTTTAGTTATAAAAATATACCTATGACTGTTCTAGTTCATTGAGATCTATAGCTACACCAAAAAAGTACTAACTATTTTATAACACATTTGTGGTTAGATAATAAAATAAATATAAATAAAACAAACACATATAAATTAGAAAAAAGAAAACTGTTAGGCAACAAATGCTGATACAAAGTTAGAACATAGAACGAACAATAATACTTTATGCTAGCCCCCTAATACATGGGCCCTAAAACATACCGCTGAAAGGTTGGTGTACATCAGTACACCTCTACCTAACCTAGATACGACAGGCGTGATAGTATATATAATATACAATGTAAAGAACACACACACGATGCCGTATGTAACGAGCACACATCATCACATCAACCGTTAGACGTCCGCTGGACATGGGTCTTTCCCAAGGATCGCCACGGTGGCCGGTCATGCGCTGTCAAGCATCCAGCGGATTCCAGCGACCTTTACCAGGTCGTCAGTCTTCTTCACTTTGCCGGATACACATACTCATAATTAATTCTTTAATAACATAATTACTTACAACAACAAAAATACCTGACACATCTAGTGACTTTAAGTCCATGTAGCAGTACCGTTTGTAATATCCGCATGTGACATTGACATGGCCCTGTAGAAAGTACGTGGCTTCATATTCCGAGGTATTTCGGGGCTAAAAAAACCCTCGAATTTCCTTCCCTTCCCCCATTTTTATCTGACATCGGGAAGTCATTGAAGTTTTAATTCGATTTCTTATTCGGCTTATGAAAGTTACGATTGGGAATTGGCTGGGATCGAAAGGTTGAATATAGGGAGATGGGTTTGTTTGTGAAGTTATAATTTTTGTGGGAGATAAATATTTGAGTTACGGCAAGTGTCAGGCACAGACTTACCGTACAAAATTACTAATACCTATATGTAATTGTGAACTTAGGCAATAGGTACATATTATTCATAGGTACTATACATAGGTTGAAAGATATGTACGTGTTTTAGTATACATATGTTCCAATTTGTACATCTTTTTAAACAGTTTTTTCTTATTTGGAGATCAAGATATTATTCCTTACTTAGCTTTTTACAATATTCTTTCCGCACATTATCAACATGCCACGGAAAGATTACTGTCATTCATGAAGTTCCGTTCATTATTAAGTTGATATATTGAACTTATAAATAGATTAAATACGTCGGTAGGTATTCCCTGGAAGATCAGTACAATATAGTAACGTATATTGTTAGCCTTTTTTTACGGTTCTTTTTTAACTCCTATAGAGTCAGGTTTCCGCTGATTTTAACTTTAAAGCTAATAAACCAAAGGATCTTTTGTGTGACTAGCACCGAGAAACAGTTAAAGATAATTTATAAAATATTAAGCGGAGTCCCGAAACTAGTACGTTTCGGAACTTCTCTCAGATGGGTAAGAAATTTTATTTATATCTTTATATACGTCATCTGTATTGAACTTAATTAAAGTCAGCTCAGTTGTGTAGGTTTTGGTTCGGTTGTATCCCTTAATAATTTATCGGTAGATAAATTTATTGCATATAGGTTTTAGAGAAAAAAAAAACCTTTTAATATACCCAAGTTTCGTTTGCGAATCAAACTGATGACTCGCAAAAACCAATTGCTAACCTGTCAATTCAATTGGACCATAAAAAATACATATGGTGGCTTTAATACCCACAACGTATTTTTATAAGTTCACCACATGAAGAAGGCAACACGAGGTATGCGAGGATTGATGCGGATAAAGTACACTAAGAATGTGGTGTACGGAAACTCCACCTAATATATTGAGGAAAATAAAGCAAATATATCTGTTATATATGAAGATACAACAACAAAATGTGTGTACAAAAATACCAAAAGGAACGTAAATAAGATTATTGATAAGTGTGGAAAATATTGCCTCTGATTCTGTTAAGAGAAACGTCTTTGGGGAAAAACACGCCACCACTAAATCATCAACATAGGCGATCATTGTTGGAGTTGCGTTTTGATTTATTTATATGTATATTGGTGTTTTAAATGCACCAAATGCTATTTAATATCTGCCAGTGAATTGTGTGGCAACAGTTTAGTCTAGGATTTCGAAATTCTAAATGTTTACGCCAAACGATAGTCGACTGGACATAACCAATATCCTAAAGCTAAGTCAGTTGTCGAATATTCGGGCTTTTGACGATCTATCCGAAATAATTGCGAATACAGATTTATCACGTTGTCAATAACATGATATCACTATTGCTATACTATTATCGAAAAAGGATTATCAATGATTGTCCATTTTTTAAAGGCCGACCCTTCTCTTTGTTAATTTATTGAAATTAATATGTAATAGCGAGCAATCTTGAAAACATAGATGGCCTCTCAAATCCACAACGCATCTTTTGGGCTCTGGAAATTTACTCGGTAATACTCAGTATCAGTAACTAGCTAGTTGGATCATTGAACTAGCTAAGAAAATTTAGTGCTCAAAGTAAACCAAAAGTAAGCATCAGTCATTTTCATTATAGTTATTATGGTGAGATGCAAATAAAAAAGAACTATAAAAACACGTGACCCAAAAGATGGACGAACTTTCATTACAGATTTACAACCACTACAATAGGAATTCTAAGTAAAGTCCCCGATTCTTTATCCTAGCAGCAATTCATACACGAAAATGTATTTCTTCGCAAAATATATGCTCTTATATATTGTAGATAATAGCAGCAATAACAGAGATACAGAAACCATCAAAGGGTCGATGCTGAAGGCTCGTTTTGTTGTCTTATGGTCTAATATACGGAATACAGCGATCGACGTACTAAGTGTACATGTTACATGTTATAATACATAACTTGTATGTTTTTTTATTGTTAAGTCAAACTTCTCAAATTCAAGCCTAAGGAATTACTAACTTTTCGATGTTATGTGCCCATTTACCGCATGCTCAAACTGAAAGGAAACGTAACGCGTGAGAATTTTTCTCGATGGCTTGTAGTCTGACAACCCGCTAGTCTGGTTAGCGTAGTCGAACGCTAGCCTAGTGCGGGTTGACGACTAGCTATAGCTTAATCCCTCTTAAAAATATGAGAAGACGTCTAAGATGGTTGAACCCTTGTGTGATCCGATTTTCACCCTTTTTTTTGAGTTTCTATCATCTTCCACTAATAAACCGCTGCCGCTTATGATCTGACTTCACCGCTAAGACATTCGTGAGCGTTTTGCGGTTTTCAAACCATCTATTTATTGGAAGAAAGAGTTTTTGTGGTCGGCCCAATAGCGGGGCTTATGGCAAATGAAAACTCTTTGAGACTTATTACTTATATCACAGACAAATGTGAAGGCCCAATTACTTGGAATGTCTCGCAAGAGGAAATTACTTTTTTGTACTATTTCGGCTAGTTTGGAAGACGGATTTACTTGAGAAATAGGTTCTCTTTTGATGATAGGTTACGTTTAGTCAGCAAAACGGACACGCCCTGGTCTTCGTTTTGTAGTTGTCCCGTAAACGAGATTATGTTTCTAAACATTCATATTTGTATATATACAAACGTCATGTTCCATGTGTAGTTGGATTAGTTATTAGCATCCAATATCTGTTATATATTCTTGGTCTATCATATATTCCTAGTGTGGCTCAGTGTTTGATATTATAGATGGGTTTGCTATTGGCAGTGTAAACGCTCGTACTAGTTTCAGTTAAAAATTCAGAAAATAATTAACTGAGTTCTAAAGATAGTTGGGTACTGGATAATTATACCAAATGAATCCCATAAAGTACCTAAACACATACACTCACGCCTTTTTCTTATGGAGGTAGGCAGAAACGACAGAATGCTACGTCATCTGATCACATTCATTTCATCAAATGCATGCGCGCCAGTTACGAGAACTGTGCACCTGACCTTTTTGAAGGAGTTCACCAATAAAATACCTACAGCGATAAACTCGATGGTTTCTTTTCTACCTCTTGAATATAAGGTAGAATTAAAAAAAAAAAACTACAAATGCAACCCAACATAATTTACAGCGTCACAATTAAAACGAACTACTGCAAACGAAAACCCTCGAACGAGGGTCCTCAAAATTTTCAATAATATACTCTGAAAATCTTCGGAATGATTCGCACTAATTAATACTGGCGAAGTGAATCTGTCCAATACACGTCGCCTTTCGATAACTTGGCCCGAAAATTTTCATTACGACCGCACAGAAGCGGGGTTGACAGATTTAAAACGGAGATATTTAATTGGCTCTCGAGATCCGCACCAGTAGTGATAGGATTTATTGGGATTTAATTATTTTTGGCGCCGATCCCGGAATTCGGATTGTATAAGTGCGTTCCGCCAAGTTGGGTTGGAAGGATTTTGGAAAACTTTAGCTATGTGGATGATGTTATTAGATTTTCTTAAATTGGTATGTGTTTGTGAACATATTGCTTTTGAAGAAAAGAATCTTTCTTATATTTTAAGTGGATTTTAGACCAAGAGCTGACCCAAATTATATATTTACATACTTACATATTTGATGCAGTGTTACATATGTGTGTGTTGATTATAAACTATCAAAACAATTTGAGTAAAAAAAATGACATAATTTTATTTTGATTTTTCATTATAACATTCCAAATTTAATCGATTGCCTGGGCTTTTCAAACAAAATCCAAATCATCCCCTATCATCACACTAATGATGCAGTTAACGGTTTTTTTAAATACATTGCCACCCCATATATTTCTAATAACTGAATACTTAGGGTGGAAAAACTTTGGATGTTCTCACGAAAAAATCATGACTTGAATGACAAAAACATCAAGTATTACTAGAGTATAAAAGTTAATATTGTATCTCCGTCCCGCTCATCCACATTCCGGCCATCACACGCGATGAACAACTAATACCCGCCTCAGCATATAAACAGAGCATTAACGTAACGGAGCGCTTTATTCTGCACAAAATGGCGGCGTTTCGACAAATTCGCGCGCCGGAGATCGCGACGCATTACAGCGGTATGACGTCATAGCTACTGTATACACACGACCGGGAGGATAATTCCTACTCTTTCTACGTACTTATTGGTTTTTGAAAATGGAACAATTATGGAATAAGTGGCCTTCTTTTCTGATTTTGAACAATTATGGGAAAAAATCCTTTCATTTCTGATCGTTTAAATTTTTTGAATTCAGATAACAATTTAAAAAGACTACTGTATAAATAATATTATGACGTCATAGTTACTGTACACACACAACGCGGACGGGCAGGACAATTCCTACTTCTGTGTAGGTTTAATTATGGAAAATACCTTTCATTTTTGTCACATTTATCATAAGACGGTTTGAATTATTTTTTAGAATACAATAATGAAAAGGACTACCGTTAATGTACGAATGTGCAGTCTAAAGTATTTACTAATTAATAAGAGATTAAACACAGGTTGCATTTAGGATTAAGACCGCCACGATTCATCATAATTATATCGACGAAATGATATACATAATTTCACCGCCTTTTTCCCTACAAAAACCACATGGCGCCGCACGCTTTAATTCCTACTTACATTTTTTTCTTCGTCCACTGACGTACATAGTAGGTATATTGATATAATTGCGCTCCATTCGCGAGTACTACGCACCTGACCCTTTTGAAGGAGTTCGACCAATTAGGTTGAAATTTCTTTAAAAAGCTTCAACTCCACATCCATACAATACCATATTTACCTAAAATAGATCTTTGAGACCAAATTATAGTCTTTTTATACTTGAATGGTTTGCGTCTGTATATTTTAATGGCCTACAATAATCCGTCTTTATCATCAACCTAATTACTGTTCCATTGCAAAACAAGAGTCTCCACCACAGAGCAGGTTTTCACACGATATTTTCCTTTTGAGCATGTGATGAAAATACTCGAAACTTCAAAAAGTCAGTGAATGTAAACTCAAGTCCTAAAATTTTGCAGTTACTTCGTTCGTTCGTTAATATAGCTTCATCTAGAATTCATAATAAAATCCTATAATTTTCAACCCAAAACGTGGTCATGGAATATCCCGAAGTTTAATTCCATTACATGGACCCCCTACACTCTCAGTGGGCTACTGTCAGTACCTAGATAGCTTAAATTAAGTACAAGCGTCCCCCAGCGTGTGATCACACCTTAACAACGTCGGAATAAAGCGCTCGTTTAAAATATGTAGTTATGTTAATGTGTGGGGCGGCCTTACTGTTTAGTAGTTTAAATTGTTGAGTTGTTGTTTTAAAATGTTTATGGGTTTTTAGTGCTTCGGTTCCTAATGGCAGAGTACAATTAGTATTTCGTACCGAAACTCAACTCCCTCCTGAACAAACCTCCTTGAAATAAAACTATTTTTTACGATTTTTATCTCTCGACTTTAAGCTGTGGTAGTCTAATGGTGGCATTGTGGTGACCAATAGACTGAGATGTCAAAGGTCTCGAGTTAAATCCAAAGCACGCACCACTGAGTTGTTGGAAGTTGTGTGCGAATTTATTACATGCTTAAACGGCGAAGGAAAACATCGTGCAAAAACGCTTGAGAGATTTTCTCGATGGCATGTGAAGTCTGCCAACCCGCAGTAGGCTAGCGTGGTGACTAAGGCCTAATCCCTCTCAAATTAATGGAGACCCGTGCCTAGCAATGGGACGATAATGGGTTGATGATGATGATCAAGACAACAAATTCTCAGTCTGCCTGTGACTATGGATGCCATAAAGGATCCAAAACAAAATAAAATCCATAAAAAGTTCCGTTTAATTTTATCAGTCAAGTGGTTTAGGAGGCAAATAATTCCAATACACGTATATTTATTATTAAATAATTATGTTATGATTTCTTTTGTTTCAGTGTCGAAGGAAGAAATTAAGGAAGTGGAGAACGTTAATGGAAACCCCAAGGGTCTAAGATATACTACTATATCCAGGTAAGAGGTTTTTTGTTTGTTTTAAATGTAAAATATATGGTATTTATCTCATTGATCATACCAAAGATTATCAAACAGTACCTACGACTATTAGACGAAGACTGTCTTTTACCCATTCAGTGCCCAACATCAACATTATAGCAAGGCTCTGAGCATTCAATATTAAAGGTATATACTTATGAATACTTTTTGACATAAATGAAAAGAATGTCAAAAAGTCTTCATAAATATAATAAAGTAATTAAATTCAATGCCTAGAGCCCTAATATAATATCGACCCAGGAGCCGGGTATTGGGCAGTGAAAGAGTTTATCTGACGACGACTCGATTGGAGTAGTGCCTGAACGATTGGCTGGGTCGTCACGGGTTGCGGGTTCAATCCCCGCACGGGTCAAATATTTGTACTTCCTAAAGGTAGGTAGTTGTTCAGGGTTTGGGGGTCGTACAGAACCTACACCTACGACACAGGAGAAAATACAAGTACAGGCACCGCTTTAAAAAAAAAACTGAAATAAACAAACATAACATGAAAAAGCCTTCGACCTCACAGTCGACTGGTCGCATTACAAAGCTGTCATAGCTATTATAAAAATGTTATAAAATCAAATAAAAATAACATTCTGTAACAAGTTTTCATATAAGGGTTTAGCGAACAAAAACTATAGCCAACAGGAACCTATCAACTCTTCCCAAGTAATTGACAGGTGATCGGTATAAGGACTCACAACAAAAACCAGTCCCTCCTATCCTCCTTGATAGTTATGACGTCAGGCAAAACCGGTCGGTGAAGCTAGTGTAGTTGGAATAGTTTAGAACGCCTTGCCCTTTATTAGGGTTCAGTGGGAGAATAATGTTTTTTTTTATGATGATAAGAGGGCAATCGAGCAGGCGGCTCACCGGATGGTAAGTGATGACCGCCGCCCATAGACATTTGTAACACCAGAAGCTTGCAATTGCGTTGCCAAACCCCTTAGAAACCGTTCGGGTTTCTTAAAATAGGGAGTTACTGAACTGACAGCAAACGAATTCCCATGCCGTCGAATATTCACTCCCCCAATGAGCTCTGGTAACCTTACTCACTCGTAGAAAGACAACTATTGTTGATTCACTGCGGTCTTCTGTAAGGTGGAGGTACTTCCCCAGTCGGGCAGCTCAATTTGAGCGAGAAATCTCGCTATGCCCTACCTCCTACAAAATAATGTTTGTAAACCCCTCTTAAAAAAGGACGAGGTTACAATTCCACTGTATTTTTTTTTCATGTTTGTTACCTCATAACTATCGACTGGGTTAACCGATTTTGATGATTCTTTTTTATTTGTAAGCTGGTGCTTCTCGTGTGGTCCCGTTTCAATTTGGTCCAGTTCTGACATTTGAAGTCGGTTTTTTTATCAACATCATATCAATGGTTAGATGTCCACTGCTGGACATGGGTCTATTTAACCCCTATGGTTATCCTTGGGGGAGACCTACGTCCAGCAGTGAAAGTCCTTTGGCTGAAATTATGACTTTGGTGACTAAGAATATCTTCTTTAATTTTTCTCTCATGATATCTCACTGAGTTTATTAATCGTTCTTCATTCCTACAATAACATTATTTATTATAAAGCATTTTTTTCAAATTAGTCAATGAAAACGTTTTCAGACCACTGTAAAATTATCAATACATCCATTATTAATTTATAATTATCTCAAAGACATTAGTATATTTGTTTTAATTTTTCCTCATCAACTTCCCTGTCACATCAAAATAAGAAGAAATTATGAATAAAACAATAATATCATGATTATGAAATTTAAATATTAAAATATATTCACGAGGTTTTATTAAAATATTCCCTCTGTGTTTTGTTTCTTGACCTTTGTCAAAATTTTGACAGCAATTGTCGTAGAAACAAATTAGTTCTGGCTACGGAACCATTTCCTTAAAATTATGCTCGACCGGCGTCATGTCATGGTGTTTAGGGTACCGTAATTTTACTTGTTATAAGTGATGACGTCATTAACCTAGTTATAGTTTTGTGGATAAATATGGTATTTAAGTACTGCCAAGATAATTCTTAAAGGTCTAGTAGTCGTAGTGCGATTACTGAGCAAGAGGTCTTGGGTTCGATTCCCGGATAGAGGAAAGCATTATTGGGTTTTTCTATGAAATTCCCCGTAGCCACTCGGAGTTTAAATTTTTGTGTTATAGGCTCGCCCCCTATTACATGGGACCTAAAACATACCGGAGAAATGTGGGTGTATATAAGTAGGTACCTACCTACGCCTCTGCCTGACCCTGTCGGGACGACAGGCTCGATAGTATGTTGTGTTATTACCAATACAACGTAAAAAGAAAAAGCAGTAGAAACATTCTAAAAGATACACAGAAAATGTGAACAACAAGATGATTAAACGGAGTAAGTGCAGTTTAACGCCACAAAAAAAACATTCTATCTAGACAGTTTTATTTAGCCACATTAGTTTCTATTACAATACACAAAACAAATTTAAAAAATCGCCAACTTTTCAACTTATAACAACCAAATAAAACTGTTTTAACAAACATACGAATGCCAACGGTAGAAACTTTCTCATGGAAATTGGGTAAGTTGAAGTTTTCAGCTAAAGGTTTAGAATTGTTGGGCTCAATTGACATGTTTTGTATCAGATTTTGGTAAAACGACTAAGGAATAAAACTGTATACTGTCCCGTGTGTGTATATCAACATCAACGCATAAACCCCACTGTTGGGCTCGGTTTTCATTACATCACAACACTCTTCTCGAGAGGTAGCACATACCGAGATTCCTTGCTCCAATTGACCTGCCTAGCTGGGGAAGTACTTCCACCTTACAGAAGACCGCAATGAAGAAACAATAGTTGCGTTTCTGCGAGTGAGTAGCGTTACCAGAGCTCGTTGGGGGAGTGGCTATTCTGACTGCATGGGAATGCCGTTTGCTGTCAGTTTAGTAGCTCTCTTATTTTAAGAAACCTTATCGGTTTCTACAGGGTCGGCAACGCGCGAGCGACACTGCTGGCGTTGCAAGCGTCGGTTTGTGATCAATTTAAATAAAACTACTTTTTATTGATATTAAAGCGGTATTATTTTATACGTTTCGTTTAGCAGCAGGTATGCGGGTCTAAATGTAACAAATCAATAAGCAGCTCCACATTGCCCGGTTAATAGAAATACATCTGCCTCTTATTACAAAGAATTGATGGAATAAAACATAGTAATTAATTATGAGAATATATCAGTAGGGACTTCCCTGCTCAACCCTTCAGGGAGACAGCCGCAGTATGTAGAATAAACATGTAAATAATCCAGTTTCCATTCAAACTAATTCCATACACGGGCGCATGACAGAAGTATGGAAGTTTCCAGAACTTTCAAATTGATGCCAGCTACGAATGACAATGTTGCTAGATTTATTTATTTTGTTTGTCGCCGACTTTTGTGGGTACTTGTTCCGTCTGGTTTGTTTCGTGGTAGCGTTAAAGGATTTTAAAATGATATAAACACTTACATTAGTCTAGTGAAGGCGAAGCGTCTATTTATCTTCCTCTCCCTAAAAAACAGGTGAGTCAATTGTGTGATAAGTTTTCGTTTTTTTATACCCCTGGATAAACTAGTTTATTGCCTGAAGGTTTTTGAGAGGTAGGGCATAGCGAGATTCCTAGCTCAAATTGAGCTTCCCGACTGGAGAAGTACCTACGTATTGATTCATCAATAGTTGTATTTCTACGAGTGACTAAGGTTACCAGAGCTCGTTGGAGGAGTGACAATTTTGATAGCATGGGCAATCCGTTTGCTTAGTGATTCCCTATTTTAAGGAAGGGAGACCCGTGCCCAGCAGTGGGACAATAATGGGTTAATGATAATTTTAAGAAACCTTAACGGTTTCTGCAGGTATAGGCAACGCATATCCAAGCTTTTCGTGTTACCATCAGGTAAGCCGCCTGCTTGTTTGCCCCCTCATCATCATAAAAAAAGGTGAGCGACTACCGTAGCAAATTGACGTTTGCAACAACAGTGGTGTCGCTCGATACTAACGCAGTAACAACCGTTTTAGGTTACTTAAAAATAGTGGAATTACTAAACTGACAGCAAATATTTAATGTTCATGCTGTCAGAACATTAAAAAGTTGCCAACCTCTGACAACCTTACTCAGTCGCACAAAACATAACTATTATTTCATCACTACGGTTTTGAAGTATGTAAGGTACAGTCTTACAGTTTGTAAGGTACTTACGCATCTCAATTTGAGCGAGAAATCTACCTCTTTAAAATGTTGCCCTGTAAAATACTTCAAATGTACACGGTAAGCAGTAGAAACGTGATAATAATTAATTTTATATAGTTAATGAAACATAGTTAAAACCGCTTTCGAATTCAGCTCACTGAAAAACAGTTACCCATTTTGATTTATTTAACATCTACAAAATGCATCGCGCTCAAAATTAAATGTCACGTAACTGAAAATTACTTAAATGCACTCAAATTTAATGCCGCGTGGCTTTTCTAGCAATTTCAGCTAAACTGGTTACAATATAGAAGCGCAAGAAATGTCTGGAGTGTGTGATTTTTGCGGCAGAAATGTTGGTTTCTTTTTTCTTATGGCGACGTTGCGAAATGCATCTTGTAGCGATAGTTGTAGAATTGATTTTGGCATCGCTTTACCCTTTTAAAGTTTTACAGTTCGCTTATTTGCGTTGTAAGAATATCATATTGTTGGTCTATGTATAATGTGTCATGTGGAAAATGGGAGAAGAATTTTATAATTATGTTTGATTTTCCTTTTGAAAATAACAACAGATATTTTATTCCAGAAAGTAGATCTTTTGAACAACATTTTCACAAGTTAATATTTAAATTACTAGATGAATTCTGCATTTTCTAACTGGCGACCTCTTAGAAAAAATATCGAAACAAACTTAGAGAATCATAGTGTCTTTTAACATCTAGATATAAAATAGTATCTACTAAGTGAGTGTCACCATGTAAGCAATGTCTCCTCTCCCAGGCAATATCCGAAAAAAAATCTGTACCGGAAAATATCTTCCACAGCAATAATAAACGACTGTATGTCCGGCTGTCACAAAATGTTTAACACAATTTTATTCGTTTAATTTTTGTCAAACATTGCGTTCGCAGATACGCCATTGTTTTTTATTTCTTTTGCACCGTATTTTTATTTGTATCGGCGTCGAATTAAAATTGGAATGAAGTTTTTGTATTTTTTTTCTGTAAATTGCTTGGGTTTTTAAATGTTGCAGGTAGTTACTTTAATAGCGTGTATTTGTACTTTACATTGAGAGCTATGGGTATTTAGTTTGTTTTCTCTTTGAAGGAAATTGTTTAGGTCCGTTACTGAAAACATATTTGCTTAACTAAATAAATAAATTAACGTGAATTTTTTCGGAATTATGATTGCTTGCAAAAATACGATGTTTTGTGAGTTTTGCGTACATCAAATATTGCTTCACAGTCCGACACTGCTGTTGCTAAACTAGATTTTTTTTTTGTGATTTTGATATTTTTATCGATTATTTGTGTGTTTGAGTTTTAAACTGATTGGGAATAATATTCAAATATTTGCAAGCAACAAATACGGTATATCTATTCGAACCACTATCCAAATATGTCCTAAACTAACAGTGCATCATGGTCACCGCATTCACAGAAATAATCCGTAAAACATCAAGCTATTGTGGCCACGCATTTAATTCCACACGGGACACGTCCCGTAATTCCCTCGCTGTCACTTGCGCGACACCCCGGATCCGGTTTAATCCAGTTATATCTGGTATATATCGGGTCAAATCTGCAATAATGCGAAATTTATATCGCTGCAGACTTTCTTATTCGCTTTTAATAGTAGATTTTTAGAGTTGGTTTAATTAAATTTTACGACAATTTAAGTAGCTGCTTTTTAATTCTTTTAACACATTATAATGTTCTGTTAATATTATTTATTTTATTTCTGTGATAGAAATACATATTCTGATTGTTTATGGAACTTTTTGTAATAAAAATAAAGCATATTAAACTTAACCACGTAGGTAATACACATGTAATATAGCGTTTCTGGACGTAAATCCCTATCACAATTATAACGACCGATCTTGGCAAGATAGAGCCATAAACAGATATCTTGGCAAACACATCGGTGATTAGAAACTGCTTAATTATAATATAATAACAACATACCGATAACCAGTGTGACAAATTGACTGTAATATCAAAAGCGATTCCTCTTAAATGAGAGAAGACCCACGCCCAGCAGTTGAGCAGTAAACGGACTGATGATGATGATGTACTTATTTGTGCAAAAACTGTACTGTACTTTGAATAAATGATAATTTGAATATATGGTCCCATATAAGGAATTTCTCCCGTTGTGCGTATGGAAACACAAACACACCCGGAACAACTAGGTTCCTGAAGGCCTATACATACATGCATATGTTTGTTCCATGCGGGGTTCGAACCCACAAAACGCGATATCACTTGACAATTGTACCAACCGTGACGTCGTTTGGTCTCTATACCTTATATCAGCATAATGCCGTCCACTGCTGAACTTAGGCCTCACCCAAAAAGCCCCAACCATCTCGGATGGATGTGAGCTGCCCAAGACCGGGGTGGTTGCCTATCGATGAAGGACGGAGATGTTAATCTCTTTACTGGTAAAGGAGGATCCTCCGACCAGGCGAAGTGTTGTGCCTGGCGGGCTACTGCGCAATGATTGATGTTGGGTGGGTGTATATATACTATCTGCGCTTGTAAACTCCGCTATCGCGATGTAGGATGAGCTTCGTGATTGGTGCGTTCGATGTGACGTCAGTTTGACAGTTCTCCGTTGCTATGTAGAAAGATAGACGTTGCTACAGATCTTTAATTTTATTAAATTTACAACAAAATAGAAATTAGAAATACAACCAAAAGCGCTTTATAACAACAAAATAGAAATACAACCAAAAGCGCTTTATCATCATCATCATTATCAGCCTATAGCCGTCCACTCCTGAACGTAGGCCTCCCCCAAAGAGCGCCAACCATCCCGGTCTTGGGCAGCTCGCGCTTTAGCATTAAATTAATTAAAAACTACAACATAAACATGACGAGATGTATGAATGTGGACGAGGCAAAAGTGGTATGCAGGAACCGTAGCGCGTGGCATTCTGTAGTTTCTGCCTACCCCCATGGGAAAAAGGCGTGAGTGTATACTTAATTAAAAACTACTATTTACAAACTTAAAAATAAATAGATGAATATATCTCTCAAGCATGCAGGTTTCCTCACGATGTTTTCCTTCACCGTTTGATCATGTGATAAATACGCACATAACTTCCCAAAAGTCAGTGGTGCGTGCCCGGGTTTGAACTCAAAACCTTTGACATGTCAGTCCACTGGTCTCACCACTAGGCTACCACAGCTCTTTATAAACAGATAAGGAAACGTTACTCTGAGACGTGACTTCAAGGAAATACACTAAGGATTCATGTCGGTATAAATATTCTATGCATATTATATAGGTTTGAGAACATTTGGCTGTATGTGGTTTATTTAGTCAACAAGCTTCTGTAACAACTTCAACAGCAATCTTTCTAACCGACTTCAAAAAAGGAGGAGGTTGTCAATTCGGCTTTATTTTTTTAATGTTTGTTACGTCAAAACTTTCGACTTGCTGAACCGATTTTGATGATTCCTTTTTTTTTATTTGAATGCTGTTGCTTTCGGTGTGGTCCAGTTTAATCCAGTTCTGACATTTCATGTCGGTTTTTTTTTTGACAGAATTATTAACGTCAGTATTTGCAATGGAAGACAGAAATCTGAGATACGAGTAGAATAAATTAATATGTATGTTTGGACATTATGACACAGCGCCACCTAGTTCCGAGTTAAGCAACGAGGTATATAGGATACTAGATAGTATTTTTTTTAACAAAACACAAATTTTCACATACACAAACACCCAGAACAACTACCTGTAGAACGTACAAATATTTTCTCCGACCGGGGATCGAACCCGCTACCCGTGACGCACAAACCGATCGCTCAGCCACTGCGCCACCGAGTCGTCAAATTTTGATATACAACAAAAGGTTGATATACAAAATGACGTATACTTTTTATTATTTCTTTAAATACCTAGATATTTGCCATGCATACTTGAGAGACTTTTCTCAATGACATGTGAAGTCTGCTAACCCGCACTTGGGTCGCCTAGAACCTAAAACCTAATTCCTTACAAATGAGAAGTTACCTGTGCCCAGCAATAGGACATAAAACGGGTTTATGATTTGTATGACACAATCCTTTCCCACCCACTGATCTAATAGCGCCATCTGTATGTATCTATGTTTTGTATACTTTTCTAAGTAAACGATAAGGCAACAGCTGTGCGAAATAGCCCCGTAGAATACAGCGCAATACTGGCTGAGTACAGTAACAACATGAATGTGTAAAATCTTTATCTTATAACTTGCAAGTAGTTCTAGAAAAAGAGTCTGGGAATATGTACCTACATATGAACTAGGACACGGGCTATGACGTCACGCGTGTGAGTGAGGGTATAAATAATAATAATAATAAATATTCCTGGACATTATGACACACAGCGCCATCTAGTCCCGAGCTAAGCAACGAGGCTTGTGTTACGGATACTAGTTGGTTGATATACTACATATATACTTTTTTTTTTGTTGTAAATACATACATATTATACATAGATACATCCATGACTCGGATACAAATGTTTATGCTCATCACACAAACATTTGTCCCTACCGGGATTCGAACCCGGGACCCTTAGCACAGAAGGCAGTGTTAACTACCGCTGGACTATCTGGGTCGTCATGTCGGTATGTGAGTGAATGAGTGAGTGTAAATGTGTGTGTGAGTGAGTGAGTGTACATGTGTCTATCGATTAATTAATGAGACAAATGAGAGTAACTCGAGGTTAAGACAATATCAATATACCGCGATAAAATTACTTATTCTGTCATATGTTTTGTTGCCGTCCGATTCTATTATAACGACTGTTTATCCAAAAGTGTGAGCAGGAATAGGTAGTTGAATTTCCGCAGCCAAAATTCTAAGCCCAAAACTCTTCGCTTTATATTTAACTTTTGAAGCCATTTAATAAACTCATAATAAACAGCATCTGCTCCTCACAAATAATTTCAAACCATATCCTCTTGTCCTCAGGGTATATTTTAAAGCGACATCAGAAGATGACTATGCTGACTTCACTTGCGAGGCGAGGCACGAGGCGTTACAACGGGACAGTCCTATGAGGAGCACTGTACAGCTCAGCGTCTTATGTAAGTATAAACTTTAATCTATAAATCCTGAAGCAAGCTAGCAAGCTTATTAGGTACCCGCCTAATAATATTCCTTTGGGCAGCTCAATTTGGGCGAGAAATGTATACCCTAAATCTTTTAATCATCATCATTGTCATCATCGCCCCACTGCTGGGCACGAGTGTCCTCAATATTCCCATTACATAATATATTAGGCTTATTATGTTATGTATTATAACATATCCCCATAAGAAATACAGTAGATAGAGATGTAAACATCAGTCAATATATTTGTAGCGCAGCGGGAGACCGACCCAATTTGATGGCATTGTTACAGAAATATCGTCTACCCAGGAGATCGCATGCTTTTTTTATATCATTACGCATATTACTTATCCATTAGATCAAGTATATTTGTATTTATTACATCTGAAAGAGAAAATTAAGTTGAAAGAAATGTAGAAATAAAACTATTTACTATTATTTTACGGATTTCATCGTGGTATGCTGTTATTCTTATTCAGATCCTTTAAAAATACATAAAAAAAGTAGTTTTATTTCGCGTAATTTGTAAAAAGATCAAAATTATTTTCGAAATTAAATTAAAAATGATATGAGGCTGAATATCAAAATACCTTCCTGTATAATGTAGGTTTAAAAATAAAACATATGCGACTGTTTTTCGCGCTCTCTTTCACTTTATAAGCAAAAACAGAGCAAAAGTTATGCCGTAGCTTCCATAAACAAATTCTAAGCGTGAAGCTTACTTCAACAGCACGACACGACTCCGAGACGGTTTTACATGAATTATTAATTCAACGTTCGATGTGGACAACTTTTGTTTGAACAGCGCCATCTAGTAACAGATTATGACAACTTATATGGGTTATTTGTTGGTAATTAAAAAATATGACTGGTAATTTTATTTCACCGATTTTTGGAATATTATTTTTATACTACGAGGGTGTCAAACAAGCTTGTGGTAATCTTAGCCATACTAATAATATGAAAACCGTAAAAATAGTAGTTCAATATTTAATATTCGCATAAATGTTAGAAGTATTTAATAATCTACCCACGTCCCACATACATAAAAAGTGTTAGCTCACTCAGCAGTTTTAATCTCGGCTATCCAAGTACATAGTGTTGAAAGGCGAACGGCAGATTTGGTACCGCATATTTTTTTTGTTGTTCTGTTATAGAACTTGCACCACTTGATAAGGCAACTAAGCCATTTATTTTCATGTAAGTGTACTATTTTTAGAACTTTGCATTAATTAATAATATCAATAAAAAGATTTTAATAAAGAAACGTAATACAATCGTAAACTAAACGCAGTTATGTTTTTAGAAGTTGCCATATGTAAAATAACACAAATATCGAAATGATAATTAATTATTTAGAAATAGAAATAACATTAAATATAAATAAATACTCATATATTATACGTACAAACGCATAATTGTTGGATAAAGTAATATTAAGTTTTTTTTAAATATAAGTAGGTATAATAATTGTACTTACAAAAAAAAGTATTGTTTTATTTACCGACACTCAAAACCCCATCAGAAATTCATCATGATCAAACTGTTGCAGTCCGCTGCTGGACATAGGTACCTATCTCCTAATACACCGAATCCTTTTCACAATCTACCTACTTAAGTAAGTAAAACACTACAAGGATAGCGACAAGCAATCTAAGACATTTACTTTACCACCAAAACAATGTTTATGTACCTATAAGTAACAATTTACATCGGTACACTAGTACATAACCTCAAAAAATAGAACTGGTTATAACTTTTACGTCCCAAGTTCTAAAAATCTAAGAATTTAAAAAAGGCTTGTCTATCATATTAACTACCAATTAAAACAAAAAGTATCCCAAAACACGAAATTTTATTAGGTGTACGAGATTCTCATACAAGCCTGCCATTCGCCATTATCCATTTAGGAATTTAGTATTCCTCCAAGGTAGGTACCAATGACATATTATTATATAGACACGTCATGCACGAACATTACGGCTATGCAAAATGGCGACAGCGACTAGTTTGTGCAAAGAAAGGGAAAGACACATTTTTATCTTTCACTGTTGTAGTATAATTTGTAAACACATGAAGGCATCTTGTTCTCAGGAAGTATAAAACTATTAAGCACGAATTATTTTTACGGAACGTACCCTCGCAACGCTGGTTGGTGCGTCACTAAGCGCGATCCCGGCAATTGCCTTGATTTCTTGTTGCCATTTTAAACGGCGGGTAACGTATCTATAGTTTTTTATATCATTGGTAGGTACTCAAAACAGTTGAGAGTTTGCACTGCTGAATGAGTGTTACAGATAAATAATATTATTTACTTTACTATAAATATATATTGGTGACGGTTACCTAAAATAAGTATAGTAAATGTTTTATCTATATTCTCGTGTAAGTGGCTTTCTTGGTCTTTTATGAGAATAAACGATTTTAACCTTAGTTGGTATAAAAATTCAACCAACTAAATATTTGCTGTGATTTAGTGAAAAAATTGTGGATAAAAATGAATGTATATCTACAAGCGTTATTATGTAGCAGCTTTTAGTACGCTAAAAATAATCTTATGCCAAGCTAATAACAACATTTGATCTCAACTGATCTCCATTCTCTAAAACAACATTATCTCTTTACAAAACAAATTCACAAACGAAGGTTTGTTTTGCTCCCTTATACAGCAAACATGAATTATTAATAAAACGTTCGATTGAGACTTGCTGCTCCAACGTTTACATTCCGAGAATATGGTAACAGCGCCATCTAGTTGTGAGTTTTGCAAACTTTCGTATGTTTGTGATAGCCGTGTTAAACCCCTTGAAGGGTTTGCTTGTGTAAGTTTTAGGTCCTCTGAGAGTGTGCCTATTGTTATTAAATAGGTGTGGCGACATCTATCTCGCCACATAAGAACTATGTACTCGGCGCGATGACGCGTATAATCCTACATCGCGCAAGTGACATTTGCACGCGAGATTGTATATATACAACCACCCAACATCAACCGTTGGGCAGTAGCCCGCCAGGCTCAACACCTTGCCTGGTCGGAGGATCCTCCTTTTCAAATGGAGGGATTCACACCTCCTTCCCTCCATATAGGCATAACTCCTAGCTACGACCTTCTCACGTGTTTTAGTCTTCATATTTAATCCTAAGAGTTACCACTGAAAGGCCATTTAAAATGAGATTTTTCGATTGTAAGCTGAGTTTTAATTCGACACAAATTAACTCTTTTTTGCACTTATAGCGTGGTCATTGAATAAAATTACTCTTTATGGGTTCTATCACGGTGTATTTGTATTGCTTAATACTGATGTTTTGGATTCTTGCCAGCAATCATGGTCGCCCTTAATCTGCCTACCCGTGACCATGGATGCTGTAAAATATTTCAACGTAAAATAAATAATTCATATCTAATAGGAAAACGCTATACCTAATAATTTACGTTTATGTATTTTTTGTACTAAATAGCAACTATTAATTATAAATACGCTGATAAAATGCACAAAATATGTTAATTATTCCATAATTAGTGTACTCACAAAACAATATTAGAACTTTTTTGCAAGTTTATTTAGATTGTAAAAAAGAGATGGCGCTATACAAACTGTAAAGCGCCGTCCCTCTCTGACAATCTAAATAAAACTACTTAAATCCATCCTGACCTCTGATATTCGTTTCGAATCCAGTTAAAATGAAACGGTGTTACGTCCCAAAGTAAATCAAGTGGGCACATGTTTTCTTAACAGTTTAAACCGAAATTTCCTTAAAATTTAAATCGAGAAAGCTGGGGTAAAATGGAATAGACATTGTTAGTTTCCCTACAGTTATTTCTTCAGCTTTAATTTTAAATTTTAGAACTCGGAATTGTGTTGTGAAATTTCTTATTTCTTCATTGTGGAACTGAGAAAATGGACCGTCTGATTTACTATTTAAATACCTATTTTGTATCTTCTTTTACGTTTACTTTTCTTGTCTGGGGTCTTAATAATATTTTTTTTTTCAAATAAATCTTGCGATGTGTTTTCTTTTACCTTTTCTAAAATGATCTGGAAATTGAAAGCTAGTCTTGTCTACTTATGGTGTTTATAAAGACCAAAATGGACGCAAACAAGAGGCGGTTTGTTTTTGATATAAAATTTGAGAGTAAGAGTAAAGAGTTACTTAGAAATACGAACAGTAAAACAGTTTTTTAAGACTGCTTTCAATTTGGCATACACTCTTTATCTGATTGACCTCTATTAATAAATATTTTACAGGTTTTATTTCAACAAATGTAGTACACGCTATATGCCTCAAAACCGATACAGTTGTAAAAAAAATAGGCACGTGTACATTTGTTACATAAAATATTTAATGTGAATTAAACAGATTTTTGACTGGAGCTTTGGTGAAACCGACTCGCAGATTGGCTGAGTGACTAACTAGAAAAAAGTTATATTTGATAACAGCATATTCTTCAGTGTAGGGTATCGTTAACTCAAACTGTTATTAGTTACGAGTCAAATCAAGTTACGACTTTACGAAATATCTTCGTCAAAAATATTTTTTAAAAAACAGTCGGAAATATTTTCTGATCCTCCAAAAGATTTCGTATCTAAAAGCTGAAAACTCTAAGCGGACCCACCAATATCTTGATCTCGAAATTTATTCTTAAAAACCATCATTTTACTCTTAAAAGGAAATCTTTCGGAACGCTCCCACTCAAAGGCCTAAAAGCTACAATCGAAATTGATCAGTCTCGAAATTTTCGACTCGCAAACGTTACGCAATTAATTCCCCTACCATCGAATAGCGATAAAGTCAATAGGGGACATCGGGGCAAAGCAAACATAGCCGGTGCCGGTTTAAATGGAAAATTAATAATTCATGCGCCTAAGTCCGTGTCCGCGTCGCTCCCGTGTCGTTGCGTTGAAGTGGTCTGTTTGTTTTACCCCAACCTACCCTGGAAAAATGTAATTTGTTAGAAATTATGATTGGATTCTGTTTGTTGCAAATATTTTTAGCGTCGACGGGGATTTTTATGGGGGTTGAAATGAATCAGCTGCTCGTTTTGTGAGTTTTGTAAGGGTTGAAAGGAATTCCAGGTGTGTGGAAAAAAACTCCCTTAATAAAAACATTTGGAATTCTATTTTAACATGTAAATGTAACTTTAAAGTTAGTGTTATTGGGTCTTTCTTTGAAAATTTAGAGCAGCTTGAAGTTTGGATATTTGTGCCTGGTATGTAGTAAAAGGTCTGGTATTCGATCCCAGTGCACGCTATAGACCATTCAAAGTAATTAACATATGTATATGACATGCTCAATTGAAGCAAAAGCGTCGTAAGGAAATCTCCATACCTGAAATATTTTCTCGATGGTTTGTGAAATTTGTCAACCCGCACTAATATGGTATACTGTGGACACTACAGAGATTAGGTCTCTGTAAAATGAGAGGAGACTCGACAGTGTGACAGTAGTAGAACCCAAGCAGTGGGACAGTACAAGATAGTAACAATAGTAGTTGAATCTCCATCTATTACATGGGACCCAAAAACATCTCAGCCAGCAAATAAAGCTGCCACAATCTGTCAAATTTCTTTAATAGACTTTGAACATTATAACAAACCTTTAAGGTTCAATGTCAGTTGACATATTTTGTCAGTTTTGGATATGATGACCTTCTGGCGACTAGAATACGAGCGTGACGATATGTTATATTGCATTCAGTGTTGCCATAACACATATAAACATCAAATATTTTTTAATTAGTCACGTTTGTTTTTCAGAAGCTTTTAATCATCTTTATACTCATTCATATTCATGTTTTAATTGAAGTATAATAATGTGTTATTAATATACATGGTTTCATTATGAGCTTGCTAAACTCCATCGCGAAATTACATCGAGCACTTTGTTTTCTTTCCCCTATACTCGGCTTACATAGCGTAGTGAGGGGACAGTGTCGATGTCGATGTTTTTAATTAGATCTTGATATTATTATTTACCTGCTTTTATTCTCTTTGACTTTAAAAGAGGACTGAATATTAAGGTTTTTAGTCAGTCACCACAAACTTCTCTTGTCTGGCTGGTGGTAGGGTGTGTCGCTTTTTTTTTTTTTTTTTTTTACCTCTTTTTCGTCTCACGTTTCTAGAAACGGCTTAATGCAATTTTCAACTCAACGATTCTAAAATATCTTTTCACGTTTTACATCGAGATTTTTGTGAAAACCCAAAAAGCAGTCTTAAACGAAATAAAATCTTTTTTTTGCTTACCGCATGTAATACGATTTACAGAAACTTGGAATTTAATTTGTTACCGAGTATTTTATTTTCTTGAACCAAGATACCTTCATTTATTGAATCAACCTTTACTTTGCAGCAATTCCTTGAAAAATGGTGGCTGATCTTTTGGCCTGGGGCGGGGTATACTTAATAAATCAAATAAGTTTTGTTAGACAAATCCAGTGGAAAGGATAAAGGTCATTGTATTTTTTGAAATATCAAGAATTTCTAAAATAAAACCAGGTTTACTGTAATACTAATTGAGTCCTTATTGAACAAGTTATTCTAAAAATAATATTATATGCGTACTTATTTGTGAATAAACGAGAGACAAAGAATAGTATTTATCGATAAAAATATTATTTATCGGTTTTAGCAGAGTTCAAAATATCGATAACTTCAACAAGTGTTAACATCACACCTCTATTCTTTACAAAGGCTACAAGGGGGTATGAAGTATTTAAAAAAATACAAAAACAGTACGAAAATTAACAAAAAAAAACCCACAGAAACAAAAGAGTACTCCACAAAAGGAATAGACAGCATAGTGAAAGAAAATACGCCCAAAGCCAATAAATAAGGAACGTTAAAAAACTTCCCCTTTGAATAAAAAATATATTATAATTATATATTAAAACATCATACTTTTTGATTTCAAAAATACAACTCGTGTATTTCAAGTTATTATCCTACTTTACGTTGTAATTAAAAGGATTTCTGAACAGTAATTCTTTTGTAAAAGGCTTCCCGTTATGTTTCGTACATTAATAAATAATTTAAAATCGTACAAATACCTCAAAAGTACAGATGGCGAATGAACTTTATTTAATACTCAGTTCAGGGAAAACTTCAGACAGATATTAATAAGAAAGATAGGGCATAGCGCCATTTCTTGCTCAAATTGAGCTGTCCGACTGGGGAAGTACCTCCGCCTTACAGAAGTACTCAGTAAAACAACAATAGTTGTTAGTATTTTAAAGGTCTCACGATTTGTATACATTTGAATTATTATAGACAACGGGTCTAGATCGTGTAATTTTATTGAGGTATGAATGGCTGAAATGAGGAGAATGAGAAGAAATGAGGAATGAAAAGGCTTGATGCAAGTCAGCCGAAACGTTGGGTTAAAAAGGGATTTATACCTCAATGAAATTACACTATCTAGACGAAGGTTAAAAAACGTTGCCCCTCACTTGGATTTTCTCCTGTATCTTGGGTGCGTTTACAAACACAAATTTACACATACACAAACGCCCAGACCCGGAACAACTGCCTGTAGAACATACAAATATTTGCTCCGTGCGGGGATCAAACCCGCAACCCGTGAAGCACAAGCCGATCGCTCAGCCACTGCGCCTCCGAGTCGTCATCTAGTTGTCTGTAATAATTCAAACAATGGTTGTGTTTCTGCGAGTGAGTAAGGTTGCCAGAGCTCTTTAGACGAGTGACTATTCTGACAGCATGGGAATACCGTTTGCTGTCAATGGAGTAACTCCCCTATATTAAGCTAAAGCGGTTTCTTTTGGATAAAAAAAATACGAGAAGGCTTTTTTTATATCATAAGGGAGGCGAAGAAGCTTACGCCGGGTCTATGGTAAGCCTATTGTGCTGTGGTAGCCTAGTGGTGTGACCAGTGGACTGAAATGTCAAAGGTCTCGAGTTCAAACCCGGGCACGCACCACTGACTTTTCGGAAGTTATGTGCGTATTTATCACATGCTCTAACGGTGAAGGAAAACATCGTGAGGAAACCTGCATGCTTGAGAAATTTTCTCGATGGCATGTGAAGTCTGCCAACCCGCAGTAGGCTAGCGTGGTGGACTATAGCCTAATTCCTCTAAAAATGAGAGGAGACCCGTGCCCAGCAGTAGAACAATAGTCCTACTGCTGGGCACGGGTTGATTGATGATATATAGTAAGTTTTAGACTTTTTAAAACTCTTATGAAAGAAGACTCGGCATGAAGATATGGTAGACTAGAAAGTGGACTAAGTTAAATAAATATCTCTGGACATTATGACACAGCGCCATCTAGTTCCGAGCTAAGCAACGAGGCTTGTGTTACGGATACTAGTTGGTCGATATACTACATATATACTTTTGTTTTTGTAAATACATACATATTATACATAGATACATCCATGACTCGGATACAAATGTTGATGCTCATCACACAAACATTTATCTCTATCGGGATTCGAACCCGGGACCCATAGCACAGTAGGCAGCGTTAACTACTGCTGGACAAGTTGGGTCATCAATTATTAATTCAAAGTTATTAAGATAAAAACTTAATGTTGCCACATACATATACATACATACGCCACATACATTACATGGGACCTGAAAACATACTGAACAATTTTTGTATTGGGCGTACATCAGTGCATCTCTGCTTAACCCCTACGGATATACAAGCATGATGATAAGTTTATGTGTTTAAAATTATAAATGTTTTCCTATTACCTTTCGTGTTCTCTGTAATTAAAGGCTCGTACGAACAATTTATCCGAATTATAATAAAAGTTATACACATGCCGACATGAGTGAAGTTTTTGCAGCGTTCGAAAATGTTTTGATCGGCAACCTGTTACACCGACGTAAACTTGTGCTGTAATATTCTAATTGTCAATATAATTCGAATTGAAAAAAAAATGGATTTAAATATATTTAGTTAGCGATATTTCATATCATCATCATCATGTCAGCTGGAGGACGTCCACTGCTGGACATAAGCCTCCCCCAAAGATTTCTACAACGACCGGTCTTGGGCCGCCCGCTATATTTCATATAACTGCATAAATTTGTACCTTTTCCCATTGAGATAGGCAGAAATTACGCTTCGTTACTTACCTAATATACCGATATAAATTACCAAAAACTTTAAGAAGCACGTATTGACAATTTTTGAAGACACAGACTATTAAGGATTTCATTTACTCAGAATCATTCTGATTGTCCTATTTATTTTAGACATACCTCATCATAAAGTCTTAGGAAAGAAAAATATGAATCATAAAATAACTAATATGGTAACGATTACTTTTTATTTTATATTCTTTGTACAATTTGAGGGTCTTCAAGTAATGAATTAATTAGTATCTTCTAGATAAGCGCGCATATTTTAGACGCGCGATACTTAAAAACAGGTGAAATTGTGGTCAAAAGCTAATCATTCTCAAATAAAAAAAATATCACTAAGATTTCAGTAACTTCTTCCTCCATTTTTACATTACGAATGAAGCCGGCTTAGCCAAGAGCAAACTTGTAACATACGAACTCAATTACCATTACGCTTCGGTGTGACAGCGGCCCCCAAGTAACAAATTCGTCGTTTCTCGCTACAATGCCCGCTTAATTACAAACGCTAGACTTGACATGCGTATTACTTGCGTACCGCGTAGTACGCGAGATTTGCCATACGAATAGGGTTAGCGAATCGGCGAAGTTTTAAACGAATTATGGCTTTGTTTGGCAATTGTGAGGAAGGGCCCGGAAAATTGTTTACGGGATTTGGTTTTTGAAGGGTTAAATACTTTGAAAATGTTGAGAGTTTTTGTATGATTTTTTTTTTCTTTGATTGTCTTTTGTGTATGGTTGTTCGTTGTTAAAGAATGTCTTAATGCCATTTATCTGGTTGTAAACGCGGTTGCTTTGAGTTGCTGAAAATGCAACTCTAAATTTAAATTTAAACCTAGTTAATACCAATAAAACGCCTTATATAAAACATAACACACAACATTTAAACGTGAAATGTGAAACATGTGTGTAATGATGAAACATGTGTCATGAAAATAATCATATTATGTGATGGATGAATGGAATTAGCCATGGGGTTTCACCACGCTAGCCTAGCTTGGGGTGGCAGACTTCACACACCATCTACAAAATCTTCATCGTTTGAGCATATTTTTACGACCTCTGTGGTCTAGTGATTCGAGTACCGGACTGCTGATCACGAGGTCGTGGGTTGGTTCCCACGGCGCACAAATATTTATGTGATCAATATAAGTGTTCGTGTTCGTCTGGGTGTTTCCTATGTATTATAAGTATGTATTTACAAAAAAAACGTATATAAGTATTATATCCATTGTCTAGTACCGATAGTACAAGTTCTGCTTAGTTTGGGACTAGATGGTGCTGTGTAAAATGTCGCAGAATATTTATTATTATTTTTTATATGATAAATACGCACGTAACTTCGAAAAAGCAGTTAAAAAAACCTTGTTATTATTATAAAGAATTAGGTATCAACAATAAGGTTGAACAATAATATACGTGGCGTGTCAGCCCTATTCTAACACTTGGAACTTAATTATTTGCTCCCGGGGAAATGGAATCTGCAGGGAGGCGCTGTTAGATGTAGAATCTGAAAGCCATATTTTAATTGTCACTTTGATCTTAAATATTCCTGGATTGTGCTTTAATGAAGACTGGACCAAATCGCTTTTTATTCAATCTGGTTTTTTATTCTCTCTTTAAATACATTATTGATACAAACTTAAGCCCCACATTTTGACCTTTTAAAGGGTGATTTCCGGGACAAAACTCACACAACTCAGGACAACATCCTGTAAGGACACAATATATTGTCCTGAGTTGTGTGAGTTTCTTGAGTTTTACCCCGGGACACAATCTATCTTCATACCAAATTTCATCTCTATTGGTTAAGCGCGAAGAAGTGTCAGTAAGATGGACAAACACACTTTCGCATTTACAATATTAAAGTATGGATCTAGAGACTCAGTAACCTCATACGGCAACCCTTTTTCAGTCCCACTGCTGGGCACAGATCTCCTCATTTGAGAGGGATTAGGCTATAGTACATCACGCTAGCCTAGTATCGGTTGGCAGACTACACACGCCATCGTGCTTTGACATTGAACTGGAGACCTTTGACTTTGCAGTACAGTAGTCACACCACTGGGCCATTACAGCAACTTAATGTTCATAAATTAATGCAAATATTAAGGTCTCCAGTTCAAACCCAAGGCACGCATTATTGACTTTTCGGAAGCTATGTGCGTATTTGTCACATGCTCTAACGGTGAAGGAAAACATCGTGAGGAAACCTGCATGCTTGAGAGATGGAGAGGAGACCCGTGCCCAGCTGTGGGACAGTAATGCAGTATGATGTAGTATATACATTTCTGCCTAACTTTCTCGAAATACTGGCGTGATGATATATAATTGCCTGTAACCTATTATACCCGTAAACAATTGCTAGAAATCTCGCCGACCCGAAAGATTTTGAGGTCCTTATATTCACTAAACAGGGACCATCATAATACTATACTAAATGGGTCATATCGTATGAATTGACCTCTCCAATCGAAGGAGCGCATAAAACTATTCAAGCTTAAATATCGCGGGTTCCGTGATAAAAATAAATCGCTTTTAACCCTCAGGGGTTGAGAAAGTAATAGTTGTGAAATTCACTGCGAAGAAAAGAATGTATTTATAATCATAATAATATGAATATGCTAACTTTGGAGCAGTTTATATTGAAAATAAATTGAGGAAATTAAGAGACATTTTGCTACAATTAAGGAAGAATTATAAATAAATAAATATTCCTGGACATTATGACACAGCGCCATCTAGTTCCGTGGTAAGCAACGAGGCTTGTGTTACGGATACAAGAAGGTTGATATACTACATAAATACTTTATTTTTGTTTTAAATACATACATATTATACATAGATACATCCATGACTCGGATACAAATGTTAATGCTCATCATACAAACATTTGGTCCTACCGGGATTCGAACCCAGGACCCATAGCACAGCAGGCAGTGTTAACTACCGCTGGACTAATTGATAGCTTAGTGGTGTAACCCGTGGACTGACATGTCAAATGTCTCGAGTGCAAACCCGGGCACGCACCACTGACTTTTCGGAAGTTATGTGCGTATTTATCACAAGCTCAAACGGTGAAGGAAAACATAGTGAGGAAACCTGCATGCTTGAGAGGTTTTTTCGATGGCATGTGAAGTCTGCCAACCCGCAGTAGGCTAGTGGACTATAGCCTAATCCCTCTCAAAATGAGAGGAGACCCGTGCCCAGCAGTGGAACAATAATGGGTTGATGATAATGATGCACGTACCAACGACTTACGAAAGTTATGTGTGTACCTATTTAACATCGTGAGGAATCCTGCACACCTGAGAGATTTCGCACTTGGCTAGTGTGGAGCTTTGGTAAGTAATAAGGTTCAAAAGCTTGTTAAAAGTGTGTGTTCTGATAGCATGGGAATTCCGTTTGCCGTCAGTTTAGTAACTCCACTATTTTAAGAAATCTAAATGGTTTCTACAGAGTCGGCAACGCGAAAGATACCTGTGATGTCGCAAAGACCATTAGGCGGGCCGTAACCTTGTTTGACACGCTTATAGTATAAAAAAATATACCACAAAAACTTTTGTACTCGCCTATACGTCATGACGTCAGGCTTGTTTTCCATTATAAATCATTATCTGATATTTGTTTGCTCCTCAACTCATATTAGTAGACATTTTCTTTAATATTGGCTACGATGTTGAAAATACTATGTTATGAAGCTAATAAATGACGCTTTTTAGTTGACATATTTCATAACTGTCAACAAAAATATCATAATATATTATGAGATCGTGAAAATAATCACATTATTCTACGCTTTTCTCATTTTCATATAACTACAATTGTAATCAAAACTTATTACCGTCTGTAATAACACTGGAATGCAAATAAATTATACATATAAATAATTTTGAATGTTTATTCATTCAAAAGAGTATCTATGTAGTTTCTTGACGGTTCTCATTAAATTAAACGAAAAATACACGATACATGTAATAAAGTAACCGGCGCGCGTGTATGACGAGATGTATGAATGTGGACGAGGCAAAAGTGGTATGCAGGGACCGTAGCGAGTGGCATTCTGTAGTTTCTGCCTACCCCCATGGGAAAAAGGCGTGAGTGTATGTATGTAATAAATTAAGTGTATGTTAATATGTCAGTACCCATTATTCAGTAAGTACCCATCTCTTCACGATTTAACCGTGAAACCGATTTAAATAAAATGTTGTATGGAATGTTGGATTCCCAGGAAAGGACATAGGGAAGCTTTTGTTCCGAATATCACCAAAGGCAGATAAATTGTTACGGCGCCGTTTGGGAGAGGCCTAAATCCAGCAGTGGACTGCGATAGGCTGAGTTGAAAGAAGCAGATTGAAGAAACAGCAGATTGGATAAATTACTAATTCTACCCAGATAAATTCGCGGGCATTATTATAATAATATTTTTTTTGTTATACTATTGAGTATAAAGTAGTTTTGATGTAACCATTTAATGGACTGGGGATGTGCCTTTTAGGCGTCGCATAGTGGGTTCCGGAGCTGGTCTCTTAAGAGGACCCGCAGATGGTGAATGGGTAAAAATCCCACACTACCGGGTCTCCTTTCCCAGGTTCCTTTTGAAGGATTCCACACCGAAAACAAAAAAAAAGGATATCGTAATGATGAAAATTCTTTGTTGTCCTTAGATCCCCCCGGTGCCCCCTACATCGAAGGCTACGCGGAAGGGGAGACCGTCCGTCGAGGCCAGAGCCTGGAGCTGGTATGCAGGAGTCGTGGTGGCAACCCACCAGCTCAGCTGATCTGGTACAAGAATGGTGAACAAATCCGCATGGCGTACAGGTAAGTCGTTTGCGTTATTTTAAAATTAAATGAAAAATTTAAATAATTTCCGACGGCGGCCATCTTGGATTGATTTCAATCAAACATAGCTAAGAACACTACTTACTACTTCACCTTTCAAAGAAAGAAAACAGAATCAAAATCGGTGCATGCGTTCGGGAGCTGTGATGCCACAGACAGAGACACGCACGTCAAACTTATAAGACACCGCCGTTTTTGCGTTGAGGGTTAAAAATTGGAATGTGAATGTACATAAGTACACCTCTGCCCAACCCTTTAAGGACGACAGGCTTGATGGTATGTTATTTAAGCTTTCCTATAGGAATAAATATGTATACTCTTTTGTTTAAGTGCAACGTTGTATATAAATATGTAGTAAATCCTTCTTTCCGAGTTTCGTGGACACAAACATATGGATGCTGTTAGTATATAAATTATATAAATATGTATATAAAGATATCATATAAAACGGCCCGTAATAATCAATTACCTCAGTTCAGTACAAAATATACCCTATTCTCCCGTTATAAGGTTTGGCGCGCGTATCTTGGGTACTGTATCTATCAAGTTCATTTATATTAAGTGAAGAGAAAACTTTGTACTCCTTTTTAAAACATATTGCAGCCACGAGGGAGTGCGAGTTTTGGCATCGTTAAAGTTTATATAGAGAATAAGTGTAGAAAGAAGAAAATAAACCTAAAAAGTATTAGAGTTATAGTTGATTTTTGAACACACACTTCGTATTATTAAGGCACATTATTAAAGTCAAACGACTTTTTGAATAACACACAACAAATACAAATACAAATGTTTGCTTCGTGCGGGGATCGAACCCGCAACCCGTGATGCACAAGTTGACAAGCAACAAATCAGGTTGTCAAACTAAATAAGATGCGCGGTAATAGTGTTACTTAATATCCTCTCAAAAGTCCCACAGTTGGGTAAAAACCTTACAAAGTAAATTAACAATTAGTGCTCAACTCGGCGCGCTTTTCTGAGCATAATTTAATTTCAGACTGTAAATTAAGATCAATTTTTCACAAAAAGATTCATTAAACTTGCTTCAATAATGAACTTTCGTTAATTACATTTCATATAATTGGATTCTGTAAAGTTTTTTAAGAAAAAACATTTTTTTTACCTCCGACGCTAAAATAGGGGTGTTATTAGTTTAAAATGTGTGTTTAAAGTATCTGTATGTGACGCTGGGCCTCCCTAAATGGATGAACCGATTTCGATATTTCACCCCCGACGCTAAAAGAGAGTTTATGTAAGACTAATAGACCGATTAAGATGCAGTGTTTTTATTTGGAAAGTGATATGATCGAGATTGTTAAGTCGTTTCAGGGTCATCAGCCTTTTTTAATAATGATTAATTCCAGAGATCAATTAATTACCTCTGGAATTGACAATGCGTCGAAAGTTACTTACATTTTTTAATTGTTATGTTTTGTGATATGTAATACTAGAATCCCATTTTTTTTAATGTAGAACATTATACAAATAACTAATAGGAATATCAAGAAATGACCTCCCCTCAGTTGACATTTTACTGATAGTAATGGCTACTCGGTTTTAGTAAGTGCTAATAAGTAATCAAAACCAAAACATAAAAACATCATATATATTTACATAATTTTTTAAATAGTTGTAAAGTAGACATGTCCTGAATTCGAACTTGAGACATCAACTAAGCAGTACGTAGTCGTATCAATAGGCTGTCACTGCTTCTAGTTACTTCCATAAATTCCTGATTTTCCTGAAAAAAAACAGGCGTCAATTTTCGATTTCTTCTGTCGACAATTTCAGTATTCCTGAGGAAGTAGCGACATAAATATTTATATGTACTGAAAAATTCAGCGACGGAATACTACACCGAACCTTGAACCTACTTCCGTTCGCTGCAAATCAATACGGGGATAGCTTTTGGGATGCTCTTGAGCGGAAAATGTTGCGTTTATATTAGTTTTCTGAATTATTGAAACATGTTCTATATTTATGATAGAACTGAATTTTCAAAGTTAGGTGCGTATTTATCACATGCTCAAACGGCGAAGGACAACATCGTGAGGTAACCTGCATGGATGAGGGATTTTCTCGATGGCATGTGAATTGTGCCACCCAGTAATACTTTAATCGATCTGGGAGTCGAACCAAATACCTCAGCCTTTCGTGACATTAACTGGCACACCAAGAGAACATTCCCAATTTCTTCTAGAACTTTTCAAAACTTGTATTACCCAAACCTATAGACTACATAAGATCTGTAGCTATTCAAGTATTACAAAAACGGAAAAGAAAAATAAAACAAAATCGATCATTAAATTTACTTAAAATCTGCTGAGTAACAGCGTTTAAAGATTTCCAATATAAAGTATACAATACGGAGGCGAACTCAGCTCTTTGCTTATAAAAAACACCCCCCACCCCTATTTGGGGGATCGTATTAAGCTGGCAACAGATAGGGCGTATGTCCCCATGATTTATGTAAGCTGAAGTTTAGTGACGGGATGAACTTATCGATAAAATGTGGAATGAATCGTGTCACGAAAATACTAAAATTATTTTAAGGCCACAAAAGTCGATATCGTTCGAGTGAATGTCGATAAATAAAATTGCTAGTTGTAAAAAATACTGCGATCACGTTGTCCTTGTTTTCAAAATTGTTTCCCACAAAATCACAAGTGTTTTCGTTCAAACTGAGCAAATATTTACACAGGCTAGTATTGCACGATAGCGAATATGAAATGTTGTGGTTATTCCTTTTTTCTTGTAGACATTTCATAGACCACAGAATAAAATAAGTTATTGTAAGGAAAAATTACTATTAAATATTTAACATGTAAAGGGTATAAATATTCAACTATTTGCGAACGACAGAAAAAATAAATAAAAATAAATAGCATAAAAAAAATTACTGATTTCAACACGCGAATACTAGGCATTGAAATAAAACTTATTCCTACGGATTCAGTCTGACTGAGTATGGATGTGTAAATTATTCAAAAAGTTAGGTTTGAATAATATAATATACCGTAAAAAGTAGTTTCATTACGATATAAAATAATCGTTTAAAGCATCGACAAGATTTTATCGATATATGCTCATTGTTTGCACCCGTCACTTATAAAATTGTATTAAGACATGCCTACAGGCGGCGGAAACTGATTTATGGGCTTCACTAACTGCATTCACTGGTGATGGGACACATCGACAAACGGAATTAAAAACAAAATATTTACATACATACATTCACGTCTTTCCCCATGGGGTTAGGAAGAAAATAAATGCCACGCGCTACGATTCCTGCATACCACTTTTGCTTCGTCCACATCTATAACATGCATCCGCGCGAATCCGAAAATTTGTAATTATTTGTTGGTCCAAGATAGAGACTTATATTCTAGTGATTTTATTCTAGCTATTTTTGTTCATATAAATATTTTAATTTCTTATACTAATGCAAATACTAGATTACTTTTGATGTTTGGGTGCTTTACAGCATTCATGGTCACGCGTAGACTGAGACGTTGAGTATCTCTATTATCTAATTACTAAACCTACATTCACGGAATCAAACCATCGTGATTAAATCATAGTTGCATAATCTTCTATCTAAATATATATAACTCAAAGGTGACTGACTGACTGACATAGTGATCTATCAACGCACAGCCCAAACCACTGGACGGATCTGGCTGAAATTTGGCATGCAGGTAGATGTTATAACATAGGCATCCGCTAAGAATTTTTGAAAATTCATCCCCTAAGGGGGTAAAACGGGGGTGCAGTTAATCTGAAACTTTTCTTTTTTTAGTTAAATTGCACGCGGACGAAATCGCGGGAATCAGCTAGTTTTATAATAATTAGTGTTGGTAACACAAGTTTCTACTAAAATATCGATAAAACAATATTTGAAACTAACTAAAATATCGTCCTCGATTTGTGCGGATATCAATAGAAATATTTGCCAACTATAATTGAGCCTACAGCTGTATTATATTGAAATCCGACACAATGAGATGTTACAGTAAGCGCGTAAGTAAATAATCATTACCAGAACGGTAATTGAATATTGTACTGCATATTTGACGATTGATTTAGTTGTTTTAGGCTGATTGTTGCTGAAGGCTTTGTACTGATTGCGATAATTTAATTAACATGTATTTTCACTAAGAGGTGATGTGTTAAAAATGGAAAAAAAAATGCTATTTGTGTGTGTGTGTTTCCCTTGACTGGATTTACTATAAGAGTCGCGGTTTTAAGTTCCTGTAGGGAGAAAAGTTTGTGTTATGAGTCAATGTTCCTGATTCATTGATGTTTCTTTATGCTTGCAAAAGCATTAGTATGTGTAACATTAGCCTCATTGCTTAGTTCGGAACTAGATGGCGCTGTACATATTAATAACATGTCAAAAGCCACCTGCTATTGACTGGTTTAGGTACATACTGATAATATTTTTCTTAAATCATAAAACCATTGAATTTAAAAGGGTTTTTAAATAGTGCATTATTCTTAATTTTACAATAGAAATATACGTATATAAAAACAAATAACAAGTTTCGCAATACCGTCAGTTTTCTTCAAACAACGCAATCTGAAGGAGTAAATAGAAACTATTTCCAGTGACTGTAATGTAATTTACAATTCTGACCTACGCTTTGACTTGAATAACTCCGTCTTTCATATTATTTAATGATACTTACCCTTATTAACTTTATAATTATGAGAATTGTAATATTAATGTATAATATTTACTTGCTGGATGCAGGTGGCTCAAGAGCAGTCGGTTGTGGAAATCTTTGGGGGTGGCTTATGTCCAGCAGTGGACGTCATCTAGCTGATATGATGATGATGATTTACTTGCTTTATTAAAAAATAATCTATATAAACTATAATATGAGTACTAATATTCTCATACATGTTTGGAGGAATATTGAATAAAAGGGCAAGCCTATTGCCATTCGTCAGGCTCAAATCCAAACTTCGAGCTACTACTGAGAATTTCAAAATACGCAATGATTCGATCTGGAAATTAAATCCAGGACCTCACGCTGAATAGTTGCGGTTGCAAGCACTAGACTAAAAGGACAATTGATCATCATTCATTATTTTTCATTTAAAATATCAAACTATCAAAACCATCCTTACATCGCAATGTAAGCTATGCATAATATCTATATTTGACGACCCAATTAGTCCAGCGGTAGTTAACACTGCCTTCTGTGCTATGGGTCCCGGGTTCGAATCCCGGTAGGGACAAATGTTTGTGTGATGAGCATGAACATTTGTATCCGAGTCATGGATGTATCTATATATAATACGTATGTATTTACAAAAAAAAAAGTATATATGTAGTATATCAACCGACCAGTATCCGTAACACAAGCCTCGTTGCTTAGCACGGAACTAGATGGTGCTGTGTGTCATAATGTCCAGGAATATATTATTGTCCAGGAATATATATATAATATAATATCTCAACCGTTTTTTAAATTCAAATCCCAAAACAAAATGTTATACCGTCTAATATATTTAAATTCTTGTATAGAACAAATCAATTCTATAACAACAATTGAATACTCGACGAATAACGCTAACGTAGCGGAAAATGGCCCGATCGGTTTTATCGATAATAGCTTCCCAACACTAGCTCTACAAAGTCGGCCCTATCTCGATAATATTTTACTTTTCCCCTCCACTTTTTACCTGACTTAAGACTAGTCTGTCGATTTATTTAGTTCAAAGAAATTTATGAAGAAATTCCTTTTTATTCATTTATCTTCTTTTTAAAGGGACAATTTTCCTTCTTTACTTGAATAGTGGTTAGGTAGAAGGAAAGAGTTATCTGTCAACAAGTTTATCTGTAGTTATTCATTTCATATCTTAGAAAATTCAATCGTAAGTTATTTCAGCTTAGGTTGTTATTTCTACAGCAGTCTGAAATTATTGGGCAAATCAGATTTAACTAATTGTTCTGCTAGCCAGGGCAGTGTCTAAAGGCAGACAGATGACGCTCACCATCGAAACTCCTCAATCAGCTTTGTAACATAAACCATTATAAAACGAACACAAACACAAGTTATCATTATGAACACTAGTGTTTACTAAATCTTCTGATATAATATCTTATCTATATAAATCTTACTGGAGGTTGGCCGTCAGTTCGGAAAACTTCAGTCTGTTCTTCGCAAGGCGGAACAGGTCTGCGGCGTTGTTAATGCCGGTCCACTCGCGAATATTGGACTGACGGCCAACCTCCAGTAATTGGAGAGGCACTTCGAAGAAGAAGAAGATATAAACCTTACCGTTCTTCTTAATAAAACACAAACATTTCGATTAGACCAATATGCAGTTTCTAGTCGGCTCCCAACCAAGGTTGGGGGCTGACAAGAAACTCCATAGATATTACATATACTTACTATATAAATGAACTGTTTTCTATATATTGTTTTAATATGAAAATAATGCAGTTTGATGTGAAACGTAATAAATAATAATCTACCAAAGCAGTAAAAGATGAAATAAAACTACTTTTTACGGATTTTATCGCGGTATGTTGATATTATTTTAACCCGACGTTTAAGTTAAAGATGAATCAGGTATGCCGCCATAACATGCCTGAACCAACTATGCCCAACTGACAGCACCCGTTCACGAGTATAACATGAGCTCAGCGTCGCTCTACTCAACCATGTTGTACTCAACTATCAGCAGGACATTTGAGTCATCATGAACTGATTTTTAACCGACTTCAAAAAGGAGGAGGTTCTCAATTCGTCGGAATCTTTTAGTTTATACTTTTGACTTTAAGATTTCTCTTCAAAGTAAATGGCTAATCAAATTCTTATCTAACAATTTGGGACGCCAAAAGGAGTCTTCGTATTTAAATTCGAACCTCTTTGAATATCAGACAAGCTTCCTATCAGTTTCAAGACTATTATCAATATATGGGTTACTAGCTTTTGCTCGAAACTTTGTCTGCGTAAAATTACTAATTAATTTAATATAATTATTAATTTATTAGTAATTTTATAATATATATACTGGGTGTCCGGTAATGAATGGATAACCTTGAAACGGGTCATAGTAGAACTAATGGCCATTAAAAAAAAAAAAACAAATGCTACCAAAGATACGACAGTTTAATAAATTTCGATGTTTTTTGTTACCTTATTTTACAGTGAAATTTGGTTAAACAACGAAGTTTGCAAATTGGAATATTTATTTACATTAAATGTACCTGATCATTAGGGTTTAATAAAAAAACAAAATTTGAAATTAATAATACCATTCTAAATTATAATAAATGTTCAAATTGTCTACCACTCACTCTGATTCAAAGCATGAAGGGTAACAAACAAACAGATAGACACACTTTCGCATTTATAATATTAAGTATCGATTAGCTTTAAGAATTAGTATTCCCTTTACGTTCCAATGGGTATGTAAACATTGTGTCTGATCTCAATGTATGTTTGCTAATATTGTCAGCAGGTTTACAGGAATTCATATTTTCTACAGATTCTGCTGTACATGAAAAACGGGTCTAGACTTGTGAAAGAAACGTGCTCAATCATGTAGACACCCTTTATTTGATACCTTCGAGCATTGTACCTTTTTTTTCGGCTCGTAAAAAATGGGACAGCAAAAAGACTTGTAGTTTATTTTTCTTCTGAGACTATCCAAAGAACTTTACACTGGGATGTTTGAGCTATGGTAGCCTAGTGGTGACACCAGTGGACTGAGATGTCAAAGGAGAGGTTGGTCTGGGCACGCAGCACTGACTTTTCAGAAGTAATGTGCGTATTTATCAAATGCTCAAACGGTGAAGGAAAACATCGTGAGGAAACCTGCATGTTTAAGAGATTTTCTCGATGACATGTGAAGTCTGCCAACCCGCAGTAGGCTAGCGTGGTGAACTATAGCCTAATCCCTCTCAAATGAGAGGAGACCCGTGCCCAGCAGTGGGACGTTAATGGGTTGATGATGATGATAATGATGTTTTTTAATGTCTACTTGACTATCTCTAACATGTTAGATCTCAATATTACCGTTTAAAAAAACATGTGATAAAATACTTTCATTATTACTTACATTTACGCGTATAATAGACATTGAAATAAAACTACTTTTTACGACTTTTATCGAGCCGATATTTATATTATTTAATCTCAAACTCGTCATTCTTTTACAGTATCCGTAAGTCACGGATCAGATTGAGATGTTTAATAACAACAATTACTAATATATTGATAATCTGATTTAGTCAACTTAGATGGCTTGTAAGTGCTATAAAGGATCCGAATTGACAGTGTAAAATAATTATCAATATATCGCGATCCAATCTATAAAAAACAATATCTTCTTCAACTTCAAACTCTTTTTCAAAGTCCACTGAAAACATACTATCACAGCTCTCTTACCAAAAAACTCTCTATTACTCATAATAATGGCCTGTTTCATTCCTGACGACACCACAACCCTCACATTCTACTCCGAGCTGCCCCTCTCCTCTCTAATATCTCTTACCCCCCCTCCCTCCATAAGTTATACCCCTATTTCTACTACAAAACTAAAAGGGTAACGAAATACGGCCCCATATTTTCTCGCGAACGAAAGTCTTGAACATAGCTTGCATATTATTGACGTTAATATAAGGAGCATGCCTCAAAGCCACGTGTGTAGAATATACAATGTTTAGGAACGTATTGGAGTATATTTACAGTTTCTCTTGAAAGGGGGGTAAGCAGTGGACTTAGCAACTAGCGTGATGTCTTACATATGAAGTACCAGGATATCAGAAAATATAATTATAGTAGATTTTCTATTGTAAACTACCTATTTATCTAGTAAGTTATTGTAACACATCATCATCATCATCTACCCATTATTGTCCCACTGCTGGGCACGGGTCTCCTCTCATTGGAGAGGGAATAGGCTGTAGTCCACCACGCTAGCCTACTGCGGGTTGGCAGACTTCACACGCCCTCGAGAACATCTCTCAAGCATGCAGGTTTCCTCACGATGTTTTCCTTCACGCATATAACTTCCAAAAAGTCAGTGGTGCGTGCCTTGGGTCGAGACCTTTGACATCTCAGTCCACTGGTCACACCACTAGGCTACCACAGCTTCTTCACATTGTAACACATGACTTAAAAAAATCAAAATCAAAATGCGCCCTGGTTTTAGAAATCTATAATTATCAACCCACTAACTGTACATTGCTGAGTACGGGTCTCCCCTCATTTGTCACCTAGCCTACTGCTGATTGACAGACTCCACACCCCCATCGAGAAAATCCCTCAGGCATGCAAGTTTCCTCACGATATTTTCCTTCACCGTTTGAACAGAAGTCTATTCATAAGTTAAATACCGACCAATTATTTGTTGTTCAAAGTTTATTTTGATACGAGTTTCCAAGCCCATCTTCGAATCCATAATTTGCATGATATAATAAGCAATATTATATATTTATCTACAACTCCCAAAGGCTTCACCATAGAAGGAAAATTCGTGAATACAACATAAATAATATTATCCATATAAACAAGATACTAACGAATAATAATGTTTGCTTCTAGTGATGGAAATGTATCGACAATTGTGTTATTTGAATTTATTGGACAAACAAAGCGTAACATTTGATGAAAAGGGGAAAAAGTATTAGGTAAAAAGAATCTTTTTTATTCTATTTTGTTATTTAACGATGGTACTAGGGTACCATGGCCGTGTTTAGGTTCTTGTTACTGCGATAATCTATCGATATGCAAACGAATGTAAATGCACTTATTTTAAAAATATACCTTCCTAAATTTCACTGATCTAGGAAGCATTTCAGTTTTTGGGAACTGTCTTTTTTGCTGGGAAAAAAACAGTGGCACAACAAATTTCATCGCAACATTTCTGTCTGTTTATTAAATAGATGATTCAATATACAAAACATTATAATCATTCTATTCATAATATACGAACAAGCAAACACTAATTCAATTTTCGATACATTAAGGTGCTTTCGCACTGCATTCGCGTGTATTGTAACATTATAGATTCGACTTTGAGCATTACATTACAATAATACCTCCCTCCATCCCTGACTAACGAGCATTTGCGTGTAATGTAACATATAGATTCGACTTTGAGCATTTCATAGGCTACCGAGCTTGCTGGGGGAAGTGGAGCGCATTGATGTTACAAGTTGTATCAAGATATTACACATTGTATCATTACAAGGTGCGCATTGTAATGCTCGGTTCTCCTCCTTCATTGATGTAATGCTTCCGGAATGCTCCCGGTGAGGGAGCACCTTTACATAAACAAAATAGTATTCTTCGCCTCTATTTGTACTAAAAGTTTGTAATAAAACTGTATTAAAGTCTTCACTTAGTAGATCTAAAATATTACTAGCCTTTTTGTTATCCTCAAATGAATTATGTACCTTATGTAAATGGTGACTAAGGCATATTCTTATACAAAAATTATGATGATAAGGCAATTTTTAAGTTTGCTTTTGAATGTGTGAATCGCTAGATATTCTCTTGAATGAACTATGCACCTTATGTAAGTGGTTAATAAGGTATTATTTAACTAGAACGATGATGAACAAATTACAGTATTTTACATATAAAAATTAGGGTTTGCTGTACAGTGTGTCAGTGCCAATTAAAAGCTTTGGCCAGTCCCGTTGCGTGTTTAATTGTTTGGAAACTGAAATCGCAATCCCAACTGGATTTCAGCATTAGGAAAATGTAGAATTAATTTGCTTTAGTTATGAATTTTCCGAGAAATTAAACATATTTTAATTACTAATTACTCAGTTTCACAGTAGGATTTGAATTCAGGATTATTATAAATAATGTTCATTACATTATTTTGTTGAATTGCGTAAAATAATTAACGTGATTTTTTAATGTGTGTGTTTAGTAACTATATATTAATAATGCTCCATTATGATGGTGCAATATTTATATAATTAAACTAATTTATTATTTACGTTTAAATAATATTAACCAAGTTTATTTCGTATCGCCAAATACTAAAATATTTTTTTGCCAGTCCAATCTATTTGGCACGATATTTCGTAATTAATTACCCAAAAACAATGCTTTCGTTATTTAAAAACATATTAATCGTTTATACCATGTCACTTTCATAAGAAAATCCTATTTCTTTTTTTTATGTAATTAAATAAACCGTTTTTCGGTACCTGGACTGTGAAGTCAAATGTTTTAAGTTCAATCCTAAGGTTACCACTGACCTTTTGAAGTCACATGTCTATTAATCACATGCCCAAAAGGTGAAGAAAAACATCGTGACCAAACCTGCATTCTTGAGAGATTTTCTCGATAGCGTGTAAATTTTCCAACTTGCACTAACACCTACTATAAAAATAATAAATGGGTTGATGATGGTGATATACAGATACTCTTATTAAACTACATTTTAATACCCCTTCTATTCAATGTGTTGATACACAAAATGCGGCAGTGATACAGTAAAAATTCACTTTAATCATAAAACAACAATGTATTTCGCGCCACAAAGCAATATTTATTTAAGTCAAAAACTTTCTTAGCCCAAAATATATAATACTTTGTACGGTGACATCGTAAAAATGTCACGGCGCCCATTGTTAGGTGGTACAATAGTATCGACTGTCGATAAATATTACGTGTACCACGTCACTTCCCTAGTTATATTGAAAATATGTTTTTCATTTTTTTTGTTTGGTCATTTTATTACTATGTTTGGGGCTGTTATATGACTGTTTTATTTATTCTTAACTAGTTGTAAATAGTGAAGTAAAGTAGTGCCTTTTTTTACTAAAACCGTACATACATACTTAACATTTTTCGCTTTTTTCGCTATGGGCGTAGGTAGACTACAGGATACCACGTGCATACCACTGCTTTGTACACATTCATATATATTGTCGTGAATGCGAGCCAGTTACGAGTACCTACTGCGGACCTTTTTGAAGGAGTTCATCAATTAGATCGGTGTAGGTCCGGGATGCACCCACCAGTTTCTACTGACATCCGTTTTTTTAAATTCCTTTCGTCAATCGCCTATAAATTCATCCCCTTAACACTTTTTTTTTATTAATTACCGACCTCTGCCTAACCCTTCAGAGATATAAAAGTAATAATATATGTACATTAACGTCACACACTTGTGACGCCAATATTGTACTGCAATACCTTTTATGTCAAAGGAATGTCTAATCTATGTAATTTCTTACCGGATTCTTCTCCAAAAGATAAACTTCTTGGACCTGTGCAACTAGAATCTTAACGTTTCATAAATGCGCTAAAAGTTTATTTGAAATAAAATCTTCTCACCTAAAACACGACTTGATAGTATTATAGTATACCTAAATAGATTTCTTTTTTTATCAATGTCTCAAAAGAAATTGATTCTCTTCCCAAAAAAAATGATCCTCGCAATATTTCAAAAGAGATACTTTAATCCGTAATGAAATTTGGAAGACTATACTGAGTTGGCCTCTCGCCGACCTCACGGCCGCGTCCTAATCTCTGGCTATTTATCATGCTGTCAGCTCCCCTCTTTAACTGTCGTGATAGCAACATTATCAGTTTATTTTGCATCCCATAGATATACAATTTTTTGTTTAATGCTGATTATGTTTAACTTATTTTTAGCATCACAACAACAGACTAAATTGATAGTATCTTAAATTTTATATTCCAACACTCATGATTTTTATCATTAGAATTGAGAGAAAGACATTTTTTTTTTTTTAAATCGAAATTCTGTTAAACTATTCAATCGATAACACTTATCTGGACTTTCAGATTTTTCACGCTGACACGAATATTACACAGAAATAAAACTATCTTTTACAGATTTTATCATGGTATATTTTGCCTGTGGAATGTGGTTGCTGTAAATTATCAAAAACGTTAGGATTAAATAATATCAATATCGGTATATTACATAATTTAATACCAAACTTTTAGGGACTGTAAATGTCCTATTGTATAACAACAGAGCAAGTTAAGCCCTTCTTATTTAGAGTATGAGTGATATAATCTTGTTCGCGGAGGCTCTTATGCGACCGAGAGTATCGCGGTGGTATTACAGACGAAGTAGTAAAATAATATACTGCGGTGACGTTCGCGATTCGCAAATATATTTTACTTTCATTTATTATAATATGTATACTTTATTATATATAGTGTTTATCCTTTAGTCCGTAAAACTAGTTCCGTGGCCGCCCGTGGCATCTCTGTAGGCCCTATCAGAATACCAGCGCTGCGACCACCAATGTCGTAGCACTATGCTGAGATAGGGGCCTTTTTGGTCTCGTACAGGTCTATAATAATCTTGTGTAACTAATATTACTTTTTTTTTTAATTTTTTTTTTATATTGTGTACCTATGTGTTGTTTACTTGTGCGAGTCACTATATATAATAAATATTTTTTCTTTCTTTCTTTCTTTCAATTGGCGTTAGTTGTAAGAAAATCGAAATATAATAGTATACTAGCACTCCGCCCCGGCTTTACACGTGTAGATAAAGGTATTTACTTCCTAATTGTTTTTATTACAAGAATTATTCAGAAAGATTTAGTGCTTTTGGAGTCAAGTCATATATGATGTAAATGATCCGCGCGTCGGGATGAAATCCGTCAAAACATAGTCCTGATAATACTTCCCTAAAGAAATATAATTGAGCTTGAGCTTCTATTAAGTATTAAGCAATCCCCAGGGCTGGGCCCCTCGGGCTTTACACGGCTTGTTCCGGAGATGATGTCTTAAGAGGATCGCTCATATGCTGATAAAATCTCACAATTGCCAAAAATGAAATAAATAAATAGAAATGAATCCAATAAGGGTAAATTTGCAAAGTCTCTTAAGCAATATCTACTGAATAGCATCTGACAGCTCCTAATATATTCACTCATATTCAAGCAATTACTTAACAATTTAATTATTTTCGATTGTATATATGAACTGCACTTCTAATTCTAAGATATTATAATACCATGCTCGGTTCCCACAGACAAACCGTGACAATGGTTTTGTGGGGTCATGTTTAGTTATAAGAAAATTGTAACATATTTTTATTAATAATAAACAAAAAAAAAACTCTTTCCCCGAAGTACCTTTGGAAGGTATACCACTCGACAAAAAGACATCAAATAATACTCTTTCTCACTCTCACGCAGAATACAGAAAACAAAATGTAATGTCTTCTCTCTCTTAATAACTTGAATGCAAACTCAATTCGAACACAAATCGAGTTTCAACTGTTTAGCAGAATAGGCCACGATATTCGCTTACAACTTAATCCTCGGGCCATGAGTTTAGCGTCGACAATTTTCTTTGTAATCCAACCCCCAAAGTCGATCCTGAAATACCCGGGGAAACGTCTAGAACGCAATCGCTTCTCATAGTTTTGATTTCCTTTGTGGGACTGTCAGGGTGTTGTGTCTAGACGGAGATTTTGAATGGTATAACCCTTTTAATCTAGTTTTTTGAAAGTCGATTTTGGGTTGTTTTGATGCACTTTTGATTATTATGACAGTAGAAGGTAATCATCAAATATCATCAAATTCGTCTTCTGAACACCCTAGAATTCCTTTTTGCTACTTCTTATAGCAAACAGTACACAGTCACAACTGCTACTAGACGAATAAATGCTGGTAATGTGATGTGATTTTATAATATTTTTCTCTTACAGACTGTCGACCGACTACTAAAAAAATTGTCAAGCTTCTTGAGCTTTTGACTACTCGAGGTCTCGGTGTAGGCTGATTTCTACATTTCCAATTGATCAGGGGATCATAGCCCCTTTTTAATTCCTTTTTGAGACAGTAATTGACGTTACAGTAGCAGTGACTGAAGGAGAAAAGCCGAAAATCAAGGTCTGTAGCGTTCACTAGGGGAGGCCTACATTCATCAGTGTATGAATTTGTCAATATTAAAAACTAGTTTCCGTAACACAAGCGTCGTTGCTTAACTCGGGACTAGATGGCGCTGTGTGTCATAATGTCTAGAAATATTTATTTATAAAGGCTGATGATAATGAGACAGTAAAATTTTATTTGTACAATTTGTCGATCCTCAGAAATTCTAGTCACAAATGCATGTCAACTAATACAAACTTAGATAGAACAGTACCTGACACGCCCATCTCACTATATTATAAAGCAATATTTGGACAACGATTGGTCGTACTTTCGCTCCGCCATTTTTTTCCCGAACACGTCTCTTAAAGAAACTTTTGGACATCTCAAGATCTCTTCTAACGTAACCTTGTCGCGGGGTAAAACCGCGGAGCGTCTTAACGATAGATTGATTAATGGTAACCCGCATCTTGAGAAAACGTGTGACTTTGGCGTGAGGTATCTTTTTGTATTTTCTTGCCCGACTTTTTGAAGTGTTATGGGAAAATAATAGATTTTATGAAGCTTCAGTGTTTTGAAAAGCCCTTGTTTTTTGTAGCGGGTGCGTGGTAATTTAGTTTTTAGCTCAAAATATAGTTTATTGAAACACAACGATTGGTAAATTTTAATTATATTACGAAATTAGTTGATGGTATTTTGTACTGCTACTGTTGCTAGTTGTATAATAGTCTTCTGTTCCTTGGTCAAAGGTTTTATCCTCGCTCGGAACAATTATTTATACGGCCTATAGTGTACCCATAAAACAGGAGTATATCCTCAAATCTGCATAACATTTCATTTAAAAAATTACCTATCAAATAAATTGGTTCATTCAAAAGTCCAAGGCCAATTTTTCAGTATCTTGCAAAGTTCAACTTGGCTTCAAGAAATAGCACGTTCTTCCCCGACTGGAATCAGGACTCTTTGAATATGTGTAAAATCACGTTGTTTTTTTTATAAAATACACTCATGCTTTTTATCTATGGGGGTACTTAGAAAATAATGTCTTCAATAAGGGGCTTTGTCAATGAATATCTTATTTCAAAAGACCTCAGTCGTAAAATAAAACACGTGAAATTGGACAATTATGTCTGATTTTAATAAGTTTTTTCGAAGTGCATTTTCATAGTTCAATTTATATGCACTACGCTTAAAGTACTGCTTATGCACTACAAAAAGTAGCGTGAAAGCCATGTCTTGTTACGAAGAATAAAAGGACATTTCAGTGGATCTTAAAAAGATATATCTTCAGCAGTTAGCGCTTAAAACATTTACCGAGCTTCGAGATTAAGTTATAAATAACGCCTCGAAAAATTTAGAGAGAAATTATAAAATGCAGCGCAATTTACAGGCGGTAGCGATTTAACTAGTCTTTTTTTACTACTTTAGCTTAAGTGTACTAAATCTTCATTTTTTCATCTTGGGTCTTGCGTAAATTGAAGTTTATTTTTATTGATATCTTGTGAGAAAAGTGGCTTAATAAGTAGCCAATTATGAGTTTTAAATTATCTTTATTCGTAAGGCCTAGTTTACATATACGTGACGTGCTTTTGTATTGGCTTATATAACTGTGACGATACTCTGACCAAGACCAAGAACACCAGTCTGCCCGTGACCATGGATGCTGTAAAGGATCCGAAACGTCGGGTTAAAATAATATCAAATATACCGCGATAAAATCCGTAAAAAGTAGTTTTATTTCAAGACCAAGAAGTCTAATAATTATGAAGAAGCTCTTGTTTATATTCTGCAAGCAATTTAAATGGTATGGGAGGTATACATATACCCCATGTGGGAATAGAAAGACTATTTTTATTTATAATTAATTATGAATAATAATATCATTGATGTTCTCAAGAAAGACTTTTATTTACTTAACTTACTTTACTAAGATTATATTATTATCAACCAAGACTTATGTGTTTTGACGACCTTACAGATGTGTTTAAAGCTGCCTTTCGTAGTAACGGTATTGGGTTCCAATCACGGTAAAAAACCCCAAAAGTTTTACGAGAAATCACTCGTATGTCTTGTTATTCAAAAAAACAGCATTGTATACTAGTTATAAGAAAAAATATAGGTATTTTTTCTTCTTTCGTTAATTTAAACTATTTATTTTTTCTAAAGTTAACTTAAAAATGATCTGTGATCAAAAAAAAAAGAACAACGCATTCATTGAACAATGACGTATACCAATTTTAATAAATAGCTATAAGAAACTTTAAAACAAACACATTAAAATCCAAAATCGCTTCCGATTTCATCTTGCACCAAACATAGCAGTACTAGCAACGTCTTCCACACGTTCACTTTGATTTATTTATGTTTTAAGACGTTTATTTCTCATAAAGAACAACACTTCATTTATCTGAGAAATACAAGGATATCTTATTCTATGGTTAGGTCATAGTAACAGGTGCTGGAACACGTATCGATATTAGACTAACACATAATAACAGTTAATTAAGTTATGTTAAAACATTTAACCAATTTAACTCCTTTAGTAGGTAGATGTTATCACTACAAAATACAAAACAAAAATAAATTAGTAGGTAGTCTCTAAACAAATTGTCAACATTGCACAGCCAAGACTGGTTTAACGCGATGCATACAGGAGTGACGATTACAACGACGGCTTCTATTAAGTATCGGAACTGACTTGCTAATGCTGTGTGTTTGAGAAAGCAATTGTATTTGTTTATAATGTAATTATTTATTATTGTTTTTTTTTTTTTAATAGATTTTTATAAGTTTAAGTAATTTATGTAAGTATTATTAATGTATTAACTTTTAATGTATTTTTATTGTATTTATTTACGTATTTTTAAGTAATATATGTATGTAGTGATTGTGTTATTATTATTATTTGATTTATATTACTGGTGCTTGCTATATTACTGTACTTTATTTATGTATTATAGTGTCTATTTACTTTTATTTACTTGATTAATAGATATATTTATACATGCATTAGAGTATACTTCATAATATGTAGGTACGAGTTTTCAGTGGGGATTTTAGGGGTTCATTTATTTTTATTATTATTGATTTAATGTTTTTTTTATTTTTTTTATTTTTTTATATATTACTTTACGACGTATTTTTTAAAATGTAGTATTTTAATTTCTTTTTAAATAATGCCAAGGATTGAATTTCCTTGATATCATTAGGTAGTTTGTTGTAAAGCTGAGCCCCCTCGTATCTTACGTTCTTAATGCCATAGTTAGTGCGAGGCGTTTGTAAGCAAATATTATTGGCATTCCTCATCATGCGATTTTGGATTTGGGCCTTTTTCGTAAAGGTAATTTGTGTATGTATATTTTTTTTCAAAATTTTCCTTATTAGTATGCACGTGTTATATTTATACATTTGTGTCAGTGTCAGTATTTTTGTTTTGTTATATACAGTATTTGTCGGTGTCAGATAGTTAAAATGAAATAGTAGTTTTATTGCTTTGTTTTGGGATGTTTGTAATTGTTTTAGGTTTGATTTAGCAGCAGAGCCCCAGAGTTCGATTAAATAGGATAGATGTGACTTAATGATGGAGTTATATATAATATAGGCAACATATTTTGGAAAGCAACGAACAATTCCCCGCAGCCTGCCTATCAAGGCAGACAGCTTGCACTGAATTCGACCAATGTGTGGTTTCCATGTGATTTGGCTATCCAGAACAAGGCCGAGATATTTTTCTGATTCTACTCTATTTAATGGCGCGTTGTTAATGCAGAGAGGTTGAAAATCTGGTACAATTTTATTTTTGGGTCTAAATATCATATAATTAGTTTTTGCAATGTTAACAGTCAGTAAATTATATTTGAACCAAGTGCTTAAAATATTTAAGTCTTTTTGAGCTTGTTTAAGGATTGCTTGGATCTCACCACCAACATAAAATAGTGAAGTATCGTCCGCATACAGTGTAATTTCTCCTGATAGTCCTAGATCTTTAATATTATTAATGTATATAAGAAACAGAAGGGGCCCTAATACAGAACCTTGTGGGACCCCGCAAGTAACCAATTTAGGTGAACTTTGGGTATCAAGTATTTTCACCACTTGGAACCTATTCGATAGATACGACTGTAGTATATTGAGAGCGAGACCCCTGATGCCGATATGGAATAATTTATTTAAGAGTAGATTGTGACTTATTGTGTCGAACGCCTTCTTCAGGTCGATGAAAACACCAAGAGCTATTTGCTTACTATCAAGATTCATTTTGAGATTAGTCACTAAATCTACACAAGCTGAAAGTGTATTAGATTTGGAGCGGAATCCATACTGTTTGTCATAAATAAAGTTAATTGAAGTAAGATAGTGGTCTAACCGATTATATATGATCTTTTCGAAAATTTTTGATATTATTGGAAGTACAGAGATGGGGCGATAGTTTCCTGGATCTTTCTTATTTCCAGATTTAAATATGGGGCTCACTTTGGCTATTTTCAAGGAGTCGGGAAAATAGCCTGTTTCGAGACAATTATTAATGGTGGCAGTTAAAGCTTCTAAAATAAGATTTTTAACGCATTTTAAGGTTTTGCATGTTATTCCATCCAACCCAGTGCTTGTATTTGTATTCAAGTTGTCGATGATTTTGCTAATCTCATTTATAGTAGCAGGGGCAAAACTAGTTAGTTCATTTGTTGTTGTTATTTCAGTCATAATAACTAAAAGATATCTCGGAACTTTATATAGAGATTAAACAACAACGCCGCTTTGGTTAGAATCCTTCCCATTGTTGGGAAACGTAGACTACTCTCAGGAGATTGATTAAATATTTTTAATCTCTTTGTTGCATCGTTGAAGTTCTTGTATAGAAGTAGAAGACATACAAACCACGTATACTAAGTAATGTACGGAACATATTTCGCCGGTAGGTTTTAGGTCCGATTTATAAAAGGCGATCAACCAGCCTCGAATCCAAACTCCGAGCTGCTACTGAGAATTAAATAACCATATTTTTATATGGTTATTTAATACTTTGCTCGACCTGGGATTCGAACCTAAACCCTCTTGCTCACTAGTCACACTCACGACCATTAGACCAAGGAGGCAGTTAAAATAAGGAACATGTAAATAAAACTGTTTCTTACGCATTTTATCGCAGTATATTGATATTATTTTAAACCAGACGTTTCGGATCTTTTACTGCATCCATAATCAATAATCATAGAGTATTGATGTTTTAATTATGACCAGCTATCTCACATTATTGTTAATTATTGACAATTAGATAGAACAAGCTCTTGTCCATAGGTCTTGTAAATTATACGTTTTTACGGATTTAGCGTAGTAATTAACACATTTTTAATCCCGCAGTTTCAAATCCTTTACAACATCCATCCGTCCCATAGTCAATACATACATACACTCACGCCTTTTTCCCATGGGGGTAGGCAGAAACTACAGAATGCCACGAGATACGGTCCCTGCATGCCACTTTTGCCTCGTCCACATTCATACATCTCGTCATGCACGCGCGCTGGTTATGAGTACTGCGTACCTGACCTTTTTGAAGGAGTAAATTAAAATGCGTATAAAGTAATTTTATTTCTAAACTAGCTGACCCGCGGAACTTAGTGTAGGTACATCACACAAAAGAGGGAGAGGATTAAAAAGAATTGTGAAAATGTTTGCAACATTTTTCGTTATTGCTCCACCTCTTTCATCCTAGCGTGATGTTATATAGTTTTCCTCGATCAATGGGCTATCTGACACTAGGAGACTTTTTTTTATTCGAACCAGCAGTTCCTGAGATTAGCACACTCAACCAAACTCTTTAGCTTAATGATATACTTGAGATTAGATTATATAATGACCAAAATTATGTTTGACTACCCACATTTCAAAGCCCTAAATGTAAGTGAACCTCTGCTAAGCCGACGTCTTACAATAACTGATGTAAATACCATTTCAACCCACATCCTTTCCGAGGGTGAATGCCGGGGTTGAACAAAGCATAATTGGGTTTACCTGTAACAAAGTTTTAGACGGCCTTACAACGGTGAAACCTAATATTATGTAGGTACCGTTGAGTCGGTAAAGAGGTGAACTTAGCGTTAGATATATATTTATCTATTTTAACTGTTACTGTGATAAAATTTGAGTATTTATTGACGGGAAAAGTTAAACAAGTTTCTGCAATAAACTATATTATATTCTTTTTGGAAAACAATTTATTCAATGTGTGTAACGTATGAATTGTTTTCAAGAAAAAGCTAACAAAAACCAATCAAATTGCATTATTCTTTTATTCAATCCATTTATTTACAATGATGAAATTAACCAGGCACAGATCCTAATTCCCAGCAACTATTCATAGAGTTCATAGAGAATCATAAAAAATCGGATTTCATCGACCTCACGGCATGTGATTAATCAAATGAATGAATGTAAGTAATTTATGACAAAACTATGATCAAATAAAAACACCAAATCGCATTTTTTGGCGAGTCACAATAAAAATTTATCAAAAACATCTACATTTTTTTAAAAAGGCGCTGATAATGCAGTTCGTTGAATGAAGTTTGGAATGACGCCAAGATGTTTTTTTATTCCTTTCACTAATGGTCTATTTGATAACTGTTTCTTTTTCTTTCTATAAGTGAAAGATAACAAGTGAAATATTATCTTCGTCCATCTACTTGCAGTCCCACTGCTGGGCATGGATTTTGTTTAAGAACGAGATTCAGATAGATCCAGCAATGTAACAGTGCATAACATTCTTGTAAAGGAAGCCTTTACCGTTTCAGCGAGTATCACCATCATCATCATCAACCCATTAACACCCCACTGCTGGGTACGGGTCTCCTCTCATTTGAGAGGTATTAGGCTATAGTCCACCACGCTAGCCTACTGCGGGTTTGCAGACTTCACAGGCCATCGAGAAAATCTCTCAAGCATGCAGGTTTCCTCACGATGTTTTCCTTCACCGTTTGAGCATTTGATAAATACACACATAACTTCCGAAAAGTCAGTGGTGCGTGCCCGGGTTTGAACTCGAGACCTTTGACATGTCAGTCCACTGGTCACACCACTAAGCTACCACAGCTCCATGTGGTTAAATACAAAAATATTATAAAATATTTGTTTTTAACAATTTTTGGAGCGGGTTGAATGACGTGTAAAAAAGAAATTAGAGCAGGTTTTCACTGTTTTAAGTATACACAAAGCAACTTAACATTTTTACATATGGTTATATTGTAAATGTGTATGTAGATTGTTTTGTCACATTTTTGGTCCGCGATGAATATCTCAACTAATGAATCGATTTTAATGAAACTTTACACACGGGGTGTAGTTTCGTCCAATTTAAGAGATGGATGGTATTATCTTAATTTATCATCATATTATTTGGTTTGTCGCAAACTCACAAATAACTCACAGAAACGCAATGACCTTCTAGTTATTACATAAGATCTAATATTCATAATAATAAAAATATTTTTAAGGTAAACTTTATCTATGATATAAAATACGTTTCTGAAAATAAAAGTAAAATATTATACAACTGATAATGAAATAAAAATCTTATTCAACAATAAATTTACTAGTTATTTTCGTTTGAACATCCATTTTTTAAGCCGTCGGCCGGTTTTTACAGAGCTGGCGGTGTAAATCGTTGTTGAAAATTATATATATTGTAGAATATTTTTAATACTCTTCTATTTTATTTATTAAGCCTAATCTTGAAATATTATCCACTATTAATGTTATACAACATATTAGAGTTTACCACAGAATTACATAACATGTATAATTTCTCTCAAACTAATAAAACAATACGTAGATAAAACATAACTTGCCCAAATAATTATCGTTTAATTAAGATTACGTAACACAAAAAAAATCCTAATTAAAATGCATGAGGTTCTTGTAGAGAAGTACTTGCACCAATAAATCTATGAGTATTCACGTTCATGGTTGAGGGGCTGTGTGGGTGCACCGTGGGAACACAGGTCTCTTGTGAATGGGGCCCCTTGATTCAGAGTGTTAATTTTATGGGTATGACTTTGTTTCAAGGAGAAAGCACTTGGGTCCGTATTCTTCGAAGAATTAATACAAGCAAACAGAAAAACGTATAGATAGTATAGATTTTTTTTTAAAGTACTATTGAAGTGACACCTATTCATGATATTTACATATATTGTTCGTATGGAATGGATTGTAGTTTATTTTCATGGCAAGTTTTTTTTTTTTTGCAAAAGTCAAATAATATTATAAAAAAACTTGACATGTGTCAAGGGACACCCGGATGGAACAAAGTTCCTTTCGATTAATTAGTGAAGGAATTGTATTAAAATTGTTGTTTTTTTACAATATCTTACTGTAGCAAAAATTGTCGTTACAACTTTGCGTCTTAATTTTTTCCGTCTAGCTCCCTTTCGCAACGCGCGATAAGGAACTTCGTTCCAAAAAAAATAACCGCGGGCAAATTTTGATTGGCACCTTGGCAGAAATAGATTTGGCCAGTCTTAATTATACCTAAAAAATAGATTTTGACTTTGTATGCTATGAATGCAGTGATTATTATAATATGTATGTATATCAACCAACTAGTATCCGTAACACAAGCCTCGTTGCTTACCTCAGAACTAGATGGCGCTGTGTCATAATAAATATTTATTTATTTATTTATTATTACTTTTATGAAATGATTTTTTTTTTTTTAACACATTTTTACAAGTCATGTATTAGATTATCTAGATGGCTCAATTTAAGGTTTAACCGCTACCGCTTATGGCTCAGCCCTCGCCCGAAATAATTAGCTCGTGTGAATGGGTGGATGATTGGTAGCAGTCGCTGTCACAATCAGTAGCTCAACCGGCAACTGGTTGCTAACGTGTTTTGGCTTTGTTACACGACTACATTAATTATACAATTGCGCTTGAAATTTAAGTGGGAATAAGTCAAAATATTTTGAAGATTAGGTACCTTTTTTGGGCTGGTGTCTTAGTTAATATTGCTTGTAGTAGTTAGATGTGAGGAGCATAAAAATAGTCCGTTTGATAGATTTGGAAGCCCCCTTCCTAGAAAGTCATATCCTGTATATTATTTATGATACACCTTTTTTTAATGAAGTACAATGTTTAAATTTATTTACTTATTTTATTATTATAATTATTCCTTATCATCTTTTGTTGCTTTCTCTTTAATGTGTAATATTGTCATCCAATTCTGTGCTGCACTAATTATATTTCTTTCTACTTCTCTAGTTCAAAAACAATTACAAAATTCTAAATAAATAATTACACTCGTACAACATAGCGAAATAAGAACAAATTCAAAAAATAAATGTTATCAAATTTAACATTAAATAGCTTTTTAAGTACTTTTGAGAATAACCCACAAAACTCTTAATCACGCGGTCCCCACCAAATGTAACCCTAAACTGCCTTTGTTAGTAATAAAAAAGTTCTGTGGTCACTTTTGTATCCCACGGGATCAAATTATGGGTATCTTACTCATGGGATGGCCCATAGTTTAGTCTACCATAAAATGCGATGCGGTCTATTAGAGTTATGGTGTTTATTTCAAAGGGTTTTTTTGTTATCGAATTCGAACTGAAAATATCCTTTATCCAAAATGTAATTCGGGTCTTTTTGAATTTTGATAATAAAGACAGCCCCGTGAAACGCCCCCTTTTTACCACTTCTATTATTAAATCAGCAGAACCTATCGCTGTCCACTGCTGGACATAGGCCTCTCCTTCCTTCAATCATAGTATTGTATTTAGCCCAGCCTAATCTGCTAAGGTTTAGATATACTAGCTGTCCCCTCGGCTTTGCCCGCATGGTATATAGATAAAAAGAAGCCTATGTGTTAGTCAAGATAATAAACTATATGTATGCTAAATTTCATTCAAATCTGTTAAGCGGTTTTTGCGTGAAAGAGTAACAAGCATCCACCCATCCATACAAACTTTCACGTCAAGATTTTGTTTCATACGCTGTAGAAGTCATAGGCTCTTAGGTGCCAGAGGAAGCTGGTCGTACTTAGACTTTTTACGGATTTTAACCATCAACACCTCTTCTACTTCCCACTGCTGGGCACGAGTCTCCTCTCATTTTGGGAGAGATTAGGTTTCCTATAGTGCGCGGGGGACGAGGGTTGTCCGATTTCTCACGTTATTGAAAATCTCTCAGGCATACAATTTTCTTTACAACGTTTTCCTTCACAGCTTAAGTCAATATCTTTTTCCCCTTTAAAAAAGTACTATATAATACGAATAAACGTTTATTAAACCACTTCGAAACGCTACAATATTCACGGAAAAATCTGCGCAAAAAATGAAACTTCACAAAAATCAAAAAATGAAACTTCACAAAAATCACAAATCTCTTCCCAACTCTAAAAAGTTCAGGTGTTCGTCGAATTAAAAAAAATAAGCAACGCAAAGTTGCTAAAACACCGCTCAAACCATATCCTTCCGAACCGTTATATATTTTCTCTAAATATTGCTTAAGCACCGCCAACTCTGCCGACCCCAGTTTCAAAACTTCGTCCGCTACCAAGATGAATAATTTTCCGCTAAAATTCCTGGGATGTTTAAATTTTAAAGCGTTGGATTTTATGTTTTAAGATGTTTTCAAAGTGATGGACAGAAAATCGAATATACCTATATTTTTCAGCTGCCTCATTCATCTATTGGTTACACGACAGCTGAACGTGCAGTCCTCGGTTCAATCCCCCCCTAGTTGAATAAAACTTTCTTGATTTTTTTTGTCACTGATTGAGTTAAAATTTATGTCCTGTTAACAGTAATAGGCTCGCCCCCTATTATCACACCTACCCCCTATTATAACACACTGGCGAATTTAGGGTGTACATAGTAATATCTCCAAATTGTGGGTATCTTTATATATTTTTAGTGGTATGGCAAAAACCTTATTTTTCGCATCATTGCAACGATAATGTGCCATGTGTGAATTAAGTTATAAGTCTTCAGTAATATCACTTTATCTACAAACTAGCCGACTCGCGCAACTTCGCCTGCGTATATTTTAATATTTTTTCCCGTTTTTACAACATTTTTCATTTGTGCTCAGCTCCTTATGGTCGTAGCGTGAAGTTACATAGTCTATAAACCTTTCTCGATCAATGGACTATCCAACACAAAAATATTTTTTTAATTCTAATCACCAGTTCGTGAGATTAGCGCGTTTAAACAATTAAAAAAACTTCAGCTTTATAATATTACTATAGATACATAATTTCGAAATTTTTCCACTGAAACGCATCAAAACCAGTTAATATAGTTGAAATTTTCTTAACATTGGTACCTTCAAAGGAGTGCCAACTGGAAAAACGATATCACAGAACGGAAGTTTGACTTATCCCCGCTTTTCTCCAGTTTAAGTTGGTACTTCTGAATTTTTAATTGCATTTTTAGTTTCAAAAGGGACTCTGCGTACTTTTACGAGTCTTTCATCTCTATGTAAGCGATATTCAAATACTAGCTTTCGTTGTATGTAAATAAATAGCCTAGCCGTGTGTTAATCTAACTACTAGCTACCTTCTGCGGCTTTGCTCGCTATTTAAACCTAAACGGTTTTTACAGGGTCCGTAACGCGCGATCGACACCTGTGGTGTTGCAAACGTCTGTAGGCTACGGTAACCGCTTACCATCAGACGGGCCGAAAGCGAGTTTGCCACGCCTGTAGTATAAAAAATGAGAAATAAAAAAAAAAAATACAAATCCACTTATAACCTCAAACTATTTAGACACTCAAATTGACAAAAAAATACAAATTTACGAACTTTCACTAATTCTCGTGTTCTCTGTCACAAAACCTTATTAAAGGTATAGTTTAATATAAAAACCACCCTACCGCGTTAGGTCATCCTGTTAAGATATTTGTGTTGTGAGAAATAAATAAATAAAAAAAAAAAATTTAATGCAAAATAAATTCTTGACTATAATTACCTTACAATAATTACCAAATCAATGAATATATAAAGTCATAGCGCATCCAAATAATATGAGATCGATTTAATTGGTACGACGCGTGATATTGTAATTATAATGTCTGATTAAATAATAATAGCCTCAGAATTAATGGCAGGATATTAAAAGGAATACTCTGATGTACATGTATGATCACATACTCGTAATTATGATGTAATAATATATCAGTATATTTCATTCATTCATTCTCTCATCAACTCATTTACTGTATCACTGCAGCTGCTAGGCATATAGTCCACTGCTAGCTAAGTACGATTTGAAAGACGTTACACGCCGTCGCAAGAAAATCTCAGTTAGAATGCTATATTATTCACGATATTCATAAGCTTTAATTTATATATTTTATTAAATCTCTATATCTACCCTTGCGAAGATGGGCGAGCTAGTTAAATGACAACTGGTTCATTCGGCGAATGACCTCAACCGTTAGGTCCTAAGATTTCTAGATCGATAACTCAGCCATCGCCTTCATCAATGTTTGATAGAGCATGACATTCCACTCAACAAAATCCTAAGCATATTCTATATGAAAGAGACAGAATTATCTTGTATCCCGCCGATAATATACTCGCTAACCGTGGGAAGACTGACGGACCATGAATTTCAATATTAATACGAAAACCTTTCTACCGAATAATGGTTTATTTCATAAAAAATCTATTATCCATTCGTGTTCTTGGCGTTTTACCAAGCCCCAGTATATTTTAGCTACCCTTTTATATTCCACTATTTATTTTAAGAACAATATTTAAGATTTTAGAAGTGTATTTGCTCTCATATTTTAAAAGACGCTAGTTGCAGTATTCCATTTCGTTTATTTGTGAGAAAAAACAATTGATGTTTCAACTCGCGTAGTGTTTGTACAATCAGTTTCTACATAATGGGTTGCGGTTTTGATATCTGTACGAAATTAATGTTTGTACGATTTATATGTGTCTGGAGGTTTTAGAATGAATAAGAGGGGTATTAATTATAACTCTTCTTGTCTTTTCTTCCACTAATCAACCACTATCAACCCAGTTACAGTCTCACTGTTGAGCACGGGTCTCATCTCATTTGCTAGTGCGGGTTGGTAGACTTCGCATGTCATTGAGAATATTTCTCAGGCATGCAGCGTTCCTCACGATATTTTACTTTACCGTTTGAGCATGTAAATACGCACGTAACTTCAAAACCTTTAACTTCACAGTCCAGTATTCACATCACTAGCCTATCAGTTTGTTGTACTAGGCATTAAGCAATATGTACAATATGCAGTTAAAAAAATTGTGAAAAATACATATTATACATAGGTATATCCATGACTCAGGTAAAATGATGATAAAAAAGATAATAGTAACTCAATAAGAATTAGCCTTATTGAGTTAATAAAGAAATCAAAATAAAGTGTAACAAAATACCAATTACTGGAATTAATAATGATATTTTTGTCCTCGGAATAGTTCATAGAGAAAATAACGGTAATAGTTACAAGAATTTAGATTAAACTAGGAATGAAGAGAACAAAGGTGAGCTAGGAATTTAATCTGAAGATATAGGGTTGCGTTAGAATAAGAATATTACAGATGAAATAGCAGTTTCAATAACGATAAAGACTGATTATGTTTTTGTATTGAGTTCGAGAAACTTCGCAGTATTAATCGAAGTTATGTCTGGAATATTTGTATCTTTAAATGAAATGTGGGTTTGACTTATTATTTTTTATTTTTTTACAATTTATCTCTCTGGAAATTAGAGCCCCAACGTTATCTAAACTAAATTACATTCTTAATCATTTATAAAGAAGGGGAAAGAGTCACTGGTGCGACATAATATTTTCAACAATTGATTTTGCTGCATCAGATGTTGGTTCTGCTAATATGCTTATGAATGCGCCTTGATCGTATTTGTTTATATTACATTTTTGCACCAATACCTCCCTCTCATTCCGGGTTTGACTTATAACCTATAGCTCTTCCTCCGGCTTCGTAAATTAGTAATTCTATCCAATCTGATTTTTAATCAATCGTTTTATTTATTTCTACCCTCTTTTATGAAATTATCGATTTCCGTATACAAAATTCCAACCCACTTTTCGCCGTTTTAAATGATGATTTCTGGGATAAAAATAGTTCTATATTCTTACCTGGGATACAAACTATCTCCTGTCCAAATATGTACTGTATTTTTGAGAATAAATTCTTTAAATCTAAATCAAAGATCAGAAATAAGTACGCTATATTTAGAATAATTCCACATGTATCCTTCAATCTAAGGATCGATCATTCCCTAGCACACTCCTCAGATACAAGATCCCACAGTACCTCTATGATTGCTTTACGCTATCAGCTCCGGTTATTATTAGGCTATGGTAGGCATAGGTAATTGCGAATCATTAATTGTAGTCGGAAATTTGAGAAGCATGAAAGCCTATCCCCTCGATACGTACGTACAACGATATAATTGGGTAGCGGAAATCTGTATATAGAAATAGCTTTGGTTGAAATTCTGATATTAATCTGGTTAGATCAAAAGGCATATCGATAGAATCTAGAATCTTCCAAGTACAGTATTAACGTAAGATTGGAAGTCAGTAAAGGTATTTGAACTGGTTTTTAAAGAAATATATTATTTCAATTAATAGTCTAATAATTATTATTGTACGAAACCAATTGCAATTCTACAAGTATGTATTTGTGCGTTGCGTTCACTACTTATTACTAAGTATCACGAAATTCAAAACAATATTTTAATATTATAATTTTCTCTTGTTACAGAACTAGCGGGCGGATGTCAGAAAATGTTTTGTCGTTCAAAGCTGATGCTTCTGACAATAAGGCGAGGTACACATGTGAAGCTAAGAACGTGATGATCAGCAATACTTTAAAGGCTGAAATAGACCTTACTGTGCTATGTAAGTATTCGTTTATAGTTACTAAATATATTAATGTTAAACGTATTTATTAACATAGACATGAAGCTGTTGTACCTAGCCTCGTGGTGTGACTATCAAATCAAAGGTCCCAAGTGCCTAGAAACGCACCACCCACTTTTCCATATTACGTGCGTATTCATCACATGCTCAAACGGTTAATGAAAATATCGAAAGGGAAACTGAGAGATGTTCTCGATGGCATGTGAAGACTGTCAACCGGCACTAAGCTAGCGTGATAGCGCTATAGTCTAATATTTGTCAAATGAGAGGAGATCCATGCCCAGCAGTGGGACGATAAAATGGGTTGGTAGAATATTCAAAATCGAACTAAAGCTTACAAGCTTACATAGTATTTGTCCGGAATCCAATAAGAGGTACAAGCGACGATCGTATTTTGAATAGAAAGCATCAAAGACCGAATCCCTGCGGGAAATAAACGGAACAACCTCAAAAGCAATTAGATTGTATCACAAAGTAATAAATAGGGAGAAATGTGCGAACAATAAGATTTTAAACTCAAAATTTTCAACGTGGATACTTTGGTCTGTGAACTCGGGAATTTCGTCGGTACTTATAGTAGGTAATGCTTTGTAATCTGTAAATCCTTAGTTCATAAATTAAATGCTCGCTTCGTTCCTAAAAGTGGGAGCGATTCTGAACGGTATTCGGAATTTATTGAGTAGGCACGAATAGTTTGGAAATATTTTGAGTAAATTTGTTTCTCGTTTCGTTAATTATACTAAATTCAATAGTTTTCCAAATTATGTGTTAGGTGCTTAATTTGTGTTCTCTAAACAGTTAGGTTAGAGATCACAGTTGTATAAATGCAATAGTTAACCAATATATTAAAGTTCCATATAATAATAATACTAGAAATGGAAATAACACTACCTCTACCTACACAGTCAAAAGATGCTCTAAAGAATCCAAAACGTTGACTAGGATTACATAATATACTGTGATGAAATCCGTCATAAAATTGTTTTCATTTATGAGCAAAACGACAAAACAATAATAGGTATATAAAAACATTTGCGATATCATATTTTCTCCGGCCATTATCGTTTCTTTGAAACTCGTATTTGTGACAAAGCAACGGTAATATGACCCAACCTAACTCACACCGCACATTTAGAGGTTGCGGCATCATCCCCCGATCTCTTAATCCCACCGAAGGAGTCCAATATCAAAACGAATAATTCCGTCAACAACCCCTTGTATCATCCCGTTTAGACTATCGATCTTTTGATATTATAACTCTATCAGGTGCGAGGGTAGTCAAAAAGCGCAGTCATTTCAATATCGCATGGATAAGGCAGAAGAGGTGTGCCTACTATTTTTATTTCCTAATTTCTATTGCTCTAGTATCTTTAGTTAGTTTAGTTATCTTTTTTTATAAAATTATTAGTTACTTGGAGTTTGCATTTGTGTCCGGTTAATGGATTTAAAAAAGGTAACGGGGATAGACTGGATGATGAAGGTGGAGGAAGGAGTGTTATGGCGCATTTTGGGAGAGGCCTATATCCAACAGTGAACTAGGATAGGCTGAATTGATTGAATGGATTTAAGATGGCGTCCTATTACATGAGACAAAAACATACACGACATGACACAACTGTAGATGTACTTTAGTAAATTTCTGCTTGATATTATAGTCATGATATTATATTATATTTTTTGGTATATTATGGACCATTATTGTAAAATCATCCAATAACATAAAAATAAATAAATATTCCTAGACATTACGTCACAGCGCCATCTAGTTCAGAGCTAACCAACATAATAAGCGATTTATTTTATAAAATCCCTTAATTTTCATATCGTATAATATCTAATTCCAAATGTAGTATCCGACTTGTACCCCATCACAAACAAGTGTCCCCTAAATCCTGTCTCATTGTTTATTTACAAAGAGCAGGTAGTCAGGGGTAATCGCCCAACCATGGAGGGTTCCAGTTTTTTCTTCATAAAACACATTTGCTTGACTTGTCAAAGGCATTTTGAGTTAAAGATCGATCGAAAGTTTCTTAGTAATATAATGCCGCTGGCACGGTATTAATAAATGATGAAATGGCTGATGTAGATGTTTTTTGTGATTTAGATATTGATAGCTAAAATGTTACCTTTGCGAGAGCAAAATAATTCTGATATAGTACTTCTATTCGAGATAAATCTGTGGAAATATTTACCTGTATTATTTATTCAATTATGTTCTTTGTACTGCCTCGTTGGTCTACAGGTCGTTAAATGCGCATGATGAGAAAAATGTCTTGTTGGTTTGATTTATAGGTCCAGTAAAGCGTTATTGGCTTTCTCTATAACATTTTGGATAAGTTCAAGATTCGCCTACTATTACATGGGACCTAAAACATACCGGAGAAATGTGGTTATACATTAGAACACCTCTGCCAAATCCTTCAGGGAAGACAGGCATGGCATATTTTGTATTAAAAACATAACATACCATTATTATGTTATGTTCTTAGTACAAAAAATATTATGTTGTATTCTGTTTAGACATCAGGAAATCGTCCAGATACATTAAAACAATTGAGTTGAAAATTTATGCAAACTTAATAAGCTCGTATACGATATCAACATTTGAATCAATTATAAAGATTATATACAACAAATAAATGAAATTTTACGGTCCGTATTTTGTTTTGATAGTCTATTTGAACGTGATGAAACGTAACGTCGAGATCCACAGATTTAGGGATTACTATCTGCTTATATCCCAAACTAATTACTGGTAATTGGCTTTAGCTCACCCTTTAAGAGATAACGATGTAAGTGATCCTTAATTGACTTTTGGTTGTCTTGTAAAAGGTCTATCGTAAGCGCTCGATACAATAATTAATTCGTTTGGCTTATTATGGAACGAATCTTTTCTCATTTGCAAAACTAAATGAACAACAATTTGAAGTGTATCTATATATTTTATATTATCAGCGGTATTAAGATGACAGCCTGTCTTCTGTCGCAAGGGTTCTGGGTTCGTATCCCGGTAGGAGTAAATATTTGTGTGATAAACATGGACATTTGAACTGAGTCATGGACGTTTATATGCATTACATGTAGTGTATCAACCATCTAGTATTTGTAACACAAGCCTCTTTGCTTAGTTTGGAACTAGATTGCGCCGTGTCAAATTGACATGTATGCATATTCCCGAAAAATGTATGTTTCCAATTATTATACTTGAGCGACCTGACTATCATGCATTTTTATAAAAAGAAAATTAGAGACCATGAATGGGCAAAGTTTTTCATGATTAATTCATATAGACATTTTGATTTTATTAAAGTTTAAAACTAAAACATTCACATAGAAAAATTTTGAATCATTTATTCTCAAAACATTCAAACATGTTTAAAGTTTCAAAGCATAAATAATGCCATTTATTTTGTATCAAGGCTTGCATGTAAAACCCTAACTTACTGTAGTGTTTGTTTACCTTTTTGTTCTGTTAACTCGAAGTTACTCGTATATTATTTAAGCTCCTAGAGGTTGACAAACGTTTTGGCTTTACCGAGTAAAAACTAAAAGCTGACTTATGCGACGTGCATATGAATGAAACATGTTTGGTTAAATCTTTTAGGTTTTAGCAGTCTAACACTAATACTATAAACCTTTAGAAGTTTTGAATCGCACATACACATGGAATACAGTAAAACTGTTTGATGTAACATTCACGGAGACATTTCGGTGAACGTGCATCGAAACCCCACAATTTAATATTGCCATCTCCTTTTAACGTAAGACAACCAGGCACACTGAAATGCGACATTGTTTCATGGTGAAAATTCCCAAATACCTGCTCTAAGTGTTTCGCTTCGTCGTTCCTTACAAGTACAGGGAGGGAATGGAATCAGTTGCCTGAGTCTGTATTTCGTACAATTTGGAAGTAATAATAGGAACAGGTATCTTGTAGGTTAGCGTGCTACATCTTAGACCATTTTGTTACCATCATTGTGTGAGATTGAAAGTGCCAGCTAATTTTTTTTTCTACTTTTACATCACGCCAGAAACATATTAAGTTGAGAGTATACATACATATTGCTTGGATTAGTATTTCTTGATGTGTATAATGCAATGACTCAAGTTTTTCATGATGTCACGCTGAGCTGTCATCAGTGGAAAAATTTGGCACTATTATTCAAAATACTCACACATGCTTACACGCTTGTAATCGAGGCACGTACCAACCAACTCCCTAAATGAAACAGCTCAATGATACACGCATAAATCACAAACTCCCATAACGACATTCAAATTTATTTGACATTTATTCGAAGAGGGTAAAGTTTTAATTTGTTCCGACGCCATTGACGCCCCCCAGAAGTTGGTTGAGCGTATTTTTACGTTGAACTCTTACTTCTATCGCTTGAAAGTCCTCCATTTCGTAATGTACACTAAAATGGAATTTACCTTTTAGAAACGTTATATTTTTAAGTGTTTTTGTGTCGGCAAAGTCGGATGTCAAGCTATTTGGATTAACTTTGTGAAGCGTTTCAGGTATGTAGTTTGTTACGAAAAAGGCGTTGTCCTATTTATGTTATGAATTATTTATTCGTTGTTTCAAAAACAATGTAAAACTTAAGTGGTTTTTATTGAATGAGACCACGTTTTATGATAAAAATGTGTATAGAAAAAATATAGCACTTTAAAATCTATTTCTACACTTCTAATCTACGCTTAACCTTTTGGATATAAATAACTAATGTAACAGAGAATATATAAGTAAATATTTTAATGTTGTCTTCTAACAAAATTAAAATACATTTATTGCCAATTCTATGTTCCATTTCATTAGGCAAATAACTCATCTAAAACAAGAATATAAATAATCCAGATTATGTCGAAACGTCTCAGCTTCAATTCTCACAATCCGTTCAAATTACAACTTAGATAGACACTGTAAGCATATCTTTAAAATTCAGTATACTAAAACCATTCATTTCACCTAAAACATTCTCCAACCACGTTAAAATTGCATTTGAAATATGAATCTAGTTTTTTTTTTTCAAACTAATTTGTCTGGTAGTACTTGTCCTGGAAACCTTGAGACAACCTTAGATACATAAGATATAATTAATTCAGCTCATACATTACGCCTCGGCTTTAAGTAATGTTTATTAAATTGCATACTTTGTTCTCACTTACACGTTGTATAAGATTTATAGCTAAATAATGATGCACGTATTCAAAAAAGCTTAAACTTTGTCGGTGGTAACGACAAAATATATCAAATGTATCAAATATATCAAATATATCAAATATATCAACAAAATATATCAAATATTGGGATAGCCTAGTGGTGTGTGAGACCAGAAGACTTCTTGAAGTCAAAGATCTTGATGTGTTAAAGTTACGTGCGTATTAGTCACATGCTCAAACGGTGAAGAAAAACACCGTGACGAATCCTGCATGCCAGCAATGAAAAGCATTTGAAGGCGGCCATCACGCACTTGGCTTATGTAGTGGACAATAGTCACATCTCTCTCAAATGAGAGGAGACCCGTGCCCAGCTGTGGGACAATAGTTTCGTTGATGATTTTCAAATGTTCAGTGGTGAAGACAAAAAATGACAAAGAAATAAAAATTATTCATTTATCAATGAAAGTTTCATATCCATTTCTTTCGTTTGACATTACAATAGATAAAGTCTTTATCAAGCATTTTTAGATATTACAGTTAATTAATCTTTTACTTTTAAGAAAGAAAAGGTCATCAATTTATCTTTTTGCTGTATATCTTTAAAATTGATCAACTGATTTATATATTTAACCTCGCCTTCGTTTTAAATATAAATTTGTCGCAGTCCTCGTTGATGAGCAAGAGGTCTTGGGTTAAATTCCCAGTTCGAGCAAAGTTTTATTGGGTTCTTCTATACAATTCTCAGTAGCAATTCGGGGTTTGGGTTTATGCCAGGTTGATGGCAATAATCTTACCATATATTACATGGGATCTAAAACATACCGACGAAAGGTGAGTGTACATTAGTAAACCTCTGCCTAACCCTTCGTGTATAACAAATTTGATGGTATATTATGTTACGTTAGTTCTTCAAAATAATATTTTTGACGTATATCTTCAAAATTCTATTCTATCTAGTTTATTCGTCCAATGTAAATACTATTTTTACTTCAACTGAGTATTTTTTAACTCATTAAATTACATTCTGATAGCTATATCTATTATGGCTGATGCTAATTCAAATAGATTTTTCCTTTTCGTAAACAGAAATCGTTCTTAGAAATTCATTCATATTTAGTATTGATGTTGAATTTAAGATTTGATTGGGGTAGTTAAATTCATGTATTGGGTATTTCTTATTAGCTTTGCTTATAACCTTTAGAATAAACAGAGTGTTAATAATGAAATAATCTGAACAGTGGTTACATAGGTAAAGATATTAGATAACATTCGACATAGGCAAATTATCTAAGACTTAATAAACTTATATTAATCTGAGTCAGATCTAATTCAGCTGAAAATAGTTTCTGCAAAATAGACCTTTTCCGAATAGAGACCGATAAAAAGATTTACCTATCAAATGTTATCTCATCACACTTAGTTTAGTTTCATCACACATACATACTTTAATATTATAAATGCAAAAGAATGTCTGTTTGTCTGTTACCTCTTGAAGCTTCAACCACTGAGCCTATTTAGATGAAATTTAGTATCGATAAAGTTTGAGTGCTGGGGCAGGATATTTGTGTCTCAGAAATCATCCCTTGAGATGGCGAAAATTCAGTTGGAAAATTGTATGCAGAATCGATATTTTTTATAAGAGGAGAGTAATAAATAAATAACAAGATTTATGACAAAGAAAATTGGATAAAGTTACTAATTCTACGTAGACGTAGTCACAGACTAAAGGTTGTTTTATATAAATTGAAAGAAATAAATCAGCATGCAATAACAATCTCTCATAGGCTTAGCATAAGGAGCATCCATTACAATAATATGGCTGAAAATTATACTAGTGATGCGCTAAATTACTTTTCTGTTGCAATAGTTATCTTATAAATTCAGCGTTGAGCACTCTTTTGTTAAAATTAAATTCACATTTGTATAGATACGAGTGAAGAAAACAAATGGGGGCTATTTTAGACGTAATTTTTCTAAAGATTTATTGATCTAACCCAATAATTGTCCCACTTGCTGAGCACGGGTCTCCTCTCATTTGAGCGGGATTAGGCTATAGTCCGCTACGCTAGGCTACTGGGGATTGGCATATTTCACATGACATCGAGAAAATCTCTCAAGCATGCAGGTTTTCTCTCATTTGAACTCGAGTTCACTGGTTTTCAGTCCACTGGTCACACCACTAAACTGACACAGCTGTTTTATGGAAGATTTATAGATGGATGTGTTTAATAGTTTTTCATAATATTTTTTCTTGCTAGATCGTTTGTCTAGCGTGACATTTTGCGTTTAATTCTGAACTGAAGCAAAGACTTATTACTTTTTTGATAAGTTTTTTTTCAGTAACAGTTCATGGTAATTGGATTGTTCACTATTATCATCGTTTTCATTTTCCACATGATTTATTATTTTTATAATGGATTCTCGACACTAAGATTTTTTATGTTGTGTTTAAAAAATGAAAGTACTAGATTCAAAGCCATAGGTCATAAAAATATTTGATTTGGACGGAAATTAAATCATCAAGTTGAATATAGAAATACTTCACACTACCAAAAGACTAGTCATGCCATCGAATAACTTAAAAATATATTTTAACCCATACAGAATAATAATCTTACATGCCATTAATAATAATACTAATCCAATTATCCTTTTAGATGCTCCAACACACGTCACAATCTCCGGACCTTCAGAAGCAAGGGTCGGGGATCCAGTACCTCTGACTTGCAGCACAGCACCATCAAATCCTGCAGCTGATATCAAGTGGCTGGTACTAGGAAAGCATCACAATGAAGCTAGCAACAGAACTGTTATATCACCTGAAGGTAAAGAATTGTAGAATTGATTTCTCACACTTATACGAATATTAGACATTGAATATATTTCAATGTCTAATATTCGTATAAGTGTTACTACGTTTTAAGTTTTTTCTCGGTATATTGTTGTTATGTCATCATGAAAGCTTTGAAGGGTTCGAAAAGTCGGATTTGAAATAATATCTATGTACCGTGATAAAATCAGTAATTTTATTTCAATGTTCATATTCTCGTCAGTGTAAGAAACCAATATATTTAAGAACATATTGATTCTTTCATATATTATACAAATTTTACAATAATTAAATTAAAATTGAATTTGACGACTCGGTGTCGCAGTGGCTGAGCGATCGGGTTGTGCGTCATGGGTTGCGGATTCGATCCCCGCACGGAGCAAATATTTTACGATCTCCAGGTAGTTGTTCCGGGTCTGGGCGTTTGTGTAAATAAAAAATTGTATTTGTAAACGCACCCACGACACAGAAACGACTCGAAAAAACATTTTTGAATACAATATTCAATTCTCATCTCATCACACACACCATCAAAGACATTTCAAGCAATTGCGGTTCGTGTTTTAACGAGTTCAATGTGTTTCTAGGTGGCTGGATTACGACTTCAAACATCACTGTTATCGTCGAAGCCGGCAAGAAGTCCATCGTGGTTGTCTGCCATGGTATCAATGGTCAGCTCACTGAGAATGTCGTCGCTACCCACACCATTAACGTCCTCTGTAAGTTCTATATCTATTTATGTTCTAATTTTTTTTATTAAGAAAGAAAAATTCAACCTCAGGCGGGACTCGATCCCGCGTCTTCTGGATAAGTACTCCAGACGCTCTGCCAACTGAGCCACCGAGGTATCCGCCTGATGTGTTGAATTTTGCCTTCTTTATGTTGCTTATGTCTTACGGCGACATAGCAACATCAATTGGACAATTCTGTCCTTTTTTTTAAAAAGATTATTTTTGTTCTGATGTAGACTGCCTTGGTGCTGTCCAAAACAAAATCCAAGCTCCAAGCTGCTACTGAGAGCTCCATAGAAACCCAAAACCCAACAACATTTTGTTGGACCTGGGAATGGAACCTAAAACCTCTTGTCAAACAGTCAAACTAACGACTACTAAACCATTCAGTTTCATTTTATTTTATACCACGGAGGTAGCAAACAAGTTTACGGCTCGCCTGATGGTAAGCGGTTACCGTAACCTATAGACGTTTGCAACGCCAGAGGTGTCGCTTGCGCGTTGCCGACGTCGTATAAACAACAAATTTACTATACTACCATATCTTGACGACCCAATTAGTCCAGCGGTAGTTAGCGCTGCCTTCTGTACTATGGGTCCTGTGAATCCCGGTAGGGACAAATGTTTGTGTGATGAGCATAAACATTTGTTCCCGAGTCATGGATGTACATATGTATAATATGTATGTATTTACAACAAAAAAAACGTATATATTTAGTATATCAACCAACTAGTATCCGTAACACAAGCCTCGTTGCTTAGCTCGGGACTAGATGGCGCTGTGTCATAATGTCCAGAAATATTTATTTATATTTATTTATTTACTAGTACATAAAGGTCAAGAGCGTGGACTTTTTTGATCTGAGACATTGACTCACCTATTTTAATGTATAATATGTATGTGTGTATTTACAAAATAAACGTAAGTACTTGTATGTAGTATATCAACCCTCTATTATCCATAACACAAACACCGTTACTTAGCTCGAAACTAGATGGCGCTGTGTCATAATGTCCTGATATATCTTTAAATACCTACGAGTGCCAATGCCAAAATTCCATTAGCACACAAAATATGATAATCTATGGTTTAAGTAAACAACTCGGATTTTCCATCAGAAACCTATTTGATTAGAGAGCTGTCGTGCACACGCGTCGGCCTCAACCATATTGATATGCGCAAAATAAATATCGCCGCCAGTGAAGGTAAACTAGAAAATTTTGCAGGAACGTTGTTAATACGAATTTGGGAACTATTAATATTTGTTTATTAAATAAATTAATAAATTAATATTCTTGGACATTATGACAAACACAGCGCCATCTAGTCCCGAGCTAAGCAGCGAGGCTTTTGTTACGGATACTAGTTGGTTGGTATACTACATATATACTTTTTTTTTTGTAAATACCTACATATTATACATAGATACATCCATGACTAGGATACAAATGTTTATGCTCATCACACAAACATTTGTCCCTACCGGGATTCGAACCCGGGACCCTTAGCACAGAAGGCAGTGTTAACTACCGCTGGACTAACTGGGTCGTTATTAGTTTATTAGATTCTGATTTTTGTTCAAACAGTCAAATCTGCATGCTTGAGATATTATGATTTAATTGGGAAGAGAAATTTAATTGGATTGTAGCCTAAATCGTTTCAAATGAGATGAAACCCGTGCCCTACAGTGGGAAATTGGGCTAAAAAATCTATATTTTTTTCCAGCAAAATCGTTCGTGTGGCTTACAAAATTTGTGCAACAAATAGTCCTTCATGGTTCGATCTATTATTACATATTTTTTTTCGAAATTGGTTCAGTTATTTAGGTGTGAAAATGTCACAAAAAGATAGTCACATTTGTATTTTTGTCTGTGCTTTTCACCGTCCTTGCAGGTCTTTATTAAAGCACGTCTCTAGTACCCACAAGTGGGCGTAATTGCCCACTTTGAGAAAGGTCCTAAGGAGTGTGGGGAGCTTTTTCCATTAACCGGCCACAATTCCAAACTCCGGACGGCTACTAAGAATTTCATAGAAGAAACCTTAGAACTTATGACCCAATCTGGGAATCAAAGCCGCGCCAATTTCGCCTGATATTATATTTCGTAGTAGACTAACCAAACTTCTACTAAGAGCTAACTAAAGAGAATAATTTATAACAGAACTCCTAGACTACGGCTTAAATGTCATCCTGTGAGGTATTGCCCTCTCCGGGACTATAAATGAATTAGGATGTTAGAAGCAAATGATGACTCGATTAGCACAGCAGTAGTAAAGGCTACCCTTCTGTAAAGGTGCTGGGTTCGAATACCGGGTAGGGGCAAATGTGACATTTGACCTTGTGATGAGTCATGAATGTTTGTATGTAAAATATGTGTGTATTTTACATACAAACATCCCTCCAAAGTAGTTTTATATCAAAGAAATTTATCTTTGAAATAAAACTACTTTGTACGGATTTTATCGCGGTATATTAATATTATTTTAACCCGACGTTTCGGATCCTTTACAGCATCCATGGTCACGGGCCGACTGAGGTGTTGGTTGTCTTGAAGTTATAATTACTAACAGTTACCTTACATTTTTTATTATGATTGACAATCCGATTTACACACAACGAGCTCACTGTGTCCTTCGGTCGTGCAGTTTTTTTCTTGGATTTAGATTTAATAGAATCTATGATAGGGTTCCAAGCAGGTGGTAATACCCAGCCATCTTCTCTATTGAAATTTGGGTGTTTTTTCATTTCAATGGCCTCACGAATCATCCTGGGTAGGAATCGGTTTTCTTTTGCAAGGACTTGGGTTTATCAAATCTGATATAATGCTGGGTGTCTACGGTGTGTTCACAAACTGTAGACTTTTTGGCACGGCGGGGTTTAATATCAGCATTGTGTTTTTTTACGCAGAGAAAAATCCGTAAATAGTAATTTTATTTCAATGTCCAATATTCGCGTAAGTGTAAGAAATCAATAGAAATTTATCTTTTAGGATAAGATCGTAACGGTATGTTATGTATCATATACATATATAAATGTAAGCATATGACAATATACCTCTGTCAACCCCCATACGAGATACAAGGGTGATATATAAATGTATTATTTTTACGAACATCGAAACTTCATGCAGTCTATTAGACTTTAAAATAACTTCAGCGACTGGAACCCTTGCAGACGTGACAAGAAATCATAGTGGCACTATGAAAGGTATTATATTAGTCAGTGTTATGTACTACATAGTGTATTTGAGATCTATTTCATACTCTATCCATATTTCCATTCTATTACTATTCTTACTTTACTTACTTGACGACCCAGTTAGTCCAGCGGTAGTTAACACTGCCTTCTGTGCTATGGGTCCCGGGTTCGAATCCCGGTAGGGACAAATGTTTGTGTGATGAGCATGAACATTTGTATCCGAGTCATGGATGTATCTATGTATAATATGTATGTATTTACAAAAAAAAAGTATATATGTAGTATATCAACCAACTAGTATCCGTAACACAAGCCTCGTTGCTTACCACGGAACTAGATGGCGCTGTGTGCCATAATGTCCAGGAATATTTACTTTTTTAATATCCATACAATTTATATCCATACTTAGTATTATAAATGTGAAAGTGTGTCTGTCTGTCTGTCTGTCTTCCGTCCGTATGTCACAGCCAGTTTTTTTCCGAAACTATAAGAACTATACTGTTGATACTTGGTAAGTAGATGTATTCTGTGAACCGCATTAAGATTTTTAAACAAAATAGAAAAAAAAAAACAACAAATTTTGGTTTTTTTTTAAATATATTCAGCGACATTTGACACAACACCATCTCACCGTCAGTCCCAAACTAAGCAGAGCTTGAACTATGGGTACTAGACAATGGATATAAAATACTTATATACGTTTTTCTTTATTTTTTGTAAATACACACTTATAATACACAGGAAACACCCAGACGAACACAAACACTTATATTCTTCACATAAATATTTGTGTCCCGTGGGTATCGAACCCACGACCTCGTGATCAGCAGTCCGGTACTCGAACCACTAGACCACAGAGGACGTCTTTTTACTACCCTACCCTACCTTATCTCATCACTCTTAAAACGCTGAATGATGAAACTTTGCATGGTGAAAGTCTGTCTGAGTCTCGGGGATGAGACATGAGATTATTTTTGTCCTGGAAAATATCCTTAGGCCCGATTTCCACCAAAGCGGAGAAGAGAGGAAATTTGCGGAGAAGTGTTTTGAATAACCATTCAGATATCATTGCGGAGAGGAGACGCTGGAAGTAACCAAGCGAAAAACTTCCAATTAAGCTATTGCATAGCTTCTATCGCGGGTCTTGAGCGCGGAGACCGAATCCAGAAATTCCGTAACGAAAATAACATAAGCGGCACAGCGATGATACTTTTTTTTGTTTTTAAGCTATTGCATAGCTTCTATCGTGCCTGCTCAGAGTTTCGGCGTTAGGCCTCTTTGTATTTACTTCATGGTACGACTGAACGAAGCTCGCACGAATCAATTCAGTTCGGTTGTGAGCGCCTAAGTGAGCGGACGCGTGCATCTACCGCTAATTATTTGCGTTAAAATTCCACTACGAAAAATTGTGATTGGTCTAGGACCAATACACAAATTCTCGTTTCTTCTTAAAGCGACTTTACGAGTAAGCCACTCCCCGCGAAAGTGACAACAGTACTACGCTCAGTTTTCTTAATAAACATAGCAGTGAAGGCCGCTGTGATTGGAAGTTTGGGTCGGGTTCGAACCGCCCACCTCACGCACGGCAGTCGGCACGTACACCGCTACGCCGAGCAGCGCTGACGCATCGCCGCGAATTATCGGATCCCTACTAGTGCTACGTAAAACCAACAACTTAGCTACGTGCGGCGCAGCTACGAGTGCTACACAGCGACGAGTGTTACGTAAAACTGACCTCGCGTCAAATCGCTGTGCTACGTATCTATAGTTACGACTACGAGGCGTTCACTTGTTGTTTTATTTTATAAACACGCAGTTGGAGTTACTTTATTATCATGCCTAAAACACAACGTACACCTCCAAAAGAAATTCATCACTCGGCCTCCAACCCCGATATTACTAATAGCCCTCAAGACATTGAATTTTCAAATATCACCTCTCGTGCAAAAAAACCACGCGTTGACCTGCCTTCCAGTGAGCTACAAGATTTTAAGGATGAAATTAGGGAAATACTACAATCGTGGAAGAAAGATCAACAACAAATTCTGCATAAACTTAGTTCGGATGTAGCTGAAGTGAAGTTGCAAAATGAAAAGATCCATAACTGCTACTCGGAAATGGAAAAAAGCATCAAGTTTGTAAATGCAAAATACGAGGAAATCAAGTCCAGCGTCGTCGAACTTGGTAAGGAACGTTTAAAACTACTAAATCATATCGAGGACCTGGAGCGTAAAATTATAGATATGCAGGTCAGCTCCCGTAGCTCAACTATTGAAATTAGGAACCTGTTTCCAGCTGAGAAAAATTCACCACCCCTGCCTTCTCTTATAGTTGATACATGCAAGGCTCTGAATATACATATTCTTCCGTCCGACGTACGTGATGTGTATAGCATACCCAACAAGGAAGGTGACAAGAGGTCTATTATTGCTGAATTTCAGACCGTTACTGTCAAAAATAATGTCCTCGTTGCAGTCAGAAATTTTAATAAGAACCGTCCTAACTCTGACAAATTGAATACTGAGCACATCGGTCTCTCTGGACCTCGAACACCGATTTATATCTCAGATCGATTGTCTGGCACCACAAGAAAACTCTTTTTTGAATCCCGCGTATTTGCCAATGCAAATGGCTTCAAGTTCTGCTGGACGGCTAATGGTAAAGTCCTACTACGGAAGGAAGAGGGCCTAAAATCCATCACAATAAAATCCAAGCACTGCTTAGATAAACTTTATGCTCAAAAGTGACTACCCAGTAGAAATTATCCTTTTGTCATAACTAAGCTCATAGTTTCGTTTTCCCTTATTTCATTTTTTATGTTTTTCATTAAATTTCCCTTAAACAAGTTTACTCATATTGTAATACACGCACTTAAAATTTACACATCACCCACACACATAAATATCCCGAACAACAATAATCACACTACAACAATAAAACGTCTCACACTAACACTATCACACGAGTTCACTATCAATACACAAGATTTATATGCAAGTACAGGCAAAAACATCTTTCAGTTTCTTACCATTCAAATACCGCACACATTCAAATATCAAACAATCAAATCAGGTCACATCCACTTACGATTGTATGCTGTTCCCAAATGGCTGTAATAAATAATATCAACTCTGAACTTGACTCAATAAATGTAGGCAATTCACTGACTTGTAGTCCAAAAGACTGTGTAAAGTTTGTTAAGAACTCCGATGGCAACCTGAAAATCCTGCATTTAAATATAAGAAGTATAAACAAAAACTTTGAGCAATTGGAGGTACTCCTACACTCAATAAACGTTAACTTTGATATCATCGTTCTGACCGAATGCTGGTTAAGTAAGGCAATACACTTACCCATATTACAGGGTTTCCAATCTTATCGTACGCACATAAACTCAAACCAGAACGATGGAATCATTATATACGCGAAACAGGGTCTGCAGGTCTCGGTGTGGGAACCTACTTTTATGGGTGGGAACTGCCTAGTCTGCCAAATAGATAATAAAAAAATTGCTATAGTGGCGGTCTACCGGTCCCCGTCACACAGTTCTAGGGAAAGTTTTGATATGTTCTTAGATAGTTTAAATAATATCTACACTAAACTTTCCCCATGGCAGAATATTGCTCTTATTGGAGACTTGAATATAGATATTAGGATAAGCAGTAGAAATGATCGAAGTTTAGATTACCTTATACTTAATTCATCACATGGGCTACTACCATCCCACCTCTTGCCTACTAGGCTTGAAAATTGTCTCGACCACGTGTTCATAAAATCCAGCTTGCCTACCACCACCTTGGTTCTTGAATCACACATCACAGACCATAAACCTCTTGTTCTTGTTATCGCTAACTCATGTGTCAATCACAAAGCATGCACCTACTATAATTCCGTAAATTATGAGCAAATCAAGCTAGAGCTAGAAAGTATGAACTTTGCGGCTATTTATCAATATGATGAGCCAAACTCAATGATGGATACTTTCATATCTATGCTAACATCGGTAATTGCTAAGCACACTAAGTGTACCAAGATATCAAGTAAAAAAAGGATCATAAAACCGTGGATAACCACAGGTCTATTAAAGTGTATCCAAAATCGAGACCAAATGCATATACGATCAAATAGCGAACCAGATAATATAATTCTTAAAAAAACTTATACACGGTACCGCAATTTTTGCAATGACTTGCTCAGAAAGCTAAAAATTGCCTACGAAAAAGATGAATTTTTGAAAGCAAAAAATAATCCCAAAACCCTTTGGAACACTATTAAAGCTGTAACAAACACAGCTAAAATTAAAACCAGTCCTGTTGAACTACTGACAATATGTGACAGTCCTAAGGCCTCCATAAATAAAGTAGGAAATTTCTTCAGTAATGTAGGTAAGAACTTGGCGGATAAAATTCTATCACAGGGTCAGTATCCCGCAAATAGGAACACTCAGTTTCGGAATATTGGCGATGAGCCCCCACTATCTCCCGCTAACTCCCTCGTGCTGCTAGATGTAGATGAATATGAAGTGGAATCTCTTGTGTCACAGCTACGTAACGACTGTGCATTAGGTTGGGATGGCATATCGCCCATAGTACTGAAAATGAACCGTCACGTACTAATAAAACCTTTGACGTACATTTTCAATAGCTGCCTCCGCGCAGGTGTTTTTCCGGAAGCACTTAAAAAAGCAATTGTGCATCCAATCCACAAGGGTGGGAGCAGAAGCTGTGTCAACAACTATAGACCTATTTCGGTTTTGAGTGCTCTTTCCAAGGTTCTGGAAAGAATTCTTAGCAACCGGCTTAAGAACTTCTTGGATAGATACAAGATCATTGCAGATAATCAGTATGGTTTCCGCTCCGGTATCTCGACTGAAGATGCAGTACTTGATTTGACACAGTTGGTTGCTGGGAATCTCGATAGAAAAACCAAATGTCTGGGAATATTCCTAGATCTTTCGAAGGCGTTTGACACAGTTTCTGTTCCCATACTTATCGCCAAATTGGAGCAGCTTGGTGTTAGAGGTATACCACTGCAAATCTTCAAAGATTATTTAACCAACCGTACCCAAAGAACCAAAATTGATAATCAGCTTAGTGATCAAGAAACCCTGTCTTACGGAGTGCCCCAAGGTAGCATTCTGGGTCCTATTTTGTTTCAAATATATATAAATGACTTATGCAGAATGTCCCTTCCCAACTCTAAGATTTTTGTATATGCTGATGACACTGTAGTTATAGTAGACGGGTCAACGTGGGATAGAGTTAAAAATAGCGCTGAATTGGCACTGTGTGAAATTATAAAATGGCTCAACTTGAACTTGCTTACTCTCAACCGTAACAAGACTTCTTATATTCCCTTCGCCATCCGCCAGAGCACTGCACCAGACCACAGCTTTTCGATAATAGGGCACACCTGCTCACAACTATCGTCCTCATGCCAATGCCAAAAACTCACTCGTACTGATCACGTCAAATACCTTGGTGTTCAAATCGATGCAGGTTTGCGATGGAACAAACACATTGATGCCCTAACCACGCGAACGCTGCGACTGATATACATCTTTAAGTCACTTAGAGTGTCTGCAAACCCTGATACCCTGAAAATGGTGTTCTATGCTCTTTGTCAGTCCGTGATTGGGTACTGCATCACTGTATGGGGCGGTGCAGCTAAGACTTACTTTCTTAGAGTCGAGAGAGCTCAGAGAGCAATACTGAAAGTGATGCTACGAAAACCTTACCGCTCTCCAACAACTCAACTCTACTCTGATTGTAAGATACTAACTGTTCGTCAGCTCTTTGTGTTGCGATCCGTTCTCAGAAGACACTCCAGCATCCCACCGTCTAATCCCAACAAAAGAACCAATATTCCCCCAGGTACACGACATAAAACCGATTTCGCCAAACACCAATACTTCACACTAGGCACACTAATATACAAGAAAATTCATAAGGAACTGAATATACTCGATATAAATAAATTTCAACTAAAAGTTAAGCTGATGGATTGGCTACTGAAACAGGACTATGCACAAACGGAGTCATTACTCAAATGTATTGCCTGATATTGCACTACCTCGCACTCTAACTTCACCTTACACACACTACTCTCATACAATTACTCACCACACATACATCATAAACACATCCCATTTCACATTCACCCTCTCACGGCTACATAGATTGTTTAAAGTCGTAGTATTCATATTATTAGTATTATATTTTATTTGCATTTTCCTTTTCTTAGAATATAACACCTGTGAAAGTAAATGTAGTTCCTAACATAAAAATAGATTGTTACAGTCCGCAGTTGTAAAATCATTATTTTTAAGTGACCTCACAGCTGAACACTGCCTCTCAAGATACAGGTTATCCTAGTTTGAGAGACAGGGCTCACAATATCCGAATAATGTATGCAACTTCGTTTCATCTTGTTTGTTAATCAGTGTATACTATTGTATGTTGTATTTTTTTTTTTTGTGACAATAAATTATTATTATTATTATTATTAATCGAGACGAGCTGCTCCGAAATCGGACGAATACGTAATCAGCTGTTTGTGAGAAAGTATATAGGTGTATAGGTATTTATTATCTATGTACAACCGTGAATATCTGTACTCGTATAATTTGTGTACAAAGTGATAAATAATTATAGTTGCATAAGTTGATAAAAAATGCTATGCAATAGCTTTACCGCGGCAGTCTCCGAGTGCCACACGTCATTTTTTTTTATTCATTTACGTTCTGACCGTCAAAAGTAATACAATAATTGACCTCGCTCCATTTTATCGATTGGTCCTAGCAACGAAACCCCACAGAACTTTAATAAACGTCCCTTTTAATTTGAGACGAATCCTTAATACATCGTACTGAAAACCCTTTACAGAAAAATAATTGGAAAAATCACGGTTTTGAAATGTTCGTGGAAACTGAAATATTTTTGTGAACACAACTTTACTACACGTGAAGTTTTCTTTTTAGAAAAACGTTACCTGATTTCTTTCGCCTCATATATGTACCAATGAAAGGGTTTAAATTCTTCCAATATTTTTCAAGCTAGCTTTTTCTATTGAAGATTATTTCTTTTTCCGTATCAATAAATTTGTTAGTCGTTTTAATTCGTGCCTCAGAGAGTACGTTACGCATTTAGTCTCGGCTATCAAATATTTGAGCTTGATAATCAGTTTATCTTTCAGTTAATGGCCGATGATTGGGTTTGAGAGGTCAGACGGCGAATGGTGTTTTAATCCTTGATAGTATGTTTTAAAAAAATCATAATCCCTTGAAGAAAATTTGTATATCTTCGACATTTTATGAAATTTACTTACTTGAAACTTATAATCTTACCTCCTCTTTGTTTTTAGAAGCGACTACTGCCGATCAATAGCTTAATAAAACGATTTAATGATTATAACAATACCGGCTCAAAGTGGGCTTACATTAGTACAAGTCTGCTGAACCCTTTGGGAACGACAAGCGTGATGGCGTGTATCACGTGAGGTCCATAAATAAAACATTTAAAGGAATTAACTTCCTATATTGTAATCTGTAATTTATTTAAAAGAGTATCTATGGAGTTTCTTGCCGGTTCTTCTCCATAGACCTACTTTTTGGAACCGTGCAACTAGTTTGACAATTGAAAGGCACCTGTTATACTGGTCTACTTGAATATTATTTGAATTTGAATTTGTATGCTAAATTTAATACAGCCTCCAAAAAGCTGGTTATAAATAACTCCATCCAAAATGGGAATCAAAAGTCCTGAGGTCTTGACCCCAAGATTACCGTTATCCACACAGCTAACCCTCCATCTGTTGTGGTCTTAACCCTCGCGAACTCGTGGTTACTAAGATTACCCTTTAAATCATTTCTAGTAGGGGGTAAGACCCTTGAGGGCTGTTGTGGTCAAACAGGCCGCTTCGTATACCGTGTATGGTCGTACATGATCCATGGTAAAACATTGGGGCACAGATTAAATAATAGTTTACTACGAACAGAACTCATGTACTCCAGATCAAACTGCATTATTCTCATACAAACATTGTAGATATAACCAATTTATTAAAATATTTAAAAGAGTATCTATAAATAAATAAATAATATTCCTGGACATTATGGCACACAGCGCCATCTAGTTCCGTGCTAAGCAACGAGGCTTGTGTTACGGATACTAGTTGGTTGATATACTACATATATACTTTTTTTTTTGTAAATGCATACATATTATACATAGATACATACATGACTCGGATACAAATGTTTATGCTCATCACACAAACATTTGTCCCTACCGAGATTCGATTGTTAACTACCGCTGGACTAATTAGGTTGTTGAATATATTCTTGTATGTAGTTTCTTACCGGTTCTTCTCCATGAGACCTACTTTTTGGAACCAAAAGCCATCTAGTTCCGAACTAAGCAACGAGGGACGATTAATTAAACACGAAATATATTTGTAGGAAAATCATCCCTTTTATTATTAAGATACAAATAGATTAATAATGTGTTTTCTTACAATGTTTATATCGGAGTCTGGTTACTATTAAAACAGAAGTAATATGTGATATTAGAGTTACAAATATAGAGGGATTAAATATAACATTCATTATGTTTATACTTACAGGCACGTGTAACCTAAATTCTTTAGTTCTATCTCATGTTATTACTTATATCTTATGTACCTATAAGTATTTATAGGGCTAGGAATGAGGTGTTGCTACACTACAGTGGGTTTTCCCCGATAAATACAATCTGGGTATCTTTACATTCAGTGAATCGGTTTGTTCTAGGCTCGCTCTCCATCGTAGTCTCGCTTAACATAACGGGAACTGGCGGTCAAGTCAACCTGTTAATAATAATAATAATAACCCCACCGCAGTATCTCTACGTTGTCGACGTGGTGGGGCTTGAGTGCTTCAATGATCTTTGGAGCTACGCCGGTAGAGCTACTCATGCCGGATAGGTTCAAGGTGAGAAGCCTGACTAAGAGAGATACAATCCAAAGCCAAGGTGAAACAGCATACGCCGAGGGCTTCATGGCTAGGGGAGTGCCTAGTCGCTAGTATGCGAACTCTGGACAATAGGGGGAAGCCAGTTTTATATACCCTTGCCACGGTGAATGCAGGGCTCTGCCGTGGTCGACCATTTTAATCCCTAGCTACTCGTGGGAACAACATGATTACAAGGTCCAAAACAAAAAAAGCAGTTCAGGCCAATAATGCCGCCGTAGATTGTGGAACATCACCAGGTTCCTCATCAGCCTCTCCGAGGTCCATATATTCATCTATAATTTCATCACCACCTTCATATTCACGCTCATTACGATCATCATCAACCTCATCGCCAGTGTCTTTAGACGTTGTGTTGGAGGCTAATTCTGCCGAACATCCTTCACCCGCTACTGACCTTACGATTACGCGCCGAAAATGGAGTGTAGAAATGAACAAATTCATTTGGCGTACCTACCTTATTGTCACTAAATTAGAAACTGATACAAAAGCATACTTAACTTCATTACATCAACAATTTATAGAAATTTTTCCAAATATGAACGTCTCTAAACAAAGAATCGGAGACCAAAGGCGAGCGATTATTAACAAAAACTTATTACCACCTAGTACAATAGAATCAATCAGAATTGAAGTTCAAAATATAATAGGAACACAAGCTACAGAGTCACACACAAATAACCTAACACCAGCACAGATTCCTACATCTCAAGCTGAAACACAATCACAAGGACAACCTAACCGTAGAATGAAATGGTCGAACGAACTAAATGAAACACTTATGCGATGCTACTTTAGAGCTACTAAAATGGAAACTGATCTAACGGTTTGGAGGAAAACTCTAAGAGAGAAGTTTATAGAGTGCTACCCACATCTGTCGCATTTATCGGAACAACGTATATCGGATCAAAAAAGAGTGATAATGAATAATGGCATGATATCGGAATTAAGGCTTCAAGTAATTAAATTAATGGTAGAGGAGGAATTACTCGAAACACACACACGAGAACAGTATCTAAATAGCTCTAATATTCACTTACAATTATTCACAAATAATAACACACCAACTGAGGAAGGAGAAACCGAATTTAATTTATTTCAGGATATTGATTTAGACCACCTTACACAGTCTGAAACACAACATACTATAACAAATCCAAATATAAGCCTTGAAAGAGATGTAGTCGGATACCGGATCGACAAGTTGTATTTCTAACGTTCCGTTGAAAAAAAAAAGTTTTGTTGTAGTTAAAAACTAAATACGATGCAGTGTTAATCTGACTTCCATAGTTAAAACAGTGTACTATCTATACGTTATTAAATAAATACATAAATGAACTGATTTCGGCTAAAATTCAACTAAACAAAAATTAAAATCTGTGAATTAAATGTTAGTATACCCGCGCAACATTTACAACCAGACAATTTGTGCGAACGCGTAAGCGACGCCGTTTGCCGCGAACATAAGACCTTTTGTCGCGATCGCTGAGATTAGAGACTGACGATCGTGCGTTAGTGAGCCTTTATTAGTGTGCCGCGACTACTCAATCAAGTTACGACCACGTTCCGCGCGGGTCTTTATTTGTATGAACTTTTGTAGATAATATTATATTTATAAATTTTGGTCTGATATGAGTAAACCAAAGGTTGTATGGGGATGTTGTACCCAGGTGAACCGAGGTGGAAGTACTCTTCAATGCACAGTTTGTGAAAAAGATTTTCACCACGAATGTTTGGAACTAGAGCCTTCAAGCGAAGTGTCACCGTGGTGTTGCCAGTCTTGTGTGACCAAAAATGAGAACAGGGGGGCAATACCTGCTCGGTTTAAAACAAATGTCACTGTACGTTCCAGTAAGAGACCAGCCCTGCAATCCCCACCAAGTACATCCAATCCACCGGCAACTGAGGAGAGTGTTCGCACCATAATCGAGGACGTGATAAAATCTCAAATGGAGTCCATGGTGGAAAAGTTCACGATGAATATGCGTGAGCTATTAAATCAACAACTATGCGTCATGCGAGAAGATATTGAGGGCTTGAAGAATTCTGTTGCTTTCATAAGCAATGAATATGATGACATGATAAAGGCTAGAGATATAACTACACAAACAATAAAAGCACTACAGGACGAAAATTCTAAGTTGGCAACAACTGTACAAGTTATGACAGCTCGCATTAATAATCTAGAACTTCATGGTCGGGCCAATAACATTGAGATACAATGTGTTCCACAAAAAAACAACGAAGACTTGGTAAAAATTGTTAAACAATTGGGCAAGGTTATCAATTGTGATATCACGGAGGAAAATATTGCTAACTGCACGCGCGTAATGAAGCAAAATAACTTAAACAATCGCCCGAAGTCAATCATTGTTCAATTTAATACACCAAGATTCCGAGACACATTTCTGGCCGCATCAATAACCTTCAACAAATCAAAACCTGTAACGGATAAATTAAATACTTCACATCTCGGATTTGATGTTGAGAAATCTGCCATTTACATTACTGAGCACCTGAGTCCAACTAGTAAAGCATTACATGCAGCTGCTCGCCTCAGAGCTAAAGAAAAAGGATATAAATATGTATGGATACGAGGAGGGCGTATTTACGTTAAAAAGAATGAAGGTTCCGAAAATAAGATTATCAGAGATTTAGATTCCTTAAACATAATAATATAAAAAAAAAAAAATTTTTTTTTCTTGCTAGTTTCTTGTGTTGTTTGTTTGTAAAATTCGATTGTCTCAATATATATTACCAAAATACACGTGGTCTGCGGACAAAGAGTATTGAGTTCTATCGAGATTTGGTATGTACTAATTACGATATTTTGGTGTTAACTGAGACCTGGCTTAAAGATTCTGTCTTTAGTAGTGAGCTTTTTGACAACAGGTACAACGTTTTTAGACGCGACAGGGAAACTTCTGGATTTCACAAAACTAAAGATGGAGGTGGTGTCTTAATAGCTGTTGCCAAGAATTTCACTGCTAATAGACATTGTGCTTGGGAAAGTGAATGCGAGGATCTGTGGGTGACCGTAAATGTGACTCACAGTTTTAGAGTTGCAATCTGTGCAGTGTACTTACCGCCTCCAGTACAATATCATATGTTGGAACACTTTCTGGACAAATATAACATAGTGTCGGATACGATAGATTCACACACTATTTTAATAGGGGATTTTAATTTAAGTAGCATAGACTGGAATTTTGTAAACGGTACCACAGGCTCTGGCACTCTTACACCACCAGGCATGAACACCAAAATCAGCCAAACATTTATTGACTTTACACATATTAATAACCTTATGCAATGTAACAATGTTAGTAACATTAAGAAAAAGATCCTGGACTTGGTTCTTGTTGACTATTCGGAATGTACCGTTTCAAAAGCTCTCAAAAGTTTAAGTAAAATAGATCCATATCACCCTCCCCTTGAAATTGTATTGCGTTACAGTTCACAAAATTACCTAAAAACAGATAAAACTAGGAGACCAAATTTTAAAAAAGCAAATTATTCAGCTATAAAAGAAGAAATTGGTAATGTTAACTGGAATGACCTATTTTCTGGCATAGATGACCCCAATACCTTAGTTAACATTTTTTACAATATCGTCAATCGAACTATTGAACGGAATGTTCCATCGATCCTAGTCAAAAATAATTCTCACCCACCTTGGTTTAGTAAAGATCTCATTAGATTGGTACATGAAACAAATAAATATAGAAAAAGGTATAATACATATAAAAATCCGATGGATAAACTAGCTTTTAAAACATGTAGTAAACAGTGCAACAAATTATCAAAGGAGTGTTATAATGTTTATATAAACCGAGTAGAACAAAACATTTCAGCCAATCCAAAGTCGTTCTGGGCATTTATAAAAAACAAACGTGGTCTTTCGAAATCTTACCCTGCTACTATGACTGACGGATTGACTACATCCAGAAAAGGAAGTGATATATGTAACATGTTTGGTTCCTATTTCTCAAGTGTTTATACTTCAACTAGTCAGTCACACGTAAGTCGTCTATCCAGTAGCTCAAAATACATGATTGAAACATCAGATTCTTTTACTACGGCTAATATTAAACAGGAAGATATCTTGAAAAAACTAAAATCACATGATATTACTAAGGGCCCAGGTTGCGATCAAATTCCGGCTAGATTTATAATTGGGTGTGCAGAGGAACTTACAATACCCCTTAACATAATTTTCAATAAATCACTTAGTATTGGTGTTTTTCCGGAACGATGGAAACTTGCAAAAGTAGTTCCCATTTACAAAGCCGACGACGATAACTTAGTGAGCAATTATAGGCCAATTTCGATTATTTGTACTCTTGCCAAGGTCTTCGAAGCACTAATATGCCCATTAATACAAAACTACTTTAAAAAGTTTGTATCGAGTCATCAACACGGATTTATAGCCGGTAGATCCACATGTAGCAATCTAACGTCTTTCATCGAACATGTTATCGAAAATGTTGACTCCAATGAACAAGTGGATGCAATATATACGGACTTTTGCAAAGCATTTGACAAAGTTTCTCATGCAGTATTAACTGAAAAGCTTACTGCGTACGGGTTTGCCGGTTCTTTTGTCAAATGGCTGTCCTCGTATTTGACTGGAAGATCTTTCTACGTAGTAGCCAACGGATATCAATCTGACATATTTAAAATAACATCTGGCGTACCCCAAGGATCACACCTAGGCCCATTATTATTCACAATCTTTATAAATGATTTACCGGACTGTCTGAAAAACACTGTACCATTCTTGTTTGCTGATGATTTAAAAATAATCAGAGTTATTAAGTCGCTTTCGGACGTTAAATTAGTTCAAGAAGATATAAACAGGCTTTTAGAGTGGTGCGATCAAAATAACATGCAATTTAATATTAAAAAATGCTCCCAAATAACATTTACTCGAAAGCTTAAAATTATTGAGTCAAATTACAGCATGAACGGTCAGTGTTTGAACAAGGTTGAAGTCGTAAGAGATCTAGGAGTACTTTTGGATAAAAAAATAACATTTATACCCCACGTTGATGCTACAATAAAAAAAGCTGCACAAGCTACTGGTTTCATTATCCGTAACGCCAAACCATTTTCCCAACCGAAAACTAAAATACTATTATTCAATTGCTTCGTTCGCAGTGTATTAGAGTACTGTTCAGTTGTTTGGCGTCCTCACTACGCGACACACACTCTTAGACTTGAGCGAATACAAAAGCGGTTTTTAAATCATCTGGCCTACTCGAAGGGCATTGCTAAAAGGATACGTAGTTATGCTGAACGTCTACAATTCTTCAATGTCAAAACTCTTGAAACGCGTAGGGATTTTCTCGACCTCTTGTTCTTATATAAGCTTTTAAATAGTCTAATCGACTGTACACAACTCGTTTCTAGAATTAATTTTAACATTCCCCACAAATATCCGCGTAAACCTATTAGGTTATTTTACCCACCCCATCGGAAAACAGTTTTAGGCACTAACTCTCCAGTCCCCAGAATGTGCAGGCTATTCAATAGATTTGACAGTAAGTTAAATATTTTTGGCTCCACTCTCAATACATATAGGAACCAAGTCCATAGTATCGATTTAGAATAGTATAGGTATTCTAGTTGTTGTTAAAAATTGTAAAACTACATATATTATTTTAAAAAACAAATTACCAACTTTGTCATCCGATTGTATTTTCTTTTTTTGATGAATGCTGTGTTTGCCGATTGATATTGTACACAATGGATATTTCACTATTGTTTATGTAACCTTATTACGAAACTGTGTAACAATTGTAGGCGAATCAATAAATAAATAAATAAATAAAGAGATGATAAAATTGACGAATTATTTTCTGAAGCACTACTTCATTACACTAATACATGTCCTACACAAAGACCTTACATACCGAAACAAAAATCCTCGAAACACTTAGCTAAAATAGTTAGTTACATTAACAAGATTATTCTACTAGTACATATTACTAATAATACAGACTTTGATAATTTTCAAACAGTAATATACAGCGCTGCTTGGACAGCTGCTAAGGCTAACGGAAGTAAAATTTCTCTCTCATGTAACGAAAATAATTATAGTTATCAAAAAGACCAAAAACCTAAATGGCAAAAACGACTAGAACACAAAATAAAAATAATAAGAGCAAAAATTGGACGACTTACACATTATATGAACGGCCACAGAAGTAGAAAACTTATCAGACAAGTGAATTTAATTCTAGATAATTGTAGAACACACACATTGCACGAAGAACCTAACACACAACTTCAACACTTCTTAGACACACTTAAGCAGAAACTTTCCGTTGCAAATAGTAGATTAATAAGATACAAAAAATGCACACTTCGTAAAACACAAAATTACCAATTTAATAATAACGAAAGACAATTTTACCGCACACTAAAAAAAACAACAACTAATCATACAACACCAAACAACTGTAGGAATAACACACATCCCACAGCTCCACCTGAAGGTGAATTGCACCGATTTTGGGCTGGAATCTGGGAAAACCCTATATACCATAACTCTGAAGCAGATTGGATTAAAACAGAAATGTCAACTAACACTGAACCAATGAATTTCGATAAGATTGAAATAGAAATTTTTCAGGATGTTCTTCTTAGGTTACATAACTGGAAGGCACCTGGTACTGACCATATACACAACTTTTGGTACAAAAAATTCACATATATACATCTACACTTTTTCAACCACATTAACAATTTTATAACTAACCCTAGTACACTGCCCTCGTACATAACTGAAGGAATTACGTATATGTTGCCAAAAGACCAAAATGACACAATTAACCCTGCTAAGTATAGACCAATTACCTGTTTACAAACAATATATAAAATAATAACATCATGCGTTACTCGCAGTATCTATAGCCATCTAGACACAAACTGTATATTAGCGGAAGAGCAAAAAGGGTGTAGAAAGTTCAGTCAAGGGTGTAAAGAACAGTTAACGATAGATTCAGTCATACTTAAACAGGTGCAACGCAAAAAGAAAGATTTGTGCACTATGTACATCGATTATAAAAAGGCATATGACTCAGTACCCCACTCATGGTTACTTGAAGTACTAAACATATATAAGATACACCCTCTAATTAAAAACTTTTTAAAAAGTATAATAGATAAATGGAACACACGATTACATTTAAACACATCTACAGGAAGTATTGAGACAAATCCAATAAAGATTAAACGTGGGATATTTCAAGGTGACTCCCTAAGCCCGTTATGGTTTTGTCTGGCCTTAAATCCACTCTCAAAAATTCTTAATTCATTAAAACCCGGTTATTTACTTCAGTATAATGACACAGCGATTGACGGACTGACTAACAAACAATTTTGCAAAATCAATCATCTCTTGTACATGGATGATATCAAATTATACGCATCCTCTCCTGGTGAATTATCTGAACTGGCGAATATGACTGAGAAATTTTCAAATGATATAGCCATGGAATTTGGCATAGAAAAGTGTAAAATTAATTCTATGATAGCAGGAAAAACATTCAGACACTCATATGAAGTAGAGACAGGGGAAACCATAGACTCACTAGATGAAAGTGGGACATACAAATATTTAGGATACATTCAATCTAAGCAAATTCTTCATAAGGAAATCAAAAGTACTCTTTTCAAACAATTTAAACACCGGCTAAAAACAATTTGTAACACCCAGATATACTCTCGAAATACCGTAAAAGCTATAAATTCCTATGCCATTCCCATCCTCACTTATTCCTTTGGCATAATTAACTGGAACAAGTCTGAACTCAAAAATTTGCAACGAATCATAAATACAACTTTGACAAAACACAGAAAACACCATCCAAGATCTTGTGTACAAAGGTTAACTCTGCCAAGGAAGGAGGGAGGAAGAGGTATTATAGATATCCGCAACTTACACAATAAGCAAATTACTACTTTAAGAACGTATTTTAACTCTAAATGTACTACATCCACTCTTCATAAAGCAATAGCATACAACGACCAAAAACTAACTCCTCTGAATATGTTTGACAAAACTACACAAAATAATGAAGCGTTGACAGACAGACAGACCAAAATTTTTGAATGGGCTCAAAAATCTCTACATGGGAGACACCACCACGACCTTAACCAAACCAACGTCGATAAACTTGCATCGAACGAATGGCTTAGACGTGGTGAACTCTTTCCCGAGACTGAGGGGTTCATGACAGCAATACAGGACCAAGTTATAGAAACCCGTAATTATCAAAAATATATAATTCGCGCTCCGTTACCGACAGACAGCTGCAGGCGATGCAATAGTTCGTCTGAAACAATCCAGCACATCACGGGGGCGTGCAAAGCAATCGTTCAAACGGATTACAAGCACCGTCATGATCAAATTGCCAATATAATCCATCAAAAACTAGCAATAAAGTATAAATTAATATCAACACCGCCAACACCTTACTATAAATATACTGCTGAAACTGTTCTTGAAAACAATACACACAAACTATACTATGATCGCGCTATTCTCACTGACCGTACAACACATTACAATAGACCAGACATCACGTTACTAGACAAAACTAATAAAACTGCACATATTATAGACATAGCCGTACCAAACACTCATAATTTACAAAATACTATCGCTGAAAAACTTGCAAAGTATACAGACCTAAAGATTGAAATAGCTCGCATGTGGCGTCTTAGCAGTGTCACCATAGTACCTATAGTGTTATCAACAACAGGTGTCATACCTAACCAGCTCCATCAATCTTTAAAAATACTTGATCTACCACCCTACACATATTATAATTTACAGAAGGCTGCTATCCTTAATACTTGCAGAATTGTGAGGAAATTCTTGCAAAATGATACAGAAACAGAAATTACCATAACTAACACACGAACACATCATAACACACCCATCACGAGCTCACAACACAATATCATCTTATCATCATAATTACAATCACCAAATACTCTAGGATAGCACTTGGCTTCGGCCCGTACTATCTTATAAAACCGGCACTAAAAGCCGAGATACAGAAATGTATGAAAACATAATAATAATAATAATCATTTATTTCTGAGTATATGGTAGGTACAGAGATGTTGCAATTCACACTTTTTGTTCACATATACTACCGTTTCCGCGGTAGAAATATTGTAATTTACTTACTACTTACCACATTACATATTATATCGTAACTGGACTATATTATAATTATTTATTCCATAATTTTACAACAGCATATTTTAAATATTCTATGAATTATAAATAAATTATCAAAACTTATGATCTAAGAATTCTCGAACAGAGTAAAAGCACATATCCAAAAGACCAGAAAACACTGCACGCCTAAACTTATTCATAGGCAGTTGTCTGATGGCAGGTGGCAACTTATTAAAGATGGTTATTGCCATGCAATGCATTTCGGCTATATTACTCGAGTCTTTGGGTTTGTACCATTGATTTGGGTTCTTTTCTTGGATTCTTTTGGAAACATGTTTTTGAATTGAGAATAAATGAGGATATTTTTTTACAAATAAACAGCCAACCTTCAGCGTAGCTTAGATATGCTAATAGGTCCCCAAAACACACTCCTTACTCTCCAGAAAGCGGTGATACTCAACACCTTTTTTTTTGCCCACAACCCAAGTCCCTACTGCTGCAACTCCTGTAAGCCAGGATCAACAGTAGTAACCATCCAGAAAATCGTCGAGACAGTGAAGCTTGTGTCCCAGAGAAATGATTTTAATTGTCTTGGAACCCGCAATGAAATTAATCATGAAAATTCGATAGGAGGAGTAAGAAAAAATATCAGTTTTCCACTTCCCTCTTTGTCGTATCGTATTATATGTATAGAATCATTAATTCGACGACCCAATTAGTCCAGCGGTAGTTAACACTGCCTTCTGTGCTAAGGGTCCCGGGTTCGAATCCCGGTAGGGTCAAATTTTTGTGTGATGAGCATAATCATTTGTATCCGTATAATATGTATGTATTTACAAAAAAAACAGTATTTATGTAGTATATCAACCAACTAGTATTCGTAACACAAGCTTCGTTGGTTAGCTCGGAACTAGATGGCGCTGTGTCATAATGTTCGGGAATGTTCGGGAATTAAATAAACAGACAGAAATGTGCTGCTGGGGAGTTTGTTGCGCCGCGTCTTCTTCCCAGCAAAAACACTAGGAAGCGGCGAAGGGCGGGCGTTTTGGGGGGCTGTCTTTATTGTCGACGTTCAAAAAGAGCCAATTTAATTTGGTCTACTTTGAATAAGTGATTTTGACTTTGACTTTGTCAAGCGAGAGACAGAATACACAACACCTGCCGAATCACTCGCAAATTCCTCAAAATATCATCCGTCTCTTCTGCTTACACCATTACCTTAACACTATTCACGCTTGGCTAAGACCCATATGATTAGGTCATTGATACCCCTGAAAGGGAGGAAATATATGTATATACAGTTATACACATAAATAATAAACAAAATTATTTGCTTGGTTTGTTTCAAAATTTTTCGACCATTAAGTTGTAAGAAATATGAGACTTGTAAAATTGCTCTCTTATAATATATTTTTCAGTAATGCCATGTGTATATTCTCAAAGATACTTATAATAAATTCAGGCATATTTGTATCTAGTTGACCATTCAGCCATGAAGGCCGGAACAACGTAGATTACGTACTAAAACTATAAAACATATTAAAACATAAAATGATAAAACTATTGTTGTATAAACAACGGATGAAACGTCCGGTCTGCGTGAATTATCATAATATTTGCGGAACCGGAAGCGCAGCTGACGTCACGGCCGCTGCCGGCGTTTGGGGTTCCGTGGGAAATTGTGGAATCCATTTGTGGAATGAAAATTTGGATACATACATAATATATAAGGTGTTTGTAAAGCCTATGTTATACAACTTAGTTCTGTTCTGCAAATAATTCTGAAACATTTGACATCCTTTTCTTATTTCTATTATTAAAAAGAGATGGAATGATGGATAGATGGATTTTGAGCTGTCATTGATGTTTATTATGATGAACATTTAATTCATACTAAAGTAAATTAACTAACGAATATGACATTATTATGTATTTCATCTCAGATAGATTAAGATATGGTAATAATATTGATAAATATTAAGTTTTTTAGTTAATTACACAAAAATGGCTGAACGGATTTGAATGAAATTTTGCATATACATACATATATGTATAGTTTGTTACCTGCAATACCAGATAGTTTTTCTCGAATCTAGGTGAATGAAAGAGATGGCGCTATATTATATTAGGGCTCTGGGCATTGAATTTAATTACTTTATTATATTTATAAAGACGTTTTGACATTCTTTTCATTTATGTCAAAAGGTATTCATAAGTATATACCTTAAATATTGAATGCCCAGAGCCTTGCTGTAATATCGGGTTCTGGGCACTGAATGGGCTAGTTTGGGTTAGCTCACTAGCTCACTCAGGCATGCCTGTTTCATCACCATGTTTTCATTCAACATTTGAACATGTGATAAATACAGACGAAACTTCAAAGGCCGTATCAATATTATTTAATTTCTAATCACTTTAAAATATATCCAATCGACGGAACCCCACTTTTAAATCCATTACATCCTGTATTTTTTCTGTCAGCCTAACGCGATAAACCCTAGGTTGGATTAAACAGCTTTTTAAACTGTGCGCTTTGTCCCTTTCTCTCTTACTAGTTTTCATTAGCCTACTCGTTTTCGCACAGGATTTTTGCTCGACTTTTTTGCGGTTTAAAGTTTGCCTACCGGGGTTTTTTATGCCGAGTGGAGAATTTTGGATACGATGTGTGTTCGGTTTGGTGCATAAATTGGGTAAAAATAGCTCTGGATTTTTCGCTTGATTTTGTATCAGATGAATTATCTGTTGAATCAAATTGGAATTTACTTTCATAGAAGGAAATACAGGTTGTATTTTATTCTTAGACTGGGTATACTACTTACTTATCAGCCTATTGCTATCAACTGCTGAACGTAGGCCTCCCCCAAAGAGCGCCAACCATCCCGGTCTTGGGCAGCTCGCATCCATCCGCTGCCCGCCACCTTCTTCAAATCGTCGGTCCATCGTGCCGCAGGTAGTCCTACACTACGTTTGCCTAATCGCGGTCTTCACTCACTTCACACTTGTCTGCTCCATCGGCTGTCCGTCCGTCTGCAGACTGAGTATATTGACTTTTAAATAGATACCAAGTGTTCTCTTCCATTCCATTCTATAATAAAACCCTGCATGAAGCATTGAACCTTTATAATAAAAGGATCATCATCATATCAACCGTTATACGTCCACTGCTGGACACAGGTCTCCCCTAAGGATCGCCACGACCGGTCATGCGACGCCCGTATCCAGCGGATTCCTGTGACCGTTACCAGGTCTCCGGTCCACCTTGCCGGGGGCATTTAGAGGCTTTTATACCATTGGTATAAAAGTTTTTTTATCGTCTTCATACCATTGATCGCTAGTTCGATCCCTGGGTAAAGCAAATATTTATATGAGTTACAGAACTAGATATTTCAGATTTGAAAATGCGTAATTTTGTATCATCATCATCATCAGCCTATATTCCTCCACTGCTGGACGTAGGCCTCCCCCAGCGAACGCCACAGAGCTCGATCTTCGGCTCTTTTCCTCCAGTCACTGCCAGCTATCTTGCGCAAGTCGTCGCTCCACCTGGCCGGCGGCCAGATTTATAATTTTGTATAGATGGTATAAATTATATTTATAGTCAAAGTCATATTTTAGATTTTCTAGGAACTAAATTGTATCGACATTTCCTAACTCACGACCTGAGAGAAAAAAATCTCAAAGAAACTCAGAGAACCATGATCTTTTTATAAGGAAATGAAATACCCTGAGATACATTATCCAAATAAATAAATAAATATTCCTGGACATTATGACACAGCGCCATCTAGTTCCGAGCTAAGCAACGAGGCTTGTGTTACGGATACTAGTTGGTTGATATACTACATATATACTTTTTTTTTGTAAATACATACATATTAAACATAGACACATCCATGACTCTGATAAAAATGTTTATGCTCATCACACAAACATTTGTTCCTACCGGGATTCGAACCCGGGACCCATAGCACAGCAGGCAGTGTTAACTACCGTTGGACTAATTGGGTCGTCAAATGGACTATCAACGCCTGTGATGTCCATGTTCCTTCTAATAACGCTCGGTTTCCACCGAAATTGAGAGGAGAAGAGATGGGCGGAGATGTGTTTTGAATCGATGTAAATGAAAGGAGACGAGACGTGGAAATAATGAAATCTGATTTATTATTCAACACACATCTCCGTTCGTCTCTTCTCCTCTGCTTTGGTGAATACCTGGCCTTACGGTGACTTACAATATTCAGCTATTTCAGTACAAGTTGACATAGGCTATTGCCCTAAGCCTTTATGTGACATAAAAGCCTGTTAATTTTCGTCGTTTACATAACACAAGTTCAAACGTTTTATTCAACGGCCATCTTGAATATAGGGTCAGGTGTCTATGTGAAATGTAATGACTGCGTTTTGTAAGCAAATTTATATGTTTTTGGAGCTGAAGCTGAAGCTGCTTTTAAGTAATAAAATCGTGTGAGGTAGTTTGCCGAATCTTGACTTAGCTCTTAAACGTTTAATATCGTGTAAGTTTATGCTAAAAACCTCTTAAAGAGCGACCCTTTTATATCTAAAATATTATTTGCACTACAGCTTTCAGCAAAATATATTACATGTTCAGTTTGTGTGAGATGAATTGCATACCTTCACGCTTCTAACTCCGCAGGGGTAGGCAGTGTATTCAACATTTCACCGTTCCTTGTTTAAAGTGTTCAACTAATTGACAACAATCTAAACTTCGAAAAAACTGCTATTACTTTTCGAAATGGGCATATAACTAAGGACCTCACACTGTCACAGTCAGTTAACATTCACTCGCCAGTTGGATTTTGCAGCCATTTCAGCTACTACTGTCATTTCATCTCATCTCATTTCTCGCTCATCTCCCAGTAACACCACAACCTTACCCGTGTTATTATAGTCTACGCCTACGAAATGGTGGCGCTAGTTACGAATAATTGTAATTTAAATTAGTCCTTAATTGTATAAAGGAATTGAAAGGATCAAAGTAATTTGGATACTGTCTATAGCTACCCTAATCTAAACATACTATCTCGCATATATTCATGTAAGGTTAAGCAGAACTATTCATTTTATCAAAAACACTCATTTAGCGGATTGATAGCTTGTTTTTAGAAACTCTTAGACCTTACTAGAAAAACTGAGTGCGTTAGAAATACCAATTTTCACAAACACAAACACCTAGACCCCGAACAACTGCCTCTGGATCATACAAATATTTGCTCCGGGCGAGGATCGAACCCGCAACCCGTGACGTAGTGACTAACAAGCTGATCAATCAGCCACAGTGCCAATCAAGTTGTCGTGTCTACAAGATATCACTATATAGCGATAAAACATAATAATTATATTAATGTAATATTTATTTTAGACCCGTGCCCAGCTGTGGGACATTAATGGGTTGATGATGATGAATAATGTTTTCTATCTATTTTCTTTTAGATCACATTATAAATACGCCCAAAAAGACGCTAAATCATGAACCATTTATGACCAAGTAAATGCTAATTAGTCTGGAATTCTAAAACTAGGATGAATCCCGGTGTTTCTAGGTCCAAATCTTAGTCAAACAGTGTATACAAATCGCGGCTCATTCAACATATGCGGCTCGCAGTGGCCAAGTTGTTATCTACCCTACATTAATCATTTCTTAAGGGTTTGGCTCAAGGTTTAAGAATTAGCGGTTTTTAAATAAACTGTGGTACCAATAGTCTTGTAGATACAAGCTACAGTTGCTGAAAGTGAGTGTCTATGGAGTTTCTTGGCGGCTCTTCTCAGTCATCATCAACCCATTATCGTCCCACTCCTGGGCACGGGTCTCCTCTCATTTTTTGAGAGGGATTAGGCTTTAGTCTACCACGCTAGCCTAGTGCGGGTTGGCAGACATTACATGCCATCGAGAAAATCTCTCAAGCATGCAGGTTTCCTCACGATGTTTTCCTTCACCGTTAGAGCATGTGATAAATACGCACATAACTTCCGAAAAGCTCTTCTCAGTAGGACCTACTTTTTGGTACCGTGCAAATAGTTTTGACAATTAAACATCAATCATTCAATACACTATCACAGCTTGGGTTAAATATATGTATATAATATAAAAACTTAGTTCGTCATAGTCAGGTGCGCAGTTTAAGATGTATGAATGTGATCGTAGCGCGTGGCATTCTGTAGTTTCTGCCTACCCTGATTGGAAAAGAGCGTTGTAGCGAGTTTATGTATGTATTAATTAATTAGTCATAAACACGCTCCTTCTATACCCATAGCCCGTAAAATACAAGAGATTAGTACACAGAACATATCTGCGGTCCGTCGGCCAGTACACACTGCAGATAGGGCCAGGAAACTGATCTGCGTGGCGATAGCTTTATCTCCTATATTAGAGCAAAACTGGAGACGCGGCTTATCTCGGGACCAGTGACCTTGTGTAGCCTAGTTTGTTTGTTACAGTGTTTTAATATAATAAGGAATAATTTACTTACATTTCCACTAATATTAGACGTTGATATAAAACCACTTTTTACGTATTTTATGGTGTTCTGACCGTGTCCATGGATGAATGCTGTAAAGGATCCGAAACTCAAGAATTTAAAAATGTAGTTTATTTTTTCAGTTATAATCAGTACAAATCATTTTTTTTAAAGGTCAGAAATTTGACATTTAACACTATTCTCCGTCGGATCTTTAACGCCTGAACAGATTTTTCTAAATATAGCATACATACATACATACATACATAAACGCTCGCCTTTTTCCCATGGGGGTAGGCAGAAACTACATAATGCAACGCGCTTCCGTCCCTGCATACCAGTTAATATAGCATACTCTCAATAAAGTAAAATTTCAAAGAAAATTAGCTCGAAATATCGCTTTAATTTCAAACTTGGACCTTAATTTTGAGGCCACTGCCAAGGTGACGCTGCGAAAAGCGTATTCACGTGTTGTTTGCTTACCCCCTTTCGGGGGCGTCGTGATAATACGCCGTTTTTGGCCCCGCCGAGGTTCTTTGTAAGCGTTTATTTGCGTTTTCATGCTTCTGTATGGACGTTTTTGTAGCCATTTTATTTTTACTATGAAAGTGGTTATAAAATAGCTAGATGGACGGAGATAATTGAGTACGACGACTCGACTAGTCCAGCGGTAGTTAACACTGCCTTCTGTGCTATGGGCCCCGGGTTCGAATCGAAATGTTGGTGTGATGAGCATAAACATTTGTATCCGAGTCATGGATGTTTCTATGTATAATATGTATGTATTTACAAAAAAAAAAAATATATGTAGTATATCAACCAACTAGTATCCGTAACACAAGCCTCGTTGCTTAGCTCGGAACTGGATGGCGCTGTGTCATAATGTCCAGAAATATTTATTTATTTAGTATGGTCAAATATTTAGAATCGTTTTTTTTTACCCCCGACGCAAAAACGACGAAGTGTTATAAGTTCGACGTCTCTCTGCGTGTGTGTGTGTGTCTGTCTGTACTATCGTAGCTCCCCAACGGATGAACCGATTTTGTTTTAAATCTTCAGATTAAAATAAGTGTGATATTTTTCTTATGTACCATAATCTCTTATTATAGGTTGAAACAATTTCAGATCAGATCCAGCCCCACATCCATATTTTCTATGATAAACTAGAACTAGCTCCACAAACTATAAGCAAGCTTGTCTTTACTTAAGTAAAAGTCTTCCAATTATTTGAAGTCCCATAAAATTACATTATGAGTGCAATAAAGTGTACAATTATCCAATTAATCTTCGAAAAGAAAATATAAGGCCATATGAAGCGAATCCCATCTAATCCCAAGACTAAAAAACTCCATCATCTAAATTAAATCGCTGCACACAGCCCTATATGTAGGGTTGTCCCGTCCAGCACGTTCCCCTCATTAAAGTAATGAGTCTGTGGACATCGCACGAATTAATTGCTCAACTGTTAGCTCCCTGCGGTGACAGCCCTATTCGTGCACAAGTGTGGCCGTAATTGTTGGTGGCCAGCCCTGAAATTTTGCGTTTTAATGTACTTTGTATTTGTTGTTTTTGTTTATGTTTTGTAGATAAAAATGTGTTGCGTTGTGTGTTTTTAACGATCGTGTGTTTTTTTCGTATGAAAACTGCAGGTACATGTTTTGCCATTGAATTTTTATTGTTGTATTGAGTTTTTTTAATGGTGTTGTAAAGTTTTTGGATAAGCTCAATTGAATGTTCAAAAACAGTGGTCGTTATGAATACAACATTCCATAAATAAATGTTATTGTTTTGTCCTAGTACAGTACTGCGCAATCCTGATCTAAAAACATTTGAATATTTTTTAAATAAAATTTGACACAACGGATTGTATGGCGTTATTTTGATATTTTATTCCGACATTTTATTTAATAAATTAACAATAATTATGGTTATAAAGAGACAACCATCATCTCAGTCTATAATATCTGAATAATTGATGCTGTAAAGGATCTCAATCGTCGATTAAATAATATAATAAATATTCCCGGACATTATGACACAGCGCCATTTAGTTCCGAGCAGCAACGAGGCTTGTGTTACGCATACTAGTTGGTCGATATACTACATATATACGTTTTTTTTGTAAATACATACATATTATACATAGATTCATCCATGACTCTAATACAAATGTTTATGCTCATCACACAAACATTTGTCCCTACTGGTATTCGAACCCGGGACCCATAGCACAGAAGGCAGTGTCAACTACCGCTGGACTAATTGGGTCGTCAAATATCAATATACCACAATCAAATCCGTAAAAAGTAGTTTTATTTTTTTGGATTTGTACCCAGTTAGTGACAATAGGCTTACTCTCTATTGCATTCGACGCAAAACATTACAGTTACAATTAAAATTTGAAAAAAGAAAGGTTACAATTTTATAAAAATGTAACAAAAAAATATAATCGCTTGCAACCGTCTTCACAGTTTCAATCGGGCATCAAACCCGCTGCGAACTGTCATGTTATCGATGTCATTAATCATTGGAGAGCTGTATCCCCAAGAGGCTAAGCAGCGATGATGGATGGAGAGCGTCTTGATAATTTTGATAGATATTTGTGATATAATACTACAGTTTTTAACATATAAAGAGTATTTTTTATTATTGTAACGAAGTTCCTTATCGCGCGTTGCGAAAGGGGGCTAGACGGAAAAAATTAAGACGAAAAGTTGTAATGAAACTTTTTGCTATAGATAGCTATTGTAAAAAAAAATACAATTTTATTACAATTCCTTCACTAATTATTCGAAAGGAACTTCGTTCCATCCGGGTGTCCTTTGACACCTCTTAAGTTTTTTTGTTGTTATGTATTTTAGTGTTTGTTGGTAATTATTTTTTAGTAGTTTTCGATTATGTATTGTAACTGCCTCGTTGGTTCAGTGGACGTAAGTACGACTTCTGACCGAGAGATCTAAGGTTCCTAGTTCTTTCGGTTTTTGACTTCCTAGGTTTTTATATGAAATTCTCAGAAGCTGCCCGGATTTTGGAATGCCGCTATTACATGGGATCTAAAATATAACTGACGAAATGTGGCTGTATATTAATACACCTCTGCCTAACCCTTCGGGGTTGACAGGCAAGATATTGACGACCCGTTTAGCTCAGCGGTAGTTAACGCTGCCTGCTGTGCTATGGGTCCCGGTTTCGAATCCCGGTAGGGACAAATGTTTGTGTGATGAGCATCAACATTTCTTTCCGAGTCATGGATGTATCTATGTATTATATGTATGTATTTACAAAAAAATATATATGTAGTATATCAACCATCTAGCATCCGTAACACAAGCCTCGTTGCGTACCTTACCTTACTTAAATATTTATTTATTATTATTTATGATGATAATATATAAACTCAAATGTTGTTTTTTTTTTCAATTGGGCCAATATTACAGTTACTTTTGAATTGTCAAAACTATTTGCACGGTTTCAAGGAGTAGTTAGGTCTTATGGAGAAGAGCTGGCAAGAAATTTCATAGATACCTACTCTATTAAAATGAAAAAACTAACGATGTAAACAATTTAACAATGACGTGTGTTTTAAAACTCTTCTTTCCCTTTTGGTAGAAAATATTGCAGGTTTCATAAATATGTGTATCGGTAAACTGAGATGAATATAAAAATCAACATCACTTAGCGGGACCGTGTATCCAGTTCTCCACAATATTGGAACGCATTAGTCGGTTCTTGAGAGCAAATAATATATTTTCATACAAACTATTTGAGTAGGTACGTGGGCCAATATGGTTAGAGTTGTATTATGGTGCTGAAATTATTTTATGAGAGGAATTGGGTTAGCGGATTTTTATTTCAATGTAGAGGTAGCTTAGTTATGAAATTAGGCTGCTAAATCGTCTAGAGTGCTTAACTGCCTCGTTGGGGTAGTGGTTGCACAGTGTGACTGCGGAACAAGAGGTCTTTGGTTCGATTCCCAGGTCGAGCAAAGTGTTATTGGGTCTTTCTATGAAATTCTCGGTAGCAGCTCGCAGGATTCGTGCTAAGTTAACGGCATTAGGGTCGCCCCCTAATACAGGTGTTATAATTTTAATGTTAATTTTATTTTAAAGAGTATTTAGGAGGTTTCTTGCAACTTCATCTCTGTAAGATCTCGTTTTTTTTTAATAGCCTGTAACGTCCCACTGCTGGGCAAAGGCCTCCCCACTCTTCTTCCACACCTCTCTGTCTTCAGCTCTCAGGGACCAGTCTTTCTGGAAAGAGTCCAACTCATCTCGCCATCTCCGACTGGGCCTGCCGCGTCGCCTTTTGACCATACGTGGGACCCATGCAATCGTGCCACTATTGTTTTGATAATTTAAAAGTATTTTTAACATTGAAATAAAACATTTGAATTTAAATCCAGTTAGCTTTGGCAACATAACTACAAGAATAACATTTCAACTTCCTTATATGTAATGACAATATACATATCTTTGCGTCAATCGTTTGAACGCAAAACATTAATCGTTCGGGAATGCTGTTACACGTTATAACTTCTTGCTTATTTTATAAACAGTTATAGCGTTTCTGCTAGAAAAAGCTATATTGAACTGAGCGTAAGTAGCAGTAGCTGTTATACAAGAAATGACATATTTTTGTCTAGATCATAAACTCGTTTGTGACATATCTTCTTGGCAAGCGGTGTAGTTTAGTATAATGGACGAGTAATAATAATTTTGTGTCCCGATTACTGCTGTGGTAGTTATCGCTGCTTTTTGTTGTGTGGGTACCAGGAACGAATCCCGGTAGGAGCAAATATTTGTGTAATGAGCATCAATATTTGTAGTTACTAAAAAATATATATTTATAATTATGTAGTGTATCAGCCATCTAGTATCCCTAACATCAGCTTCGTTGCTTAGCTCGGAACTAGATGGCGCTGTGTCATAGCGTCTCGATATACATACTATCACGTCTGTCACCCCTGAATGGTGTACAAGTATCTATAAGTATGTTATATACATCCTCATTTTGCATTAGAATTTAGAATAGGTTCCATGTAATAGGTTGATGGCAAGCCTATTGCCATCAACCGGGTACGAATCCAAACTCCGAAAAATTTCATAGAAAAACCCAATAACACTGCTTGACCTGGGAATCGAAACGAAGACCGCAGAAGTCGCACTTACGCCCACTTAACCAACGAGACAGTCATGTATTATTATTACTGGACATATTACTGGACATTATGGCACACAGCGCCATCTAGTTCCGTGGTTAGCATCGAGGCTTGTGTTACGGATACTAGCTGGTTGATATACTACATATATACTTTTTTTTTTGTTGTAAATACATACATATTATAGATAGATACATCCATGACTCGGATACAAATGTTCATGCTCATCACACAAACATTTGTCCCTACCGGGATTCGAACCCGGGACCCATAGAACAGAAGACCGTGTTAACTACCGCTGGACTAACCGTGTCGTCAAAGTTTGATACGACAACTTTTTTAAATATCTTTGCAACCCTAGTCAGCCATATTCTAGAGCTAGACATACCATTTGACATTTTGACCCCCAGTCGTTGAAGGTTTTTGATCTCAAAATATTCGAACCCATTTTTAAGTATTTTTATGTACGATGCTTGAATTTTAAGTGATACATTTTAATGTGTAAGCCACAATATCATCACGTCTGAGCACCTCGGGGCGTAGGCAGCAATGTGATTCGTACATCTTATTGGTATTCTGCGAGATATTTTGTCTTGTTAATAAAATTCAGTACATTTTTGATAAAAGACGCGTGTTGATTCATTTGATATTTCGAATATTTTTATTCAAAGATTTATGAGACGTAAAGATTCTAGTTGCACGGTTCTATGAAGATGGCCTTATAAAGAAGAATCCGGCCCTAATCAACCTCTTCAAGATATACAGTAATAGTATAGGATATGTAATAATTCATCATCATCATCATCATATCAACCGTTAGACGTCCACTGCTGGACATAGGTCTCCCCCAAGGATCGCCATTCCAGCGACTATAACCAGGTCGTCGGTCCACCTTGCCGGGGCCTACCCACGCTCCGTCTTTCAGTATGTGGTCGCCACTCGAGAACCTTCAAGCCCCATCGGCCATCCGTTCTTCGAGCGATGTGCCCTGCCCACTGCCACTTGAGTTTGGCGATTCTTCGGGCTATGCGTATGTAAGCGACCCGGGTTCTTCTACGGATCTCCTGATTTCTGATTCGATCACGTAGTGAAACTCCTAACATAGCCCTCTCCATCGCTCTCTGAGTGACTCTCTGTAATAATTAAGGTTATTTAATTACGTTTTCCACTTTTATTGAATAAAGTTACGAAAACTCGTTGAGGGAGTGACTATTCCGACAGCTAGGGAATTCCGTTTGCTGAGTAATGCCATAATTTAGAAACCTAGACGGATTCTACAGGGTAGGCAACGCGCGAGCGACACATTTGGTGTTGCAAACGTCTATAGGCTACGGTAACAGCTTGCCACCAGGCAAGCGAATATGGTTGTTTGCCAACCATACAACATAAAAAAATATTGCGGAGTCAAGTTACAATTTGAGTCTGAAGAAAGACCAAGGACCTTTTGTGACGATCTCAATGTCACCTGTGTACTGACACGTCTCTTGTTAATACAAAGTATCCTAAGCTTACGAGCCCCGCGCAAATTAGAAACGCGACTTTTTGTGAGCGTTGACAACATACGGGTGTTTGAAGTTGGAACGGGCGCGCTGCTGTGTCTGTCATTTTTGGTTTCATAATCATCATCATCAGCCTATATTCGTCCACTGCTGGACGTAGGCTCCCCTAGTGAACGCCACAGAGCTCGATCTTCGGCTCTTCTCATCCAGTCACTGCCAGCTGCCTTGCGCAAGTCGTCGCTCCACCTGGCCGGCGGCCGTCCTACTCTACGTTTGCCGGTTTGATAATAGCTGACATGTATTCTAACTACATTTTCATTGTTTGTTTTTGTTTAATATTGTTTTTTTGTTATTATTATATTTCTGGACATTATGATACAGCGCCATCTAGCTCCGAGCTAAGCAACGAGTCTTGTGTGACGGATACTAGTAGGTTGATATATTACATATACACATATACCTTTTTTGTAAATACATACATATTATACATCCATTAGGCTATAGTCTACCACGCTAGCCTACTGCGGGTCAGACTTCACATGCCATCGAGAATTCTTTCAAGCATGCAGATTTCCTCACGATTGACCGATTGAGCATGTGATAAATACGCACATAATTTCCGAAAAGTCTGTGGTGCGTGCCTTGGGTTCGAACTCGAGACCTCTGACATCTCAGTCCACTTGTCACACCGCTCGGCTACCACAGCTCTAGATGAATATTTACAGAAATTATATATTACTTACCTAATTTCAATTGTTATTCTTTCATCAGTTTTCAAGTTCAACTATCGAGTTATCAAAACCCGCCTGTTGCCCACAAAAATCACAAAAGCGTTTTTTTACTAAATTCGGTGTAGTTTCGGTAACGATTTATATTCATTATTAAATTACTCGTTACAACTATACCATAAATAATCTTATATATAAAAATCTCGTGTCTTGGTGTTTGTCGTTGAACTCCTCCGAAATGGCTTGACGGATTATTATTAAATTTTGTATGTATATTGATATATTGATATATATATATATATGAAATCTGAGAATCGATCGTAGGCTATTTTTACACTCCGAGATGATAAGGTTGGGGACACCCTTATCATCTAGGAGTGTAACACCAGCCTTGTTTATTTTAATTTTTTTGACAAAACATTTTTTTGTATTTTTTTAAACCACCTAAAATGTGGCAAAATAACGTTTGATGGGTCAGCCAGTATAACTATAATTTACAACATACAAAGTACTGACGATCTCGATATTAATCAAAAGCGTTTTTGTTTTAAGCTTTTGTTCAAAATCTGCCAACGGGCCGCTCTCAACTGTAGTCCCGTATATTCCATCTAGGGTTGTCGCATGAATCCTGATTGCAAGCGGCACGTGACAAGAATAACACTTTAACCGTTATCTGATACCGTAAACGGTTATTTATTGGATAAATCTCTAGTTATTTTGGCTGGTTATGTCTTGACCGAAAGGTTTTCGGTTAAGTTTGATGGTCGTGATTTGAATTTTTGTTTCAGCAACTTTTGAATGCGGGTAGAAGTTTGTGTTTTGTTTTTGGGTGAGACTGAAATTCGATTAGGATTTTGTTGTGTGTTTGTTTGTGGTTTTGATTTGAATAATAGAAGCGTTTAATAAATTAATATAGATCGTTAGAGGGTCAGCAGAGTTAGTACCCTTGTTGTTATTTTATTTAGTGTATATTATTGCTTCACTTTACGTTTTTTTCTTTTTATTTAGAGCGATTAGGAGTTCTTACATAAACTAACTAAGCCTCGAAAACCTCTATAATAGATTTTTTTGAAATTGAACCTGTGACCCATGGCAATCGATATTTGAGTATTAACCGTTATCCTCGCTTCTATTATAAGCGCATTTTTTTTTTTTAGGAGATCTTTTCCAGCAATGAGTGGCGTCTAATGGTTGACGAGATGATGATGAAACTATGTGTCTCTTTTTGTATCTTCAATCTTCATCTTTATACTATTCCCCAATTATATGACAATGATTTTGATTACAAGCTCAAATCTTGAATATTTCATACTGTTGACATATTACGATGCATAATTATAATGCAATGTATAATTTTGATATGATAAATTACGTCTGCGTACTCCATTTCGGCCGTAAGCGTTATTTTGCAAAACTAATAAACTCCACTGGAGCTCACTGTATAATTACAATGTTATACAAACACGTACATGAGATCCAATTAGTGACAGCCCTAAACTAGGGTTGTACCCATTATTTTAATCACCACTCCGTGACTAGACCCTTCCTTATAATTTATAATTGTAAGGGCTGCAACAAACTCAAGACAAACTCTTTGAGTGACGTTTCGGAAGACGCAGAATTTTTGCCGAAAAAAATTGTTCGTGTAATCTTATGAATTTCATCGTAAATTTTAATAATATAAATGCGAAAGTTTGTCTGTCTGTCTGTTACCTCGTCACGCTTAAATCGCTGAACCGATCTAGATGAAATTTTGTATGGAGATGGTTGGAGTCTTCAAAGTATGTAGTTAGTAATACTATTTTTAAAATAACATTATCTACGTATAAATATCTTTAGCTGTGTTAGCCTAGTGTTGTGACTGAAAAGTCAAAGGTCTCAAGCAACTACCACTGACATTTCGAAGTCACAGCAAATCCTCAACCTGTGAACGGAAATGGAATGATATTCTCGATGGTATGTGAAGTCTGCCTACCCTAGCTAGCTTACAGTGGGTTGATGTAGCGGACTATAGCCTTATCCTATCAAGGATAAGAGAAGAGCCGGGCCCAGTAGTTGTATATTAATATGTGTTTAATTAACTTAAATGCATGGATAACAGCAAGATTTACTTTTTCAAAACATGTCTCGGATTGTTTGTCAATTTAATCAACTGTATTATTAACATATTTTGCCATTATATAGCTCACAAAAAACTTTGATTAAACATTTTATACAAAAAAATGCAAAGAATTCATTTGATTCAAGGTCAAAATGTTTTATTTCAAGTAGATTAATATCATATGTGCTTTTGAATTGTCAAAACTAGATTCACGGTTCCAAAAAGTATGTTCTAAAAAGTAAGACTATTTCGATTCTAAAATCGCGCAACTCAATCGTAAAGTCGCTAGTTTGCGCCGTTAACGTAGTGGTGTTCTGTCATTTTCTTTGATAATTAATGATCATTAACTACATAATTTAGGCAAGCAATGACAAGGCGTCCAGCGAAATTGATCGCCTCATAATTGTGTTTTCGATCTCGGGGTTAAGTTGTAACTCAATGAGGTCTGTATTTTGATGGGTGACCGCTCAAGCGTTAAGCTTTGGCCTTTAATTTGAAGGGAAATTAATTAAATTGAGGCAAATGAAGCTAATTGTGAATAATTTTGTACAATAAGTATACGTCTTGATAGCAATTTTCTGGGGAGCAATTTTCTAATGTCAATTTGAAAATGTCATTTATTTTAAAGAAGCGGTCATATTCAGTACGCAACTTTGAATAAATAAAATCTTCCTTGCTGGTCCTGTGCTGGGCCTGCCCTGTGCCCAGTAAATTTGTTGTCCCATTGTTGGGAATAGGTCTCCACCCATTTGAGAGCGATTAGGCTGTAGGCAAGCTAGCGTAGTGCGCGTTGGCGGTCTTAACACGCCATCGAGAAAATCTCTCAGGCATGCAGGTTTCCTCACGATGTTTGAGCATGTGATAAATACGCACGCAACTTTCAGAAGTCAGCGGTGCGTGCGTTGAGATCTTGACTTGTGTAATTTGCTATAATGATGGACAGACATGCTCTTCAAAATTGACAGAAAAGTGAATAATCTTTTTGTATTTTTTAGCTTAATTCAAGCTAAGATTTTAAATTTTTATTAAGAAAGAAAAATTCAACCTCAGGAGTACCAATCCAGAGGACGCGGGTTCGAGTCCCGCCTGAGGTTGAATTTTTCTTTCTTAATAAAAAAAGAAAAGTGAATAATTTGGGAATAAAATTATGTAATACTTTACTAATCAAATATGAACAAATACTATTACACATATTAAATACCTTTCCTTACATACACAAAACAGTATCTTCAACATCGATTTAAAGTTAAGCAACAAACATCGCGGTTTAGAAAATGATGGGCGACCGCTAATTTTTCTTCGTTTGTTCCAGATCCACCGACTGCTCCCATGATCACTGGATACGTCCCCGGCACCACTCTCTCTGCTGGCACCGTCCAGAGGTTGTCGTGTATATCTTCAGGAGGTAATCCGCTAGCAACGCTCACGTGGTTCAAGAATGATAAAAAGGTAAATTATTCATTCACTTCATTCAACTGCCTCGTTCGTAAATGCGTCTGTCGAGCAAGAGGTCTTCGGTGCGATTCCCAGGCCGAGCAAAGTTGAACAAATTCTCAGTAGCAGCACGGAGTTTGGATTCATGCTTGGTTGTTGGCAAAAGACTTGAAGACTCATAAGAGCCAGTTTTTGTACCATGACATCAAGACAAATCTCTCAAGCATGCAGGTTTCCTCACGATGTTTTCCTTCACCGTTTGAGCTTGTGATAAATACGCACATAACTTCCGAAAAGTCAGTGGTGCGTGCCTTGGGTTGGAACTCGAGACCTTTGACGTCTCAGTCCACTGGTCACACTGCTAGGCTACCACAGCTCATCTAGTATCCGTAACACAAGCCTCATTGCTTAGCTCGGAACTAGATGGCGCCGTGTTATTATTTTTTATTTTTTTTATTATACTACATCATTAAATAAATACAGTAATTAGTCTTGATTACAATACGAGAATGATGCAGTTTGAAGTGAACAATTGCTGAAATAAACGTAATATATTTTAATGATTATCGGAGTACGTACTTAATGTAAAATGATTTAATCGCTACCGAGAACGATTCAATAGCACTTGTGTTAAAATTGAACTTTAATTGTGCATTGTAATTTAAGCCATAATAAAGATATTTTTTAAAGCAATTTTTCAATGGTACATGTTTTTGTTTTAATATGTATAACACTGCCTATTATAATTATTGGTAATGTTAGTTTTACATATATACAATTTTGAATGCGTTTATTATGTTTGTTGTTTTTTTGTTTATTTAAACGTTTCCTCGCCCTAGCGTTTTCTGTCTAGTACCTATATAATTACACAAATACATATGCTCATCCGTATAAATTTAAAAAAAAAACTTCAAAATTTAAATATTTTTATTTCAAGTAGACCAATATTACAGGTTCTTTCGAAATGTCAACACTAGTTGTATGAACATATAACATATCATCTCGCCTGTGTCCTAATAGGGTAAGTCAGAAAGGTACGGATATTGGTCGATATGTTTTTAGGTCCCATATAAGACTAAACTTATTGCTAATCGGGCACAAAAACAAATTTTAAGTTTCGAGAGAATTTCATTAAAATCTCAAAAACACTACTCGGCCAGGGAATAGAACTCAGTACCTTGTATTCAATAGTAGCGTTGTCAATTAAGGCAGTTAAAAATAACAATTATCATTATAAAATTGTTGTAAAAGTATTTTATTTCATAAAGATTTACGCCAATTTATATAAAGCTACTTTTAACGGAGTTCATGGCGGGTATATTGATATTATTTAGTCCTGACGTTACACTTCATCATCAATCAAGTTCGATTCCCAGGTCGGGCAAATTGTTATTGAGTTTTTCTATGAAATTCTCTATAGCAAGTCGGAGTTAGGATTCGTGTCCGATTAATGGCAATCGGCTCGCCCCTATAACATGGGACCTAAAACATACCGGCGAAACGTGGGTGTACATTTAGTACACCTCTGCCTAACCTGTCCAGGACGACAGGCGTGATGGTATATCTGTCAAGCGTGGTAAACTATAGCCAAATCGCTCTCGGAAATAAGAGGAGACCCGAGCCGAGCAATGAGACAATGATTGGGTTGATAGTGAATGATTTGATGCGTTTTGTTGCAGATACATTCAGTCACAAAAACCACTGAGCGCTCAGTCGCGGCTGAGATCTCAATACTGACAAATGTCACAGATAACCAGGCACAGTATAGATGCGAAGCCACCAACAGCGCCACTGAAATACCACTCTTTGAAACTGTTACTTTGAACGTTTACTGTAAGTATAACCATCATTAAATTCTCTACCTCTTTCTCTCTCTACCCCTCCTCCTACCTCCATCTCCTTCCCTACCTCGCTCTGTTTCTCTCCCTACATCTCACCCGCTCTCTCTCTTTCTCTCTCATTAAATAAATAGCTCAACTCTGGTCGGTAGGACATTTATTACAATTTTTCTTCTTCCTTCCTTCTTTTGACCTCTTAAACTTTACCTTAAGACTTTACTTTATAAACCAAAGTCACTGCAGTTGTATTTCTCTTGATATTTTCCAATTAATTAATATTATTATTATTTTATATCAAAGTAAAATTCTCATTAACAAGTCGAACATTTACGGTAATTCTTTATTTTGAATAAAGAGGCCTTATTGAATTGAACATAAAGTGTAAATTAAAATGACACTTCAACTAGAACTGAATTTCTTTTAGAAAACCACAAAAATTATAAAACTAATTTATCTTTAACAGTCGCTCCAGAAGCTGTGAAAGTACGAGTTGAACCAGAAGAGCTTAAAGTGGGAATCGAAGCTACACTGTTTTGCGATGCTGCCAGCAGTAACCCACCCGCCACGCTATCATGGTGGCGTGATGGCATACCAGTCCAAGGTAAGTATCAGATTAGGTGCATCAACATAAATTTGCATTTTATACTATTAACATAGAATTTAAATTGCAATGAGCAAATCTCTTTAAACTTTCATTATTATTTTAGATTCAGGTCAAACAAGAACTATGTATTTAGAAGTATCTTTTTTTAAACTAAATTACGTTAAATTATAATTGAATTCGCCATAATGAACTACAATCTCTATTCAAATACAAAATTTCTGGTATCCATGTTCTCATGCCATTTGTGCCACCTTCGGTCGGGGCACAGATTCAGGTCTCGGGAATTATTTGACCATATGTTTGCAACGATTTCAAAGATTTTGTTACTTTAATAATTTTATGAATACCAAGTGCAAAGATTCCCCAATTGAAGTTACAGGAAAAAAGCCTTCAGCATCACTAAGATGACATTTTTTTAACGACACCTTAGTTATAAATTTCAACAACAAAAGATTTTGAAACCAAGTCCAAATTAGCTCGGTTTGATCCTCAAAAAAAAACTGGAACAAATATCCGACTACCAAATTCTTCCAATACTGTCTTAAGGCGAGTTTACTCGAGCAATAGGACTGTCGTTTACATGATTTCGTATGTAAATGTGTTGTGTATACATCGGTGATTTAGTCGTGTGAGTAAAGCGATTGAACAACAGAGCTTCGTTTGCGTTTGATCGCTAAATCATCAATGTAACGAGACTTGTAAAGTCAATCGCCATCAACCCATTTACTGTCCCACCGCTGGGCTCGTATCTCCTTAGAAATTAGACACCATGACGCTATTACCATTATTTATCATTTTATTGACTACTCTTGCTTAAAAACAATTTCGCTAATCTACTAACGAACCATGTGCAGGCAGGTAGACTTCAAACGCTATGGAGAAATTATCTTAGGTACGCAGATTTTCTTACGGTGTTATCCTTCACCGTTATAGCATGTGATTAAATTGCACGTAACTTTGTCAAAGTCAGTGGTACAGTCGAACAAGCTAATTGGTTTACATCCACACATAGATCGGCCTATAGTTGTACGTATAGCAATTAGCTTGTTCAACTGTACGTGTCCCGGGGTTTGAACTCGAGACTTTTGACTTCACACACCAGGCTATAACAGCTCATGCTCACACAGCATGGTTCGAATTAAACGCTTCAAAAAATACGCTTTGATACCAAACTGAACTAGAAAATAGACAATAATTTTCTGCTTAAAGCGTGAGGTGTTTTTATGTTATAATCATTATAACTAATTTTATCTGACAATTTCTATTCGTGGAACCAATAAAATATTTGCATCGTTCGAATGTATAATAAATTTATTTTCAACTTTTTAGTTCGGTTAATCGTTAAAGCGTTCCCTTTACAATTGTATGGTGTTAATCATGCTAAAGACGTAGGTTCATTCATTAAGTCGTGACTTGCAATGTAAGAGTGAGAAATGCAAACGAAATGAAACGAAAACAGACGCGTGGGATGACTTCAAATGAGATAGACATGCAACCTTCTAAAGGTCATGTGAAGTAGTTGAATAAAGCAGCATATAACTGATCTTTTTTGATGTTACGTTGATAATGATGAAGAACTGGAAGCCATACGAAATAAATGTTATAAAGTTTGGATTCATCAACACCAACCCATGTAATACTTACTTCGCGCATGGTTCTTCTCTCATTATTCAGGAGTATTGGGTTATATTCTACTACAGTAGCCTAGTGTGTAAAATTCATACGCCATGGAGAAAATCTCTCAACCATGGAGGTTTCGTCGCAATGCACATATCTTCCGAAAAAATTGTATTAGGTTCGTGCCTTGTGTTTGAGTTCGAGTCCCCTTTACAGGCCACTAGTCAACAGTCACATGGTGTGACACCATGCTATCACAGTCAGTCAAAATTTACGTTAAAAAACGTATTTTCCTAAAACTTTATTGTCTTTGCAGGTCTACCGATGCAGCTGAAGAAAGGTCTTCACGGTGGTACAGTCTCAACCATTGAACTGAAATTGAACATCACCAAGGAATTGAATGGAGCCGTTTACACCTGTCAGGCGATGAATGAAGCTTTGCAGAGGAGCGTACATGATGCACTGCCTCTCAAAGTTTTATGTGAGTATGATTTTCAGAATACTGCATTACTAGGTCCTGTTCGATTTCTGGATCGAGAAAAGTGATTTGAGTTTAGTTAACACTTTGGACTTTGAATTTGTGCCCGGTTAAATAGCAATAGGTTTGCTATAAAAAATCACAACCAACCAAATACATAAAAGGTACTCCGATTTTAATGAAACATTGCACACTATGTAGTTTGTTCTAACTTTGAGATATATGATAGTTTTAATCTCTATTTATGATAATAATAATGATATCCTTTATTGACATAATTTATGTAGTTCTTAATAATATTTTTTATTGCAAACCAACGGATGAATAAAATTATTTACCAACTAACGTTCATATTTATTTCTAGATGCCCCCATTTTCGATGAGACCACGCCGTATACGACAGTTGGAGTAGAAAATGAGCCACTGATCATCGTACTGCGAGCTGATGGTAACCCTGGAAGCATCACCTACACCTGGACTAAAGATGGCTTGCCTATAACGCAGTCTTCCTACAGTACTGGAAGTAAGTGACTATATTTTTTGATATATCATTGTACTCAAACTTAAAATATATGTATAATTGATTCAACGTAGTCTTAAAGTCATACTCACGACCATTAAAACAATTGCCTCCTCGGTCTAGCGTGGTATGTTCGAAAGCTGAGTGTTATTAAGTTTTCCTATGAAATGGTCAGTAGCAGCTTAGAGTTTGGATTTGTGCCCTGCTGATAGCAATAGGCTCGCCCATTATTGCATGGGGCCTAAAATATACGCAATGGGTGTTCTTTAGTACGCTTTTAATATGCTGTATGTACACAGGCAGACGGACACATATACACACTTTCGCATTTATAATATTAGGAAGGAAGTACGGATTGAGTGTAATAAAATAAAATTTAATTTAGTAGAACGCAACAAATAGACTTTTTCTTTCTTACTGCAGAGAATTTATTAGAAAGTCAGGTTTAATTAGATTTTTCTCGTAAATGTCTGGTCGTTTAAATTGGAATGAATGAATGTTAATGTACACTGCAAGCTAACAGAGATAACAAGAAAACTTACTCAACCATTACTTCCTTAATTGACACAAAGAAACTAGCAAAATTTAACATAAATGTTTTGACGACCCGATTATAACAGACCATCACGCATGTCGTCTCCGAAGGGTTGCGCAGAGGTGTACTGAAAGTACAATTGTAAGATACTATAATTGCAAGACCCACGTTCCGGAATTTTTCAGGTCCCATGTAATAAGGATGAGCCTAGTGTCATCAACCGGGCACGAATCCAAACTCCTAGCAGCTACTGAGGATTTAATAGAAAAACTCAGGTTTCAACAAAGGTTTCCTAATAAGCAATTTTGGCCAGCATTTGTATAAACCACCACTAGACCAATGAGGCAGTTACCAATTACCCTTGGGATATTTAAAGGCTGCCTTTAGTAAGGAACCCAATAGAAGCAAATATTTGTGGGATGAGCATGAATATTTGTACCTGAATCATAGATATGTATAATATGTAGGTATGTGTTTACAATAAAAAACTATGTAGTTTATCAACCATCTAGTATCCGTAACACAAGCCTTGTTGCTTAGCTTAAAGCTAGATGGCGCTGTGTTATAATATCTTGACGTATTGTATTATGCTTTTGCCATTTTACTGTATCAATTATAATGATATTACGAAGTACATAGAAAAATGTATCATTCAAAAACTTAATATTGTAAATTTGAACAAAAAATTAAATTTACACAATCAGTTAAATTTAATCAAATAGATTTGTTTGTCTAGTCATTAAACATGTATCGCTTAATGATAATTATTGTTAAAGGTTAAATTGGTGATGTATTTAAATTAGAACTATTTGAGAGAGTTCATTTTGTTACTGTTTTAATTACTGATTCATTCATTAATGTAATAATTTGACTTCAATTTCAAAAGTAAATTTATATTAAAATAAATATTTATTTTTAAAATAAATATTTATTTTTAAAATAAATTGTTCTTCAACTGCCTCGTTGTTCAAGTGCGACTACTGAGCAATAAAAGTCTTTTTTCAATTTAACTTAATGTATAAAAGCAATTAGAAACTTAAACATTAAGATAAAAGTAAAATAGTAATATGAATAATGAAGAATCTAATATTATAAATAATATTACTATTTCAGGCAAATAGAAGCTAAAATTGCTTACAAAACAAACAAAAGTTGTTTGCCTACTATTTACACATGTGGGTTGTTAGGTTTCCTAATATTTAACTTTAAATATATATCTATGGCAATTGCCTTTATACGATTATTATAAATCAAATGTATTGTAGAAAAATCTGTAATGAAATAACTTTTTAACCGTAGGAGAGAGTTTGATTTTGACGTGTAAATTTGTTTTGAGAATATCATCAAATGAATTACGTAGCTTCCATGTATAATTTTAGCTATATTTATTTCAAAAGTATGTTCTTTTGTCAAAAATGTATCAACATAATTGTCACATATTGGATTAGTAAGTTCAGAAAATAAAAATGATACGGATCTGACAAAATACAGAAATATGATTATTTGACGTATCTAGATGACGTGATTACTAACTCAATTTTATTTTTTTATCTCTTAGATGATAGAATTATCTCCGAAGGCAGCATGTTGAATATGACTCGGCTGACTCGACACGACGCCGGTATTTATACTTGCGAAGCAGTGAACTCACAGGGAGCCGCTGTTGCAAACATTAGCGTTTCAGTACACTGTAAGTATTTAGAAGAAAGGTTTTAGTTTACCATGTATTTATGTATGTTATATATGAACGGTATGAATTATACACTAAAGAAACAACTAAAACAATTTATAATTCTATTTTTATGTTAGAGTCGTATTTTATTCTTCCAATAAAGTCAAATTAATATCCTATTCCCTTACAGAATATTATCTGCAAGTTATTGTTTTCAAACAATTATTCATAATTTGGCTATCAACTATGCTATATAAGCTGATCCTCTAACATCAACTTCCCCGCTTCACAAACGGAATTGTTGATCAAGTATTGTACCTACGTAATGTACCGATCAAACTTGCAAAGGGTTACAAATTGAAGTATTTCGGGAACCCCTTCCCTCCCCCCCTTTCCCGTAGCTAATGGAAGCTCTGAAGACGTTCTCAGGCTAATTACATCTTTCTTCAATAGTTAATTCGTTTAAGCGCTATTTCTAGCAGAGACTAGGAAGTAATTAAGTACTATGCGAAAATGATATTTTATGTTATTTATTAAATTGTGACCGGCACTTTGATTTTAATTTTAATCACGCTTGGAAAATATTTTATACTATGGTTTTTGAACGTTGCCCCACACTAGAACGTTTTCGTTTGTCGTGGGTCAAAAACACCCAGTTCCGGAACAACTAAACTACAACCTAAATACGTAACGATCTAGTCGTTAGAACTATCTGTAGGCCAAACGATTTATTAAATTGAATTTTATGTTTCAAAGTCAAAATTAAAAATGTTTTATTTCAAGTGCACCAATGTTACAGGACTTGTCTAGAGATTCGTAATATGTTTTACTATTGTAGATTATGAGTTATGCTAATGTTTAGTAACAAGAATTATTATAATTACTATTAATACATAAATGATAACCAAATAAAATGAACACTATCTATATCTATATTAACCTACTTATACTACTACACATAATTTTCATACATACAATACTATACATAAACATTCAAATAATTTATTAGATGTTTATATTTGCAATATTAAAAGACAGTTTATTAAAAATTTAAAAATTTAATGTTAATAAGTGATACAGATACATTTAATATAATGTGTAATTAAGATAGATACGTACTGTATATTTAACTAGTGTAATTATATTTGTTGTGCCCGACAGGGTCCATAATTGTGTATAACATAAGATTGTCTGTTACCATCTATAAAAACATTGTGGAATGCAAATAAATGATATGAATATGAATATGAATCTAACAGACAAAACATATAAAAACACCGCCATATTTACTTAACTTTTATTAGATATTTCAATGAAACTAATAGTATATTTTGATTACAGATCCAGCGAGCATAAAGTCTGTCTCACAACAAGAAGTCCCAAGTGCTAATCAAGACGTCTTACTTTCATGCACAGCCAATGGTAAGTCTATTGTATTTTAATTGTTACTGCCTTATTTGCTTCCATGATAGGTAGATTGAGCAGAATATTGTAAGGATTTTCTATGAAACTATGGAATTATCAGTATCTGTCAGACAATACACCATGAATCGTTTGAAATGGACGAAGAGGCTGTATTATCAGTATTGGCTTTGAATTTGACAGTTAATGGCAGACTCGGCCCATATAAAACGGGATCTAAAAACATCCCAGAGAATTGTTGGTTTCTATCAGATCTTTTCAGCTGAGCCCTCGGAGCTGTATACAGATGATGATATACATACATCAACCCAATTATGTCCCACTGCTGAGCACGGATCTCCTCTCGTTTAACAGATATTAGGTTATAGTACCTACACAACACTAGCCTAGTACGGGTTGGCAGACGATGTTTTCTTTCACCGTTTGAGGATGCGATCAATAAGCACGTAACTTCAAAAAGGTGGTACGTGCCTCGAGATCGAATTCAGGGCCTTTAAATTCTCAGTCCACTAAAGTACCACAGCTAATAAGGATAATGATATGTAATTATGTATTCCATGTTTTATGTTACTTATATCAAACAATAAAATATCTTAATGTATATCTAGGTCAATTCTGTTAAGTGCTCCTTTAATTACTTCATACATAATAACATACATACATAATAATTTATTACACAATACGTAATCTTTGCTTACTCGTTAGTTGTAGTTAGTTCAAAGTAAATCCAGTTTATGATAGAAAACAGTCGTAACTTTGTTATACCACAGTAGCAAATACACATATCTTCTAGGAAAGCAGTGAAAATTATTCTATAGTCTTTGAATTACATAATTTCCGCCGCTACATTTATTTTATTAAAAGCTAGAGCAGTATTCACACAAGTGAACTTAGAATTCCTTTTCATCTCAATACTCAAATATTTATTTGCAATATGAACTGTATTATTAATTTGCTTTTCAAATAAATACCTGCCTCGTTTGATTCCCATGTTGAACAAAGTGTTATTCGGTTTATCTCAGTAGCAGCTCGGAGTTTGAATTCGTACCATTGATGGCAATAGGCTCTCCTCTATTACATGGGACCTAAAAACATACCGACAAAATGTGCTTGTAAATTGGTACACCTCTGCCTCACCATTTAGGGATGGCAGTCGTGTTGGTATTTTATAAATATGTAAATATTCTAATCTTAGCTTTTTTGTACTTTATGTGATGTATGCGCAATAAATTTTATTATTGTAGATCAATAACATAAGTTGCATTATAATAGTAATTGTATCAATATTTATAATATTGTTTTATAATATTTGCATAAATACCGTTTTTATATTAATATGTTTGTAATAAGCCGGCTCAATCGCCCATTCAAACGAAATAATGAAATAATTTGTAAATCATCCGTGAATATTAACCATTTATTAAATATTTTTGCTAGCCTCTATAGTTTATACTACTCTTCAGTAGTATTAGAAAGTGAAAAAATAAAATTTGTGTTTCTGCGAGTGAGTAAGGTTGCCAGAGCCTGTCCATTTGGAATTTAGTTTTCTGTCCATGTAGTAACTTCCCTATTTCTATGAAAACCAACGCTTCTTATTATTAGAGGATCTTCAAAAACAACGTGCGAGCTACACCTCTAGTGTTGCAAACATCTAGTAGCTACGGTAACTGCTTATCAAGCAGGCTGTAAGATTCTTTGTCACTGCCTTTGTATAAAAAAAATGTAACGCTATTTTTCTTTCTCAGGCAACCCTCTAACAGCTGACAACATACGATGGGAGAGAAAAGGCTACAAAATCAATCAGAACCACGTTACCTTTGAACCTCGAAATCTTACTAGCACGTTAGTAGTCAAGCAAGCTACCAGAGAAGATGTGGGTAACTTCCAATGCGTTGTAGACAATGGTATTGGAGGGGAAACAAAGCAAGATGTGATGTTGGTGGTGAAGTTCAAACCTGAGTTGGATGGGTCACCGAGCCTGATGAAGTCTGCCTCCAACGTTGGGCAAGTCGGGAGATTGACTTGCAAGTAAGTGAAATTCCAATATGTTTCCAATAACAAATGTATATGTACTTATAGATGCTTTAAAACCGATTGATAAAGGATTTTTTTAATAAAATTAAATATTATTCAACTAAATACGAGCTCAATACATTCCCAATCAAAACCCATAACATGCAAATCATTGCTTTTAAATTAAAGCGTACCAACATCAATGATTTCATAAATTAATTATCTTAATTAAAGCATTAGCTTTAAAGCTAATTAATACTAATAATATTATCGCCTCATAATTCGCTAATGAAGCTTATATATCTCAGGGGATAATACAATACTGAAGTTTGATTCCTACAACTCCGCTCATACCAAATGGAGAAAAGATTTTTCTATAAAAAGATAGTATAAAGGGAAACCTAAATACTGAATTATAGCGATCAAATGAGACGTGTGCTGTCAAAAGAATAAGATATACGATTGCCTTGGAAAGAGTTTTTAGTGTTTCTTCCCATGTAATATGAAAATTGTTATTGCTTGGACCATCCAAGTTTATCAGTATTTAGAATTATTAATTTCACACCAAGCCAGGTTGTTATTTTAGAATGGGAGGCATAAGGTGGGAAGATTTTTATCAGTATTTAGATCGTTTGATTTAGAGCTCATTTCCTATCTTACTGGCTGTACATTCAGATAGTTCAACTTGGAGGCTATTAAATCTCTCAGAATGAGGGTTTTAAGGCAGTCCACCACGCCAGTTTTGTTCGTTTTTGACAGATTCTTTCAGAACTTCGACCGATGTTTTCCTTTACTCTTTTCAGCTAGCATTAATTATTAGGCACATATTTTCCGAAAAGTCACAGGTGTTTCTTGTATTTATATGATCTTAAGGCAATCATAGTCTCATAGTCACTAAACAAGGCTATCTAATTAAACAATAAAGCACATTATTGTGCAACATCATCATTATTATATTCTGTTAATTTCATGATTCAAACTATTTTAGTTTTAGTATTTATGCAAGAGCTTAATTTAATATATGAAATGTACTCATAAAGTTAAATGAAATTTAAATTTTATTAATGTAATTTAAATAATCATTCTACTACACCAAATTGACATGAAGCCAATGGAGTTATTAATAATAATATAGTATTGCACTAATAGCTTATTAGAATAGCAATTTAAACGATTATGGATTAGTTCTCCATTTAGTGCACATGTGCCTTATAATGGGTCAAAGGATCAAATGACCTGATTTATTGCTCGTAATAATCCCATTACCAATAATCATTATTTACATTGTTTGGTTCGTATAATTTTAGTCGTTGTAGCCTTTTTATGAAGTATAGGCAGGTATTTGACAATGTCACCTGCCCATAAATGACTATGAGGTTGACGATGTAATTTCCCTGACTAGGTAGCGTCTTTTTACTTTGGATTTGAAATGGGAATCTTTTCAAGTCCAATGTGAATAGGTTATGTCAGAAAAGAAGACTAAGTAGCGCTAGAAAGCATTTGGGTAGAACGTAAAGCCGAGTCTAGTGTCACCTGCTAATTAATTATTAAAATATTAAATTCAAAACTATAACAGAATCTTCTCATGAATATAAAATAAGACACCTGTGATAATGATCTAATTAAAAGAAAGGTTTCGACATTAATTTTTTTATAAATTCTTTTCATTACACCGATTCCCAACTGTGTGCCTCCAGTTGTTAAATATCTGTATTTTACAAGTCCGAGTTTGGATTCATGCCCGGTTGGTGGCAAAGGCAATAGATGCCTTACTACTATGATACCTAAAACAATACTGGTGGAATGTGGGTGGGAAACTTTTTACACCTCTACCTAATCCTTCGAGGATGACAGGCGTGATGATATGGTATGGTAATCATATTTCCCTTTCAGATGTAAGTCAGCTCCTGCACCGAACTTCACCTGGTCGAAAAACGGTGCCAAGCTCCCAGTCAACACCTCGACCAAGTATTTCGCGGAGTACCACAAGCTAGACCCTGTGACCTACACCTCGGTGCTCCTCATCAATGATGTCAGCTCCTCAGACTATGGCTCTTATGAATGCGGAGCGAGGAATGACTTAGGATTCTCCACGACGTCTGTTAAACTAGATATTACTAGTGCCCCAGGTAAACTTAGAAATTATTGATCAACATTGTTTAAAATTTGAAACCGTGAAACCTGAAATTTGTTTTAAAAATTCTACCTATGCTTAAATGTTCCATCAGTATTTCATTAGTGCAAAGTAATGAATAGATGATTAATTTTGCCTTCTTTATTGCAGATCAAGTAATATCACTGATGGTGACAAACGTCACCCATAACACTGTGACGCTGCAGTGGGTGCCAGGATTTGACGGCGGTTTGGCATCATGGTATAGGATACGATACAGGTAAGATTGTTAAGTTAGAATAAGAAATACAATGGATTGTGTGATTTATTGTTTAACGATTAAAATTTAGAATATTATTGATACATTTTATGTCTTCCAACAATGCTATTTCCCATATAGTAAAAAATCTTGCTTATACCATACTATTACAATAGTGATACTAGCAAATTAGTTCATGAAATATGTATAAAGAAAATTAGTTTAAGAACCGAACTATTAAAAATTACTATTGACTGAGAAGTCGTTTTCAGTAAATGGAAAGTTAGTCCAGGTAAAATCTTATAAAATTCACTGACCATAAAGTTTCTTGCAGGAGAATCTTTGAAGAGTCCTACAAATACGAGGATGTGGTACCCAGGAACGCTACTACCTTCACCATCGGTGGTCTTGAGAGGAGTACAGACTATGTGTTCTCTGTGATGGCTATTAACAAAATAGGTCAGAGCAAATATAGACCTGATGATACCAAAGTTACAACACTGAGTGAGTATTACGATTTATTTTGATCTTAATTTCGATTAGTTTCAATAAGAAAATATTAAAGATTAATTAAAGATTAGTTCAGGACATTACAAATATTACAAAATTTTGCAACAGGGAAAATATTATATGTATGTCTGTTTACCCATCTTTTGATGATATTAAATAGAATAAAATCATCAAATTCCTGAAAACTATTTGATAAATACCACAGGTATAAATTCCAAACATGCATTGTAATACCAGAAAAAATAATCTAGTCCCAGCTTGATTCAAAATAATGGGTTCGAATCCTGACTACTAATCAAAACTGGTTTAAACAAAAGGAGTTTCCCAAGGTACTATACTCGGTCTAACCCAAATCAAATCTTTCCACGCTGCTCAGACATGATTCCGTCATCAATACAATCATCTTCAGAAGAGTATAATTACAATGTACCAGGGGTGTTCATTATAACTGGGACGATAGTTGGCACAGCTCTGATACTCTTGAATGTATTGTTGATCGGATTCTGTCTTCATAAGAGGACCAATAAAAGGATCAGAGGTTTGGGTTCATATTTGAATCAATTATTTTGGATGTTAGATTTAAGATTTTTGCTATGGCTTTAGTTTTGTGTCTGTAGAATTTAATGTTTCTTTAAATCTATTGCTGTTTTTGTAGAAAAAGTTGTATGCCGTGCCACAGATTTGTTATTATTATTTTATAACATGGTAAGCGGTTACCGTAGGCTATGGACGTGTGCAATACCAGAGGTGTCGCTCGCACGGTACCGACCTTACAATAAATCTTTTTTTTTATATAAAATAAAATAGAATAGTTATTTAAAAGTCTTAAGTGACATGATATGCACAGCCATAATACGATTGAATTATATTTCAAAAAAGCCGTGAATATTTTATACATTCTCACGTAAATAAATAACCACTTCGGTTGAAAGCAATTCCCACTTCCCGTTAAAATATTTAAAACATGAAACAAAAAATATAGAGCGAGGGTGGTACTTCAAATAGTAACATTAAAAGCATATCTACTGAGACGAAAGCTCTTCAGCTTTGAGTTACAAAGAGCGACCGTGAAATTATATTACAGTTAAGGGCATCATGAAAAGTTCAGCAACTTGAGTTTTCTTAGAGTATCCAGTCAACTGTAATAAGTAGCCCTAGTTTTTTTAAAGCATTATACTTGAAGTCCATGTCTAGTTTTGTTTTTATTATATTAAATTCAGATACAAGTAAATGCTAACTTTTGAGATTGTCTAGTAAAAAATTATGAAGATTAGGATTATTATTTGATTAAATAGGAATTTGAAGCTCTTTATATTCCGGTGGCCCGCCCCGACTAGTACGGTTATATAGATATAGGTAGTGAATAAATATATTTTGAAGTTTTAACTTATAGAGTCATCACGGTAAACGTCGTTTTCGGTAGTTTTTTTACAGTTTGAGTTACATTATTGAAGTTTTCACACGGATCCCTAATGGTTTTTTTTAATATTTATGGATAAATACAGCGTTCTAATGGTGAAATTAGTATTTAGATCGGTCCAGTAGTTTCAGAGCCTATTCAATACAAACAAACAAAAATCAAATATTTCGTCATTAATATTAATAAAGATTTAGATACAGTTAATGCAAACACTATCATTTCTTACTGTCTTTATCTGCAATATAAATTTTAAGCTTTTTATTTCTATTAGGCGTTTTAGAAGTCATTTTTTATCAGAGGTTCAAATATTGGATCTGGAATTAATTAAATTACATTAAAATAAAATCAATTATCACCGATTTTAATCTACTCACGTCTTTTTTGAAAGTTGAAAGAGTCAGTTTTAAGCTAGGGATATAGATTTTTTCTCTCTGAACGAAATGACATTTAAAAGTACATGAATAAAATTATTATCGGTTTTGAAATCGTTTCCAAGTAAATAAATTATTATTTATATTATAGAATAACGTACTTACGTTTTTTCACACTGTTGCTACGCGGTGCCTTCTTTTCTTGGTAATTCTATTACCTACGTCAATAGAAACAACAAGACTTCATATTAAAGAATATTTTAACATAATATTTTACCTGCCGACAGAAAACCAAGGCCATACCAAAATTCTCGTTATTTATTTTTCTTTTGCTAATTATTTTTATTTTCTCTTCTTTCAAAGCTTCTTCTGAAGTAGGCGAGCTGAATGTTGTGTCTACGGAATTTGTAGAAACAGCTGACGTATCCAAGTCTGTAGTTATTTATGTATCGATAACCGGAGTTGTTTTAGTATTGATAAATGCTGCTTTAGTCGCTTGTTTTGTGTTAAAGAGGCGTTCAAGACGTTTGAAAGGTAAGTTTTTTAGTTTTATTTTTGCTTTTTCCATATTTCAATTGTCTGTTGTAGTGTTTTTTTTTTTCAATTAATAAACTTTAACTATTGGAGTTGTTTATTATGTCTGTTGCATGTGTAATTGGAAATCATCATGATCAGACCTTTTACTGTCTCACTGTTGGGCATAAACCTCGTCTTATTCGAAAGAGATTAGGCTATCAGTCCACCACTATCGAAAAAATCGTTTTTCGTCACTGTTTGAGCATGTGATAAATACCCTTAATTTCGAAAAGTCAGTGTGCCTTGGCATCGTACACAAAACTTTTGACCTCATGTTCTACTAGTCACACCTCCAATCAGCTTCTCGTGATTAAAAATTATAAATGTATACATGAATACTACATAATGTTCTGAAATCTTGTAATTCTCGTGTAATTAAATATGTTCAAGCGCTTATATTTATACGTGACAAAACATTGATAAATGTTGACTTAAACATGTTTTACTTGCTTGAGGTTTAGTCCCCAAAGGACAAAAAGTCTATAAATTTATACATAATAATACTTTGTACAAAATTTCTGCTTATCCTACCTAATTAATTCGACCTTGTTAGGATGTAACCCTTCTAAATTAACAAATTTATGTAAGATGCTCAAATGTTTGAGGTTATTTTGCCCGTGTTTTTTATATATTCGATAACAAAACATGCCAGGGTTGAACAAGCTTTAATAACATGGTATTATTTGCGATTATATACCAAATTTCCAAATCTTAAATAAAAACCGGTTGGCTTCTTACCATTCAGTCTTATTTGTTCAAATACTTTCTAATTACAGTCATCCTATAATACTCATTCATTATTAGATATTAAAATAATTCTTCAAATGAAATCTTAATAAATTTGGGCTGACATAATTACTTTCAATAAACAAAACATTAATCTGTCATGGACGACCCGTTTAGTTCAGCGGTAGTTAACGCTGCCTGCTGTGCTAAGGGTCCCGGGTTCGAACCCCGGTAGGGACAAATATTTTTGTGATGATGATGAGCATCAATATTTGTTTCCGAGTCATGGATGTATCTATGTATAATATGTACCTATGTATTTACAAAAAAAAGTATATATGTAGTCTATCAACCAACTACTATCCGTAACAAAAGCCTCGTTGTTTACCACGGAACTAGATGGCGCTGTGTAATAATTTCCGGAAATATTATTATCCACAAGACAATGATCATCATCTTCCAAATTTCTTCTCAACTATGCCTTTCCAGTTTTCCAAGATACATCTAAATATCAATATTTTCTGCAGTGATATGGATGAAACCATATTTCGTTATAATCGTTGAAAGCAAACAGTTTACATCAGATGAATGGTTTTCAAATAGAATTTCAATGAATATGAACGTTATGGTTGAGTAATCATTATTGTTTGTACTGATGCCTGGCTGGCCGTTACCATTCTCTCCAGAATTAATAACATTTCCACTGCCATCGAGTGTTTCTCTGTAACGTTTTAACGTACAGAAATTAAACTGCGTTTATGAATTTTTAATATTCCTTTTCGGTAGTCTGTTTTTCAGTAAATATGTGTCTTGAACTATACTGTAAAAAAATGCCAATTACAAAAATATGTAGTTTAATTTCATTATAAGATTAACAAAATAATTTAACTTACTTGAAGCAAACTGTTTCGTGCATACGTCAACTCATACCTTTTCTGTTGGGGGGTAAGCAGAAACAATAGAATTCATACCACTTTCAATTATAAATAAGCTTAATAAACAAAACTTTTAAGTAACAAATGCAATATTACTACATCCACATAGATTCTAATCTCTTATACTTTTTATTTCCTTAGAACAAGCAGGACAGGCTTCAAAATCAGCAACAATTGAGATGTACGCTCCATCATCGTATAATGATACTATGACGGGAGAAACCCTGAGCTCTGTCTCCGAGAAGTCAGAAACCTACTCACAAGATGAAGGAACTGATGATAGACAGCCTCCACCGATACCAGAAGTGCCTTCGATGCCACCAAGGCATATGCTGAGCCAGGTAAGGATATATTGATGAAAAGAAGAATCTAGTTTTTTATTTTGAAAATAGATTTGTATCCTATTCAATCCTTTAAAAGCACATTTTATTTAAAATCGTTTACGTACTAAGTGTTTATCAATGTCAGATTTTCAGGAATATTTTTAGTCTCTTCTACTGATTGCGTCGTTAGTCTAGTGATCCTACTCGCGATTAGAAAGCTGATATCACAGACTTCACATGCCATCAAGACAATCTCTAAAGCATGCAGGTTTCCTCACGATGTTTTCCTTCGCCGTTTGAGCTTGCGATAAATACGCACATAACTTCCGAAAAGTCAGTGGTGCGTGCCTTGGATTCGAGCTCGATACCTTTGACATCTCAGTCCACTGGTCACACCGCTAGGCTACCACAGCTCTCAATTGATAGTAATCCATACATTTCCTTGTCTACAGACAACAGATGCTTTCCTCATGGACGACCAAGGGCTAGTCATCCCACCTCCACTCGACTACCCGCCTCCTAACTACGCGGTATACGATGGAGACCACGCCAGGACCTTGCCACATCCTCACAGGCATAAGGATATCACCGGACATAGCACCTTGGGAAGGAGTGCTGGTAAGTTTATGAATAATATTTGAATCGTGGTCTTTCGAATCCCATACAGCATTCATGGTTGAAGGCAGATCAAATCATTTAACTATGGACTATTCCACTGCTGAGGACAAGACTATATTCAGGATTAAAAAGAGTGGTTAGGGTACCATATCATTACTTATTATTACATTATCATTTGACGACCTCTGTGGTCTAGTGGTTCGAGTACCGGACTGCTGATCACGAGGTTCGTGGGTTCGATTCCCACGGGACACAAATATTTATGTGATGAATATAAGTGTTTGTGTTCGTCTGGGTGTTTCCAATGTATTATAAGTATGTATTTACAAAAAAAAAGTATATAAGTATTATATCCATTGTCCCATAGTACAAGCTCTGCTTAGTTTGGGACTAGATGGTGCTGTGTAAAATGTCGCAGAATATTTATTTATTTATTTATTTATATCAATGACCTGGTTTGGATTGGCAGTCTTCACATTCCGTCGACAAACCCCACGCATACAAATTTCCCTAAGATGTTTTCCTTCAACCTAAGAGTATGTTTGTCCTCAGTCATATTACTTACATCACGTGACTTCTTATTCATGTATATTTAAATAAATACATTATTTTATTTACTAGGTAAACAGAACTATGTCCCTGCGCCAAGCCCGATGCCACCATTAGATGGATCATACTACAATATGGCATCAGATAGATATTTATCTTACCCACCGCTGATTGGAGAATACTTGCAACAGGTAAGAATATTCTTCTTCGTTGTCATATCGACCTTGTTTAGTCAATCTTATGAAGACACTTATCATTTACTGTGGCACTGCTATGGGAACGGATGTCGCCTCATATTTTAGAGGGATTAGGTTATAGTCAAATCAAATCAAATCAAATCATTTATTTCAATTAGACCAATACAGGTGCTTTTGAATTGTCATATTTAATTGAATTTAGTTGCACGATTTCAAAAAGTAGGTCTTATGGAGAAGAACCGGCAAGAAACTCCATAGATACTCTTTTAAATTAAATACAAAATTGTTGGTTTTGTTTTACAAAGATTTATGTATGTAATGTAATATCAATATGAGACTGGTACAGTCTACCACGTTAGTCTTTTTAACCCTTTCACTACCCGCTTAGGAGTCAATAGTCGGCTATACAGCGACACGGTAATTCTTTGAATCCGTTTATTGTAATAACAAACCTTCTCCTCATATTATTTATATACTTGCCTCATCAACTCAAAAGGTCGCGAATGCTGAGTGCGATATCGAGGTCTGGTTTCAATTTCCATATCAAACTAAGTATTATTTATTTCTTCTATGAAGGTATCATATAACTGCCTTGTTGGTCGAGTGGTCGTATAGAGCGACTGCCGAACAAAGTGTTATTGGGATTTTCTATGAAATTCTCAGTAGCAGCTCGGAGTTTGGATTCGTGCCCGGTTAGTGGCAATAGGCTCGCCCCCTATTACATGGGACTTAAAACATATCGGCGAAATGTGGGTGTACATTAGTACACCTCTGCCTAACCCTTCGGGGACGACAGGCGCGACTGTCTGTATGTATGAAGTTATCAATAGCAGCTGCTAGTTTCTTGTGTCTCACAAATAGCAAACATCTCGTCTCCTATGGGACCTAACAATCTAGTTCTCTACCTAACTGGAGATAAAGGCGTATTACCATTATACAGTGGACTGATAGACCTCTTTCCCTCCCAGCAACAAGGTCGCACGCCGACTCCTCCCCAGCAATACGGCGGTCAACCCCTCCCGAAGCCTCACCTGATGAACGGCGGCCTTCCCGCAGGATCACCGTCTCACATGGCCAGCCCGCCTCATAGTTATGCTCTTGATGGTAAGCAAAAAATGTTTATAGATATATAAGAAGAATTGTGTTAGCAATTTCCCGTCTCTTTTGTTGTATGAAATCATGTAGTACAAAATGTATAATAAATTTGACCTCTGTGGTCTAGTGGTTCGAGTACGATACCCACGGGGCACAAATATTTATGTGATGAATATAAGTGTGTGTGTTCGTCTGGGTGTTTCCTATGTATTATAAGTATGTATTTAGAAAAAAAAGTATATAAGTATTATATCCATTGTCTAGTACCCATAGTACAAGCTCTGCTTAGTTTGGGACTAGATGGTGCTGTGTAAAATGTGACAGAATATTTATTTTTTATAATTTTTTTTATAATAATTGCTGAAATATTCTAAGGTAACACTTTTCCCAATTGGTCTAGTTGGTTATAAGCAGTCAGCGTGTTATGTGGAGAAAAGTGTTATAGGGTTCTTCTCTAAAATTCTCTGAAGCAGTTCACACTATACTACATCTCAGTCTAATTCTAGAATCAAAAATACTTTCTATGTATAATATGGCTGATAACTCTTATTTTGGATATTCTTGATATATTTACAGTCGAATCAGGCTATAGTACATATTTATAATATCGATTAAGACCTAAGATGTCAATGCCTCCGAGCAATATCTTTCCATATTAAAACAAAAGTTTCTTTCTCTTGAACCAATTAGTTTTAAAAGAGCTCAGATACATTAAACAATAAAGAATTCTACCTATAGACAGACAATCAGCTGGTGGCACTCTGAGGCGGCAGAGGATGGACAAAATGGCCGCCGTACCGCCGCCTGACGTCACCGTACTGCACCAAGGGAACTGCACACAGGTAACAAACATTTTGACAACTCGATTGATCCAATGAAGCAATCGGCTTCTACGTCATTACTTGCGGTTTAGAACCTCGCACGGAGCAAATACATATTTATACAATCTATGGGTAGTTTCATCATCAGGCTGATAGTTTGATGATGATGGTGCTGATGGGTAGTTTATCTGGATTTGGGTATATGAAAATGAGTGTGTGCACACACTGGAGAAAATCCTAGTAGGTATGGGTCAAAGGTTTTTCAAAAACAATAAAAATCTTCTCCTTTTTCCAAAAAGCAACACCAACCTTATAGTCTTTTCACAATTATGTTGAGGTCTGTTTGCAGTCTTTACAAATGTGGCTTAAGGTGGAAGCTTCAAATTTTCGTACGTTTTTTGCAATTTGCCGGTCATTGTCAGACTGAACATTAAATAAAATATGATTTACGCCTGTAATAGGTATTTAGTTACAGAATTATAATCATTTAAATCAATAAAACAGCCCTCAAAGTGCATATAACTGCATTGATTGTCTATTTCATGAAAAAGTCAATCAATGCAGTTATATACACTTTGAGGGCTGTTTTATTGATTTAAATGATTATAATTGCAAACCGACAAATTGCAAAAAACGTACGTAAATTTGAATTTCGCGAGCTACCGTGAAGCTTCCACCTTAAACAATATTTCACAAAGCCACTGCCATCAGATTTCTGCAAAAAACTGTTAGTCAGTATTTTTAGGTTAGTAACTTAGATGATCCTTTGTCCTTTTTATCTCCGCCCAACATCACTATCTGGCGAGATTGTGGTTAAACGCCAGCCCATAAAATATGTAGTCATGTACCATTATTCTAACAAGACTTATGTTATCAAATTGTGAACAGTTATAATTATGGAACGAAATATGTTTATCCTACTAATATTATAAACATGAAAGTTTGTAAGTATGGATTTATGTATGGATGGATGTTTGTTACTTTTTCGCGCAAAAACTGCTTCACAGATTTGAATGAAATTTGGCATACATATAGTTTATTACCTGGATTAACACAGGCTACTTTTTATCTCTATACCATGCGGGCAAAGCCGCGGGAAGCAGCTAGTTTATACATATTTTAGCTTTATTGTATATTTCTTTATACCCAAATAATACAATTCTGTCTGACCAAAGAGAAGACCAAACTTAAGACAATAAAGGAGTGTCTTTGAACCAAAATAGACCTATCTCATTTATCATAACCATTTGGGCGTAAACGATTTCATAATTTCAGATTAATTAACAACAAATTCTCCCATTGCTTGAAGCTTGAAAATTCCAATCTTAGTAAAGTTTTCAATGGGCTCGAAAACCCAAGTTTTTTGGAAAAACTTTGTCATTTTACGCCTAAATCGTAATTGAGTAAATGGCGTAAGAAATTTGGAACGTGACTGAAATTCTATTGGGCTTAATTGAAATGGGCTATTTCAGAAACGTTTTGTAATTTTCCATTTATGATAAGAAATTAATGTAAGCTTGCTAGTTTGATGTTGACCAAAAATAAATCAGAAAAATATTTTTTGAAGAAAAATCTTCTTTAGACACATTGGATAGTTTTGGGGTGGAAAAAAACACGAAACTCGCGTGACACGATTAATCGGCTTTTACTCTATGTGCTCGGTGTTCGCTCGTGTGAGAATTGGTTGGTTTTTGAAAATGTTATTATGAAGCACTCATGCTAAATTTATTTTCTAAAAATAACCCTTTTGTTTCAGCACCTATCACAAACGCCAGTGCCGAAACAACCTCAGTCCATCTTGAAGGACCCATCTCGCCATAAATATGGCAACCAGTATGGAAGCCCTATATCCTCAAGCACGCCACAGAATTCAAGTCAGATCCTTACAGTACAAAACCTCACTTCTGACGTTCCCCAGTACGGGACCATCAAAAAAGAAAATAAAAAACAAAACGTCACCATCGACGAATCGTTTAACAAAAGAAGTGAGACTCATGTAGTCTAAAATAAATAAACAAAATCATAAAGTGACTCCTAAAACACTAAAGTGAAACTAAAACTGTAAAGTGACAACTAAAAATGTAAAGTGACAAACTAAAACTGTAAAGTCTACAATCTATGAGTGCAAAGTGAAAAGTGGTGTAAATAAATGGACTAGATACAAATTGTAGATAGATTTAAAATAATTGAATGTGATACGAGAACGAACTTTCAAACGATTAGTGTCCATCGCGTAGGTAGATAATATGACAATGTTGCCTAAATAAGGATTTGGGCTAGTCGGGTTGTATTATAAAAAATATTCGACTGACTTATCAATATTGTAATAGGTACGTCCAAATGACATAGGCGAACAAAAAATATGATTTTTTCAATGTCCAATTGTAAAATCATTTTAGATAATACATTTAGATGATAAATGTACGATTTATTCTTTTGTAATTTTGTTTAAAGGCTGGATCTTGTATTGTTCGACAATTTGTTGTGCTACGTTTAAATTAATAAATTCGCTAGAATATATAAAAAATATATAAGGTAAGAAAATAAAAATTTGTAAAAAGATTAAACATTTTCTTCTGTGAATCTTTGTCAATTTAACTAAACTAAAAAGTCTCAAATTTAAGACGAGTGAAGAAAGCCGTGAGACTCAAATTAGATTTTTATTTTCATAAAAAATCTGCAAATTGTCGAACAAAAAACTTATATGCGAATCCAAATTTTTTATTGATTCCATTAAAGGATCTCTCGTAATTAAGTTTCTAAGATAATTATGATTGTTATAAAAATACGATTTTTGAATAAACATAAAATTTAAGTCGGGAAAAATTTTGAATTTTCTCCTGTCATCGTTTTTTAATTAAAATTGTTCTCTAAAAAAATGTTAATATACATTTTTATTGTTAATGGTTTTCGAAACTTAAAAAGTTGTTCCTGACAATTTTTCATTTGATTTTGGGACAATTTTATGAATTACATTTTGTATTGACATTTTATTTTTGTATTTTTACTTTTTTTTTCATAAAACTTTTCAATTAGGTCATTATAAAATACTATTATAAAGACCCCACTACGTAATGTGTCAAATATTTGAACGACTGTCATTTATAAACTGTAAATTGTAATTTTTTACAAAAAAATCTGTATTATACCTAAATATTTGCAGTTTTTATTATTATTTTGTAAATTTTTACTCGTAAGTTAATTTTCTCTGCATTTTTACGATGTAAATAAGAAAAAAAATATTAATACTCAAAGCGCGAACTGACAATAAGAAATAAGTTCAATTAATTTTTAATTTATGTCCATCTTGAACTATGTAAATAATATTATGTACCTAATTGTATTTTTTTTACATTAATAGCATTTCAGCCCCAAAATTTAATCGGTCATAATACACATGCCAAAGTTTTATTAATTTTATACTTTAAGTTATTAAGATACTTAATTATTTTCTATCATAATTATGTTTCTTTACATCGAATTTGTAACAATTGCAATGATTTCTCACACAAAAAGTCGACTGTTAGTCAATTCTATTTATTAGTTCTCCAAATTGAGAGTCCATCCAATGACAAAATACGATTTTATATTTACATAAAAAAGTCTATTGTTACTTTTCGTATGAAATAAAAAACCTAATAATATTTTTTATTGTTTTATTTTCATTCCTTTTATTTTTCCTTTCGTGAATAAAAATTACCAATTATTAAAACATATCAATCGAAAAAAAATTACACATTTCTCATATTTTCTTGTGTTTGAAAATGTTTGAACTGAAAATGTGCCAAAGCTGATGTTTTTTTCGCGAATAACTAACCATTTAGATAATAAAAATTAGCTGGGTTGACGTCCTTCTATATTTAAGTAAGTTTAGTAAAATATTAAAACCGTGCCTTATACTTTTACGCCATTTTGAGAATAAAATATCACTTTAAATATTGCCAATTTAGTATAAATAATATTAAAAAAAAAAACGAACTTTTTTAGTCATAAGTACATTTATTCATGATACTTTGTATTTTTGTCATTTCAACATTGACTTCAGCGTTTAAAATTTAAGTAATTTGTTTTTACAAATTTTTCATTACTAAAAATTTATTTATAAAATTTTACTTCATACTTTTTTTACATAATGATGACCTCCTGTAAAAATGTTTTCCATCAGCATTTTGTTGCAGAAATATTGTTGCTGTTAATTTTCTTTTTACTAAAAAAAATATGAGCTTGTCATTTAGTGGTAAGTGCTAATCAAATGTTCAAAACATATTGTCAATATGAATAAGATAATTAAAATAATTAATTAATTAAACAAGTCAATGTTAACACTTCGGTAATACTCGTCAGTTTAATAATTATTATGGGAAATATGTGATTCTGTATTAAATTTAGATGCTTTTTATAAACCAAAAAAAAACCATTTTGAATTTTTGCACTTATTTTTCTTTCGACCGTACCCAAACGTTATAAAAGAAAATATTTTCTAATTATTTCATAATGTTAAATAAAATTATTATAAATAATTAAGATTTTACCAACTTGTATATTAAATATGACAATGTGTTATGCCTACGTACTTGTTTAGTGTTTTCAAAATTAATTGAAAATTAATTTAATTTGAAAACAAGTTGGTAAAATCATATTTCTGATAACATCATCTTCAGTGATCATTGTAAAATAAGCCCAATCGATAAAATTATAAGGTTGTAAATTGTTCTGTAATTCAAAAAAAAAATGTGAATTTGATATTACGTACTTACATAAAGCTCATTTGTGTAATCAGCATAAAATTGAATTAAAGCGTATATGTTAAACTAAATCTTTTAATTCTTCCTACCTTACCTAAAAATACGATAATTCTCTCGAAATAAAAAAACGATTTCAAGGTTAAAACTGGACCAAATTGAAATGGGACCACACAGGAAGCACCAGCTTTCAAATAAAAAAAGTATTATCAAAATCGGTTCACCCAGTCGAAAGTTTCGTAGTAACAAACATAAAAAAAAGAAATACAGTCGAATGGATAACCTCCTTTTTTGAAGTCGGTTAAAAAGAATCCAAATTACTTTTTTTTTATCAGAAATATATTCACAACAATTTGTTTTTTCCATAATGCCACTTAAACCTCTTGGGTTTGAGTGTGGCACTTACAATTTCTCGTAGAGTATATAAACATGCTAGACATAATTAATTTAACTTACTTGCAGTTTTCTGAAACATACTGGACCGGAGTTTATCAGACTGGAAATAAATAATAAAAGCAATTAGACATTGTATTTTTTTATGTTTTTAATTCAATTACTGGCCCACTGCTGGGCTCGGGTCTCCTGTCATTTGAGAGGGATAAAGCTATAGTGGCTAAAGGAGAATAGCCGAGGATCGAGCTCTGTGCCATTCACTTGGGGAAGCCTAAGTCCGGCAGTGGATGAATATAGGCTGATCATGATGATAAAGGCTATCCATCCTTACTATATAATGCGGATCACCTGGTGGTAAGTGATGACCGCCGCTCATAGACATTTGCAACACTAGAAGCTTGCAAATGCGTTGCCAAACCCCTTAGAAACCGTTCAGGTTTCTTAAAATAGGGAGTTACTGAATTGACAGCACACAGGATTCCCATGCTGTCAGAATAGTCACTCCCCCAATGAGCTCTGGTAACCTTACTCACTCGCAGAAAGAACTATTGTTGATTCACTGCGGTCTTCTGTAAGGCGGAGGTACTTCCCCAGTCGGGCAGCTCAATTTGAGCGAGAAATCTCGCTATGCCCTACCTCCTACAAATACTCAATAATTCATCACGCTCTCGTCCGATTGTACCGAACCGTATCAATAAAATCTTTCAAATGCACGTTTTCTCACGATGTTTTCCTTCATTGTATGAACATGTGATAAATATCAGACGACCCAATTAGTCCAGCGGTAGTCAACACTGTCTTCTGTGCTATGGCTCCCGGGTTCGAATCCCGGTAGGGTAAAATTTTTGTGTGATGAGCATAAACATTTTTTTTTTCATTTACATAACGAAGTATATATGTAATATATCAAACGACTAGTATCCGTAACACAAGCCTCGTTGCTTAGCTCGGAACTAGATGGCGCTGTGTAACAATGTCCAGAAATATTTATTTATTTATTATTTAATACGCACGTAACTTCAAAAAGTCAGTGGGGCGTGCCTAACGATTGAACTCGAGACATTTGATTACTAATTCCACTGATCACACCACTAGTCTATCAGAGTTTCCTCATCAATTACATTTACGATCGGGTGACTTTTTTTGTTCCCCAACGGTGACAAGCTTGCGATCCGTCTTATGGTAAGTGCCTGAAACCTGCAGGTATAAAAAAATAAAAGGATCTTTAACGGATCTTTTACATTAATAAATATAGTCATAAAATACCAATACCAATATACCAATCTTTATCAAGATCAGAACACACGAAATAAACAGAAAATACCCTCGTTGAAACCACGTCGTGTTAGGCACACAAACTTCGGCGCCGGCTAAATACGAAGGATGACATACGTATGACTGAGGACCTTGATGCTAGATAATGATCCCTATCCGAATCTGCAGATACAAGATATGTATATCTACATTTTCAATTTTCCGGCTCATTTTGAACTGTCTCGTTGGTCATTTTATTGTGTATCACATTATTAATATATAATTTGAATTTGAATTTATAGTGGTCATAGAGCAATAGGCTTGCCCCCTATTACATGGGATCAAAAATATACTGGCATATGCGAGTCTATTACTAGCAACACCTCTGCCTGACCCGTCGGTGACGAAAGGCATGATGGTATTTCAGTTTCCAACAAGATTAGACGAAGTAGATGATAATGAAGATAAAATAAAAGCCGTGTCATTTTTTTTTTTTTTGTATAACTAAGGTGGCAAACTATCTTAGCAGTTACCGTAGCCTATGTATGTCTGCAACATCAGAGGCAGAGGCAGAGTTCGCGCGATGCCGACCCTGTAATAACCTATTCGTTCCTTTTTTAATTTAAAGTCTAAAATGTCATATGATACCGCATAGGTTCATAAGAAAAAATGCTCGAAATGTCATATGAACCTCATCGGTTCATAAGTGCCCGGTCGGCATTGGTCGTAGATTTCGTGAACATTTTCGGCGTTTTAGGTATTCGGAGGCCGCCGGTCAAAAGGTTAAAGAACCTCTTCTTTACATCAAAGTGCAGAGAAAAGGACTCTATTCCTGGATTGTCAACTTTCAACAACTGTCAACATGAGAAAAATAGTGCCTTACATTCCATAAGTGGTCCTAAACATCCACCATACAACACATCCCAGATGATCCCTGCCCCAAATAACTACACAAATCCAACAAATTAAAAGGGCAGGCAGGATGGATTGGAAAATGGAGGATTATATTTTGGGGAAGCCAGGGGAATTACTCCTGTTAATTCGGAAGTGTAAATCCGTGCCTAATATGCTAAATACAGGTCTGGCGTCAAATGCAGATCTCTATGATGTATGGGCTAAGTGATGAGCGCGAGTTTTGTGAGCGGCACGAGTAGTAAGAACACGCGGGCAGTACATACTATTCCTGGACATCCCTGGACATTATGACCCGGCGCCATCTAGTTCCGTGGTAAGCAACGAGGCTTGTGTTACGGATACTAGTTGGTTGATATACTACATATTATATACTTTTTTTTGTAATTACATATATATTATACATAGATACATACTATGCCTCGCAAATTGAGTGTTCCTTAAATTACCAATGAACTCCGGGAGTGCAGTATATCTTATTTATTTTTTCATGAGAGTTAAGTAGTCGGCACAAGTTTAGTGAAATGCATGAGTGATAGTTTCAAAGTTTAGTGGTCAGCGTGACTAATCAACTGTACTTCACCATCAGATTGGTTGCATTACATGAACGCATGTGAAGAACCACATACCTACTTATATATGAGTATACATTGGATACAAATTTAAATGATTATCAATTGACAAATGCCACACCAATGACATTACTATTGATTTTAACTCTTAGACCTATGAAACGAATCCGAAAAAATCCATAACAGATTGTTGGCATGAAAGTCCTTATCACAACGTATTTAAGCCAATTTTGTTTAGGTTGTAATATGTGAATGATAGCGCTATACAACCAGTAAAACGCCATCTCTTTCTTACAGGTTTTGCACAGCTTTTAACATGACCGATGACGTATATAACCGATCCAATTAAGTCTCTCGGTTCCACTGAACAAACTTTACTCTAAATTAAATGTTATATCAAAATTATACAAGTTAATAAATGGAGCTTTATCGGTGAAAATTCATTGACTCATATTAATATTTGTGATAGTCTAGTCTACTGACTTGACTTTGACTGTGAAGTCAAAAGATTTTGAGTTCAAAATCAAAGTACTACTGACTGATCAAGGTACGTGCTTATTTATCACGTGTTTAATCATCAATCCCATTATTGTTCCACTGATGGGCACTGGTCTCCTCTTATTTGAGAGGGATTAAGCTATAGTCCACCACGCTAGCCTACTGCGGGTTGGCAGACTTCACAAGCCATCGAGAAAATCTCTCAACATAATTTCCGGCCCGGATTTGAACTCGGGACCTTTGACATGTCAGTCCACTGGTCACACCACTAGGCCACCACACATGACAGCTCTCTATGCACATTATTAAACTGTGAAGGAAAACTGCGAGAGGAAACCTGCATGCTTGAAAGATTCTCTCGATAAAATATCTTTACTGTGCCAAAAATATTAGGTACAATTAGGTCAAATAATGTGTCACTGGATAGCGGCACACAGACCGTCACTCAGATATATTATGTAATTATTATTATTTTTTTTTATTTTTTTTATTACGTGTTTCAGTCCTAGGAATTAATGTTACTATATTATGGATCTCTGGTCTGAAAATAAAGATTTATTATTATTATTATATTATTATTATTAAACAAATGAAGCCCTAGACCCAACAATAGTGTAGGATTTAGTTTTTTGTGGATAGCATGTGAAGTTTGCCAACCCGCCTTGGTTTAGCGAGGTGGACAAATCTCTCTCAAATTGGGGGAGTGACTATTCTGACAGCACGGGCATTCAGTTTGCTGTCAGTTTAGTAATTCCCTATTTTACGAAACCTCAACGGTTTCTGCAAGGGTTGGCAACGCATAAGCAAGCCTCCTGGTGTTGCAAATGTCCATGGGCGGCGATGATCACTAACCATCAGGTGAGCCGCTTGCTCATTTGCCCCCTTATCGCTATAAAAAATGAGAGGAGACCCGTGCCCAGTAATACAATAATCAGATTGATAAATATGGGACCTGATTATAATTATAAAATGGATCCCTAGTAACTGTGCAGAATCTAGATAGCACGATTCAGTTTGTTCAGTCAAAAGATATAACTCCAATCCATTAATACTGTTTACTGAATATTATAATGGATGAGCTCCAATGATCTACAAAAGGATTTTAGCGCAATATTCAAAATTTGCGAGTTGAATAATCCACACTAATATTATAAATGCGAAAGTCTGTCTGTGACCTCTTCACACTTTAGCTTCTGAGTCGATGAAGATGATATTTGATATAGATATAGTTTGAGTCTCGATGAAGGACATAAGATAGTTTTTGTCCCGGAAATCAAATCAAATCAAATCATTTATTTCAATTAGACCAATATATATAATATAATATATTTAGTTGAATTTAGTTGTACGGTTCTAAATAGTAAGTTCCAAGTTGGTAGGAGGTGTACGGAATCAATCATTTCTCAAAAGAGAGTATAAAAAATAAGTAGATTGTATAAAATTACTAATTCTCTACATTCAAAGTCACGGGGAAAAGCTAGTATTATAAATGCAAAAGTATGTCTGTATGTCTGTAACCTCTTCACACTTTAACCGCTGAATCGATTTGGGTGAAATTTAGTACAGAGATAGTTTGAATCCCGGGGAAGGACATAAGATAGTTTATGCCTCGAAAATCATCCCCTAAAAGGGCTAAAAGTGGAATTTCGTAGGCAGAACCAATAATTTCTTATAAGAGAAGAGTAAGAAATAAATAAACACATTGATAAAAATCCAAAATGGATTAAATTAATAATTCTACGCAAACGAAATTGCGGATAAAACCTAGTTGAAAATAGTTAAGCTTCATATTTTACTACTTATTTTTCATCCCTTGTGTTGAATGGAGTATGAAGTATGAAATATCTTTAGACACTTTGATAGATATTTCTAGACTTTATGACTTTAAATTAGTTGAAGATCATTGATCTAAATTATTTTCGAACAGAAATCTAGTCTATTCAATTCAATCAAGTAAAAAAGTATCGTCTGAATGGCCTTTTAAGATTAAAATAAAATTCCTACAGGCGAAAAGTCTTACTCAATACCTACTTACCATTTTCATCTCAAATTGGGGAGTGACTATTCTGACAGCATATGAATTCCGTTCCAGTTCCAGTGTAGTAATTCCCTTTTTTTAAGAATATTCAACGGTTTATAGTCCACCACGCTAGCCTACTGCTGGCAGACTTCACATACCATCGAGAATCTCTCAAGCATGCAGGTTTCTTCACGATGTTTTCCTTCACCGTTTGACCATGGGATAAATACGCACATAACTTCCGAAAAGCCAGTGCGTGCTTTGGATTTGAACTGGAGAGCTTTGACATCTCAGTCCACTGGTCACACTACTAGGCTACCACAGCTCTATAGAAACTAAACGCTAAAGGTTATAGCTTGGACCACACCGCGTGATACGTACGAGTTCAGTGCCATATTGATATGTTAATGGAAGCAGACACGGCGCGATAACGTACACGCTTTTATACCCGTGTTGTTTTATAGCGAAATATATGGAAGATTCTAGCAATAAATGTACTAGAATATTATATTTGCTTCATATCTTTCATATTCTAGATTCTAATGTTACGTTATGTTATTATAATAAGCATTAAGGGGAGTTAGACAGCCGTACGAGTTTTTTTTAAAAAGATAAGTTAGATTTTGACTTCTTGTGCGAACTTACATAAATATTCGTCTACCCTGCTGGGCACTGGTCTCCTACAGTCCACCACGCTAGCCTACTGCGGGTTGGCAGACTTCACTCGCCATCGAGAAAATCTCTCAAGAATGCGGGTTTCCTCACAATGTTCTTCTTCACCGTTTGAGCATGTGATAAATACGCACATAACTTGCGACAATCATGTCAGCGGGGCGTACCTTGGGTTTGAGCTCGAGGCCTATGACATCTCAGGACACTGGTCACCCCACTACCTCAAAAAATCTATAGAGAATATGTTGTTATGTTCTCAAAGATATAAATCACTGATAAATATTTTTTCTTTCTTTCTTTCTTTCAAAGATACGAAAGTTTATCAGGCCAATCAAAGCTATTTAGGCTAGCAGAAGCTACTCCTCAAAATAGCCTCTTTCATACCACAAATTCATTTATGTAGGTTCTGTAGATTATGAGATTATGTAGGTTCCTCACCAACTAGGTTTAAAAGCTAAACCTTGTAGTTCCATATTAGGGTTCCGTGTTCAATGAACCGTCCCACCAATTGACACCTGACGAATATTAAAATTTTTGATAAAATACTGTGTCTCAAAATTGTCGGCCATTTTGGTGAATTTACGACAAAAAATTAACTTTACATTTAAAATTATAAATGATATGTTTTATGTAGATTTTCTAAGTACGATATTAGACCAATTGCTCCATTGGTCTAGTGTTCGTAAGTGTGGCAGCTGAACAAGAGGTCTTGGGTTTGATTCCCAGGTCGGACAAAGTGTTATTGGGTTTTTCTATGAAATTCTCAGTAGTAGATTGGAGTTTTGATTCGTGGCTCACGAAATGTGGTTGTACATTAGTACACCTCTGCCTAACCCTTCGGAGACGACAGGCGTTAAGCATGTTATGTTTATAATTATACAATTTTAGAGCATCTAATATTTTCTCTCTATCTCTAATACTCTATCTTTGCGTATAGAACATTAAATTTTTGGTTTTATTATGACATATTTTATTGCGCTAGGGTAATAAAAATGACTGAAGGACTGTACGTTGGTTCTGCACGTAGGTTGAGCGGAGCGGTGCTCAGCGAAGTGATGCGGAGCGGAGTTGAGAAACGGTCTACGTTTGTCGTTTTAAAATTAAAGTTGATACCATAAAAACTATTTAATTTACTAAATTAATTAAAATAATTAATTGTTTTTATTCACTGCTACAACTGCTACTACTGTGGTAGCCTAGTGGTGTGACCAGTGGACTGACATGTCAAAAGTCTCGAGTTCAAACCCAAGGCACGTACCGTAGTAGGCTAGCGTGGTGGACTAAAGCCTAATCCCTCTCAAATGAGAGGAGACCCGTGCCCAGTAGTGGGACAATAATGGGTTGGGTTAAAATAAGATCAATATACCGCGATAAAATCCGTAAAAAATAGTTTTATTTCAGAGCTCTTAAAGTCTATATCGTTTCGCTGGTTCCGACTTCAAATAGAAGAATAATGTATGTTACGATAAACAAATCAAGATTTACATATGATTTATGTTTGAAGGCCACAAATACGTGTAAAATATATAGGTCTTTACATATTACACTTACTAACTTTTGTCCGCGAATTCGACTGCTTAGAATCAGTGATTTTATACAATCTGCTTATTTATTTTCATTAATCTGTTTATTTATTTCTACCCCGTTTTAATAAATTATTATCAATTCCATATACAAATTCCGCCCCCTTTTTCGTCCTTTTGAGGGATGATTTCTGGGACAAAACAATGGTATGTCCTTCCCCGGGACTAGCCCTACCCCAAATTTCAACCTTACGGTTCATCGGTTATAGCGCGAAGAGGTAACATACAAACAGACACTTTCGCATTTATAATATTACTATGTATAATAAAATTACAATAAGAAAAACGAACGAATGAATCATTTACATCTATAAAAAGAGATATAAAAACAAAACAAGGTAACAATATTTATTATAATATTATTATCAAAACCAATAAAATATGATCCCAGTCTGCTTGGGTTTTCGAGTCCAATAAACGTTTGCGATTTTCCTCTAGCCATCCTTACCCTGCGTATCTTTGATGAAAAACGGGTACTGTAGGCAAAAAAAGTTTAATATCCTTATTTATGAGATTTTTTCTGTTGGGTACATGCTAAGTAAGTTTTAGATATAATAATTTGTGTATACAAACGGGTATCAATATGTAGTATTTTATATTTGGTAGTAGCTTGATTAATAATACATTCATTTTACCGACTGATCTGACGATTTGTCTTCTACGTTGTGGGTCCGAGGTTCAAATCTCAGTAGGAGCAAATGTTTCAATAATCATCATTAACCCAACCATGTCCTACTGCCACTGACTGGCTTCCTGTGATTTGAGAGGGATTAGGCTATAGTTCACTAAGCTAGATTGCGCGGGTTGGCTAAAAAAATCTCTCAAGCGTGCAGGTTTACTCAGGATTAATCCGCGCTTAACTTAAAAAATCAATGGCGCGTGCCTTGACATCGAACTCAAGACCGTTGTCTTCATATAGCCATATTTTACTTATCATTTCACTATAAAATCATTTCATTTCATTTCAATGTGCGTATTTATCAGATGCTCAAACAGTGAAGGAAAACATCGTGAGGAAACCTGCATGCTTTAGAGATTTTCTCGATAGCATGTGAAGTCTACCAACCCGCAGTAGGCTAGCATGGTGGACTATAGCCTAATCCCTCTCATATGAGAGAAGGACCCGTGCCTAGCACGGGGACAATAATGGGTTGATGATGACTCAGCTTAAAATCTTTAAAAAATCTCCAAAAAAAATTTTTTTTATGGTGTGTGATGGCCGCCGCCCTTAGACATTTGCAACACACCTTAGGAACCGTTCAAGTTTCTTAAAATATGGAGTTACTGAACTGACAGCAAACGGGATTCCCATGCTGTCAGAATAGTCACTCCCCCAATGAGCTCTGGTAACCTTACTCACTCGCAGAAAGACAACTATTGTTGATTTACTGCGATCTTCTGTAAGGCGTAGGTACTTTCCCAGTCGGGCAGTTCAATTTGAGCGAGAAATCTCGCTATGCCCTACCTACAAAAAAAAACAAAAATAATCTCAAATAAAAAGTATATTTTTTCTGTTGATGCTCCACGATAGCTTAGTTTAGATTCCGTCACAAGTTCTTTATGTGAAACAATATGGGGGTCCTTTTCAAAGGTCAGCAGTTTACATACCCTTATATTTGCTATAAACGGGAATATTTTCGGAGGACGCTTATTCTGACCTTTTATCGTACTGACGAGGGCGCTTCTTTTTTTGTCGGATTATCTTTTATTTCGAATGTAAAGTGCCAGGGAGATTTGTCTTTGAACTGTGATAGGCTAGTAATGGTTATGGACAGCAAATACTGCTGAGCTGATCCAGTTCAGGTTGATGGACTTAAGATTTTTTTCCATTAAGGTGGAAGCTCCACGCTAGCACACAAAATTCAAATTTTCGTACGTTTTTTGCAATTTGCCGGTCATTGTCAGACTGAACATTAAACAAAATATGATTATATGACAGTTATATGCACTTTGAGGGCTGTTTTATTGATTTAAATGATTATAATTCTGAAACTAAATACCTATTACAGGCGCGAATCATATTTTGTTTAATGTTCAGTCTGACAATGACCGGCAAATTGCAAAAAACGTACGAAAATTTGAATTTTGCAGGCTAGCGTGGAGCTTCCACCTTAAGGAATCAAATATCATATCGGTAGGCAGATCGGGGGTAGGCAGAACGTTAAAATCTCTGCATGCCTTGTCTTTGCTTCATCCACATTCATACATCTGGGAATAGGCGTGATAGTACATATGTATATACATATATCATTATCATCTCATTATTGTCCCACTGCTGGACACGGATCTCTACTTATTTGAGAGGGATTAAGCTATAGACCACGCTAGCCAACTACGGGTTGGCAAACTTTACATGCTATTAAGAAAATCTCTCAAGCATGCAGGTTTCCCCAAGAAATTACAACATGAAGTCTTGTAGTTGAAAAATAAAAGCTTAATCAATCTCAAATGATAATATATCAAGCAGCAATGGAATAATAAACGACAGAGGTATTGAAAGTACAGAGCTTTAAAAGTGATAAAATTAGGAATTTCGCCGGTATGTTTTAGGTCCCATGTAATAGAAGGCGAGCCTTTGCCATTGACCGGGCACGAATCTTAATTTCGAGCAGCTACTGAGAACAGTTATACCATCACGCCTGTCGCCCCCGAAAGGTTAGGCATAGGTGTACTAATGTACACCCACGTTTCACCGGTATGTTTTTTAGGTCCCATGAAATAGGGGGCGAGCCTATTGCCATTAACCCGGCACAAATCCAAACTCCGAGCTGCTACTGAGAATTTCATACAAAAGCCCAATAACACTGCTCGAACTGGGAATCGAACCCAAGATCTCTTGCTCGGCAGTCGCACTGTACGACCACTAGATCAACGAGGCAGTTCATAGAAAATCCGAATACCACATTGCTCGACATGGGTATCGATACCAAAACCTCATGTTCAGTGTAGCGACATCTATCTTGCCACTTAAGAACTACGGACTCGACGCGATGACGCAAATAATCCTACATCGCGCAAGTGAAATTTGCACGCGAGATAGCATATATACAACCACCCAACATCAACCGGCGTTGGGCAGTAGCCCGCCAGGCACATACTGGTGACATCCTTCCCTCCATACTGGTAACCCCGAGCTGAACATCAACTGCAACCAATCTTCAATGACCAGCAGCTTCGCCTTCATCACTCCTCACAGCACTCTCCAGCGCACCATCCTGCCAGCCAGCAACCCTCCGGCTCGAACCCTGACCACACGCCTGTAGCGGATGCACATGCCTGGTCAGGACCTTCAGCCGGCATCAGCAACTTGGCACAGCACACTGCACTTCGGCCGGTCATCTAGCAGAGCCACTCTCTCCTGGTCGACGCAGCAGCAAGCCACTACAGCTTCATGCACCACACCTCTCCTCACTGAAGAATTCGCAGCATCACAGTCCCGACTCACAGTGGACTTACTGCAACACAGTCCCGACCCACTGCGGACTACGCGGCAACCTGTTCCAACTCACTGGAACATCACAGCTGGCAACACGCAACAACGCTTACTCATCATCGTCATCAGAAGCATATCAACCTCCGGTCTCTAAGGGGAGCGATGTAGCGACATCTATCTCGCCACATAAGAACTACGGACTCAGCGCAATGACGCAAATAATCCTACATCGCGCAAGTGAAATTTGCACGCCAGATAGCATATATACAACCACCCAACATCAACCGTTGGGTAGTAGCCCGCCAGGCACAACACCTCGCCCGGTTGGAGGATCCTTCTTTTCCAATGGAGGGACTACCATCTCCTTCCCTCCATACCCAAGTTACGCACACTTACAACCATAAAACTAATGAGGAGACAGTTGGTCTTATTGAAAGCATAATATGTTTATAAAGCAATAAAATTAAGGAAATATTACCCTAAAAAAGTTCACATAATATTGAATTCAAAATACCCCTTTTTTCTCTGTAATAAAATTAATAGCGGAGGCATCCGTTTATCCGGCGGAGCCATTCATACTGGGAAACACATAAAATTTAATTGCCCCATATAAAAACACAGTTAAAACACAACTGTACGGCTACGATAGAGTTTCCTCGGGTGTGTGGTTAAATGTCGTATAATAGACATGTATAAGCATTTAATAATATATAATTAAGCCAGTATTGAAACAGTCAAAGGCAAATCGTCATAGTCCCACTGTTGGGCACGGGATGCCTCTCTTCTTTGGGGGGGATTAGGCTATAATACAGTTCCTCGTTGATTTTGTAGCCGAGCAAGAGGCCTTGGGTTTGATTCTCTGTTATTGGGTTATTCGTCTCTGAAATTCTCAGTAGCAACTCGAAGTTTGGATTTGTGCCCGGCTAATGGCAGTAGACTCGCATCTAAAACATTCCGGCGAAATTTTGGTTAATGTACATTAGCACACTTCTGCCTAACCCTTCGGGGACGACAGGCGTGATGGTATGTAAATTTTATACCTATAATGTTAATTAAATACCCAAATTTTTTATCATAATAATTACACGCACTGACAAAAGAACCCACAAATAGACCATTTTTATTTTCAGATAGAAATAGATCTCTCTCTCTCTCTCTCGTTCATTTCGTTCATTTCATTCGTTGTCCCACTAAATAATTATGTTAAATGCTCGTCCAGGGCAAGGCGACGATTGTGTCCACGGTGGAAGTAAGTAACCGAATTAATTTGTACAGATACAGTCGGTTAGTGCTGGACGGTGTTATGTTGCATGAAACATGCAGATAATAAAAAAAATATTTAATGTACAGTGGCACATTAAGCTACCACAATCTGATTTGATAGATTTTCAACTTTATAACAAACCAATAAGGTTCATGTTCAGTTGGGAAATTTTGACAGTTTTGGATAGGTTGCCTTCGTACTGTTATCTGCTGGTAACAGTACGAAGGCTTGTAATGTATTTTCCACTGCTGGACATAGGCCTCTCCCAAATTGCCATAACACTCTGTCGTCCGCCTTCCTCATCCAGTCTATTCCCTCTACCTTTTTTAGGTCTTCAGTCCATCTAGCCGGGGGGCATCTGACACTACGTTTGCCGATTCAATTCGACGCTTAAAAAGAGTCAATGTAATTTGACTTACCTTGAATGAATGTTATGTTTAGCTCGATCTTAAGGCCACTAGCCACTACAGACTTTTTCAAGTTCCGTGCGTATTCATAATTTGTTCAAATGGTGATTGAAACGTCGGAATAATATCAAATACCTACTACAATAAAATCCGTAAACAGTAGTTTTATTAGTAGTAGTTTTATTTCAATGTCTTATATTCGAGTAACGCTAAAAAAACTACTTAAAATATAAATATTACTATAAAAAGTGATCTATTTTCTATTTCATTTTAAGTTTTACAATATTTGTATTCTGCCTATTGTGATAATGCTTACGTATTACATGAAACCGTCCATTTGAAAGCTCATCAAGCTTGCGAGAAAATATCATTAACGTTAGCAGCGAGTCAGAAAAGAGGCTTCCTCAGTGCATTCTCAATCATAATTATTCATTCCTTTTGGCCACGCTTTGTTACAGAAGTAATGAGATGAACTTACCTATAATAATTATTGTCGGAGGATTAGTTTGAAGACATAATTTTAATTTTATTGCAAAACTAAACTAAATTGAGCTGCCCAACTGGGGAAGTACCTCCGCCTTACAGAAGACCGCAGTGAATCAACAATAGTTGTCTTTCTGCGGGTGAGTAAGGTTACCAGAGCTCATTGGGGGAGTGACTATTCTGACAGCATGGGAATTCCGTTTGCTGTCAGTTCAGTAGCTCCCTATTTTAAGAAACCTGAACGGTTTCTAAAGGGTTTGGCAACGCATTTGCAAGCCTCTGGTGTAGCAAATGTCTATGGGCGGCGGTTATCACTTACCATCAAGTGAGCCGCCTACTCGTATGTCCCCTTATCTCCATAAAAAAAACTAGCTATCACCCTCTTTTTTATTTTTTTAATATGATTATCCATATAAACTATCCCAGATAAACTACAGGAGCGCCGTCTCCGATGGTACGGACACGTTATGAGGCGACCATCCGACCACATAACCAGGAATGTGCTGGATATCGAAACTAAACCGCGAGGATGAGGAAGACCCCGATTCACATGGATGTACATAAATACACTCACACCTCAGGCAGAAACTACAGAATGCCACGATTAACTTTTCGCGGGCAAAAACTTAATCCTTCTAATATCCTACTAATATTATAAACGCGAAAGTTTGTTAGTATGGTTGTATGTATGGATGGATGTTTGTTACTCTTTCACGCAAAAACCGCTCAACAGATTTGAATGAAATTTAGCATACATATAGTTTATTACCGGGATTAACACATAGGCTACTTTTTATCTATATACCATGCGGGCAAAGCCGCGGGAGGCAGCTAGTACTCAATATATTCTCAATCACTTCACGAAGTTTGGCTTTAAGACCGGCTAACGTTAACATGCTCTCCTCTTAATCCATGGGACCTAAAAATCCACTATTAAACTGTAATTATGAGAATGTCTGGTTATATAATAAGACAAAATCAGTCATTTCATGGCATATTATGATTATTTTCAAAAGGAAACGAACATACCGAACCAAATTATGCGCAAATCTGACGTTTGAAAGACTTTCTCCCCCCTTTTTTGGGGAAGAAAATGAAAATAAGGCAGTCAGAAGTCGGGCCGACCTTGATACACAAGTAAATAAGCTTAATGGAGTCATATCGGAAGATTGGATAATATTTTTTTAAACCATTTCCCCGTAATGTGCAGTCGTTATGAAAAAAAGCAATTCTTTGAATGTTTCTGTTATTTTTTTTTGTTTTCCCATTCTGTGTCTTTCACCTTTTGTGTGACTATTTGCGCCTCAATATCAATATTTTAAATTGTAATCTTTAGAAATATTTTCGAAGTATTAGTGCGTTTTCATTATACATTCGTCTACCGAGTACCTCTAAGTTCCTTCTGAGTTCCTTCTGGGTCTGAGTTTTTCTATGAAACTCTCTGTCATCATCATCAATTATTGTCCCACTACTGGGCACGGGTCTCCCCTCATTTGAGAGGAATCAGGTTATAGTACACCACGCTAGCCTACTGCGCGTTGGCAGACTTCACACGCCATCGAGAAAATCTCTCAAGCAAGCAGGTTTTCTCACGATGTCTTCCACTAATTGAGCATGTGATAAATACATAGTTATATTTTAACAGTGATGTAGGTATACCTATATTTAAATTTGCAGTTCTACTGTGATGCTAAAAAATCAGTCGTGGAGTAAAATTATGAGTACCGATCTATGTTACAAAAAGAAACTGTTTAAGAATAAAACGTATTTTTTTATTAAATGTTTATTACCTATTCAATTTGCTGCAAGAGAAAGCGTTTGCATTAATAAATTATCTGTCTAGTGTATGTTTGGAGTAAAAACAATTTGTACACTGTTGTACAATAAACACTTGTTTGCTGAACCAAAATAAATAAATGTATAAAACTTGCCAACGCTTTGGTCTTGAAACATCAAAGGGATTTGAAATAATATTAGGTAGAGGCATTAAGACCAACATTTTTGTATACTGAAATTAATTAATTAATAGCTCGGAATAACAGGAACAGTGTTAAAACAATAAAAACACGTATTTTACTAGCTTCTGCCCGTGACTTCAACTGTGTAAAATTTTTGATTTAGGTAGCATATTATGTTTTTTTATCTGATCGACTTTTTTCAGACAAGTTATATGCCTACTTGTATAGTCCATTTTTAAAAATTAATAATTCTCAATACTAAATCCGTCCCCGTTTTAGCCCTTTTAGGGAAGATTTCCGGGATAAAAATCAGTTGAGAGGTTAAAGTGTGAATGGGTTCGAATCCCAGGTCGAGCAGGTGTTATCACCCGATAACACCTGCTCTATGAAAATTTCAGTAGCAGTTCGGATCATCATCAGCCCTCATCTTCGTACCCTATTACATGGGACCTAAAAACATACCAGCGAAACAAGAGTGTACATTAACACACCTCTGCCTAACCCTTCGGGGACGACAGACGTGATGCGTTAAGATACTAGCTCTCCCTTTTATTTATTATATCTGAGCCTATATGTACCTTGTTCTGATTGTGATTTTACTATAATTATTACATTAAGGTGGAAGCTTCACGGTAGCCCGCGAAATTTAAATTTTCGTACGTTTTTTCAATTTGCCGGTCATTTTTTCATGAAATAGACAATCAATGCAGTTATATAACTTTGAGGGCTGTTTTATTGATTTAAATGATTATAATTCTGTAACTAAATACCTATTACAGGCGCAAATCATATTTTGTTTAATGTTCAGTCTGACAATGACCGGCAAATTGCAAAAAACCTACGACAATTTGAATTTCGCGGGCTACCGTGAAGCTTCCACCTTAAGTAATATTTTGCATGCCCGCAAAGAGGGTGAAATATGTCCTGCACCATAACTTAATTTAACATCTCATGTATCCACCATATGTCAGGCAAATAAATTATTTGATTTGATTTGATTTGTTATAATTAAAAGAAAACATTCCTCTCTAGTCTATTATATGTACAGTAACAACATGCGATTTCCCAGGCGTTATTGAGAGCCCTTTTAAACAAAGACCTTACGAGAGGTCATTGACCGTCTGCGGGGACATATGTACTATGTACGTATTTGGTATAAAGAGAAACATTTTGAACAATAAAAGCATAGTAAATTACTCAAGTATTGTTATTGGACTTTATAAAATAATTATATAAATGCGTTCTTTGAGATGGGTGGTGTAACTTTGAATGATAGATTGAGGAATGATGTGATACAAAAACGTTGTGGATTGAAAGACGACGTAGTGACAAAAAGCCGAGTTAAATCCTAAGGCACTACTGACTCTTCGGAGGTATATACTTAAAAAGAATATCTATATCGCATACAAACTTACACCCCCGTTTTCGCCCTTTTAGGGGATGATTTCCAGGACAAAAACTATGTCCTTCCCCGGGACTCAAACGATCTCTCTACCAAATTTAATCTAAATCAGTTCAGCGGTTATAGCGTGAAGAGGTAACAGACAGACAGACAGGCAAACAGACAGACACTTTAAACTTTTGTAATATTAAAGTAAGTCAATATGGATAGTCCAATTTCTCTCAAATGGGTAAAGTCCCGTGTTCAGTAAGGGACAGTAAATGGTTTGATGGTGATCAAATTGATTGATACCCTATAATATTTACAGACTTACTTCGGCTAGCGTGGCTTAACTTTGCAATTTTTTTATGTCACTAGGGTCTGCAAACAAGCATACGGCCCACCTGATCGTAAGTAGTTACCGTAGCCTATAGACGTTTGCAACACCAGAAGTGTCGCTGTCGTCGACCCTGTAGAGACCGTGCAGGTTTTTTAAAATAAGGGAGTTACTAAACTGACAGCAAACGGAATTCCCATGCTGTCAGAATAGTCACCCCATCAATGAGCTCTGCACTCCTTCCAGAAAGACAGGTCCCTGAGAGCTGAAGACAGAGAGGTGTGGAAGAAGAGTGGGGAGGCCTTTGCCCAGTAGTGGGACGTTACAGGCTATTAAAAAAAATGAGCTCTGGTAACTGTTCAGGTACCACTCACTCACTTCACTATACACACTTGATAGGTGAGGAAGAGCGAAAGAAGCTTGCGGCGTAACAGTAACCTTACTCACTCGCAGAAACACAGCTAGTGTTGTTTCATTGCGGTTTTCTGTAAGGCGGAGGTACTTCTTCAGTCGGGCAGCTCAATTTGAGCGATGAATCTTGATGAATATCTCTCAGAACTATTAAAATAAACGTCAATTGATCAGCGATGGTTCGTACTTATCCACAAAGCCCTTTTTAAATATGAAAATCAATCAATAACTATATTCAATAATTCCTTTATTCACGGTTGGTTTTATAGCAGTTATAGTCAATAACATAAATCGCGATAAAAACTCGCGTGTACACTGTGTAACTGTTTTAATAACGTTATTCCGAGCTCTTTAACTCATTCTGTAGCTCAAAAGTCGGGGTTTTTTTTCGAAAACTACCTAGGTATGTGCTTTTTATTTTGACCATAGATTTTGAATCTACTGTTTTTATTTTTTATTACCACAATTAAGTAATACGAGCTTACGGCCAGCTTGATGGTAAGCGGTTGCCGTAACCTCTAGACGTTTGCAACCATAGAGGTCCTGTGTTGCCGACTCAGTAGAAACCGTATAGGTTTCTTGAAATAGGGAGTTACTAAACTGGACCAAACGAATTCCCATGCTGTCAGAATAGTCACTCCCCAAACTCCTCCTTACTAAGAGGTCGGACATAGCGAGATTTCTCGCTCAAATTGAGCTGCCCGACTGGGGAAGTACCTCCGCCTTACAGAATACCGCAGTGAATCAACAATAGTTGTCTTTCTGCGAGTGAGTAAGGTTACCAGAGCTCGTTGGGGAGTGACTATTCTGACAGCATGGGCATTCTATTTGCTGTCAGTTTAGTAATTCCCTATTTTAAGGAACCAAAACGGTTTCTGCAGGGGTGTGCAACGCATTTGCAAGCCTTCAGGTGTTGCAAATGCCCATGGGCCCTCGCATGGACATTTAGCATCACTTTTCATCAGGTGAGGAGCCACCTGCTTGTTTGCCCCTTATCGAAATAAAAAAAAAACTAGCTCGCTGATGAATGATGAAGGCGCTTTCTTCAATAAGCTTCATAAATTGATCTATATTGTTGGTAACACAAATTGTCTTTGGCCCCAAAAGCTACCACGTAACTCTTTTTTTTTTCGGCATTTTTCTTCTCAGATGTCGTCAGTTTACCAAAAAAGAATATCTAAAAGCTTGAGAGATTTTCTCGATGGCGTGTAAAATCTGCCAAACCTATTGGTTTGGCAGATTTTACACGCCATCGAGATGTTTAGTGGTATTCCACTAAACATTTATTATCAATTAAATCAAAAAAACTATTCTTCAATTCTTGTACCGAGGCAGAAGGACGATTTAAGGGCCAATGATGTTAAACTGTTCGAATAACGACAGCAACCCGAGTTTAATCGAATGGAATATCAGTTAACGCTGCACTCGACCTGGGGTACGTAGGGACCCCACTTGTGACGCTGTTACTTGTGACATATTATTATATAAGTACCGGCGCGGCGGTATTATTGACCCTAATCGTGTTATTTATTACGCATTTTGAGATAAAACTAAACTTAACATTTGTGGGGATTTTATCGCGGTATATTGATATAATATTATTTTATGGCTACCCGATAAGCCTAGCGGTAATTTACTCTGCCTTCTGTGCGATTGGTCCTAGGTTAGAATCCTGGTAGGGACAAATTAATGTTTGTGTGATGAGCATCAACATTTGTATCCGAGTCATGGACGTATGTATGTAAAAAAAAGATACTCCGTACTTTGCTATTCAGTTTGTAGTCTCATACACTATGTAGAGATGATAATACGACAATAAATTAAACCCAGTATACCAAAAATCAATCAAATATACCCAGTAGTTTAGACACAGGACATTATTTTCCATTTTTTTAATTTTCAACATGATGTATTGTTTACTAGGCTATCATAGATAGGGTTAAAGACCTGCAACATAAGTATAAACACATTTTGCCAACTCGCCACTTAAAAGACCTTCGCCAATCTTAAAAAACTCCTTACGCAAATCTAATTTCTTTTGCATATTAATTGTGCTGTTTAGTTTGTTTAAAAAAAGTATTTTTTTTATATCGATGTTACGACTTATTTACTAGTTCAAGAGAGTATTTTGACTGTATCAAAATACTCTCTTGAACTAGTATGAACCGTCTTTTCATTTATTGTCGTGTTATCATCTCTACATTGTATATACGAAACTTCACACACACAAACACGTTTATGAGCATCATCGTGCTTATATTTTATTATTCTGCATCAGTACTCAAAATTTTCCATCGAGTATTGCGCCAAAACTACCTATAAATCATACGCAATAAAGGCTGATATTGCCTAAATCTTACCTAGCTATCTGTCTACTCAAGTGTTATAAGATGGGATATCATTTGAGAGTGCACTTCAGTGCGATATCGAGCGCAAGGACCCCAAGATTCAATTTTACAAGGATTTGGAGAGAGTATCTAAACGTATTGATAAATATCATTTTAGTTAAGAAGCATTTTCGTTTACGGTACCCTATTTAGTTAAGTATAATGTATACTGTTATAGGGGTTGGTGGTAGAAGAGTGAAAATTTTGAATTACAAGTATTATTTATCATCATCATCATCATCATTATCAGCCTATACTCGTCCACTGCTGGACGTAGGCCTTCCCTAGTGAACGCCACAGAGCTCGATCTTCAGCTCTTTTCCTCCAGTCACTGCCAGCTGCCTTGCGCAAGTCGTCGCTCCACCTGGCCGGCGGCCGTCCTACACTACGTTTGCCGAGACGCGGTCTTCACCCTCCAGTATTATTTATGCCAAATCATAAAAAAATATTATGTCAAAGAAAAAGAAAATCTGGTGACGGACATCCTTATCACCTAGGGGTATAAAAAACTACCTACGACCGATTCTCAAACCTACCAAATATACATACTAAATTTCATAATAATCCGTCCAGCCGTTTCGGAGGAGTTCAGCGACAAACACCGTGACACGAGATTTTTATATATAAGAAGATACAGTGTAGTATCTGTTCGCATAGTACAGTTATTCTAGTGTTTATGTATTACTAGCTTTTGCTTGAATATTATACTTTAGCTATACTATACTATAGTGTACCGCAAGGAAGCATTTTCGGGTCAACCCATTTTCTCAAATATCTAAATGATCTTTGTAAAGTAGATTATCTTATGAGTGGACAAATAAATCGGAACGATGTGACTTATTCATCATCATCATCATCACATCAATCGTTAGACGTCCACTGCTGGACATAAGTCTCCCCCATCCGCATCCAGTGAATTCCAGTGACCTTCACCAGGTCGTCAGTCTACCTTGCCGGGGGCCTACCCACGCTGCATCTTCTGCGACCTATTGGTTACAAAATAACTTACTTACACTTATTTCCGATAAAACATGGGTGTTTCCTATACATTATAAGTATGTATTTACAAAAAAAGAAAAGGTATATAAGTATTATATCCATTGTCTAGTACCCATAGTACAAGCTCGCTTAGTTTGGGATTAGATGGTGCTGTGTGAAAAAATGTCGCAGAATATTTTATTTTACTTTAACTCAGTACATAAGTATGATCTTTTTGAGGACAGCCCTCATAGGAACTTACCGCCACCTAACCAATTATTAAACTGCACATAACTGCTGTAACAGCCTTTTTGGAATATTTTGGATGTACAAAAATGCGAAGTGCATAGATTCATTACATGATTATATAGATGAGGACTGTCGACCATGTATACACAAGAAATGGGAGTAAATACTTGAGCAACCCTATTACTTTAGGAAAAAAAATCAGTCGGAACACTGTGGACGACAAAGAGTATCTTAAAGAATTATAAAACAGAGGAATGGCAGAAGGTATATTACGTAAAAACTTTTTGATTACAGTACATGGTATTATTGAATGATATAATTGAGTAAAAGGTTTTTATCTATCTTCTATTACATAAAAGGAGAAGCTGACTGACTGACTGACATATCAACGCAGGACCTAAACTGTAAATGTTAGGAACTTAAAATTTTGCACAGGGGTTTATAATGTAGGGGAGCACTAAGAAAGGATTTTTTTTAATTTACCCCTAAAGGGGTAAAACGAAGGTGCAAAATTAGTATGAAACTTTTTTTTGGATTCACCTAGTTTTAAATAAACTTTTCAATGTATTTATGAAACTTCTTCTCATCATCATCAACCCCATTAATGTCCCACTGCTGGGCACGGGTCTCCTCTCAATTGAGAGGGATTAGGCTATAGTCCACCACGCTAGCCTACTGCGGGTTGGCAGACTTCACACGCCATCGAGAATTCTCTCAAGCATGCAGGTTTCCTCACGATGTTTTCCTTCACCGTTTGAGCATGTGATAAATACGCACATAACTTCCCAAAAGTCAGTGGTGCGTGCCTTGGGTTTGAACTCGAGACCTCTGACATCTCAGTCCACTGGTCATACCGCTAGGCTACCACAGCTCTTCAAACTTCTTCTCAATTAAATTAAATTAAGAAGAAGTTTTTTCCTAACAATAAACTCCGTAAAAAATCATCCTCTTCGTATTTATCACATGCGCATACGGTGAAATTACATATACCTGAGGATTGTTACGATGGCGTTGCAACATTGCACTGTGAGCCTTTTTTATGGTGAAACGAGCAGGCGGCTCACCTGATGGTAAGTGATCACCGCCGCCCATGGACATTTGCAATACCAGAAGGCGTGCATATGCGTTGCCCCTGCAAACCGTTTAGGTTTCTTAAACCAAGGAATTATGAATCTGACAGCAAACGGAATGCCCATGCTGTCAGAATAGTCACTCCCTCAACAAGCTCTGGTAACCTTACTCACTCGCAGATACACAACTATTGTTGATTCACTGCGGTCTTCTGGAAGGTGGAGGTACTTCCCCAGTCGGGCAGCTCAATTTGAGCGAAGAATCTCGCTATGCCCTACCTCTAGCCGTCTTTACTCGACCATCAATTATTGTCCCTAAAGTAGTCATTAAAAATAAAATAAACCTTATTATAATGTACCTTCTTATTATATTCCATTGTTACTGAGGTCAACCATCCACCTTTATCTTAAAGAAACAAAGTCCTGAAAGCAAAGTTTCCACCCCCCCTTTTGTCGGTGCGCAATATCCGGATCCGGCGGAAGTTCAACAGTTTGTTCCACCTTCAACGGCCATTTCCTGTTTATCATAGTTTATTATTTGATAATAATAACCTTTGATATGCGGGTAGCCTTTGCTGGTTCGAACTTGGCTAAAGTTTGAAGTCTAAGTTTGCCTGGTAAGGTTTAATAGGAACTAAGATCTTGATTTGATTCAAAGCTTTAGTTGGAGTTTTGTTTGAAGTCGGTTTATCGTCATTAAATATTATCGGACCATCAGCAAGTATCCATATATATGAATGTAGACAAAGCTGAATTAAAATCAAAAGGTTTTTTTTCATATAAACTTTTTCAAGCATTTATAAAACGTTGAGACTCTAGTTGCAGTTTGTCTGGTATGTGGCGTTCTGGAGTGTCTGCCTACCCCCATTGGAAATATATGTATGTGTGTTAATTTAAACTTATAAAATCGTTTTTGGTATGTTTGATTGGTATCTCAATGTACAGCCAAAAGCAAGTCAGCCAAAGATATCTCTCAGTCATGGAGGTTTCCTTCACCATTTGAGCATGTGATAAATACGCACTTAACTTTGAAAAGTCAGTGGAGCGTGCCTGAAAACTTGAGATATCTAACTGTTCACATTCCTAGGCTATCACTGCTGTTTTTAAACATAAAGGTTTGTATATACAATATACATACATAAAAAATGATATTAAAAACACAGAAGCAGCTGCTATTTTTCGGCTTGTGAACCCCGCCAGAAAGTTTGAGGCCGAAATGCAAACGAAGCCAGGACAATTTCGTAGTCTAAAATATTTTTTTTCCTACGTAAATAATGTTTTAATAATGCTCTGTTATGGTCAACGGGAGAGTGTGCGGCGCGGTTAGTGTGGAAAAGGATTTTGTGATTTATTTACATCGTCAATCATGCCTCGTAAGTCAATGTTCTCCGTCCGATCTTCAGAGAAAAGCGTTATTTTACCACCACGCCTGTCATCCCAAAGGGTTAGGTAGAGGTGTGCCAATGTACACCTACATTTCATACAAGTATTCCCCAAGTATCACGGGGTTCTGTTGTGAAATTCCACAAATTTATAAGTAATGTTTTCTTAGATTTACCTACCTACGCGAATATTTTGAAAAAGTAAAATATAATTTTACGTATTCTATTGTGGTACGTACATATGTATGTATATTTATTGCCACACATATGCATTAGGTTTACGTCCTGTGATGGTAGAGTTAGGGTTGAATAAATAAATAAATATTGACTGGGTATTGCCGTGACCAAGGACGCTGTAAATGAATCGAAACGTTGTGATAAAATAGTATCGATATATCAAGATTACATTATTTCGGAGCATTATTTCAGCGTCTGCTTTAAGCTTTTACCCTGCCACATGAGACCATTATATCTATTCATCCTTTTGGGAATACAGGACTGATTTTTTACGCTTAGTTTAGCATGGCATTTGTAACATACTATCACCGGTTATAACAACGATTAGCATAGAATAAGTGCAAAAAATATGCTTCCTAGAAGGTAGGGCATAGCGAGATTTCTCGCTCAAATTGAGCTGCCCGACTGGGGAAGTACCTCCGCCTTACAGAATACCGCAGTGAATCAACTATAGTTGTCTTTCTGCAAGTGAGTAAGGTTACCAGAGCTCGTTGGGGAGTGACTATTCTGACAATATGGGTAATCCATTTGCTGTCAGTTTAGTAATTCCCTGTTTAAGGAACCAAAACTGTTTCTGCAGGGGTGTGCAACGCATTTGCAAGTCTTCAGGTGTTGCAAATGTCCATGGGCGGCGGCGATCACTTACCATCAGGTGAGCCGCCTGCTCGTTTGCCCCTTATCGCAATAAAAAAAAAACATACCTACGGAAAAAAACCCTTTCCATACTTGCAAGCTAACCTCCCAAACGCGGACATGTCATAAAATTCTCATTTGCGCACTCCGAGGACGGAGTCACCCTGTCCTCAATATTATCCACTGTTTCGTCTGCTCCTCCGTTCTTATCCCAACCAACCCCCATCATAATAACGATATTTTTCGTGAAATAATGCTTTTAATGATTGAATAGCGAGTGCAAATGTCAAGGACTTATTTAAATAAGTAATCTATGTTTTTTATATTACGTGGGTGACAAATAAGTTTACAACTCGCCTCATGGTAAGTGGTTACCGTAGACTATACACGTTTGCAACACGGTAGGTGTCGCTCGAGCGTTTCCGACCCTGTAAAACCGTTAATTACTTAATATTATAAATGCGAATGTGTGTCTGTCTCTATGTCTGTTACCTCTTCACGCAATAACAGCCGAACTGATTTAGATCAATTTTGGTATAGCGATAGTTTGAATCCCGGGGAAGGACATGGACAAAGTCACGGGCAAAACTAGTTATTTATATATATGTCTGTTACGTTTTGTGTTTACTATTGCATAATAACATTTCATTAATTTTTCTTAATAATTCTCACAAAAATTTTGTAACAAAAAAAAATTAATCAAATAATAAAGCGTATTGAGATTAGAAACCTTTTAATATTTCCGTACGTACCCGACATATCGCAACCTCACAAGTGAAGGAAAAAAATGTTGTACCATTAGCGTATTAATTGATAGAGAAAACATCGCGAAGAATTTACACCTCAAACTTGTTGAGTGTAGTCTTCGACTCTATTACTATCAAGACGTTACGACCATTTTTTTAGGTGCGGAATAAATCCTTTATGTCCCGTCTTTATGTATCCGACAGACAACTAAAGTTACCGACATAGCTCAGAGGATTAGCAAGCTGAAGTGGCAATGGGCCGGTCACATCTCTCGGAGAACCGACAACCGTTGGATTATACAAGTTCTTGAGTGGAGACCGCGTCTCGGCAAACGTAGTGTAGGACGGCCGCCGGCCAGGTGGAGCGATGAATTGCGCAAGGCAGCTGGCAGTGACTGGAGGAAAAGAGCCGAAGATCGAGCTCTGTGGCGTTTACTAGGGGAGGCCTACGTCCAGCAGTTGATAATATAGGCTGATGATGATGATGTTGTCTCCTGGTGACTTAAACGCTGTAAACAGTAGACCTAAATCGTACAAAACTCATTCAATAAAAACGCTAGTACGAAAAATATGTACATCTATGACAAGTACGAATACATACTGAAAACGGAACGAGGAATACAATTTAATTCCCTGATTCCAAGAAAATAATACACCAAATGTGAAACGTTATTGTGTCCAAATATAACGTAACCATCACGCCTACATCATAAATGGGATGAGCAGGGGTTATTGACGTTGATTTCCTTCATAACATTTGTGTGCTTAAAACTAAATTCAGTTTTAAAGTTGAACTGTCTCGTTGATCTGGTGCGACTGCTGGGCAAGAGGTCTGGGGTTCGATTCTCAGATCGATCAAAGTCCTTCTCAGTAGCAGCTCGGTGTTGGGATTCGTGCCCGGTTGATGGCAATAAGTATGCCCCTTATTACATGGGACCTATAACATACCGTCGCAATGTGGGTGTACATTAGTACACATCTGCTTAACCCTTAGGTGACGACAGGCGTGATATAAGAGTAGTGTATATATTCGTCTGTGTGGTATGTTTCTGGATCTCGTGTAATAATGGGAGCCCTCCGAGCTGCTTCTTAAAACTTCACACTTCGCTCAACTTGAGAATCGAACAGAGGACCTCACGTTCAGAAATTAATTTTGTACATACAAGACTCATGAAGCGGTCTAACAAAAACATAGTCAGCAAATATAATTATAAATCTTATTCAAAGTCATTCACCGTCAACCCGTCAAATGCCGATAGAGCTTTTTAATCCCGCACACGTAATTTTTAATTTTAAAATTTCTAAAGCCGGCGCTGACCAATTAAATATAAATTACGCGGGCGACTAAGAGCTCACTCGACGGCCGGCGCATTTCCACGTGGAAAATATACGCTGGAACACGGAATTCCACGTTCTAATTTTGAAAGGAGGCGAATACGTTCATGAAATTCAAATTTTAGAAGTCGTGTTCTATCGTTCTTCGTTCTTTTTTTAAATAAATCCTGGGATTAAACGATGTCAATGTGATAGCGGTATTCTTTCGGCGGGATTCGGATTGTTAACATTTGGGGGTTAAGAATTTAATTTATGGTTTACTTCAGGTAATTTAATTTTTTATCTGGGCCTTGTGATGTATGTGTTAGGTGTGAAAGGTTTCATGTCTTTTAGGTATATTTTCGTGTGATTTAATACAAGCGACGTTTCTTATAATCATTATCAATTAATATTTTCAGTGTAAAGCTCAATTATGTAATATTTATATACTACTAGCTGATTCCCGCAACTTCGTCCGCGTGCAATTTAACTAAAAAAAAAAGTTTCATATTAACTTTGCACCCCCGTTTTACGCCCTTAGGGGGGGCATTTTCAAAAATTCTTAGCAAATGCCTACGTCATAACATCTACTTGCATGCCAAATTTCAGCCCGATCCGTCCAGTGGTTTGGGCTGTGCGTTGATAGATCACTATTTTAGTCAGTCAGTCACTTTGGAGTTATATAATATATTTAGATAATAGTCCCTTATGACTATATACTTAAATTATAAATGTTTAACTATTCCCTATGGAGGCTAAATAATAAATGTTCTTACTATAATGAAAAAAATATTCCAAACTTCGTTTTCAAAGACAGTTATACGAATTTTCGTTTGACTCAATAACGCCGGCGATTACGACGACCTTCGCGGGTCTATGTTTCGGCTTGTTTTCACGCGAATGTAAAGAAGTTATAAACCAACAAATATTTATATAATATTTATCCCTACAGGGATCCAAACATTGGATTTTTACTGGAGAATTCAGCTTTAATACGATGCGCTCGTCGGGTTTACAATAAGCAAAAATAAACATTGAAAAAAATTTGACAAATGGACAATCTCCTCCTTTTTTGAAGTCGGTTAAAATATAATAAATTCATAAATTTTATATTTTATCAAGTTTTTATATCTTGTATAAAAATTTAAGAATATTTTAAAATAAAAATGTATTTATTCAATTTAATTGGGTAATTTTACAAGAGCCGCAAATTAGGACTAACAAAAAATATTGCTTCTACATATTTAACGAAATAATTTACAACTTTTTTATGAATATAAATAGTGTTGCTATCACAGAAAATAAATGTAGCTAGCTCCACGATAAGCAACTACTTACAATGAAAGGCACACTGCGTTACTATCCTTGCAATGACAAAAATAAAATATTGCCCCTACCAGGAGATTCAAAGTCACTTTTAATTCAATTCGTGGTCAAAATGGAAAAATAAATATATAGTTATTAACCCCCGACGCAAAAACGACGAGTGTTATAACTTTGACATGTGTGTGTGTGTGTGTGTGTTAGTGTTTGTTTGTTTGTGTGTGTGTGTGTTTGTGTGTGTGTGAGTCTTTGGCATCGTAGCCCCCGAACGGATGAACTGATTTTGATTTTGTTTTTTTTTTTGTGTAAAGGTGATTTAGTCGGGAGTGTTCCTAGCTATGTTTGATGAAAATTGGTTCATGATGGCCTCCACAAAAGGTGTCATCATCATCATCAACCCATTATTGTCCCACTGCTAGGCACGGGTCTCCTCTCATTTGAGAGGGAATAGGCTACAGTCTACCACGCTAGCCTACTGCAGGTTGGCAGACATTACATGCCATGGAGAAAATCTCTCAAGCATATAGGTCACGATATTTTCCTTCAACGTTTGAGCATGTGATAAATACGCACATAACTTCCGAAAAGTCAGTAGTGCGTGGTTTTTTGGGTCAGTCCACTGGTCACACCGCTAGGCTACCACAGCTCAAAATGTGTTGGAGGTTGTAATTTTATTTTTGTATAATAATGCAGGTGTGTAATATCCATACCAACATGATTTTCGTCTCCAAAAGTTTGAAGATGTCTATAATCTGATGAAAAATAAATAAGAATATTTGTTTTTTGCTATCAACGAAATATTAAAAAATACTGGCTCGTTGGTCTACCGGTTAGAAAAGCGAACGTAAGTGGGGGGCATAGGTTCGATTCCCAGTTCCAGCAAAGGGATGGAATGTTGGAATCTTGCCCAATTGATAGTAATAGGCTGGCAAGGCTTATGAAATATGACGTAAACACACATACCGACGAATAAGTGCACATTAATACATCCTTCGTGGATGACAGGCGTGATCGAATATGTATATTTTGTTTAGTTTATTTTTTTAAGGTTACGAAATATTTTTTTTTCTTTTTATTCTTTACTACGCACAACAGTTGTCATAAAAAACTCACTCATTATTCTTTCATGGTAGGGGATTTTACTTGTTTAAATAATTCATATTGAGTACGCGTGTGCTTGCCAAGTGTAACCTTGATTTTATATAAAATATTCATTTTTAAACATATTACTTTTCACATAACTAAGTTTTACGATAGAAAAGGGTTTTCTCTTTTATATAGCGCCTCTTTTAAAATAAATAAAATAGCGCCATCTAGTTCCAAGCTAAGCAACGAGGCTTGTGTTACGGCTACTATATGCTTGATATACTAAAATAAATAAATATAATAAATATTCCCTGACGTTATGACACAGCGCCATCTAGTTCCGTGCTAAGCAACGAGGCTTGTGTTTACAGATTCTAGAAGGTTGATATACTATTTTTTTTTAAAATAAATACATACATATCATATATAGATACATCCATGACTCGGATACAAATGTTGATGCTCTCCACACAAACATTTAATTTTGTCCCTACCGGAATTCGAACCCGGGACCCGTAGCACAGAAGGTAGCGTTAACTACCGGTGGGCTAATCGGTAGTTAAATTACTTTTTTTTATATTACTAAAGAGGTTCTGCACCAACGATTATGGGTTCGATATTAATTTGAAGTAAATGTTTTATGGGCTACAAGCAGACTCCATGTGTACCCTAAGCCTGGCATTTGTGTATATGGGATTATTTCTTTATAACAAACCCATATAATTCTACAGAAAATTCCGGTATGAAGAACTTTGTATTTTTAATATCTTAGAATTATTATTATTAATATTCACCACCTTACAATCATACCAATTCCTAACTTCATTTAATATCGACATCACACAAAACATTTAGTGAGATTGTGTGAAAAAATAAAATGAAAATTTATTTTAATTCACCATTTTAATTCACTCACTCACAAACACACTAAAACTTTACAGCAATCACTTTCATTTCACACACAAACGTATTACAGTGGTCGTGGCCTACTTTATGTAATTACAATTCGTCTCACGTTTTCTGAAAAATAACCTTTTTCAGGTACAATGTCACCTGCACTTATGATTTCGTTTGGGTCCTTGAAACATGGCCCTCAATTATGCAAAGGAGTTTGTTTATATGGGGACTTGAGGGTCATGCGCACGTGGGACGAATAAAGTGTGAAGTTAAGCTGCGCTTACTGCGGTGCTTAGCGCATGGATGGGTGTTCATTTTGAACATATTGGCGAGTTTTTGAACATAATGGTAATCTGTCGATCGAGGTTATCACATCATTAATCAATCTTTCAAATGTTTATACTGAGTAAAAATGAAGAAATAAAAGAAAGAAAGAAAGAAAAAGATTTATTCGGCCACACGCAGGAGACCAAAAGAAAAAACAGTTGGAGAAAACAGAAAAATGAAGGCCTGCATGAGAACCGATCAGGCCCTATCTCAGCATATTGCTACGACATAACAAAATGCCGTGGCGCTGATTTTCAGATAGGCCCTAAAGTGAAAGTGAAACCACGGTCAGTTACGAAGCTGAGAAAAAAAATACCTCTTCATTCCATAGAGCGTTTTAAGCATAAGTCGCCAAACGGCTATCAGAAAAGTCTCTCCCCTAACGAGCTCTGGCAACCTTACTCACTTGCAGAAACACAACTATTGTTGTTTCACTGCGGCATTCTGTAAGGCGGAGGTACCCTCCCAGTCGGGCAGCTCAATATGAGCGAGGAATCTCGCTAAACCTCTCAGTGAACTTACTGTAATAGATATTGAAATAAAACTGCTATTTAGGTACGAATTTACATCACTACAGAGACCCGTTTGAGACAGATTAGGCTGTAGTCCACTATGCCAAACCTTACACGACATTAATAAAACCTCTCAGGCATTCAGAATGATGTTTTTCTTCAAGGTCCAAGCAAGCAAGTGATACATAAACGCACAGCCCAAACCACTGGACGGATCGGGCTGAAATTTGGCATGCAGGTAGATGTTATGACGTAAGCATCCGCTAAGAAAGGATTTTTGAAAATTTACCCCCTAAGGCGGTAAAAAGGGGGTGCAAAGTTAATATGAAACTTTTTCTTTAGTTAAATTAACGCGGACCAAGGTACGGGATTCATTAGTTCAAACTATAAAATTGTTTCACCCATCAAAAACTCAACCTTGTCATGCACAGATTAATCTCTCACTGAATAACAGAACCAATATCTGTCGTGTGCCACAGAATATGTAACTTTAACAGAGACAGTACCTACATATTGTTACAAAGTCATGGAATATACTTAAGTGACCCAGCGACATGGCTAGAATTTATTATGAGCGTGTAAAATAACCTACATACATCTTACTGCCGTGTTCAAACAGAGTTGTAAAAGGTTTGTGTAAGAAAACCACAGTTGCAATACTATTTAGTGTGAGGTCTTCAGTTCGAGTGTTGTTTTGTACCCGGTAAATAAATATTTAGGTACGTATCTGGACATTATGACACAGCGCCATCTAGTTCCGAGCTTAAGCAACGAGGGTAGTGTTACGGATACTAGATGAAAAATACTTTTACTATAAAATAAATGTACATGGGAAGACCTTTGCCCAGCAGTGGGACAGTAAACAAGTTGATGAGGATGTTAAACATGAATTGAATGACATTTTACTATTTTAACTAGTAATTTTTCAACGTCGGCTTTTTATTTATCTGCTCGGTTAAATGGATTGGTGTTTGCTAACTCACATAATAAACTCAATAACGTATAGATTAATTATACCATCACGCCTGCCGACCCCGAAAGGTTAGGCAGAGGTGTACTAATGCACACCCACGTTTCGCCGGTATGTTTTAGGTTCCATGTAATAGCGGGCGAGCTATTGCCATCAACCGGGCACGAATCCAGATTCTGAGCTGCTACTGAGAATTTCACAGAAAGCCCCAATAACACTTTGCTCGACCTGGGAATCGAACCCAGGACCTATTGCTCGGCAGTCGCACTGTACGACCTCTAGACCAAAGACGCAGTTTAATTATTATAGATTAATTATCATCATCAACCCATTAACGTCCCACTGCTGGGCACGAGTCTCCTCTCATTTGAGAGGGATTAGGCTATAGTCCACCACGCTAGCCTACTGCGGGTTGGCAGACTTCACATGCCATCAAGACAAATCTTTTCGTTTCCTCACGATGTTTTCCTTCACCGTTTGAGCTTGTGATAAATACGCAGATTAATTATAGTTAATATTATATAGAATCTATATATATATAGAAAATTATAGTTAATATTATATAGAAGACCGAAGTGAATCAACAAGTTGTTTTTCTGCCAGTGAGTAAGGTTACCAGAGCTCATTGGGGGAGTGACTATTCTGACAGCATGGGAATTCCGTTTGCTGTCAGTTCAGTAACTCCCTATTTTAAGAAACCTGAACGGTTTCTAATGGGTTTGGCAACGCATTTGCAAGCCTCTGGTGTTGCAAATGTCCATGGGCGGCGGTCATCACTTACCATTAGGTGAGCCGCCTGCTCGTTTGCCTCCTTATAAGCATAAAAAAAAATCTTTTATTTAATAGCAGTTGCTGGGGAGTTTGTTGCGCCGCTTCTTCTTCCCAGCAAAAACACTGGGAAGTGTTTGAACTAAAGGCAGCCCCAAGAACGCCCGTTCTAGGGGCTGACTTTATTGTCGAAATTCAAAAAAAGATAATTAAATTTACTTCGAATAAATTAATATTTTGAATTTGACTATAAATTACACATTACAGAGTACCAACAGATAAACCATATCATTATTACATAAAACGCCTACAATAAATCTCTCCCACAAAAAAAAGAGAAAGCCGTTAATTTGAAAATTCTTAGCCGTTAAAAAAAAGATATGTAAGTACTTAAAAATTCGTATAAAACCTCATCGAATATCGCTCCGAGTGTTAATTTGGTTCAAATTTATCGCGGGCCAATTGCGAATATATATAAGGGGTGGTTTGGGGTAGAAGAGTGTTCCTGATTTATGTGCCGCGGTCGCTTTAAAACGAATAGCTCGAGAGCATGGACTGTTTTTCACGTATGAACCAAAATAATATTAGGTACCTACAGCTACTTTTAAGAACCAAAATTGTCTTGTTGGTTTAGGGGTCGTCAGTGGGACTGTTGTGGAAGAGTTCTTGGGTGCGATTTTCAGGCTGAGCAATGTGTTATTGTTGTTTTTTTCTATGAAATTATCATTGACAGCCCGGTTTGGATTCGTGTTCGGTTGGTGGCTATAGGTTTGAGCTTTTGTCTATGACGCCTGCCTTTAGGACGAATTTCATCCGGATCTATTAAGTAGTCTTTACGTAATAAATAGAGTGACAAACATCCAAAAATACAAACTTATTAACAATGCATTATATATAATTATCAACAATAACAACCAGTCTCAGTATGAAATTAAAATGTGTATTCAGTAATTATTACACAGCACCGTCTAGTTTCAAGCTAGCTTATTAATACAATACATAGATATATATTTTTGTTAATACATTCAAATTATACAAATGTCCATGTTCATCAAGGCTGCAAGGATTGACGCCTTAATTACAGTTGCGCTAATTGGGTTGTCAAAGTTAATCTGATTTGGACGTTGGATTTAGGAAAATAAATATTACACATGCGAAAGCATGTCTGTCTATCTGTTTTTGCTTCAAACGCCGTACGGATTTAGATAAAATTTGATATGGAGATAGTTTGAGTCACTTTTGCCTCGTCCACATTCATACATCTCGTCATGCACGCGCGCCGGTTACGAGTACTGCGCACCTTTTTGGAGAAGTTCACCAATGAGGCCGGTGTATGTCCTTCTAAGGCGGGATTTCCACTGACATCCACCTTATAAATTCCTTTCGTCAATCGCTGTGTTTTCTGCCTACCCCCATGGGAAAAAGGCGTGAGTGTATGTATTTGAGCCCTAGTGAAGTGAATCCTATATGAGAGCGAAAAGGGTTAGAAATTTCTACTCAGATAAAAGCAAGAGCAAAAGTTCGTGAATTATAAAAAAATACCATTTCATACTTTTTTTTTATTTGCAAAAAAAATCCAGCCAGACAAGTCCACACTCCCAGCCTATTATTCCGGTCGATTCTAGAGCCGGTCACGACTGCCTTTATCCGGCTTGTCGCTTCTTTGGCTCAAAATGGCGGCATAATTCAGTCTACTTTGTGGTCCAACGGCCGCCACAATTCGATCTCACTATTCTTAATGTAGAACTGTTTAACTTAGAATTAATGGTTTAGTTTTATGTGTTAGAGTATTGTCTCTTATGGGGCTTGTGTTGGTAATAATAGAAACGCGTCTTACGGCTTGGTTATTATAAATAGGCTGCACTTATTGCTAGCAAAATGATGTAGCTAAGCAATGATTTGTTTTAATGTTTTTTTTTATGAATAAAGGTTTTGAATAAAATTAAAAAACCACCGACACATTTTGTGGCAGTTATCTTGGACCGATTTTCATAAAACATATAATAGCTAAGAACACTTCCAACTAACTCATCTTTCAAACAAAAAAAACAAAATCTAAATCTGCTCACCCGTTCGGGAGCTACGATGTCACAGACAAACACACACACCCCGTCGTGTTTGCGTCGGAGTTTAAAAATAACATTAAAAACTCTAATCCAAAACGGGCTCAAGATGAAGTTATTAATGGATAAGTGAATAAATTTTTTATAGTTAACCATAGAAATTAATTGATCAGTATCTCGCAGCACTTGCCAAGGTCAGTATTTGGATGAGTAATGGTTCTATGGTCTGTTCATGACATACCGACTTTTTAATACTCAGATGCTTATTATTTAATTACATACTTAATTCCATCCGTAGCGCACCCGTGTTGTGCATTAAAATATAACAAGTCATAAACTATTTGCACGCCAAGTTTAATTCAAATACATATAGCCGTTTTTGAGTAACAAACATCATATATTTCACAATTAGTAGGTATTATCAGAATCCAATCCGTCAGCCTTCTGATAGTTCATAAAAAACACTAATTTTCATGATACATAATAAAACACCATCGTAGCAGAAAATATAATTATTACTGTTCCAGTAACGTCACAAATAAAATTGAATAATGTTCTTTATTGTATCAATATGCAATTTTTTTTATACTCACACGAAATCTCTAGCAAATAAAGATTATTATTATTATTATTATTATCGAAGCGTATCGAAGCGTCAATCAATAATAATACATAGCATATTATTGCCTAGCAGTCACATTAAGGAAGTGTGAAACATGAAAGTGTGTCTTTCTGTCTTTCTGTCTGTCTGTCACCTCATCATGCTTAAACCGCTGGATGGATATAAATGAAATTTTGTGTGGAGATGGTTTGAGTTCCGGGGAAAGAAGATAAGGTAGTTTTTTGTCCGGAAATCATCCGCTTAAAGGGCTAAAAAGGGGGTGGTAGTTTGTATGCGGATCAGATCAGATACCATTACTAACTACGCAGACCAAATCACGGGCAGAAGCTATTAAGAATAAGGGGAAAAAGTAAACGAGAGACTCAAAATTCTTAACACTATGACGCTTTTTGGACATATTGTGTAATGAGCATCAAAATTTCTATCCGAGTCATGGATGTATCTATGCATAAGAAAGAAAGAAAGATAAAATATTTATTTGTGACTCGCACAGGCAAACAATATAATATGTATGTATTTACAAAAAAAGTATATGTAGTATATTAACCTTCTAGTATCCGTATCACAAGCCTTTTTGCTAAGCGGAACTAGATGGCGCTGTCATAATGTCAGGGTATATTATTATTATTTTTATATCACACTATCATTTTGAAGTTTCTGCCTACCCCCATGGGAAAAAGGCGTGAGTGTATGTATGTATCGCAAGTGTGGCCATCAAGCTTACGGCTTACTTGATGGTAAACGGTTACCATAACCTATGAATGTTTGTGACTGTATGCTCGCGTATTACCGATCCTGTAGACACCTGTTCACTCCTTTTTTGAAGAACCCCATGCTGTAGTCGTTTGGGAAAACCTCGGTAGATAATTCGAGTGTACGACTAAACGCCGACAGAAACTACGCCGACAGACTGAACACCGACAAGACTTTACTTCGACGGGACTATTCGCCGATGGGACTCTAAAAAAATCGGATCGGGCTCTTCGCCGGCCGTCGTACCTATGTATATTTATGCTTTAGTATGTATATTTTATAATGCCCTGTTGGCGAAGTGTCCTGTCGGCGAAGACACACGTCGAAGTAAAGTCTTATCGGTGTTCAGTCTGTCGGCGTTTAGTCGTACCCTGAGGTAATTCATTCACCTTATTGTGCGTAGTATAAAGTTCCTTTGAAACATAGAAAGCAGAATTGCGTCTTTACATCAGAATATCTCTGCCTAACCCTTTGACGATACAAGCGCGATAGCACGTTAAATTAATAGGCCGAAAAATGATACGTATTTTACACAGAATAAAGCTTTTATTTCAAATAGATTTGTGTTTTAATTCCACAAATTTTCGTCATCAACTGTACTCAAACAAAACAAAACAATACAAAAAGCTGGTATGCTTTTTAATCATCCGAAACATTATCAGAAGATTGAAATTCAACATTTGATTAATATCATTTATTGTTTTACTTTTTGTTTGAAATTTATTATAGTAATATTGAATTTGTTTTTTTACTACTAGCGTAACAAACAAGCTTGCTGCTCGCCTGATGGTAAGCGTTTATCATCCGTTTATCACCTTTGAACGTTTTCAACACCAGAAGTGGTGCTTGCGCGTTGATCACCCTTTTTTAAATAGGGGGAGTTACTACACTGACAGCAGATGGACTGCACCAGTCATTGTAAAACAAAACCAACAATTTTGTATTTAGTTTAAAAAGATTATCTATGGAGTTTCTTGTCGGTTCTTCTCCATAAGACCTACCTTTTGGAACCGTGCAACTAAATTCAATTAAATTTGACAATTCAAAAGCACCTGATTAAATTATTAAATAAATGATTTGATTTGATTTGATGGAATTTGTATTACGTCAGAATAGTGACTCCCCAAAAAAAATGTTTTATTTCACACTGACTTACTACTGGGTACGAGAAATACTTCTTTTTAAAGAGGGATTATTTTATAGTCCTCCACAGTAGCTTAATGCGGAATCCTCATACTCACCACATACTAAATCGAGACAATTCCTCACGATGTTTTCCTTCACCGATAAATACACAAATGACTTCGGAAAGTCGTAGTCGTACCTGCCTGCGACCAAACTCAATATCTTTGGCTTGGCAGTCCACTGGTCACATCACTACATTATCAGCAGTTGAATTTGGCTTGGCGAATATATTCAAGAGCCAATAAATTATTCATGATAATCCCGTTCTTAGTAAGTCATGGTTATTATTCGGAGATTACAGATCAGCCATTGTTGTACTCGCGCTGACAAAAAACTCCCCAAGATTGAAGAAAATGAGGCAAATTAAATTCGTTAATGGATTTGGAAGTTCACTGTGATAGCTGTAAGAATATATACCTACTATAATATATGATATTCTATAATAGACTCTTACGCGAATATCAGACTTTAAAAAATAAATTAAAATAAAATTTAAAATAAAAATACTCCGACGGCGGCCATATTGGACAGATTTCTATCAAATATAGCTAAGAACATTTCTGACTAATTCACCTTTCAAACAAATAAAACTAAATTTAAATCAGTTTATCTGTTTGGGAGCTACGATGCCACAGACAGACACACACAGACACGTCAAATTTATAACACCCCGTGGATTTTGTGTCATGGATTAAAAAGGACTTCTTACAGATTTTGCCGCAGTAGGCTAGCGTGGTGGACTATAGCCTAATCCCTATCAAATGAGAGGAGACCCGTGCCCAGCAGTGGGACAATACATAATTAGGTTGATAATGATGATGATTGATATTGTTCCATAGTCAGCAGACCGTCGATAATCGGCCTATAACAAGAAAATAAAATAAAGAATCTGACTAGTCCGAATTAGGTACCTACACTAATAAGCATAAAACTCGGCAAAATCAGTGCAAAGTAAGTTTAGTTTTATTTCAATGTAATGCAGATAAGTTTACTTAATAAGTAAATCAGTGAGGTACAAATTACACTTAATACTACCTGAAAGATACCGGGCCGAGTTAAGTCATACAGTCCACAAATATAAATAATTTATAATTATGACATCTTGAATAAACAACACCAAAAACGTTTAAACTACCCCAGTTATTCATGCCGAGACATTTTACACGATATCTCGGTCGCAACTCGAAAGATACATTTCAACAAATTTCCAAGTGAAATTATAAAATTCACAGTCTAACTCTCGGTTGAAACTGGGCGCCAGCTTTCGAGACAGTTTGCCAGTAGTTTGGTGGCCAACTCATGCGTAGTTTGTAGCTAGGTATAAAGTTTATAATAGCGCCATCTGTTGGTATATGAACGAAATATATAGAGATTATTGTATTGTGTTTTTAACGTTGATTTTAAATTTATTTGATTTAGTCTTTTCTGGCGGATAGCACAGCCGATTGCTAATTAGAAATAACCAAAGGCTTTTAGTAGACTTATGTCCAGCAGTGGACATCTAAATGTTGATCTGATGATGATGATGATTTAGTAGATTAAAAAATGATATAATACATAAAGTATAATAGATAAAAGTCTAAATAATATTGTTTCATAAATAAACAAGCCACTCTGTCCAAAAACACTCATTGTACGGACAATAATAAATCCGACACGAAACGAGGGTAGTTTGAAAACTATTTTAATTACAATTCTTAATGCGTTGTCTGAGTTGGCCCCAACTGCCATAGTTTAAATCAAAATTTTACATATCTTATGCAATTTAAATTTTAAAATCTCATCCTTAGATATTCATCGTCCTAAGTTGTAGCGCCTGTATTTGACTTATATTTTATGGAATATTTAAGTTAACACTTAGATTTAATCAATGATTGAAAGTATTCTTTAAAGAAAAACTGACTTTGAGTTTTAAAACTCAAAGTCAATGAAAAAGAATTGAAGGAGAATTTGAAATTCGTATAATAAATATTATGTTTCGTGTATTGATATCAGTTTTGTTTTAAGAATTTGATTTAAGAAAAAGTTATTTTACTTTCATATTTTTTAAATGTTTCTCCTGTGGTGTCAATGCGATTACAAATAGACATTTTCACATACACAAACACTCAAACCTGTAACATGTAACTGTAGATCATAAAAAAATTTGCTCCGTCTGGGGATCAAACCTACAGTGATGCCACAAGAACCACAAGCCGATTGACTTGTGGTTCTGGCTCAGCCACTGCAATAATAAAAAAAAAATAACGTCAAAATACTCTGTTTAGATCACAGTCGCTAGTTAAACACTTAGTAATTGTTATCTTTAGCAAAACAGCCACAAGACCACTATTTAAATAAAAATAAATGTTTAAGTGAGGATTTTGAAACCATTCATCCTATTATTAAAAAAACTGATTGCTTGTTCTAGGTACGTCTGCAGTGATATGATAGGATAGTTAAGGTAGGCAGAATAGGTATTTATAGTAGGTAGGGTTGCCATCTTCATCGTCACACCATAGATACTTAGTATTTTATTACAACAAAGCAATGTGTCCCACGGTGGGTGCCACTAAATATATTTTTCAGAAACCTTTCCTTATATTCGTATTAATTCCCATTTTATCTCGACAAAAGTTAAGCTACAGACGTTTCTCAAAGTTTTAACTTTGCTTGGGTACGTTTTTGTTATACAAGGGGTCCCTGTTCGGGCGCCAACAGTGTTCATCATTACTCTAATCTTACAACAGTCTTGGCAAGCCCGATTTAAAAATTCATTACGGTTGAGATAAAACAAGGATTGAGGCTCGACGGGATGTTTTAAAGTTTATGAGTGTATATTTAAAAATTGAAGAGATTTTTTTTTCTTCATAAGAAGACATAAACGAATTTTAGTACAAAATCGTTGCTTAATTAGGTGATTTGTTTAAATTATATTATTGCAAAGATCATTAATTTTTGTCAGACATTAAACTCTTGGATTGTGAATTATCCGAGTTTTATGCCTAAGTAAAAAATTTACGCTGACCAATAAATGATAAAAAAGTGCAACAAAATACTCAGTCAGTAAAAACGAATATTAAAAAACCAAACAAATTGTAATGAACGAAAAATATCCTTAATATCTAAAATCCGTAAAACAGTAGTTTTATTCTGTTAATAGAAGATTTTTTTTGTGATACTTGCCAGTCATTTGCATCTCAATTGCAATACCTGTTCATTAAAGTTATAACACAATTAACACGGAACGCTGAAAGTACGAAACCATGAGTTCACAGTGATTTTATAGTAATTTTATATTATAATTTTATATAGTAATTTTTGTTCAATATATATTTACCTACTCATTTGCTGAAGTAGACTTCATCATGACTCGATTTTTATCCTACTGCTGGGTAAAGGTCTCCTCGCATTTGAGAGGGATCAGGCTATAGTCCATCACGCTAGCCTAGAGCTAGAAGACTTCACACGCCATCGAGAACATGGTGATCACGATGTTCTCTAACTGCGAAAAGTCAACGGCGCGTTCCTTTGTTTTGAATCGGGTTACGGTACGTTGGAATCGTGAAGGGAAACATTGTGAAAACCTGCATAAAAGCCTGTAGCCTAACTCTTCCCATTCTGTGAGGTACTCTATGCCCAGCAGTGGGACACATTTGCTTTGCTATAAGATGGCGCGAAAGACCGTTATTTCAAAATCAATCCAATCAACATTTTCGACCAGTATTCGATGCTTAAGTTTAAAATGTGAGCATGACAGAAATTGTAACCGTTAATTAATTTAACCAACAAATTATTTCAATTACTTAAAATGACTTACTTATACTTAAGCTACTGAAATCACTGTTACTTGTAACTGTTGAGATTAATCACACTCAGTTACTTCCATAATAGAGTGACGGACATTTGGATAATCTGGACTTAATCCCCGGGAAATAAGTCCGCCTTTAAACATAATGGACGAGATGGCCCTCAATTTGGAACAGCCAAAATTAGCCATGTTTCTTTTTATTCTCAAATTTGAGGAGCTCGTGGTAATAATAATTTATCCGGTCATTTGATGGGTCATGAGAGGTGGTAGCCGAGCGGTGTGACCAGTGGACTGAGATGTCAGAGGTCTCGAGTTCGAACCCGAGGCACGCACCACTGACTTTTCGGAAGTTATGTGCGTATTTATCACATGCTCAAACGGTGAAGGGAAACATCGTGAGGAAACCTGCATGCTTGAGAGAATTCTCGATGCATGTGAAGTCTGCCAACCCGCAGTAGGCTAGTGTGGTAGACTATAGCCTAATCCCTCTCAATTGAGAGCAGACCCGTGCCCAGCAGTGGGACTTTAATGGGTTGATGATGATGATTATGATAGGGTCATCTAGTTACGAGCTAAGTAACGAGGCCTTGTGTTATGGATACTTGATGGTTGATACACTACATAGATACAGTTGTTGTGTAAATTCATTTTTCGAGAGGTAGGGCATAGCGAGATTCCTCGCTCAAATTGAGCTGCCCGACTGGGGAAATACCTCCACCTTACAGAAGACCGCAGTGAATCAACAATAGTTGTATTTCTGTGAGCGTGTAAGGTTATCAGAGCTCGTTGGCGGAGTGACTATTCTGACAGCATGGGTATTCCGTTTGCTGTCAGTTTAGTAATTCCCTATTTTAAGAAAACTTTATAGTTTCTGCAAGGGTAACGCATATGCAAGCCTTCTGGTATTGTAAATGTCCATAGGCGGTGGTGATAGCTTAACATCAAATGAGCTGCCAGCTCGGTTGCCTCCTTATCACCATAAAAAAATACATATAATACATAGAAACATCGATACAGTCGAAAATATTGCCGACACTGTAGCATTTTTAAATGTTTAAATCATTTTTAAATTAGAGGAGACCCGTGCCACTAAATGCAAACCATTTGGGGGCACGTGTCTCCTCTAATTTAAAAATGATTTAAACAATGGGAGAGATAATATAGATTCAAACATACTACATATGCCAGTAAGCTATAAGTTAAAAATGTCATGAGATTTTACAAGCTCCAGTGGAACCCATTACTCAAACCGATATAAAACTGAACCCGACAAAAGCTTCAAGCCATACATTTGACAATGGTGCTTCGCAACACATAAATCATGGGACGGCGTGTCGCTGGGAGCTGCGACTTTTTTGTCGCAGTCGTCCGCTGCGATTAATAGTGGGAGTAAACGGTTGGACGTTAAATCTCTCTTCTTTCTTATACTGTATCACTGATTAGTCGTGAAATTTATTGTATTGTTGTTTTGGATTTGTGTCTGATAATAATTGGTAAAATTAAAAATATTAATAAATAAATATTAATAGCATATTGGTCTGAATAGTGGACTGAGATGTCAAAGGTCTCGTTTTCAAAGGCACCGCTGACTTTTAAGTTATATGCTTATTTACCACATACTCAAAGGGTGAAGGATAAACATCGTGAGGAAACCTGCATGCTTGAGAGGCTTCTCGGTGGCATTTAATGTCTGCCAACCCGCAGTAGGCTAGCGTGGTGGATTTTAGCCTAATCCCTCTCCAAAAATGGGAGGAGCCCCGTGCCCAACAGTGGGGCAATCATTTGGTTGATGATGACATTTCACTCAGCTCATTTAATGTGTTTCAATCGGAAAAAAATGTCTGAGATGTACCGATGTCAGTAATACCTGAATGAAAATATAATAAAGTAGTTTCAGTAACTTTTCTTACTTGACAAAGAAAAAATTGGCCATCGAATATGTAAGTAAACAAAATACTTATAACGTGATCAAGTGATGGCCGAATCGATCAGTTTGTACTTTGCTTGATTTTATAGGTATGAAAGGGGGTGGAGTCTGTTGTTCTGCTTTCAAAATTAGGAGGGGAGAGCTATTTGGGAATGCGTAAACAAATGTTTCAAAGACGAACTGGTTATTACAGCGATATTAAAGTCCTCGCTTTGAATCTCAGTAGGGGCAAATACTTTTGTGAGCATAGACATTTGGCTTCACTCATGGATATTTTTACGTTTTGTATGCTCGCCACCTATTACATGAGACCTAAATCATACCAGTGAAATGTGGGTGTACATTCTTTAATTCTTCATTGTACACAAAAAAATATAACATAACATATATCAACAATACATTTAAAGTGTTGTGCACAAAGGCGAGCTTAATTCAAGATTGAAATTTCTTCCAGCAAACCTTTGAGTAAGAGAGTAAAAAAAAGGGTAAAAAGACAAAGTGTACAATAATAACAAAGAAATTCTAGATAGCATACGAGTAAACAAATAGATAGATAGATATATATGTATGTATATAGCTATATAAATGAGAAAATAAATAAATATATATTATGACTATAGACATATTATTGTGACAGAAAATGCTCCCTAGTACTCCTCCTATAATCCCTTTATATCAATAAAGAATAATAATAATAATTATTATTATTATTCTGAAAATGTCCAGAGAAGGGCTAGCGCGTAATGAGTTTGGTAGAGAGTCTACTAAACCCTTTGGGGACAAATGATAAATCACGACTATTAAGCCAAAAAAATCCAATTCAAGGACATCATGTCCTTGAATCTAATTTTTATTAAACAAAAGGTGACAAAATGTACAATTCAAAATCTAATACTATCAAACAAAAACTATATAATATATTATATAATTCGGTAACATAACATACTAAAATCCACTCCGATCGCCACAGAAATATACCCCAAAATTACCGGCAAATATTAACACACGAAGTCCATTCGCCACTTGAAAAACTTTTGGCAAATGTACCCGACAATGTTTACCGAAAACCGTGCGGACAGCTTCAAACGGAGCCGCGCAACACAAAACTGAGATAAACACAAATAATTTTCAATATTCAGACGGGCATGAGACTAGAGTATTTTTGACAAAGTTTAAACTAACTACGCCAGGGCTGGCGCTTACGAAGCGGAAAATAATATAAAATAGGATCACGCATGGTATGCCAGAAGGATTAAGCAGAGCTGTATAAATGTACACTCACATTTTTCCGTTTAGGTTCCGTGTTATAGGCGAGTATATTACCATTATCTGAAAATGGATCCAAACTTCGAGGTGCTACTGAGATGCAACACATTGCTCAACCGACTCGACTCTATGACCTGCTCGGCAGTCGCATTTACGACCAATGATCAACGAGGCAGTTAAAAAAGAGATAAGTATAAGAAATATACGTTCACCATCAATCCAAGTATTGTCCTACTTCTTGGAACGGGTCTCCTCTCATTTGAGAGAGATAAGGCTATGGTCTAACATCGCTATCCTGATGACTGGTCTGTCAACAATCCACAGAACCGACTCACCGTATCTTTTGGTTAAGCAGTTTTATACCTGGTTATAGAATCTATGATGGCGTACCAATCAGATGATAGTACTTACATAGCCATCTTTTCTTTGGAAATTTCAATTGTAGGTATTATAAATTCATTCACTAAATGGACACCGACGTCACAAGCCAGAACCTAACTAACTCCGATGTCTCTCAGTACAATGATAGTTTTGAGGCACTAGGTAAGAGAATATCCTTTTCCAAAACTATTTATGCTTCTAAGTATGATTTTGGATACATAGTATTTTGTAGAAGGTAGGGCGTAGCGAGATTTCTTGCTCAAATTGAGCTGCCCAACTGGGGAAGTACCTCCACCTTACAGAAGACCGCAGTGAATCAACAATAGTTGTCTTTCTACGAGTGAGTAAGGTTACCAGAGCTCATTGGGGGAGTGACTATTCTGACAGCATGGGAATTCCGTTTGCTGTCAGTTCAGTAACTCCCTATTTTAAGAAACCTGAACGGTTTCTAAGGGGTTTGGCAACGCATTTGCAAGCCTCTGGTGTTGCAAATGTCTATGGGCGGCGGTCATCACTTACCATCAGGTGAGCCACCTGCTCGTATTCCCCCTTATCACCATAAAAAAAAACATGGCGAGGTGAAATGATGATAGGTGGGGAGTGGTCATAAACGTGGTGTTGGAAGTCTGGCGACGAGATGGGTTTACGATATCGCACAATTTTCTGGTCGAACCTGGATGAGATTGGCAAAGGACCGAGGCGAATGCCATTAATTGAGAGAGACCTATAGTGAAGCCCAGTGGTATCAGAAAGTCTGTGGATGATGACAATTTTTCACATATCTGAATAGCTATACTTTATCTTTCTAATGGTAAGTATATGTTATCTTATCCGTTTCCATTGTAATCAAATACTAATTATCTAACCGAAAGTATCAACACTTTTTTTTAAGTGCGGAAAAATCCTTTACGTGTTTCGGACTCCGCCCACTGTGAGCATTTACCGACTAAAAAACCGCACCCGTCAACGCCACCAACCCGATTGCCGGGGCCATGGGATTCGCGAAAGCATGCACCACAACCCCGGCGGGGAAAGTATCAACCCTAATGTTACAACTAAACAGTTAGCTAGATGTCACCAAAACGTTCACAGTGTCACCAACTTATTCGTGGTATACATACTGCACTAAACTGTCAGTCTGTTTGCTATACTGTGGAACTTTAGTATACCTACTGATATTATCTACTGCTCTGTGGTCGGATGATCAAAAATAAACGTCTTTCAAGCCTTGGGGAGGTCTGTATAATAAAAAATAATGAGTCTTTTTCCAGCTTTTTTTTTATGATGATAAGGGGGCAAACGAGAACGAAATGGGTAACCCAATAATATAAAAATAAATAAAATTAATTGATTGTTATTATGTATTATGTGTTATGAAATGTAAATTAGAAATGATAATGAATTGAATTTATATTGTATGCATGTCTGAAAATTGGGAAATTAAGGCTTTATTATTATTATTATAAGGGGGCAAACGAGCAGGCGGCTCTCCTGATAAGGTAAGTGATGACCGCCGCCCATAGACATTTGCAACACCAGAAGCTTGCAAATGCGTTGCCAAACCCCTTAGAAACCGTTCAGGTTAAAATAGGGAGTTACTGAACTGACAGCAAACGGAATTCCCATACCGTCAGAATAGACACTCCCCCAATGAGCTCTGGTAACCTTACTCACTCCCAGAAAGACAACTATTGTTAATTCACTGCGGTCTTCTGTAAGGCTGAGGTACTTCCCCAGTCGGGCAGCTCAATTTGAGCGAGAAATCTCGCTATGCCCTACCTCCTACAAAAGCTCCAGTTTACCTGTATGCGGCTGAATCATCATCAATCTATTACTGTACCACTGCTGGGCACGAGTGTCCTCTCATTTGAGAGGTACATAGGGATTAGGCTATGGTCCACCCCGCTAGCCTACTGCGGGCTGGCAGACTTCACACTCTCAATGCTGGAGGATGCAGGTTTCCTTCACCGTTTGAGCATGTGATAAATACGCATATTATAACTTCTGTAAAGTCAGTGGTGCGTAGGTACCTTGGGTTTTGAACTCGAGACCTTTGACATCTCAGTCCACTGGTCACACCACGAGAATTCCACTCTCGGCTGCCTCAGCTGCGACTGAATATCAATACCTATTTTACAATTTGCAATTTGAGGCTCCCCCCCCCCCCCTATTACATGGGTCCTAATACACACCGGCAAAATACTGGTGTATATTAGTACACCTCTGCCTAACCCTTCAGGGATGACAGCCGTGATGGTATGTATGTTTTTAATATCAAGAGACAAGAACGCATAATTCCAAAAGAGCATAAAACAACCGCAACACACAATTTGGTTGGATGACGTCACAACAATTATTGCTCGATAAGCTTGGTATTGAGCAGGGGTTCCCAAAGTGTACGCCAAAGTGACATCTGTCATTATCCAAAACTACAAATATTCGTGGGTATCATTATATTCGCCTATTTCTTTCTACTGAATATTTTTCAATTAACTAACCAGAGTAGGGCGCCGGCGGCGGCGCCGTGGCAAAATTCTAAATTGGTGAACGCGCCGCAAGCTGAAAAAGATTGGGAACCCCTGGCTATAGAGCAATTTGTTAATGATATTGTATTAGCTCGTTAAGGCTCTGATACGAGTAATCAATGGTTCAAGCGGCTAAGGGGGCAGTATATAGGCGGGTAAGGGTGAAGTCATGCTGTAAGCGAAGCGAGACGACACGTACACGACTCACTTATTATTTATCTGTCAAATACTTATTAATAACTTATGTTTTTCCTTTATAAATATCGGGCTGATTGCTGCGACTTAGCCCGCGAATTTTACGAAAAGAAAACTCATTCGAATAACTTAAAAAGCGGCATAGTTTTATACTAACTTTGCACCCCTGTTTTACCCCCTTAAGGGGTGAATTTTCAAGAATCCTTTCTTAATGCTCCTCTACGTTATAAAAGGAACCCCTGTGCAAAATTTCGGATTCTCACCCTTATAGTTTAGGCCCTGCGTTGATATTTCAATCAGTCATCAAGTCAGTTAGTCAATCAGCTTCTCCTTTTATATTAAAAGACGAACCTATGTTCATCTTCTTTGTTCGGTACAATAATTTATTTACAAAATTGTTTCAGATAATTAACAACTCTAAAGATAATATGTGACAATTTAACCATATATGCCTCATACTTGACAACTCGTGCACATAAAACTCAATAATAATGAAAAAAAAAACTTGTTGCAAAAAAACCGACTTCAAATGTCAGAACTGAACCAAATTGAAATTGGAACACATGGAAAACACCAGCTTTCAAATAAAAAAAGAATTATCAAAATCGGTCCATCCAGTCAAAATTTATGAGGAAACAATAAAAACATAAAAAATACGCATAAATTGAGAACCTCCTCCTTTTTTGAAATCAGTTAATAATCAAAAACCAAGTCCGTCAAATAAACACAAAACACTTACCCCGTTTCTTCCACAACTCGCACTCAAATATGATATCACTAAATACACATGAGAATAGAACTAACTAGATTTATTAATTACTGCAATAATAGCTCAATTTCCAAGAACACAAAATAATCAGCACACATAATGTCCACACATATTTATCAGAGCAAGCAGAAACACGACCGTCACACTTTTTTTTTTGCTCGCTCGGCCCTTTTATTTTTCCGGTACCCTCACTTGTCAAATCCCCAAACTGTGTATAAAAGTTATCAAGTCAATCAACGCCATCTATCTTAGGATTGCGGAACTACTTCCTAGATCATTACACAAATAATTTGGTTGATTATTAAACAATTAATTACTATCTTTTGCTCGCGACTTCGTCTGTATTTTTACTATTTTTGTCAGGAAGATTAGAATCTTATGATTTACCGTATTATTTCGTACCAAAAAATTTATAATAATGCTATTTTATTATTGCCTCTGTGTTGATTCTATTCCTGAGTATCATATGCGTATTTTAAACAATATTTATATAAAAACTAGCTGACCCAGCAAACGTTGTTTTGCCACATTATAGGGGTTGGTGGACTACCCCTAACTTTTAGGGGGATGAAAAATAGATGTTGGCCGATTCTCATAGATACCGGATAAGCACAAAAAATTTCATCAAAATCGGTCAAGCCGTTTCGGAGGAGTATGGCAACGAAAACTGTGACACGAGAATTTTATATATTAGATAACGCTTCAACAGATCTTCATAAAAAGTAGCCTATAACCATTTCGATCAAGTCAACGTCCAAAAAAAAACGCACAAAATCGGTCGATTCGTTTAGGAACTACGATGCCCACAGACAAAAAATTAAAAAAACACAAGGATTTTTTCCAATAAGTTTTGAAATAGATTTAATATTATTTCGTTAGATTCAGTGTATTGAGTCCTCTTTTTATAAATACGGTTCGTTCTCTTCAGCCTTTATATTGTATAGTGTGTGCGTATTTCTGCGTGTATTTGTTTGTGTGTACATATATGTGTATTTCTCTGTATTTAACTTGATACGAATGCCTTTCTTGGGTGAAAGAGACTAGCCTCCACGACACGGGGTATCCTAGTATGGAGATTAGTGCTCCATGTGTACATTGTATCCATAATTTTTGAACAATACATTTTTATTATTATTATTATTTGTATAATATTTGTGCATTGAATTTTTATTTAAATTTTACAATACAGTTGAATCGCTTTCTATGTAGCATGGAGTTTATTGTATGCTTAGCTTGTTAATGATGTGGTCTGCGAGGGAACTGGGTTCAGTGACAATTTGTGCAGGGTCCGTGATTACAATAGAGGGAGGGGGGAATAAACTTGGCTTTTAATATGGACAATATTCTATATCACTACTACATGAATATATGCACTAATAATAATAATAAATTGATCTCGGTAATATTTAATCGATCTGTGTGGTTAGGCTGACACCTGCCAAGGTTAGATATTAGATTTGCGGCTTTATAAGACAGATCAAGAAATGCCATGCCAACCTACGAGGCTCGGAATAAAGCAATTTGGCTAAAGATATGTCGGCGCAGGAAGGCCTTCATCAGAATTCATCGTGTATTCAGTTGTTGTGGGCGTATTTTCGATCAGGAGGCATCATAATTATCGCTTCTGACTTCGCATTATAATCAGATACTAGGGCACACTATTCGGGCAGATTACAAGCGATTCGTCGCAGACGTGGTGCGCTTGCGGTTCCCGTTCAGCTCGTCTCCAAAACAAGATATGCGCACCGCTTCCATTCACACGACGCTCCGCTAGAGCGGCTTCTTGACAACAGCCACTCTCAAATTTGACATTATCGACGACGCACGCATGCGCCGTCAGATACATTTAATTTGTTGTAGTTAAATTTTTAGTTCTCTATTCAGATGAAATTTTGAATGGAGTTAGTTGAAGTCGAAATTTTTTTAAAAGACTAATTTTACTAATTCTACACAGACGATGTCAGAGCAAAAGCTAGTACAAGAATAACTTTCAATCAACACGTAATAACTCACTATTAATGTTGTAGTTATGTAGCATATCACGATTACCAGCTGTCACGGTGTCACGCTGTCGCGAGGGAGCACGCTCCGTCTCCCTATGACTGACGTGTTGCGTTGATTGTTAATTGACTGTAAATTAATCAATGTTTGAATAAGTTCTTGGGATTGATTTTATTTCTACAATTTTGTTGTTGTTGTTCATAACTATTATATTTTCAATTGTTTATTTATGGTCTGTCATTAAGCCGTTTACTTTTTCATTGCTGAAAAGTAATTTAAAAAAAAATCCTAGCTTAGAACCAACTATTTTTTATTTTGAAGATACCTTCCAAAAAATTACACGTTATGCTTCTCTGTGAAGCGTGACACATGACTATCACGCGGTTGCATACACAACACTATTCTGATGGTATGATTGATTTTCCACGTCAAACGCGATCGGGGGACGTTTCGTTGACGTTGCGATGTGTCAGATCGAATCTAGGTGAGTTTTTGTTGTGTAAATCGGAAATCTGATGGGGTTAGAAGAAGACTTGAGGTCGGTGATGGGAAAATTTAAAACGGATTCAAAACGGATATCAGTGGAAACGCCGAGAGAGGATGTAAGGGGTCTCCTCTCATTTGAGAGGGATAAGGCTATAGTCCACTACGCTAGCCTACTGCGAGTTGGCAGACTTCACATGCCATCGAGACAAATCTCTCAAGCATGCAGGTTTCCTCACGATGTTTTCCTTCACCGTTTGAGCATGTGATAAATACGCACATAACTTCCGAAAAGTCAGTGGTGCGTGCCTTGGGTTCGAACTCGAGACCATTGACATCTCAGTCCACAGCTGGTCAAACCACTAGGCTACCACGGCCTATATAATTGGCGATATAATTAATCATTATTATTTATCGTCAAGAGATGAAATGAAGGAAAGTTTCCACATCCCGTCCTTTCAACTAGGCACCTACGCAATACGAAATGTGACAAAGTCCTTATTCTGGCAAAAGTTGCAGACTCCCTAGAATCTGTAACTAATTACTCTAAAAGTTAACTTAAGTACCGACTTCGGTGAACGTCAAACGCAAACGCGTGGGTTTCCTATATACAGTCAAGTAAGTTTGAAGTTGAAAATGTGTGAAGCTAATACATAAGTAGTATTAGGTTAGGTGACGACCCAATTAGTCCAACGGTAGTTAACACTGCCTGTTGTGCTATGGGTCCCGGGTTCGAATCCCGGTAGGGACAAATGTTTGTGTGATGAGCATAAACATTTGTATCTGAGTCATGGATGTATCTATGTATAATAAAAAAAGTACATATGTAGTATATCAACCGACTAGTATCCGTAACACAAGCCTCTTTGCTTAGCTCGGAACTAGATGGTGCTGTGTCATAATGTCCAGGAATATTTATTATTTATTTATTTATTAGGTAGTCTTAAACTTAGATGTCTCAAGACGAAAGTCTTTGACCATTGTGTGTTGCCAGTGATGACTTACGGCACCGAAACGTGGCCGCTAACAATGGGCCTTATTAGAAAGCTCACTGTCACTCAGAGAGTGATGGAGAGGGCTATGTTAGGAGTTTCACTACGTAATCGAATCAGAAATGAGGAGATCCTTAGAAGAACCCGGGTCACTGTCATAGCCCGAAGAATCGCCAAACTCAAGTGGCAGTGGGCAGGGCACATCGCTCGAAGAACGGATGGCCGATGGGGCTTGAAGGTTCTCGAGTGGCGACCACGTGCTGGAAGACGCAGCGTGGGTAGGCCCCCGGCAAGGTGGACCGACTACCTGGTTAAGGTCGCTGAAATCCGCAAAATATACATATCTAGGCATTATGACACAGCGCCATTTCGTTCCGTGGTAAGCAACGAGGCTTGTGTTGCGGATACTAAATGATTGACATTCTTCTTCATTTTGTAAATACGTAATATACATTTATAAACATCCATTACTCAGGATAAATAAATATGCTGATCATACAAAATTTACCTCTACCGGCATTCAAACCCAAGACCTTTACACACACAAGGCTGCCTTTAGTAAATACTACTGCGCCAGTCGGGTCGTCAAATCATGACAACGTTATTCCAATCTTCCTTTGTATCAAAGAAAACTGATCGTATGAAGAAAGCCTAACAAATTCCTCGGCAAACGCAACATTTAACAAACTATGCCTTCTAGAAGCTTCGACATCGCTCTCAGCCTTGTGCGCGTGTATCGAGAGCCTATTAACTTCTCAACTCAGTTTACTTGCCCCTTATTTATGTTTTTTGGTTGTGGTGACCATGATTTCTGGCTAACCTGGTAATTTTTTACGCTTCCGCGAATACACATTAAAATAAAACTACTTTTTACGAGTTTTACCGCGGTTTATTTTACATTGGGACCTCTGCCTAACCTTTCAGGGACGACAGGCGTGATAGCATGTATGTATATGTATATTTTTTGTAAAAATAAACGTTGCCTGGCATTAGAATTTTCTCCTGTATCGTTGGTGCGATTACAAACACAAACAACCAGACCTGGAATAACTACTTGTAGATCCTACAAATATTTCACCCGTGTGGGGATTGACCCCGCAACCCGTGACGCACAAGCCGATCAGTCAGCCACTCCGCTAATTGAGTCTACAAATGTTGAATATGATTTTATCCCAAAGTTTCGGATCCTTAAAAAAAATATAATTTTAAGGACATTTTTACAAGTAAAAAATTCAGTTGAAGTTGATTTTTCCTAACTGGTGAAACAAACTAATTAGAATCATGATTTTTTTTAAAGTCCAGATATAAAAGTACCTATTCAATATGCGAGTGTCACCATGTGTAGGAAATATCTACAATAGCTTTTTAAAAAAACACCATTTAAAACCACCCCGGCTTTATCGTGATTGTAAAAAATCAATACTACTCGTAACAGAACACAGCAAGACTATTTATTCCAAAAAGACATTTAAACTAGTAACAAAAATAAAACAATTTTCCTCCATTATCTAGTTACCTGTCTTCCAATCCAATTTCCCGATCGCAAATCGTGGTCACCCGACATAACATTTCCTGCGGAAACATCAATCAATTCTATAATAACGCCAGGCCACAGAAAAACACGACTAGGGCAATAAGGTTATTTTTAACCGACTTCTAAAAGGAGGAGAAAATAACTTAATACAGTTTTAACTTCTTTTTAGTTTTAAAGGTATGAAGTCGGTGCCAGTGCCTGGTTGTACACTGCGCGATGGGTTTACATACCTTTACATTTGGCTTGGCACCGTCTTCATACCTTTAAAACTAAAAAGAAGTTAAAACTGTATTAAGTTATTTTTAGCTTTTTAGTTTTGAAGTCGGTTTTTTTTAACGCAGTTTTTTATTTTTATATTAAAATTACCTACATCTTAAACACGTTTAGTTTCTATTAGAAATTACTTACCTACATACATACATACACTCACGCATTTTTCCCATGGGGGTAGGCAGAAACTACAGAATGCCACACGCTACGGTTCCTGCATACCACTTTTGTCTCGTCCACATTCATACATCTCGTCATGCACGCGCGCCGGTTACGAGTACTGCGCACCTTTTTGAAGGAGTTCACTAATTAGGACGATGTAAATCCTTCTATATATGGCATGCATGGAAAGAGGCCTATACCCAGCAGTGGGATCAGAAAGGCTGTGGATGATGATGATATAATATCCTTCTAGTGCGCCCCCGGCGTTTCTATTGGCATTCACCTTATAAATTCCTTTCGTCAGTCCCCTGTCATTCATCCTCTCAACATGCGCAAACCACCTCAGTACATTCTTCTCAATTTTTGTCACTAGGTCGTCTTTCAAACCACAAAGTTTTCTTATCATTGAAATTACTTATTTTAGCAAAACTTACAGAGTAAACTGCCGAGGTAATGGTCTTGAGTTTGATTCCCAGGTCAAGCAAAATGTTATTGGGTTTTTCTATGAAATTCTCAGCAGCACCTCGGAGTTTGGATTTGTGCCCGGTTAATTGCAATAGGCTCGCCCCTTATTAGATGGGACCTCAAAACATACCGGCAAAACGTATGTGTATTAGTACACCACTGCCTAACCGTTTTGGGACGACAGGCGTGATGGTATTTATGTATAAACATTATAGAAACAAATACTGACTAAAAAAACACAGAAAACTAACAACAAACTGCCCAAAAGAAACTTAGACACGTCACAAGCAGATTGATGACGTCATTCCACTGATTATGTCCACTTGTGGAAATTAAAAAAGTTACCGCCAACATCCTCATCCGGTGGTGTCGAAAGTTTTTTTTGTTTCGGGAAATTCGGATTTTTCCGAGAGAGGTTCGGCAAGTTAAAATATCCGGTTAGGGTTCAAGAATGAACTTCACTTCATATATTCTGTAATCAAAACAATCCTTAATAGCTTAACCAGTGGGCTCTAAAGTTCAAGATTCCAAGTTCAATCCTAAGGCATGCACCACTGGTTTTTTATTTTTTTTTCAAGATATTATGGCACAGCGCCATCTAGTTCCGAGTTAAGCAACGAGTCTTGTCTCACGGATACTAGTTGGTTGATATACCTACTACATACTTACTCTTTTTTTGTGAATACATATATATTATAAATAGATACATCCGTGACATACCTATTAAAGGTATGTATTATTTCAAGTAATTGTCAGCTTTTACCAATTCCTTCCACTCTATTTTTATTATGCATTCTTCTAAGCATGCTTCATTCATTCTTCACTATTTACTGAATAAATAGAATATGCGTAAAAGAATGTTTACAAAAAAAATACCACCAAAAATTACAACGATTTTGCGACGGAACCGTTGGACAATTAATATCGTCATCACTTACCCGATTTTAACTCCATTCAGAATGAACGGACAAGAACAAGTCACTTACTTTTTGTCTTCGTTTTTCCGCGATCCACCGTTACGAACAGATATTTTCAATTTCTCTAACAAAAGTATCGTATTTAAATTGTATCTAGTTGATTTCAAAATTGTTTGTAAGATTCTTCTTATTCCTTTTTCTTTTTCACTGGATAATTATGTCGATCGGTACAGTGGCTGATCGTATTTATGCGATCTGCAGGTTCTGAGTTTGAGCGTTTGTGTATGTTATTTGTGTTTGTAAACGCACCCACGACACAGGAGAATATCCAAGTGGGACAACGTTTTTTGTCCCTATATCCGGCACTGCTGTGATAAGCATGTCACATATAGTGTTGGATAGAGGGACAATAACAATAGTAATAATTACAATTAAAAATTTTCTTCTCTTTTCTTTTCATGTTTAATGTAAAAAAATATGGGTGAACATACCTGAAATATACGCATTTTATTTTTTATAATTTAAAGGAAAAAAACATTTCTTTCAGGCTGTATCTCTTTCTCATGAAAAGTACCGCAGCCTTACACTAACACAAACTAATATGCGTCTGTGATAGTTTTGTAAAAAAACAATTGACTCGACTTGGGAATCGCACCTAGGATCTCACGTCTAGCAGTCATTAAATCACTGCGACCAGAGAACTGGAAAATCAAAAGTCTCGAATTCGACACCAAACCCCTGTTTTTCCAGAACTGTGTAGTATTTATACGAAGAAAGAAAACTACGTGAGAAAACCAACAAGTCTAAGAGACAGTTTCGATGGCGTGTGAATTCTGCCAACCTGCTCTAGGCTAGCGTGGATGGAGTTTATCTTTATCGCTCTCAAATGAGAGGAGATATATCGAGATAGCGAGATTCCTCGCTTAAATTGGCCGACTGGGGAAGTACCTTCGCCCTACAGAAGACCGCAGTGAAATAACAATAGTTGTATTTCTGCGAGTGACTAAGGTTACCAGAGCTCGTTGGGGAGTGACTATACTGACAGCATGGTAATTCCGTTTGCTGTCAGTTAAGTAACTCCCTTATTTTAAGACTTAGACCTAGATGGTTTCTACAGGGTTTGGCAACGCATTTGCAAGCCTTCTGGTGTTGCAAATGTCCATGAGCGGCGGTGATTACTTACCTTCAGGTCAGTTTCATACCCGTTTGCCCCCTTACCACCATGAAAGATGACCTGTGCCCAGTAGTGGGACGAGTAACTGCTTGAGAGACAGTTGATATTAAGACTTTCAACTCCACCATCTCGGGTGGAGTCATGAAGCAAGAGAAGGTACAAAATTTAAAGTTTTCACTCAACGTGGCACGTCTCATTACCTAGAATTAAACCGTTCCCGAGTTAATGAATGGCCCGAATCACTCGCCCCTTGCAATTCGGATGTGGTAGTTTTAAAAACCTTTTTGTTACTAAGTAGGAATGAATATTAATAAGCTGTGATAGTCTGGTATGAGATGTTTAGTTTGATTCCAAGGCTGACTATTGACTTTTCAAAGTTATTCTTGAGGAAATAAATCGTGACCCCGCACTGGGTTAGCGTGGTGGACTATAGAGGGTACATATAAATAACCAGATTGGAGAAAAATATAATTCCACGGAGACGAAGTCCCGAGCAAAAGCTTGTATATCATATTCTTAAAATTTTACGTAATCCATATCGATCAAAATACAAGCAATAATTTTATTCATACATGATGTGAGTTTCATCCAACATCCATTTCAGTCACACATATATGACATAACACAAAACCCTCCATCATTCCAGTTTTATGTCTTCCAATCGAGACACTGAAGTCAATCCACGTTTATCGACAAACTCTTCATAAAAACTCTACGGCCTTTATTTTATAGCGCGGGAGTATGAATTTAAGATATATAGCGCACTTTTAAGAGAGAAAGGGGGGAGAGTGTATTGTGGCACTAAATTGTGTGTTCTGCGGTAAAAGTACCGCGTTCGAATCCCGGTAGGGGCAAATGTGTGAGTGATGAACATGGACTTGAAACATAGATATTTCTATATATAAAAATGGCCACGGACTGCCCAATTATAAGTTCTGAATTCGATTGCAAGGCATATAACCTTGAATTTTTTAAATCAGGTTTTAATTATTTATCAGTCATTGAAACGGTGCAAGTAATTAGAATCACATAAAGAACCTACGCGACTAAAGATTTTTATCAACCGAATGTGATTGAAACTGGCCTGCTTAGGCCAGTCTTGAATTATCTTACACAAACATTAGACCCATGCCAATTACATACGTACGCCTTTTTATCGCTGAACACCGGCTAGGAGCGCAGGCTCACGTGTGACGAACCCGCGCGCCGTCTACTTGGGGCTATTATCAGGTCAGGCGGCGCTCACCCTCACCCGCTGGCCATAGCTCATAGAGGCGGTTTGCGCCCTCCGGCGCCCCGTGCGTCTACTGCGGATCAGGAGAGAGGTTGTGATTTCTCTCTCCCTTTCCGCCGCCTCTTTTGCGCGCATAACTTGCTCGCAGTAAGATCAATAGTTTAAATATTACGTCGAACATTATGCTGATCTTATGATGAGCTTATGTAATTCATACTCTGACTCCCTTTTTTTGTTTTATGGCCTAAGACCATGAGATCGATATGTTTTATAATCAGGAGCACGCTTACAGTTTGCCCTATGACGTCATAAAATTATACCTTTTATCTCTTACAGTATCAGCAGTTGTTTAGTAGGGTGTTATTTACAATTAATAATAACATTTATTTTAAAGTATAAAAGTAATCTTCTTATTTTTCTCTCTTTCTGTAGTTTTTAAATACATTTCATTAATATAGTTAGAGTTACTGAAAATTTTCTAGAATACCTCAATAATACTGTGCTTGATCTGAAAATCGAACCCTAGGCTGCACGCTAGTGGCCGATTAAAACTTAAAAACGTTGCCCCTTACTATGATTCAACCTGTATTTCGGGTGTTTTTATAACCCCAAATTTCTACATATACAAACAAAATAAAAATAAAACTTACATTTTTGCCGCCTCCATTTCTGTGTATTCCTTCTTCTGGCAACCCTCATCAAGGGAATTCCATTGTATCACTTGTAATGGGAGCTCTGAAAAGAAAAAAATAGACATAATCAACGTTCGTAGAATATACGGGAGCGATTTAATTATTGGATGAAATAAGATTTTAATTCTAACGGCTGGTTCTTTCGTAGCGGGTCAGGGACTAATTTCGTCTGTCTTAAAGCTTTAGGCAAATTAGGGTACTCAAGACTGTAATAGCGTTTTATGCTTTTCGGAAAATGGCATTAAGGTAAGAAGTCGTGATGTTTCGTTTCCATTTTGTACAAAGAATACCGGTCAAGTGCCAGTTAGACTCGAGCGGTGAGGGTTCCGTACTCCTATATGAATTCTCACAAAAATATACCTGGTGTAGGTACTATCTAAATATACAGGGTTATTTGTAATTCGACGTATACCCATTAGGAGGTGGTAGGGGTGACTATTTTCGATAATTTTAATCCCAATATGCATTAAGCTAACGTAAACTATTTTTGAGTTACGATAACTCAAAAACAGTTCACGTTAGTTTTTTTACTTTTTTTAAAAATCACTTTATTTTGAAAAAATATGATATGCAACATCAAAAATTTATTTAAAAAAATATCTGTTTAATCTTATGTTTTCTCCGCATTTATAAAAACGATTAAACAATGGTTATTTATCAGTATACCTACAAACAACAATTATCGTCCTTAATTTTAAAAATTCGAGACTAAAAACGATAACATTTCAATTTTTTTTTTATTAATTTCTACTTAAATGTCTTAACGCTATGAAACTTGCCTTACAGATTATTTTAAAAACAACAATTTTCTTAGCTCTCTAACAATGTATAACAACTAGGAATTTATTTAAAAAAAACCGAAATAATTCAAATTCAAAGTATTTATTGCAAACCAAGAGTACATGAGTTCTTTAACTTAAGGGTAGGTACTTTTTACTCAGTTGCCTTTGTCAGGCATAGCAAATTTAAGGGCTTAGATAGGTTCATCAATAATATTTTAAACTTATCTTTGACTACCTACATATAAATATTTATTATTTGGAATGCCATATTAATTATTATATTCATTAGGTATAGTACTTATATTAGTTATTTATGAAGTGATCTGGTTTCAAATAGTCTTCTATCGAATAAAAACATTTTTTTATCAGAAAGGATTTGAGTTTTTTATTAATAAACATGATAGAAAGTAAAAGATAAACTACACTTAAGGTTGTTCCTTAAACTTTCCATAACATTAATTACACGTGTACCATAACACGGTGAATACTAGGAACTTAATATTTCATAAGCCTTGATTGAAAAGCTTGTATATTTCCTTAACGTTTTCTTACGCCCACTGTTTTTTGAAACTATTTGTTGAGTTATTTTCTCTAAGCCGATTCCTGATTAAAAACTTTATAAATAAATAATAAATAAATATTCCTGGACATTATGACACACAACGCCATCTAGTTCCGTGCTAAGCAACGAGACTTGTGTTACGGATACTAGTTGGTAAATACATACACATATTATACATAGATACATCCATGACTCGGATACAAATGTTTATGCTCATCACACAAACATTTTTCCCTACTGGTATTCAAAACCACGACCCGGGACCTTAGCACAACAGGCAGTGTTAACTACCGCTGGACTAATTGGGTCGTCAAATTAATATTAGTTTGGTTATGTTATTTCAGCTTTGGAAAAAATATTACACAAAGACTGGTCATACACGTGTGTCATACACGGTGAATTCTAGGAACTTAACCTTTTATAAGCCTATTAGCTGATTCCCGTGACATCGTCCGCGTGCAATTTAACTAAAAAAATAAAAGTTTCATATTAACTTTGCATCCCCGTTTTACCCCCTTAGGGGGTGAATTTTCAAAAATCCTTTCTTAGCGGATGCCTACGTCATAACATCTACCTGCATGCCCGATCCAGTGGTTTGGGCTGTGCGATGATAGATCACTATGTCAGTCAGTCAATCACCTTTGAGTTATATCTATTTAGATAGATTATAATCTTGATTCAAAAGCTCGTATATTTCCCAACGTTTTCTTCCGCCCACTGTTCTTTGAAACTATTTGTTGAGTTATTTTCTTTAAGCCGATTCCTGTTTAAAAACTTTGATCTTTTCTAAGAGAATTTTTAATCGCCACAGGATTTTAAGTGGGTATTTGTGAAGAAAAATGTACAGTTATTAACAGGTTTTTAAGCTGTTTTTTTTTCTACCTTTTAACGGATTTTATCGCGGTGTATTAATAGTTAATATCGACGTTTTAGATGCTTTACAGCGATCATCGACAGACACGTCTTAAGTGTATTTATGTGGATGACTCAATGACCGCAACGGTGAGAAATCGGCTTGTGCGCCACGGGTTGTGGGTTCGATCCCCGCACCTTTCGTAAAAGTACATTAATACATCTCTGCTCAGCCCAATAAATGATGGTACGTTTTTTTTATTTTTCTTCTTTTTGGACATTATGACACAGCGCCGTCTAGTTCAGTGGTAAGCAACGAGGCTTGTGTTACGGATACTAGAAGGTTGATATACTACGTATATACTTTTTTTGTTGTAAATACATACAATCCATGACTCGGAAACAAATGTTTATGCTCATCACGCAAACACTTGTCCCTACCGGGATTCGAACCCGAGACCCGTAGCACAGAAGGCAGCGTTAACTACCACTGGGCTAATCAGGTCGACAAAAGTATGTATTAAAATGCAAACGAAAATTTCCCATATTCCGTTAAATCTTATAGTAAACTACAACATACGTTATAAAAGCACATTATACATAGTACATACGATGTTAAAAGCCTCCGAAATCCTATTAAATGCGCGATGGCGCGGTCTACCATACTTGAGTGGGCTCGCGGCCCAAATTGCATCTAAGCTGTGCAACTATTTATATGGCTTAAAGCAAGAGATGTAGCGCAGCGAACTATGCGATTTTGTTTAATCAAGCTATTGAGTATGTGTTCTTAATACTTATTGAGATAGTTAAATAGCTTGTAAAATAAAGCACTTGTGTTGCATTTTTAGGGTTCCGTATCTCAAGAGGAAAAAACGGAGCCCTTATAAGATCACTTTGTTGTCCGTCTATCTGTCTGTCTGTCTGTCTGTCCGCCGTCCGTCTGTCTATCTGTCAAGACCCTTTATTTCGGAAATACGTGGAGGTATCAAGTTGAAATTTAAACCGTATACTCAAATCTACGGTCCCTCAAAGTTGTGAAAAAATCAATCTTCTAAGTTTACGTAAAAAAAAGATGCGGCCGTTTAATCAGCAAAAAACACATTTTTCGACACTCTCAAGAGAAGCAAAACTCATAGGGTACTTCCCGTTGACCTAGAACTATGAAATTTGGCATTTAACATCGTTATAGACCAACAATACAAGGAAAAATCTCAAAACTGTACATTTGTAACTAAATCTTAATTAATAGGGGTCTGAATTTTGTTATAGGAATCTGAATTTCTAGTTGAAGCTATTAGTTCAAATAGGGTATCATATGAAAGAACTTGATGTGCATATTGCAAAATAAATTTTATTTATTTTTTCCGACGCATTTAAATATAAAATTATTTATTAAAATAAAACTACAAAATACAGCACCCGCCATGATAAGTCGAATATCAGATTTTAAACACCTACGTCGAGTACTGATTATTTGACTTTTACTTCCGTTTAGGGATAAGGCAAAGGAATTTAGGCAATACAGCCAAGTATTGTACTCCAGTAATTTTATAATTTATTAATGATGGTGATTTTTTGTGTGGAACGTAAATATATAATTTGTTGAGAGTTGTAATTGATGTATTTATTGCATTGGGGGGTCGCGTACCACGTAACGCGTACAATATAATTTAGAGTTCATATTTAACACGCTAAATATATTAGTTTATTAGCACCTAATGTTTAGTGTTGATATACATAGAAATGACGTCACAGGCAGACGCCATGACACCAGCGAGCGTTTTGGCGTGAATTTTGAACATAAAATTAAAATGACAATTTCATTAACATTAAAAAATCAAATAAGGCGAATCTATTGTTTAAAATCTTAATCAGTACGGGTACAACCACGGGGTACAACGTCCTGGTTAAGATTTTAATACAATCGATTTCCATATAAAATATTAGTGTAATAAGATGTTTGAAACAATACCGATTATGATATCAAAAATAAATAAAAATAAAGCTAATAACAATATCATTGTTTCATCACATTTTCAATGAAAATAAAATAGGTAAATGAAACAATGAATAGGTTAATCTATTTCATTTTATTGTATGTAGGTCGGTAGGCTTAATACACACATTAGAAAAAATGGGCATCCCTAATATTGACAGACGATAGTAAAAAAATGGCGTGCTTTTAATCGGAAACTTTAAAAGTACTAATTATTATTCAAAAAACTATCTCACGTCAAAAAGTAATTAAGTCTGTTTCAAAAAATATATTTTTAATTTAGATATTTCATGCTATTTCGCTTTTTGAGATACAAGCCATTTGTCAAGGTACTGTCCTTTATTAGATAAATAAAGGTACTATTTATCTATTTAATTTACTATTTATTTGCCGTAAATGTGGCATCATTCTGGGCTCGTCAGATTTAATGGCGATATTTACTTAAATGTGGGTATTAAATTTGACGACATTTATGTTCCATCGACACGAAGAAGAAGAAGAAGACTATTTATTTATTTTCATAAACTATTTATTTAATTCTGTAACTAAACACAATCCTAAATAGGTACTATTAAATAAAATATGGAAAATAATCATCTTTACTTATAGAGTATATTTTTATATTGACAAGCTGCAAAATTAACAACGTTGCTTGGCAACGGTGTCAACGTGTATGCATCAGGTATCTACCAACTTAAGTGTCTTGTACTTATTAATAAAATAAATAATATCGTTTGTAAATACATACATATTACAAATAGATATATCCATGAATCGGATACAAATGTTTATGCTCATCCCACAAACATTTGTTCCTACCGGGATTCGAACCCGGGACGCATAGCACAGAAGGCAGTGTTAACTATCGCTGGACTAAGTGGGTCGTCCAATAGTAATAGTAGGTATATTTTAATAGGATATTAAAAAACATACGTCACGTTTAATTTTAACGTTATAGCACACTTCAACTAAAATACTTATTAATAATTAAAATAGGTACCTATCGAACAATTTATCATACAAAGCAATTGAGAAATATTACATAAATTATACAAAGGCTACTCGAAACGGACTAGGTAAGAGGATCCAACGATTTCAATCCAAGTTTTCGCGTCCTTTTAAAAACAGTTACAATTTAAATCTATTTTAAAAATGTCAACTTGATGATAAATAATTAATTATAATAAACAGCTCATAGACATGTGCTCGTTTTTCGTTTAAGATCTCCTCTGCGCCCACTTTGATGATCTTACCTTACCTTGATATTTAAATTAGGTACGGAACCCTCGGTGGGTGAGTCCGACTCGCACTTGTCCGGTTTTTAAAATCTATCTTATTAATTTTTTTACACTTACGCCATCTTACTTTTTAGCCCCCGACGCAAAAACGACGAGGTGTTATAAATTTGACGTGTATTTATGTGTGTATGTTTGTGGCATCGTAGCTCCCGAACAGATGAACCGATTATGTTTTTTTTTAAAGATGATTTACTTGGGAGTGTTCTTAGCTATTTTTGAAGAAAATCGGTCCAGGATAGCCGGCGCAAAATGTGCCAGGGGATTTTCAAATTTTAAATTTACTGAAAACTAGTATAATTGAACATAAACTTAATAGACTGAAACCTTGTGAAATTTATATCATGTTACTTGGAAAACCTTCTAAAATAAGCAAAATTTTAGACGTGGCATCTATTAAATGTTTTCACATTAGAAAACAACAGATTGGCAAACTCTAAATCTCCATCAGTAATAATTTGACGACCCGTTTAGCTAAACGGTAGTTAACGCTGTCTGCTGTGCTATGGGTCCCGGGTTCGAATCCCGGTAGGGACAAATGTTTGTGTGATGAACATAAACATTTGTATCCGAGTCATGGATGTGTCTATGTATAATATGTATGTATTTACAAAAAAAAAGTATACATGTATATATAGTATATCAACCATCTAATATCCGTAACACAAGCCTCGTTGCTTACCACGGAACTAGATGGCGCTGTGTAATAATGTCCGGAAATATTCATTATTTATTTATAATCTGCGTAATGACATGTGTTATATTCGTACGATTGCTAAAATCGCGTCCGCTTATGACTCGCGCCGCACCTTTGGCTAGGGAGAGTGGTGTAATTATCGGCCTCACTACACAAATTGAATTAAAATGTTATTTAGTTTTTACATACACTCTCGGAAGGTGAAAATATAAGCATGCATGGAGACTAAGCTAAAGATATGATGTAGAAAATGGAAAAAGAAAATTAAGTGCAGTAAAATTAAAAAGAAGCAATCCTCTTTCTGTTGTAGGTCGCATTTATGTCAACATATTAAGGTGGGTATAAACTTAGTAACGTGTTATATAACAACTACAGTGCAACATAAAAAAAATCGCACAGAAAATTGTTATATAACACATGTTACGTAAGGTTATAAAGCACAAGTTATATAACATGTTTGTACGCACCGTTGCAGACAATATTGAAAAAGGAAAGAACATACCACGTGCAACGTGTTTTGCAAATATTATTTTGGTTTTATTTACTCGTATAATTACGTTAGAATAGAAACATCATGACAGCAAGCGTTACAAAGAAATGATAAAAAGATAATACTTAAAGTAGAATTAAGTAATACAAAAAATATTTTACAGGTATGTTCTCGTAAAAACTAGTAACTAAGTACTATAAATTTAACTATATTTTCTTGCTTAGTGTGTATTATGTTAAAATAATAGTACGGGGCAAAGTACTTTAGTTTTTAAATATATGAATTTGTTTAAATAAAACTACGTATATATAACGCATCATAGTCCGTCCGTGACCACGGATGCTGTAAAGGATCTGAAACGTGCGTCGAGATTAAAAAATATCAATATACCTATTGTGATGAAATCCTTCACCATCATCAACCCATTAATGTCCCACTGCTGGGCACGGTTCTCCTCTCATTTTGAGAGGGATTGGGCTAAAGTCTACCACGCTAGCCTTCTGCGGGTTGGTAGACTTCACATGCCATCGAGAAAATCTCTCAAGCATGCAGGATTCCCAAGATGTTTTCCTCCACCGTTTGAGCATGTGATGAATAAAAAGAAATCTGTAAAAAGTAATTATATTTTGATATCCATTTTTAGCCTAATCCCTCTCAATTTAGAGGAGACCCGTGCCCAGCAGTGGGACATTAATGGGTTGATGATGATGATCCATTTTTTTAATAATATCAGTGTATTTAATTTAAGTACTTTCTCAACAGCAATTATTTTCAAAATAATGACTAACAAAGCTATCCAAATAATTCGTTAATTAATTCATGAGAAAGGTCACAGTGAAAACTAGAACAGAACATTAGTTAAGTATTATACTAAATAAGAAATTAGTAATCCACTCATGTCCTAATTAGTAATTGTACTAATTGAGCACAAGCTAAACTGAGCCTTAGTGATTTTATTTATGAACTATTTTCTTCAATTATGTTGAAAAAGTAAGCCTCTTTTTCAACATAATTGAAGAAAATAGTGAAGCTTCAGTACTTTGACAGTAACTGGTAACTTTACCCGTCTATTTATTTCACGGAGTAAATATTGGCAGTGGTCGAACTTGAATGTCAGTAGTATATTATTGGGCATTCTACCCCACCTGCCGTTCCGGCTTCGCCTCCACTTCGGTGGGATAGAATGCCCAATAATATACGATCGAATCTCGTCCGCTTCGACATTACGTACCTGTTTATATTTTATAAATAAACACAATTCGTCATTCCAAGTAATTTGACTAAACCAAAGCCTAACAGAAATGTTATAGCAACAAAATACAAATAATTGCATACTAGGCGCAGGCAATAGCTATCATTAGTACAATGATGTATAAAGTAAAATTAAATTAATACTATCATAAATTTTAAGAAATAACCATATCCATCAATTTGACTCATTGTTAGTATAACTACCCATAGCATCGGACGTGTTATTATGAAGTTCATTAAACAACCTCATTCACTTCATCTTGATTCCATTTGCGTGGAATCACAAAACAGCAAACGACGACACGGTGAACTACTACCAAACACTATAAGGTGTATTATATGTGGTCCATCTAACTGTGGAAAAACAAATCTTGTAATTGGTTTGCTGTTGCATAAGAATGGTTTAAAGTTTCGTAATGTATATGTTTACTCAAAAACTCTAAACCAACCGAAGTATGTGTTTGTTGAAAAAGTGTTAGCTAACGTTCCAGATGTATCGTTTGCAAAATTTAAGGATAATGAGGAAGTAATAAGTCCACAGGAAGCTAGATGTGATTCAGTTATTATATTTGATGATGTAGCATGTGAAAACCAAAATAATATAAGAAATTATTTTGCAATGGGTCGACATAAAAATATAGATTGTTTTTATTTAAATCAAACATATAGCAAAGTACCCAAACAGCTTATTAGAGATAATGCAAATCTCATTATTCTTTTTAAGCAAGATGATATTAATATACGTCATGTTTATGATGAACACGTAAACACAGACATGAAATGGAATGAATTTCGTGAGTTATGTAGTAAAATATGGACTGAACCTTATAATTATCTAGTTATAAATAAAGATTGTCGTAAGAATGAAGGTGGCTATCGCAAAAACTTTGATAGTTTTGTAGTTTTTGATTGATCTAACGTTTATATAAATATAAAATTATATAAAAAATTGTTTATTCCTAATTTAACTGTGAAGGAAGACAGTAGATCATTTATTCAATTATTATATAATGGAAACATCTTTAAAAAGACAAATTATTACTGCTGCTGAAGCAGTTAAGAAAAAGGTCCGAAAAATGCGAAATATTGAAGATGATAATGAAAAAGCATTACAAACTGTTTTTAAACCGTTAATCAGCCCACTTAATCAAATAGCACAAACCAACAAAAATACATCCATCGAAAATTTAAATCATATTAATTTGAAAAATAATGATTACGCAGACCATCATGATAGCAATTTATCTAATGATGAATATGTTAAATTTGAAAGTGATTTGGAAAAAAATACCAGTATACCTGAAGTGGGTACTGATGATCAAGATCATGGTTATATTCAAAATTCTGAAGATTCAGATGATAATTCACAAAACAGTATCGACTCGTTCAAATCTGTTGGTGTCGGCGACAATGTTTCATCATGGTCTCTATCATCTGAAATGATAGATGATGTTCCTTTCGGAGTCAGAAATGAAAAAGGGAAGTTAATGCTCGGATGTACTAAAATAAATATTGGTAATAAAACTATCACAATAGGCACACACACATATTCATCCACGCCAGGGCTAAAGGAACTTTTATTAAAGAAAGATCCAGATTTAAATTTGGTTACCGAAAATGATAGACAAAATTATAAATTAATGTTGATTCATACAAATGCTCATAGACGTGACTATGATGCAAAAAAACCAATAAAAAGCAACAAAGGCAAAAAATATATGGACGTTATAAAACCTCTATTTAAATTGCCAAACAACAGCAGCGATCAATTAAAATTTCAAAAAGGGAAAGGACTGAAAATGCTGAAAAAATGGAATAAAAATGTAGACTACATTTATTGGGATGATCCTAATGAATTAGTTGAAAGATTAAAACTACTCATGGCTTCTCGAGGAGCTGGAAATACAGGGTTAGATAATGAAATAATATCTATTATAGAGGAACTACGCGAAGGAAAATTTATAAATTAATAAATATCTTGGTAAATAATTATGGTTTTCATTGTCATATAAGCATTCTCTCTGTACACACATAATGAATATAGATAAATTTGGTCATCATATTCACAAAAGGATGCGATTGTCAGATATTTTTGATATCGCAGACAAAACAATATTAAAAACTGCAAATGGCGAGTTTAATTTGCAAATGAGTAGACTACGAGGCGTTATTAATCCTGTTGAAGCAGACGATGCTGCTAATAAGGAATATGTAGATGAGAAAATTGATGACTTGTGCGCTAAAAAAGATGTCCAAATATTAATAGACAAAATAAAAATAGAGATTACAAAAGAAATTCAAGCCTCATTAGACCATTTAAAAACAAGTATGACATCTTATATTGATCATAAAATAACGAACAGTGGTACGAGGAAGACTAACAATCCGTCTCAAAATGATAAAGCAACAGGTCGTGAATGAATTACATAAAACAGCTAGAAAAAACTTTGCACGTCGTTGTGTTATTTTAAAAGGAATCGATGACTTATGGCAAGCTGATCTTATTGATTTAAGAAAAATTAAAAATTACAATAAAGGTTTCAGTTACATCTTAGTTATAATTGACTGTTTTTCTAAATATGTTTGGACTGTACCCTTGAAGTCAAAATCAAAATTAGAAGTAACTAATGCATTTGAAAATGTTTTAAGTACATGTGATCGTTCCCCTAACCATTTACAAACCGACTTAGGAACTGAATTTTATAATGATACATTTTCAAGATTAATGAAACGTTTTAATATTAATCATTATTCATCGTTTTCAATTAAGAAAGCTTCGATTGCAGAAAGAGTAATTAAAACTTTAAAAAACAAACTCTACAAAACATTCAGTTTAAATGGAACCTATAGATGGATAGAAAAACCTTTAGAAGGTATAGTCTTTAATTACAACAATACAAAACACCGTACTATTGACTGTAAACCGGTTGACGTTAATATTGAAAATGAAATTCTAATAAGGAAAAATATTTTAAAATCACACAAGAAAACACAACCTAAAAAACACAAACTAGAAATCGGAGATCGTGTTCGCATAAGTAAATATAAAAATTGTTTTCATAAAGGCTATACTCCTAATTGGTCAACAGAAATCTTTAAAATCATAAAAATAAATGAAACTATGCCTACAACGTATAATATTCAAGATCTTCGAAATCAGCCAATTTTAGGTACTTTTTATGAACAAGAACTTCAAAAAACGAATCATCCCGACATTTACCTAATTGAAAAAGTTTTAAGAAAAAAAGGCAGTAAGCTGTTTGTTAAATGGCTAGGTTTGAGTGATAGTGAAAATAGTTGGATTGATAAGAGAACCGTGCTAAAATAATAAATGGTATTTAATCATCTATTATTATTTTTTCTCACATTATAATACAAACCATGCAAGGAGGTGGACTTATTAATAATTTAATAAATAATTTACCATTTGAGCTTCATTTGCCAGGCTACAATTACTGTGGACCAGGCACTAAATTACAAAAACGTTTAGCACGAGGAGACAAAGGCATAAATCAATTAGACGAAGCCTGTAAAGTTCACGATATAGCCTATACAAATTATTCAGACTTATATAACAGACATCAAGCTGATTTACAGTTATTGAATATGGCAAATAAACGATTAAAAGCAGCAGATGCAGGGAAAAGAGAAAAAATTGCTTCTTGGTTGGTAAGCAAAGCAAT